>OX421961.1:63385727-64635727 GCA_949128115.1 Anaspis maculata | reverse complement strand
AACATTGAAAAAAATGCTGTTGAAAAAGGTGTAGGTACTGAAGAGGTCACCTCTTCTTGGGGAAATGATATTGCGAAAAAATTGTCTTCATATTTAGGCTTACGGAACGCGTTTTAGTTGGGAACGCAACAAAACATATGAAATATATCGTTTCCTTGCACAGCAGAAAAAATAAAAACGTTTTTCTGACCTCTGCGAATAATTTTTTTTTTCAAATGTGAAGAATGAATCGGACACGACGACATTTGATAAAAACATTTTCAATAGACCCGTATGTCTCACTTATGACATACATGACGATACTTAATGATCATTTTGTGAAAGTTCTTGCATCTTGAAAATTTGGAGGGCCCCCATTGGCCCCCTAAGGGACAAAATATCGAGTGCTGCGGGTCAAATCGCTTGTCTCTTTATAAAGTACGCCCATGCAAAATCTCGTTACTGCACTCCAAAAAGCGGGATGCTTTTGCGTACCGCTCCCACTATTAAGTTTGAGAGCCACTGATCGCGGTTCAAGGTCGTGGTTGATGATGAGCAAAGCTGTCAATTTTCTCTAGCCGCGGACCGCGGGACAATTTGAGGTTATAAAACCACCGCAGTTTCGCAGGATCGGAGGATCGGAGGTTCTTCTGCGTTGTTTTATTGTTGTTATTTATTCCACAAGTAAAAGATGGTTGATGAAGAAGATCCTAAAGAATACAGATGGGAAACCGGCTATGAGAAGACATGGTAAGGAGTTGCATTTTACCTTTAAATTGTACTAGCAACACGACCTTACCTTACTTTTAGGGAGGCCATCAAAGAAGACCAAGGAACATTCTTGGAGGCTTCCCTGGCCGACATTATCCAACGGGCCAAACGGAAGCGGCAAGCCGAAAAGAAAGGACGCACCAAACTAGGAATGATGAGACACCTATTTCTAATCCTCGACTGTTCTGATTCCATGACAAATCAAGATTTAAAACCTACCCGGCTTTTTTGCACTCTCAGAGTAAATTTCTTTGGGAAAAGTAACGCTAGTAGTATATTCATCCGTTGTTACAGTTACTGGAAAATTTCATTGAAGAGTTCTTCGATCAGAACCCAATAAGCCAAATGGGAGTGATCATCATGCACAACAAGAGAGCAGAAAGGATCAGTGATCTGGCTGGTAACTTCCGAAAACACATAAAAGCCATTAAGCAGCTAGACAGAACTTCCACTGTGGGTGAGCCGTCTTTACAAAATGGATTAGAAATGGCATTAAAGACATTGAAATTGTTACCGTCCCATGCCAGTAGGGAAATTTTAGTTATAATGGGGAGCCTAACAACTTGTGATCCTGGAGATATTAACTCAACTATCAGTGTAATGTTGTGGTAGTGTTAGATTTTACTGAGGTTATTGATAAAAGTCTTATTTGCAGAGTTTGAAGTCTGAAGGAGTGAGGTGTTCAGTCATAGGTTTGTCAGCAGAAGTTCATGTGTGTCGGCAGTTGGCTAATAAAACTGGAGGAACATATGATGTGATTTTGGACGACAGTCATTTCAAAGATTTGCTGTTTCAACAAATTGATCCCCCTCCAGCTGCTGTTACTTTGGAGTCGAACCTGATAAAAATGGGATTTCCACATCAAATGGCTGCTGAAGGTACTGAAGAGCCACTTACCATGTGCATGTGGTAAGTATCCTTTCTTTCAAACATACCTAACTAATTATTATTTAGTGAAAGTGAATAATTTGAAGGTGGCTGTAACTTACATAAGCCGATAGATGCTATGCACAACTGGAGGGGGTATAGTTCGGAGGCTTGAGGTTTCAACTTTGAAAAGCATGTATCAAAAAAATAACTTGGCATACTTTCATACTTATTCCCTGAAACTTGTTCTCAGAAGTTCCCGTGATGCATACAGGTGAAACATTAAGTTGAAAAATTAAACATTTCTATTTTAAGAACCTAAATAATAATACAGGGAAGATAGTAAAAAAGTCGGCCAAACCTCTCAAAAAATATGGACGTCCCGAAAATTTGATATTCTGTTCAGAATGGGGCTGTATAGGCAAAACAAATTGTAGAGGGCGACGTGTACTATGCACCCTTATTTGACATTCTATAAAATGATGGCAATGTCACATTATGTCACATTTGAAGTGGGCGGTTTGAATTAAAAAAGTTGTTGAGGTGAAAAAGCGCTCCGCTTTGGAGGGAAGGAGAAAGAATTGGCGCCAAAGTAGAGAACAGGAAGGTAGGTCCCTGAAGAAACAAATAATAACCCATTATGACGCTGCTACTTGGGGGTGAGCGGGTTCTCTCCCTGACTATGTCGGGGTAGGTGGATACCTAATGATCTGGGGCCCCATATTTTCCAGCAGAGAGTAGCAGAGTGAAGAAAATGAAACGATGATGAGGCAGGTAGGATACGATAGTATGAAACTTTCCATAGTTAGGGATTCCAAAGTACCTACCTACTTCTATACAATCACAAATGTCGGTGTTTGCTCAATAGTTGTTGGAGAAGGCGAGTCAGTATGAGACAATTGTATGAGGTTTAGCATCAGCACTCTTTGGACCGAAACGTAAGTAATGGGCAGCCTGTGGGGGCTTAGCATCAGAACGTTATGCCAAGTCTGGGGCACTTGGAGGTAGGTAGGTTTCTTACCGGCACGTCCAGGCTACAGGGAGCTGGTAGAGGATAGTCAGTACCTTGGGCCGTGTATGGGGTTGGCCTGTGAGAGCTTGGCACCGCACGTTCAGCCCG
This sequence comes from Anaspis maculata, assembly GCA_949128115.1. Taxonomy (NCBI): domain Eukaryota; kingdom Metazoa; phylum Arthropoda; class Insecta; order Coleoptera; family Scraptiidae; genus Anaspis; species Anaspis maculata. The sequence continues at coordinate 64,632,990 of OX421961.1, read as the reverse complement.
AATCAGAGGGCAGGCGAATGGATCGTCTAGCTGTGTCGGACAGTATCTGACAACCATTTTGACTTTTCGAGGGATGAGATGTTGACGGTAGTCATTGACAGCAATGGGCGAGTTCAGCAAGTTCCATGGTGGAACCCGTAGATCTAGTTACCAAATATAAGCTGCTGGACGGCTTGGTCGATCCACTATCTGATCCACCGCGACCATAAACCAACTGTGGTGGAAAAAATGGCGATTTGGTAGCTGTGATCGTTCGAGAGGCGCATGCGGCATCCACCGATGGCACCCACCATAGGACCTGCTGAACGCGCCCAATGTCATTATGGTGACAGCGGTGCATAGTACAATGCGCCATTAATTCAGGCTTTTGCCGCTATACAGCCCCATTGAATGCTCTATTACATAATATCCAAAATCGCCAAAAATCGTTTCCAGGGGTTTTGAGTTATTTGAGGGGAGTGAAAAATTGCTATTTGAAACGGAGGAGATGAAACCTGCCAATCCATTACTGTCATAATTTGTTGATGTTGATATCATTTTGGTACAAAAAGTGTCGATCATTGTTGACGGGGGTTCTTGGGGGGAGGGGGGAGCTCAGCTAGGTGGGTATTCTTCCCCCCTGGGCCATATAGAACCGACCACGACAAGTTTGATATCTTTTCCGACTAAAATTCAATCTCCTCAACTTGAATCCGATGTGTTAAGGTGGATTTATGCTCGCAAAAAATTAGAATAAAAATAAAAATAACGATAAGAATAAAAATAAGAACGGCAACTGCTCATTTATACTCCAGAAATAAAAATAAGAATACGAAATAGTTTGTGAAACATTGCTCCTAGGTGTCGCTTGAAGCATTGAAATGACAGTCGTCAAAATTTTTAGTTACAGTTTTTAGTTTTATGCTGTTGTTATTGCGGTTGTTCTCCTACTTGTTTTGTTTGGTGTCATACAATATCACTAATCTGTAATAATACTTGAATAGGTAGGTATCCAAAAGAATTTTTTACATCGCATTATTTCAAATTAATATCATGATTGTGTAGTGTAGGTATCTACTTCTCAATCTAAATTATTGCAGCAATAGACAATTATCACTGATGTGAACTTGCGAGGATAACTGGTAGATGGTGCCACGTTTGGACCGCCGTTACAAAGCAACCCGTGGGTGTTTCTCACCTACCCAAAAACAGGCGGTTTCAGGCAACTCTTGCTACATCGATGTACTGCGGATTGCATGAAAGCAGCTCCCATCGTCATCGGCAAAGCTCGACTGCGTCCGTCACTCGTTCGGCTTATCTTCGAGCAGAAGTTGAAAATATTCAACTTGCTATTTTTATTCTTAAATTTCTTGGGCAGTAGCGGCGATAAGTATTTTTTGGGAGGGGTAAGGATCTCGTCATTGATGGAAGGAAACACAAGCCACGGAAGGCTTTAAAACACATTGTAGAATATTGGCGAGTTTCAAGCTCGAATACGCCACCTGACGGCCAACATGTAAAGAACGTTTGTGCACGCATCAATCGAAGATTTGTGTGAGTTCTTATGAGCGTTGCAGTGTTTGGTGCTTCAATTGACTGGTGAGTTTGCGTGCACACGTACGTCATTATCTTGAATGTACTACGTATCGTCGGTTGCAAAAGCATTTCATTTTTGAATAAGAGTGGCACGTGTACGACGGGCAAGAAGTGGCATCAACATCATGGAAGGTATAAGATAGATCATAATATAACAAAAAGTGGTAAGAAATTGTTGCCTTCAAGTGCGAGTCGCGGTGTGGAAACCGGAAAAATGAAGATAGAACATTTTCCAGACACAAAAAGTCACAAGCTCAGTGGTGCAGATAGAGTTGTCATGGTGTTTATGAAGCTGAAAATGAATTTAACATTTAGATCTTTGGCTTTTTTCTTGAATATTTCTGCGGTGGCAGCCAGGCGTATTAACAAATTATTTCTAAGTTAGCTTGTATTTCGGAAAAAGCAGTTGTTTGTCCCACTAGATGTCGCCTGCTTTGCAAGTGCATTTGAACGTTCCAATTTCACAGGAACAGTGACTGCTGTTTCTTTTAATTACTTACAATCCCAGTTACCTCGTAAGGAGATTTATATAATGCGCTGATTTGTAAACGCAATCCAAATATGTCTAATTATTTTGTGCTGGTGCTGGATTCACTTCGCTTCCGACCACAACACGAGGAACTGTGACTTGAGAATTTCTTCTCCCATCACAACACACCGAGAATCCGTTGAGGCCATCAAGTAAATAAATACCTCCGCCATTTTTATGTTCGACCACAACAATAATCTACCACGTTTCACGTCTGGAGCACACTTAATATCTTTTAATACTGATTTGGTTTTCGAACACGCGGGCACAAGCGGTGCACTAGCCGCCATGTTACTTTCAGTTTGTTTACATTCAGCAACGCCACCATCGGTAATGTTACTCGCCAATATATTCTACATAAGTTAACCGGGTAACTTGATTATTCAATGACTTGAGGATGATTTGTGCAGAATTTAGGAAACATTTCGCCCTCAAAGACCCTTTTACGCCGCCACTGTTGCCATCAGTGAATGGAAAGTTGGAATTCCTTATTCTTATTTCTTATTTTGGTGTATAAATGCTTACATCTGAAATCTCATTTTTAACATTTTCATTCTTATTGTTATTTTTATTTTTATTTTCTGCGAGTATAAATCCACCTTAAATTTGGATGAGAACAAGTTAACTTGAAACGACTTGTTTTTTTTTGACAATTTTTACAGACTTTTTTTACTGTTAGAGATATTTCTTTGAAAATATTTTAGAAGCCATTAGATTGAAGTATATTTTTCACAAAAATCATAAACTCGATGTATAATTTTGTTTTTCGAGATCAAAAAATTGATTTAAACCTGAGCCGGCCCGGCGCGGTGTCTACTAATGACCAGAACACTACAACATGCGCATGCAAGCTGAAATTGCTTAAACTATTGAAAAAGTAATAACTCATCTTTGAAAGTTCGAGGATCTCTGCAGAACTGAATTTTCCTGAATTGTTTTGCCTCAAACTTGACTTGATTGATCTTCGAGCTGTTATGTTGTCAACCAAACTTTTCTCATGCTGGCATAAACATCGTTCATTGATCAAAAATTGATCCCAATTTCCACTCTAACCCTGGGTTGCACTAAAAAAAAAAAACAATACGCAATTAACGCTAATACGAGATTAAATAGATTTCAATCTGGCCAATCCTAGTTGGTTGACCATGGGAAATGCATAAAATCTTTAGCTAATCAATCATTGCATTATTCTCTTTTGTGAAACCAGACTTCCCATTATTCACCAACGAGCCACCTACTGACCAAAAGAAATTTCACTCATCTCGTATTATATTAACTGAGCGTTGGTGCAACCCAGGGTAAGTATGTAACAATGTAAGTTAAAAACTTGAAACTATTATTTTAGTCACATAGACAACCCAGATGAAGCAAGCAAACTCAACACTGGAGGCTATTACTGCCCCCAATGCTACAGCAAGTACTGTGAATTGCCAGTTGAGTGCAGGTCTTGTGGGCTAACTTTGGTATCGGCACCCCACTTGGCCAGATCGTACCATCATTTATTTCCTGTCGTCAACTATGTTGAGTTGCTGTACGAAAATCAAGCCGCAAGCTGTTTCGCTTGTCAGAAATCTTTTGGGGAAACTGATAAACATGTACGTATTGTTGAGCTGCTGCACATTTTTGAGGGAATAACAAATACAATTTTCAGATTTACAACTGTCCTAACTGCACGAAATATTTCTGCATTGATTGTGATATGTTCGTGCATGACATACTACACACTTGTCCGGGGTGTGCAACTAATTTGTCGACCTTTGAAGTTGCTCACAACTCAGGATGATGATCTTTGTTGTTTTATTTTTGTTTCTACTAACTTGTTAAAAAAATTATGATAATTAAAATTTCGTGTTATTCATCCATGGTTGTCCTGAGATCTGAGAGTTTTTTGACTTTGTCAGGCAGAGGGCTTTGAAGCTTACTTGTAACTTGTAAAATGTATTGTGCAACAGGAGTGAATTCCGAGTAAATAAATAAATTGATAACTTTAGTCTTTCTGATGAGCTTAGCCCAAATAACGAGTGGAAGAACGTAAATAAAAAAAATGCGTATTAATAATAATAATAATAATAAATTTATTCATTCTCAACAATGATATCATATCACATAGAACAAGTCATACAGAAAAAAGACACATAATATACATGTAAGTACATGAAGTAGTAGGTACAGTATACAAATAAATTAATAAGGTGGTTATATCACAATACAATTCAGAAATTCATCTACGGAATAATAACATTTTTCGATTAGGTAAAGTTTAGTTTCAGATTTAAATCTTGTGAAGCTTTCAATGTTTTTGATTCTATTGGGGAGCTTGCGAAATATCTGGCCACAACAGAATTCAGGAGACTTTTCCTACAGCGCGGTACGATGTTTCGGCAATCTGATCTCCTGGCCAGCTCTTGTTTCGTAAGTGTGAAATGCATTGTTATTTATAAACAAATTTCGGTTTTTATGGACATAAATACTACATTTTAAAATGAACAAAGATGGCAATGTCAATATTTTCTCTTTTATAAACGTAAACCTACAGGTTTCCTTATATCTCAGACCGAAAACAAGTCTAATTATACGTTTCTGCAATATAAAGATGCGGTTTACATGAGTGGCTCTACCCCAGATTGTAATATTATAATTTAGGTGAGACTGCACAAGAGAATAGTAGATATTTTTCAAAGCGGCAGCAGGTAGTATAGATTTCAATTTTAGTAGTGCATAATACGCAGAGTTCATTTTTTTACACAGGTGGTGGATGTGTGCTTCCCATCTCAAGTTGGAGTCTAGAAAGGTTCCCGAGAACTTAGTTTCAGTCAAATTTATATCTTTAAAGTACATCAGAACAGTCTTACTCTCGTTTACAATGAGCCTATTTCTATAACACCAAGTCCGCATCTCGTCTGTGACTGTCCTGACAAGCTTATTCAGATCGTCGGCACTATTTGCAGATACAACAATGGATGTGTCGTCGGCGTACAACACTACACTACCCGATCTAACAAATAAGGGTAGATCATTGACATATATAGAGAAAACTAGTGCACCCAAGATGGCACCCTGAGCCACTCCCGTGTCCAAACTAAGTACAGCAGATGTTCGGCCATTGACAGCTACACTGAGCCTTCTATTGTACAAGAATGAGATTATCCATTTCAATACCGCGCCCTTTATACCCAAATTGAACAGTTTTGCCTGGAGAAAGTCGTGGTTTACAGTATCAAAAGCCGAGGTCAAGTCAAAAAACAGTGCTGCGACATGATTACCCTGATCTAACTCCCTGTGAATCAGGTTCAGAAAATATATTGAGGCAGTCTCCGTAGATCTTCCCGGTCTAAAGCCATGCTGGGCCTCTGACAACAGATTCTTTGACAGCAGGTAATTCATTAGGCGCTGATGCACAATTTTTTCGATGATTTTAGAGAAACAGCTTAGCAAAGAGATAGGTCGATAGTTACCAACATCATCTCTATCGCCTTTCTTATAAATAGGTAGTACTTTAGCTAATTTAAGATAATCAGGGAATTCGCCCGACTGTACAGAAAGATTAACGAGATAACTCAGCGGTCCCGCAATAAGCCACTAGGTGGACGATAGACCGTTAGCACGCCCAGTTTCAGACGATCACCACAGAGCAGGACAGCACAACATTCGAGGTTCATCTCTAAGGCACAGTCCGGCAGTTTCTTTGTGGTAAAGTGATTGAGCAACCTACAATGAACGTAAATGATAACTCCCCCATGTCTGTGAGTTTTGCGGCAATACGAGTTTACTATCCTGTAGTTCAGGAGGCTCATCAGCTCCACACTATCATCCTGCATCCAGGTCTCAGTCAGGCATATTATGTCCGGGTCATTTGCCGCAGCGAACGCCTCAAGTTCATGAATCTTGCCTGCCAGTGACTGTATGTTAAGGTGAAGAACGCTAAGTTTTATATTTGTAGCATCATCAACCATTACGTCGTCTTCGGTGGCGGCTGTCGATGAGAGAAAAAACGGTTGATATATGTTCCCGTAGGCCATCTGGAAGGATCCTTCGCTTTTTCAAAATTTGGTAGATTGACGGCTATTTTAAAGGCTGAAAAATATTCTGGATATTTAGACGGTAACTGCTCGCATTGTACCTCTGGGAAGTCGACCTCCAGAAATTTCACCATATCCTCAGTCTTAGTGTCTGGATGTAGTCGAGACACATATAAAAAACCTTTTTTGGGAATGCTCCTTATTGAGGTAGGGACGTCCATTTGCCCAACTACCCCAGATGATTTTCTTCTTTTTATGTTATGTTATGTAAATTATGTTAAATTAACATGTAGCAAATTGAAATAAAAAAAAAAAGTATTGTAGACAAAACAGCAAAGTGCATTATTTTTATGATGAGAAATATTACATGTTGTATAAAATGCATCTAGTGATAAGGGGAAAAAATAACAACAAAAGAGAAAATCAGCTTAATGTGCAATGAGATGGATGAAAAATGTAGCGGAGACCTCCTTCATTCCTGGCAAAGGCACACAGTTTGAGAGAACCTGTCTTAAGTTTTTAAGCTTCAGCGGGGTTAGGTTTTTTATCGCAAATTGTAAACCATTAAAACCGACAAGTCAAGGCTATGAATATAGAAAGATCTGAACTGCTCGTACAGCGGGCAAATAAGGAAAAGATGTTCAGCGGTCTCAAGAAAGCTTTAGATTGGAGACCGTGCGAAGAAGCTCTTCAGGGTTAATGAGGTAACGACATCCGTTGATCGTGAATTTAATGTGCTTCCTGGTGCTAAGAATAAATTGCGGGAATCTCTTCAGAGCCTGGAAGCCAGATCTGAAATGGAGATGGTGGGCAGGTGAGCCATCAAACAGAAGGCTTTCATGGAAAGTGAGATAGCGTGAGCCCAAAAACAAAGCGACATTCTCTTGATGCAGCCGTTCCCTGTATCTCTGCAAAAGAATAGTTTTTTTTCTTTTTAATTAAGTGAGGATAAGTCAGAGCTTCCCAAATGTCTGGGACACCTATCGAGACAAAGCGTGATCTGGCCTGAGCAACCCAATTATATCTTTATATCTTATACCAAATAAATTGAGCGACGTTTCTCAAAAGTGTTGAAGTCTGAAATGTTGAACTTCGTTGGCCATTCTCTGTTCGTTGGACACTTAACAACGAATATTTTTTCGAGAAAGTCTACTTCTTTTGACGTTTCCCATCATTTCCTGAAAAGACGCGATTTAAATTTGAAACACCCTGTATATTGTCGACGCTGGAAAATGCCCTATAAATGTTGTGTGCTACACTGCTCTCAAAGTTCAAGAAACAGAAATGGCATAAAATTCCACAAGTTCCCCATGAATGAAGCCCCCGAAGAAGCGATGGGCTGTTGCTCGACTTTCATTTGCAATTTGCAAAACATAAACAAACGAAACGAATATTTCCCACTGTCAAAGGCAACCGAATAAAATGGATGTGAACAACAAAATCTTGACGGCTGTCACTTGGTACCTTTTTAGCAATAATCAGCCAAATTTCACTCGTGCTTGAGATTTTCCCAGAAAATTTTGGCCAAGCATATCCCTCGAGCTGATCGTCCCTAGATAAATGTCCTTCTCCTACGGAGTCGGGCATTTATCGTTACAATCAGCACTGGCGATCGCTAGGCCAAAAGGTGAAAATCTAAACACTCGAGATATAACTTATGAAAATCAGCCCCTTGATCAGCTGAAATTGCTCGTAACCAACACTACAAAAATCAAATCAGTAATCTAGCCTGGCTTGTATTGTCACTTATTGTTCTGATTTTCATACACGTTTTCAGCGGCACTTCAACAAAAAAGGAGAAAATTAAATTATTTATTTTTTAAATAAAAGAACATGCAGACATTAGTACAACCTCCATAAATAGAATAATTGATCTTAACTACAGTAAATATTAAATCATAGTGTGCTTTTTCCAAAAGAAACTTTCAACAATACCGGAAATTTCAATTTTGTAATAAGTAGTAGCGAGTAAATTTACAGTTTTATCTAACAATATTACTATTGAAGAGTAATAAATTAGTGTAAAAAAATAAATAGCATGTAAACTGCAAGCAAAAACTGCTGGACAATATTGTTACAATAATGTTGTTCTTGACAGTTCCAATAAAACAGTACAAAAACTATTCAACACAATCATAGTCACTTACATAGGTGCCTATAAAACTATTTTTTCTTTAAAGCCTTAATTCTAGCATCTAGATTTGCAACAGTTTGATTTATTTCATTAAGATTCATTGCAAAGCTTTCCTGCACGCCCTGTAGAAGTGTCTTATTGTTTTCTACATTAGTTGCCATTTCAGATTGAATGGTTTCCAGTTGGGTCAGGGTTTTTGTAAAATCGGTAGCTAAAATTATAACATACAAACGTTCAGAACTAATGATAAGTAAAGAATCTAGACAAAAACATACCTTTCTGGTGTAAAGCTTCGAGAGCTTTCAAACGCTCAACAGTCTGTGGCAAAAGCTGCGTGATTCCTTCACTATTTTTCAACAGTGTGTACAGCTCCAAAATCTGAAAAAAATAATTTATTTTTGACACTTCAGTAGTTGGATCGGATATGTGATAACGTGATAAAAGTGGTGCTGACCATTTTATCTTTCTCTTCATTTTGTGCCAATTCCTTCTTTTTTTCAGTGATAGCATCAAGTGTTTGTGTCAAAGATGCTAAACGGCCTTCGATGTGGTCCAACTGTGATGAATCCAGTAAGCTAGCTGTTGCGCTCAAGTGCTGGGCTGTTTCTAGAAGTGTGCCCTTAGACGTAGCTCCGGCCAATCTGGCTAGTTTGTCATCAGAAGCACCCAAGATTGATTCGAGACGGTGCAAACGTCCATCCAGCTCGGCTAATCGGCTAGTCTGCATTAGTCTTGCTTGGTCTGGTTTGTAATTCAGCTGGTAAACTATGTGCTGATCATCAGTATTCTTTTTATCATCTGGTTTTACCGCGCCGGTGTTTTTGAACTGTTCCAACTGGGACAATAGTTTTCTGGAACACGGAACGATAGTGTTTTGATAAACTGTGAATGACCCCCGACCCATGCTCAGCTTAAATGGGATAGTTAGAAAAAAATACAAGAGCAAACACCTAATAGAAAAAATGGGAATGTCGGTCGTCGCATTAACCTGTATAAGTAACCATGGGTCGATCAACTTGCACCAATCTTTTGTACAGTGTTATCAATACATATTTTATTTTAGGAGCTGGTAGAGCATCAAACAAGCGAATATGCCTCATGGGCATGAGGCTCAGTAGCGCACTTCCTTTTTGAAGGATTAGTGAACGCAAGATGTTAGTTAGGGTTCAACCGTTATTTGGGCAGAAATTTCTATATGGCGGCCAAAATAGCGTCAGAAACATGGAATTTGGCTTAAAAATCAAAATGATCGTACTATAGGCGATAGAAAATAAGGACTACGCACCCTGGTGTGAGATCTGTGAACCAACATGAACCCGCCTGGCGCCCGGAACGCACGGTGGTCACGATGGCTGTTCCATGAAAATCGTTCCACTAATAAGAGATTTCAATATGGCGGCCAAGATGGCGGCAGAATGTTGGAATTTGGCTGGCGAATAAGAATGATCATACAAAACAAAGGTAAGTCCCAAGCTCCATGAAAATCGTCAAGTGATAAGAAATTTCAATATGGCGGCCAAGATGGCGGCAGAGCATCATTTGTCCAAAATCGGATGTATTTTGTTGAAGTTCACATCGCCTGTGAATTTCACTCAAATCGGACCACTTTCAGAGAAATTTAAAATGGCGGACCAAAGATGGCGGCCAAGTGACAAAAATAATTGGTCAACTTTATATTGTGGACACGTTTTCATTCGATTGGCGTTTGCATCACATCGACATCGATATCTCTTTTCGTTGAGGCATAATTCTCCTAGTTCTATCACTTCGAAACATGTTCAATAGTGAGAATACAAGATGGCGGCGGGGCATCAATTGTCAAAAATTGGATGTATCCTGATGAAGTTTACATCGCCTGCAAATTTCACTCAAATCGGACCACTTTCAGAGAAATTCAAAATGGCGGATCAAAGATGGCGATCAAGTGACAAAAATTATTGGTTAACTTCATATGGTGGTCACGTACGCATTCGATTGGCGTTACACACATCGATATCTTTTTTCGTTGAGACATAATTCTCCTAGTTCTATCACTTTGAAACATGTTCAATATGGAGAATACAAGATGGCGGCGGGGCATCAATTGTCGAAAATTGGATGTACCTAATTGAAGTTCACATCGCCTGCAAATTTCACTCAAATAGGACCACTTTCAGAGAAATTCAAAATGGTGGATCAAAGATGGCGGCAGAATAACAAAAAACCAAAAGTCAACTTGACATCCTGGACATATGTACTATTGATCAGCGTTTACACCACATCGATATCTTTCTTCCCTGAGGAGTTATCCCGGGTACGGACGGACGGACGGACAAAGTGAAGCTAAAAGCGCCTTTTTCCCATTTTTTGGGAAAGTGCGCTAAAAATAAATGGAGTTTCTTTCGAAATAATTTATATCGGAAACGCATTAATATAACCGAAATAGAGGCTTTCAAAGTTGAGTTTTGAAAATAGCTTTAGCTTTTTTGTTTAACTCCAAATTTAATTACTGGATTTTGACAAAATTTGGTGCACAAAGTAAGTTGATGCATACCTACAAGCTGGTCATATTGACTTTTGTCACATTTGTAAAATTTGTATTTTTAATTTTTTCAGTAAATTTTTACAATTTCTTCATTTCTTGTATTTTTTTTTGCGAAAGTAGGTACTTATTTTTTCGATGCTCCACCATCTCCTAATATATTGACTAAAAAAAGTGAAACACCCAAAGCTTATCAAAACAAAAGGCCAAAGGTACAAAAATTATGGAGTAAAATGTCTGATGAGGTTATTGAAAAGTGTGCTTCCTAATTTGGCGCGGGAAAAGTATGATAATAATAATACAGTACAGCAGTACAGCCTCGTTAATCCGGACAATTAAATGCACGGGGTATGTCCAAATTAGCGATTTGTCCGGATTACTGGATATACATATACTTGTCGTCAACAAAAGTATTTATCCTTCTCAAAAATATCATATATTTTTTTAGTTGGTCAATTTTCAATTTTTAGTGGCGCGGCGTTGACAAGTCCGTAAATGCAAAGTGTCCGGATTATAACTCTGTGATTTGAGTGTCCGGATTGAAGAGGTTGTACTTGTAAGTATTATCCATATGTCTGTGTACTTGTGTAGGTATACGTATAACTCATTAGAAGCATTTTTGGACAATAAAAATGAGTAACTTTTCAACTCAACTTCTATTTTTTTCCTTTGTGCCTCTTCACCCTCAGTTGAAAAAACCACATAATTATCTATTGGATGAACTAAATTATATTAGCTGATAACTGTTATATAGTGACCCTTAGGTAATTAATACTGTGATAACATGTAATGACTGCAAAAATTAAGAAGGCTGACCCAATTTTAACTTGTTTACTAACTTGACTTTACTTCCTTGAGGATCAGTGATGCCTGAGATCACATCGACTCCAAGTGACTCTTCCAGTTTCAAATCTGTAAGCTTCTTCAAAGCCTGTTCAATTTGTTTCCCAGTCACCACACAGTCAGTGTCTCCTTTCTTTTCACTTTCAATTTTGTGTACTTCTTCCAACAACTCGTTCATTTCACACTGAAGTCGCTGGTACTTCTGCAGCGGAGTCTCGCTCTCACCCTGGCTGACCAATTCCCAATCGCCTGATCTAGCATCATACCCAGTACGGATTTTTTTGCCTATGCGTTCTGAAAAATCTATGTTGTTTGGTTTCAGGAACTTCCCCTTGAATTTGTTGAAAGCCTCGCTGGCCGAGATGTGAATGCGTTCCACAGAATCATTTTCTTCTTCAAAAATATCACCGGTTTGATCCGATTCCGGCAGATCAGAGGTTTCATAAAAATCTGGCTCATCCAGGGCCTGTAATGGGATCAAGAGTTATAAAATTTCGCTTCACATTCTGCCCTACATACGATTCCCGGTAAGTCTGCATATTTCGGATCGGCCATTTCTATTATTAACTTCCTGTTGTTGACTAATCACTAGCTGATTCTTATCTTTCTAGGACCACTGTTCTTGTACTCCTTGTTCCTTGTTCTAACCAAAAATCCACCCCTTGGACAACTTCAACTTAATTTGACAAGAGCTGTCAGATTATTACTCACTTTTGTATTCGTGTGACACTAGTAAAATTGTTGCCTTTCGATTGGTACCTTTTCGGCGGTAACTTCAAAATCACCCTTTTCAAACAAGATTTTACTTTTTTGCAATTTTTGTGCACTTCACGTCAGTTTGGTCCATTCTTTCTGAAGATCAAAATTTTCATTAATTTTTACGCACCAAAAACATACCTCAATCGCCATTGATCACAAATTCTCATTCAATGGCTAACCACGGGTTCCACTATACAAATTAAGAGCGGTTCAAGCCAAACCGAGATTGGACGGATTTTTAGCGCATTTTCCATCTTAATGAGAATCACTATTGCAGCCGCTTTGTCCGTCCGTCCGTCCGTTCCTCGAACTCTTCGCAAACTAGATGCCCTAGCTTTCTGATGTTTTCGCTGTTACATAGCTGCATATAGCTGATGTAGTGGCGGGGTTAACGGCCAAAAATGTAATGATCTGTGCATTTTGTGATATAAGCATGAAATTTGGCATACGTGTTCAGAAGACCCTCCTTTGCAATTCTAGATGTAGCGCCACGCAAGATTTCGCACCAGAGGCACTGTATTGCGGTTAATATACCTGCTAGGGGTAAATTCTGCAAAAATGGTCCCTGGCCGGTCTCTGGTACCGCAGTCGGTATTTTTTAGTTCTGTTCAGCTAAAACTACATGTAGAAATGAGTGAAGAGTGCATTTTCACAAGCAAAGTTCTAAATGCTGCCTTTATACGTTGTTTTAATACATTTTAAGGCCAACTTTGTTTTAGGACAGGAAACATGGTAAAAAAATTGCCAAAACCTCGGCAAAGATATGAACGTCCTGAAAATTTGATATTCTGTTCAGAATTAAGTGCCCTACTACATATCTAAAATTGTCAAAAATCGCACCCCGAGGCTTCGAGTTATTGGAGGGGGGGTAAAAAGTTGCAACTCAAAATTGAAGGTATAGAACCCGATGGAACCCGTCAACCCAAGGGATGCAAATACGTCGTAGTTCGACGCATCACATCCCGTTGATACAATTTTGGCACAAAAAGTGTCGATCATTGTTGTAGGGGGTCGCGGGGGAGGGCGAAGCTCGGCTGGGTGGCTCTTTTTCTTCCTGGGCCATGAAGAATCGATCACGACAAGATTGGTATCTTTTCCGACTAAATTCAATGTCCTGAACTTGAATCCGATGTATAAATTTGGACAAAAACAAGTTTAAACAAGTTAACTTGAGAAAACCTGTTTTTTCTTTGACAATTTCCACAAAACTTTTTTTTACTGTTGGAGGCATTCAACTTTGAAAATATTTTAGAGGCCATTAGATTGAACTGTACTCTTCACGAAAATCATCCATTCGATCTGTAACTTTGTTTTTCGAGATAGAAAAAATCGATTTGAACTTTGGTCGGCACAGGCCGTCGTCTACTACTGACCAGAACACTACACCATGCATCTTTAAATGAAAATAGCCCAAACTATCTGAAAAATTATAACTCATCTTTGAAAGTTCGAGGATCTGTGCAGAACTGAATTCCCTATAACATGAACAAAATCGTCATAAATCGCAATGCAGGGTATTGAGTTATTACTTGAAGGTGCATGCTGTAGTGTTCTGGTCATTAGTGGACGCCGGGCAGTGCCGACCAAAGTTCAAATCGGTTTTTTCTGTGTCGGAAAACAAAATTACAGATCGAATAGATGATTTTCGTTAAGAATACAGTTCAATCTGATGACCTCTGAAATATTTTCATAGATGAATACCTCTAACAGTAAAAAAAAGTTTCGTGAAAATTGTCAAAGAAAAAACAGGTTTTCTCAAGTTAACTTATTCGAACTTGTTTTTCTCCAAATTTACACATCGGATTCAAGTTCAGGACGTTGAATTTAGTCGGAAAAGATACCAATCTTGTCGGGATCGATTCTTCATGGCCCAGAAAGAAAAAGAGCCACCCAGCCGAGTTTCGCCCTTCCCCACGACCCCCCTTCAACAATGATCGACACTTTTTGTGCCAAAATTGTATCAACTGGTTGTGATGCGTCGAACTACGACGTATTTGCATTCATTGGATTGACGGGTTCCATCGGGTTCTATACCTTTCATTTTGAGTTGCAATTTTTCACCCCCCCTCCAATAACTCGAAGCCTCGGGGAGCGATTTTTGGCAATTTCAGATATGTAGTAGGGCACTTAATTCTGAACAGAATATCAAATTTTCAGGACGTTCATATCTTTGCCGAGGTTTTGGCAATTTTTTTACCAAGTTTCCTGTACTAAAACAAAGTTGGCTTTAAAATGTATTGAAACAACGTATAAAGGCAGCATTTGGAACTTTGCTTGTGAAAATGTACTCCTCACTCATTTCTACATGTAGTTTTAACTAAACAGAACTAAAAAATACCGACTGCGGTACCAGAGACCGGCCAGGAACCATTTTTGCAGAATTTACCCCTAGCAGGTATATTAATCGCAATACAGTGTCTCTGGCGCAAAATCTCGCGTGGCGCCACATCTGGAAATGCGAAGGAGGGTCTTCTGAACAAGTATGCCAAATTTCATGCTTTGATCACAAAATGCACAGACCATTCCGCTAACCCCCCCACTAATGGGCTGGGCTATATTGAATGTCTATATTCCGTTCACTTTTTATTTTCAGTAGAATAACTTTTTGTTTATAGTTTCGCTCCAAAACTTTGCAGGTGCCATCAGTCGTAGCCGTAGCCCTCCAGCTTGTCACTTTATTTTTGCTCCAAAAAGTCATTCTACTGAATTTAAAATGTGAACGGAACGGCATATACAGGTGTCCTGGAATAAGTGTTACAAAACTGACAGGGAGATAGAAAATTGAAAAATAAGGGGACTTTTGTCACTAAACATACCCTCCCAAACGTATAATAACGGAGATACAGGCCTTCAAAGTTTTTTCTTAAAAACAGTTTTTTTTGCATAACTCTTGACCCGTTCAACCGATTTCAGTCAAACTTGAACTAAAGTTCACTGAAACAGGTCTCTATTGAACAATAATAACGCATTTCATCAAACATTTTTAGGGGCAAAGATAATAGGGGGGTGCCCTCCCCCTTTTCCCCCTATTTTTGACCTTCCTGAATATTTTTAGAAATTGCTTGCATTTTTGAATTCTACGTTCAATTTAAATAAAAAAGTTACTCTTGCTAAATTTTGATTAGAGGCTTGCGTTTCGAGATATTTGGGATTGAAACATTGCAAAACATCTCGAAATCGCCACTTTCCTGGGCCTAAAAAATAAAATTCAAGAAAACTCATGATTCGTTAACTGGAATGAGTTTTCTGGGTGTTTTAAGTTGATTAACCATCATTTTCGCTGAGAAACATGGTGTTTTTCAGAAAAAAACAATTTGGGCCCTGGAAAGTGGCCTTTTCGTGATGTTTTCTAATGTTTCAAACCCAAATATCTTGAAAATGAAGCCTCTAATCAAAATTTTGCAGGAGTAACTTTTTTCTTTAAATTGAACGCAGAATCCAAAAATTGAAACCATTTCCAAATATATTCAGGGGGGTTCAAAATAGGGGGAGAAGGGGGAGGGTACCCCCCATTATCTTCGCCCCTATAAATGTCTGATGAGATTCGTTATTATTGTTCAATAAATACCTATCTCATTAAACTTTGGCTTGAATTTGAATAAAATTGGCCACCCGAGAGGGCCTCTCGCCCGTGTTCTGACCAGAATGACCCGCTTTTGTAGTAGGACTCCACTCAAAAATTCATTCCTGCTCGGGCATCGATTTTTTTTGAAAAATTCTAACTGATATCGAAGAGAGATTGAATTGGGCGTCGTGCAGGCCTATATTTTCAAAATTGACACTGCTCCAGTTTTTCGACGGTAATTTTTTCAAAATAAAATTTGCACATTCCGTGAATTTGATAAAAATGCTGTGCAAACTTCGAGATGCAGTGAGCCCCACGAAATATTCATTTTAGGTGCAAACATGGTGGAAATGAAAGTTGGAGAAAAGATTTAAATAATTTTTGGAGGAAGAACTTTAGAAATCGGATCTACGGTCTTCGAGTTTTCCTCTCTGGAAAAACTGCAAATTTTTCACATTTTTATACATTGAACAGATTTCCACTATTTTTTATTCAAACAAGAGGCAACTGATTATTGAACATTTTCCAGTTTTCCGGAAATTTTCCGGTTGAAAATGTAAACCCTGCCTAGGTTTTCGAGACTGGACTTGAATGATGGAGTCTAAAGTGGAGCCTTAATTGACGATTTTTGCAATAAGCTAATTTGGTATAAGGTTTGAGGTTTTCATGGGAAATTCAAATTTTCCTGACAATATTTAATTTCCTGCAAATTATGTCAAATTTTTTCTCTTAATTTCAACCTCCCACCCGAAGGGACGTTTCGAACAAAAATTTACATATGTTCCTGGATACTAGTCGGGAAAGTTTTGGGGTGACACAACCGATTTTTTAACTGACGATAAGGAACTGTTGAACCCATTTTTACGAGTTTTGAGTACTTCAGCGCTTACCACGACCGAAATGACCATTGTAAATACCAACATTGGTCTTGATCTTGGTTGGTACAACATTCGTACCAAACGGCACCTCTTAATCATTAAATGCAAGGTGGTGGTGGTATTATGGCGCTCAACATCCGGACTATCAGACTCGATCACCAATAGCCCAGTCAAAATAGGTTTTAACCGGAAATAAATTCGGAAGTTGACGGAATTTGGTAAATCGATGCAGAATTTAACGTAGAACAATAACATACTAAAATTCCCGGAAATTCCAAGGCTTGGCTTTTTTCTAGGACCTATAAAAGAGCGTCATCCTTGAAAATTTTCAATTTTTTCTGAATAACTTGTAAACTATTACCTTCAGGACACAAAAACCCTAGCAGCAAATGTAGCCCGTTAAATTCCCAAGAGATCAGTAGTGAACTCATTACTTTGTGGTCAATAGTCTCTGAGACACAGCGTCTGCAAAAACGCAGTAAAAATTACTCAACATGTATTTCCGGATTTCACGTAACAATTTGCATAGTGTCAGTTCAGGGACTGTACGTCTAAATAAAGTCTGCGGATTTCGATGTGTTTTACATGTTTGGAAAGCCAATTCAACATTCGGTATCACACTTTTGTCTAGTAGTCGCCAACTTCAAAATGGTACTTGTCCTCGACCTTTGAAATGTATACTTGATGTCCCGAAGAATTCTCAATTTTTTTTTATACCATGCCATTTGCTCAATTTTTCACTTAAGGCAAAATCATCCAGGGAGTATTATGAAGAATTGAATACCAAAAAATAACATGTTTTGGAATCTTTTTTCTAGTGATGGTTCCTGAGTTATATGGGTTGAAAGACTAAAACGACCTATTTGGAAAAAAGTTAGCTGGTCCGGACACCAACTGCTGAATACTGCACAGACCTTGCATCTGATGATACAAAATTCCACTTAGCAGACGTATTCAATATATTTATGTATTTTCCACGTCTGCCAAGTGACATATTACACCGAGTATTACACCTCAAATGCAAGGTCCTTACAGTAATCAGCAGTTAGTGTCCGGACTACCTATATTTTTTCCAAATAGGTCGTTTTAGTCTTTCAACCCATATAACTCAGGAACCATCACCAGGAACAAGATTCCGAAACATGTTGTTTTTTTGGTATTCAATTCTCCATATATTCCCTGGATGGTTTTGCCCGAGGTTTTGCCCTACTTGCAAAATGAAGCAAATGGCATGGTTAGAAAAAAATTGATTTTTGGGGATTCTTTGAGACATCAAGCATCGATTTTAAAGGTCGAGGAAAAGTACCATTTTGAAGTAAGCGACTTCTAGACAGAAATTCGATACCGAATGTTGAATTGGCTTTCCAGACGTGTAGAACACATTGAAATCCGCCTATTGCTGTCCACGTTACAGCCCCTGAACTGACACTATGCAAATTGTTACGTAACATCCGGAAATAAATTTTAAGTGATTTTCACTGCGTTCTTGCAGCCGTTGTATCTTAGAGACTATTGATCACAAAGTAATGAATTTAGTACTGATCTCTTGGGAATTTGACAGGCTACATTCGCTTTGCTGGTAGTTGTGTTCTAAAGATGATAGTTCACAAGTTATTCAGAAAAAATAGAAAATTTTCAAGGATGGCGCTCTTTCATTGGCCCTCAGAAAGAATCCAAGCCTTGGAATTCCCGGGAATTTCAGTATGTTATTCTACGGTCAATTCTGCATCAAACCACCAAATTCCGTCAACTTTCGAATTTATTTCCGGTTCGACTCGATTTTTGCTTAATTTGACTGGACTACAAATGGGGAATTCATTTTTAACCAAGCGTGGCCTCCTTCTTTTAAGACCCACATCATGTTCCAGTTTCTTGAATGTCTTATCTAGAAAACATGGATATCTGTAAAATCTTGTCTAATAACTAGGAGACCTCTGGAGTCATTAATCACTTCCTTATCTGGTGGATCTAAAAAGAGGAAACCTGAGCAAAATATAATCCCTTTATCTAATGGGTCCTAAAAGAAGGAGGAAATTTGAGTCAAAAAGCAATTCCTCAACCGGTAGCCAGACCACTTTATCCACGTTGTTTCAAGTTATGTCGGCTACCTCGTGGCACATCTTCTGTATATTATTATATTTCATAAACAATTTTGAAGCAAAAAAACTCATTTTTTGTATTATATTTATTCTATAGAACTCCGTTGAAAGTTTCCATGAAGTATTCTGACTCGAAGTAGCATGGGAAATCTCGTTTGCTTATTAAGTTGAAGTATTTATCCCTCAAGGTTCTCCATTGCTCGACAAGTTCGTTAACAGTGAAAAAATCGACGATCTCAACCGAACTTTCTATAGATTCTGGTGTCGGTTCAGGATCAGGAACCCTCGACAATTCTTCTTCAATTTTCTCAAAATACTCCATAACTGCAGCAACGCCTTCCATCAAAGATAAGTCAATGAAGTTATTTTCTCGCTTCTTCAAATGACGAAGTTTTTTGGCTACGGCTTTAAAATTTTTTACGTCGAAAATCTGTTGTAAAATTCTGTACGTAACATAAAACATTACGTTTTTATTGTGCGAATATTTCGACAGTTGTACTTCAGACTGGGCTGAACTCAACAACGTATATTTTTTCTTGAAATCTCTGTTTATTGTAGTGAAAAATTCTAGATTTTGTTTATTGGTAATCTCGTTGTAGTAATTGAGCAGTTTGCAGTCTGGCCGACCAGCGTCACAACAGGTCTGCTTTTCACTAACACGAAAGTTGTTCCAAAATATAGCATTTGGACGCTGTCTGTGCAGGACGTAAAGATTCTGGCGCTTCCGGCAAGTCTGGAAATGATTGCAGTTTTGCTTATTCAACTCCCCAGTGATCCACTCTGGTTTCATTTTGCAATTTCCTCTATAATCTGATGATAACCTTTTATTGTAACTGTCACAAACTTCTAAAAATGCGCCTTCTTCTTCATTCTCTCCCATTGGACAATCTATTCTGCAAGGACAAGGATCTGTATCAATTCTGGCATCAAATGTACACAAGCATTTATCACAGTTCTTCTGGAATGTAACCACAGTACCTAATACTTCTACTTTGGAGCTGCTGTTGAAATCCACGGTGAAATTATTATCGACCTGCTTTACAGTTGTGCCATCTTCAAGATAGAGTTCAGCTTTACGTTTTATTCCTTCGTACAAAACTGTGACGTAATCAGGATGCTGGTACTTGTAAGTCATGATCACTGAAACCCATCCTCCACTTTTAGAATCTACGACGATTAAATCTTTCTCAACTTCATACCATTTAGATATCTTGGTTCCATCTGGGAATGAAATGATGTGTCTTCCGTTTCTATCAAAACTAGCTTTAAGACCGTCGTCTCTTTCGAAATAACGCTCCTCTGTCAAGTGATCATCTTCATTGACCAAATAATAAATTTGCCTCTCTATAAGTTTGCCCTTAGATTCGACAATTTCCTTTCCGTCGTAAGTGAGGATGATTTTTTTTGTGTAAGGCACATCCCCAAACTCGTATAAATTCAGCAGATCGTTGTTAGTTACTTTAACGTTCAAATATTCACCTCTACTGGGCCTGTTCGAATGGTTACCGTCCAGCGTTTTTAGTATGTTGAATATTTCTTCCATTCGATCAGTTTTGTTCTTTTTGTGCCAAATTATTTCGTCTAGTAAATCAATTTGGTCGCCATTTGACCGTAAAATTTTGAATGTTCCATCGAGTTTTCTCACCAGCAAACTGCCAAAAGTACAAAAGACCCTGTATTCCTCTCCTCCATCGTGGTCAGCGTATTTGTATGCTTGTTTTATTTCCATTAAACTTCCATTGAGTGGCAACGATTCAATGGACAGACCATTAGGCAAAGTTATCCATAACTTATTGAAGGATGGCCATGGGTTGACGGTTTTTTTCTTTGATGAGTGGTGGATTGTGGGGTGGTAACCTTTGATTTTGTAAACCTTTTCGAAAGACCCGGGCAACACTCGCGTTAAAAACCCTGATAAAGGAATATCAATAGTTGAGTTCTTCCTTTTAATAGAGCGATTGGCTCGTCGTACTGACACCTTTTTAATTGGGGTATTGTTTCGTAGTGCCTCTTTGAGATGTTTTAGGAGTTTATCGAAATGTTGATAGCCAAATTGAATCTTCAATTCTATGTCGCTAACTTTCTCGACAAAACGTCCAGAAACATTAGGCTTTCCTTCTTCTTGGTGTTCTGAATGTTCTGCAACGCTTATTTCTATTTCTTTTGCTTCGCTCTTGTCTTGAGATTTCTTCAACGTGCTGTGTGACTTTGATGAATCATCCCTCATTTGACTTTGAAGTATTTTTTTAGGTTTGCTTGGTGTCTTTGTAAAAACGATTATAGTTTGATCAGCCAAGATCATGTGAAATGTGGTCAGATCATTAGAATGGAAAATTAAGGTGTTCTCGTCGGAACAGAGTTTGACGCAGCACCTCGGTGGATCATTCAGAAATCGTGCCGTATCAACTGTGATTTTAACTCCATCATAACTGTGGAAAATCGTGGTTGAGCCAGTAAGCTGTACTTGCGAAGTACCTAAATCGTATGCCATAAAGTTCCTATTACCCCCGCCATCGTTGACTGTGTTGTTGTAGTACTGAACTAAATGCTCACTGTTTGGGTAGGTGATTAGTTCAGACAAAATCGCATCTCTATTCTCACAGTTTTCTTCTGGAGGAACAGGATTGCTGATCTTCTTCTGTTTCCATAGGAAATTGTACTCTTCGTATTCTCCAGAATTGAGGATTTGCGTTAATCCAGCACATTCTTCTGTCATCTTTAAGTATTCTAAAGACGATCCGAGATGTTCTCGCAGTTTGTGCACGACAAACCAGTCGTGACTCTCTAAAACAGCGTATCTGCAGAAATCACGTAAGCAAATCGGCGTTCGTAAAGACTGATTCCATATGATTGTGTCCATACCAAAATTATCGAGGTTATCGTGGAACTTTAACAGATTCGAATCAGTCTCTTGACAGTAGAATTGGTCGAAAACTGCAAATTCTATGGACGATTTGAATAATTTTTGAAGCAAAACAGCTTGCGACAACTCTTCCTTCCAATGATTTGTAACTATCACATCATTTAGTTCGGGTTCACAGCGACAACAGGCTCGGTCCGCATAAGGTTGGGCAGTTCGAAACACTAGATTTTCGTCGTAATAATCTAAATCTTTGATTAAATCATATATTTCACTGTAATCTTTGAACTGAAAGGCACGCCGGTTGATCCTGCTGAACAATGCTAAATGAACAATATCAGCAATTTCTTCAATTTCTCTGTCTGCTTCAGAAATAACCACTTTTTGATCTTCAGGGAGAAAGGCTTGTTCTTCGTGAAGAAGATCTTGGTCAGAATTAAACCACCTGTACTTATGTATCCATTCGTATGGCTTCATCAGCACCAAATTCTTTAAAGTGGCATCGTAAATTTTCATACCAATTTGCTTGTAATAATTAGCGATGGTTTTCAAAAAATCTTCTTCGTGAACTTGAAATGTCGTGTCATTTCTTGTATATGTATCATCAGCATATTCCGTAGCTTTGCCTTGGAATGCTTCAAAACCAAAAGGACAAATGCAGCTATTAGTTTCACTGGTCCTGTCACTACTAGTGTACGTCTCTATAATTGTGGAGTCAGAAATGGCGCCATTTTCTGCCCATACAACTTGTTCAACTAAAGCGGTCACAATTATCGGTATGTTGACGCATTCAGGAGGATATTCAGCCATGATGAAGTGGTATCGTTCCAGACATTGCGTCCAAATTAGTTTTGGTGTGGCACCAAAGTTGAAAATGTTCAAACTTCGTATGTAGCTCAACTGTTGGCGTTTAAAGAAACAAATTTTCTTGATCACGTACAACAATTCTTCTAGGATTATTTTCGAATCCTTCGCGTCAGGTAGACTAAACACCATCACGGCAGTATTCTCTAGATGTTTGTAATTTGATGGTGTGTCGAAAATTCCGTCCAATTGAAGACCGCGCTCGTCCATTATTGATGAGCTGCTGCAAGAAGTCTTGATGATCGCGGATATGGGAACGTTGATTTGGATGAGATTTTTACACAAGTCCAGCATGTCACCAAATCCAACCAGGACGTAGAAAAAGATTTCGTTGTAAATATTTTCATCCAAGACAAGATCGTCCTTTTCCAAAATCACTTCAGATGGCCGTTTATAGGCAACGGTAACAGTTGTTGATGGTTGTTTCGTGGCTAATTTTTCTTTGCTTTTGTGCTTTTTGTCTTTTTTACCTTTTTTACCCTTTTTATTCTTTTTGCCTTTTCCTTTCTTTTCTTTCTCGACAACAACAAGCAGCGCCTCCAGTTCTGCATCCAGTTGGTTCCGCTTATCTTGCCTTTTCACCTCTCTGATTCTGCTTGAATACATTACGTGGATGATTTTCAGTTTCACAATCAACGCCAGGATGTTGGTTTGGAGGAGCTCGTTGTCTTGGAGCTGTTTCTTTGCTAACTTCGCAACTTCCTGTGAGCATTCTTTAATAGAACTTGGAAGATCAACGTTCTCTGGTTCATCAGAAATTTTTCCGATTAATTCCAAAACGTCTTGGTAGGTGATGAAGGCTGTGAATGAGAGGGCTTCATATTCTTTGCCAGTTTTCACAACTTTTTGAAGTGCTTTATCACATTGTGTTATTTCCACTAGGAAGCTTATCTCGAACAGTTTTTTTGTATTGTAGTTTTGCAACTCAGTTTGGGATAGGAACTCCATACATTGTTCAAGGATATCATTTTCGGTTTTTACAGCTTCACTCGATCTTTTCGACTTCCTTGCGCCTTTGTTTTTTGACATCTTAACTTGAAATTCTATGATTGAAATGCCAAATATCCGGAGCGAAGCGAGGTAACTGAGGAACCAATCTTTATTGTATATCCCGTTCACTTTTTATTTTGAGTAAAATGACAGTAATTACAAAAAATTGTAATTTTGAGGCAAGATATTAAAGTGACAAGCTGGAGCGCTGAGTGGATAAGGCTGATGGCCGCTGGTAGTTTCGCTCCAAAACTTTGCAGGTGCCATCAGCCGTAGCCGTAGCCCGCCAGCTTTTCATTTTATTTTTGCTCCGAAAAGTCATTCTACTGAATTTAAAACGTGAACCTGGTGTGCGCTATGTTCAGTTTTCGGTACTCCTCCCTGTATAATCGTTATGTGTCATCCAATCAGCTGATCTTGATGGGTGTCTACTGTCTGGTGTTCGTTCGTATTGTATAACATTCAACAGTCTGTTTATGTTTCTTTGTTGTATTTATTAATGGTACACGTTTTCATGTTTTTATTGTAAATACTTATCAGTTTTTGAAATTCTTTTATGTTGATACTCGTACAAATAGAAGCATCATTCACGTTAAAAAGGTAGGTCTATTAGTACCTATAGGTATGTTATTGCCAGTTTTAGCTTGCGGTATACCTACCTAAGTAATGTTTTTTCAATTTCCTAAAACACACTGAATTATGGAAATAAATAATTCAGGTATATCAATTAATTTAAATAGCCCCTCTTTTTCACTCATTTATTTTTATAACAATAGCGGTGATTTATCACGGTATTACCCTCCTTATCTAATAAATAGTTACTATAATCTCATTCTCTTTTTAGTTGAAACAATTCGCTCCCAATGATAGGCAGATAACAGAAAAGTGGCCACACAGATTTTTTCCAACTTTGTTCCTTTGACTGTCACAATGGATGTGGTCTGGAGAGTGCTGACTAGACGAAAAATCCTAGATCCGGTTTCTGCAGAAGAAACCCAACTGGGAAGAGTTTTGAACACATTCGATTTGACTGCACTAGGGGTTGGAAGCACTCTGGGCGTGGGAGTGTACGTTTTGGCAGGACATGTGGCCAAGGATGTTGCAGGACCTGCAGTAATCCTATCATTTCTAATTGCTGCTGTGGCTTCAGTTTTTGCAGGTAAAACCAAAATTGTTAATTTTAATATGATTATTGTATTAGTGTAAGGTGCAAGAGTTACTGGTTAGTACTTAGTGGTTATAGCCACCTTATACCTCTACCTTCCTATCTATGACTCACAGGGTAGCCTCCTACCTACTTTGTGAAACAATATTAAGAGGTTTTAAACTAGTTTGAGCCAATAGGGGTGACCGTGTCATAAAAGGGACCTCAATTTTGATCATTCCGAAAGTAGGAATGGACCACAAACAGTGGCCAAGAAGCTTTTTCAAAGGAAATTTTGCGGAAGATCCACAAACTTTTGAGAAAAAAATTATGAAAGTTAAAAAACTACTCAGTGTATTTTTAGCGCTGGGCGGATATGCAACTTCGTGAACGAAGTGGAAATGGTACTAGACGAATGATGAAACTCACCAACGGGACCGGGGAGCCAAATAGGTGTGTTGGGAGAGGATAAGCTAAAAGTAACGCGTCATAAAACAAAAAACAGGGCGAAATATCGCAAGAAATCGTACGAAAACCACTTAAAGACATTGTTATTGTGGTAATACGCTACTAAAAGACATCAACGGGACCGCGGAGCAAAATAGGGGTGTTGGGCGGGGAGAAGTCAAAAATAACGCGTCGTAAAACAAGAAATGAGGCTAAAAATCGCAGCAGTCGTGAAAAAAAACATTGAAAAGAAGGAATAAGTCGTAAAAAAGGTAGTCGACGCGTGTAAAGGGATGAAATGCTGAAAAAATAGCGGAAGAGCGCTAAAAATAAAGGAATAACAACGCATGGGAAGTATGGCGCAAAAGCATAAAAAGGTGTTGAAGTACGTCTGAAAAATGAGAATAAAACACATAAAACGGGGAAAAGTCGTCAAAAATAGGTAGTTAACGCGTGTAATTTCTCTATTTGCTTTTCAATTCATATTGGTGTTTTTTTTTTAACGGCAATTAAATACTGCGCGTTGTGGAGCACATGCATTTTCACACGAAAGTGATATTAGACAACCAACAATACAGTAGGACCGTTTTTTCACTTTAGTCCACGTCGAGTCCGAGGAAGCCCATCGAGAGCTTCGTATTGGTCGTGCATGACACAAAAACTGAAATATCTGGCACGTATTCTGTTTCCTTCTTCACAACAGTGCGAAATTAGAATAGTTAACGTAAGTAAACCGCATTCTACCGTACTTACGCATCGACTTAAAATTTCATAAGGAAGAGAATGGTGGTAAAATCGTTACTGTAAAATGTACAGTCGTTGTTCATAAAAACCGCGTACAACAAGCCTTTGACACAGAGTGGTGCGGATTTGAGTAATTTTGGCTACCTTGTCACTGTGACACCAGGCCAAAATTAATCAAATCAGTACACTCCGTGTCAAAAGCTTGTACGCGTTTTTAATGGCCAATGACTGTACGGCTTCGGGTCCCCTTTATGACATGGTCACCCCAATAGGAATCGAGAAAATCAGTTTGCAAACTTTTTTACTTCCCCCCCCTCCCCCAACATGGAAGGGAAAGTACTGTAATCGTGCAGAAAACAGTTTTGAAATTTCGACGGATACATCTATTTTGAGGTCCCCAAGACGATTCCTTTCTTTGCAGAATGATGTCTGTTAAAATTTGGGACACCTGTAGATCACATATTGTGTGTGTGGAATTTCAACAATTTTCATCAAAATGTAATTATAGTTCAGCATTATACCTAGTTATTGCGCTGTTCCACATCTACATTTTATCACAGTATAGTTGTAGTTGAATGCAATTGTGAAAACTCATTTTTAGAAATTCATAATTATTCAACCGTTCGTTATATCCGAGGTTATATCGATGAGAGTGTTTTTTTTAAGAAACTCAAACAATCTGCCAAAATCAAAATTGTGTCAAAAAACAATGAACTTGATTGTTTAATTGACAGATTGTTCCAAAAATTGTACAAGAAATTGTGCAGTCTAATAGCTGTATTACACTACACAATTTCTTGTACAATTTCTTGTACAATCTGCCAAAATAGTGTCAAAAAACAATGAACTTGATTGTTTAACTGACGGATTGTACGAGAAGTTGTGCAAGAAATTGTGTAGTGTAATAGCTGTATTACACTACACAATTTCTTGTACAATCTGCCAAAATAGTGTCAAAAAACAATTAACTTGATTGTTGATTTGACAGATTGTTCAAGAAATTGTACAAGAAATTGTGTAGTGTAATACAGCTATTATACAGACAGCTATAAATACAGCTATTAGATTTTTGAGGAGTTGCTAAGCAAACTTTTCTTAGCAAAAATGAACAGTTTCACAGGACATCTCTCAATATCATCTACAAGGACTCTATATATCCCATACACTTTCTATTTCCAGTAGAATGACTTTTTGGGGCAAAAATAAAGTGACAAGCTGGGGGGCTACGGCTACGGCTGATTGCACCTGCAAAGTTTGGGAGCGAAACTATCGGCGGCCGTCGGCCGTATTCTCTTAGAGCCCCTAGAGTCACTTTATTTTTTCTCTAAAAAGTCATTCTACTGAAAATAGAAAGTGTATGGGATATAGTTACTTTTTCGGTCATCAATTATTCTGGAACACAAATAACTATTTTATTACTTTTTTATTTAAGGGCTTTGCTACGCCGAATTCGGAGCCCGCGCACCAAGAGCGGGATCCGCATATATTTATAGTTATGTATGCGTTGGAGAATTCATAGCATTTATAATCGGCTGGAACTTAATTTTGGAATATGTTATCGGTAAGAGCGAATTTCTGTGGGCCCAAATTAAGAAATATCATTAGTACTGGAGATACATTTTCAGGATCTGCAAGTGTAGCTCGTGGCTTAAGTTTATACTTGGACTCTCTGTTAAACAACACAATGGAAAAGGCGTTCATTGACGTAGCACCTATGCATGTGGACTTCTTGTCGGCCTATTTTGACTTTTTTGCCTTCGGTATTTCCATCCTTTTAGCAAGTAAGAGTCGATGAAAAAAATACGATGCCTCAAATTGATCACTTGCTTTTTTCAGTTGCACTGGCATTCGGAATGAAAGAAAGTAGCTTTGTCAACAACATATTCACGATATTGAATATTGCTGTGGTGATTTTCGTGATCATTGCTGGTTCCATCAAAGGTAATAATAGATTCGAAGCATTTGTGTAATATAAGCTTTTCTGCTGTTAATTAATGACAAATCAATCTCTAGAAAGTGAGAAAGCTATTGCGAAAGCTCTGCATGTCATTCGACAAGTTAGCTCTTGCTGCTAGTAGCTTTTGAGAACTTGCTGAATACAAAAAGAGTTAAAGTCTTTGAGAAATGCTTTTTGTTGTTTTACTCCCTAAAATGGTTTTTTAAAGCCGATGGTCACAATTGGAACCTCAGTCCTTACAACAATGGCACCATCCACGGCGGTTCCGGCGGATTCTTTCCGTTTGGAGTCGAAGGCATGATCAAAGGTGCCGCCACTTGTTTTTATGGATTCGTGGGCTTCGACTGCATCGCCACCACTGGCGAGGAAGTGAAAAATCCTAAAAAAGCGATACCAATATCCATTATCGTGTCGCTGTTTATAATATTCCTGGCATATTTCGGCACTTCAACGGTGGTTACGCTGATGGTTCCATATTATTTGCAGGTGAATATATGCATTTCATCCCAATGAGGAAATTGGTGGGACTATCCCATTGATAAAACAACATGTCGATCGCCTTAAAATCTCGACATGCTGTTTTATCGCCTGATGGCAACGCTTCTCTCCACGCACTGTACATTGGCGGGCCTGCAGATTTGGTTAATTTAACGTTGCATAGGTATACCTATGCTTATTTTTGGCACTACCATGCAGTCTCAAATTTTGCGATAAATATGATTTTACAAGTTTTGAAATCCATATGAATCTCATTTAATTTGTAATAAATAAATATGTGCATGTCACTGTTAACGTCAATAAGTAGGTATACAATTTTGTAATTCAGTACCTATAAGGATATGTCATAGGTAGTCTTGAATCCATCAACGATACCTACTGGTGGCGCTCTCACATGGTTAACTTCACTCATTGTTATGCACATGCACTAGTCCCTCAATGGAACGTAGAGCCACACTATTGCCATTATTATTTTTAATATTAAACTTTCATTTTAATGTGTTCAAATGATCTCTTAACATCCAGTTCCACTGGCATTTTCTCTGATGGATTCTAGATCAGTGCTGGTTGAATGACCACGGAAAATGCATACAAGCTGTTGTGGTCTAAACATTTTTCCATAATCTTCCGTGAAACTTGTGCTTTGTGGTCACTAAGCCAATATTCACCAGAGAAAATATCTCAATTAGCTAACAATGATTAAATTCGCTGGTGGAACTGGCTGTTAATACCCTTGACAGACTGCACCTTAATGATCATTAATGTAATGATCATTAACGTTGAATGGCGATTGCGAATTTGGGGGTGACACTCTGCAAATCGTAATAAGTCTATGAGCTTGCGCCGTAGCGCATGGATAAACGTGGCGATCAATTTTCCCCAAAAATGTCAATGTCAAATTGTCGAATGGTCCGGAGTATTGGGCTATTATTGCCCTTATCATCTATAATTATAATATTAATTTCATATTTTCGGTGAGGTGTGAGGTGGTATTAGCTTAGATCCCATTCAATCAAGAAAGCGTGGTGTAAGCATTGTTGCTTGTATTGAACATTATTGCTTGCAATGTTCACACCACATCATACTATCCTTATTTGTTGCCAAAATATATGTTGAATTTGTATTGAGTCGGAAGAAATGGAGGAAAATAAGAATAAGAGACTGATGATTCAGTCAATAACCTGATCAAAATCGCATAGCCCCATATTCTAACCAACTTTTGAGCGCGGCCCTGATTTATGTGCGCGGCTGGTAAGTGGCAAGGCAACTGACAGATGCATGTTACAGTTCATTATGTTTGTATCTATCGTGTGGTTCATTATATCTTTTTTTTTGCAATTTTTCAACTGCTTTTGCAAAATTTCACATTTTTCACGACGGACGTTCTGGAAACCTATTCCCTCATCAATAAATTTGACTTTGCCAAATATAGAGTACCACCAACCGACACTGTGCTACAAGTTCGCAATGTTCGTATCATTCAAATTTCGCGAATAGGTGGTCATTTCTTATGTTTTTGGAGTTTTTATTTTTTCGTACGTGCTTATACGTGCACACTACTGGCATTATCTCATAATTTGGTACAAGAGATGTTGTTGCAAGAAGCAAGACACGAAATCCAGTTCCTCCATTCCAGAAATACGTGTCTGAATGGCGTACTGAAATGACGGACTTGATGACAAATGACAGATATCGCGATTCATTGCAGAAAAGCTGGCCAATGGTATTAAAAAATCACGGCGATGATCCACGACCACCGGCGATTATTCGGCGATTATGGTTACTCCTAGTTAATGACCATCAAGGTCCTAAATGACGTTCTAAATGATCATCAAGTAAATGACGACGTGACACACTGGTCATTTATATCGTAATTTACGCTTAATGATCTTCAAGTTTTCCAGTCTGTCAAGGGTATTAGCATTGTATAGTATTAGCATTGTATAACTACTCCTAGTAGGCCAGCCGCCGTTCAAATCGTGCAATTTTCGGAAAGCACGGGCAGGTGGCGTGTTCAGCATTTGTCGTTTGGTCGCTCAAATTAGTTAGAAATCACGCTGTCTTCAAATTTCAACGTGGCGCCCAACTTACTGATAGATGTTGATGGTCTGGTACAGAAATTTTAATTTTTCTCATATGCGCTGATAATTTCTTGCGAGCTAATTGCTCTAGGCGACATCTAGCGACAAAATCCCAAATTCGAGGCTGACCTACTAGTAATAGTTATCCAATGGTATTAGTGTCACAAAATACAAAATAATGCTTAATTTTCTTTCATTCCCAGGAGTGCGAAAGTATAATAATCCAAACCTTTCCTCTAAGTAAAGAAAGAGGAAGATCAATTATTTTATAAATATTTTTAGGATCCTGACGCACCAATACCTCACGCATTCGAAGTCATAGGATGGGAAGTTCCAAAATGGATCGTTGCTATTGGTGGAATTTTCGGGTTATGCGCCAGGTTTGTATTGTACAAAGTAGGTTATTCTCAAGAGAAGAAAATAATGTTTGATTTTCCAGTCTCTTTGGAGCAATGTTTCCATTACCGAGGATTATTTACGCAATGGCTTCAGATGGGATAATCTTCCGAACGCTTGGCAAAATCAGTGAAAAGTTCAAAACTCCTGTGATAGGGACTTTGATAGCTGGGACATTGACTGGTATGTGTTTTTCCTTCTATATTTCCATTTTTAATTTACGATCATAAGACAAAGACACCATGAAATCACGTACAATGGCTGTTAGCATTTGAACAAACGTGTTATTTTGATTTGAAGTCCAGGCTGTATTATGCACCATATTCCTTTTGCCTAGTTGATCCGTTATCAACAAAAAAAGTATAGCCCTATATAATCTTCAAACTTTATGTTCCATAATAATGGGTAGTATTAATAAAAAATAAGCATATAAGCATTTGCTTAGATTTTCGAGGAGTTGCTATATTATGCTTATTTTTTATCAATACTACCCAATATGCTAATATGCTTTTTGTGAATCATCAAGTATGTGTACGTGATGCATAAGCCACAATTCTACCGCACTGTTGAGTCATTGGCTTCTGTCATTGCTTCTCTTTCGCTGCCCTGGTAGAGCAGAGAGAACGGGACACGCTGTTAGGCTCTCTCTCCCTACAGTTGTCAGAAAAACCGGAAACACTTTCATATAGCAGTCAATTTAAAATATGTGCCATACCAGCAAATTCTTACTTCCCCGTTTCTGAAGTTGTAGGCTTGTCAGCTGTACTTGCTTCTTTATTCCACGAGTACGAAAACAAATCACAAGGTTTTTGCGCTTATCAACGTCCTAGCATATGTGTCTTGAGATGATCAGCCCTTTCTTCTTTCTCCTATTCCTTTGGTCATGCATAACCATGACTGGATTTTTTTATGGGGAAGTTGTGCGCTTTGAACTCACATTGCAGAATCTGCGGATAACTTTGTCACGGCGCACTCCTCTGTGGTTCGACCTTTGTGATAGCGGTTTCAAGTGATTTGCTATAATTCCCACTTTAAATCGAAGATGAAACTAAACTGACCAAATCACCGTTGTAAGCGTCAATAGAATATATTTATGTCCAAAACTTTTTTCTAGAAATTGTTATAGTCGGAGAGCTGGCAACAAAAAAAAGTGCAACAGTTTTCTAAAGGCTGAAACTCTGGAATATGTTAGATTACTCAATTACATCCATGAAATGAACAGTCAGACACCGGTTCATTAGAACCTGCTCAATCGGCAGCCAAAAAAAGTCCGAAATGCCCGAACGGACAGTTCTGACAACGCACAGCTTTGTTATCTGACGCACAGCTCTGTTGTCTGACCCACAGCTGTCAGCTGTTGTCTGAGTTACGGCTATGACCACACCTAGGTACCTACCTCTCTTCATTAGATTGTTCCATTACGCAAGGCTTCTCTGATTTTTTCCCCAAATCTGTATGTCGCTGCGGGCGATTCATTTGAACCGTAACTCGGACAACAGCTGCAACTGCTGATATATTTGCATCAGACAACAGAGCTGTGCGTCAGACAACAATGCTGTGCGTTGTCAGAACTGTCCGTTTGGGCATTTCGGACTTCTTTTGGCTGCCGATTGAGCAGGTTCTAATGAACCGGTGTCTGACTGTTTATTTCATGGATGTAATTGAGTAATCTAACATATTCCAGAGTTTCAGCCTTTAGAAAACTGTTGCACTTTTTTTTGTCGCCAGCTCTTGGACTATTACCTATTACAGCAGAGAGCAGCCTAAAAATCGTGGGATTTCTGAATTGAATTACAGATTTCCACTAGTACCGTGTGTGTAATTCCGAGTCCAGAGCGATAAATGGAATCTACTCAAGAACACGAAAAGAATATTCAAGAAAATTTCAATTTGTGACGTTTATTTTTGAAGATAGGGAGGGAGGATCAAAGGGTGGGGCTTCGCCCCTCTATATTTTTGTGAGTTTCAGTGATTTTGGAGAATTGTTTGTGATTGACTAATCAGTAAAAATTATCAACCACTGGGTGTGCTCTGAACTTTGATTTAATATACAGGATTACAGGGTGATTCATAAACTTCAAAAATTCATTCTACTTCAAAAACGCCACTGAAAATTTGTCTGTGGAAACAAGAAGAGTCAAATCTTGTTCTAAATTATTTTGGGACCCAATGGAATAATTTACAGACATGATTTAAGAAAACTGCATTTTTGTGATTTATGACTGTATCTGAACAGAAATTCGGTGCACACCCAATGTTTGATAATTTTGACTGTTCAGTCTATCATAAACAGTTTCACTTTGAATAATGAAAATAGAGGGGGGCGGAGTCCTACCCCTTGACCCCCTCTATCTTCAAAAATAAATGTCACAAATTTTTTTGAATATTTTTTTTGCGAAAAAAACAAGCTCATTCTATGTTATTTTTCACCATATGATAATTTTAAGAAATTTTTAAGGATGACGCTCTCGATTGGTCCTAAAAAATATCCAAGCCTTGAAATTTTTCTAAATTTTCGTATGTTATTCAACATTGAATTCTGCATCAATCCACCAAATTTCTCTAACTTGCGAATTTATTTCGGGTTTTGTTCGATATTTGCTTAATTTGACAATAGCTGTACTTTATTTCTTGCAACAGTTCAAGACGAACAAAAATTGAAACAAACAATTTTGATTCCTTTCTCAAGGTCTCATGGCTGCTATGTTTGAACTAAAGCAACTCGTCAATATGATGTCCATTGGCACGTTACTGGCTTACACCATAGTGGCGGCTAGTGTTCTCTTGCTGAGGTAAGGACTAGTTTATAGCGGTAAATCTAGCCAAAATATTTTATCGTTGTCAACGTTTTTTATGTGCTTATGTGTTGTTCCTACTAGCTATGAAGTTCAAGAAAATCGCAACAACCCTGTGGTTTTAACCGATTCTGATGACAGTGATACGTAAGTATCTATTTGTTCACACGTTTTCAGTTCTATTCTCTAGATATTTTTTTACATCTGTTTTACGTTTTGATTCACCAGAATATCATAGTTCTTTAGTTTTCTTCATATTTTATATTTATTTGTAGCTACGCTTACAATCCCATTTCCCCATTGAACAATTCAGGTTTGTGGTGACACTAATAAGTAATAATTGGTTTTAGATACACGGACAATCGGACTTTGAACGAAATGAGTTCAAATGAAGAAATCTCGTTGATATCAGACAATTTCACGTCGGCTTCTGTCGTAAAGCAGCTGTTCAATTCCCAACGTCACCAAGAACCGACGAAAATTTCGGAACGTTTAGTATCCGTGCAAGTCTTTATTTATTGTATGTTTTGTACGACTATCACACTGTCGCAAAAAATTTCACATCACAATTTCAGGTATTTTCTGCGTAATAATTGGACTATGCGCCATGTATTTGAAGACTCCAATTTCAAAAGGCGAAGCATGGGCCATTGTCTTGACTGCGATAGTAGTATGTGCTGCCGTATTTTTGATTATTTCAATAGCAGCCCAGCCAAAATCCAAAAAAGAACTGTCTTTTAAGGTATGTTGCGTATCAGTTGGAATTTTCTTGGCAGTTTTTTTCTGTGGGCATTTCAATTTATTGCTGTTGAAATAAAACTTCATTTGGATCTCGAGCAAGCGAAAATGTATCTTAAACAGCCAGTATTGTCAACAAATTTAAATGAGCCTCTAGCTTGAGGACCTTCAAGGTTTACGTTTACCTGAATCCGAATTTTCAGATTTCATGTTCGAAAACTGAAGAAAAAACCGGTGAATGAGACCGGTAACCTGATATGAAAATGAAAATTCGGAGTACTTAGGTAAACCCTTAAGGTCCTTTGAAGTAAAGTCGCATTTAAATTGGTTAATAATATTGGGGTTGACGGTGAAGTAGAATGATGATTCAGACATTATGTTGGTTTCACTCCTAAAAAACCCTTTGCCATCTAAATTCACCTCAAGGACAGTGTTGTATTGGTAAAATAAGCGTTGAGAAATCAATCTTTGTGGATCTATTTCTTGACCGATTCTCACCATTTAGGTCTCTTTCGAAAGCTAGAAAAATGTACTTTGGTTTGAGCCCACTGGCATTTCCAAAATCCATTTTTTTTTCAATTTTTGGATTTTGGAAATGCCAATGGGCTCAAACCAAAGTACATCCTTGTAGCTTCCGAAAAAGACCTAAATGGTAAGAATCGGTCAAGGAATAAACCCACAGGGATTGATTTCGCAACGCTTATTTTACCAATATGACTCCGTCCTTAAAGTTCCACTTCGGCCGCGTGTGAAATAAGTCAGGTTCTGATGATATCTTATTGTAGGTACCATTCGTTCCTGTGATTCCTGCATTGAGTATTTTAATTAACATCTATTTGATGCTGATGTTAGACAGCCATACGTGGATCAGATTTGCCGTTTGGATGGCCATAGGTACGTACATTTTTATTCGTCGTATTTTCTGCATGCTC
Source organism: Anaspis maculata (assembly GCA_949128115.1). Classification (NCBI taxonomy): domain Eukaryota; kingdom Metazoa; phylum Arthropoda; class Insecta; order Coleoptera; family Scraptiidae; genus Anaspis; species Anaspis maculata. Next base: position 64,597,622 of record OX421961.1, on the reverse strand, counting down.
TGTAAATAACCGCATGGGTGTTTAGGCATTCCTACTTACTATTTTTCTGTGAGAAATCACTATGACACACGCAACATGAGCGTGGCGAACCTCAGCGAAGATTTTCGGAACGGTGGGATCATTAATAAAGGCTTCGATGCTGATCGTCTTAACGCCCTTGAGCATGCCAATTCAAAGAAGAGCAGTTCAAGTGCCCCATCCCCCGAAAACATTCGCTCCACCATTGCCGCACTCGACGAAATACTCGACAATGAAGCTTCGAAATTCGGTGACGATGAAGTTGGGCGCCGTAAATTTTCCACAGAAACCGAGTCCGAAGTTGGTGTTCCGATACACGAGGAACATGTTGAAGTTGACGTCCACAATGTCGTGAGCTCGATCGCGGAAAAAGCTGAAATAAAATTCCAGCAACAGAGTGATACCGTCAGCAATACCTCTGCATCAACTCATACGGGAAGTTTCTCGGAACCGAGTAACGGAATTGAGAAGAATATAGTCGAAAAAGAAATCAGAAGCGTCGAAGACAAGGATGTTGAATACGAAAACGTTGAAAAAGTTGAGAAATCGAACGATGTCAGTCCACCCGTGATTCCAGCACCGCCACCTTTCAGCACAGAACCACAAGATGCTCCCAAAACGTATTTCAACACTTTGAGAGGCGCAGAGTTCATCAATGCGCTTCATTCCGTTAAACTGAAGCACAGAGACGCTGCAACAGATGCTGCAACAGATTTTCCCGTTACCGATGACAAAGTGGACGACGAGGTCCACAACTTCAAATTTGGTACTCCGGAGCATACCGCCTTCCTGGAAAAGTTGAACGAAAATCTTAAAAGACAAAGTCTTCCGGTGAACTACGTGGCTCCTCCGGTTGTTGTTGGAGTCCCACGGGACACGAAATCTGTTTTGCTTGTGCCTCATGATAATGTAGTTGAAGACCACATCGATCGAGTCGAGGCTAAAGTAAAACTGGCGGAGCTTTTGGAGAAGTCACCACTGGTTTTGTCTCCCGATTCCATTCTCAGTCATCATGTAAAAGAAGAAAGAACTGACGAGAATGTTGATACGAAGGAAGAGAAAGAGAAGACTGTTCACAAGGAAGAAAATTTAGATGATTTCAAAGAGCAGCACAGACGTAATATGAAGAACATATTTGGAAGCCTTAAGTTTAAAAATGAGAGCGAAGAAACAACAGAACGAGCTACATCTGAGGACAAGGATGAAAGCAATGGGAACAAGGATAATATGAGTGATTTTAAAGAACAACACAGACGTAACATGAAGGATATTTTTGGAAGTCTCAAGTTGAGACGTGTTGATGATGACGATAACAATAATGATCAACAAAAACAAGAAAATAATAATGAAAATGAAGATTTACAAGGAAAACAAGAAAAGAAGAATGATATTGAAGATTTAAGTGATTTCAAAGAACAGCATAGGTTCAATATGTCTAACATATTTGGAAGCGTTACGTCACGAAATGTGGATAACAGCGATGCAAGCAAAAGTGAACAAAACGAAGAGACTAATCCAAATCAGAATCCTAATGAAAACACCGAGGAAAAAACTCATGAATCAGAAGGAACTTTGTCTAGCTTATTAAAAAGTTTCGGGTTTGGGAAAACCGATCATTCAGATAAAACTGAGCAATGACATTCCATAGATATTTAGGACAATAATTTTTGATTATTCTTCTATCAATTAATTAGAAATCGTAATATCGTGATCATAAGATTTTGATAGACAATTTGAACAACGTAGTCGAAAAAATATGAAAGTCCTGAAAATTTGATACTCTGTTCAGAATTGAGTGCCCTACTACAATAATTCAAAATCCCGTTGGTACCTGGTACCATTTTTGAATAAAAATGTCTATCATTGTTAAAAGGGGTCGGGGGGGGGGGGCTATATAGAACCCATCACGACAGTTTGGCATCTTTTCCGACTAAATTTAGTTGTCTGAATTCGAATCCAGTATAGTATGTAAAGGATGAAAACAAATTCGAACAATTTATTTTGTAATAACTTGTTTTTTGCTTTGCCAATTTTTACAATATTTCCTCACTTTTTTTCGAAAATATTCTATTAGACTGAAGTGTATTCTTCAATAACATCATCCACTCTTCGTATAATTCTATTTTTCGAGAATCAAAAATCGATTTAATACATGAGCTGGCCTGGCGCGGCGTCAACTAATGATCAGAATACTGCAGCATGCACCTTCAAATGAAAATAGCTGAAATTATTGGAAAAATAATTACTTATCTTTGAAAGTTCAAGGATCTGTGCAGAATTAAATTCCCTGTAACATGAACAAAATCGCAGTAAATCACACTGCAGGGTTTTGAGTTATTTGAGAAGAGGTGAACAGTTCCCATTTGAAATGTAGAGTTCGAATCCTGATCCACCTAGCCGAGCACGATTTCCCTTCAACACTGATTGACACTTTTTGTTCCAACGGACTATCAACGTGATACGGGGCGTCGAATTATGACGTATTTGTATTCAATGGATTGACGGATTTCATCCCATCCATTTTAAGCTGGAATTATTCAACCCCTCCAATAACTCGAAACCCTGGAATGCGATTTTTGGCGATTAGGAGTATTAGGACGTCCTTATTTTTCCCGAGGTTTTGGCAATTTTTTTACTATATCTTTTTTGTATGGGATGGGAGCTTGCTCCCAGCTACAGAGAAAGAAATCTAGGTTTAAATAATAAATTATTCAACATGCTCGTAATGATTGCTAGTATTGCTACTATTCACGAGGATGCGGTAAAGCATCCGACTTTGAAATAGCCATTACACCATACCTCATTCACGATCACTCATATTTTTCACAAAAAGACGCTCACTTACCTATTTGGAAGCTGCTAATTCACAGTAGCACAGCTTACAACAATTCACAGTGATTAATTCAACAAATTGTGCTGCTTATCGCAGTCTGCATGATTCGCAACTTGTAATAAGTAATTATTGTTTCATTGGCCCCAACAAGTGATTTTTCAATTATTATTCACGGGGGGCGTCGCTTTGATTGCTTTGTGAGTTATGGATGTCATTATTTCACAAAAAACACACATGCAATGTGAGTATTATTCAATGGGAGTAGATGAAAGAAATTAACCACTTTTGCGTTGCGTTATTTGTTTGTCTATCAATGAAAATGTGAAACATTTCTCTTAACATTACGATATTACTGCGTTGTCACAACCACTTTCGATATTTTGACTTTTGTTTCGATATTTCCCGTCACCGATATGGCCGTTGCACGATTTTTTTTGCTTTAATTATTGATGCTATTGAAGGTACCTTTTTGAAAACCGGACACATTCCTCAACTGTGCTTTTTAGTTGAACATTAGATAATAGGTGCTTTCCTTTTACCACAAAACTCACTGATCTGATCTAAGTTAGAGAGAGAAAGAGCGAGAAATCACATGCGCGAAAGTGAGACACCACTAACAACTTAGGTCAGAATACTTTATTAGTTCAGGTTGTAAAAGGTAAGCACCTATTGTAACGACGGTTTTGTGAATCAAGGCTCTAAAAATAAAATTCATGCAATGAACTTGAAGTATTAGCAGGTGATGAAAGTTGAATAGTTCCTGAACAGAATAATTATCTCCCCCCCCCCCCTCCCTTTTTGTATTTTGAATCTCATTTGAGTTTTTCAGTTATTAACCAATTTACTATTGTTATTGTTTGTTCCTATTTGCTGAATGCTCTTCTTTTCTGAAAACTGTTTTTGTATTTTAATTTTTATCAATGTTAATTGTAAAAACAATTTCGAACAAATAAGTTGTGTTTTTTGTATAGGAAAAATTAACGAACTGACTGTTCTTTGGAAACAAAATGTCACAAAAATTATTGATTTTTCTGATACTGTAACTTGGTCGTTTCTGCTCATTAAAACTTTGCTTTCCACTACTGTAACTTGCTTTAACCACTAACTCACTCGCATGACAACCGCAAAGTTGATTTGAAAGTTTGGCACTATCGTTTTTCTAGGTTTCTCCGTTTACGGATTATACGGTCTTCCAAACAGTGTCAGAACTTACAGAAATTACGAAAGGTTGCAGTAAACTATTTTTTATATCAGCTTCAACTCTCCAGAAGTACTGATGTATTTTTAGACTATTATTGTATTTATATTTGTTATTTATATATGTATATGGATGTACCTAATTGACCAAAATAAAATTTTATATTTTATGGTTTTTAATGCAGGTTGTTTGATATTTTGGAATCTTTTTATAAATTTAATGGGAACCCTTTCAGTATCATCAGCAGCGTTTTCTTATTTTGCTTGTTATCTCCAACTTGCAAGTCCATGACTTCTTGCATATAGTTTTCTTGAATTTCCTTCCTGATTAATGGATGTTCGCTTATATTACTCAATGCTTGGAGGCTGTACGCTTGCAGACCTGCGTTGACTGGGTTCCTGGCCAGTTCAATAAGACGCTTGGGCAGACCTTTGATATCGTAAGCATATATCTTAGCCTTGGTTTTAACAGTGCAGAACATGAGACAGGATGCGGCTGCCGTACATAGTTGGATATCCTAAAAATTTGTTCGAAGTTATAACTTTGAAAGTATATACACTACTTTTATTTACGTTTAGTTTAATCATTTCCGCCAGTTTTGCCAGTAGCTTTGCTTCGTTAGCTTTCTTCTTGCCTTTTGATGTTGCAAGCAACACGTTCAAACAGTCAAGAGCTTTACTCATCACATCGATAGGTTCGCCTTGCAGTAATGCCAAGAAAGTTTTGAATCCATCATTTTCCTTATTCAGTGCAATATTTTTCCCTTCACAATACATAAGAGCTTTTAAAGTCTCCAAGTGGAGAGCAGTAATTTCTGGCTGTTCCTGTCTGACAAGTTTTATCAGTTTTGGAATGTATCCATAATTTACCAGAGCATCAGCAGCTGATGAAAATGCTTGTTAATACATTTTAAACAACATGAAAAGCCTTACCCATCCAAGTTTTAGATAAAAGTTCAAGTAAACTAGCAATTTGCATCCTCACTGCAACTTCTCCATCGCCTAAACATAACATCATGTTTTCTAAAAGCTCCTCATTATTCACTATAGACATTTTGCCGTCTAGAAGTCCAGCTATAGTGGTCAAAGCTATAGCCGCGTTTTCTCGTATTGATGGTAGCTCTTCCAGAAGCAAATCTGCCATCCTAGCTGGTACATCAAGTTTTACTGCTTCATATCCTCGTTCAGGATCGTGTACCAAGTCCGATATGGTCAAGACAGCTTGTAGGACAACGAAAGGATCTTTATCGTGTAATTCTCTTCGCTGAAACACACCTACTTTTCAGAATATACCAATTTTTGCGATTATTCTGAAGCAGTAGTTACCAATTTAGGCATGGCCCAAGATCCAAAAGCACACGGTCTTCTAGTGACGTCAGTATTTTTTACTGGAATACAGGGTTGTTGAGAAACTAAGCGTTGCATAGGAGATTCAAAGTCTTGAGGGTCCAAGCATGGCTGGTCTCTTGCCAAATCAACACACCTGTTGATGATTCTAGCGTTCACGTAACTGACGCGATTTTGCAAGTACGAATTTCTGTTTAAGGAAAACATTTCGTAGCTGGATTAAAAAAGAACGCGATAGTTTTGACACGGAATAAATTTGGCTACAGGTTCTGATTTGACAGAATCATTGTATCTGAGATGTTTTAGAAATTCTGCGTCAAATTTCAGTCAAAAATATTTTAGGACTGTGCAAAATCATTAGAAATTATCTTGGAAATGGCTAGTGCAAAGAAATCTAAAAGTGGTGGTAAGAAAGACAATGAGAATGATCTACTGGATATGTTTCATCCGGAAGTCAAATTGTGCACGATTTGTAAAACGAGCCAGCAAACAAAACCGAATGTTTTCGCATCGTTCAGACCAGAATCTGGTGCTTGTGTTGACTATGACATATCGCAGACTGATGCTAAGCTAGATGGCAAAGGCACAAAAATCCACATTCAGCAGACAAAAGCGCGGTATAACAATTTGGTCGAGCCTGATGAATTTCCTAATCAGAAAGAAATGAAGAGTGAAAAAACGTGTTTTTGCGCTGACAAACTGCCCGAAGTCTTGAACCTTGGCTCGCCTCAACTGCAACCATTACCAGCACCTGAAGAATCAAAATTTCCAAAGCTAATGTTTATAGAGCCCAAAACGGACAAGAAGACCTTGAAAAAACATAAAAAAGATGAAAATCGCGAAATCCTCGACGTTTTTCACCCTGAAGGGCAGATATGCTCGATATGGAAAACTACTGCAACGGAAAAACCGAATATTTTTGCTTCATTCAGGCCAGAAGTAGGTGCGGTTTTGGACTATACCATATCACAAACTGACGCGAAATTAGACGCAGGACCGACCAAAATCCATTACCAACAAACTGAGGCCCAGTATGATTGGGCATCAGATTACGACTCACATTCACCAGTCCACAAACCCCGCACAGTTAGAAAGAAAAAGATAATTTTGAATATTGAAGACATCGAAAGAATGCGCAACGATGAAATGGAAGCCCTCTTCGTAATTTATCGTCAAGAACTTAAGTACCGATTGAAATTTCAAAAGAAAATCGACAAACTCTTACTTGCGCTTGGTCACGAAGAAGCACTCAGACGCGTCGGGCCTACATGGTTCCAAGAGTTGTCCCCCAACCAGATCAAGACTGTTAATAATTTGAAAAAGGCTATCTGCAGAGATCTTCAAACCAACACATACGAGAACAGTTACGAAAATATAAAAAATCTTGGCGTGTACCTCCGTCCAAATCACCGGTACATCCAGCTTGCTCTCAGAGAATGTTGCAAGTGTCCGGTTGAGTTCCTTCTGATCCTTTATCAAGTGATCGACCCGAAACGAAAGAAGTATTCAATCAACGATCGGTTGTTGTTGTCTGCTGCTACTCATTTAACTATGACAGACACGTTGCGCGAGTTACACGTTAGAATACCGTCACCACCGAGACTGGTAGAAACTTCTGCTCAAATAAAAGTGAAACAGAAGAAAATCAAGTATGAATCGCCGTATCTAGAACCGTTTACCTTCGAACCAGAGCCGAGAAAGTGGAACGGAGTATATCGGAATAAACACGTTCAACGGCCGGAGAGTCCCTACTTTGCTTATTTGGTGGAAACGCCTTGCTTTTGCTGAATTCCAATTCATTTTAAGTCTTTACAGGAAAAATTCAGGGAAGATTTGGCCAATGCCGCTGATGTTAGCAAAGCAGAGGATTCATCAGGTATGTTTTCAGATCAATTAGGTATCTAAAGTCAGTTTCACGGCTTTTTTCATTGGAGTAAGCTATGGAAAAATTGTGTTGTGTTGGTACAAATGGTACCATGCTAACTTGGTGCTAACGTCTTTATAGATGTGCTATAAATGTGTGTATATCTCGACTCTCGAGTATATCTATACTTGGTCAATTTCACGGCTTTCTTCATTAGAGCCCGCTATGAAAAAAAAGTGTGGTACATGTTGGTACGATGCTAACTAGATTTTGACGCCTTGAGAGATGTTCTGAGTATAATGTGACCGTCACCGTCATCTCGACGCGATGCACCCGCAAGTAAAAATTTCCCAGGCTGCGCAGCGAAAGTTGGAAAACGTGAGACCCTCTGCAGTGGAAGTTACTGTGGTCGTGGTAGGGACATCGCCACCATGGTTGGTGGCTTCTCGCTGACGCTGCCAGTTGAGCGGTGGTCACTGAAGAAGGTGATGGCCAAACGCGGCAGTACTAAAGAGAATGTAATGTTGATCACTGAGTAGTGAGTACTTCCTACTCTAGCTTATACCTACTGAAACAGCAAGCATGTATTAAGAAAAAGATACATACAGGATATGGACAAGATTCAAACACAGCGCACTCACTCACGCGTGTCTTAAATTTTAAATAGTCTTAAGACAAATTTTAAATTTGTCTTAAATATTCAATAGGAATCGGGATTTATTACGGGTGGATTTGATCACCCGGTATGTATAATCAATGTACCGTGACATCGCGACGTAATGTACACTCGCCCAAGTGAGAATATTCGAGATAACATAGCGAAAATCATCTCTACTGGTTGATCGCTTTAGCTAATGCTGTTAGGTAGCGGTGGCCACTGAACAAAATGCTGCCCAAGCACGACAGAGTACTAATGAAAATGAAATGAAAATGTCCAGAGGCTCCATCTTGTGATGCTTATCACTGAGTAGTGAGTATTATCAGCTCTAGCTTATAATAAAACAGCAAGTAGGTATAATACAGGACATGGACATAGTGAACTCAGGCGCGTGTCTTATCTCGACTGTCGTGTAAACCAGTTGGCAAATGTTACGCTGTTATTGCCTAGGCAACAGCTGATGGCCGACAGGGTTTTTTACATAACAGAGCGTTTATGGAATGTTATTTTTATATTTTTCTATAGAATCGCACCATTACTCTAGTGACAAAAGCCGTGAAGTTGATTATACAATCCAATTTTTTTTTCAAGTCCACTGTGGTGCAAATGACACACCTTCGCATTGACGGTGAATGCAAAGGTGTGTGTCATTTGCACCACAGTGGACTTCGAAAAAAAAATGGACTGTAGTTGAAAGTTTGGAGTTTGTGACCTCTCGTCAAAAAATAACAAATCGCGATTTTTTCCAAAAAAAAATACAGATTGTCCCAGAACAGCTCTTAACAGAAGTGGTCTCTTACAGCTGTGACTGAAGATGAGAAAGAAATACTAGATGAGTGGAAAAAAGCCCAAAAAGTGTATGAGAGCTTGGTCGAGTTCAGACCAGTACCAAAATTGCTCAAACCCTCCATATTTGTTCCTTGTGTCAACTTCAGACTGAAAAAAGAACAAATGTTGGCTGAGAAAAAACTGCAAGAGGTGATTGACAAAATAGAAGCACCTCCTGCCCCAGATCTTGGCGCAGTATTTGATAAGTTATGTCGACATTGTCAGAAGGTATACAAAGGTAAAATAAAAGAGATGGAAGGCAATTTAGACGAACAGACACAAACATGCACGGAAGAAACTTGCCATGATGATACTGAAGACAGCTGCGATACTAGTTCATTGCCAGAAGCTGTTGAAGATACTTGCGATGCACAAGATTCACAAGAAGCTCCGTGTAGCGAAGTTAATGCAAGTGAAAATGTTTGCGATAGTGGTGGACAACAAGCTGGAGAAAACGCATGTGAAACATGTGATGCTGAGGTAGCAGAAACAGCACCTGAAGTGAAAGAAGAAACCGTTAAAAGGTCGGTCAGTACCACCAAGCAGCAAGTGAAAGATAAAAAACCGGTCAGTACCACCAAGCAGCAAGTGAAAGATGGAGACGTCGAAGTTTGCGATTGCAAATTGGAAGTCAACAAATTGATAGACCTTCCGCAGTGTAGTTGTGAACGCTGTACTGAAGACCGCAAAAAAAAGAATCCGATGATCATCGCTGGTTTAAGTGAACCGCCTGTAGACGAAGGTATTTTGCGAGTTATTGAAGGTGTTTATTCGCCAGAATGCAGTTGCTTGAAGAGGTACGAAGATGCAATACAAAGGTATGAAGACTACCAAGCGAAAATGAAGGCGATTAGAGCACTAAGAAAACTGGAACACAAGTACGTCATAAATGGCGTGGTGAACACACCAGATGGTCCGGTTTTCAATATAATCGGACTGCGGCCTCAAATCGACTGCATTTGCGCCAAGAATCAGAGAAGAGAAGCGGAAGAAAACGCCCGGTTGGCTGGTATGCCGAAGGCGCCTCCAGGCAGGATAAAGTTCGGAATAATCGGGACGAAGGAAACCGACGCGGGAAACGTTTATGTCTTATCCAGTGCATTGCCCATTGACGACTGTGACTGCATGAAACTTTGTAATAAGTACGAGGACAAACATGCGACTTGTCTCAAACTGTGGGAGAATTACTTGAAACAGATGCAGGGGAATGTGGACGAATACATGGAAGATATGGGAATTGATATAAAGGAAATTGAGTCGACAAACAAAGAAGCCGTGGACGAGGACGTCGTTAGTCGAATAACGGATGAGTCTCTCTTTGGTCGTAAACGGTGTAAATGTGGAGCGTGTATAATAAAGAAACCCCCATGTGGAGGTCCCTTACCCTGTATGCCATTCCCATGTCCACCGTCTCCGTGCATACCGCCTCCCTGTGCACTTCATTCGTGTCCTCCAGATTCATGTCAACCATTTTGGCCATGCATACCATCATGTCCTCCAATTCCTTGTGGTTGTCGAAAGCCAGTTGATTGTACCACGTGCGACTGTGGTGATCAGGAAGTAACTGAAGTTGTTTGTGAAGACTGTACTTGTGCTCCACCTCCGGAACCAGAACCGGAGCCGGAATCAATAAAGCAACCCGGATTCAAGCGGTTTTTCATATTGGACAAGATTTCTTGTTGTCGTCGCATATTCATGACGTCGCTTAAAGTAAGTTGAAACGAAAACAAGACATAATAGCTTCTTTTGGTCGTCTAAAATTGATACCTTCTACTTCAGCAAGCTTTAGAGAGCATGGCTGGAGATAATTATCCTTTGGCTAAGCTGCCCGACGTCCATCGTTTGCCACATTTTAAGTTATGGATGCAGATGAGATGTGGGAAATTTTGGACCCAAGAAGAAAAATGTAATCATCAGCTTGATTTACAATCAGAACTACAGTACTTCTAGCAAAAACTTACATTTTAGATCGCTCGGTTCAAAAGAGCAAGCTCATGTGGAAACATATCGAGGTTTGCAAAAGACCCATTAGAGCTCCAGAGCTCGGCATGAGTAAGGACGTAATTGCAAGACTAAAGTGGACCCAGGCAGCTGCTGTCAAGACAAGAGTGAGCAAGGAACTAATTTTAGTTAACGTATTAAAACTCCATTTTTCTATCAGCTTAAAAAGATCAAGTACGACTATACCCGTAAAGTGAGGCAGGATATGGTCAACTTTGGCCGAGAATTCTTCCCGACATTGTTCGATTACGAATTTCCAACTTCCACGTTCCGGGACTGTTACTTTGCTTACACACCTACGAAAGAAGAAGAAGTTCTCAGTATGTTCGTGTGGGATTTGTTTGAAGTCAAAAATTTCTCTGGTCGGCAATCCTGCTTTTGCTAGTAATATGTGGGCGTTTAAATATTTTTTTAAATAAAATGTGTTCGGTTATTCAACTTTTATTGTCTTATTTTTCTTTAGGTAACTCCTCGTTCCTCGATTATAGTCTATTAAGCCTAGATCACAGAAAAACAAAAGATAAGGAATCATCAAGGAGCCGTTATCTTTAGATTTGTAGAATATGTACAAAACATCGTGTTTTTTGTATTTTATAGAGCTTTTATGTTTCGTCGTTATTTCTTTCACTAGATGGGGGAGTCTCAGATTCCAATATAGGCTTTGGTTTTCTTTCATGGCTGTGCCACAATCCGTAACCGAAATATATCACGAAACCTATAGCCATCCAGTATCCATATTTTTCCCATGTATTCGCCGGCAGAGTTGTCATTAAATAAACATTTATCAAAATACTAGCTCCGGGGATCCATGGAACGAATGGGACCTAGAAAATCCGGTTTTTAACTGTTAAGTAATCTGAAATAAGTTCGTAGATCTTACGGAAAATGTAAGTTTAGCCGTTGATCTTGGTTGGAATGATATTACAATAAGGAATAGAATCAGAATCACAAGTAAAACAGCGAGTAGTGCAAGCAACCACGGTTCTTCCAACTGATCTTCTAAACCAGTCACTAGACCGGCAAAGACAAATGATACACAAACTGTAACGGAAAAATGACTTATTTGCGGAAATGTTTCGCTCTTGCTTTGCTTTCTTACAGAATAGGAAAACCATCCATGAAACAACTGACGCTGTGATATTCGTAGAACATCTAGTTTTGCGATTGACCGCTTGAGTTACAAATTTCTTGAATGTCATAGTTTCGTGTTCAACTTTATGTTCATTTTTGTCCTCGGCGAATCTCAAGATTAAAACACAAGCAGCTACCATGGAATAAGCCAAAAGTGTTCCGATGGACATCATGTTAGTCAAGTTATTCAGCTCAAAAATGCACGCGAGAACACCTGAAATCAAGTAAATACATTTCTGTTGTTTCTACTTATATCCCATACACTATCTATTTCCAGTAGAATGACTTTTTGGGGTAAAAATAAAGTGATAAGCTGGAGCGCTGGGAGCATACGACCGATAGCCGCTAATACTTCCCCTCCAAAACTTTGCAGGTGCCATCAGCCGTAGCCGTGAGCCTTGTCACTTTATTTTTGGCCCAAAAAGTCATTCTACTGAAAATAGAAAGTGTATGGGATATACATGAATGTACTTTTTACCAGTGATCGTTCCAGCTATAAGAGTGCCCATAAACGGGGTCTGAAATTTCGGATGCACAATCGATAGTACTTTGAACAATAAACCATCAGATGCCATTGCGTAGATAATTCTTGGGAGTGGGAACATGGCACCCAACAAACTAGAAATTTCACACGTTTTTTCTTTTACTTTGTCAGGTCTGTGTTTTTAATTTACCTGGAAAAAAGACCACATAATGCTCCGACACTAACAACGTACTTTAAAGCTGGCCATCCCACTTTCTGGTAAACATACGGCAGTGGTGCTTTGTCATTCTAAAAAATTTGTGTTACTTTAGAAGCGCTTACTTAGGTAAGTAGCTACCTCCTACAGGTTAATTGTAAATGTGTATAATTCGATCAAATAATAATAAATCATTTGCTTTTGCTTACCTGTAAATAATAAGGTAGCATCATTGTGATCACCGTTGAAATGCCGAAATAGGCAAGAAAAACGATCAGTAAAGATAGAACCACACCGATGGGAATGGATCGTTGAGGACTTTTGGCTTCCTCACCTAAAATACGTTTAGGTTTTATTGTTTTGGTCATAGAAAGAAAAAAAATCGATTGTGTCACCCCAAAACTTCCCCGACTAGTATCCAGGAACCTATGGAATATTTTGTTCGAAACGTTCCTTCGGGTGGGAAGTTGGAATTAGAGAGAAAGATTGAAAATAATTTACAGGAAATTCAAAATTTTGTCAAGAAAATTTGAATTTTCCGGGAAAACCTGAGACCTTATTCCAAATCGTCTTATTGTAAAAATCGTCAATAAGGGTTCACTCTAAGCTCCATCATTTAAGAGGCCGGTCTAGAAAACCCAGGGCGGTTTTACATTTTCAACCAGAAAATTCCCGCAAAATTGGAAAAAAATGTTCAAGAATCAATTACCTTTTATTGTTTAACAAAAAAAAAAAAGGTGACAATTGTTCACGGAATAAAACGTTGGAGAATTTGCAGTTTTTTCAGGGAGGAAAACTTGAAAACCGTGAGTCCAGTTTCAAAAGTTTTTTTCTCCAAAAATTAATTAAATCTTTTCTCAAACTTTCATTTCCAGCATGTCTGCACCTAAAATGAATATTTCGTGGGGCTCACCGCATTCGAAGTTTGCCCTGCCGTTTTTGTGAATGTGCAAATTTCAAGGGAATTACAAAGGGAATAAAGGGATACATACTCACTTGAGCGTATTTAAGGAGTCAAGGAGCTACGAAGATACGAAGTTAAGAGTTATCCTTACCAGCAGTTGCTATACAGTCAAAGCCAATAAATCCGAAGAAGCACCTCGCTGCTCCTTTGATTATACCTTTAATACCATATGGGGCAAATCCGCCATCTCCAAATCCTGCTTTAATTTCGTCTTTAGGAAGCGACCAGTTTCTGGCTTTCACTATGTTACAAAAAGATAGAAAAACATCTATTAATCTATTATATTTAAAACGAAAAATTCACTTACCTTTCCAGAGTCCGGATATGATCACAGTTGATACTACACAGAGATTGATTAGAGTAAAAATGTTGTTAACCACAGTTGATTCTTTGGCTCCAAATGCAATGGCAACTAAAAAAAATCAATTGAGAAATGAACTTTGGGAGTAGAATGCATAGTACTTTGGTAGGGTACCGGTTAAAAAATCATGGAAAATTTAAATAAAAAAACTCAAAGGTAATTTCAGAACTAAAAAAATAGCGCAACTGCGACGAAAAAAAAAGAGAAGAAAACAATGTTCATACCAGCAAACACAAATGATAAACCGAGTGAAAATATGTCTGCGTATTCGCCTATTTGTCCTCCGGCCATTGGCATGTGGTCTTCAAAGAAGTTTGACATGACATTGTTAGAAAGTTCGTCTAGGTAAAGGAACAGCGCTTTGGTAACTGTTGCTGAGCCTAAAACAGAAATGTCTGGTAGGTGTTGGTAGTTGGGTGATGCTTCTAGATCAACACCTTGAATTTCACTGGACAGACAATTTAAAGCGCCGCCGACATAGGCACGCTATTGACTATACGGTATTTATTCACGGACCGGTACCTATATTCAAAATGTATGGCTGTTTTGAGCTACCGCATGTTAACTGTCCCGTATGGTTCCCACAGATGAACAGTGGGATCTATGGGGACCATGACGGGACAGTTTACATAGTAACTTAAAATAGCCATAAATTTTGGAAATACCGTGAGTGAATATCGCTTATCTATTCAAAAGCGTGTCCCCTATGTTAACGGGCGATTGCTAGAATTTTGTAATGCCTATAAGTTAGGTACCGTGCGATCAACAAAATTCCCATTTGCAGTTTAGGTACCTATACTTGAAGACTAAACCGAGGACTAAACTCATCAGTAATTGGAGAAACAGGAGTAGCTAAATGACTTAAACATTTCAACTTCAACCCCAAATGTGAATTTTGTTCATCGCATGATGAGCTTCGATTTTTTGCCGGGTCATTTTTCGGCCAATAACTTCCGATTGCCGAATGCGATTTCCATTTCGTTTATCGCGTTGTTTAACCTAATGCTCTCGTAACCCATCCTGTATTAAAGAATGTTGAGGAGCTCCAAGTAAAATTTCTACAGGGTGATACGTAAAATGGTGCAAAATTGCAACGACTTCCTCGTACCCCCATTTGTCAGTTTTTTTCATATTCTAATACAAAAATCATGAAGAATGACGGTTTTGGAATTATCAAGATTGAAAGTCTAACACTGAAAACATGAAGCTTTATGTTACAGATTTTGCCTTGGTTGACAAGCAAGATTAAGTAACTTTTGATAAATGGATGTTAACATTAATCAAGATTGTTCCTACAACAGTTCAGGGCAATTTTACTCTCAACACAACCCGAATATTTGGTGTGGGACTGTAGGGCCAAAAAGGGGGCACTTTTTTAAATTGTTGTCACTGCCTATTTTCATACGTTGAATTTCTTCAGAATTTCGTGAGAATTTCAGATGTGCAACATGTTATGTTTGCAAGTTCAAGCCCCTGGACATGGTACCGATGTAGAACTCCAGTTTCCGATGGAGATAAAGCGCCCTGGACGTTATACTTTTTGTGCTTGTACTATGTGCTATACCTGAGTCTCGCAAATCTGTAACATTCAACATAAAAATTTATATCTTCAGTGTTAGACTTCCAATCCTCGGTAATTCCAAAACCGTTCCAAGACAAGACATTGCACTCCATGATTTTTGTATTAAAATATAATTTTTTTTGAAGAAATGAGGGTATGATGAAGCTGTTGCAATTGCATTTGACAATCGGAAGTTATTGATTGGCCTTCAAAGTCGAACCATTTTTTCCCATACCGACAACTTCGTTGTCCAGCAGTTTAGTTACCTTAGTTAATTTCTATCTGAGGCGCCACCTGGTCTACATTTTTTATCGTCGATTTACATCACTTACCTATCAAATATTCCAAAATTAGGTTCCATCCTATTATAAAAGCAAACAGTTCTCCAATACAGACGTAGCTGTACACGTAAGCAGATCCTGCCTTCGGTACTCTGGCTCCAAATTCGGCATAGCAAAGGCCTACAAAACATGTAAATACAGCATGAAATCAATTTTTATTATCAAAGCGGGTAGTTGAGATTAAACTGTTCCAAGTGGGTGATTGCTTGTTTACAATAGGGAATGCCTGACGCGCTGTAGATAAACTAAATAATAGGTGCTTGCTGATTGAGATCGAATGAATGATAATTGTTGTTCTGAGTCATTACATTTTTCTGCAAGTTTTAATCCCCAAGTTACTTGTCGCTCCGTGACCAGGAGTTTCATTATTGTAAAGTGTAAAAGCAAAAAACTAAATATGTGCTACAAGTTTTCTTTTTCATATTGTTACGTTGGAGCCTGGAGATCACGACGTGTGGATAAGATACATCTGCACAATTGGCGGAGGCGCCGTGCTTCGACAGCTTGCCGGTGGACTTTCGTAGACGGAATGTTTGAGTTGACTTTTTGAACAAAAAGACTTCGCTTCACTTTTTTTTATAATGCAACTTACTTGATCACCTTATAATTTTTTATTCAAAACGTTTGGGCTGAGTAGTTACTAAATAATATTTTTTATTAAAATTTAAAAAAAGTAGCTGCACGAGTAGTACTTGGCTTTATACATACCTGCAAGAATAGAAGCAATTGCTGCAATCAAGAAAGATATAGTAACGGCTGGTCCAGCAGTATTTTTGGCCACATCTCCCGCCAATACGTACACTCCAACACCCAGAGTACTCCCAACTCCTAAGGCCGTCAGATCTAGAGTTGTCAATACTTTGGCTAACTTTGTCTCTCCATCGATTTCGATGTTCTTCTTTCTGATCACTGCATCGCGGATACTCCTCCAAGAAAAACTACCTAGACGCATGTTGAGAACACCTAAAAAGAAAATAATTTAGTCCATAGGTAAACAGTGTAGAGTAAACAAATAAACAAGGTGCTGGGCTATTTAGGTAATGACGACATTTAGTTTGAATTATAATCATTATACTATAAGTATAATAAGTAAATCAGGTTTTAGGAAAAGTTTGTTTTAAGTAATTATTATTCGATATTATTACCCAGGTATTCAACAACTTCCATTTTTCAGATATATTTTTCAGACACTCAGAAAAATGATCGGCTTAACACATGACTCTTTGACGAAAGCTCAATCGTCACTTCAGTACTCACCCAATAAATCAGATGCCAATTGATGATCACAAATTTCATTTAATTAAACGGTTCACTAACATTGGCTCAATGCCATCCGAATTGGTGGTTTTAATGACATTATAGTAAAACAATCTATATTGCAAAATTTATGTTACAAAAAATTGCAAGCTGTGTGGCTTAATCGATAAACTAAAACTATGTGATTTTTTGTATGAGTGAAACTAACGTGAAATTATTAATTATCAGTTTTATCTGTAGATTAAAATTTTCCCGAGCGTGTTTGAACAAAGTGAAGATTATAGATTAGGTATATGCTTGGTTCAAGTGAGGGGGTTATGAAGTTTAATTAAGGTATTGTTCAAGAAATCCTCTGGATAAGTACCTAGGAATAGTTTCTGAGTATAGGTACCTATATAATATCTGAAGTGCCTATGTACGATTGTGTACGGTTGACATTGTTGGTAAAATGTATTAATAAATATTTTTCCAAACGAAACAAACTGGCACAAATTAATATCTTTATCAAGTACTGTGCTGCATAAGAAGCGCTATAGTTCAAAACTTAAATTCCAGGAATTGTTGTTCAATCAATTGATTGCCATTTTGCCGGAACTTAAACTTTGCATCGTGAAGAGGAAAAGCAAATTGATAACAAAATAAATGACTTTGCTATTTCTAGCTATCGGAAGATTCTTCAATAATTGCGATTACATGTGGCTACCTGCTATGTCAAGATGGTGACTACATCGGACAAGGCTTCAAGTATTGACTTTGCCTTAATCTGTCCATCCGACTTGTCATCGAAATCCTTGAGGACGCGAAAAGATCTTGTCTAGGTCAGTTTTACTACGCGGGAAGAAATTTGGCAGCTCTCTACGAGCTCCTTAGAATAGGGAAAACGACAACCTTTGAGACATTTTTGTTTTCAAGAATCCGAAGACGAAGAATTTATCTTTATGCTGAAATAAACTGCTAACAATTGACTAAACATTTTCACGCGTTACGAGTGTTTAAATTTTTGAACTTTGGAGGGTTTGAATAGAATTCGATTCAAGCATTCAAGTGTCCT
The DNA here is from genome assembly GCA_949128115.1 of Anaspis maculata. Taxonomy (NCBI): domain Eukaryota; kingdom Metazoa; phylum Arthropoda; class Insecta; order Coleoptera; family Scraptiidae; genus Anaspis; species Anaspis maculata. The sequence goes on along the minus strand of OX421961.1, from coordinate 64,579,530 downwards.
TCTCGTTTCACAATTTTTCCCTTGACGTGACTGCACGGTGGTACACGCCAAGGTACTAAAGAGCGCATGAAAATTTTCACCTGGCCCAGGCCGGATTCGAACCCACGATCCCTGGAATCGCTTCCAAAAACGGAGTCCGCCGCGCTACCGGCCGGGTTGGCAAGAAACGTGTTTCGGCGTTTTTCGACCTCAATTTTACACTGTTGGTTGGTACGGTAACTCCCACGAGCGCGGGGATTAAAACGATCCATTGAGGTGAAATAATGCATAGACCTAGACCACACACAGAATAGACAGTCGAAACGCACAAATATCACTTAGTCATAAATTGGAGAGGTCTCTTCTGCAATCGTACTTTTCACAAACCTATCAGCAGATTGTCAATGACAATTCTCAATTATCTTTTGCCTTGATTCTTTTTGGCGTCCACAAGGATCCGTTCTTGGCTCGTTATTACTCATCATTAATACCATTGATGTCCTTGCTGCCGTAAAATCTTGAAGGATACCAGGTTTATGCAGGCGATACTCGGATTTATCATTCCCCCACTCGGACGAATATTTTGAATTCCGAAATCTAATCATCGAGGAATAGCACAATCTGTTGAATAAATCATCCAAAGTCTAAAGCACTTTTTTGGCACCAAATCACTTCAAAACCCACCAAGTATCAATCAATCTTATTATCATGGCAGTCCCATACCTCTCGGGACGATTCCAAAAACCTTGGTGTAATTCTAGATACTGACCTCAGATTTAAGCCCATAATGTGACTTCTCTGATCCGATTGTGCGTACTCCTCGTTCAAAATCATTCAAGGTCTGTGATTTTAGTAAGTAAATTGTCGCACTATACCATTTTCTCTCAAGAAGATGATTGTGAAGCGTTGATCCTTTCACATCTCAACTATTTTTATGGTCCTTGCATTGATGTCTTAACGAAGCGTAGGATTCAGAAAGTTCAAAACTTGTGTTGTCGATGTATTTTCAATTTTTGATGGGATGACCGTGTGTCTGGTAAGATTAACGAGACGCGATCGCTTCGTCTCAGTCGAAAACACGTCAAAACGGTGAGGTTTACAAGCCTCGCAGTGCACATTTCAAATAATATTTTGGTGTGATTTTCTGCATTTGATGGAAGAAAGTGAAGGGAAGTTTGGCGATGCCAACCGTTTGACGAGAAGCAAGTACAGCAAGTGCTGACAAGTTTGAAACATCACCAACTTAGTTCCAATTGAGCTATCGGAAGGAGCTCCACGACAGTATAGCCTAATGTAGTTCCAATTGAGCTATCGGAAGGAGCTCCACGACAGTATAGCCTAATGTTTTTTGTGTTCAGGTTTAGAATATCAGTCAAATACCACGCCTGTAGACCACATGATGGTAACGCATGTGCTTTTCTTTTACAACCTGAACTAAGTATTCTGACCTAAGTTGTTAGTGGTATCTCACTTTTTCGCGCATGTGATTTCTCGCTCTTTCTCTCTCCAACTTAGATCAGATCAGTGAATTTTGTGGTAAAAGGAAAGCACCTCGGAAAGCACCTAGTGTTTCGCCGGCCAAATTAGATCAGAGCAGAGAGGATCAGAGTTCAACGCTGGGCGGTGTAGGTTGAAACGGGACTGCACCAAAACTTTTCAAGTGATACGTCAAATATTCTATATGGAGTCATCTTTATTATTATTATTATCATTAAAACGGTTAACTCCACAGAAAATCTACAATTGAAGTTTTGTGGACAACAAAATATAAGTAGGTACCATAAAAAGTCTCTAAAACCGTATTTGTATGATTCGTAGTTTAGAAGCTTTAAAATGCTTGTGCCTGATGATTGTGCTTCATATGTCAGTGTCACTGGGAAATGAACTTGCATTTAATTTCATCAATAACTTTTCAACTAAACTGCTGGACAACGAAGTTGTCGGTATCGGAAAATGGTCCGACTTTGGAGGTCAATATCTCTTGATTGCCGATTGCGATTTCCATTTTGTTTAGTGCAATAACTAGCTTGATCTTCCCGTTACCCATCCTATAATGGTGAATGTTGAGAAACTTCATGTACATTTTTTACAGGGTGATCCGTAAAATAGTGCAAAATTGCAACGACTTCACCGTACCCCCATTTTTCAAAAATATATTTTTTTAATTTTCTAATACAAAAATTATGAAGTGTGGTGTCTTGGGAGTCGTGATTGGAAGTCTAACATTGAAGATAAAAAATTTTATGTTGAATGTTGCAGATTTATGAAACTCAGGCATAGCACAAGCACAAAAAATATAACGTCCAGGGGGGCTTTACTCCACTCGGACACTGAAGTTTCACATCGTTACCATGTTCAGGGTCTTGAATCTGCAAATAGAACATGTTCCATATCCAAAGTTCTGATGAAATCTGACGAAATCCAACGTACGAAAAACAGGCAGGGACAACACTTGAAAAAGTGCCCCCTGCTTGGTCCCACACCAAATATTCGGGTTGTGTTGAGAATGAAACTGTCCTGGACTGTTGTACGAACAATCTTGCTTAATGTCAACATCCATTCATCAAAAGTGACTTAATCTCGCATGCCAACAAGGCAAATCTGTAACATAATAAAAATAACATTCAAAATAAAAATTTTTGTCTTGGATGTTACACTTCCAATCCGGATAATTCCAAAACTGTTTTGAGGTTAGACACCACACTTCATGATTTTTTTATTAGAATACATAAATTTTTTTTTTGACAAATAGGGGTACGATGAAGTTGGTACAATTTTGCAGCATTTTACGTATCACCCTGTAGATTTTACTTGAAGTTTCTCAACATTCACTTTCACAGGATAGGTCACGGAAGCATTAGGCTAATTAACACAATAAACAAAACGGAAATCGCATCCGGCAATCGGAAGTTATTGGTCTTTAAAGTCGAACCATTTTTCCGAGACCGACAACTTCGTTGTCCAGCAGTTTATTTGTGCTATTCTGTGAGGAATAACATTCCGTAAACGCTCTGTTATATAAAAATTCGTGTTATATTAAAATATTCGTGTTATATAAAAATTCGACCATTGGCTGTTGCCTAATGCCTAGGTAATAACAGCATAACAGAGCCGTTTAGTCTATCAGGAGCTTATGTAATTCAAAAGCTTTCCGTGGGATTTTGAATGAAGGAGCCTAGCGGCTATGGGCACACCTCACCAGATGTTTTGCTTGAATTTCTTGCAGGGGCTTTATACAGGGTGAAACAGGAAAAAAATACAGTGAACTATACAGGGTGTTTCAGCGATGATAGCAAAAAATTCAACTGTGAGTACCTAGATCTTATCTAAATATGACGAAAATCTACATATGATTTTACAAAGTTCGGCCTAATGACGAAGATACAGCCCTTCAAAGTTCACTTTGTTCGGATTTCAAAAATTTGTAACTCAGGAACGTTTCGACTTTAGCTTTAATTTAGCATAAGCTGGTTTGTCGTAATTATCTATCAACCTGCCAAGTTTTGAAAGAATCCAATCAGTGGCGTAGAAGTTATGAGGGGTCACCTTGACTAAACTTTTCTTCGAATGCTTCTAAATTATCGACCCTCATAACTCCTACACCCCTGCTCGGATTCTCTCAAAATTTGGCAGGTCGGTAGACAGTTGCGACAAATTAGTCTATGCTGAATTTAAGTTGTTTTGGTCAAAACGTCACTGAGCTACAAATTTTTGAAATCCGAAAAAAGTCAACTTTGAAGGGCTGTATCTTCGTTATTAGGCCGAATACAGCTACTATAAAAGGGTAGCTGACTCGTCAGCCATTTTGGTGCAGATGTCAGTCCGACGTTCCGATGTCAAGCGTCTTTTTGCGTCACTTTTGCGTTTAGTGAACCTAGTTTTTCGAAGACAACGTTAGCTATGGACGTCAAGTTGCCGTAAATGCGTCGTTGCTGACGTTTCAGAGAAAAACTGACAGATATGGTAAGTGTGTACAATTCAACTGCTCTTATCGTGATTTTTCTGATATTTAGTTAGTATACATGAAAAACAGAATAATTTGGGACATGTAGTTCCTCATCCGTCGTGGGAGGGACCATACCTACACCGCGGTGGTGAAGAGGATATCAACGACGTCGTGAACGCCGGACCAAAGAGCCCCTACAACCGAGATGAGTTATTTACCTGGATCGACTTGCACAATACTGAGGGAATAATGAAGTGCCTGATGCCTGCATGCTCGCGAGCTCGCGAAGAACAAATAGTGCAATACTTACCTCGTACGACAATTCATGTGACTTGTTAATTAGCAGTACCTATATGCAGCAATAAAACAGTGAAACAATATGTGTTTGAACGTTCCTCCTAATTATTTAAGTAGGTAGGTACCTAGGTACCCAAAGCAAATTCGTAACACTACTTTGAATCCTCTCCAGCCAGTGTGGTGTACCAAGGGGAGGGCGGGGAGGGCGGTTCGCTCCGGGTACCAGCAGTAAGAGGGTGTGTCAGTGTTGTTGGATTATTTGGGGTAGATATCGGGGTGCAAAAAGGATATACAGATCTGGGGCGCAAGGTCTTGGAGGGTGCAAAACAAACTGGAAAAGCTCGGTTTTCTGGGGAGTGATTTTTGTAACCAGAATTCCCGGGGCGCAAAACTGCCGAATCCGACACGGGTTGGGGGGTTTCACTACAGTCTGCAGTTCATTCTCTAGGTAGGTAGAATTCACGTTTCCCGTATGTGGATATACGAGTACGCATAAAAGTACGCATGTTGGTATGGTATCGGCTGGCTAAGGTTACGGCTGTTTGACAGTGACAATATATACAATATACAATATACAATAATATATACAACAATAATAATAACAACAAAACCAACAATATTAATCAAAAAAACAAAGCAAACAAGATAGAAGCAAGGCTCAGAGAATACCGCGAGAAAGATAGGTTAACGTCAACGTCGACAGTGAACGGCTGACTTTTAAAATTTGACAGACTGCACTTGACGTCCACTTCAGTACAGTGTTGTCAGAATTCCTTTTCTCAATAGTTCAATTTTAATGGGAAATATAAATAATTTAGAAAATAAAAATACCGTTTATTGTTTGTTAAACTATTATGTCAAAAACTTTTTGGAATTTGTGACTGTAAATAATATTTTCAAAGCCTATTTTATTCAAATCGAGGATTGATTTGGCAACGTATGCGTCAATCTATGCGCTGGAAGTATGCTGTATCCCTCTTTTACTACTCCATTAGATACCTGCATAGCGCCATCTCACTTGCACGACACGGGAAACGTGAATTAGGTGAGAGGTCACGCCGCTGTCGGCATTCATTCATGGACAAGGCAAAGCTCATCATAGTTGAAAACTGATACCTCGTACGACAAGGTTGACGATTTATTTTCAAATTTCCCGCTATTAATTATCCACGCACCACAACGCGTTGACAGAGTGCGCAAATGTGACATCTGCACCAAAATGGCTGACGAGTCAGCTGTCCTATATAGAGTAGCTATAAGGCCGAACTTTGCACAATGGTTCCGTCGAAAAACCGAAACCGTGTCGGATTTGAAAATGGCTCTAGGCAACGCCCAATGCAATCTACTTTCGATATCAGTTGGAATTTTTCCAAAAAAGTCAATCCGCCACCAGTAAAGGACGGCCGAGTTGAGTCCTGCACCAAACACGGGTCGCCTTGGTCAAAGTCCAAGCCAGTGGCCGTTACCACAGGAGGAGAAAATTTAAAAACTCGTAACGTCCAACTGGGAATTGGTGGAAAGCTGCAACTGCGGGCTTAATTTGATAATTTTGTTGCGTAACCGTCAACCGTGTATCACGTTTTCTACAGATTTGGTATTCAGTTGAAATTCTAAATTTGAACCCAAAAGACAATCTAGTCATGGGATTTCCACGAATTTTTGGAATGGCTTATTGTCAACGTCTATCTAATGTGACATGAGCATGACGTTTCTCCAAAATTGCACATTTCTTTCACTCTGGCATACCAACAAGCGTTGGAATTGATTGCTTCTCGATTTTAGGAATAAAAAAAAATTCCCGCTTTAGGCGTGTTGAAAAAGCTCCAAGCAACATTTTAGCAGCAATTCCACGTTCACATAATGCACTATTGGCTGTCGATTGGCGGAAGGTATGTTATGACCCAAACAGCTACATGTGGCGCTATCTGTCGGCAATCGAATTCGTTTTAAAATTTAAATCCTGACCTGTCACAGGCTCACAGCAATGCTCCATGCCAGTTTATTGCCCCACAATTTTTGGCCAACTTGTCAATTTTTGAACCCAAATCGCATACTCCTGGAGGTGATCTGAGGAAGCTACTTACTTTCGCAGTTTTGTGGATCTCTTTTCAATTTCTGGCAGCATAAGTATCTTTCTAAATCATAATCATACGTGGTCGAATTCAAAAATTGACAAGTTGACAGGTGTTCACAATCTTTCGGTCCCCACCACCTTCCTATATGCAAAATATTTTTGTAGTGCGTCAAGTGATATGCGAGCGTACCTACCGCGCGGCTGGACTCCCAGCGGACTTGACGCACTACAAAAATACTTTGCATATACCGTCCGTTTTTTATTTTAGACCCCAGCCCGTAGCATCTTTATTATGGGTTTCATACCAAATATATTATATATTTTTGAAATCACAAAAACAAGATCTTTCGACTGATGATATGTCAAATTATTTTTGACAGATGTCATTTTTTGAAAAATGACAAAAAAATGACAGAATATCACTTGCGACACATTATTTTAAAGCCCATAAAATTTTGAGGAGAACTGTGTTTTAATTTTTGTAATAGGGTGTCTTTTACAGCTTCTAGGGGTCTTTCAATAGGAAAAAAATGTTGAATTTCAAAAATACATAATAAGTAAATAGGTAAAGCAGGTACCTATTTTTAATGTAAACTAATGATAATGATGATTAATTAATCACAATGGAATAAAAATGTCCTGAAGAAGTTGCTCGAATGACCGCTTCCTTGTTCCTTGAATGAAAGATTCGACGATCAGTGAATTGGAACTACCACCGGCCCAACGCGATGACATCCGAGCTTGCCAGAAATGACCTCCCTCGAGTTTTTATGAGCCTACCCAAAAGATAAGGTGTTTATAAAGTTTCCCAATAATTTGGACAATTTGAAAATCAGATCATCACCATTAGTTAATTTTAAAAATATCTATCACTTATTGAGTGGCTATTTCTGAAATTGACATTTTTTCCTATTGAAAGACCCCTAGAAGCTGTAAAAGACACCCTATTTTAAAAATAAAAACACAGTTCTCCTCAAAATTTAATAGGCTTCAAAATGATGTATCACAAGTACTATTCTGTCATTTGTCAAAAAATGACATCTGTCAAAAATAATTTGACATATCATCAATAGAAAGATCTTGTTTTTCTGATTTCAAAAATATATAATGTATCGGGTGTGAAATCCATAATAAAGATGCTACGGGCTGGGGCCTAAAATAAAAAACGGAAGTGGTATGTAGGTATATTTTCTAAGATTAGAAAACTCAACTTAATCTATATGCCGATCACGTTTTAAATTCAGTAGAAATTAAAACGCGGTTGGCCATGTTCCCTAGAGTGTAACGGACGCTGACAGACCAAGTTACGTGAAAACCACGGAGTGAAAACAGGCTTTTTGTGGCGAAGTCCAGTGAGGTTAGGAAATGTTGACATGAAATGCCAATTCTGGCGTCTCCTTGCATCATATTCCGCTACAGTGTTGTCTTGGCTGTTATGACTGTTATCTTGTCAGAATGGCAAGTAAGTGACAGAGTGCCGAGCCGTTTACGCCCAACATGAATTACAGCTGAAGAACTCCATACTGCAGATTGCGAGGTGAAAAGACACTGGAAGGACATATGGGACACTGAAGCTGCAGTCAAAAACAGAGCATACATACAATCTTGCAACAGCGCTGTACTCGATTGACAGTACGAATTTAAGGTCGTCTGGGGAAAAACTGATCCAACATTACAAATTTGAACATCCCCAAATATCGCAGAATTGCCAACTTGGCGTGCAAAAATTACCGTTCTAGTGCTGAATTTAAAAGCTGATCGGCATATATATCCCATACACTTTCTATTTTCAGTAGGAAGACTTTTTGGAGCAAAAATAAAGTGACAAGCTGGGGGGCTACGGCTACGGCTGATGGCACTTGCAAAGTTTTGGAGCGAAACTATCAGCGACCATCGGCCATATTCTCCCAGCGCTCCAGCTTGTCACTTAATTTTTGCTCCAAAAAGTCATTCTACTGAAAATATAAAGTGTATGGGATATACCATACCTACTCAAACAGAATTTCACTAATTACACAAATAGGTACCAGCTTTTGGAACCTTGGATGCTTGATCTCGGAACCATCTTGTGACGCGGTACATAATGGTTGAGATTGGTAGAGGAGTGGAATTTTGAATGATTTTTGTAATCTGCCACACGCACACATAGCAATGATGTATCTGATATGTAGGTAGTACACTCTATGGTAGTAGGTACCTGTTTATTGGCTGATAATAAATGTCAGTTTATTTGTTGTCAATCAGTTATGTGCATTGTAATGACGTTTTTATTATGACATACTAATTTTCACAGTTATGTACCTATTTATCACACCAAGTAAGGTGTCTTTATCAGTAAAGACCGACGTAAAGACCGGATTTTTAGGTTCGAACCTATACACACCCAAACGGTCTAGGGATCACCCCGAAAAGATTTGTGGCGTTCGATAGAGTAATCCTTTGTTGTAAGTAATTGTTGACCCTCTGTAGTCTGTACGATATACAGGGTGACAATAAAAGGAGCGCAAAAATGACCCGACTCCATCAAGGTCTCGTTTTGAAAAACAAGTCGCAGATTTTTCTAAGTGACATTTTTGAAAAGCATACACTAATGTCCCGAAACGGTTTTGGACTTTTGATCGTATTTTGTTTTTTCAAAGAGTAATTTTTTGTGGTTTTTCGATTTTTTGGTGCAGACTCTGCCAACGGTCTTGCTAACCCTTGAAATTGGACAGGAACGTACACAATAGCTCTGTCAAATGTATCATGAAAGAATTTGATCGCCTCACTGCGTTCATCGTGCCCCAAAAACAGTGCGACAAACTTCGTCTTATTAAACCCGATAATAATGTACCATTATTGCAAATTCTAGCTGCTAAAAATAGAAACGTTTGACAGGTGACACTTCAGAACTGAGGTTCGCCTACCTTTTATTGACAATAAATTGTTCCTATTGGTTAAAAAAAACAGTTTAATAATATGCTTCATTAGAGCACTGTTTTCGATATAATAATGAATCCATTAGTAACTTAAAATAGATAAAAGTATGAAACTATTATTGATGATGAAAAAATAATGATATTATTGCGTCAAAGGTCATAAAATGGAAAAATATATTTTTTACCTCCTTTCTTTAGTGAACAATCAATGTGAGGCAAAAAGTCAACAACTAGTTTCACCGAATAATAAGAATTACGCACTAATTGGCAAAAAACAAAAATAGAGGACATGTCTAGGTGACAAGAAAGAAGAAAAAAGTGAAAACACCCATATATTTGTTTTTTTCTGTGTATAAGTAGAAACATAAATATCAAGTAATAAATAATTCGTAGTTTTGTGTTCTTTAAAATTATCATCACATACAAACATGTCAAACAAAATTTAACGTAGATACACTATTTACATGTTTACATCTCTTTGGTACTCCAAAGAGTAGGTGTAATATCGGTTAAAAATGTGTGGTAATTTCATTTTCAGCACCCTTCGGCAATGTTGCAGCGATCTCGTTCTTTTCTCTGAGTTTCTTTTCCTCGCTGTTCTTCATTCCGTAACAGAAGTAAATTAGAAAACCTAAAAAAATGCATCTAGATTTTTGAAGTTTACAAACATGGGATGTTGAAAGCTTACCTACGACTAACCATACCACGAACCGTATCCACGTCTGATAATCCAGCTCCAACATCAAATAAGCATTCATTATCACACTACAACATGGAACAGCGGGGACCCATGGTACTTTGAAGGCCAAGTCTAGGTCATCGATTGGCTGGCGAGATATTATCACTACAAGGGTGATCATCACCAACGTTATGACTATGAAAAATGTCAGCACATATGGCTCCAAGAAGTCGTCAATTGCGAATATGATGATCGCACAAAATCCCACTGCGAATAAACCTAAAAATATATTGAACAGTTAGCAAAACTGTTAGAATTATATTTTTGTTGTTGTAATAGATACTTCTCATCTTGGCAATGAGTATCAACCATTGCACTTGATAAAGAGTCCTCATACAATAAGCTCTGCTGGAATTTGATCTCTTTCATTTTCTTTTTTCGACAAAAAAAGCAAACTCTATCTAAAAAAGATTGTTGAAAAATCTTACAAAATGCAGCTGTAGCCCAATTTGTTATAAGTGACGTAGTGCTGCTCGCTTGTTTGATTCCGTTCAAGTTGAAAAGTAACTTGAAGAAACTAAACGATGATTCTTCAACAGTTTTTGATTTCTTCATTTCAATGCTTGGATACTGCGGTCCATCTTCGTTTGGAGTGTATCTAGAAACAATAATGCTTTAAATCTTCCTATTATCATCATTCAACTTGAAAATGATCATTGTAGGGTTTGGCTTTTGATGGGTTCTAAGGACAAATACGTAGAGTGCATGAGAAACAACTGACCTCAGGATCAGCACACTGATAGCTACAATGGTGTACGCCAGCAACGTGCCAATAGACATCATATCTATGAGCTGATCCAAATCGAAGAGTGTAGCCATAAGTCCAGCTAAAAGTCCGGATAAAACTGTGGCAATCAAAGGTGTTTTGGTTTTGGGATGGACGGTCGCAAGAAATTTGAATATCAGCCCGTCCTTAGCCATGGCGTACAACACCCTGGGCAAGGGAAACATGGCTCCCAGCAAGCTTGTGCAGAGCGCGAAAATGGCTCCGACAGTGACGATCCACTTGATGGCAATCCATCCGATTTCTTCGAAAACGTGCGGAAACGGTGCATCCTTATCTTGCAAGTAATACGGCCACATCATGGTCAGAACGGTTGAAATCCCAAAATAGGCCAAAAAGATGATGATCAACGAAGTGACAATGGCCAAAGGAATGTTCCTTTGAGGATTCTTGGCTTCCTCGCCTGTGGTTGCGATCCCATCAAAACCGACGAAACCAAAGAAGCACTTGGCCGCTCCCGCCATAATGCCTGCCATACCGAACGGAGCGAACCCTCCATCACCAGCTTCAGGGGGAACTTCCTCCTTGGGGATGGTCCAATTAGCGGGATCAGCTTTGATGGCTCCTGACACTATGACGATAGCCACGGTGATCAGGTTCAGACAAGTGAAGACGTTGTTTAACGTAGTGGATTCCTTTACGCCAAACGCAAGTAAACCTGAAACATCGAGAATTCAATATGAAATGATCCAAAATAATGAACATTCATGTAGTTACGGACTTGTTAATAGAAGGACGAAACCCAGCGCTAAAAAATCTGGATATTTTCCCAAAAAACTGACGTTCATAGGAGTTGTTTCTCTCATATGGTTCCTCATTGAATATGAAGACAAAGCGTCGATGTAGCCGCTGAGACCTCTTGCCACACTAGCCGTTCCTGTGAAAAAAACATTTCTTGTATACCAATTATTAAAAAAAAAGAAGCTCAAGGACGGCATTTCCTAGCATAAAAATGGCTGAAACAGACTGCCGCATGCCGATTAGCTGCAGAGCGAAAGAAAAAGAGGTAGATTCTTGTGGCGTGAGTTTCTGCCAAATCGGTACAGTTGAAAATGTAAAAAAAATTAGTTACACAAATCTGGGCTGGCAAAAGAATGACGGTCTTTTTCGAAAAAAAAATAGATATTTAGAAAAAAATCGAGTTTTTTGAATTTTGAAATTTTGAATTACTTATAATAATAAATAAATAAGCGTTTTATTAATATTCACACAAAAAGACAATAGGAATAACAAAATTTCAAAACGCAGCCACCCACAGGAGATAAATCTCGTGCGTGGGTATAGGCAAAAAGGTATACTTCGTTATCTAAAAATTTAACACACAACTGCAATAAAAACTATTATTGCAACTAAAATATTCAAAATGAGGAGAAGACAGTGAAGAAAGTCGTTGAGTTTTTTGATAATTCGTATCTGCTCAGCAAGGAAGAACAGTGAGAGCGGAAAAGCCAAGATTTTAATATTATTTAATCAAGATTTTATACGTTTTCATATTTAATTTTAGAATCCTTTTTTTTTCAATTCTACTACACTGGTTTTCATGAAACTCACGTTTAAAGAATGAACAGTGGGAAATGCCGTCCTTAAGCTGCAGTTAAGGAATTCAATAAAACAGGCGAACTAACGATAATCAGGTGATTCCTTATCAACTAAAGGAGAGAAACACTGACACTTTGCAAAGCGCTTGCTTATCCCAAATTAATTGATCTCTTATGGAAACTTTTTTAGTCTTGCCGCACTTGAGGTAAGTACCGTATGTTCATTAAAAACTTCAATAAAGGGAGGCTGTGACGCAGGCCATTTGATCCGAAAACGGCCAGGTTATCATCGGTTCACGGCCTCCCATTATTGAATTTTTTAATGAACATACTGTATATAAACAGTACAATCAATTGATACATCGGAAAAGGGCGACTTACCTAGTAAAAGGTCACAGAGAGTCGAAAAATTTCTGGTAAAGTCTTGTGTCCTGATTAACAGTTTGAGTTTTCAAATAAAGCCGCCATCGCCACTCGCTCCTCCGCATTGGAAAGATGGTGCCGAAAAACTTTGATAGCATTTGCTGCCAAGCCAGTGCCATTTTTTGCTGTTGAAAACAGATAATTCTTTGGACCAGCGTGTAATTTCTTTTCATTTGAAAAGAATTTTTTTCTTTTTTCTCTGAGGCAGTCAGACGCATTATTGGTACATGGATGAAGGTGAACGGTCTGAAGTAAGATTGAAAATAATTTGCAGGAAATTGGAAATTTTGAAAATTCGAATTTTCCGCGAAAACCTAAAATCTTTCAAATCTTGTAACATTGTTAATAATAATAACATTAATAATAATAATAATAATAATAATAATAATAATAATAATCTTTATTGATGATTATACATACAGAGTATGTTTACACACGTCACAAACAAGCAAAAAATGTAAAACACCGCAATACATCAAATGTATCACAACAGAACATCACAAGACATGAATTCATCTAATGTATAAAATGCATTTACAATAAGAAAATTTTTAATTTCGGTCTTGAACTTTTCACGATTATGCGTCCGGATTGAGGATGGTAGTTTTTTTATAAATTTAATTCCATAATAACCAACACTGTGCCAACACCGTCCCGGGTCTTGGTCAACCTCAAAAATCTCGAATCGATGTCATCAGGGTTTCTGATCTCATACCAGTGAGTCTGTCCTCTGCACACGCTACTGTTCAATGAATGGTCCTTCATGCAAAGCAAACACTCCAAAATGAACATCGACGGCAAAGTCAGAATGCGCAGCCAGCGGAAGGCCGACCTACAGTCGTCACGGTAGCCAATACCGGCGACCACACGTACAGCCCTTCTTTGCAAGGCAAACACTGATGAGGCGTGAGCAGAGTGACCCCAGATCAAAAGCGCATAAGCAATCGTTGGATGTACTGAACCGAAGTACGCCGTTCTGAGAATTTCTTTGGACACTCTGCCCACAAGACTCCTCAGTAGAAATATGTTTTTTGCAACTCTGGCGCAGACAGACCGCGCGTGCTGGTTGGTTTATAAATTAACCAAAATCTTTTTCCAAATGGTTTCACTTAAAGCTCCATCATTTAAGTCCGGTTTCGATAACCCAGGTCTGTTTCACATTTTCAACTTAGAAATTCCCGGGAAATTGAAAAGAAAATTGTTAGAAAATGTTCAAGAGCCAGTGACCTCTTGTTTAAAAAAATTTGGTGAAAATCGGTTCACGGGATAAAAAGTTGGGAAATTTGCAGTTTTTCCAGAGATGAAAACTCAGAAACCGTGAATTCGATTTCAAAAATAATTCAATCTTTTCTCCGACTTTCATTCCCAGCATGTCTGCACCTAAAATGAATATTTCGTGGGGCTCATCGCATGTGAAAGTTTGCATTGCGGTTTTTTCAAATTCACGAAATTTGCTAATTTCATTTTGAAAAAATTACCGTCGGAAAACCGGAACCGTGCCGATTTTGAAAATAGGTCTACACGACGCCCAATCCAATCTACTTTCGATATCAGTTGGAATTTTTCGGAATAAGTCGGTCCTTGAGCAGGAATGAATTTTTAAGTGGAGTCCTGCATCAAAAGCGAGTGTCCTGGTCAAATACGGGCGAGAGGCCCTTCCGAGTGGCAACGGGTGGAGAAATTTTTAAAATTCATAACACTTGAATGGAAAAAAGTGGAAAATTGCAACTGTTGCTACCTACCAAATTTGGTCCCAATCCATCGGATAGATTTTTAATAATTGAATGGTAAAGTTTTGAACTTTGACATTTTTTATTAGGTTTATGACAGATGACAGATAGGGCAACTGTTTTGAATACAGCTTTATATGGGCTTTCAAACGGCATATTGCAAGTCAAGTTCCGTGAAATATAGCTTCTGTCATTTTTTGATAGTGTTACGAGCGGCGATTCTGGATAACACGCGATCTTTCTAGACTTTTCCATTAGGTCGCAGTGTACAAGTGCCGAACTCTGGACATTTCCGGAATTTGATGGCTTGCGATTGAAATTACATGGGAGACTGAACGGTCGATTAGAAAACATTAGCCGAATTGGCGGAGGCGCCGTCATTTCAGAACACACGGGAAGCACGCGAAAGGTGTGGTTATTCGGGAGTCGTCTAGAAACCATATGCTGGGCCGCTGTGGAATTGGCTGGAGGACATAGGAACATTCGAGATAATTGGTCGGGACCTATATAAGCACCATGGATCGCCCACAGCACCAGTATTGAATACAAGGCGATAGACAGCGGATAGAAAGCGAAGTAGTAACCTGCGATATTTCCAAGCGTGAATAATTGTTGGCGTGTATTTATTGTAGTACGCAGTAATAAACAGTGTGTATTTTAAAACGATCGTCTCAATTATAAACGAACCCGTACGCGAAATACGTAACAATAGTGACACTTCCGTTTGACAGATGACAGTCAAAACTAATGGGCTCATTCGACGGTGAAACCATGTCTGGGTACCGAATCTCAAGTCGATCGGATAGACGTTGCGGCTGTTATCGTGGAAGGTTACAGACATACAAACATACACACATACATACAGACAGAGATCATTCTGGAGATGGTATCTCAATCGTCATAGAGAACCTCAAAACGGATATATCCGACGAAATCTCGAAAACATTTTTTAGCGCATTCACAATACTCCCCCTCCTTGTTGGGTGGTGAATCGGGGAAGTGAAAGGACTGTTGAATTTGGTCTTGTCAATTTTCCAGTGCACTTCTTCCAGTGCACCTTGTCAGCAAAAATGTTGAAATGAAAATTATGAGTAGGACAGATTGAGTTACTCAGGCGGGTTCAAGGAAAAAGAATCTGATCAAAATTATTTTGAGTCAAGTCAGTTTGTCATATTTTCGCATGATAAAGAATATTCTCAAATCAAAAAAAATTACACGTTTGCCGAAGGAATTATGTATTTGTTTTTAACCGCGAAGAATGGCACTGGCGTGGCAGAAAATGAGATCAAGTGTTTCAACATTTATAATGTTGTTTCCTATGCCGTAGGTGAGATGGCGATGAACAGTGGATTGGTGAAAAGTGGTTCGTTTTTAGTTTTTCGGCACCATCTCGGACCTACTCATTTTACTTGAACTAATTTGCATAGGTATTCTATCAGTTCTGAATTTTTTTTTTACTTTGATGTCTATCAATCCTTGTAATCTTGTTAATCTAGGTATAGTTCTAAATCCATGTAATCATCTAAATATTCATTTAGTTACTTTATTATTTGACTACATTCTATGTATTAATCCATTAATCGGCTGGCTAAATAGATCTAGTTCAAACCACTCGTGGAGTCGTGGACAGTTTTGACAACAATAAATTCTTATCAGTGAGCTGAATAAAAATTTTAGATGGACTTTTATCGATCTTATTACTCACCTATAACATATTCCAGAATCAGATTCCATCCAATAATGTAGGCGACGAATTCTCCGACTGTCACGTAGCTGTATACATATGCCGAACCAGCTTTTGGAACCCTGGATGCGAATTCTGCATAGCACAGACCTGAGGACAATTTTGTTATGTTCAATGTAAGTGGGTATTAAAAAAATGCATACCTACAGGATTTCGGAAATTTGTGTGCCAATCGATAGAAAATCACAAATATTTAAGAAGACTGATTCCAGAAAACGTATATCGAAAACACATGCAAAATAACGGAGATACAGCCCTTCAGAGTTGAGTTGAGGCTGATTCTCAGCAGGGTAAAATTATCTTTAAGATTTCCCCCTCAAAAATGAAGATAAAAACTCAATTTTTTTATACGGTGTACTGAGTGTATGAAAAAACTTGATGCATAGGTTTTTTCAATTATGTGAAAAAAATATTTTTTTCTTTTTTGTTGACAACTTTTTTAAAAAAACCGCCATGTATTCAATATTCTACGTCTTTCAAAATTATTAAACAGTTGATAATTTTTTCGTTTGGCAAAAAATGTCCCAGCAATCCTTTAGAAACTTTTCCAGTGTTTTAAAACTATTTGACTTCTAAAAAAAAAATGTGGGGTTATCCAAACGGAAACAAGGTGGCCAAACATTTAATGGAATCCAATCAAAATCTCTGTATCTCTTTATCTTTATGATTGAGAGAGAAATACTGATACCCTGCGTATACATCCTTAACAAAATCTAATTTTCATCATAACTTTCAATTTGCTCAAATATTCAACTTCAGTCCCCTATATGAAGAAAACTGTTATAGGAATGAGTTTTGGTATGAGAACTTTTTGTTCAGTACCTACAACCAGAAGTACACAATATAAAAAATTCAGCAACATTAACCAAGGAAAATTGGAAAATCGTCACCCCAACATTAGGTGTGTAAAATAATTTTTATGTTAAAATTCATAATTTAAATCACAGAAGCCATCTGCATGACTTTTGAGAGTAATCTCGAATTTTATGATGATTTTATGATTAGATAGGGGGTGAAAGAGGGGGTTGATAATTTTCTCTTAAATAAATACAATTGACATGATATAACTTGAAGAGAAACCAAACGTTAACTTTTATTTACGTCATAATATCATTTTTAAGCCCTCAGAACTTCCCACTTTACCCCCCTGTGGGTGAAAAACTGTCATTGTTTTTAAATTCGAGAATCACGGTATTTGTAGAGTATCTCATGAGCGATAACATAATTTTCAAATATTCAGAGAATTTAACCAGGAGCCATTTTCCATAAGAATCGTGCGCGGGGTCCTTTGGAACAGACATTTCTGAAATACCTGAGTACGAATAACATAGCAAAATACTGACGACTGATGACAAACTTGGTACTCTAAGAGTCCTGACTTTTTCCATTTGCAAATTACGCTTCTTAAAGCCAGTATTGCAGTTTGTCATGTTCACGAGTTAGCCATAAAATCAGCTCTAGCTTCATAAAAACAAATCATGGCAACTTTTGATGGATCAGAAAGGGCATCGGAGCCATATATAGCCATATAGCATCTCGAAAACAAAGCATCCAATCCAAAACCAATTAAACCTTTTACAAAAAAACCGAACGCAAAATCCACTGCGACCTTTTGCGTGGGATAGTATGGTACCACTGGTAAAATAACACTAGACGTTTTGTGAATTTCAAATTTATCTTATCGTCATATGCCACGTTCAGACTCCTGTTAAAACATCTCAAATTTGAGAGTTCAAAAACGTTGAAATATTGGGTTGTACCAAAAAAATAATACGCAATTAACGCTAATACGATATTAAATTGATTTCAATCTGGCCAATCCTAGTAGGTTGACCATGGAAAATGCATAAAATCTTCAGCTAATCAACCATTGGATCATTATCTTTTGTGAAACCATAGAATTTCTATTATTCACCGACGAGTACTGACCAAAAGAAATCTCACTAATCTCGTATTATATTAATTAAGCGTTGGTGCAACCCAGGGTAAGAATACTAAGAAGAACCGTGCTTGAACTGGTAGAAAAATTGACAAATCAATGTCATTGACGAGTGCGACTTTTAAGGGATGTTACTTTTAAATACCAATATCATACAAGACAAATAGTTTCAAAAAAATATTCATAATAGCGTCCATCGTGAATCTGTTTTCCTTAGATAAGATCATGATGAAGCTTTCATGAACGCACAGTAAAAGAAAAGAAACGTACCTGCAAATGCTGATGCTACTGCCGCTACAAGGAACGAAATACAAACAGCCGGTCCTGCATCGCTCTTTGCAACTGATCCTGCCAAGACGTAAACTCCAAGTCCGAGCGTAGAACCAACTCCAAGCGCTGTGAGGTCGATTAGGGTTAAACATCTGTCCAGTTGACTTTTCTCATCCAGAGACACTGTTTTCCGGCGAGCCAGTGAAGAGAAAAATCTACGGTCCATCTTGAAAAAAGGTTCACCTTCAGCAAACAAGGAAACTCAATAAGATAAAACCTATACACCTACCTGGCAGTAATTTAGATAATAATTACCTACCTACGTTAATCAATGAATAATGATAGGTACTACATACCTAGGTAGTTGGAATTTGGAATTATATATAAACATTGTTGAATGAAAAAACTCTAATATTGCAATATGTTGGTATCAGTGCATGACAAACATGATTATGTTTTAAGTTTTGAGTGTTCTCTCATTTTTTTATGAAGGGTTCAAGGCTGCATTTTTTAGGCAATTCCATCTTTCCTTATCCATGTAGATCACAGAGTATGTAGATCAAGATTATGTGTCTTATATGCGTCAGTTCAACAGGATAAGACTGGATTGATGAAAAATTCCTTTTTTTTTTTGGAAAAACTAGCATAACTCTAGTATCAAATTAGCATATCAGCGTATATTGATAGTATTGATACTATAGAGCAATCAAAATACTCGATTGCTCAAGTTGGCGTACGATGCTCAACTTTTTTCAAACACGCGTTCTTGATTCGCTCATTCAAGAAAAAAGTGAGCATCGTACGCCAACTTGAGCAATCGAGTATTTGATCCTTCGTTAGTAATATTAGGATCGATCAATAATAGGACTCAAAGTGTCAATATTACCAATTTTCGCATTCGGTTATATTGTCGGTAACGGTGGTTTGGTATCATTAATACCTACTAGAGGGAATGAGGAGGACTGGACTAGGTAGAACACATATATATTTGGTGTAGGTATATGGTAACATTTAACGCGCGGTAATATTATCCTTCGCATTTCTGGGCTGGATAAATTCAACTTATAGTTACCTGCGTGCATGTAAACTTAGTTCGAATAATAGTATCAACTACATTTCCCAAAGATTCTGATTGATTGCTCCCCGTAGGAAAGCGTGCATGACTTTCAGCTGTCAAGGCATAGGACACAGAGCCGATGGTAGTCAAAATAAGAACCACTTGTAGACTGTCAAATTGGAGGGAATGCCTCGGGTGTTCGCATCACGCCGGCCGGCGTACTTCTTGTGTATCTATCTAGGCAGTATACCTACCACGAAAGCTTCACTTCACGCTCATGCTCTACGCGGCGCTACGTGTCTTGCACATAGCCCATTGCAATATGCGAATGCGTACCTACCTACCTCGCTACCTACCAACCTAAAATGAATTGTTATATTTTTACACAAGTATTTATTTAGATAAGACACCTTGTAAAATTGAGCAATTTAATCCAGTCTGGGATATATCAGATGTAGACTTTTTATAAACAATTTTTATATGTAGGTGTACCTACTTCTTCAAAATTATTATTATTGACAGCATTTATGTTTGATAATACACATAACTTTTGAAGTATACCTACTTATTTTTATTATTCGTTTATTTGCTCGTTAGTAAATTTATGTCAAATTTTGTCATTTTTTTTTCAATTTCAAGTTACACATAGACGTTCACCTAAACTAAGTAAAAAATGTTATCGGCAATGTTCAATTAAGACAACATTATTGAGGAGACCCGGTCTGTGTGGTTGTAGGTCGCTAGTCCTTAGTTGGTCGTAGGATGTAAATTGTAAGTGAAAATATCATCAGCCAAAAAATTATTTTTTTAATACATTCTATCTCTAGTATCTCTACATACATATAGAAGTATTTTAATAAAAGGCCTCTTGTTCTCCTCACAAAGGAGCCCACGGGATCAATTTTTTCTTGATTTTTTGAATCTACGGTACCTGACCATAATAAGTCAGGTCATTTCTATCGCCAAAAACCTCGTGAAAATATGCATTGACTCCAGTGGCGTATTTATTATGGAAGGAGCAGGGGGGGCATGTGCCCCCCCGCCCCCCTCCCTCCCCATCGACCTGTAATAATTATGATAATGATAATAATAAGAAAAAGGTACCGGAGGTATGAGAACAGGCGCGCTCCGATAATGCCGTAAATTTAAAAATGTATATGAACCTATAATTTCGTTGTATAATACATATTAATGTATAATACGTTCTACCCTTCTGCACAATAGGTATTATCAGCCCACATCTTCAATTTATTTGTTAATTTTTATTTGAACTAAGTAGTACTGTTTATTGGAGGCATTTTGTCTGCCTGCTGTTTACCCCCCTCCCCCCGCGAATCCCTTCTTACGATTGCATTATTAAAAAAAAAATCACCTTGCCCACCCCAATCCAAATCTCTAAATACGCCACTGATTGACTCAATACGCATTAGGGCGAGCATAAACGTAAGAATTGCTGATAAGGTTCGAAATAAGCTTTCTACGGCACGTAGCCGGAGGCTCGAACTCGAATCCCTGTCGGTCCAAGAACTTTTCTGAGCTAAAGTCGAATGCTAAATTGGAATATTGAAATTCGGATGTTAACTATTTATTATGAACTGAAATATAGTGAATACTCCGAGGATTACTCCCTTTAGAAACGATAATGCTAATAGCATAAATAACACAAATAGCATTACCTAACCAAACCAGGACAGCAAACTATTCGAAGTATCAAATGATATCAAGTTTGGAATAATGGATTTTCCTTTTTCCTTTTCAGGAATATCGGAAAACGCTTGGCGAAGTCGAATGGATTTTTTCCGCAGAAACACTTCGATATTTTTTATTTTTCCACCCCTACCCGTTTTCAAGCAGTGACGTCATCGACATTTTTTCAAATAGCCCTCCCATTTTTTCCCTAGATGTATTGGATTGACTATAAAATTTTAATTTCAACAATGCCCACATGTATGCCACTTGGGTCAATATCTCTGAAGTCTGAGGATATTATTTTTTAGAATCAGGAATGGTCGAGTTTTAATGAAATTTTCACCAAATTAATTACTTTTTGCAGAAACTATACTAAAGTGCGTGTTACTCTTACAAAAACTGTCGAGGTCAAAGTACCTACATGTTCCAGCTGACGACGGTCATTTTCTTCTTGGCAGTATGCTAATCGAACTTGAAACTCGGAACAAACATTTTGGAGAGTTTCGGGGTGTGTTGCCCTTATTTCGTCCCGAATCATTTTTCAAGCTGTTTAAAAACTCTACTCAAAACATGCAAGAGTTATGACATATCTGTGATCTGTCAAAAGCTACAAGCTGTCAAAGCCGAAATTTTGATGTTCATCAATAGCTCAAGAAGTACCTATTAAACAGATATCAATCAAATTTGGTATGCAATTAGGGTTCACGGTTGAAAAGAGAAAATGAGATTTTCAACGTGATCTATCATCGGGAACTGTCACTGTCAAAGAGTGACAGGAAATCTTGACCGAATGATTTTGATTTTTGATAGCTCATTTTGAAGCCCTTGGAAAACTCTATTCAAAACGTGTTAAAGTTATGACATATATGTCATCTTTCAAAAGCTATAAGCTGTCAAAGCCAAAACTTTGACATTCAATTTAACTCAAGAAGTACTTACCTGCTGAACAAATTTCATTCAGTCAGTTATTGCTTATAGATACTTCCAAACTAATAAATTTTGTTATCACGTAATTATTATCAAAGCAATTTTACAGATAACTTAAATTATCTTCAAAGACGTTGCAGGAAGGATGCTGCGATGAGAAGTCCCGCGACAGACATGACGATAATTTTTATTATAATGATTGTGGAATATTTTTTGCCGATTTCATTTCAATAATATTGAACGTCAGAAATTGAAAACTATACCTATAATGAGTAGGTTAGGTACCTAAAAATTTTGGTCTATACTCAATCAAAAATATTGAAAGCAAATATAGGTATGCAAAGAAAAACCTAGCTGTCATAAAAATAGTTACTTTTTTTACAAATTCAAATTACAAAAAAAAAACATAAATCATAAAGTTTATATTTATGCACTATTTGCGGGCTTGTTTTCATTATGATATTGCCTACTTCGCAAAAAATCAAATATGTAATTCGAGATGTAATTACATAATGAGCCATAAAAATGTCCAAAAACTCCACATGTAGTCAAGTACCTATTCTACAGACACTAAGAATGATTACTATAACTTATAATAGGCAGTAGAAAATTCTTATGTAGGTAGGTAAAAATTATGGATATTTTTATGCATATAGGTAGGTACTGAATAAATAATATAGATATTTAGGAAATAATTTCAGATGCAATACTTGACAGACTGCTTACCTCAGAAAATGTTCGTTCTGCTCACTATGAAGATCAACAATACAATAGCAATAATATCAAAGTGTAACTTATGTAGTAACCGTTTTGCATGCATCAATGCCGGGACAAGGCACAATCTTATCGAAATCAAAAGTGACTTGCTTGTACAATCACTTTTTTACAAGAAAGATACAAGATAATTACATACCTTGCTTTTTCAAAACTAATTAAAGTAGGTGTAGGTACTTACTAGATCTTTTCAGCACGATTAGACTTGGTAGGTAGATGCCAATTTCGTTTTCAATTTTGTTGTTGAGATAAAATAAAGATATCCCAGGATGCCGCCGAATCTTCACTTTTAAAGAACCAGAAACAAAGTTCGCTAGTGGACAGTTTGTGAAAAAATTGCATACTCAAGTGGAAATTTTTTACAGAAGTTCGGCGTTTGTGTGCACTTTTAAAGCGTAAAGGCCACTTGCACTAGTGCTTTTTCTGCTTCAACTTACCTGAGTTAAGGTTTGTTTGAAATATTAAAATTATCTAGAATTTTCAAAGCACAAATCAAGTCGCAGATTACGTTTCCACTTCCATAGCTAACTCCAGCAGGAAGTTTTCAGCGTAGTTGAAGAAACATTTCTAGATGTCGCTAGATTCTCAGCTTTGCATATGGGTTTCTGGTTACCATTTTCTTTGAATTTGCGGTGTTTTTAGTGTTTTTACAAGACGGGGATGCTCTCATGGTTTTGGAATTGTTTGTACTGTGTTGATAATTATTTGCAATTTGGGTTACTTTATCGTACCGTCACTGTTTTGTTTGTAATGTTACTTGGGAATCTCGGTTTTACTTGAGATTTTATTAATTATTTTAGTCATTATTTTGTTCCGCTTGATTTATTAATTTATATCCGTGTCACTATGTGCCTCTCATGCCTCATTATTGAAAAATTGGAACAGCAGACCGCATTTCTTTTTGTTGATGCTCATCGCAAATTGCGCTAGTGAGAATAAAAGAGCCTTGCTGAATTATGCGACACCAAATAACATTTTCGTGATTGTTATATTTTTGTAGATGTATGTGAAAGTCGTACCTATGGTATATCCTCCCGCTTGTCCACCGTGAATGTATTCATTCATTTATTTATTTATTTTTGTGGGGCTCTGGGACTCCAGGAGGGGAGGGGGGAATCAACAAACATGGCGAGGACAGGGACTTGGTCGATTAAATGAAGTGACGGGATTGCTGTTGCTTGAAAGAATACAATCGAAGTTGTCGAGGTTTTGGGCCTCACAAGGCCCTTATGACTGTTTCACCATTTTTTGGTCATATATTGGAAAGGTGCCAATCTTCAAATAGGCAAAGTCACAAAAAACAGTCATGTGGGGATCACCATCAAAAAAAATTTTTTCTTCTCCACTATCCCAGGTTATTATGATCCTATGAATCGAACAGATGTTTTCGCTTGGAATGGCCTGAAAGTTGCTTCTCGTGGTATCGCGATGGTATCCGGCAAGATTGCAATACGGACCAATGCCCTTATCTCGAACTGTGTCTCTACAATGGTAACCCCTTTGCGGATGCCTACAGGGTGATCAAGAATCAAGAAATTCTGTTTTATGAACCAAAATAGGTCGGAACATGAAAGTTAGCACACATACTCCTCATCCGATGCCCATTGATGTGAAACAAACCACTTTGAGATATCTCAAACTGTTTCTCAAATGTACCTAAATCACAAGTGTTACTCATCATAAAAGTAGGGACCTACCTACTGGGTGGGCCTAGCAAAAACCTGACTGTTTTATTTTCCTCGCCTAATATTTGTTATTCCTCCGATTTCAGCAAACTAAGTATCACTGAATAGTCAAATGAATAGGTTGTAAAAGTCAAGCAACAAAATGGACGAAACGTCAAGATTCAAAATGGCGGCGGCAAATGAAAATATACCATTTTTTGAGCTCGTTCATTTTTTATAAACGCTCTTGCTATTCTTGCAATGGTAACTATAATGTTGGTTTTGGAAAGAACGGATTTCCTCTAACAAACCAAAACAACAACGACCCAAATCGGTTCATCCTGTACAAAGATATAGCGATTTGAAAAAAGGTTGTTTACTTATTTTATTGATTAGTTTCTCGCCTCCCATTTTTATTTATTTGTCAATTTAAACTATATTTGCTTCAGTGCCTATCTAATTGAATCGGCTACAAACACCAGTTTTGAAATGGTCAAAATGTCAGAATTCAAAATGGTGGTTGAAAGACGGAACACTGCCGACCACGACGCTTGGTCAAGAAATATCAAAATTACAAAACAAAAGACTGAGTTGGGAAGAATGAACTTTGCCTTGCATTTGGGGATCACATCGAGTTCAATCGGTTTATCAGTTGTGAAGATATACTTTCAAATAAGTTTGTTGATTACTTTCTTAGATATGCATCGACTATTATTCAATTACATGTGAGTTTCTCACCTGCCATTTTTTCCCGTATTGTGACCGACGGATGAAAACGCGAATAACGCCATACAACTTGAAAGCCAACTCTGGAGGATTTCAAGAAGGTAACATTATATGACTGTACAACCACAACGCAAAAAAGGAGTGGGAGGAACCGTACACCGTGGTCAACAGTATCAACGTCCAGGAATAACGAAGTGCTTGCTCGGGACGAACAGATTTTAGGGAGGGGAGCCAGTACTACGAAACTCGCTGGAGATCGCGATGCGCAAATAAGACAGATAATGCATTATTGGTGGAGGAGCCGTTATTTGAGGGATACCAAAATATTCGCAAAGCTGATGAAAGTCTCTAGAGCTTCCGTGATCGGGCTGCCAGGTAATACTGAAGTCGAACCAGAACGACAATCGAAGCGACGAGTACCTTCGAAAAGTTCCCAGAAGAAGCTGGGATATTGTCAATATAGATGACGCTAGTATAACAAAGCGTCATGGTCAGAAAGCAGGTCAGATTTGAATTCATAGCGACAGTGAGCACACCCGCGAAGTTGAAAAGGGCGGGATCGAAACCGCAGCTCAGGAGATTCGTTGTAGAACAGCTTGTAGCGGGATGTGGCCTCGTGAAATAAAGACACTTGAAAAAAAATTAAAAATTCAAGTGCGACGATTCATTTGATAAGTAAAACAATATAACAACAAGTGATAAATAGTATGTGTTTCCAATTATATTAAAGTACACAATCAATTTCATCAATTTTGATAAGTCCAAAGTTGGACAGCTGGTATACAGATTCCTTATCAGGCATCATCATCATCATCATCTGAATTTTCACTGTCGCTTTCTCGGATGCATTGTAGGTGATGCTGGGCATCCAAAATAGGAACGATTCGTTCCTTGTACTTTCTTCGTTGGCTTTCGTTATGCCGATAGAAGGATAAATACCATATCACCTGAGAAGTTGAAACATCATTTATTAGCTTCAACAGGAATGCGAATACAGGATATTTTTTTCTAAAGTCCATTGTGGTGCAAATGACAGACACCTTCGCATTGACGGTGAATGCAGAGGTGTGTGCCATTTGCACCACAATGGACTTTAAAAAAATTGACTGTACTTATTTATTTTATGAACATACTGCAGTAATGTGGGCACAGCATCCAATGGTGCGTGAACCCTGTTTGCACTGGCAAAAATGTCCCAAAATCGCCGCCGTGCCTTCTTTAGAACTGTCATATTTTATCCATAGGTTATGATTTTTTCTCGAGGTGAAACGTGATTCAACTTTCGCTCTTATTATCTCTGGGCACTCTTGATTGACGCGTATATTTATGCCTGAGCTTTCATCCTCATGAAGTTTCGAGTATCTTTCAGCCAACCCAATTTGATACACTCCCAAAGTTAATAATTCAAGATCGTTTTTGGTTAGTTTAGGAAAATCCGGGACGACATTCGCTGATGCTTTTACCCATTTTTTTATGATCTTATCAAGCTTCTTTTCCTTAACTTCCTTTTCTAATAAGTTTTCTTTATCCGCACGATCTAGAGCTTCTATGGTAAATATCTCATTTCTTGGTGTGTCGAGCAATAGCGGCGGACTATATGCGTTAATGATAGCCATGGCAATTCGAATGAAGCTGCCTAATTTAGGTAAATATGACCCAGGAACCACATCGGCCAAGAACTTGAATTTATTTTTCAGTCTTCCGTTGACGGCCTCAACAAGCCAGCGGCAAAACGTCACTAGACGGGAATTGTTGGCCTCTTCGGTCGAAAATCGAGTTTCGCCGTTTCCTAAAAGGCTAGGCATATGAGTTTTGATTTTAAGTTTGTTGAGGAGCGGCATAGAGTCCCGAAATCCTCTATCCAAAATGAAATGGTCGTTTTTAGGATCTATGTAACTTGAAAACTCCGAACCAGGTCTCAGGAGGGCGTTTAAAATTCCAGCATCGTTGTTTTTTCCATCCGCACCGAATGGCCCAGGAACATCCAAAACGTAGCCAGATGGAAAGACTATCATGAAGGGCTTGACAAGATTCCGCTTCTTTTGACCTGAGTAAGTTTTCTTTTGCAAGCTGAAGTCGCTTGGTTTTTCGATATAGATGTACGTTCCATCCATGACAAAAAATAATGATGATTCCATCGGAGCATCAAAAATTGATGAGAACATTTTCCTTGAGTGCTCACGTAAAGCTTGCTCCCTTCTTATGTGAGCAAAGCCCAAAAATGACGGGACAAAGCTTTTCTCCAATGCATCTAACACCGATGAAATAGCAGCACTAACAGTGCTCTGGTGTTCTATCCCAAACATCAAAGCCAGGACACGTTGAGATACATTTAGCCGTAATAAAATGAGAAACATGGCGAGAGCATTTTTGGGGTGTCTGTTAATACTGCAATGAAGGGATGTTCTTATATAACCAAAAAGGTTTTCAAAGTCAGCTTTGTTCACTCCCAACAAGGTGACGTAATCTTCGTCAGCAACATCATCTCTCCTGGAAAAGTCAAATCTAATGTTTTTCTTCCTTCTTTGTGGTGAACCAGCTACGTTCAAGAACCAGTCCGCTATCTCTTCCGGAGCCATATTCGAACTGCTTTTGTCAGCTTGTATCAACACCATCGATTCGTTTGTGAACTTTTCCTCATCTAAATGATATGCGCAACACCTGTTGTTGAGAGGAACGCATATTTGCTTTGAGTCCCAGACCTGCTTAACGGCACTTTTAGGAATTCGATTCCTGCCTTTGCTGTTTTTGCATATGAAGCAGTGACTTTGACTTCCATAAACAGATTTAATGTTGTGATACAAAGGTCTCTTGAAAGGTGTATTTGATCTGGGCTCTTCTTCCATCTCCTCCTCCTGATGCTCCTCCTTCTCCTCCTCCTCCTCCTCCTCCTCCGCCTCCTCGTTCTTGTCCCTGTCGTCGTCCTTATTTTGTTTCTTGTCCATTGTCCTATCTCCTTTTTGTGCTTCGTCTTCGTCCAGATTGAACTCGTATTCAGTCTACAGGGAATAATTCAATATGAGAAATGAATTAAGAAATATTTTCCTTTTCAGGGCCGATTCTGGCTTGTCGGCCGCCCTTGTGCAAAAAATATTTGGCCGCCCGTCAGCTGTAGCCCCGCAGCAATTTTCTGGCGGGGGCGTCCGGGTCTCCTAGAAATTACGCCGCAGTCGATTTTTTTTCACCTTGCGGGACTAAAACCGCCAAGGCCCCTCCATTATAAACATAATTATAAACAATTAAAATCTATTCTGCGCTGAGGATTAAGGTGCGTCCATAGCCATTAGCCACCTCTCTTCAGCATACCCCTTGGCATACCCCATAGATTAGTTTTCAGGCACTTATACCAGTTCATAGGTATATTGATTTTGTAGTAATCAGAAAAAGCTGTTCAAATGGGTGGTTCTTTATTGATAAGAAGGCAAAACCCAGAAAAAAGTCATAATTATTGGTAAAATACTGTTACGAGCGACGATTCCAGTGCATTCTGGTAAACACGCAATATTTCTAGGGTCTTCCACGGCCGCAGTGTACAAATGCGCGGAGCTCTGGACATTTCTAGAGTGTGCGTGGTGGCATTGAAATGCAAGGAGACTCAAACGCCTGATCAAGACACATCTGTCCATTTTGGCGGCGGTGCCACATATCAGAACACACGGGAAGCACGCGAGAGGTGTGTGATTATTCGGGAGTCGCCTAGAAAACCATATGCCGGGCCACTATGGAAATTGCTGGAGGATGATGGAAAGTTCGGGAACGCTAATCGGAGGCAGATGAAAGCACCGTCCTCAGTGCGACAGTCAGTATATTGAATTGGATTGCGAAGTGGTAGCGAGCGGATTAAAAGCGAGTAGTAATCACAGCGATGATTCTAAGTAGATAACTATCGGCGTGTAGTTATTGTAGTTAGTACGCAGTAACAAAACAGTGTGTGTTTAAAACGATCGTTTCAATTATATTCGAACCCGTACGCGAAATTCGTAACATTACCTATAATCTTGAGAACAGACTTGCAACATTCTGAAAGCAAAAAAAAAACTTGACAAACCTCTCGACAAACCTAATACATATTTGGTACATGAAAGGTAAGTACTAGGACTACTAGGTCTGTGAGTAGTTGGTACTGGGTATGCCTATACCAAGGGCCGGTATTGCTGAGGGTATTTTCATTCCCTTAAAAATTTTTGAATAGGTTATTTGTCAAATAAACCCTGCGCAAAGCGTAGAGCGCGAAGTTCATCAGTCAAACAGATTATCCGAAATGTTACCAAGAGATGAAAATTCTTGCCTTTTCTCGGATACTTTCTAAGAAAGAAGTCTAATATCTATAATAGTTGACGCAGGGCGGCCGCCTCGCCTCCATTTTTGACAACCTGTTGTATTTTTTCGGCACTAAAAATTCACAACTTACGCAGGGCGGCCGCTTCAGGTCTCGAAAATCATATTATCAGTTTCTTTTTCGACACTCAATTTTTCGTTGAAAAAAATGGGCGATCTTTCGCCGCCCTGGATTTTGGCCGCCCTTGTGCAGGGGCACTCCTAGCACACCACTCAGAATCGGCCCTGTATCCTTTTTATAAATACGTTAGCGTCTTCTGCCGATGATTTCTGCTCATTAAAAAAACTTCGGCTATTCTGTTCTACCTCAAACATTTCTTCGTTCAGATCACATCGCTCAGAACTCCGAGAAGTGGAAGGGTGATTTTCTTTGTCGTCGTCCCTATTTTTTTTCTTGTTTATTGTTCCATCTCCTTTTTGTGCCTCGTCTTCGTCCAGATTAAACTCGTATTCAGTCTACAGGGAATAATTGAGCATGGAAAATGAAACAACAGAATGTTTTTCTTTTTATAAATACGTTAGCGTCTTCTGCCCATGATTCCTGCTCATTGGAAAAACTTCGGCTATTCTGTTCTACCTCAAACATTCCATCGTTGAGATCACATCGCTCAGAATTTCGAGAAGTGGAAGGAGGATTTTCAACTTTTCTTGCGTTTCTTTCAAAAATCCACTTTTCATCATCATTCTTCTTCCTCGAAAATTTTTTAACCTAGCATAGAAAGAAGAATTATCATAATAACTAATAATCTTTCATTGGTAGTCAAACAGGGAGTAATTTAAATAAAGGTAGATGGTTCTATTAGGTTTTTTTCTCCAAAGTTGAGCGTACGTCACAAGGCGCAACAATCTCGATCATAATGCTCCTATGCTAATAGGAAAATCACCCGGAACATACCTTGATGTTGCATTTTGGACAGATTGAATCCGAATTCTTGTATCTTTCCATGTCGGCGTTACCAACAAATAATTTGAAGAGATCATAAAATCTTGGCTGAGAAATGCTCATCAACTTTTTTCGGTGACTTTTACCTTTCCTTCCGCAAAGGCAACAAATGTCTTTCACCATATTAACAAACTGGAAGAAAGTACTGACGAAAATCTACTCGATGGATATACGAGAAAACTTGAAAGCAAAAACTGACACGAAAAACTGATCTGTCAGTGATATTTTTTTATGAACGTTATAACGACACTAATTGCACTTGGCTATGCAGGTGAATTTCGCCTGCTGTGTTTGTTCAAGAAACATCCTAAAGATGCTGCTTTTTCAAACTACCATCGAGAAAAGGTAAGTCGAGAGGGTTTCAACGGGACAGACAAGCTCAGATGAGGTCACAATCTCCAGAATAAGAAGACAAGTGGATATGCCCTCACGGGCATGAGGCTCAGTAGCGCACTCAGCTGGCTCCAATTCCAAGCATGATCAGAGAAATTCAAAGAATTGGTCTGCCAAGTTTTATAACTTTACTGCCAAGGACAACAAGATAAGAGCTTTATCTCCTGGTACCCCGACTGATGTGATGTAAGTCCAGGCCCAGTTATGAGCTTTTTTCTTCTTGAAATTAATCACTTCGAAAACAACCGTGGAGTAAAAAATCATGCATAATTGTTCAAAATCACTACTATAGGAACATTTCGATTCGATATAAGCAAATACGGCAGCTAATCGACCACAATTTGAAAAAAACCTATTGCGCCGGGCCCAAAATTCGCCCAAACTAGATAGTGTTCAGCACTGAATTTTTTCAATTCATGAAATGTGCAAGTTTCATTTTGAGCAAATCACCGTCGGAAAATTGAAACCGTGTCGAATTTGAAAACAGGCCTACACGACGCCCAATGCAATCTACTTAAGATATCGGTTGGAATTTTTTGAAAAAAGTTGATGTAAAAGCAGGAAAGAACAAATTGAGTAGAGTCCTGCACCAAACGCGGTGAGCCAGGGTGAGCGGCCGTCTCGGGTAGTAACGGCCAGGAAAAATACGTTTTTTGTGTGAAGGCATGCGGACAGCCTTTGATGAATATGATTTTTCACACGTATTGTAACGAATTTCCCTTGTTTCTTCTTCAAGATTAAAAAAGAATTATTCAAATATATTGGAAAATTCAAAAGTTATCTACATCTCAATACCTATCTACTCTGCTATCTGAAAATCCTACAATAACAATTCTGAAGGACCAAGTGACATGAAGATAGGCAAGCTGTGATTAATTATTGAAATCAGAAGCAAAAATGGGACAATTTTGCTGAAAACCACGAAGCTTTTACTAAATAAAACCATTGTAAAAATCGTCAGTAGTTGAGGCTGCATTCAAGTTCATCATTTGAGTCCGGCTCCGATAAGCTGAACAGTTTTGCATTTTCTAATGGGAAGGAAACTCTCAGAAAATTGAGAGAATTTTGACAGAAATTGTCGGAAAAGTTCAAGAACCAGTAACGCCTCGTTTGAAAAACAATTGGTGAAAATCTGATTACGGGTCGAAAAGTTGAAAATTTGCAGTTATTCTAAGGAGGAAAACTCGAAATCCGTTGGTCCGATTTCAAAAATTTCTCCCACGAAACTCAATTCAACCTTTTCCCTAACTATGACTTGCAGCAAGTCTGTACCTAAAATAAATATTTCGTGTGGCTTACCGCAGATCGAAATTCACACAGCATTTTTTCTAATTCACTAATTGTTCAAGTTTCATTTTGAACAAATCACCGTCGGTAAATGGAAACAGTGTCGAGTTTGAAAATAGGCCTGCACGACGCCCAATGCAATCTACTTTTGATATCAGTTGAAATTTTCCGAAAGAAAGCGATCTACGAGCAGAAAAGGGCATCTGAGTAGAGTTCTGCACCAAACGCGGGTATTCCTAGTCAAAGCCAGGGTGAGTGACAGTCTCGGGTAGTAACGGCCAGGAAAAAGGCGTTTTTGTGTAGAGGCATGCGGGCGACATTCAATAAATATGATCTTCTACACCTTTCATGACAAATTTCCCATGCTTCTCCTTTAATATTAGAAAAGAATTATTCAAATATTTTGAAAAATGGAAAAGTTATCGACATTTCAAAACCTACCTACCACCTACCTGATGTGAGTTCAGGCCCAGTTATGAGCTTTTTTTCTTCTTAAAATTAATCACTTCGAAAACAACCCGGAACTAAAAAATCATGCATAATTGTTCAAAATCACTACCTTAGTAACATTTCGATTTGATATAAGCAAATACGGCAGCTAATCGACCACAATTTGAGAAAAACCTATTGCGCCGGGCCCAAAATCCGCCCAAACCAGATAGTGTCCTTTAGTACTACAAAATATTCAAGACGAGATTCAAGACCAAACCAACTTCAAACTCTTCGTCAAACTCCTTGTCATTTGTCGAGTGAAATCTCGGTAAATGGAAGACCCGGGTACGAGTCCCGGTCAGGGTAGACACTTTTTCTCCGTCACATCGCGCCATAAATGGTGACCCCGAACAAAATCAGCACGCACGCAACATGCAACTCAGGCAAAGAGGTACAAAGCAAGCAACGAACAAATAAACAGCACCGCCACTTCCCTGTCCTACGTCCACCCACGTCCTATCCGTCGCCCTAGGTGGGAGGTACTGAACAACGGTCAACGGTCCATAAGTACGGCGAACGCAGGGGTACATACGAGACGAACGACGTCTCTGGAGGGGGAGTACTGTGGAGGCTCTCATGTGGGCATGTGACAGAGAAACTGTTGTCTCCCCCGATAGCTTAGTGGTCAGAGTATCCATCCGGCAAATGGAAGACCCGGGTTCGAGTCCCGGTCAGGGTAGACACTTTTTCTCCGTCACATCGCGCCATATCTCCTTATTGCTCAGAAACTCCCAAACCATCTGCCATTCTTTCAAGTTTTCCTCATTTGCTCAGAAACTCTAAACTTATCTGCCATTATTTCCAGTCTTCCTTATTGCGAAGAAACTCTCAACTTATCTGCCTTTATTTCAAGTCTTTTCCTCATTTTGTCAGAAACTCTCAAATTATCCGCCCTTATTCCAAGCTTTTCTAATCAACTCAGAAACTTCCAAATCATCTGCCATTATTCCAACTCTTTTCTCATGTTCTCAGAAACTCTCAAATGATCCGCCATTATTCCAAGTCTTTCTAATTCACTTAGAAACTCTCAAATCATCTACCATTATTTCAAGTCTTTCTCATTGCTCAGAAACTCTCAAATTATCTGCCATGATTCAAAGTCCTGTTTGGTATTTTTGAGTACTAAATGTAGATCAGAGTCAACTGCTTGTGAAGCCACCCGCATTTGGCGGGCCGAAAATTCCGGAGGAAAATAATCCAAAGCCGTGAAATCGAGGTATGAGAATGTGAATATTCAGAGTCAAGGCATCATTAAAAGATGTCGCTAGCTATTTAATTTATTCGTGTAAATCCCGCGAAGCTCTATAACATAATTTACTGGCCCATCATCGACATTCAACAACCGTTCCTGCTTGATGTCCGACAAAATGGTGAATTGGTGCATATGAAGTAAAGCACCCGCACATTGACTCAGCTGCTGCCGTACTCCCACTGTGTTGACGCGCCGTGCCACCGCCCGCTGCCCGCTGCCCGCTATCATCCGATTCACACGTGTTAGCACCGCCAGTCGCATTCTCCAGCGGCTTCTCGGATTACCTGAGCTGTCTATACACCGTTCGCGATCGTTTTGGATGCAATAAAATATTCCGAATTGCTGGGAATGGAGGATATCGCCGGAGATTGACCGTGGTACCTGGACCAATCCTCCTGGGCTGCCGTCCGCTCCCGACTTGTCACGTCCGTCGCCGAGTGCTTCTGCGGGCCTGTTAGCGAAGAGTTTTAGTCCCCTTCGAGGAAGCTGAGTTAGAACCCGTTTATGTTGCGTCGCGACCCTCCTAGAGGCCGAAGCGTCGAAGCCCCAATGATGAGTCCCAGCCCACTTGGAAAATGACGAGTCGATTTCCCCCGGCTGATGTGTCTCAAAGGCCCCCTGGAGAAAGCCGAGTTGGAACCCTTCGGAGTCGTGTTTTGGTCCCCTTGGAGGCACGCTGAGTCGAGAACCCTCCAGGTTGAGTTTTGACCCTCCGAGAGACTGATGAGTTGCTTCCCCCGTTGAGTTGCAACCCGTCTCTAGGATGTCGAGTCAGAGCCCTTGGACGTTGAGTCTTGATCCGCCTCCAGGTGTCGAGTCAGAGCCCTCCGGCGACGAGTTCCAGCCCTTCTCCAGGTCGATGTGCCAAGACCCTTCCGGTGTTGAGTTTCGACCCTTCTCCAAGTCGTAGAGTTGGGACCCGTTGACGAAGAGTTTCGAACCCCCTCCAGGATGCTGAGTCGCGTTCCCTCCACGGTGAGTTCTAGCCCACCTCGAGGATGTCGAGTCAAAACCCCTAAATGATCCAGGCCCGATAGAAATGAGGTCTCTCGTTTCGGTATCTCGTGTGGCGGAGTGATGACCTCGACGGGCGGGAGGTTAGTCTTGGTGAGTTGGGATAGTTGCTTACGGTTAGGCTTTGTCGGAAAAATGTATGATGGGGCTCACGCGTGCTTTCTGAATCTGCCTGCACGTGCTGGTATCTGCGCTACTGTCTGCCATCAGGTACAGCCACTGGCAAGCCTCGTCCTTTGTTGGATACCTTCATAGAAAGGTATTCGCGCTCTTGGGCCCTCTGGACTTGGCTTTGTGACTGCGGTACTCAGAGCACCGGACCTAGTGGGTTAGATCTGGAGACTCGCGGGTGAGCTTCCTCTGCGTTTCTGAAGCTCCTAGTTATTCGGAAAAAGTAAATTTTGAGAACTACGTGAGAAATCAAGTAATTGAAATAAAATAGCATCGCGTTGAGATCGGGGTTCGGACCCTGCCGTAGAGTCGTAATGGTTGATCGGATTGATGGACACCCCCCCCCCCCTCCTTGAAACTAATGATTTTGTTTTAGCGCCACGACAGTTCCTGATATTTCCATGTAGAGTTGTCCCGGGAATGGAAACGTTCTTATTCGAAACTGATGAATTCAATCCGGTACCCAACGACGCCATCGTTCAGATAGGGACTTTGTAAAAATGAACTGTTATTAGGGCTCGATCAGGAATAGTGTAGACGGCGATTACTTCGTGTTAGGGCAAAGATTATTTCGACGCCTCTCCGTATCGGCTTTCGACGAACACCCTGTATAGTAAACTCTCTGCGTTTTGTTTTTCCTGGCTGCGGCCTTCTCTCACAAATTGCTAAACAACAACGAACTAGCGCGTATACGGGGCGTGCTCAAAACGTTCTCCACATTAAATTAGTACCTTGATTTGAGTAATTTGTTTCGCGTACACCATCGGTTCGAAAGTTTTGGAAGGGCGAAATTTGGTTCAACATTTCCGGTTATAGGCACTTTCGATCACGGGAATCTTTCTGAGCATTGGGGGCAATCCACGGCGAAAACAGGTTTAAAGCCCCCACAAAGGCCAGCCATATCCAATCCCTTCCAAACGGGCAAAAGAGAACCATAGCCCAAAAAGAGCGTTAGCCTTTGAAAAGAGGCTCCACAAAAAGGGGGCCACCGCACACACCGGCCCACAAATCTTAGATTGCATTCGTGGTCGAAGTCACTCTTCTCTTTGCAGTGTCTAGAAGCCGGGCCTAACCCTAACATAACCTCTAACACTAACATAAATGTTGGATCTGATGTAACCACAAAAGGAACTTTGAACCGCGAAAGCCAGTCAGAATTAAATGTCGGTCAAGGTGTAGAGTCAGGTGTTCGTCGGAGGGTTGGGGTGTTGGGACGTCTGAAATAATTAGGGGAAAGTTATCTCTTCGGGAATAGGGTAGATCACTTCGATAATTTAGCCTGCGAGGTGAAGGTAGGACTAGGTATAGGAGCGAGCCATTATTTAAACATTTTTGAATTGTACATAGAAGTCAATAGATTGATGTTATGTTAAAATTTTATATTGTGTCTTATTGCGTTCAAACTTGTAGTCAGACCTGTCTCAACAATCTCGAGAACTCTATAATCGAACAACAAGAAGAGAGGCACAACGGGATGTCGTCCTGATACTAGATGATCATCGGCCAAGCGGTTCCAAAAGCGGGAAAAGTGATTTAATTCAAATAAGTTGAATTAAATGTCAGTATAATGGGTTGCCTACCCATTCAGGGGTCAAGACGATAGCTGGGGTCGTTTCAGTGGTGCCGTGACCAGGATAGAGTTTTTCTTGAGCTGAGAGATTGCTGACTTCGGGTTTGAAGGCAATGAGTTTTTAGGTGACTGGAATTCAGGATGGCTGCGTGAAGAAGTTGAGGATGGGTCGAAATGGATTATACTCGGAAAAAGAGATGAGGTTTGTGGTGAAATTATACTAACGATTTGTTTTAGAGTGAGAAGCAATGGTAGTGGTCCAAACACTCTGGCGATGAAAAAAGAATGAGGTTGGTTATGAAATAGTTGGGTACTAATCTTTTGTTCTAGATGGCGACCACACTGATTTGATGAGGAATGGGAAAAGAAGGTTTGTTACTATGAAGCAACTAACTACTTGTTTTAGGGACTAGGAGGAGAAGACAAAATGCAAGGTCTAGGAGGAGGAAGGTCTATTCAAAGTTTAGGAGGAGAAGGAAGAAGAGTTCTATCGAGACTCATAATAGGTATCTAATTTGCCAAGTCCATTCGTAACTGTTGGTTTTAGATTTTCTTTCCACGAAGACAAGATGTAAGGTCTAGGAGGAGGAAGGTCGATCAAAGTTCAGGAGGAGAAGGAAGAAGAGTTCAAGATCCATAATAGGTATCTGATTTGTCAAGTCCGTTCCTAACTATCTGTTCTAGATTTTCTTTCCACGCCAAGTTATCTCTAGTTCTCCCTTGTCGTGGAAAAGGAGGAGACTGAAGCCACCCGCATTTGGCGGGCCGAAAATTCCGGAGGAAAATAATCCAAAGCCGTGAAATCGAGGTATGAGAATGTGAATATTCAGAGTCAAGGCATCATTAAAAGATGTCGCTAGCTATTTAATTTATTCGTGTAAATCCCGCGAAGCTCTATAACATAATTTACTGGCCCATCATCGACATTCAACAACCGTTCCTGCTTGATGTCCGACAAAATGGTGAATTGGTGCATATGAAGTAAAGCACCCGCACATTGACTCAGCTAGTTGCTGCCGTACTCCCACTGTGTTGACGCGCCGTGCCACCGCCCGCTGCCCGCTGCCCGCTATCATCCGATTCACACGTGTTAGCACCGCCAGTCGCATTCTCCAGCGGCTTCTCGGATTACCTGAGCTGTCTATACACCGTTCGCGATCGTTTTGGATGCAATAAAATATTCCGAATTGCTGGGAATGGAGGATATCGCCGGAGATTGACCGTGGTACCTGGACCAATCCTCCTGGGCTGCCGTCCGCTCCCGACTTGTCACGTCCGTCGCCGAGTGCTTCTGCGGGCCTGTTAGCGAAGAGTTTTAGTCCCCTTCGAGGAAGCTGAGTTAGAACCCGTTTATGTTGCGTCGCGACCCTCCTAGAGGCCGAAGCGTCGAAGCCCCAATGATGAGTCCCAGCCCACTTGGAAAATGACGAGTCGATTTCCCCCGGCTGATGTGTCTCAAAGGCCCCCTGGAGAAAGCCGAGTTGGAACCCTTCGGAGTCGTGTTTTGGTCCCCTTGGAGGCACGCTGAGTCGAGAACCCTCCAGGTTGAGTTTTGACCCTCCGAGAGACTGATGAGTTGCTTCCCCCGTTGAGTTGCAACCCGTCTCTAGGATGTCGAGTCAGAGCCCTTGGACGTTGAGTCTTGATCCGCCTCCAGGTGTCGAGTCAGAGCCCTCCGGCGACGAGTTCCAGCCCTTCTCCAGGTCGATGT
Source organism: Anaspis maculata (assembly GCA_949128115.1). Classification (NCBI taxonomy): domain Eukaryota; kingdom Metazoa; phylum Arthropoda; class Insecta; order Coleoptera; family Scraptiidae; genus Anaspis; species Anaspis maculata. Next base: position 64,541,141 of record OX421961.1, on the reverse strand, counting down.
GCCAAGACCCTTCCGGTGTTGAGTTTCGACCCTTCTCCAAGTCGTAGAGTTGGGACCCGTTGACGAAGAGTTTCGAACCCCCTCCAGGATGCTGAGTCGCGTTCCCTCCACGGTGAGTTCTAGCCCACCTCGAGGATGTCGAGTCAAAACCCCTAAATGATCCAGGCCCGATAGAAATGAGGTCTCTCGTTTCGGTATCTCGTGTGGCGGAGTGATGACCTCGACGGGCGGGAGGTTAGTCTTGGTGAGTTGGGATAGTTGCTTACGGTTAGGCTTTGTCGGAAAAATGTATGATGGGGCTCACGCGTGCTTTCTGAATCTGCCTGCACGTGCTGGTATCTGCGCTACTGTCTGCCATCAGGTACAGCCACTGGCAAGCCTCGTCCTTTGTTGGATACCTTCATAGAAAGGTATTCGCGCTCTTGGGCCCTCTGGACTTGGCTTTGTGACTGCGGTACTCAGAGCACCGGACCTAGTGGGTTAGATCTGGAGACTCGCGGGTGAGCTTCCTCTGCGTTTCTGAAGCTCCTAGTTATTCGGAAAAAGTAAATTTTGAGAACTACGTGAGAAATCAAGTAATTGAAATAAAATAGCATCGCGTTGAGATCGGGGTTCGAACCCTGCCGTAGAGTCGTAATGGTTGATCGGATTGATGGACACCCCCCCCCCCTCCTTGAAACTAATGATTTTGTTTTAGCGCCACGACAGTTCCTGATATTTCCATGTAGAGTTGTCCCGGGAATGGAAACGTTCTTATTCGAAACTGATGAATTCAATCCGGTACCCAACGACGCCATCGTTCAGATAGGGACTTTGTAAAAATGAACTGTTATTAGGGCTCGATCAGGAATAGTGTAGACGGCGATTACTTCGTGTTAGGGCAAAGATTATTTCGACGCCTCTCCGTATCGGCTTTCGACGAACACCCTGTATAGTAAACTCTCTGCGTTTTGTTTTTCCTGGCTGCGGCCTTCTCTCACAAATTGCTAAACAACAACGAACTAGCGCGTATACGGGGCGTGCTCAAAACGTTCTCCACATTAAATTAGTACCTTGATTTGAGTAATTTGTTTCGCGTACACCATCGGTTCGAAAGTTTTGGAAGGGCGAAATTTGGTTCAACATTTCCGGTTATAGGCACTTTCGATCACGGGAATCTTTCTGAGCATTGGGGGCAATCCACGGCGAAAACAGGTTTAAAGCCCCCACAAAGGCCAGCCATATCCAATCCCTTCCAAACGGGCAAAAGAGAACCATAGCCCAAAAAGAGCGTTAGCCTTTGAAAAGAGGCTCCACAAAAAGGGGGCCACCGCACACACCGGCCCACAAATCTTAGATTGCATTCGTGGTCGAAGTCACTCTTCTCTTTGCAGTGTCTAGAAGCCGGGCCTAACCCTAACATAACCTCTAACACTAACATAAATGTTGGATCTGATGTAACCACAAAAGGAACTTTGAACCGCGAAAGCCAGTCAGAATTAAATGTCGGTCAAGGTGTAGAGTCAGGTGTTCGTCGGAGGGTTGGGGTGTTGGGACGTCTGAAATAATTAGGGGAAAGTTATCTCTTCGGGAATAGGGTAGATCACTTCGATAATTTAGCCTGCGAGGTGAAGGTAGGACTAGGTATAGGAGCGAGCCATTATTTAAACATTTTTGAATTGTACATAGAAGTCAATAGATTGATGTTATGTTAAAATTTTATATTGTGTCTTATTGCGTTCAAACTTGTAGTCAGACCTGTCTCAACAATCTCGAGAACTCTATAATCGAACAACAAGAAGAGAGGCACAACGGGATGTCGTCCTGATACTAGATGATCATCGGCCAAGCGGTTCCAAAAGCGGGAAAAGTGATTTAATTCAAATAAGTTGAATTAAATGTCAGTATAATGGGTTGCCTACCCATTCAGGGGTCAAGACGATAGCTGGGGTCGTTTCACTTGATATTTTTTTTTTTTCCCCCCTTTTCTTTAGATGCTTCAACAGCTATGGTTATTAGCACCGATGGAACTATGTTCAGAACTATATTGTTATTTGTGTTGTTGCATGAGGCTCAGACGTATTGATGTTCCTATCCTAACTGTCGACGAAGTAAACAAAAATACAAACAATATACAGGGGCACACGCTTCACGTCATGGGGCCCATCATGGCGACTTTTGAATGACAAACAGAGAAGGCCACGGATGTAGGATATCAGGTAGGTGGTTAAACAAAGAACCGATTCTAGCTAACTGGTGGTCTGGTTCTCATTGACGATGTTATTGCTTAATCTTTGTTTACTAGACTGATGATTGTAGAGTAGGTTGCAACTTCAGCGAGACAAAGCTATCTGAGTTATTTCCTGGGTTTAGGGGTTTTGTTTCAGCGTCTCGTGTACCTTGAAAACGCAAGGTACACGACACGAACGCAATACCTTAGTTGATGGTAGTAAACAATCTGGTAGATTGTTGTATTTTTGTATATTGTTACGTATTTTGCGTACGGGTTCGAATATAATTGAGACGATCGATTTAAAGCACACACTCTTTATTTCTGCGTACTACAATAAATACACGCCAACAATTATCTACTTGGAATATATCGCAGTGATTATCGCTCGCTTATCCGCTCGCTGTCTCTTCCAATTCAATACTGACTGTCGCGCTGTTGGACGGTGCCTTTTATATGCCTCCGATTAGCGTTCCCGAGCTTTCTAACATCTTCCAGCAATTTCCATAGTGGCCCGGCATATGCGGTTTCTAGACCACTCCTGAATAATCACACACACCTTTCGCAAGCTTCCCGTGTGTTCTGGAACCTGCACCTCCGCCAAAATGGACAGATGTGTCTCGATCGAACGTTGGAGTCTCCCAATCGCGTATACTTCTGCAATGCACCAGATCGCTCCGCACTTCTACACTGCGATCTAATGGATGGAAGAATCCAGGAAGATCCCGTGTTTACCAGTATGCACGGAATAGCCGCTCGTAACAATATTGTCTACTAATGCTCTTCACTTTTGTATGTGTGAGTTGGAACTGGAGCGGCGTAAATTGAATTGCAAAGCGTAAATTATTATTGCATAGTGAAGCGAAGCAAGCGAAACAAGTGAAGCGAAACTTGACGCTGCAGGGGGGGAGATCCAATGAGCTTTAACAAAAATGTTGGATCTCTGCACAAGTTCTTCCGTAATGTTGTTGAGGAGACACCAGACTATACACAGGGTTTTCTTTGGCGAGCTCTTTCCCTGCGTGTCTGTTTTTGAATCCGTCACTCTTCCTTTTGCTTTCCTGACAGTTTGACATGTTTCCTTATTTTTGTTGTATTTTATTCATTTAATTCCATGTTTTGTTACTTTTGTTGTATTGTTCTTGCATCATTCCTATACATATATTATTTTATGATTATATTACAATGTTTCCCTTGCATTTATTTTCTTGATTTCCTTGTTTTGTTGGTATGTCATTCGTCATTCTGTCAGTCTTATTGTGTCAGGTGTTTTGAGAAAAGAGACAAATTCATTTGAACTTTGCTGCTAAGTAAAAATAAAAACCACTTTGTTAGTCCATTTATCCGTGTTTCATTGAATTTACAGTAACTTTCCCTAATTTGCGTTCTGGTCTAGAACAAAGAACTTGAGGCGCTCACATGCGAGCACAACGAAGGGTTCAACGATCATAGGCCAAACAAATAAAATGTCAATGGGGGAGGGGAGGGGGCGTATCATCACAGAGGCTTTTTTTATTCATTAACGTCGGCCTATTTCCGCAACGAGGCCTAACACCGACGCCGGTGAATGCTTTCCTCCACTATACCGGAAAATTTGCCGAACCCCTGTGTGTTCCAACACAGGGTAGGGATTTTCAACGACCACCAACATCGCATGGGGTCGGCACCATCGTTCGTATTTTACGTGCTATGCGACACACGGCGCGTCTTGCATTTAGCAAGCATTACAACTAAATCAAAGAGCTTGTTTTGGGGACGAGAGTCCGAGCGCCCACCATTGGGACTCGAACCCACGACCCCTGGAGTGATAGTCGAACGCGCTGACCACCACACCACAAGCTCCTCGATTGTAGGCTTCATTTTCGAGATATTTGGGTTTGCAACTTTGAACTTTGGGAAACATCTCAAAAACACCACTTTCCAAGGCTTTATTGATAATTGCAATTCAAGAAAACTCATGATTTCTCAACTGGAATAAATTTTCTAGGTGTTTTAAGTTGATGAACCACCATTTTTGTCGAAATACATGAAGGGCCGTATTCATACCTCGCTTTTAAGCTAAAAGCGCTATTAGAGCGATGCGCATTTAGGGGCATTTCTCATAATTTCAGTGTTCAAGAATACAAATTAACTCGCAAATTAATTGCAATTAAGTACGTACAATCGCTCCCAATCGCAATAATGTATTTTTGAACACTGAAATATGAGAAATGCCCCTAAATGCGCATCGCTCTAATAGCGCTTTTAGCTTGAAAGCGAGGTATGAATACGGCCCAAAGTTTTTCAGAAACACAAATTTGGGCCCTAGAAAGTGGTGATTTCGAGACGTTTTCCATAGCTTCAAACCCAAATATCTTGGAAATGAAGCGTCTAATCAAAATTTTCTAACGGTAACTTTTTCCTCTAAATTGAACGTAGAATTCAAAAATTGAAACCATTTCCAAAAATATTCAGAAGTGTAAAAAATAGGGGAAGTGGGGGACGGTACCCCTATTATCCTTGCCCTTAAATTTTTTTGATGAAATGCGTTATTGTTCAATAGAGACCTGTTTTAGTGAACTTAGTTGAAATTTGAATAAAATCGGTTAAACGGTTTAGAAGTTATACAAAATAGCTGTATTTCATAAAACAACTTTTAAAGGCCGATATCTCCGTTATTATAAGTTTGCAAGAGTATGGTATACAAGAAAGTCTCCTTTTTTTGTCAATTTTCTATCTACCTGTGAATTTTGTTGCATTTATTTTGGGACACCTGTACAATCAGTCAATCAAGAATAAAGTCCCTGCTGAATTTAGACTCATTCAAAATAATTTTATCTGGTGAGGTAGAGGTAGTTATTTTTTGAATTAAACTGTAAATAATACCTACATATAATAATCTTTTCTTTACCTACCGATCTTTCTGGGTGAAGGACAAGGTAATTAGCAATCCGAAACATGTCCAGTTTGCCATAAACCACAATCATAAAGAGTCATGCACAGCACCAGATTAGACTATTTCGGCTAATAAAATTACATAATATGACATAGATTTTATGTTGTAGAGTAGATAGGTATAGGTAGGTAGCTGGTATAGATACCTATCAGATTATTCTTACTTTTAAATTGTTCTTGTCTTCTTTTTTGTTCATATTATAAAATGAAACTCAATCACTGCAACGGATTGCTTTTTTTAGTGTTATTACAGAGAAAAATGTGGGAATCCACCAGGTTATTGTTTCTCTTTCAATTCTCATTCTCAATTTTCAATGATGTGCCCACTCGCTTTGGATAATATTTTCTGTAGTTCTTCAATCCTCACCAGACAATAGAATTAAAATCAGTTTGAGAATAAAAATAGGAAGATAGGTACTCATGTACCTACTGGCTACTTTAGAAACGCATGCATGAATCATAATAAGATTGAAAAACTTACTGTTTTCGTTCTTCTCTCAAAAAACAATCCAAACTTAGAACTTGTTATCACTGTGGCAGATTTGAACTGAATTATGTATGGAACACAATGCATGCAGATCGAGTAACATTATGCGATTTGAAAAAGTGCACACTTGAGTGCTGTCCACCTTGCTACAATAAGAGTTTACATACAAGGCAACAGTAAAAGGTAGGGACTCAGTTAGTTCATGCCGGCTTAGCAATAATTGCCAATAATAATAATAATAATATTGTGTCCCCCCTTTTCAACTCTTGACCATAAAAAGACTAAACTTGAAAAACTTTTCCTGGTTCTTCATTCAAAGATAAAGAGTCTTGCTAGCATAATAATAACTTTCAAATAATGCACTTGGTTTTAATGAGCTCGTTAAATCAGGCTTATTAAAGTAACCCTGATATCGTATGCGAATATTATTTTTATGTAAGTGGTGAGTACTTTTTCAAAAAATACTAGATAAGTAATATCCCGTTCACTTTTTATTTTCAGTAGAATGACTTTTTGGAGCAAAATAACAGTGACAAGCTGGAGCGCTGGGAGGACACGGCTGATGGCCGCTGTGCCGCTGATAGTTTCGCTCCAAAACTATGCAAGTGCATCTGCCGTTGCCGTAGCCCCCCAGCTTGTCACTTTATTTTTGCTTCAAAAAATCATTCTACTGAATTTAAAACGTGAACGGCATATACTATAAGTCGGTTGAAAAAAATTTCATAAAGTTTTATACAGGTATATCAGTATGATTGAGAAAGGGTGTATATAACATTTAAATTATTTCCGTAACCTTGTCATAACTGCATGACAAATTTGTAAATATTAGATTTAAATGCTTCATGGCTTGTCACTTAGACACCTAACCTAGGAATAGGTTCTTACAGGTAAATTAAAATAATAATCGAATATGAAACATTTTTAGGATAATAATGTGGAACAACTCATTATTAACATTCCTGATCAAATGTCGATGATGATGATGATGTTTCGTGGGCTCTGAGCTCTGTGTCATTTGAACCCGACAAAACGGCGCAGAAAGACAGCGCCAGTCAAAACAGCTCAATTCAAACACCGCGGCTCCCACTCAGCAAGAAAACATCTCTGTGACATCACTTAGATGTTCAAGTCACAACTGCGATGTTAACAAAAAAGTCTCTGCGATGTTAAGTAGACATCTCTGTTACTTCTTATGTCCGGGTAATTAGAACATGAATGAGATATCTCAAAGATGTCCAAATGTGACATACTATATGCCGATCAGCTTTTAAATTCAGCACTAGAACGGTAATTTTTGCACGCCAAGTTGGCAATTTTGCGATATTTGGGGATGCTCAAATTTGTAATGTTGGATCAATATTTCCCCAGATGACCTTGAATTCGTATTGTCAATCGAGTACACCGCTGTTGCAAGATTGTATATGAACGCTCAAGACGTCTTGATTTTGGTAGACTTTCTCCAGTTTAAATGGGCGACTGGTGAACAGTTTTTTTTGAATAAAATAGTGAATCATAATATACCATCATATTATATACTAGGTTGAGAAAACTGTTCAAATGTATGGTCAGAAATGAAGGCCTAGTGTCTAAAACCTAGAACGGCTCGGCACTCTGTCACTTACCTGCCATTCTGACAAGATAACAGTCATAACAGCCAAGGCAACACTGTAGCGGAATATGATGCAAGGAGACGCCAGAATTGGCATTTCATGTCAAAATTTCCTAACCTCACTGGACTTCGCCACAAAAAGCCCGTTTTCACGAAACTTGGTCTGTCAGCGTCCGTTACACCCTAGGGAACATGGCCAACCGCGTTTTAATTTCTGCTGAATTTAAAACGTGATCGGCATATATCTACATCGCTATTCCACATCTCGTAGATATCACTTTTTGACGTACATGATACGTCGCATTTTGGATGTGTATTTTTAAATAAAAATTAATTTTTTACCACTTTTCAACATAGTTTTATGTCACAGGAGGTTCCGCACCTATTTTTACTCATTTTTACAATCTATACAGCACGTTTTTTCCCTAAGAAAAGTTCTTCTATGGCGTCCTCCGCAGGATTCGAACCTGGATCCCCACAGGTGATGGTTAGAGGCACTGCTGCCGAGTCGTCTAAGCTACCAACTTGTCTACTACAGTATATTTAAACAGCGCACTTGATGTTCAGGGATGTTTCTCGGAATATTTCATTAGGACTCCAAACGATACACCGAGCTCAAAAAGCCTCGCTGGGGCTCGAAACGTTACAGCAAGGCACAAGGGACTCCGTTGGGGCCCCGGACATTACAATAAGACATGAACGGGAGTCATCAAAGTATTCGAAAGCACAATAAAACAAAAAGGGGCCCATTTTGGGGTTCCGAAAACGCAAAAGCAAACACAAGGGTTCACTAAAGGTGCGAAAGTCACGACAAAATGCAAGAAGGCCCAGTAGCCTTTCGAAGAACACAAGGAGACACAAACGAGGCACACTAGTTCGGAAAGCCACAAGCACAACAAGACACAAAAGTTGTTCCAAACGACACTTGAAGACATAAGAGGGCCCGCAAGGCCTCACACTAAACATGAAGACATAAGGCGTTCTGGCATCACACACATGGAATAGAGGACAAAACTATTTATTAAATATTTTCCGACACACAGAGCTTAACGATGACAGCCCGCGAAATTTGAAAAATCTCTCAGTGACTACATCTCATTGACGTCAGTGAGATGTTACACTTCGGCAAGTTGAAAGCAGTAACAATGTGATGTCCGGTAGATGTCTCATGTGTGATGTTTAATTTAAGTTCATTTTGAAACATCTCTCAGACATTACAACGTATAACATCGCGGATGAACATCACAGAGATGTGGAAGTAACGTTCATTGTGATGTTATTTTGTGACATGATTGAGATCATCTCATTTATGAAACATGACCAGAGATGTGGGTTAAAAAAAAACATGTTCGTTTTTTTTGTTTCTTATTACGTTTTTTTTTGTATTAAAACAAAGCCCCTCGTTTTTTTTTGTTTTAATTGTTTTTTTCCTTTTGTTTAGTGTAATATTCCAACAATTTCCAGCCTCCTCCTTTAACAACAACATTTCCATGCCACGATTGCAACGCTCGAAGCTTGAGGTATGTAAGTTATGTTACAAACAGCACAAACAAAAACAGCCGAGCTGTCAATTATGCCATGCATATGTCAGTTATGTCATGTGAGTGATATGTCATTCGCGGTTCAAGTGCAAAGTTGCAATTTATTACTATCTGTTTTATGCTAGGTATGTTATTGGCGAGTAACATTACCGATGGTGGCGCTGCTGATGCGCTTCGCATGTAAACAAACATGTCGGATAGGGCACGGATTGTTGCCCGCGCGTTCAAAAATCTTATCAGTAGTAAGCGGTTTTTAATGTCCTCCAGACGTGAAACGTGGTTAATTAGTACATATTGCGGTGGAACTCGAAAATGGCAGAAGCGAATTGAGTGTTATGAAGGTTTTCAATCACTGGATGGCCTCAAGCCTCAACGGATAGGAAATTCTGAAGTCACAATTTCTTGTGTTGTGTGGTCGAAAGCGAACCGAATCCAGCTTCAGTTCAAACATAGACATATTTGGATTGTGTTTACAAACAAGCGTATATTCTATGAATCTACTCACGAGGCAACTGAGATTGTAATTAAAAGAAATAGTAGTAGCAGTTCTCGCGAGAGTTCCTGTGAAATTGGAACGTTGAAATGCACTTGCAAAGCAGGCCACTCCGGGACATGCAAACATATCGCAGCTGTGCCTCTTCGATGCAGCCATTTAAAGTTCCTATTTTCAGCGACACTTCCCAGGCTTTTCTCGTAGTCATATTTTCCACAGTGCCGAGTTTGTTTGTCATCTTGACTACCCAACTTGCGTCTTTCGCTTTCGATGGGAAACGGTGGAAATGTAACTCTTCCTTTTTCCGGTTTCCACAGCGCGACTCGCACTCGGGAACGCAACAAATTCTCCGCCACTTTTTGTCACTATGACAAAATCACAAATCTTACCACCTTCCATTCTGATGCCACTTTTGCTTGCCAGTCGTCGTACAGGTGCCACTCTTATTTCAAAAAGCAATGCTTTTGCAACCGACGACACCTAGTACATATATTCAAGATAATGAAACGTGCGTGGCTCACGTACTTTGTTGGAAAAAATCAACGCCGCGTTAAGTCAGATGGAATCAATTAAAGTCACCAAACACCGCAACGCTCATAAGAGCCCACACAAATCTGCGGTTGATCCCTGCACAAACGTCGTTTACACGTTGGCCGTCAGATGGCGTATTCGATCTTGAAACTCGCCATTATTTCAGAAAAATAGTTCAATACGATTTGGATACGTAGATCACCATTTAATGAGAAAAAAACAAAAAAAACATTAAAAACAAAAAAAACCGGTTTTTATTTCTTTAAAAACGCCAATTAAAAAAAAACCGTTTTTTAACATCTCTGAACATGACATGCTATGCTGAGTGGGGCTACCTTCTTTCAGGGTTTCTCCCTATTTTTAGGTCCACCAGATAAAACGATTTTTGACTCAGGTTCCCTCCTTCTTTTCAGACCTACCTCGGGTTCCACCAAACTTTTATCAGCGCGATAACTTTATCACTCTGATAGTAACTAAGCAACTGGCCATTCTATTGGCTGGTGCATAGCAGCTATCAGCATGATAGATTTAATCTGCTCTTGAAATTTTGGTGGAACCCGAGGCTAGGTAGGTAGTACCTATAGTAGGTACTAAAAAGCCTTATAGACGCTAGACACATCTAGCGCGGGTATGAAAAGGAGGAAGAAACTTGAATCACTCTTTTTCCGGAGATGGGTATAAAAAGAAAGAGGAAACCTAAGTCGAAAACCAACTTCTTACATTGGTCTGAAAGAAAGGAAGAAACCTAAGTAAAAAATCATCTCTTTATCTGGTGGGTTCCAATAAGAAGAAGGAAACCAGAAAAGAGGTAGAAGTGATGTTTCAATAATTGCGCTGTTTTGTCTCTGCGCTAAATTGTCCCGCACTAAATAACACAGCCCACTAAAATCATGTAGAAATCAAACAGCCTATACCTTTCAAATAGTGAAACAAAACCGAGTTAATTCCTTCGCTAATCGAATCTTTTCGCCATCTTCGCCGTCATATTGAAATCTCCCATTAAATAAACTGCATACCACTAACGATGTACCGATGTATGATTCCCGCCAAAAATATTTTGATTCGATTTGCGGTGTCGTCCGTCGTTTGTTAGCCTCATTTTCTAACAGTCCATCCGATAGATACAAAACTCAAGACCGCCCACATAAAGTTTACACAGGGTGATATGTAAACCAGTGCAAATTTTCAATGTGTTGAACCAATCCGTGGTTCAACCAAATCCCGTTTGTGAAAAAAAGTTTTTTTTCCAATTTCACCTGAAGCATTATGAAACTCCATGTCTCACCTCGAAACGGTTTTGGAATTGTTTGTTTCGGAAGTTTAGCAAAGAAGTCGACTTTTTTCCTAATTGGTGCATTTTAGAGACTTATTGTCACGCACTCCAATCGGCCTTTTATTGATTAGAAAATATAATCTGGAGTAATTGCTCATTCAATGATTTTGAAGAAGGTGACTTTCAACTCTCAACCTACCTCCATTATTTCGAAAGAGGTCAAGCAGAGGCCTTTTTTCCAAAATAGCAATTGGGCCGAACCAAGTTTGGGCCTCGAGTTGGTCTAACAGTTCGAGAAGTGAACATTAGCTGATGTTCATGTATGAAATTTGATTGTTTTCATAATTTTCACCTCCTTCCGTTGTCGAATTGAAGTTACAAACAAAAACATCGGCTCCGAAGGACAAAACATGAAAAAATTCAGGGTATCGAAAGTCTCACCCAGTTCGAAACAAAGATCATATTCTCGTTGTTAGACTTTCGATTCCAAAAACTCCAGATTCGTTTCTAGGTAAGACATGAAGCTTCATGATGAAGTTAGATTTTTTTTATTACAAACGGGGTTTGATTAAACATATTGTACCGTATGATCAAAAACTTTTCTACTTGCGGTAGGCTGTGGCCTGGTCATTGGCAGGTAAACGAGGCTGATTTTGGTCAGGCCACAGCATATCGCAAGTAGAAAAGTTTTTGATCATACAGTACTTATTGCCTATACCCTAAACTCAATTTGGGCGGTCTTCAGTTTTGTATCTATACAGGGTGTTTCAGCGATGATAGCAAAAATTTTAACTGTGAATAGATCTGGTCAAAATATGACGAAAACCCATGTACTATTTTGCAAACTTCGGCCTAATGACGAATATACATCCCTTCAAAGCTCATTTTTCTCGGATTAAAAAAAATTCTCAAGAACTTCCGACAAATTAAGCTTCAATTCAGCATAAGCTGATTTGTTATAATAGGCTAGTGGACATGTTTTTTTTTATTTCTTTGTATGAAAGATCCTCCCAAAATTGTTGCATTGGCATGATTTTGTTTAAAAAAGTTTTTGTACATATAAAAAAAACATGAAAAAGATTTGTCTGTTTGAATGGCGCGGCAAGTGCGTGACGTCACATTTTGAAGAGCCAATAGAAACTCTAGTTGGCCATTCAATGACTGAAGAACACCTTCTCGTTTTGAACTGATTTATAGCAAAAAAATATAATGAAATGCTGGAGTGCTAGGGTTTGACCTCACATTTTGGTCGATTCTTCCTTGAAATTCACTTATTTTTGCTCGTGCAGGCTTCGGATTAATGTCACAACAGTGTTATTAGTGCCATATGAGTGGCAGTACTGCGAGTGTCGCATGCCATATGTCAACCCACGTCAAATAATCTAGTTTTTTTTTAATACAATTTCGCTTCATAATACATAATAACTCCATGAAATGGCATCAAAAATAAGTTCCTTGTGATAAAGTTGTGCTCGCACGTAAAAATACACCACTACGTAATAGATCCAGAACGAATGCTTCGGTCGAATGTCAAATGCGTTCCCCTCTCCTTCCTCCCTCTCACCTTCTAGCCCATTTTCAAGCTGTGACGTAGCATATTATTCCTGATTTGAATACGTCCACTTTCAAATTGATTTTTTACCGAAATGAAATCATATTTCGAAAAACTTTTCCAACTACAAATTCGTCATTCAATATTTATCAGGTTTACGATACTTTTATACTGAAATGCGATTGATGTCCAGTAGCCTATTGTCTATCAACCTGCTAAATTTTGAAAGATTCCAATCAGTGGCGTAGAAGTTATGAGGGGTCACCTTGAGTCAACTTTTCTTCGGATGCTTCTAAATTATTGACCCTCCATAACTCCTACACCACTGGTTGGATTCTTTCAAAATTTTGCAGATCGGTAGATAATTTTGCGAAATTAGTCTAGTCGTATGCTGAATTTAAGCTATTTTGGTCAAAACGTCACTGAGTTACATTTTCTTTAAATCCGAAAAAAAGTCGACTTTGCACGGCTGTATCTACTTCGTTACTAGGCCGAAGTTTGCCAAATGGTATATGTATAGGTTTTCGTCATATTTTGACGAGGTCTATTCACAGTTGAATTTTTTGCTATCATCGCTGAAACACCCTGTAGAATGGACGGCCCGAGAGGCTAAATGGACACCGCGCAAGCCAAATCAAATATTTGTGTGACACATTGAGCTTAGTTTAGTGCAGTTTAGTTGAACGGTTTGAGTACATGAAACTTGTTTTTGTTTGCGCCATCAATCAAAATTTTGCAGGAGTAACTTTTTTTTTCTAAATTGAATGTGGAATCCGAAGACATGAACAATTTCAATAAGTAATTGGGGGAGGTGAAAATAGAGGAGAGAGAAGGGACACTCCCCCTATTATCTACCCCCTATGGAAATTTTTGATGAATCGCGGTAATATTATTCGATGGAGACTTAAGGTGAATTTATGCTCGCGAAAAATAAGAATAAAAATAAAAATAACGATTAGAATAAAAATAAGGAAAATAAGCACGGCAACTGCAGAAACAAAAATAAGAATAAGAAATAGTTTGAAACATTGTTCCTAGTTGTCACTCGAAGCATTAAAATAACAGTCGTAAAAATTTTTAGTTACAGCTTTTAGCTTTATGCTGTCGTTACTGTGGTTGTTTTCCTACTTGTTTTGTTTAGTGTTATACAGTATCACTAATCTGTAGATAATGCTTGAATAGGTAGTTATACAAGTGAATTTTTTACATCGCATTATTTCAAATTAATATCATGTGTAGTGTAGGTATCTACTTCTCAATGAAGCGACCTGTGGGAGTTTCTCGCCTACTCAAAGACAGGCGGTTTCAGGCAACTTTTGCTACATCGGTGTACTGCGGATTGCACAAAAGCAGCCCCCATCGTCATCGGCAAAGCTCGACTGCGTTCGTCACTCATTCGGCTTATCTTCGAGCAGAAGTTGAAAATATTCAACTTGTTATTTTAAAGGTGCGTTCAGTCAGCTTATTTAGCCGCAAGTTTTAATTTTAGTCGCAAGCGCAGCGACGCCCATTGGCTCTTATGAACCAGCCTCCTCAGAACAGCCAATAATCGATGCAGCGCTTATGGCTAGAATTAAAACTTGCGGCTAAATAAGCTGACTGAATGCACCTTTATTCTTAAATTTCTTGGGCAGTAGCGGCGACAAGTATTTTTTGGGAGGGGATAGGATCTCGTCATTAACGGAAGGAAACACAAACCACGGAAGGCTTCAAAACACATTGTAGAATATTATTCCACATAAGTTAATCGCGTAACTTGTTTATTCAATAACATCGAGGATCATTTGTGTAGAATTTAGGGAACATTTTGCCCTCAAAGACTCTTTTACGCCGCCACTGTTGACACATCTGCGCATCTTCAATACGCAACAGTGAATGGAAAGTTGAAGTTCCTTATTCTTATAGGTCGCGGGAACATAACCGTCATCTTGGCACCCGTTATGACAACGTTGCAAGCACGCCAGCACAACGAAGCCGAGAACGAAGCGCCTCTTAGCAGCTTCTTGCCCGCGTTTGCGCCTGAGGGGGTGCCAAAGTACCGCTGTAGAGATTCGCTTGTTTTTGATATTACTCTGTTAGATCTTGAGTTTAACACATTAATTTTTATGATAGAGCGACAATTGTTCGATAAATCGTCTATATATTTATTACAACTTTACAACTGAAGAAAATTGTATCAACAAGTACGTAGGTACTACACAATGGTGTACTACATAGTGAAAATAACATCATACCATATACCCACCTTTAGAACGCCATTTTTGTTCCCGCGACCTATTGTTACTTCTTATTTTGGAGCATAAACACTTGAATCTGAAAGCTCATTCTCAACATTTTCCTATTTTTATTCTTATTGTTATTTTTATTTTTATTCTTATTTTTCACGAGCAGAAATCCACCTTTAGTTGAGTAAACTTTGGATCAAATTTGAATAAAATCGGTCCAACGGTTCAAAAGTAACGGTGGAAAATCGATTTAAAAAGTCAGCTTCAACACCCTGTATTTTTTTAGGGAAGCATTTTAGGACCATGAGTTTTATTTCCATTCGGTCTTATTTTTGATGGGGAATCATCCCTCAAAGTTTGTAGTAATCAGTACCTACACCCTGTATAATCCCTCCCATAATCCTATGTGAAGATTTCTAAACAATGTTTCACGAATATTGAAATAATAACAGGTATCGTTATTACTACCTACACCCTACACCGCATCTTATCTTAGGTAAATGAGTAAATAAGGAAGTGAGTACATACGCAAAACAAATCAAGACACTATTTAGGTAATTATTAATGAATCGCGAATTATTGAACTTTAATCTAATAGTGTAGATGTATACTTATGTATATTATGTATAATCAAAGAAATTACACGAAAAGCTCTCTCTGAGAACACTTGAAAATTTGCTTGTTATCTAATCTGAATTTACAATGTTTTCTTTTCAAAAAAGTCTACAATAGACATAGGTATTTCAAGAATAGGTACAGTGCCGGATTATACTGATGTCAAAGCCGCGTATATAGCGAAGCCATTTTCACGGGAGGGGAGAAAAATACAAATTTGCCAACTCCAAAATTAAAAATTACCAATAAATAGTGGCGTACCTAACTACTGAGTTGGCGCCGAGGTGCATATGGTATCAGGGCCTATTTACCATGATCGTGGAAGCTAACGGGGCGGCCTAGGGGAGCGTGTAAGTTTCAGCGCGCCGCAGTCGAATTTTTTTTGTGAATAATAATTATAATACACAAACCACATTTAATTAGAAACTCAATTTCAATGTGTTAAGATGTGAGAAAAAATGTAAAATCAGAGAAGACTCAACCAAATCACTAGCATAAATTTGTTTTTCGTGCTGCCCCTGCCATAACCAAAAATTACAATATACGGTCGGCGTCCTGCACTGTAATATTCAGAAAAAGATCTAGAGCGGATGCAGTGGCGGACTAAGGCGGGGGCGGAGGGGGCGGTCCGCCCCGGGCCTCGGGGCCTCAATAATCTGATGCCTCCAATGCTTCTTGTTTGTAAAAAATACTGGAAAAAAAATTTAAACAAAATCCAAAATTTTCAATTTTTCCCTCAATGGTAATTTTTTTCGTATACATATTAGGTGAGTAACATTGTTTTTATTATTTTTTATTTCAAAGTTACCTTGGCAGGCCCCATGACAACAGGTTTGGGGGCCTACACACAGGCAATAGAGGTGTGTCTGTATCACGGAATCTCTAAGATTTATTTTCACTTTAGGCATTAGGGGCCCCACCCCGAAAGTCAGAGTGCCAGGGGCCTTCAAGCCTTTGAAATTTTGTGTTTTATTATTTGTTATTTGAAGAGGAAAAAGACAAAACAATAAAATTATCTTGTCTGCAAGCTGCAGGTAGTAGAAATTCATATTATTCCTAATGTATATACGAGGAAGTTTTAGCATTGAGTCAACAGT
The DNA here is from genome assembly GCA_949128115.1 of Anaspis maculata. Classification (NCBI taxonomy): domain Eukaryota; kingdom Metazoa; phylum Arthropoda; class Insecta; order Coleoptera; family Scraptiidae; genus Anaspis; species Anaspis maculata. The sequence goes on along the minus strand of OX421961.1, from coordinate 64,524,575 downwards.
CCGAATCCAATTCAACATCCAAAGCTGGAACCGAAAACTTCTTGTAGGTACTGGTGGTCTGTGGCATAGCCAAAGGGGGCGAGAGTGGGCGAATGACCCCACTCTCCCACCTTCGCCCATGGCACTTCATCGCACACTAAACCGATACAGAAAAAAATTCTGGCGAAAATTTTCTGAAAAGGAGTTTGATTATCAAGTAATTTTGGTAAAAACGTCAAAAACCAAAATCGCGAAACGCATGGAATATACCGGTTATCATCAGCATTATTATTATTATGCCCAAAAAATTTCGCTTGCGGCGCTACCTCTCGCCGACTTGCACCCTCGTCATTGCCTTTGCCCCTCGCTTTACCCTCTCCGCCCTCAAATTCTGACTACGCAACTGTGTGTTTTATAGTTAAGTTTTCAGCTCTTTTTTTTGTTTCTTAGGCTTTTGCTCAATCACGGCGGGGCAGGGCGGGCCAAAAAGTCAGTCGGCCCCCCTTCATATTCTCAACTTTTTCTTTAGGGGCCCCATCTCACAGTTCCGCCTAGGGCCCCCAATTCTCTTAGTCCGTCACTGAGCGGATGGATCGCGGATTACTCGCTGTTTTCAAACATCTCCCATTTAACATCGCTATTTTGAATGTCGCTTTTCTGTACATCGCGTTTTGATTCCGGAGCCATCAGGAATCCATCAATAGAATCTATTGAAATTTTGCAGGTATATTCTAGAACCAAGATGCTTTGTAGCGCCCTATTCACTTATGAAATAAATACCGGACCGTACCCAAAATTTTGTTTTTCGAGTTCCTGTTGGAAAAGTCATTCTGTATAGATTTTTTTTAAAATCTGATGTCATTTTCGGTAAATAGATGAAAAACGCTACAAAATGCGTTTCCTAAATTGTTTAGCACTAATTTAGCGGATTCGAAAAAAAATTATTAACAGAGATTTTTCATGAATATTTTTGAAAATCTGATTTGAATCACTCAAACGCTATTCCAGATGGTCAAACAAAGTCACAATTTCAATTTTGATGTTCCATCAAACTGGGGATAATTCCAGGAGATTTTCTGGAAACATTAATTTGGGTAAGAATCTGGGGTACCAAAATCATGTTTCCAGAAAATTATCCTGAAATTATTTTTGGGTGGTTAGAGCACCACAATTGAAATAGTGACTTTGTTCGACCATCTGGATAGCGTTTCACTGATTAAAATTGAAATTTTTTAAAACATTCCTGAAAAATCTCTGTTTTGATAAAAAAAAATTCGAATCAGCTAAATTAGTGCCAAACAATTTAGCAATCATATTTTGTAGCATATTTTATGTAGTTACCGAATATGACATCAGATTTTGAAAAAAAAATCTACACAGAATGACTTTTTCAACAGAAACTCGGAAAACAAAATTTTTGGTACGGTCCTGTATTCATTTCATAGGTGAATATGGCGCTACAAAGGCTCTTGGTTCTAGAATATACCTGCAAAATTTCAATAGATTCTATCGATGTATTCTTGAGATATGACTAATGAAACTTTTAGGTTCAACACATAAATCACCCTGTATTTCGGAAACAGGGTACGTCAGAGAAATTTCGAAGGCAGATTCTGATTTGCCTCAAGAAAGTACATCTATCCTTGAACTATGTCGGTTACTTCGTGGGACAGCCTGTATATGGTATAATGATATAACATGTTCCAAAAATAAAACTAATATTTGGTTTTATTTTAGACTTTATTAAATTTGAATTCCTTATGCCAAATCAAAATTGGAAAAAAAATTGAATTATTATAAATCGTGCCAAACGAGGCCCGGGGGCTCGTATTTGACCGGTCAATTGAGCAGAATATTTGACACGGTCAAATGACCGGCCAATTGACGGCTCATTTGACCGGTCAATTGACCGGCTCATTTGACCGGTCAATTGACATCGTGCAACCCTATAAAATTCCATGATCTAATTTTTCTGACCCTGGAAACTATCTGTGCCTCGCTACTACCTATTTGAAAATTCCAGGCAGTCTTCTTCCTGCATGGGACTATAGTACAAGAAAGATAGATTTCAACCTCGGAAAAAATATGGACGTCCTGAAAATTTGATATTTTTTTCAAAATTGAGTGCTCTACAACATATCCAAAATCGCCAAAAATCGCACCCGGGGGCTATGAGTTATTGGAGGGGGGGGTAAAAAATTGCAGGTAAAAATGGAGGGAATGGAACCCGTCAATCCATTGGATGCGAATACATTATAGTTCGACGTATCATATCCCATTGATACTATTTTGGCACAAAAAGTGTCCATCATTGTTGAAGGGGAGTAGTGCAGGGGCGAAGCTCTGCTAGGTGGTCCATTCAGTTTTTCTGGCCATGTAGAACCGATCACGACAAGTTTGGTATCTTTTCCGACTAAATTTGATCTCCTGAACTAATATTCGATGTGTAAATTTGGACGAAAACAAGTTAGAACAAGTTAACTTGAAAAAAACTTGTTTTTTCTTTGACAATTTTGACGAATTTTTGTTTTATTGTTGGAGGCGTTCATTTTTCGAAAATTTCCAGGAACCATTGAATTGAAGTGTATTCTCCACAAAAATCATCCACTTGATGTATAATTTTGCTTCTCGAGTTAAAAAAATCGATTTGAACTTGAGCCGACGCGGCGCGTCGTCTACTACTGGCCAGAACACTACAGCATGCACATTTAAATGAAAACACCTCAAACTATTGAAGAAATAACAACTCATCTTTGAAAATTGGAGGATCTGTGGAAAATTGAATTTCCTATAACATAAAACAAAATCGCCATGAATCGCATTGCAGGGTTTTGAGTTATTTAAGTGGAGAGGTAACAGTTCATAGAGTATGAATCCTGTCAAAGTGTTATCCTCCTCCTCGAATAACTCAAAATCCTGCATTGCGATTCATGGCGATTTTGTTCATGTTATAGGGAATTCAGTTCTGCACAAATCCTCCAAATTTCAAAGATGAGTTATTGTGGGTTCACCCACGGGGGGGTTAATCAAACTCTTCGATTGGTATGGTAATAACTGAATAACAATTTATTAGCAGAAGGGCACATCTTGCCTGGTGAGTGGTTATCTTTCGTCTGCGGTGCACAGCACACACAAAACATTGCGAATACATACTACGTTTCCATGGAGAATTGAAATCGATTTGAAAACGGTATCGGGATTGAAAACTGCATGTAAACGCTTGCAACATCGTATCCAAATCGATTTGAGTCTCAAGGTCGATTCGGCAAATTCTGGGATCGTATCGGGATCGGATCGAAATTACTCATGGAAACCCAATCGGATTGGATCGAAACATCAACAAACAGAAACTGACACATAGCAATGAGTAAAACCGCTGTTCTGGTCGCATCGAGGGTCGCATTCATACTTGCACCTGTTGTCTGCACTTCTGCCTTCTGCACACTTGCAGTTTGCAGAGTATTTGCACTTTCTCTGATACGTTAGGTTGGGATAGTTTTAGGTTAGGGTTGAACTTACATGACAGATATGTAAACAGAATTCAAATCGATTTGAATACCGAGTTCGAACCACTCATGTGAACACTTCCGTATTCAATCCCGATACCGTTTTCAAATCGATTTCAATTCTCCATGGAAACGTAGTAACAGTAAGATCCCGTGAGGGGTTCGCCCAAGCTACCTGGAAGGGCAGTGGGGGTGCTCAGCTCATATTATACAATCTACTTAGATAAGGACATATGCACTTAACATGCTCCCACCTTTGACGGAATGTCAATATTGAACTTAAAATACTTATGTAGGTATAAATAACACTTCGGTAATCAATTATTGTAAATGCAACAGAGTATATCTTAGTATTATTTAGAAACAGGGGAAAACATCAAAAGTAGTAATAAATCAAACAGTTACAGTGATATGGTAATTAAATGAACAAGAATAAAGGTAATCATATCAAAAATATAATAAACGAAAATATTTGTGAATCTTCAGTTTAGAAAAGCGCGGATTAAGTTTTACACTTTAGCACTTTGATACTTTGTCAGTCCTTTGTCACCACTTGATCACGGCAGCACTCAATTAGTCCCTTGATTCTTCGATGGGAAGCACGCAAATCTTGCGGGTACTTCTTTTGATGGCACCGCCGCTGGCTGTTTGAATTGTAGCCACGCGAGCGACTTTATCGGCGCCCAAATGTAGGGTGACAACACGGCCCAATTTCCACATCAATGGAGGAATGCCATCTTCGGCAATCAGCACCATGGCCCCTGGACGAACTTGGTCCGCTGGAGAATTACGCCACTTAGCGCGCGTCTGCATTTGGGAAAGGACTTCACGGTGCCAGCGGCGCCAGAAATGCTGCCTCAGCTGCTCGATCCGTTGCCAGCGGTCCAAACGATTCTCAGGAATCTCCAGGTGGTCAGGCTCGACTGGTGCAGTGAGGGACTCAAATACGAGGAAGTGGCCGGGTGTGAGAACTTGGAAATCGTGGGCGTCATCGGACAATGGAGTTAGAGGACGGGAATTAAGGATGCTCTCTATACGACACAGCAAGGTACTCATCTCCTCAAAAGTCAGCTGTGAGTTCCCTAAAACCCTCTTAATGTGAATCTTGACTGCTCTAATCAAACGTTCCCACAAACCGCCAAAATTCGGGGAACGGGGCGGAATGAACTTGAATTCCGTGTTCCCAAAATGATGTTGAAATTCTTCGCGAAATTTCGAATTTTTAACAATACTGGCGGCTTCTCTGAGATCTTTGTCGCCTCGTGCAAAATTCGTGGCATTATCGCAGAAAATTTTCGCGACGTTTCCTCTTCGGGAAATGAATCTACGAAACGCGTTCAAAAAGGAAGCCGAAGAAAGGTCGCCAACTAATTCTAAATGAACGGCCTTTGTTGCCATGCATACGAACAATGCCCCGTACGCTTTCACCAGTTTGGCAGAGCGGTAGCTACCCTGTTTAACGAACAAAGGGCCGAAGTAATCGAGGCCCGTGTTCGCAAAAGCTCTACCTGCGGGTTGGATCCTCGCTTTGGGTAGATCGCCCATTTTGGGGTTTATTGTTCGAGGTGTTACTCGAAAACACCTCACGCAGTTGCGTGTTATTTTCCTTACGGAACTTCTACCTGAAAGCGGCCAATATTTTGCTTTCAATGAAGATAGAGTTGATTGTGCCCCAGCGTGCAAATTTGACACGTGTTCCTTTCGGATTAAAAGTTCCGTTACATGATGTTTCGGAAGTATTATCGGGAATTTTCTATCGTACGATATATCAGCGTGCCTGATTCTACCGCCAACTCTCAAGATTCCGTCATCTCCTATGAACGGATCTAAGGAAGTCAATTTGCTTCCTCTGGCTAAATTGCGAGCTTGGTTCAAATTAGCAAGGTCTGAATGGAATTCGCGATTTTGAATGTGTTTTATTATGCGATCATGGGCATTTCTCAGTTCTTTGACGGTCAAGTGTCCCACAATTCTGGAATCGGACTTAGTTCTTGCGTTGTTTATGAACCTCAAACAATGTGCGATTACACGTTGCAGTTTATCAAAGGAAGAGAATCTCTCTAAAACTTCAAATGTTGGAGGGACCGTCACGGCAAGAACTGTCTTGCGTTTTTCCGCGAGTTCCTCAGGTACATCGCGGCAACTCATTTGAGTTAGCGGGGTGGAATTCCATTCTTCCGTGTTCTTTGAAAGCCACTTTGGCCCATTGAACCAGAGCGCGTTTCCATCTAATTGATGGGCTTCTAAACCGCGGCTCACATGATCGGCCGGGTTTTCACGGGTGTTTACGTGATGCCATTGATCTTTATTCGTGTTTCTTTGGATCTCGCCGACACGATTTGACACATATGTTTGACAAACGTTGGCTGGCGATGCAATCCAATGCAAAACAATGGTGGAATCAGAAAACAAGTACCGGTTCGCTATCGGGATTCTCAAGGAGTTCTGCACTGTCAGCATTAGCTGTACAGATAAAAGAGCACCGCATAGCTCTAATCGCGGTAAGGAAATTACCTTTACTGGAGCGACTCGTGATTTTGATGACAATAATCTGGACTGGAAATTTCCGAGGGAATCACTTGCTCTGAGATAAATGCAAGCGCCAAAGGCCTTTATGGAAGCATCCGCAAAGGAACAAATATCAATCGCAATCGGATTTGATATCACAGCGTGACGTGGTATAGAAAGATCATTCAAACAATGCAAACTTTCTGCAAATTGCTTCCAGGAATCTCGTATACCTGCCGAAACCTCGTCATCCCAGCCCAAATTCTTATCAGCCCATAAAAGTTGCATCAATAGCTTGGCCTTGAGTACAATGGGTGCTATCAGACCCATCGGGTCATATAAAGCGGCAATGCGACTGAGAATTTTTCTCTTTGTTATTGAACCGGAAGTGTCTATCGGGGTTGTCTTGAATAATAAACTGTCAGAGTTTCGGTCCCAAAACACACCTAGTGTTTTGGATATGCCGCTTTTGTTCAAATTTACAACGCTAGCACCAACATCGTCTGGTGCGGCATTTGCCAAAAGGACTGGGTGATTAGAAGACCACTTGGCCAGTTCAAAAGCTCCTTGGGCAAATATTTCTTTTATTGCATTTTGCAAATTTACAGCTTCCTGTAAATTACTACTGGCGACGATTATATCGTCCACGTAGGCGTCTCTTTGTATTACAAGACTGGCGTCGGGATACTTATCCTCAACGTCTCGGGCCAATTGTTGAATGCATCTAACAGCCAAATAGCTCGAAGAGCTTAAACCGAAGGTGACCCTATTCAGCCGATAAATTTTTATCGGTTCATCTTCATGGAACCTCCAAAATATTCTTTGGAAATCGGTGTCTCTTTGATCGACAAGAATTTGTCGGTACATGTGCTTAATATCAGCAGTAAATACATATTCACACGAGCGGAATCTCAGCAGTATTGACAACAAATCATCCTGTATCACAGGGCCTACCATCAGGTTTTTATTGAGGGAAAGGTAATCGCTGTTACCTCCCGCGGTTCCGTCAAATACCACTCGCGTTTTTACAGAATTTTCGGACAGAGATTTGAAAACAGCGTGGTGTGGGAGATAGTACGACCGTTCATTATTGATTTCGACTTCTGGTACTAATTCCATATGCCCCAAATCTAAATACTCCTGTATTACAGCGGAATACTGAGATTTCAATTGGTGGTTCCTGGAAAAGCGTTTTTCCAGCAAATTAAATCGGCGCAAAGCTAATTCCGAGGAATTGCTCCAAATCGTTTGTTCGTTTTTAAACGGAAGTCGCACGACAAATCTTCCTTGGTCATTTCGCCGGTAGTTTTTTACAAAATGTTCTTCGCACGCGATTTCTTCAGCTGTCCAAATGTTTTGCTTATGAGGAATTTCCTCTTGCTCCCAAAACCTTGTCAGGGTGGTATTTAATTGCTCATCTTGCAGCGACGTGACTGCGTGATTGCAGGTCGCGACCGCCGACTTCGTGCTTCCCTTCAGGCTTGTCGCACCCCCAACTACCCAACCCACTCGAGTATGGGTCAAGAATAGCGACGGGTCGCCGATCTTTATCCTTTTATCAAGAAGTAGCTGCCAAAATAACTCCGCGCCGATCAATAAATCTATGGCGCTTGTCTCGAAGAATGTTGGATCAGCCAAGGGAAATTCGGGCGAGATTTCGCCAACGTTCCCGAGCGGGACGCGCGGTAGGTTTTGTGTTATCTTCTCGACAACACAGCAACTCATCATGGCCTCGAATTCTTCGACTCGTGACCTGAACTTGACGCGTGTCATACGGTTTGCCTCGCTGTTTACGCCACTGATTCCCGAAATTCTGAGGTTTGCTGCCGCGGTCTTGAGTTCGAGTTTTCTAATGAACGCAGCGCTTGCAAAATTCATTTGTGATCCAGGATCGAGCAGGGCTCTACCCGAAATCCATTGACCTTTATTGTTGGCTACTAGGACCACGGCAGTGGACAATACGGTTTCATTGGCGTCGGCAAAACAATGAGTAGCGACATTCTCACTAGATTCACTTGTCGCGGAGACACTGGTGTTTTTATGGGCTTCATGAAGCAAATAATTGAGGTCTCCAATTTTCCGTTGTCTCTCTTTACTGTGACGTCATGCGTATAAGATACGGTTAATCGAGGTCATTGGGCGCTTCCCAATAAGGCGTATAAGGACACAATTTGACACATATGGACACAATTTGACACAGCTAGCGTTCCAATAGCAGTAATAGCACCACATGTCGACACAATCGAAACATTGGCGAGTCCGAGTTTAGAATTGAGCTGGCAAGTGCACTTTGACATTGTGTATCCGTCTTGTCGCAGTTATTGGAAAGCATCCTATGTTTCTTGAGATATGACATTTCGTTTCTGACAATGGGAAATTTTTCGAATTTGACAAGCGCTCTGTCGTGTATTTATTTGATTTCAGCATGGATTTCATGATTTCACTTGTTCTTACCCTCGTTCTTACCAATAAGTGTGTTATATGTAGTGGAAAACTGAGAAGACTTACAGAAATGGTTCAAGGGTGTTGTGTCGCTCTATGCGAGTGCGAGAATAAGACGAATACACCCGGCATCACCATGCACCGGTTCAGGAAAGACCCAAACTTGATGGAAGTGTGGCTGCACCAGCACCACCAGGGATCACGCTGCACCAGACACGTGCATCTTACTATGAAAAAACTCTATTACTTCGTCCATTAAAAACTCCCTTATGGGCTCTAGTGACTTTCCCCACATGATAATGGGAACAGTATAGCTAACCGATTCAAAATTCCCGCAAAAGTCAGAAACGAAACGTCCAAACGTCATAAACGTCAAAACGTCAAAGGTGACCTCGAAAAACCATGTACTTTCTATCTCCTAAAATTGGAAAGGTCAATTGTGACCAGATTCATTGCACTCGGAGCACTTTGCTCGAGACCGGCAGTCGGTCGTTGCGTGGTTTTTACGCAAGCAATTCTTGCACAATAGCATCGAATTTGCCTTTTTAACCCGGTCGCCAATGCTTAATCGAAGAAACTCTGGGCAAAAATCTATAGACCGAAGAAGTGTGACGTCACAACATGGCAACATGGCCGGCGGTTGACATTTTCTGGAGGCCAACGTCAAACGTGACATGACCGTGGGATGCACGGCACGTGGCATGCACTTGACGTTTCTCTGTATGTGTTTGTCAAATTTTTGCGAAGGTACATAACGGAAATGAATATAACAAAAAAAATTCATATTTTGGGCTATATCAGGTGGAGGAGATCAAACTATATTGCTATAAACTGAAAACTGCTAACTATAAACTGCGATCCATTGCTCTTTGCCTCTGAGCATCTCATGAACGAGATTGTCGACGGCGATTCTCCTGCCCAGTTTTTCTTCGAGGTCTTCTCGCTGCCTTGATGGACCGTTACAATGAAAACGAGCGTGTTCCGCGTTGTCCTGACGCTGAGGCTTTTGAAGCTCCCCAGTATTTCTTTCATCCAACATTGAACCAAGGCGTTCCACTGCCGTTGCCACTGCTCGACGAACTGCTCTCTGGCCTTGTTTCTGCTTTCTGGTTTGCTGGTGGGCATAGCTGGTGGGCACTCCTAGGCTTGTTTCCTCTAATCGCAAGCATCAGGGCAAAGGGTGGGATACCCGAGAGCGCTCGTGCTGCATCATGCGGAACCGTTCTGTAGGCACTGGTGATTCTGAGTGCAGCTTTGCGCAGCTCTCTTGTCAATGAGTTGGGCTATGTCTGGCCTTTTTGCAACCAAGTCCGCCTGTATGACGCTGGCTGTCTCTTAGGCTGGCAATTTCAGCAATGCTCACTGCCATTTTGCACTGACTTTTGTGACTTTTGTTGTGAACCTCCAGAAAATGCACGAACCGAAAATGTCATGCCAAACACAACCCAAGGATGTCTATACATAAACTGGATAAGAAGCTTGGCTGCTTTTGACGCAAATAGGTGAAGCCGGGATTTGACACTAAGCCAGGGCATTGTGTAGGACTGGGGACTGACCTTGAGAACTGAGGACCGTCAATTAAAACTTTGGCTGTCGTCATTTTGACGTTTTCGGGTTCCGCTGGTGAGAATTCACTGTTGAATATTGAAGTGACCTCCACTTAACATGGAACAAAACGTGTTCCAGGGCTACCCCTCTGAATCAAGAAGAGATAGAGGCTGTGGCCACATGCAGTAGATAGATGATGGGTGAACTTCGTGGAGTGAGAACGAGAATGAACGCGGAGGCAACTCTTTTGAGCAGGCCAAGAATCACAAAGGATCTGTGGAGCCCTGGTAAGTCCACAGCTTTACATATTAGGGCTCTCACGCAAGTTAGCAACATTACAGAATTACAGATTAGCAGAATTCTCACCATTCATAGAACATTTATTCCAGGTCAACCTGATGGAAGAATAAGCTTTGCAGCCTGTCACCAACAGCGACTCTTCGAAAGCCTAGAGAACTACGAATATGACCTATAAATGCTACAAGAAGGTGACAGTATCTAAAGATAGACCGACCTGTAAGAATTTGCCAGACTATCGCGGACGTAACATTTGAAGAGGGTCTGGGAGCATCTCTATTGCGACCTGAAGATGCTTCAAAAAGGTTCATAAGTTGTTGAGGATAAGAAAAGATTTGTAGCAATGTTGGAAGCAAGGAGAAGGGTAGCGAATCGACGCTTCATCCTCATCATTGATACCTAGTTGACTATTTCACTAGAGCGTATTACACCGACAATAAAATCTAGTATTCAGATGACAAAACAAGTACCTATACCTACCTGGGCAAAACCAACATGATGGTTTTGCAGCGGCAATTTTTTGACGTTTCAATCGTTTCATTACATTCAAACTGCTTTAGTAGATGTAGCGCATTTTCCTATAGAATACGCTATTTTTATACTTTGTATTCGCCTGTCCGTCCCAATCCGTCCAGCCGTCCGCCTTGTTATAAAATTCCTTTTGTAAATGACCGGAACTTAGCTAAAGATGAGCACAGGAAAACAAAGCAAGCTCAAATTGAGTTACCTTTAATGATATTTGTCAGACTGACACTTTTGCATCAATTTGAATCGGCGGTCGTCACAAACAGTATTCAAGCAAACTAGTAAGCTTCATTGCATCTTGTTGTATCAATCGAAGCCCCAGCGGGCCCCCTTGTGTTTTCATGCATCGTTTATAGCCCTAATAAGTTGCCCCTTGTGTCTGTTGCCCCTTGTGTCTTCTGTGGTTCGAAGCCCTTGCGGGCCCCTTTAATGTGGATGTCTATGTGCCGTTCAAAGACCTAGCTCACCTTCTTATGACGTACTGTGAGCCCCCTTGCGTCTTCTTCTGGCTTACGAAACTTTGGTGTGTTGTCTTGTATTTTCTTGGTTTTTCAGTCAAGGTTTTAGTAGAAACTATTTTCTTTATCTCCCGAGACTCTGTGCTCCTCTATACTTTCTTTGGATGCTCAAGATCCTAGCGGGCTCTCTTATACCTCCATACGCCGTCAGTCATGACTTCCGAAACTCTCTTGGCCCCTTTTATAGCTTCACGTTATTTTAGAACTAGATAGGTATCTTGGTTTTGGATGAAAAAGCTGTTCAAAGAAAGCCTCTTTTTCTCTCGTAAAATAGTCATGTCGAATACCACTCGAGATAAAATTTTGAAGGCAAAATTTTCCTCTTGTAATATTCAAATTTGTTGCTTTTTGGCAATATCGCTCATGACATTTAATCAAAACCACTCGCCTGACGGCTCGTGGTTTTGTTACAAATGCCATTCGCGAAATTGCCAAGCAACAAATTTTCATAACAATCGAAAAATTTTGCCGACAAAATTTTATCTCTTGTGATATTAAATACGACTATTTCACTAGAGTGTATTACACCGGCAATAAAATCTAGTATTCAGATGACAAAACACGTACCTATACCTACCTGGGCAAAACCAACATGATGGTTTTGCAGCGGCAATTTTTTGACGTTTCAATCGTTTCATTACATTCAAACTGCTTTAGTAGATGTAGCGCATTTTCCTATGGATTTTTATACTTTGTATTCGCCTGTCCGTCCCAATCCGTCCAGCCGTCCGCCTTGTTATAAAATTCCTTCTGTAATTGACCGGAACTTAGCTAAAGATGAGCACAGGAAAACAAAGCAAGCTCAAATTGAGTTACCTTTCATAATATTTGTCAGACTGACACTTTTGCATCAATTTGAATCGGCGGTCGTCACAAACAGTATTCAAGCAAACTAGTAAGCTTCATTGCATCTTGTCGTATCAATCGAAGCCCCAGCGGGCCCCCTTGTGTTTTCATGCATCGTTTATATCCCTAATGAGTTGCCCCTTGTGTCTTCTTCTGTGGCTCGAAGCCCTTGCGGGCCCCTTTGATGTGGATGTCTATGTGCCGTTCAAAGACCTAGCTCACCTTCTTATGACGTACTGTAAGCCCCATTGAGTCTTCTTCTGGCTTTCGAAACTTTGGTGTGTTGTCTTGTATTTTCTTGGTTTTTCAGTCAGGGTTTTAGTAGAAACTCTTTTCTTCATCTTCCGAGACTCTGTGCTCTTCTATACTTTCTTTGGATGCTCAAAATCCTAGCGGGCTCTCTTATACCTCCATACGCCGTTAGTCATGACTTCCGAAACTCTCTCGGCCTTTTTATGGCTTCACGTTATTTTAGAACTAGATAGGTATCTTGGTTTTGGATGAAAAAGCTGTTCAAAGAAAGCCTCCTTTTCTCTCGTAAAATAGTCATGTCGAATACCACTCGAGATAAAATTTTGAAGGCAAAATTTTTCTCTTGTAATATTCAAATTTGTTGCTTTTTGGCAATTTCGCTCATGACATTTAATCAAAACCACTCGCCTGACGGCTCGTGGTTTTGTTACAAATGTCATTCGCGAAATTGCCAAGCAACAAATTTTCATAACAATCGAAAAATTTTGCCGACAAAATTTTATCTCTTGTGATATTAAATACGACTATACCAAAAAAAAAGGAAATAAAGGCGGAAATATGTTGTGTATTTACCAAAGATGTAATAATTAAAGTATTAGTACAAGGGAGTATAAATAAAGATGTCATCAGTAATCAGTATTTCTGAAATCATCAATTCAAAATCAAAACCTAGATACAGTGCGTGGCACGCACCTTGATAGGTATACACACTTGCTCTTAGAGCCCCTGAACTCGCACAGACCTAGAAATCGTCCCGCCAATCCGTATCTTGTTTAGTGTAAAATTATCTACACAAGACTCTGCAACCTTGTCGGAGCGCATCCGCCCATTTGCTTCAAGGTTCTGGTAACCCCACAGGAACTGACTCAAAAGCTGATGGAACCACCCCACCATCCAACTGGTCGTCGGCTCACCGACGCACATCGCAGTAGACCTAGAAATCGCCTCGCTAATCCGTATCTTGTTAAGCGTAGGATTTTCTACATAAGACTCTGCAAGCTTGTCGGAGCGCCATCCGCCCATTTGCTTCAAGGTTCTGGTGACCCCACAGGAACTGACACATACTGCACACGTGGTGGGCATGACGTCGAGAGAAAACGCCCACAGAATAGGAGAAGGAGATCGAGTCGATGCTGTGAATCGATTTCGTTCGATGACTCTGATGCTGGATTGCTGACAATGACCATACAATGACGCAGAAATGACGCTTGATGTCGTTTTGTGAAATGTCATTTATTGCAGGGCAAGGCGTCAGATTATGATGCAAGATGGCGGCCAAGCTTCCTATCCAGTTTATGTATAGACATCCTTGACACAACCAAACATAGAAACGTCACGTTCATGATCCGTGCGTTCATGTGACGTTGGCCCCCAGAAAATGTCAACCGCCGGCCATGTTGCCATGTTGTGACGTCATCACTTCTCCGGTCTATTGAATGTGGTTTTTTACACAAGTAACATTGAAACTTGTCACGTTGCGCGGTAGCCACATGACTCGATTTGAACTTTGAAAAATTACTATTGTTAGCAATCTTAGGGTGGTGTGTGTTTGGCGCGAAAGGCGGTATACCTTTGGGAGTAGAATTCGCGTCACTTAACGCTTCTAAAAATCTACACCTTTTTTCTAGGAAGGCCACGAGGGCGTCCTGCGTAGGAACTTCGTCATCCAGCGTGTTTTCCCACTGCCTCAACGTTTCGTAATCGAATTTTTTCGACATTATAGGTACGATGATCGCGTTCCATTCATCAACAGGAATGTTGAATGATTTTAAACCCTCACGGTGGCATTTTAGATCGTTTAACAGTGCGTATAGCGCGGTGGCTGAGGCTTTGCGCACCTCCGCGATATTCAAAATTGATCGAACATGATCGTTGACAATTAATCTTTTGTTTTGGAACCTCCTTTTCAGAAGATTCCACGCAACAATATAATTTGCATCCTAAATCTCTATCGCTTCTATGGCCTTAAGGGCATCGCCTTTAAGAGCCGATTTCAAATAATGGAACTTTGAACAGCTGCTCAAATTTGAATTTTCATGAATCAGACTGTTAAAGGAATTATGGAACGGGAGCCACTTGGCATAAACCCCGCTGAACTCCACCAAATTTATTTCAGGGAGTTTGACGTTATAGTGCTGATTGTTCGCATTGATTTGCGATGGCACGGATTGAATTACTCTAATTCGTGAACCTTTCCGTTCATTCAGAGCGGCTTTGACCTTGTACCAGTCATTCTCAAACACTTCATGCAACCGTTCATGTTCTGCGATTACCGCGGCTTCTGTTACTTCATCCGTGCTCAGGATGGAATTTTGCGTGTCTTCGTATTGTTTGAGAATGACTGGCAACATGGCTAGCCTTTCCTCGATCTCCTCAAGTGGTGTGTTTGCATCACACCTTTCATTGAATGACATGATCCGCGTCAATTTTCCGCGAATAGTACCACGACTTTGCACTAACTGTCTGAGGGACATGATGTATGATTTTGATCAAATATACGAAAATGTTTGCTACAAACAAACTGTACAATTTGTACTTACAAATTGAATAATTAATCAGGTGAAATAGAGAATCACAACTAACTTAAGCGGTGATTATGTACCTGCTGGCCGCAATTAGAGGTCAGGGAAATTGTGAACGAAAGGATAAGTATTCGAGCCCACTCACCTTCTGCTGTAATTTCGGCAACGTCGAAGGACCACTCCGGGACTGGCACTCGCTGGTCTCGAAGAAACTGGCTCGAATTACTTAATTCGTATTGTTCTTAGGTGGATCACTTAATCACACTCTGCTTGAATTGATGTAGGTACCTACTCCGGGACTGGCACTCGCTGGTCTCGAAGAAACTTTGTCTTTGAATCACTTGATTCAGTGATCAGAATCACTAATCACACTCGCGAACTGCTTTACTCTGCCGCTGGTTCAACCATCCGGTTCGATGGGACCAGAAAATGTGGGTTCACCCACGGGGGGGTTAATCAAACTCTTCGATTGGTATGGTAATAACTGAATAACAATTTATTAGCAGAAGGGCACATCTTGCCTGGTGAGTGGTTATCTTTCGTCTGCGGTGCACAGCACACACAAAACATTGCGAATACAGTAAGATCCCGTGAGGGGTTCGCCCAAGCTACCTGGAAGGGCAGTGGGGGTGCTCAGCTCATATTATACAATCTACTTAGATAAGGACATATGCACTTAACAGTTATTATTTCTTCAATAGTTTGAGGTGTTTTCATTTAAAGGTGCATGCTGTAGTGTTCTGGTCAATAGTATACGACGTGCCACGCCGGCTCAAGTTCAAATCGATTCCTTAAACTCGAGAAACAAAATTATACATCGAGTGGATGATTTTTATGGAGAATACACTTCAATTCAATGGTCCCTGAATTTTTTTTTTAAATGAACGCCTCCAACAGTAAAACAAAAATTTGTCAAAATTGTCAAAGAAAAAACAAGTTTTCTCAAGTTAACTTGTTCAAACTTGTTTTCATTCGAATTTACACATCGGATACGAGTTCAGGAGATTGAATTTAGTCGGAAAAAATACCAAACTTGCCGTGATCGCTTTTACATGGCCAGAAAAACAAAATGGACCACCTAGCAGAGCTTCGCTCCCCACTACTCCCATTCAACAATGATGGACACTTTTTGTGCCAAAATGGTATCAAGGGGATATGATACGTCGAACCATAATGTATTCGCATAAAATGGATTGACGGGTTCCATCTCCTCCATTTTTACCTGCAATTTTTTACCCCCCCTCCAATAACTCAAAACCCCCGGGTGCGATTTTTGGCGATTCTGGATATGTTGTAGAGCACCCAATGCTGAACAGAATATCAAATTTTCATGACGTCCATATTTATTCCGAGGTTTTGCCGATTTTTTCACTATTTTTCCTGTACTATTAGGGATTCATAATTATATAGAAATTTTATTTAAAAATTACTTCTTCCCAACACTTTGGGTTGCTATATCAACAAAGAATACATTTCAAAAAGGTATAACATAATAATAGCCCAGGCATTTTAGTCGAAAAATCGTGTGTTGAGGCAGAAGGCAGGAGCAGTAGCTGATTGTTGGAGTTGTTGTTGAATAGTTGAATGAATGAAGTTGTCACATACTTTTGAATAATAAAAAAATATAATGTCGAATATGTTTTGAGACCAGAACATAAGTGGTCCTTCGAAAATGTCTATGAATCAGCGAAAGTCGAAGGGGATTCCTCCACACAGATATAGTCCGTCAGACTATGGTCCGAGGCCGCGTCAACGACCGACGACTGAAAACGCTGAAGAAGAGGATCTCCAACTACGAACAAGTCAAAGTCAAAAGTCGAATGAAATTCCTTCACACAGATATAGTCCGTCAGACTATGGTCCGAGGCCGCGTCAACGACCGATGACCGAAAACGTTGAAGAAGAGAATATCCGACTACGGACAAGTCAGAGTCAAAAGTCGAAGTCAAACAGGTCACATCTTAGTTCCGTCGCAAGTTCCACACGTCGTCTACGTATTCAAGCGGAGCTGGACGCCTTGAATGAATTGGATGCGATCGAAAAGGAAAAAGAAGACCAGGAAGCAGCGCTAAGAAGGGAGGAAGCAGCGTTAAGAAGGGAGGAAGCGGAAACAACGTTAAGAAGGGAGGAAGCGGAAGCAACGTTAAGAAGGGAGGAAGCGGAAGCAACGCTAAGAAGGGAGGAAGCGGAAGCAAGGTCAAGAAAGGAGGAAGCAGCGTTAAGAAGAGACGAAATTCAGAGAGAAGCGGAAAGAAAAATACGGTTATTAAAGAGACGGACAGAACTGCGAGTAAAACTGGAGAGTGAATCGAACGCTTCCCAGAGAGAAGGCAGCATATTGCAATCGCTGCAAACGGTGAAGTCTACAGAAAGAATCCAAAATTGGTTGTCTTCAAGACGGGAATTCTGGCACGGAAACGAAAATATCGAAAAACCTTCGAAACTGCCAGATTTGAAACATGTCAAGATGACAGCTACGCCAGATTTGAAACCGCTTCAATTTTCTGCTGTTACCGGAAGCCCACTGCGAGATTTGCCCGTTTTTAGTGGCGACATTCAAGACTGGCCTGTTTTCTACGGGGAGTTTGCAAGAGGTCAATATTCCAACCTGGACAACCTGCACCGTTTGCAGAAATCGCTTCGTGGAAAAGCTAGACAAGTGGTACACTCGTTGCTGATATACCCAGAAAATGTGCCAGAAATTATGGAACTTCTGGAGCGGCGATTTGGTAGGCCAGAAGTTGTCATCGAGGCATTAACAAGAAATGTTAGGAATGTCAATCCTCCAAAAGAAAGCCGTCCCGAGACCATCATTGAATTTAGTGATGCTGTGAGAAATCTGGTTACCACAATAAATAATCTCGACTACTCGCATCAGCTGCAAAATCCGCAGTTGCTAAACGAGTTGGTAGGAAAACTACCACACTCCCTCAAGTTGAAATGGGGAGACTGGGCCAGTGCGATAGGGTCGAAATTCATTAATTTAAAAGACTTTTCTTCCTGTATGACTCAAATGGCGGAATCAGCCACTATTATCACACCTTACACGTACTTTGACGGCACCGGCGACAAAAAACCTTTTATAAAAGAGACAATGCTGCTGACAAACCATGACAATAAAATCAGTTCTTGTATTCTATGCAAAAAAGATCACAAACTGCCTTCATGTCATAGTTTCAAACGTTTCACTTTGAAAGAGCGCTGGGAGTACGTACGTAATCATAAAGTGTGTTTTTCCTGTCTCGGTATCACACACTTGCTACGCCAATGTAAGAACAAAAAACCGTGTGGTGAAAATGGGTGTCCACGATTACATCACCATCTTTTGCACGAGAAAACTCCGACTCCGAACCCGATTTCGAGTGCTCAAGCGTCAAGTGAAGAAACGTTGAACAATACGCACCAGGTCTCGTCGAAAAAGCATCGTGTTCTACTGAGAGTTACACCTGTGACTGTAATCGGCCCTCGAGGGAAAGTGAAGACGTTCGCACTTTTTGATGAAGGAGCGACTCTCACGACAATTGAGGAGCGGTTGGCAGACGAGATTGGAGCCATAGGAGATACACAGCCACTCAAGTTACGTTGGGCTAACACAGAACAGTCGATGATTGACGCGCATTCGCGGAGCGTGACTTTGCAGATCAAAGGTCAAACAGACGAAGTCTTTCAATTAACCAACGTGAGGACTGTGTCGAATCTGCACCTCCCAACTCAGTCTGTAGACATGAACAACTTCCGCCGGAAGTGGAGTCACCTTGCTGATGTCCCAGCAGTTCATGTAGAAAACGCAAGACCTCTCTTGTTAATAGGTCAAGATAATATCGACCTTACAATAGCCAGAGAAGTTAAACAAGGTCCAAAGAACGCACCAGTAGCCTCGCTGTCGAAATTAGGTTGGGTAGTGCATGGTTGCACCTCTGAGTTTAAAGGCAGAACTGATTGTCATGTAGTTTTGCACATGACCCAAGCCGAAGATGACGAAAATTTGCAAGAACTGGTAAAAAACTACTTTGAAAATGACTTCGGAGAGCAGCCAACAAACAAACGTCCGTCGGAAGAAAACGAGTTGGCGATCGATGTCATGAAGAAAACCTGTCACTTTGTTGAAGAGGAGAGTCGATGGACAATTGGTCTTCTTTGGAAAGAAGAAAATCCTGTCATGCCCGAAAGTAAAACGATAGCACTGAAACGTTTGTCCTTTGTTGAAAAGAAAATGGACACCAACTCTGGCTTCGCCGAGAAATACTGCAAGCAGATAGAAGGATACTTGGAGAAAGGGTACGCTCGCAAACTGTCTAGCGAAGAAGCCGCCCATGAAACGAGTAAAACGTTCTATTTGCCTCATTTCTCTGTCACGCATCCAAGAAAACCAGACAAGTTCCGTTTCGTATTTGATGCGGCTGCAAAAACACACGGAGCGAGCTTCAACGATAAACTGTTGAAAGGGCCGGATCTTTTAAATTCCATCGTCGACATCCTATGCAAGTTTAGAGAACACAAGATTGCTTTCTCTGCTGACATCAGAGAAATGTTCCTGCGGATCAAGATAAGAGATGAAGATAAACCGGCTCAACAGTTTTTCTGGCGTGGAAAAAATCGAAGCGAAACCCTAAACGTATTTCAAATGCAAGTCATGATTTTCGGGGCGGTTTGTTCTCCTGCGTGTGCAATTTATGTGATAAGACGCAATGCGGACCTCCACCAAAATGAATACCCCAATGTAGTCAAAGCGGTCTATGAACATCACTATATGGATGACTATCTTGATGGACGAGATAGTGAAGAAGAAGCCCTTCAGCAAAT
This sequence comes from Anaspis maculata, assembly GCA_949128115.1. NCBI lineage: Eukaryota > Metazoa > Arthropoda > Insecta > Coleoptera > Scraptiidae > Anaspis > Anaspis maculata. Next base: position 64,504,829 of record OX421961.1, on the reverse strand, counting down.
CCGGGACGTGATTGAGGTTCATCGGCGAGGTGGATTCGAAATTAGAAACTGGCTGAGCAACTCTAAATTAGTTATGTCGCAATTATCCCCAGAGTTATGTGCAAACAGCTCCAACACATTTGAGTCTAGCAAGCGAAGCGACATTGAGAGAGTTCTTGGTATCAGTTGGAATCACGTCGATGATAAATTCGTATTCCAGACAAGCTTTCAAAACATTCATAGTAGCATTGTTGATGGTGTAAAGATACCAACGAAGCGTGAACTTCTAAGAATGGTAATGTCTGTCTTCGATCCTCTGGGATTCATCACTCCTGTGACAATGAAAGGGAAGATTCTTCTCCAAGAAACATGGAAGCTGAAGGTGTCCTGGGACGAAGAGCTACCATCAGGAATCAATAAAATTTGGCTGCAGTGGTTGAGTGAAATCAAAAAGATCCATAGCTTTCAAATTTCTCGCTGCTATTCACAGCTTCTTCCTCGAGTGGATAATATTCAGTTACACGTATTTTGCGACGCAAGCAAAATGGGCTGTGCAACAGTAGCTTACTTCAGGTTCTCCAGTTGTTCTCGTGAAGTCCAAGTCGCATTTGTTATGGCCAAGTCAAGAGTAGCGTCTACTGCTCGTCAAGATAGTATTCCGAGACTTGAGCTGCAGGCAGCAGTGTTAGGAATCAGACTTGCAACCTTGATACGGAAGGCACACAACTTACCCATCGATTCGAGATACTTCTGGACAGATTCCACTACGGTGAAGAACTGGTTGAACACTGACGTCAATAAGTTGAAGGTATATCAAGCCAATCGAGTAGCTGAGATATTGTCATCGTCGCAAACTCGAGAGTGGAGGTGGTTACCAACAAATCTGAATGTGGCTGACGAAGCGACAAGAAATAATAAGTCAAGTGATTTGAACCCACATGCTAGATGGGTAAAAGGACCGGAATTTCTCCAACAGAATGAGAAGTTTTGGCCGGAAGACATCTCAGAGTTGAACTGCACTGCTAGAACACTTGATGAAGTCGAAGAAGTAGCTCTGGTGACAACCGAAGATTTAAAGTCGGCTCTTCCAGACATCAATCGTTTCTCCAATTATTCTCGTTTAATACGTTCAACCGCATGGGTACTAAGATTCGTCGAAACGATCAAACAACAAGCTGTGGACTCCTCCAGATGCGGATTGTCTCCAAAAGAAATCGAAAGCGCTGGAATTTTGTGGATCAAGCAAGTCCAGAAAGAGTGTTTTGGCAAAGATGTTGAGCGGTTAAAACAAAAGAAAGGAGTTTCAAAGTCTGGAAACCTTCATCAGCTTTCCCCTACCTTAGATGACGTCGGAATTTTACGAGTACAAAGCAGAATCGGTCACTCCCCAGAATTATCGACAGAAGCAAAAATGCCAGCAATACTGGATCCAAAGCATAAATTCACACGGCTTCTGGTTCAGCATTATCACAAAAAATCCGGCCATCAAGGCAGAGAAACGGTAATAAATGAATTACGCCAACGTTTCTGGATCATTCACATTAGAGCAGTGGTACGTAAGACGTCCAGAGATTGTCTCTATTGTCAAATACGACGCGCCAAGCCAGGATCTCCAGAAATGGCACAGCTACCAAGTTTTCCAGTGTCAAGGTTCGTTCGTGCTTTCACCGTAGTAGGTGTGGATTACTTTGGCCCAATGACCGTCAAGATTGGCCGCCGGCAAGAGAAGCGGTACGGGGTTTTGTTCACCTGCATGGCAGTGAGGGCAGTGCACATCGAGTTGGCAAACTCACTATCAACAGATTCTGCAATTCAAGCCCTTCGTCGTATGATGGCTCGGCGGGGGTGCCCTCAGAAGATTTATTCAGACAATGGAACTAACTTCAGAGGAGCTGATCGCGAGTTGAAGCAAGAAATAAAAAATCTCAACCAGCTGCAAATAGGTGACTTCCTCTCAACGAAAGGCGTGGAATGGGTTTTCAATCCCCCATCAGCGCCTCACATGGGAGGCGTCTGGGAACGAATGGTTAGATCAATCAAGACGGCGCTTAAAGCTGTGCTGAACGAGACGACGCCAAAAGAAGAAACGCTGCTGACGCTGCTGGTAGAAGCTGAGCACATCGTAAATTGCCGACCGCTTACCTACGTTTCATCCGATTCAAACGATCCAGAGTGCCTCACGCCTAATCATTTTTTGCTGGGAACGTCATCCAACGTACCAATGCCTGGGAGTTTTACTGACGATGACTTATCCCTTCATAAGCAATGGCGAATCAGTCAAAGACTCGCTGACATGTTCTGGAAAAGGTGGATTCGTGAATATTTGCCGACGCTGACTCTTAGGTCAAAATGGTTAGACGACAAGGGTCCAGTTATGAAGGTCGGCGATCTTGTTTTTATTGCTGACGGGAATCTGCCGCGCAATGTTTGGCCAAGAGGAAAAGTCGTTGAAGTTTTTCCTGGTACGGACGGCAAAATTCGGGTCGCTGAAGTTGAAACCAAGAACGGCAGATACAGACGGCCAGTCGTGAAACTTTGTCGACTTATGGGGGTGGAGAATGTTGAGGCAGAAGGCAGGAGCAGTAGCTGATTGTTGGAGTTGTTGTTGAATAGTTGAATGAATGAAGTTGTCACATACTTTTGAATAATAAAAAAATATAATGTCGAATATGTTTTGAGACCAGAACATCGTGGTAACCCGTAACAAATTCCCTCAAAGCTGAATTTTGGTATATATGTTCTCTTGGACCTACGGAACAACATATCAAAATACTCGGACTTACACCCTCGTGCGTCTTTTGATTTTCATCCTCAAAGGTCAAGTTCTAAGAATTAGAGAGATACCTATCTCCAAGCTGTCCCTGCAAGTGAACGGAGTATCCGATCGATATAAGATATGTTTCAAATGAACAAAAGAGATTTGTTGTTAGTGCCTAAAGTGTGTGAGGGAGCCTTTGTAACTCTTCCGATTGGTTAGTTCTGCGGGAAAGGCGGCTGAGTGTTAATTTGTCGCCCGGATATTTCAGGAAAAACCATGTGAGAATTTAAAGCCTCAAGCAATGTCGCACAAAGTTGAATATTGATATATAACTGGTATGATCCCTAAGCAAGAACATATCAAAATATTTGGACTTACACCTCTGTGCCTCCTACGATTTTGGGGCTTTGAATATCTAGTCAAAAAATTCACCCAGACACTCTCCTCTAAAACTGTTCCTGTGGACGAACCAATCATTTAAACAATATAAGGTGGGTCTCAAAGGAAACACGGTATATTGTTGCTTATGAAGTGGACTCCGGTAGCCATGAAACATTTCTGCTTGATAGTGGCGTGAATAGCACGCGCAAGGTGGAATTTCTCTCCTGAATCTTTGAATGAGAAACATGTGAGAATATTTTGTGATGGCCAATAAAGCTGAGCATTGTTAATAGGTTCTTCTTCCCATCTTCGAAACAGACCCAAGTGATGAGACTGATGAGTGAACAGTTGATATTCACAGTGCTCATCCCGAAAATAATGAATTCTCTACAAAAAAATTGTGGTTTCTTCATTTAGGGGCATCATTGTCTGAAGCTGTCAAAAATAAAAATTACCGACAAATCCTATATTTATGTTTATCTTGGACAACAACAGCATCAATTGCTCACGCCTATTTATATTACAAAGTCAGAGCATCAATTTTTTATTAAACAAGTTTTACACCTACTTTTTTTTCTGAAAAGGGAATAAACGGCTACAGAAAAGATGATTTTATGTTTCTATTGCCCGATAGATACAATAGCTTTTGGTATTTTCTGATAGAGGAAGAACTTCGCTTAGTATTACACACAAAAACAGTGGAACCGCTCCATCAATCATCAGTAAAAAAAAAGAACTGCAAAAATTGTATGCATTTTCTGAAGACAATTGGGCATATAATCACTTTCACAACAGATCAATTTTATGATCTTGTAATGAATACAGGCACATTGTTTTTATCGTATTCAGGTATAAAATGGTTAAGAACAATGAATTCTGTTGGAAATACTCAATTGAGATGATTCTAACCATACGGAAACCGAAATTACATAACGACAATTTCAGATGGCAAAAATCGTCATTTTTTCAGTAAAACTTGTTAATTCGTGTTTCAATTCAATTTCAAATACCATATTTGATATCAGAGGCCAAGATTTAGTTAGAAACGATACCACACTTGCCGATATCAATTCGAGGTTTTTGAGAGAAAAACAAAATAAATTTTGCCGATCTTTTTTTTTCCAGGCAACCCAAACTACTTATCAACAATTCAAACGTCAAGCAAATATTGTGAAGCCTTGAGGCATCTAAATATGATTTTTTTCATTAATATAAGCTACAGGGTGTCATTTACGCATTTAAAATGGCAATATTTAGCCCCCTCCCCCACAACCAATGACGCACAAGGGTGTGCCACCGAGTATTTTGATATGTTATTCCTTAGGTCTTACAAGGCCCGTATACCAAATTTCAGCTTTGTGGGAATTTGTTGCGGGTTAAAACTTAATATGCCTGGGCTATAATGAGAATATGAACAGAATAAAAGGGTAAAGTGTAAATTAAAATTACTTATTGTATAAATGATTTCGTAGTATGTATATAGAATTTTTCAAAACAGATAGCCCTATAATTTTCAGTAATTTCGAAGGCAAACCAAAAAGCTGACAAAATTCTTTGAAAAAAGTGGTGATAGTTCCGCGGGCTCCAACCAGTATTCCTATGACCTGGACATCCTTATCAGGGTTGCGTTCGAGAACTACACTATTCTGCGATTGTCGCAGAAATGACCGTTCGAGATCTCTTCTGTGCGCACTATCGGTAACGCAGTAAACCGTTCGAGAACTCAAAACGTGTCGCGTTGAAGTGACAAAATTCGCAGCACCTCCAAGCGCTGTGAAAGTTACTCGTCATGCGCACCTCAGCACCCCACATATTTCTCTGTCAGACTTTTTTTTTATTTCGATTATAATCGTTTCGATTGGGTACTTGCGTGGTAGGCAGTACCTATAAAAACGGGTACTTCATCAGAAAAGCTTACTTCACTTTGAAACTAAACAGCACTGCGATAGCCAATCAGTGATATTGACAGTGACATTTCCAGCACAGCGAAAATCGTTCGGAAAGTGGTAGTTACTTTGCCTTACTTGATACCCCTACTCGAAAAATGTGAGAATCGCAGAATAGTGTAGTTCTCGAACGCAATCCAGGCTATGCGACTTTTTGAAAAACGCTATTGTTGGATCATAGACACCTTGTTTTTTTTGTTGACCATACTGGGTTGTTCTTCGTTCAGTTGACCGACCGATTTTAATATCGGAACATTATTTGAAAAATAATCAAGAAATAAAAAGTGGATCCTTGTCTTTAATGCACCCTGTAAAATGTAAAAAAAAGAGACGTCAGTGCCATCCATCCTTCACATGTGTCATTAAAATTGGTCACACGGTCGGTAACATCGGTCACTGTTGGTCGCTTGGCATGTCATCTGTCATTCTGTCAACTGGCAAGGAAGTGTGAATGTCAATTTCTTTTCTGCAGTTTTGGTGTCCGTAAAGGTAGGTGTTTTTAGTTTGTTCTTGTAAAATACAAACCATCCATATTTATATCGATAATTTACGGCATACAAGTAATTGATCGAGCTTTGTACGTCCTTGCTAGTAATGTATTATTTCCAAAAATTTCTGTTTCATGTGGCTTTTTTCGTTTTGAGTTTTGATAGGTTATGTTGCACCTTTTGCTCTCTGATTTTGATCCAAGTCTGTTATTTTCAGATCCAAAATGGGCAAAATAATGAAAATTGGGAAAGTCGTGTTGGTCCTGGCCGGCCGATACGCAGGAAGGAAAGCTATTGTCGTCAAGAACAATGATGATGGTACTTCCGACAAACAGTACGGACATGCTGTCGTGGCCGGAATCGACAGGTACCCCAGGAAAGTGAACAAACGCATGGGCAAGGGAAAGATCCACAAGAGGTCCAAGATCAAGCCTTTCGTTAAGGTATTCTAGTTTTAAAATAATAAAACCTATATTCTAGTTTTGTTGTGCAGGAGAGCGTTGTGTGATTAGAGAGCCTTCCTATATTATACCTATAGTAACGTATGGATAATCCAAACTCTCTATAATTGGAGCACATATCAAGAGTCAAATGATATACATAATCTGAACTCCATATAATTCTTGTATTCTGTAATCCAAACTATCACTTGTGCATCTTGAAAAGGTAAGGTGCTTAATCTCCTCGTAAATTTGTTGATACTGAAGTTTGAGATTTTCTTCTCTATTCTGAAGGCTTTTTCGTACCTCTAAATTTTAATGTGTATTATGGTTCACGAAGGTCTGAAGGTGCGTTCAGTCAGCTTATTTAGTCGCAAGTTTAAATTTTAGTCGCAAGCACAGAAACGCCCATTGGCTCTTATGAACCAGCCTCATCTGAACAGCCAATGAGCGATGCAGCGCTTACGACTAAAATTAAAACTTGCGGCTAAATAAGCTGACTGAACGCACCTTTATTTTTCATTATGAATTCTATAATCCGAAAGTTTTCATGATCATACAAGTTTTGGCAACTTTCTGTTCGGATTATCCAGACAGCACAGTACCTAAGTATACAAGGATTTACACTTTTGTGCGAATATTTTAGGAGATGGTAAAGCATGAAAAAATTAGTGGACTTTCTTGAAAAAATGAACATCGGACACGCATTATAACGGAGATAGAGGCTTGCAAAGTTGAGTTTTGAAAATGTTACAAATTTTTTTTTTTGTGGAAGTACTATTTTTTCAATGCTCTTATCATCTCCTAAAATATTGACAAAAAAAAGTGAAACGCCCTGTATACCCCATTATCTGCTCCCACTCTTAAAAGTATTCTCATTGGTCAGGCAAGAGAATAATGTAAAGATATGTTGAATAATAAAGGTGGTTTTTGGTTATATTACCAAATAAATTTCAATAGGACAAGGGGCAATACCAGACAGGTATACATGCATACCTTATGAAACTACAAGGCATTTATACTATTTGACACTATTGAAATGCTTTGTGGATTGATTTGCAATAACAGTAATTATTGTTAACTAAAAACATTTTATCCTTTGGAAGCATTTTATAAAAGAATTTGTTGTTTCAGGTCCTGAACTACAATCACTTGATGCCCACCAGGTATTCGGTGGATTTAACACAAGATTTGAAAGTTGGACAAAAGGACCTGAAGGATCCGATCAAGCGGAAGAAGATCAGGTTCCAGACCCGTGTCAAGTTCGAGGACCGCTACAAGTCTGGAAAGAACAAGTGGTTCTTCCAGAAGTTACGATTCTAAGTAACCTATTTTTCTTTAATAAATTGACTAAATAAGGCTGAACTTTTTTCATTCCGAATAATCCCTGAAAGCAGTTTTGTCAGTGAAGCAGTCATTTGTGCGGTGTGGAGGTGAGTTAGTTTGAAATAGGAGCCAAGGCAGGAAGTTTGCATAAACAAAACCTAGAGAAAACGGTTGAACCTTTTCGTAGCTAGTGGATAAATTGGATCGAATTCCTATTGAACTGTCTTAAGGGTGTTTGGATTTGGTCAGGTCCTTTGGTATAAATGGTTATATCAAGGCTAGGTTGGCTTCTTCTCCAAAACAACTGTTGAAGCACAAGTCTGTCCAAATTGGTAGTGGGTTCAATACTAGGTACACTCGTGTCATGGTTTCATTTGACAAATTTTTTGCATTTGCAAGGCTGGCCCATAGAGCCCTTTGAATATAACCGAATTCCCTTCATGTTGAGGTCTTTCCTTCTGGAGGTTCAAGTTTGTGTTCCAGAATAGTCAACCTGATAGTTTTTTTCTTTGCAATTTATCAATTAGGTTTCTGACCTCACTTCTGAAGCCATCCCATCTCCCCCTCTAGGAGATTCCTCTTTGAGATACATATTTTGAAAAACTGAAAACTTTTTCTCAACGATTTGTCCCAGGGATCTTGAATCGATCGTCTAAAAGTTTTCAATTGGTACCGTATTTCAGCTGCCATCAGGTGCCCATTTTCGAGTAATAACGTCTTATATCTATCAATACAGGTGAAAAATGCCTAATTTTAAGAGTAATTTATTTACTTGAGTATATTTTGAGTTTTAGAACTTATAATTGAGATTGTTATGCTTTCACCCCTCAAAAGCTACCTTTTCCCACCAAAGAAATGTTTTTCATTATTTTGTCGTTTGTTAGAAAATTGATTCCAATAAGAATATAATCAAGTTTCAGAATTCTAAAATGACTAAAACTTGTCTATTTCCATCTTCAAAAAACTACTTTTTCCATCAATAAAGGGAATTTTTTCAATATTTTTAATGAATTCACTAGCGTATTCTTATTGTTATTACGGGACAGTTCCGTGAAACTCGGAAGTTTTGGCTAAAAATTTCTTCCACCAGACCCATTGTGGGCACTGCGCCAGTGTGACGTCATAAATTCTCCTGAAGATGTCCATTTGAGCACAATGGAATTATTCCTTTCACACCAAAGTCTGTAGAAATTTTCTCAACAACTTTTTTTATTTTTGTACAAACTTAAATACTATTGTACAATCAGTTGCGCAGATTCCAAAGTCAGATTAGTGAGCAATTATGCAATACAATCACCAATCTGAGTTTGGTTTCTTTAGTGCAACTGGCCATGTTTGCAAAGAGAAATTCAATACATCTGGTTAGCCCCATACGTTCAATAATTTGACTAGAAAATCTGAGTCTGAAAAAAAGTAAAATCGTTCCGAGAAACTCAAAAGAAATCCAACAATAATTGTAAAAAAAAAATCAATCCAAATGTAGTTGTTCGGGCACTTTTGGCGTATCTTCCAGCTTTTTATCCTTCTCTTTTCCATATCGTTGTTCGGTTTTTAGTCCGTCCGCTTCCCGCAGATCTTTCTGCAAACACTCGAAAGCCGAATGGGAGCTCTGCTTCAGTTGGAACAGCCAGCGTTGCTGAGGCGACGACGGATCCAGCGGTACCGGTTTCAGAATCGGTTTCATTGAAACCTTTTCGCAACCGTCCGGCGGCTCCCTTGACAAGTTCATCCTGGGTGATGAACCTGGGGGTAGTGGGTCTTGTTCGGGGCTAGATCCGTGACTATCTGTTGGAAAAAAAATCTAAGTACTGCGAGTTGCAAAAAAGTTTGAATACAAACCCCCGCTTCTGTATTTGAGAGGACGCGGTTCTTGATACAATAACGATGGAGAGTTCAGTAAAAGATCAGCGACGGGGGCTCTGCGGCCTTCCGGGGTCGGTTCCCTCAATCTATTACATTCTGAATTCAAATTAGGTCCTAGAATTGTGTAGCTTTCTACTTCTTGATTGAGGCCTTCTTCGGAACTTCTAGACGATTTCGGTTGGTTGGGATTTCGTACGTTCGGGGATAAGGCTAAAGCAGAACATTTTCAAGTGAGATCGGGATGATCAAGCAAGCTTCAAAAACTCACCAGTTTGAGAACTGACGGTGACGGTATCATCGGGTTCCATCATGTTTGAGTCTCTGTTGAGGCTTCTTCGCCGTCCACGAACAGCTAACTGTGCCAGCCTGTCTTCAATGAATTCTGACGGAGGAAATGTCCGTAACGAATCAGCGGTAATTGGTATATCAGTCTGAAACACATCATATTGAAAACAAAACTTGTATTGTCGTTCTATGTATTCAACTTGGGACGATTTGTCTTCTACGTATCTAAATCAAGTGTAAACCCAATGCAGAGAGTATGCACTTACAGAGGAATCACGCTGTAGGGTCAAGTAAGTTTGAGAATACGACATTCTACCGTCCGAATGTCAAACTAAGTACAATAACAATTTTTTTTCTCGAAAAATGCTTATCCCAACTTTGCCTAATGCTCTTGCGCTTATATATAATGGCTTGTTGTTAGAACTTCAGGACTAGAAATTACTATTACGTGGTTTCTTCGTGAGTGCCTACTATCTGCCGCCCAAAGAATTTTAGTAGATTATGTACCTGTGTTGATCTATCCTGGCGCCAAAAAACTCTGTCGCGAGGAAAAAGTCCTCTTAAATAAATACTATCTAGGGATGCCGTCTTCCGAATAGTTTTATCATTATTGCTGAACTTTGATTTGTCTGAAACAAAAAAGTTGGGTTTAGCGCTTTAGTGTATATATTTAGGCAGGCTGACGTTCAATCCCACCATCAAGAATATAATATACGTACATACAGGTGATTTCATTGAAAAGGAAGGTACCCACCTCCGATTATTTGCTGCACCATTTTTTTCTGATTCAAAAATGCCAGAACAGTTCATTTTCAACCTTGCCGTTCCACCCCCTGGACAGGGAGACTTCTTTTTCGAAAATTTTAAATTGAAATAGGGGTGTCCTTGAATTCTCTTGGCGACAAATTGAAAAAAAAATCGTTCTGAAGTTATGAATTTTTCAAAATCGGAGATCGGAGGTTTTTCTTCAGCTTTGTATCTGAAAAACCAGCTAAACCCTTTGTGGCAAACATTCTAGATTGGAAGAAAACACGAACACCAAGTTTCAATTTTTCAACTCATGGTTGGAACTAAGCTAAGGTAGGGGTGAAAGGGGCTGAGCTGGGGTATAATGGGGTATAATCCAATTTTTTTCTTCAATTGGTAATAAGGAGCTGAACACTTCCTTATAAGCATGTGGTAGTTTGTTTCACTTTTATCCTCATAATAGGGCGGGAAAAAATTCGCAAAGAATTCCTTTCTGAGCCAGTGACGTCACTAGATCGGGCCAGGTTATACCCTGATTGGCAACATCGCGGTTTTGGGTGCGATGGTAACCAATACTCATTTATTTCTGTTTGAAACAATTTCGTAACAGACGTCAAGTTAGACGTCAAACTGGAGTTTGATCTGGGGTGGTATGATTAAAAGAAGTATTTACTTTTACTTCAAGTAGAAGCTTTTACTTCGTAGTATTTTGTGAAGCATAATCCTATACATGAAGTAAATACTTCGCCTAGAAGTTGTTACTACAGTGACAAACTTCAACGTTAACGTCACCTGAAAAGTCTTTCGTTCTGAACGTGATCCTGGCTTTGAATCCATTTTGTGGCCAGTATGAGTTTGAGTAGAGACAAAGAAAGTGCCAGCGAAAACGGTGTAGCAAAAAGCGAGGAAGATAAGGATCTGCAGATGGCCTTTGTGATGCTCTTGCAGGACCGCAAAATCTTGCGGGACAAGGGGAAGGCCCCAGCAATAAAAGCAAAAAAGATAATGCAGCCACTGAAATTGCACAAATGTATAGTAGAAACATCAAAACTTTGGCTTTGGACAAGTAACATCAATTTACTTCCTCAGCGCTGAAAAGTTGAAAATGAAAGAGAACTGACCGATACTTTCTATATTGCGCTCCTCCATAACGCCCCTGTTTTCCAAACTTCTCTACAGTTTGTTCCGAGACTAACAAACATGGCCATTTGACCACTTTTGAATTGAATTTCAAATGCGAAGTTGCTTTTTGATCAACTCCAGCAATACTATAGTATTTACTTCACTTCGAAGTAAATACTACACAAAATTAGCATAAGCTGTAGTATTACCTTCTATTTACTCGAGTACATAGAGTGGAGTATGAAGTAAAAGCTTCTACTTCTTACTTTAGTTTTTCTTCAAGTAGAAGGTGAAGTAAATGCTACGGGATTCGAAGCACTTACTACTGAGTGAAGTATTTACTTGAAGTAAAAGTAAATACTTCTTTTAATCATACCACCCCTGATTGAGGTAGATGAAATAAGTGACCCTGCCGTTATTATCTGTTATGGACAGAGGGCAGAGGCTTTGAGGAAGGGAGCTCAAGTTCACGACCATGGCAGATATACGTTCTACTGCACAAATACAAATTTTTCAAACGTGAAAGCGAAGAGGTGAAGCTCCCATAGTTCGTCCAGAATAAGTAAATAACTTTCAATCTATCTAAAAAGAACATTCGTCCTCACAAAAATGCTAGAAAACGGAACGTGGATGGTGTGTGGTGACTGGTGAGTAGGTATCGTTTTCGTTACTGTAAAAAGTGCGGTTGATGCTGGCGTATAAGACAGTCACCCTCGCAGTCACCCAAATTTTATCGGCCAGACTCCAGACTTGACAGAACTATTAGGGATAGGTAGGTACTCACTGTGCATTACAAAGCAGGTAAAAAAGCAATCTGGACGATGCTGTCGGATATGTTCAACTGAAAAGAAAGTATCCAATTTGCAAGATAAAAGCGAAGGTGACACCGGAAGATGAAGTTAGTTCAGTTATTTTAAAATCGTAAGCATCAGAACTAGTCTCACTTCTACTGTCTTCGTCTGTGCGGAAGGGTTCTGGATATCGACCATTCAGCTGGGGTAGGTATTCACTGAATGTACACAGCTTTCCATACAGTCGACGCTCACCGTTGATTGGGTGCATATTCTTTGGTATTGGAGCAACTAGCAAAAAACATGTTTTATCTCACCCAGGGCCTTACTTGGCATTATTGTTATGGAGACAAGCAGAGGCAGACCGTGCACAAGAAAGAACAAAATTAGTACGGATTTGCAGTCAGAGCTGACAGTCTGACAACTGGTTTGAATGTTTGAAACAGATCTTCGTTGCTATCGGAACTCAACTCGCGGGCGTGATCCCTGCTCGCGGGGTTGCCAGTTCAATGACGTCACTAGGTCGTCTCTTCAAATGAACCGATCCCCTCCTGCTCTTTTCAAAAAAGAATTATCGCCTTATTGTGATATTCATGGTGAAATAGGCTACCACAGGCTTATTAGGGGATGTTAATATATAAAATGAATAACTACATAGTCCATTTTTTCAAATTGGATTATACCCCATTTTCACCCTTATTATTTAAAAGTTTCTAAAGGTGCGTTCAGTCAGCTTATTTAGCCGCAAGTTTTAATTTTAGTCGTAAGCGCTGCATCGCTTATTGGCTGTTCTGAGGAGGCTGGCTCATAAGAGCCAATGGGCGTCGCTGCGCTTGCGACTAAAATTAAAACTTGCGGCTAAATAAGCTGACTGAACGCACCTTAAGAAGAATTGAAGATTTGTTAAAGAGGGTATTTAAGCTCCTCTGGCAACTGAAAATGTCGGAAGGGTAATTTCACCCCCTATCCCAGCTTAGTTCCAACCATGAGGTAAAAATAGATCATTTAAATTTTGGTGTTCGTGTTTTCTTCCATTCTAAGATGTTTACTAAAGGAATCCACTGGTTTTCCAGGTAAGTAACTAGTGATTGAATAAATTTGTCCTCAAGTCGCCTATGATTCCTGAAAATCTGGTGGAAAAATGCGGCTACCCAGGAGACCGAGGCCTACTTTGAGGAGAAATTTATTCGATCACTCTCTACAATGCTGACGAAAAACAAATCCGATATTGACAAAATATCTTCAGAAAGGGTTGTTAGATTTTCATCTTTGTCAACTATTGTGAAGAGAATCGAGAGATCTTTAAAATGATGCGCACCGCGATCTTTATTCCCACTTGAAGTTGAAATTTTTGAAAAGGTGAAGTCCACTTTGTCTAGAGGAATGGAACGGCACGAGTGAATGAAAATACGCTAGCTGTATGCCCCCTCGAAAAAAAAAACTGCCGTCTGACTTTTTATAGAAAAAAAAACTGCAGGCAAAAATTGGGGGTGGTTCCTTTTAAAAAATCGGTTGTGTCACCCCAAAACTTTCCCGACTAGTATCCAGGAACCTATGAAAAATTTTATTCGAAACGTTCCTTTGGGTGGAAAGTTGGTATTAGAAAGATTGAAAATAATTTGCAACAAAATCTGAATTTCCCAGGAAAACCTCATATCTTATTTCCAATCATCTTATTGTAAAAATCGTCAATTAAGGCTTCACTTTAAGCTTCATCTTTTAGAAAGAGTTCGGTTTCGAAAACCCAGGCCGGTTTTACATTCTCAACCGGAAAATTGGAAAAGTAATTGTTGGAAAATGTTCAAGAACCAGTTACCTTTTGTTTAAAAAAAAATGATGAGAATCTGTTTATGGGATAAAAAGTTGTAAAATTTGCAGTTTTTCCAGAGAGGAAATCTCGAAAACCGTGGGTCAATTTTAAAAGTTTTTCCTCCAAAAATAATTCAACCTTTTCTCCAACTTCATTCCCAGCATGTCTGCACCTAAAATGAATATTGCGTGGGGCTCACCGCTCACCGCATGTGGAAGTTTGCACTGCAGTACTTTCAAATTCACGAAATGTGCAAATTTCATTTTGAACAAATTACCGTCGTAAAACCGGAACCGTGTCGATTTTGAAAATGGGTCTACTCTCTACACGACGCCCAATCCAATCTAGGTACTTTCGTTATCAGTCGGAATTTTCCGAAAAAAGTCGATCCCCGAGCAGGAATGAATTTTTGAGTGAGCCTGGTCAATAAATCACGGGCGAGAGACCCTCTCGTGTGGCAACGGCCAGGAGAAATTTTGAAAATTCATAACGCCCTACTGGAAAACGGTGGACAAGTGCAACTGCAGACCTAATTTGAGTCTTTTGTTGTGTTGCTTCCTGCCAAATTGGGTTCCAATCCATCGGATAGATTTTGAATAATTGAATGGTAAAGTTTTGAACTTTGACTTTTTTTAATTTGACAGATGACAGATAGGGCAATTCTTCCAACTGTTCTGAATTCAGTTTTTGACATACACAAGTCAACTTCCGTGATATATAGCTTCTGACATTTCTTGATAGTGACACTCATGTTTGACAGATGACAGCCAAAAACGCTCTGCAAAAACGAATGGGTTCTTTCGAGAGAAAAACCATGTCCGCATACCAAATTTCAAGTCGATCGGATCAACGGTTCGGCAGTTATTGTGGAAGATCACAGACAGACACACACAGACAGACAGGGGGGGGGGGGGGTCGGGAAAGTAAAAATCACCCTGTTGTACATTAAAAAATGTTCGCCTAGGAGATACACAAACGGACTTCAAAATTGTAGAGCAGGAGCATGGTACCTACTGGCTCGAGTGTTGTTTCAAAAACAATCATACCCTAACCTTCACCTGTAAAGTACCTCCTTTTTCACAAAGCCTGTCCAGACCAGATGAACGAACCAAATATACTAACTACTTGCCACTTGGCCATAGAAGATCATACACTCTACAATTTAAGTAGATAGATTTTATGATTAATTAAAAGTACCTATCTACTCCTTTATAGAAAAAGTGTAGGTAGATAGTGTATTTTCCAACGTAGAATCATATGGATTTATAGGTGTCTGGGTGGCGCTTCAGTAGAATGCCTACTTGACTTCTTTCTTGCTTCCAAGACCGTTTTGAAACCGATCAATTGGAGCCCCAACAGCTGGGTGTTTCGGTCATTTTCCAACCTAAGAACAAAGCTCTAACAAGAATAATTCTCACTTGTCACGTTGGCAGCATCGGAACTCCGTCGGCCTAGGGCCCCGTCGGCGGACCTAGTCCTCCAAGTGGATGGTGGTGTTACCACTGTATTATTGTCATTTCTTAGTCGACTGCCTTCTTTGGTGGCGGAAGAGATGGCAATGGTTGCCTTGAGGGGTCCCTGTTTGGGGGAAGATTTGGCCCGACCTGGGGGGCTTTGTCTCTGTTCTCCAGACATTTTGGGTCACACAATAACTTAGGCCAGAGGCAGCAGACCACACTGCGAATATCGATTCGTCAATCACTGATCTGGCCGCATGGAATTGAAAAATGCACTTATATGTATGCGAACAGCTTTGATATTGCTTTTATTTTTGGCCACCGTTTCGTTTGACATAATTCATTGTTAACATTTCGCTTCACACTTGCATTTCTTTTTGTCTCTGCACTGCACATTCCCTGCGCAATCCCCGAATGCAACCATTCAAGGCGAAAAAGTACAGAAAATCATCTAGCGGGCTCTGTCTCACGCGTCAGATAAACGTCAAACAGCCAACATTTCGCTACGGATCGAGTATACTCACTTCACTATCAAGCACTCTCCCCCCTTTTAGCTGCCGTCTGATTGGCGGAGAAAAGTTATGAATAAAATGAGTGTACTACACAAGCACCGACACAGGTGAGACTCGATTAATAAATTTTCTATCGGAAAACGTAACATAGCGCTTCCTGCTACATTTCGAGAGCAACTACATTCTCTTTCTCTACTTCTCTAGTACACAACTAAAAAGTAAAAAGTGAACCGACGACCGACGCGTGGAACGTAACGAATCTTCGTTTTTGCGTTGTCAACCATCATCATTCATTTGACTACTTCGTTGATCGTTGGTTACAAAAAAAGTTTATCAAAGATGTGATTTTCATTTTGTTGTACCAAAATTTCTTTTAAACTTCCCGCGCTGCTGCGACATCTATGCGAAAAGCGTCAAACGCGATTCGTTTTGCCGCGTCGCTATAGATGGCAGCAGTGTTGACATGTTTGGGAACGCTTGCAGTCAAACATACACACTACAAATTAAATAAGGTATTGTTTCTCTTTAATAATTATTTATTTAGACAGCCATTAGGGCTTTTGCATAGTTTTCGTGGGGGCAATAATTATTTTTGCATCCCGTCATTGTGGCCCCCTGCAACTACGCGTGCAACTAAAATATTGTGACACAGCCATCTTCGCAGAGAAGTAAGATGTCATTATTACTTCAAAAACGGGGTTATTTTTGTGGCGCTAAAGTACAAAATATTCACGGAGAATGTTCATAACGGTTCATGTTTAATTTTTCTCCAGCTTGCAATGGAAAAAGAACCGGAGGAGGCGATGGAAACGGACCTAGATGAGGTAGTGGAAAAAGGACCATGTGAGGCAAAAGAAACAGAATCAAGTGGGACAAAGGAAACAGAGCTAAGTGAGGCAAAGGAAACAGAACCAAGTGAGGCAAAGGAAATAGAACCGGACGAGGTAGTGGAAAAGGAACCAGATGAGATAGTGGAAAAGAAACCGGACAAGGTAGTGGAAAAGAAACCGGACGAGGTAGTGGAAAAGGAACCGGACGAGGTAATGGAAAAGGAACCCGACGAGGTAATGGAAAAGAAACCGGACGAGGTAATGGAAAAGAAACCTGGAGAGGTAATGGAAGAGGAACCTGGGGAGGTAATGGAAAAGGAACCTGAAGAGGTAATGGAAAAGGAACCAGGTGAGGCAGCCGAAACAACACCATGTGATGTAAAGGAGAAAGAACTGGATAAGGTATTAGACAAAAATCCAGATGTGGCAGTGGAAAAAGAACCAGATGATCTCTTGAACATTGCTCCTCCTGAACCGGATGCTCCCAAGCAGGAGGTTGCCACAGATGCAGAGTTGATCAGAGGTAAGTTCCAGTTTAAACTAGGTACCACCGTTTAATCTCCATACGTGACATTCCAGATTCACAAGCGGATTTGGCCAAAGTAGACGTTCTGGTGTGCGGTGTCTGCCATGAAGTCTATCATTTCGTTGAAGAATTCGCGGAACATAAGTCTTCGGGAAAGTGCTCGGGTGTTCCGTCTGTCAAGTGCGAGAAGGAGGGAAAGCAGCAAGTGTGGGGCTTCACGTTGTGGAAAAATAAACAATTGAAAATACTGAAAGACACTGGCAAAGATATTCCGGGCTCTTGGGAGGTGTACCAGAAATGGGTGAAGATCGGACAAGAAGAGAAAGACTTGTGGATTGCTGCCGGACGGACGTTGCAGTTTTGCCATAAAATTGCATCTGCAAAAGTGCAGGAATTGACCGGTAAAGGGAAAAAAGTGGAAAAAGATCCTCTAGCCTTGGATGCAAGTAAGAAGCGTTTTATCAATGGCCGCGTTTGTAAGTCACAGGAGTTGTGGAGCACTTCCACGCGATTCGTCGAAATTTTAATTGTAACCAATGGCGTAGAAGTGCTCCACAACTGTTGTGACGTACGAACGCGGCCAATAATTCACCAGAATTTCCTAAAAATTTCCATTCAGGTTGGCTTTGGAAACACATTCTTCGTCAATTCAATTGACTGGATTGGTTCAATGACTAAATTTTGACAACAAAGCCAACTCCAAATGGACATTTTGTCGATCACAGAATGTTACGTGTAGAAATAGTTAAGTCCAGTGATAAGGCAACCAGAACCTTCCACTTTGAGCTGATGAAATGAGGTTTTGGGAGTATGACTGATAATATTAGAAAAATGTCAATAATATTGTTGACTATTGAATTTGAAACAAGAATTTCAAACAATTCAAATTTAACCATAGGACCTAGTCTGTAAATGAGACTACAATAATATATTATTATATGATCTTCATAATACGTCTGGTCTCGATAACCCAGGCCGGTTTTACATTTTCAATAGGAAAATTCCCGGGAAATTGGGAAAAAAGAAAAAACTGTTGGAAAATGTTCAAAAACCAGTTACCTCTTCTTTAAAAAAAATGGCGAAAATCTGTTCACAGGATGAAAAGTTGGATAATTTTTTTTGTTCGAAACGTCCCTTTCGGGTGGGAAGTTGGAGGTAGAGAGAAATATTGAAAATAATTCCCAGGAAATTGAAAATTTTGACAGGAAAATTTGAATGTTTTTTTTCAAATCATCTAATTATAAAAATAGTCAATTGAGGCTTCACTTCAAGCTCCATCACCTAAGGTCTCGATAACCCAGGCCGGTTTTACATTTTCAACAGGAAAATTCCCGGAAAATCGGGAAAAAAGAAAAAACTGAGAAAAAAAAAACGTGGAAAAATGTTCAAGAACCAGTTACTTCTTCTTTAAAAAAAAATGGCGAAAATCTGGTCACAGGATGGAAAGTTGAATAATTTTCAGTTTTTTCCAGAGAGAAAAACTCGAAAACCGTGGGTTCGATTTCGAAAATTTTTCATCCAAAAACGAATTCAATCTTTTCTCCAACTTTCATTCCCAGGATGTCTGGCACCTTAAATGAATATTTCGTTGGGCTCACCGCATGTCGAAGTTTGCACTGCAGCTTTTTCAAATTCACGAAATGTGCAAATTTCATTTTTGAAAAAATTACTGTCGGAAAACCGGACCCGTGTCGATTTTGAAAACGGGTGTACACGACGCCCTATTCAATCTACTTGCGATATCAGTTGAATTTTTCGAAAAAAAGTCGATCCTCGAGCAGGAATGAACTTTTGAGTGGAGTCCTGCATCAAAAGCGAATCGTCCTGGTCAAAACACGGATATGAGAGGCTCTCTCGGGTGGCAATGGCTAGGAGAAATTTTGAAAATTCATAATGCCCAACTGTAAAATGGTGGAATTTATAGTGCTATTCTGTAAAAAATAACATTCCATAAACGCTCTGTTATGTAAAAATTCACGTCGGCCATTGGCTGTTGCCTAGGTAATAACAACGTAACAGAGCCTCTATGGAATGTAATTTTTTAGAGAATCGCACCATTAGTTCCACTCCATGGGACAGATTTTGAGTAATTAAATAATAAAGTTTTGAACTTTGACATTTTTCATTATTTGACAGATGACAGATAGGGCAATGCTTCCAACTCTTCTGAATACAGTTTTTCAAGAACTTTCAAATGACATATCGCGAGTCAAGCTCTGTGAGATATAGCTCCTGACATTTGTTGATAGTGACACTTCTGTTCGACAGATGACAGCCAAAAACTAATGGGCTCATTCCACTGAAAAACCATGTCCGCATACTAATTTTCAAGTTGATCGGATCAACGGTTCGGCAGTTATCGTAGAAGATTACAGATATGTCATGTTTTTGCTAAATAATCAAGTGGTGTAGAAAGTACGGTGGGAGGGTAGAAATGGTTCGAATTTTCATGATCTACGCCACTGGAAAAATTATAATCTACAATAAACTACTAAGAAATCAATTTTCCATCTGATCATTCTGAGGTATATTTTCAAGAAAAAAGAACCCTGTCATGTGTTTGATGTGATGTTAGGAGCTAATACGAAGAAACAGTCGCAAGAAATAACATATTTCCAAATATCTCGAAAACGGCTTAGAATTTGGAGAAGCACTTAGAGAACTTCTGATAGGGCTTTTTGATGGATAATTGCCTTTCTTTATTTTTCACATCATTCACAATGGTTTTCGAAAAAAAATGGGAAAATTTCATTTTTACAATAAACGTCATCATTTCAGTTCAATTGATTTTTTTTCGCTAATTTTCTCTCCCCTTTTTTGAATGGGGCCTTGCAATTGAAAAACTCAACGTGAGGTCGCCACTACTGTAGGGGGCGCCTTCTTCGATAAAGCGGCCGTAACGACGCGAAAAACAGGGGAGTTTGAGTAGTTTGACCAGTAACTGACAGTGACGGGAGACGTCAAGCAAGAAACAGAGGTTATCCAAATTTCAAATCAAGACATAAAATGACGGACGTCGGTCGCTGAAGCGTCAACGCCGTCAAAATCGTCGAATTTGCCCCCAACGGTCGTGGCGCCCTCGGTGTGTAAAAGTGGCAGTGCAAGGCCCCATTAGGCAATTATTTACCATAATACAAAAATGAAAGTAAAAAATCTCAAATAGTTGCAAAAATAAAAAAAAATAAAAAAATGACGTTACAAAAAATCGAAAAATTTAAATCAACATTTTTTTGGCTCCCCTTCTAAAAACCTTTTAAATGCTTTCAGAAGTCCACACACCAAATTTTACGTGTACCGCTAGGACTGTAGCAGCCATATACAGAGTGTTTGCAAACTTGGGGTAGGAAATTGAACCGCAGTTACGTAATTGCTTCAAAGGTATAGGAAAAATGTTGAAAAAAATGTAGGGTTTTTGTTTTGAAAATATGGAGGGTCAAAAGCAAAAGGTGGTCCTTCGACCCCCTCTATTTTCGTTATTTTGAAAGATTTCAGTAAACTGTTTTCAACAGACCAAAAAGCAATGATTTGCTTTGAATGTGTTTTGTAATTTTATTTACTATACAGGGTGAGTCGCAAATCCTGAAAACCCAGTTTTCTTCAAAAATGCATGCAGAGAATTTCATATGAGAACTATTTGTGTTATTTGTTGCTCTACATCACTTCTAGAACCTTTCACGGGCATTTTCGAGGGAAAATAGATTTTTACGATTCATGACTCAGCCTGAACACTAAATAAAATTACAAGACACATTCAAAGCTTCAAAAAATTTGGTTTTTGGTCTGATGGAAACAGTTTCCTAAAATCTTTCAAAATAATAAAAATAGAAGGGGTCGAAGGACCACCTTTTGAGCCTCCATATTTCCAAAAATTAAAATCATAAATTTTTTCAACATTTTTCTGGCACTTTTGAAGCATTTCTCTAACCGCGGTTCAATTTTCTACCCCAAGTTTGCAAACACCCTGTATTATACTATACATATGTATACAGGGTGATTAAAAAATGGTGGACTTCCTTTCAGGCACGTTATAGTGAACGTTAACGGAGCATGGGAAAAATAATTTAAAAAATTATTCGGCTTCGATTCGCAAGTTATTAACAAAAACAAATCTGTCTAATCTGGCAGCATCGTATTAGTATAGTAGGTTCACTTGTACCGTGATTCTAGTTGGCTGTGAGATTTTGTTTCTAAGTTTTCAAATCTGATATTTGAAAACTCCCTAGAACTTGGCAGTTGGTTGCATTGATATTTGAAAGTTTAAGCTTGACGACAAGATCAACAACTTTACCGTTTGTCAAATCGAGTGTCAAATAGACTGAAAATCACAAGTTTCACGAAAATTGTGGTGAAATTACCATTATTGTGAAAACTGTGTTTGCGCCTCAGCTTGTGTCTTGAACGATAACGTCCAGTGCCCATTTCAAAGTCCTCGAGAGTGCCATCAAGAACTCGCTTCTGGGAGAAAAAATGGTCGGAATAGGTCCTGGGCATGTACCCCATAACGTTCAGCTTTGCGGAGAAGACGTGGATCTATTTTCAAAAACCACATAATATGGAAGCAATAGGTTTGTTTTGGCAGCGAGTTGCGGACAGTTTGCTAACTGTGATTCAGCGCGCATACTCGACTCCAACCAGTTTTCAAGTGGTTTGAAAGTTTTTGCTGCAAGAACGCGTAGCGAGCGGTTCCAGTTGAAACTAGGGACACAACAACTTGTCAAGTTTTCCCCGCCAAGCCGAGGTCTTATTCAAGGGGTTTCTGATGCGACTAAAAAAGTTGTCGACGGAAATCGGTTTTATTTTATTTTTTTCGTCAAGTACAAACTCATCCAAAAAGAAAATGTACAGACATTGCTATCAAATTTTGAAAATTTCCAAAATATTTTGAAAATATTTGAATTTGATTTTTGAAAATTCAAGAACTAGATAGCATCGACAATGTATTTTTCCTCAAGAAAGTCGCATGCAATTTGAACTTTCTATTTTCAAAAAAAAAAGGTACCAAAAATGACTTCTACTAATTCACTTTTTTATGTCTACGAGAAATCATTTTTGGTGCCTTTTTTGAAAATAAAAAGTTCATATTTGGCATGCGACTCTCTTGAGGAAAGATACATTGTCGATGCTATCTAGTTTTTGATTTTTCAAAAATCAAAATAAAAACATTAAAAAAAAAATAAAAAAAAACCGATTTCCGTAAACAACTTTGTTAGTCGCATCAGAAACTCCTTAATAAATTTACCGAATTAATGTAAATATGTAACTTTCAGCAGGTAAAACTATTTTAAATTAACCTCGAAAATGCGTCTTCATTTACCTTTACTGTCACACTGTCACATTACGCGCCACGCCATCAATCAAAGATCGCCCGATTGCGAAGAAAAGCGTACGCATGCGTCTGATCACCAGTTTCTTTTTAATTCTCAAACTCATCTGACCGTCCACAAACTGTTTTCGAACCGTTGGAGGCACCTGCCCAAACAGCTTACCAACAGTTGGCAACTCGAAGTTTACACTGCCCGAACGGCTCAACGGAAGCGCGCAGAATCCAAACGGTTGGAAACGGTTGTGTATCGCTGCCAAAACAAACCTAGTGAACTATTCCTGGTTTTTAAAAGAAGTACCCACACTCTGGAAGGCTGGAAACGATGGGAAGCTGAACCCTCCTAATTTTTGTGGAGATGGGATTCATCGGCGTTGATACTTGATTTCACTGCTCAGGACATCGTACTGGAACAAGAAATTTGCGGAATTTCTGAAAGGTGAACTACATCCACTCCATACTTGCAATTTGCAAAGTTGTTTTCGGTAAATTTCTCATTTTTGACAGCAACAGTCAACACACCATCACACCAACATAACCTATCTTTCGAAGCCAGACGCTCAGGCGCACACTAGGCAGTTGGACGTGAAGTCTACAATGCCAAACTGTGAAATTTGCCCAGCCTACTAGAATCACGTTACAAGTGAACCTACTATACCTACCTGGCACCTTCAGATCGAGGAGGTGCATTACAATAGCTGTGACAATAGCGTAATAATTGTACTGTTTACTCTGGAACAGGGATCACGCTCTGGAAACTCCGTAGACTCTGCCAGACCATACCAAACATACTTGCCAAATGTATTTTCACAGCACCTTTGAGGTAAAAGACGAATTTTGAAATTTAAGAATAAGACTAAAATCTCAATTGCAAGATAAATTTTCATTCGGGAGCTACTATCGACATGTGATTCTTCGCCAAGTAACAACAATGCTTTGCTTCAAAATGATGCAAACTGAAGAAGTTGAACTCAACTTCATCTCTTCCGAACTCGAAGGATAAAATGAGCCAATTTTTTTTACCATTATTTCCGTGCTCCGCCAACGTCTCCCACAACGTACACGGGAGGAAATGCGCAATTTTTGAATAGCACATTTCGTGGAACTTATGCGTAAGCGTGATATCGAACATTGACGGATAAGCGAGTCTGCAGTCAACTGTCAACTGTCGAATTTTGCGCGAGTTCCGTTCTCTCAGAGATTCTCACCAGGGCCGCTATTCTTGAATCGTGTGAAAAAAGTCCCTGGGAGTTTTATACAATCCGTACTACACTTCTGTAGCGAAAGTTGCCTAAAAACCACGATTTTAGGCAACATTCGCTACATCAGTGTACTGCGGAATGTATTTTACTCCCAGGGACTTTTCTCACACGATTCAAGAATAGCGGCCCTGCTCTCTGTTTCGTGATGCGTGATGGCTTCATCCTCCAAGAAAGTGCGAATTCGCTCAAGTGAACATGATGTGCCGGGCTGTCTGATTTGCAGCCCCCAAAAGCGCACCATCTTGTAGCGCCTTGTTTTAAACGATGCACGTTCATTTCCATGTGGAAATTAGCACGTTGAAATTTCACGCTTTGTTGGTTATGTCGGTTTGTTATTGTTATTGACTCGCAGAACTGTCATTTTCTGCCAAAAATCTCGTGCATGCGCTCAGCTCCGTGCAAAAAGTGTGACCTTGAAAATTCCATGAAATGACCTATTGATTCATAAAACATACTCACCCCCATTTTTCTCGAGAACCGTTTGCGATATCGAGTCGCTGGAAAAACTGTTGTCGCTGGAAAAACTGTTGAATTAATTATATACCAAGGCTCGGAGGCCCCTTCTCCTTATTTAGGTTTCAACCAGCCACCATAATATCACTGCTTGTTGCTTGAGCTCTAAGTGCAATGTTCGAACGCTTTTTATCGCATAATACACCAGAGTAATTTTTGCTTTCTGCTGATTTCTACTTTTGTTTGTGTTTGTTTCAGATTCAGATGGAAGTGACGATTCAAAGGTAGTATCCAAAAGATCTTTTTTCAAATGAGGTTTTAAATGTTACTTACTTGCAGAAAGGAGTAAGGACACCAGCGAAGTCTGATAAGGAAGAATACAATGTTGAGAAAATTGTTGGAAAACGGTTCAATCCAAAGACGAGGCACTGGGAATATGAAGTGAAATGGGAGAATTATGACACGTAAGTTTGAAGTAACAGCTCTATTAATGGGCAGTTTCAATTTGATGTAGTTTATTAGTGTTTGTTTTTTCTACTGTCCCTGTAGTCCGATTTATTTCGCAATGCGTCAAGTAGCATGGGTAATTTTGTTCTTATATCTGAATATCTGAATTTTTTGAAAAGTTCCCATAGATTCGGTGTTGGTCAGGGTGCGTGTCATGGTAATTAAAAGTTGAAACATGGCAGTGTTTTTCAGATAGATTGTGTTTCTTGTGCGTGACTTCTCGCTCCTGATCCCCTACAGATAAAATGGGGCCTTGCACTGCCACTTTTACACACCGAGGGCGCCACAACCGTTGGGGGCAAATTAGACAATTTTGACGGCGTTGACGGTTCAGCGACCGACGTCCGTCATTTTATGTCTTGATTTTTGTATAACCTCTGTTTCTTGCTTGACGCCTCCAGTCACTGTCAGTTACTGGTCAAACTGCCCAAACTCCCCTGTTTTTCGTGTCGTTACGGCCGCTTCATCGAAGTAGGCGCCCCCTACAGTAGTGGCGACCTCACGTTGAGTTTTTCAATTGCAAGGCCCCATTGCAAGGCCCCGTTACGGAAGCAAATGGTACGAGATAACTTGAGAAAAAGTTATAAGCTTTGGCCCAAACTTTGAAAAACGCGCTGGCCGTGACTGCATAATTTTTCGCCAAGAGTGGGAGCAAAATTTGACTTTGAAGGTAGGTGTAGAAAAACGTAACTTGAAATGCAGGAACGCCTGTGTTTTCAAGGTCAGAGCGAAAGGAATGCTCATCCAGCCGAACTCGCTGAATTTTTGGAGCCATCTCAAAATATTTGAGCTTTTGCGTTTGAAATGTTGCGCTGATGACATGAAACGGTACCAGTCCATTCTTACAGTAGATGACTGTGCTGCGCTACAGCGGAATTTCAACAATCTAAATGAATGGTGTATCTGAAACAGGTTGCCGTTGAACAATATCGAGAAGTGTAGTGTTATGAGTTATCAAAGAATTGCGTCGCCCCTGTTACATGACTACACCATCGATTGTAGGATCTTGAGTAGGCCGCTTACTATGAAAGATCTGGGGTCACCTTCGATCATGACCCTGAGGATGCTTGGATTTATTCTGCATAGATGTAAGTATAATGTGTCCAACATCATGATCTTTCGAACCTTTTATATGATGTCTTTCGTTCGTACTCGTCTTGAGTACGCCTCAGTTGTGTGGGCCCCAGCTTATAGTCCGGGAGCCCACTGCAAAAATCTGGGTCGATCGCTTTTATGGAAAACTTCTGTTTCAATCGATAGCGGGCAATAAAATGGACCTTACAACCTGGCAGCCACTTTCCCTCCCCTGCTTTAAGGGTGACCGCCGGTGTCAAAGAATATGTCACGTAGCTTATCATATGATGCAAAATGCCGCGTTGAATTTGACGTCTGTAGCTCAGTGGTAACGTGTTTGAAAGCTGCTTGGGAGATCCGGGGTTCAAATCCCACAAAGTGCTAGTTTTTTTTTTCTCAAAAAACCATCAAAAATTAATTCTGCTTGATTCAAATAATATCTTGATGTTTTACAAGCGAAAAAAAAAACAAAAACAAAAAAAAGAAATCTTGATGAAGGTTTGAATCTCCTACCCTTGAATCGCGATGCTTCGGTCTAGACCACTCGTCTATCAAGCCTTTGTTTATCGGTGCGTCATTTGTTCATAAAGTGATAGGTGTAGAAAATTAATCAATATGGTCATCTTTGACACCGGCGGCCACCCTTAAAGCAGGAGATGGAAGGTGGCTGGCTGCCGGGTATTGTAAGGTCCATTTTATTGCCCGCTATCGAATGAAACAGAAATTTTCCATGACTGCCCAGAGTTGCTGCACAGCATAGGATTTCGAATTATTCCCAGGCTCAACTCCCGCAGTACTTGACTACTTCATCTGCCCTACGCAAGAATCCGCGGACTCACTTTTTCACGTCTCCACCAGATGATCCATTTCTACTCTGGCGTTGAGGCTCATTGTGACATACTTGATGCCATTGTTCAGCAATCAAAGAGATTTGAACGTGCTTCAAATAATAATAATACTAATGATAATAAATTACGATGATGATGATGATGGTGATGATAATAATAATAACATTTTTTTTTGGAAAACCCGGATGAGGCGGTGAGCGGTAGTTCACAATGCCAAATCTGAAAATTCTACCAGCCAACTTTTTTTTTGCATTACAAAATGAATCGGACTATACAAGTAGGTAGTTATTACAAGGACAAAATGATCTGATTTTTTCCTATACTGACTTCTTGGTTTGGATCTTTCTTTTTTAATTCTTAGCGAAACATGGGAGCCACTCGCACATTTGGAAAACTGCAAAGCCATGGTTCAAGAATATGAGGCAAAACTAAAACAAGAAAAAGAAGAACAAAAAGAGAAGAGAGGTAGAGGACGACCAAGGACAGGTCTAACACCATTATCAACTCCTGTCAAAATTATCCAGAAAAAGACGTCAGTTGTGACTCCTGTTATATTCTCCAGTCCAGGAGGGTGAGTACACATTTTGTTGACATTGTGCTGAACAATGTATTAAGGTAGCATAATAATAGTCGGCTTGGTGAGTTTCGGATTTTTAATTTGTTCATGTGAGCGTTTGCACGTGCGTGTTACTAAAGATTTATTAGGTATATACAGGGTGGTGAAAATTTCGATGCTCACCATTGGTATCTTGGAATCGGTAAAAGATACGAGGTCGGTTAAATTAGAAAAAAGTTGCGCATTTTTGTGGCGATTGACAATCTGAAATGAAACTTTGAATATTTTGATCGGTTCACGATTCATCACGAAAAAACTGAAAATTTTGATTTCAGAAATTATTTGTTACCTTTCCAACCATTCAAGCTATTTCAATCAAACTTGGTAGTTTTATGTTTTTGATCACTCCGAGTCGATCAATGTTGACAGAAATTTTCCAGGCCTTCTAGATGTCAAATTATAATAGTCAACTTTTGTTTCTCTTATGGCCGCCATATTGGATTTTTGTACAAATAGATAGAGAAAACAAATCAGCTTTCCGAATTAGTAACCAACATGTTCTTTTTATGACATTTTAAGCGTCAAATTTTGAAATGCTCGTAAATTATTGACAAAATCGGGAATGCTTTGAAAAATAATTGGAATATTATCAATAGCAACAACAAACAAGTGAGTATGCCTTCACGTGCGTGAGTCTCAGTAGCGCATTTTCTCAAAGAGGCATATTGTGAACGTAAAGAAATTTGGTTGAAGGAGAAACACCATTCCTTGCCCACTTTCTTCATTTGAAACTCATTGTGATATTTTGTTATCAGAATGGGGTACTTGCCAACTAAATAGATTTGAATGAAAATTCTTTCACTCATCAATATTTTTTTGTTTAGAGGGCGGGAGCTGGGAGCGGCGACTAATCAAAAGTGGCCTATCTCTTCCCATTTTTAGTCAGCTATCTATATAGCGGAACAATTAGATCGCCATGTCTTCAAGGTTATGTTTTACATTTATCTCTTACTTTTGGGGCGGCGTGTGGGAGCGGCAGAGTTTAGCAAAGAAATTTTTCCACAGTTTGAGTTGGGAGTTTCTGAATGTTTGAGGTAACATTAAAATGTAAATCAGTGGAAATTATTGGAAGTTGCACTTTTTTTCTTTTGGGGGTGGAAGTTGGAGGCGGCGTCATATCAAAAGTAGCCTATTCTTTCCCATTTTTAGTAAGCTATCTATATAGCGAAAGAATTAGATCGTTATGTCTTCGGGTTTATGTTTTTCATTCATCTCTCACTTTGATGGCAGCGTATGGGGGCGGCAGCATTCGGCAAAGTAACTGTTGCACAGTTTGAGTTGGAAGTTACTAAATGTAAGGGAAATATGACAATTAGTGAAAATTGTGAAAGTTGCATTTTTTGCTTGGAGGCGGCAGCTGGAGGCGGCGGCTAATTAAACTGGCCTGTCTTTCTCCAATTTCAGTCAGCTATCAATATAGTGAAAGAATTTAGATCGCTATGTCTTCAGGTTCATGTTTTTCATTTATCTCTTACTTTGAGGGCGGCGTGTGGGAGCGGCAGCGTTCGGCTGAGCAAATGTTGCTCAATTTGAGTTGGCAGTTCCTAAATGTTAAAGGGAACATCTTAATCAGTAACATTTGTGAAAGTTGCACTTTTTATTGTTTGGGGGCGGAATCTGGGGGCGGCGACTAACCAAAAGTAGCCTATCCTTTCCCATTTTTAGTCAGCTATTTATATACCGATAGAATCAGATCGCTATGTCTTCGGGTTTATGTTTTTCATCCATCTCTCACTTTGATGGCAGCGTATGGGGGCGGCAGCATTCGGCAAAGTAACTGTTGCACAGTTTGAGTTGGAAGTTACTAAATGTAAGGGAAATATGACAATCAGTGAAAATTGTGAAAGTTGCATTTTTTTACTTGGAGGCGGCAGCTGGAGGCGGCGGCTAATTAAAAGTGGCCTATCTTTTTCCAATTTCAGTCAGCTATCAATATAGTGAAAGAATTAGATCGTTATGTCTTCAGGTTCATGTTTTTCATTTATCTTTTACTTTGGGGGCGGCGTGTGGGAGCGGCAGCGTTCGGCTGAGCAAATGTTGCACAATTTGAGTTGGCAGTTCCTAAATGTTGAAGGGAACATCTCAATCAGTAACATTTGTGAAAGTTGCACTTTTTATCGTTTGGGGGCGGAATCTGGGGGCGGCTACTAACCAAAAGTAGCCTATCCTTTCCCATTTTTAGTCAGCTATTTATATACCGAAAGAATCAGATCGCTATGTCTTCGGGTTCATGTTTTTCATTTTAAAGTGCTTGGGGGCGGTTTTTAGCAGTTTTTTCATGTTGGCGGCGCATATTGAAGACGGAATGTTTGTTGGCTTACGTTTGTAAGTGGCAACTATGTATTATTCAAAAAATGAGAACACTAGAGCATCAGGTCTGGTAGAAAGTGCAATATTATGTTATTTCAAGTTTATCGGGGGCGGTTTTCTCTATGTTGGCGGCGCAATATGGACATCCAATATAGCCTAGCCCTCCTTTGGGAGTGGCAGCTATGTAACAGCGAAAAAATTAGAAAGCTAGGTCGTCTAGTTTGGGAGGAGTTCGATGAACGGACGGACGGACGGACGGACGGACAAAGCGGTTGCAATAGCGATTTTCATCAAGATGGAAAATGCGCTAAAAAGTGACAGATGGTGTGCAATTGACGTATCTAACTTCTTGATCGTGTTTTGTGCTTGTTTGTACCGGTAGTTCATAAATTGAATGGGTCAAGGGTGCCTGTGAGTTCAAAAACATCTGTCGGAACTAGCATCGTTCTTGTTAAAGCTTGACAAATTTATTAGAAAAGGAGTGAGGATTACCCTAGTTTCGACAGACGTTTTTGAGTTCACAGGCACCCTTGACTCATTCAATTCGTGAGCTCTCGGTACAAACAAGCACAAAACACGATTAAGAAGTTACGGCTCAATACCAAGTTGGGGCTGAGAGCGCCGCGCCGTAAGTGCCGTTACCATAGCAACGGCGGATACCAACCAATCAGACCGCGCTGTATTTGGCGAGTTACGCCGGCGCCGTCCCAAACTTCGCGCCTGCAACTTGGTATCGAGCCCTTAGATACGTCAATTGAACACAATCTGTCTTTTTTCTGTTGTTGCTATTGATAATATTTCAATTGTTTTTCAAAGCATTCCCGATTTTGTCAATAATTTACGAAAATTTCAAAATTTGACGCTGAAAATGTCATAAAAAGAACATGTTGGTTACTAATTCGGAAAGCTAATTTTTTTTGCCTATCTATTAGTGCAAAAGTCCAATATGGCGGCCATAAGAAAAACAAAAGTTGACTATCATAATTTGACATCTAGAAGGCCTGGAAAATTTCTGCCAACGTTGATCGACTCGGAGTGATCAAAAACGTAAAACTACCAAGTTTGATTGAAATAGCCTGAATGGTTGGAAAGATATAAAATAATTTCTGAAATCAGAATTTTCAGTTTTTTCGTGATGAACCGTAAACCAATCAAAATATTCAAAGTTTCTTTTTAGATTCTCAATCGCCACAAAAATGCGCAACTTTTTTCTAATTTAACCGACCTCGTATCTCTTACCGTTTCCAAGATACCAATGGTGAGCATCGAAATTTTCAGCACCCTGTATATGAATCGGACAGCACAAATCACATTGGCTATATTTCCCTACAAGTAAGTAAATAAGTAACGTGTCGTTGGCCTGAAATACGTTTTTCACAAAGTGTGCTGTCCTGACTACTGCCCTAGCAGATGTTTTCATGAATTTGTGCCATATTACTATAGTAGGTTCACTTGTACTGTGACTCTAGTTGGCGGGGCAAATTTTCTACTTTAGCATTGTAGGCTTGCCGCCTTTTCACCTTGTGTGAAACTGACTTCTCTGGAAGTGAAGTTATATTTCTTATCAAATTGATATTAAAATCTTGGAAAACTGACCTGGTCATAAGTGGACGTGCGACTAGGGGAACGCAGAGCTGTGTTACCGTCATGTAGACACCAAAAGAGCACGGGGCGGCCGCAAATTAAGTCATCTTGACGGCGGCCCGTTCAGGGTCGACAAAAACTCGTCCCGGGAACCCCCAAAACGAAAGCAAATTTCAAATTGAAGGTACTTACATCAATTTCGGTTCAATACACAACTTTGAGCGGCTGGGTTTTTTGAAATTTGGTTTTATTTACTTTTTACACGTAAATTCTTTTGCCAATGACAGACTGCACGGCGATCCTTGTATCGCCCACAATTCTTCAGGGTTTGACTTGTATTTTTGACTGGAAGAGACGAAAGGGTTGATGATTGCATGGGGCCCCTTTTTTGGACGAAGGGCATTGTACAATCTTTAATTTGAAGCATCTAAAGTTGAACCGGCTTCAAGAGGTTAGGAATATTTTTCACAACTGTCAAATGTCAAGGCTCTCTTGATTTATTTGTTCATTGGCGAAAATTAAAAACAAGTCGAAAAATTGTTACATTTTACCAATAAAATGGAAAAAAGCGTCAGACATCACGTCCCGCAAAAATGTTCCGGCTATCTGCAAAGGAAATACGCAAAAAATGTGTTTCAAAACTGGTCCGGCCAGAGCAGCCAACTGCAATGTTTTGGGGATTTTCTATATTTCACATTTGGAAACTTAGAAACAAAATCTCACAGCCGACTAGAATCACGGTACAAGTGAACCTACTTTACCGAGAGTTCATTAATTAAATGGGTCAAGGGTGCCTGTGAATTCAAAAACGTCTGTCGTAACTAGCGTAATCCTTTTGTATTAAATTTGTCAAACTTTGACAAGTTACGTCCCATATTATTGATCTCTGATCTGCCGTAAGTTTACGAGAATACTTCAAGTTCGAAAATACTCCTCGATCATGTAGGTTTTGTGCCCTGCCGTAAAATCACATTTAAAATGTCCCGAAAACGGAAACTGCGACTGGTTTGACAAATTACGATAACCAAAAAATTACAGACATCAAATGAACGATGCTAGTTCCGACATATGTTTTCAAAGTCACAGGCACCCTTGACCCATTTAATTTATGAACGCTCGGTATAAAACGGGATGAACTTGAAAAAAAACTTCAGCATAAATGATAGAAGACAATCATTGTTTTAGACAATCTCATAGCAGCATGTAGTGACTATTAATCCAAGTCTACGAAATAATATTTTAGTATTTTATTTAGATATTAAAATAATTTATAACAAAGCATTCTCAACTATTTTGTATTTTTTTTTTTCTATACAGTCGCCCACAAAGAACCAGCAAACAGAAAGCTCTGAATCAAGTTAAGGCCTGGTGCGGCAACATTTCAGACACTGACGAACCATTGAAAAGATCTTTCGACAGCGACTCAGAAAGCAGCGGCTCTCCCATTAAAAGAATGAAAATGGGAAAGAAAGAAAGCGAATCTGAAGATTACACTGACGAAGAAACAGTGGTTCCTGTCAAGAGCGTAACTAAAGTCGTCCACACGTACAACAACGGCGTAGGAAAGAAACTCCCTGACAATGTTCTCGTACCGGATTCAAAAGGTGTGGTAAGGATAAGCCAAAAACAGTTGCCTTCTCTCAGCTCTGGAGTTTACATAATGTCACGATCGTCAGGCATAATCAAACTCGATTCGACCGCTTCAAAAATAGCGACGAGCGGCGGTCAAGCCATCGTCAAAGTCGGGCCGAAAGTCGGTCAGACCCAAATCAAGGTAATTAAGAAGCCCGACAGTACAACTGCGAGTTCAGCAAAAGACAGTGCGTCATCTAAAGCAATCAAAACGGTCGCGCAAGTTGTGAGCAAGGCGTCGAAAAAAGAAGCTGAAAAAGGGAGAAAAATCGATGTGGCACAATTGGCATCGCCAAGTTTCAAAGAAATCTCGAAGGTCCCGCCGAAGATATTTGATGATGATTCGGACGATGGTATAGAAGAGTTGGAATTCCCGAAGGATTTGCCGTTGCCCGTGCCGGAAAGCCCGCCGGGTGAGTTTGTATTGGATCCCTTTACAGGGAAAATTGCCGGAGAAGAGTATCCAGATCCTGGACCATTGAAAACAAACATAGTTAAACAGGAGACTATCGACAATATCGTTAAATTGGCAGCGGCGGACATAACCGAGGAGGATTTGAAACCTGACACTAACACTGTAACGATCACTGCAAACGAGCCTGTCGTGGTGACAACTAATGAAAATACAGTGAGCAGCAGCAGCAGCAGCACGCCGATCAAAACGACGCCGGTTAAAGCTGATCAATCAATTTTGAATACGGCCATGGTGAACTCGAACATTCTGCAAAAAACGTTGTTAACGCCCGTCAGTCGCAAATCTCAGCCGAAAGTGTTGAACCAATCTGTTGGGGCTAAGCCTCTAACGCAGGCTGTAGTCAAGCCTCTAACACAAGCTAAGGCCAGGCCTATAACGCAAGTTGGGGTCAGACCGCTAGCACAAGCTGGAGCCAGGCCTCCAACGCAAATTGGAGCCAGGCCTTCAACGCAAGCTGGGGTTAAGTCTCTTACGCAAGCTGGGGCCAGACTTTCAACGCAAGCTGGGGCCAGACTTTCAACGCAAGCTGGGACCAGGATTTCAATGCAAGCTGGGGCCAGGCTTTCAACGCAAGCTGGGGTCAAGCCTCTAACGCAAGTGGTTCGGACTCCCGTGATGAAAGTTGGCTTGGCGAGATCTAAACCGAATATATTGCCGAAAAAGTATAACGTTGCTGCAACAACGACCCCAAATATAAAGACCGTTTACAGTAGGGTGAAGAGTGGCGTGCCGGCCAAAATCGGACACACGACAATCCAATACAGAACGACGAGTGCTAAGTCTTATCCTTCGGCTTCTCAGGCGAGAAATCAAAGCGCCAGGCTGACTCCGATAAAGAAAAATTCTCCCAAGGTGTTGAATGCCAGCGTGTCCCATGCGGCCATCACGCCTAAAGCAATCATCAGCATGCCTTCATTGACCACCGACGATGGGTCTGCTACGGCGACGCTATTGTCAACCAGTGCCGTCAGTGTTGCCAATTCGTCCACCAACGATGCCAACCTTTCGACATTCACTTTGGGCGATGGAGACAGACCGATGTTTATCACAGGCGACGACGGCACGATTTATCAAGTTGCAGGACAAAACGAAGAAGGACAAACCATTTTGCTGACGCAAGGTAGCGATGGACAGCAGCAGTGTCTATTGGTTACCAATGAAGCAGTCCAGGAAACCACGCAGCAAATTGAAACTCCAGCTCAAGTGATGATGGAAGTACAGGAGCAGCCCGCGGAAGTTGCCGAGGATCAGCCTGTGGTTGCACAATTCATTCGGACAGAGCCTCCTAGTCCCGGTATGTACTTCCTCTAAATGTTTAGCAGCACTTACAGTCCTTCCACATGATCCGTGGTTCGAGTGACATGGGCAAATTTTCTAGTTTATAGCATTGAAGATTTGCCGCCTTCCTACGTAGCGTGAAACTGGCTTGTCCAAAAGCTACGTGCCTTGTCAAACTGACATCAAAATGTTGAAATCTTGAAAAGATTGACAATGTCATGCGTGGAAACTGGAAATGCGACTCGAGGGTCCTATACACATGTTACTGTCAAATAGACACCAATACCGCACGGGCTCCTTCAAATTTTACAGCATTCGGGATTCACCTCGACACAGACTCGCCCCGTCTCGCAAAACGGGGACAAGTGGCAAATTGAAGGTTATGGCATTCATTTCGGTCCAATCATAGACGGTCCAATACGTAACTTTGAATGGCTGGTTTTTTTGAAGTTTGGATTAATAAACTTTTTACACGTGAATCCACTACTGCCAAGCCAGGCTACACCCACCACAGACGGCCGGGGTGTTCCTTGTTTTGCCAGTAATTCTTTAGGGCTTGGAGCATCTTTTTGACTGGAGCAGGCTAAAGAGTCGGTGCTTCCATTGAGACACCTCCTATAAAGCGACGACATCGCATTTTTTCAAATTGAAGCGTTGAAAAATCGAACTCGCTTCGAAAGGTTAGAAATATTTTTCTGAACTGTCAAATGTCACAGGCTTCTTTTATTTCTTTGTTTACTGATAGCTCAGGAATATTAGACAAAATAGCACCAAACCAAGCAGTTACAGTACCATGGAAAATCCCGCACTGTACCCCATCTGCGTTACAATATATTGCCAAAATAGGACGCACCAGACCTTTTCTGTACTTTTTTCAATTGCAACCCAATAACATGCGGAAGTAGAGAATATATCCTCATTCACTGTAACTCTGTACCATCCCCTGAACATATCATGAAAAATTCCCCGCACTGCCCCTTGTGGTCATGGAAATATATTTGGGTATTTGGGTCAGTTTTTTCGTCGATATACTCACTTTTTCTGGTTTTCTCGATATTATCCCAATAAATGCGAAAATTATTGGAAATCTTCCAAATCAATAGCACTGGCACGAGTGGCACATCAACTGCTACTACTCGAGGTATCTTATTTCATAAATCATGGAAGTCATAGTCACAAAGAATGGCGGCCAATAGGCCGCTTTTTCACCCAGAGCTCATCTGATAGATCCGCTGTCGGTATCTTGATTATATGATTGAAATTACGCTATTAACATCCGTTGGTATGGGCTACGTGCATGACAGGTAGCGCCGCCGCGGAATGTGAAGTTCTTGTTGGACTGGATTTAGTTAGCGAACATCTCACTAGGTGGCGCTTATAAAACGCGTCACTTAGGGTACCTGTATTACCGACGCTTGCGCTTACTAGGCTAACACATTCACTCGTTGCCATGAGCAATCTAGAAGAGCTAAATGACACATATTTGGCAGTTTCAATCATTGGCGAAGCAAGTGGGAAAAAGTAAGGTTTCAAAGAAAAAACTGATGGTGTCCTAAAATATATCAACACGAATGAAGTGTATCTAAAAATATCATATGATCAAAAGGTATCTTCAACAGGTTCAGGCGGCCATTTATGCACTGTGCAGGTAATGTATGCAGGTGCAGGTATTTGCACCATACTTACTTAGATATACTCTATACACTGATAGAAAGGACCACCAGATTCGTCCGCTTGAAAAGTAGTCCCGAGCGTTACCCGCGAAATTTAAAATTCCAGTTAGAAAGAGGTGCTTATTTCCGCTAATCACAGCTAAGTGCTATGGTAATTTTAAATGACACCAGTTTAATACCAATTTTAATGAATGAGAAAATATTTTTTTTGAATGAAGCTGATTTTATTACACACCACTCACAACAGCCGAGCCGACTACAAATAACAAACATTATAGAGAAATGGAGGTTAGAAATCGTACGTTAAGTGTCAAACCCGCTGAATGTAATGCCATTGGCTTGGCGTAGGAATATTTTGCCCGGGTAAGACTACCAACCGAACAAAACTAATATTAGTTCCAAACGCGCCTATGTTGTTACAGTCTTTGGTGCTTTTGTTTGCTATAGGTTACATCACTGAAATTCAAAAAAGTCCGTTCTATCGGTGTACAGACTAAACTCGAAAATCTTGGCTCTAGAGGCTGATACCTATTTTGCTCAGACATCCGACAACCAGCCGAGTAGCACCACTTTGTCACTTTCCGCTGCCGTTATTCTGTCAACCGTCAACCAAACTGTCGCCCATTTTGCAGTTGCCCATCAAAACAAACAAATGCACGAGAAATAAATGTCAAAACAGTAGCCATGGAACCACATCGAAGCTGCCTGCTCCCAAATAAGTCCAACAAGAATTTCCTATTTTCACCACCATAAAATTTAGCTCTTATCAGAAACTCAGAACAAATTCAATAATTTAACATGTTACTCTCCTCCCTCTGAAAGCATCTGTAAGATATACTTATGGCAATAGGTAGTTCAGAGTGTCACTGATCGTAAAAATTATCAATATTTTTGCAGTTTATTGGGTTCGAATTGAAAAAAAAAACATAAAAACGATGTGGTGTGCCCTCTTTCGCCAGTATCTTGTAACGCAGATGGGTGTGCGGCATTTTTCATGGTATGTTCAGGAAATGTTACAGAGTGAGTGATGAAACAAAAAAATTCGGTTCGGATTTTGTTCCGGGCCAATGTCTATTATTCCTGGGCTTGAGACGAAAATTGATGACAGGTCGAAAAATTAACGCCATTTTCCAATAAAATAGAGAAAAGCGTCAGACCCGGACGACAGACATCGTGTGCCTTGAATAGGTCTTTCCACGATATGTGTGCACGCGCGAGGTCATTGTTGTGCATCCCATAAGAAAAACGAACCGTCGACCCAAAAAAACATGGCGTCGTCAAAACGCAAACCTTTAGTTTCTTGTAGTTGGTTTGTTTTGATCGACGAATCTTTCACGGTATTCTTGCACATGCGCACGGATTGCACGACCTTTAAAAGTCCCTGAAAAGCCCTATCATTATCGTTCCGAAAATCACCAATGCAACCAAGCGCAAAAATTTGGGTATTTCCCATAGTTCAGATTTGAAAACTTGAAAATCTCTCAGATCACTCGAATCAAGGCACAGCTGGACGTAACTACTGTACTAGAGCAGCTTCTTAACCCACGAAAATTCGTGAAGATTTGCAATTAAATCGATGAAATAAATATCCTACTGTGCATCAAAACTCATTTCAGTTGTATTACAGGGGGTACCCACAAGGTAGTCGTCATGTTGCCTGATGGGAGTATAATGGTAACTCAAGTGTCACCAGAAGAGTATGCAAGTTTAGAGCTGGACAAATAAACAACAGGTTCGCAAACAATTTTGTTTTGGTTAAGAATTTTGACTTTTTAAAATGCGTATTTCGTTTTTTTTTTCATATTATTAGTTTTAATGTTATTATAAACATCTATTCATGAGTCATTGTTGTAAATAAATAATAAAACTCAATACTTGGTAAAGTTTAGTTTTTATTATTGGTTGAAAATCCTTGGTTGAAAAGGACGTACTTCCGGTCCTGCCTGTATTGTTAAGGATAGCAGGAGCAGGTAATAGTTGTTTTTCTATGACTGCGTTTCTATCGCAGCTTTGGATCCGATCGAAACTCTATCCGATCGGGTCGATCCGCTTGAAATTGTCGATGTAAACGGTCGGGATTGAGATTTCAATCGGATCGAGCAGTTCAAGTCGATTCGGTGCTTTGGCTGGCTTGACTTGAGTCGAGCGGATCGAGGATCGTATCCGCTCGTATTTTAACCGATGTGAACAGGATCGGATCGAAGTGACAGATGACCAACATGTACCAAAGCGTAATTTTCACGAAATCAAGGGATGCCTTCCAATAATTATAAATAAAATACACCAAGAAAATTCAGAATTAATATCTTTTTCGGTTTGGTGCAGTTTGACGCGTTTTAAACCATGTTGTTGTCTCTCATAAATTCTAACCTAATTCAAAAGTAGTGAAATAGGATAGAGTGAAGCGGATCGAACGTGCGACGATAAAAACGCAGTCCATGAAGTTGAATTAGAATGCTGTCTGTTCTTTTCGGTAGCGGTAGCCTTCATGGAGGAGCAAGGTCTGTTTTTTTTTTTTAGATAACTGTTCCATATTAATTTGCTATCGCATCAATTATTTTTGTCAAATCAAGGCCACTCGACAGCAGGGCTTGACAATGGGCAAAAAAAAAACGTGGGTGCGTGACCATAGTCGCCCTCGGAAGAAGTGGAACTTCCATAGGTATGAATCAATTAGCAAACAACGTTCGAAGAGGTCAGGGCTGGGCGGTATTTCAAGTATTTGAAATACGTATCTAAAATACATTTGAGTATTTTGTATTTAAATAACGGGTGATCCATTTAGAGGTACTTTTTTCAAAAATTAAAAAAATATCAAAATATTAATTTTACTGGGTAACTTTAATTATCGTACGACAAAAGGATTTTTGACATTTACTTCTTTAATATTATTTCTTTCAAATGTTGGCCGTTACTACGTCTAAGGAGGTCCATTCTGGAGTTCCAATTTTGCACGACGCGTTCGAGCATATCGACTGGTATTTCGCGAATGACGCGAGAAATGTTCGCTTCCAATTGCTCAATCGTAGCCGGCTTATTCACGTAGACTTTGGACTTCACAAAGCCCCAAAGAAAGAAGTCTAAAGGCGTGATATCACACGATCTAGGCGGCCAATAGGCGAAATTCAGTGCCATTTCTGCGCTGGCGCAACCATGCTAGGGGATTTGAGAATAGTGCCGTATGCTAACACATGTAAAAAGCGTAATTTCAACATTGTCTATTATTGAAACGGCTGAAAATGAAACTTTCAAATAAGCTATGGAAAAAAGAGTGTTTCTTGATCTTTCATTGTGTTCAAAACCAGCAATGATGGATCAGTTCTAGATACACAATGAGCGAAAATATGGTAACGTGTTTATCAGTTGGTGTGTTTTTGAAAATACCGCCCTACTTCTGGTATTCTTCTCTGCCTTACGGTTGCTGTCCGGTCTGTCAGTGGCATGAAACTGCATGTAAACAAATGGTAACTAAAATTTTTATCGGGTTATATGTATAATATATCAGAGGTTTTGTGTTTTCTGTTTTTTTTTTCAAAAATGACGGGCAGTTTGTTGAGTGCCTGGCTGCAAAAACCGTACGAAAAGAACATTACAGTTCCATTTCATGTGTGTTCCCAAAAAACATCACCTTCTAGGCAACCAGTTATACACTGAAAACGGCTTTTTCGTTCTTTTCGGAACACTACGCGCGGAATTCATTTTTTCGACAGCAATGCACATGGACAACATCATTCCACATAATCTAGCATGGAAGTCAGGAGTTTCTTGTCATCTATTTTCCTTTGTTAAATCGATGGCTGAAAATCTGCAGGTTTTGACTTTTCCTAGCTCGCGCAGACGCATGAGTTCCATCCCCTAGCTTTGCGAACCTACAGCGCAACTCGTGCCGCTGAATATCGCATATTCACCGGCCCGAAGCGTGAAATCAACTGCTCACCCAATTGTTCTCGCAATAATTCCATGGTTCCACGAGCTGTGTGGCAAGTAGCGCCATCTTGTTGGGATCAAATACCGTCAAGATCACGGGCTTCAATTTTGGCGGGCTTCATTTTTGAAGAAATATGGACCGATGATTCCACCACTCCATAAGCCACACCAAACCGTCGTTTTCTCTGGATGTAACGGCAGCTCTTGAATCTCTTCGGGTTGCTCTTCAGCCCAAACACGGTAATTTTGTTTATTGACGTAGCCATTGAGCCAGAAATGGGCCTCATCGCTGAACAAAATTTTGGTCGAAAACAGTGGATCTTCTTCAAGCTTTTCAAGAGCCCAAAGACTGAAACGGTGACGATTTGGAAGGTCGGCTGGCTTTAATTCTTGCACAAGTTGAATTTGGTATGCCTTTAAACCAAGATCCTTGCGTAAAATACGCCAAGTTGTTCCATACGACAAGCCAAGGTGTTGAGAACGTCGCCGAATCGATTCATCACAGTCCTCGCGTACACTCTCAGCTACCGCCGCTATATTTTCTTCGCTACGTAGTGGATGTGGTCTATTTGGTAGCGTCTTATCCAATAATGAAAATTGGGTTTCAAATTTCTCAATGGTATAGCGAATTCGGTAGGCCGATTATGTAGACCATAAATTGCTCTAAGCGCACGAAACACATTTCTTGTAGAACGCTGATTTTCATAATACAGCTGAACAATCTGTAGACGCTTTGCCGAGGTAAGTTTTTCCATAATCAAATGTCAAACAATACTGAACAAATATGCCATGGCAATTTGATTGTTTGACAATTTGATCTGTCATAAAAAGCCTACTAGAAAAAGTACCTCTAAATGGATCACCCGTTACATTTGATTGAGAAGTATTTGTATTTTGTATTTTGGAATAGTTCAGGCAGATAGTATTTTGTATTTGAAATACATTTTTTGGGAAAGTATTTTGATTTTTAAAATACAAAATACATTTGTTTCCCATGCTCTGTAGTCTGTTTGGGCTTAGATTGTTTTGGTAATACTATACAGGGTGTCCCAGAAATGGCGCATAAACTCTCCAGTACGTTGCTAGGAACTCATCATAGAGTCGGGGAAAAATAATAGAAAAATTCTTTAGCTTTTATTTATTAAGTTATCGCCAAAAAACTAAACGGTCGATTTGGCAAACGTGCACGACTGCACGTGTTCACCTACATACGTACCGCTAGGTAAGAATACAATTATTGTTCCAATATAAACATGGTCATCATAGAAACGGTCATTGTTTGGCAATTTGGACATTTCCTTGTAGGTACTGATACTGGTGCCTACTGACACAGCACACAGCTACTGGCTTTGATAGCTACCGATCGCACCTTTTCGTAATTTCAACAACTTTCGCGCATCCAGAAAATAAACTTGTAAAACTGCGTTTCTACCATTTTTATTTATGAGTTACTAAGGCTGTCTCAGAGAGAAATTCACTTTAAAAACGCCACACCCTTTTCACTTATTCAACTTGTTCTGAACTAACAATCCAAAGAAGAATCCTTGCAAATCATGTGTGAATATCAACATCCGTCAGGCTCCTTTGACGATAGGCGTTGGGACTACTCGTATTCGAGGAAAAAGTAAGTGCATGCAGTCCCGGTGAAACTTTCTGAGCCTTTCGATTTGGTTGATTCTCAAGCAGTTCAAAAACGTCCTCTTGAGCATCAGGCATCAGGTACCCTCACATGACGAGGGCGGCCGCGATCTGCTTGTAATAATACTGATGCTACCAGTCCGGTCCTTCTGGCTCTGCGTCTTCTGTTCTCATTATCACATACGATCGGGATGCTTTCTTTGAGGGTATTGCTGGGGGTAAATAATGTGTTCCGCCTGCAAGCGATTGCCCCGACGTTCGTCCAAAAATCAGTAACATATCAGTGTATTCGCTAGCCGCATACATTATTCGCGGAAAAGTGAAAGCGAGGCAGGAATGATGCAAAATGACAGTGACTGATCTGATTGTCAGAAATTGACTTCATTCGATTTTTTATTTATTCAATGTCAGATTGTAGGTATAGTTACTCATTTGTTTTTCACCGATGATGCCGGATCCATTTTCTGGGTAATTTGATTGAAAATTTGCAAAATTTAAAATTGGCTGTAGCCGCTAATCAAAAGTTGTTGAGGATTATTCTACCAGAAAATGATGAAAAGGCTTTGTCCCCATGAGATAAATATTGCGATTTTAAATAAATCACAGAAATAAAGAAGTTGAGTTTTCAAATTCAAGCTCTTATATCTTAGTCGTCGCGGTACGGGCCTAAAATCGTCCAAGTTCTGCACTTCTAACGATTTCTATTATTTTCAGCACAGATGATCATTTGACCTATTCAAGCGTTTTGACTCGCAGCACCACCAAATTTGCCCCTCAGGAACGGAGGGGTGGGGGTATCTTCAGAATTTGAAGTTTCAGGTCTGGTATGGTCCAATAAAGACCCACAAAGGCAAGTGAGTAGTCATTTTCGAATG
The DNA here is from genome assembly GCA_949128115.1 of Anaspis maculata. Classification (NCBI taxonomy): domain Eukaryota; kingdom Metazoa; phylum Arthropoda; class Insecta; order Coleoptera; family Scraptiidae; genus Anaspis; species Anaspis maculata. The sequence continues at coordinate 64,462,096 of OX421961.1, read as the reverse complement.
ATTTTTATTCGCCGATATCGATTCTCACGTGAAAAATGAGTTGCGCAATGCGCAATCATTTGACAAAGATATTTGGTAATAATAAGAGATAAAGATGAAATCAAGATGTCATCTACTGAACTCTGTAGGAACTTGTTTTTTTGTGATAAATACATGAAACTTGGCAGGGTTGTTCATTATTACTCACTTTCCAAATATGGAGGGAGCACCACGCGTTCCGACGCATGACGTCGCGAGGTCGCGACGCAATATCAAAAAACTTAGTGGTCGTCATTTCCAAAATAGTCGATATATTATCATAATTTATTTGATTCCTTTCATCAAACCATATGCTTTCGAGATTCAGTAACATATTTCTGTCGACTTGGGGAAACGGTGTCGAGATCGGTGGGCTACCAGTGGTAAGTCAGGTGTCTGCTAGAGGGAACTGTCAGGTTTCTTTACACCCAAATTTCCACGGTCAACATCTTCGGATAAAACTATTTTTAAGTTTATCTATACGAATAATTATGTCATCTGGTCAACATTCTCCATATTTCGTCCTTCTAAGGACTCTCAGTACGGTTCATACAGATTTCGCAACCGCGCGAGATCATTCAGACTACCTAGTAAAGTGACCGATTTTGGAATACCGTTTTGTTTGAAATGAGTAAAAAATGAGTAAATGCAATTTCTGTGATTCTAGTGTTAGGGTATGAATAAAGTCAGCCGAATATGAATTAGGTAAATACGTCTAAAAAAAGCACCAACATAAAAATCTTGAATTCCGCTCAGCCCAAAAGATGGTTCGGTAATGTGGAATACCCCTATATCCGAATGTGGACAACTGCATTCTCTGCGAATAAGGAAAGGGTGTTCCACATTTGGTCCGGTACTCCACAATAATAATAAAATCAATGAAGCCCGCTAGTCGAGTGGAATGCGTGAGCGCTCGGCAGGTGGAGCTCTCGGGTTCAATTCCCGGCACAGTGCTTTGTGCTATAAAAACAAAGTTTCTCAGCTTGTGATATTTGGGAATCAAATTCAGCAAACTCCTATGACATAAGAAATGCCGATAAGGATAGAAACAAACAAATAAATAAGCAATAATGGTTCAATCATTTGATACGGTCTCATACAAAGCGATTTCTTTCTTTCAGTACGGTGGCATCGATATTACAGGCGATTAATCGTTATAATAATGTATAGTTTAGTTTGTAAGAGTTGTGTAACCGAGTATGTACCTAATATGGTACAACATTAAAGATCACTTTTTTCCAGTAATCAAAAGTACCTTTCTGAGATCCTTTATCATTTGATCGCTAGATCTATATAAACATACTGAGGAGTCCCTAGAAGGACGAAACACGAGAAATGTTAACCAGATATCATATTCGTATGGACAGACTTCAAAATAGTTAGTTTTATCCTCGGTTTTACCCGAAGATGTTGACCGCGGAAATTTGGGGGTGAAGAAACCCCACAGTTCCCCTTACAGGCATCTGGTTTACCACTGGTAGCCCACCGTTCCCCAAAATCGACAGAAATATGTTATTGAATCTTGAAAGCATATGGCTTGATGGAAGAAATCAAAGAAATTATAATATTCCTATCGACTGTTCTGGAAATGACGACCACTGTTTTTTGATATTGCGTCGCAACGTCATCCGTCGGAACGCGTGGTGCTCCCTCCATATTTAGGAAGTAAGTAATAATGAACAACCCTACCAAGTTTCATGTATTTATCACAACAAATAAGTTCCTACAGAGCTCAATAGGATGACCACTTGATTTCATCTTTATCTCTTATTATTACCAATTATCTTTGTCAAATGATTACGCAACTCATTTTTTACGTCAGAATCGACATCAGCGGATGAAAATCATTCGAAAATGGCTGCTCACTTGCCTTTGTGGGTCTTCATTGGACCATACTAGATCTAGAGCTTCAAACTCTGAAGATACCCCCACCCCTCCGTTCCTGAGGGGCAAATTTGGTGGTGCTGCGGGTCAAAACGCTTGAATAGGTCCACTGATCATCTGTGCCGAAAATAAACGAAATCGTTAGAAGTACAGAATAATTTGGTGTACCGCTACGACTATCTCGAAGAGTGGTCAAGGAGGATTTTTTTCACTATTTTTCTAGAGTTCCCTGGAAGGTCCGCTACAACGTACTGGAGAGTTTATGCGTCATTTCTGGGACACCCTGTATACTTCACCCCATTGCCATTTCTTGCTTTCGCGCACTATCTGGGATCGATGATAAGTTCGATTATTTTTTTACGTTTTATTGGTGGGTGCATCTTGTCAGCCACGAGAGGTTCCATGTCGGATGTCGGACAATATTTTGGAAAAGCCGATGGTCCTCAAAGGAAGCAACATTTGTGATTTTGAAGAATTGATAAATGAAGTTGAAAATAGGTTTGGACATTATTCAGTTTCCTCTACTTTATATTTGGTTTATTTTTCTTTTTATAGTTCATAATAATTTACTTATTGTTGCGATTAAATCATTGAAACACCTGCATTTTCCGTTTTTTCAACAACATTGTTAAAATACGTATGTATTTTGGAATCTCTTTGTTTTCCAAAATACGTATTTTGTATTTTGTATTTAAATACATTTTCCGAGGTATTTTGCCCAGCCCTGGAAGAGGTGTTCTTTTCGTACTCCCGCTCCGCTCCCTAACGGTTTGTAGCATCTTGTTTTATTTATTATCTCATATTTCAGTGTTCAAAAATACAAATTAACTCGAAAATTAATTGCAATCAAGTACATACAATCGCTCCCAATCGCAATAATGTATTTTTGAACACTGAAATATGAGAAATGCCCCTAAATGCGCATCACTCTAATTGGCGAGTAACATTACCGATGGTGGCGCTGCTGATGCGCTTCGCATGTAAACAAACATGTCGGATAGAGCACGGATTGTTACCCGCGCGTTTAAAAATCTCATCAGTAGTAAGCGGTTTTTAATGTCCTCCGGACGTGAAACGTGGTTGATTAGTATTGCGGTGGAACTCAAAAATGGCAAAAGCACAATTGAGTGTTATGGAGGTTTTGAATAACTTGATGGACTCAACGGATTCTCGATGTATCGTGATGGGAGAAGAAATTCTGAAGTCACAATTTCTTGTGTTGTGTGGTCGAAAGCGAACCGAATCAAGCATCAATTTAAACATAGATAACTAACATAGATATATTTGGATTGTGTTTACAAACAAGCGCATTGTATGAATCTCCTCACTAGGTAACTGGGAATGTAATAAAAAAAATAATAGTAGCAGTTCCTGTGAAATTGGAACGTTCAAATGCACTTGCAAAGCAGGCCAGTCCAGGACATGCAGAAATATCGCAGTTGTGCTTCTTCGATGCAGCCATATAAAGTTCACATTTTCAGCGACACTTCCCAGGCTTTTCTCGTAGTCATATTTTCCACAGTGCTGAGTTTGTCATTTTGACTACCCAACTTGCGTCTTTCGCTTTCGACGGGAAACGGTGAAAATGTAACTATTCCTTTTTCCGGTTTCCACAGGGCGACTCGCACTCGGAAACACAACTAATTCTCCCTCACTTTCTGTCACTGTCTATCTTGCCACCTTCCATTCTATGCCACTTTCGCTTGCCAGTCGTCGTACACGTGCCACTCTTATTTAAAAATGCAATGCTCTTGCAATCGACGACACCTAATATATTCAAGCTAATGAAACGTGCGTGGTTCACGTACTTTTTTGGAAAAAATTAACGCCGCGTCAAGTCAGATGGAATCAAATAAAGTCCCCAAACACCGTAACGCTCATAAGAGCTCACACAAATCTGCAGTTGATCCGTGCACAAACGTCGTTTACACGTTGGCCGTCAGATGGCGTATTCGATCTTGAAACTCGCCAATAGCGCTTTTAGCTTAAAAGCGAGGTATGAATACGGCCCATGGTGTACCTACAAATTTTGGGTCCGTGATACACCCCTCGCGTCACACAATGGATACACTGCGTGCTTTCCACCTAGCCCACGGATTACCTAGCCTCAAGTTCGGTACACCTGCCATTTACGCATGTGCGGGTTCCAAACGGTGCTTTCCATCTACGTGTTTCTACTCGGTTCTGCGCCGTTCATTGGATCACGTAAAATTTTGTGCCACACCATGGAACATCTGCCGTCTGGTGGTATTTGTACCGTCTAGGTGGAAAGGGGCCTAGTACGTAGCTTAGAAAGTCCATAGCTTAGAATGTCCATAGCTTAGAAAATCCTTAGCTTAGAATGGTCCGTAGCTTAGAAAGTCTATAGCTTAGAATGTTCGTAGCTTAGAAAGTTCTTAGCTTAGAATGGTCCGTAGCTTAGAAAGCTCACAGCTTAGAATGGCTCGTAGCTTAGAATGTCCATAGCTTAGAAAGTTCATAGTTTAGAAAATTCATAGGTAAGAATGTTCTTAGCTTAGAAGGTTCTTAGCTTAGAATGGTTCGTAGCTTAGAATGTCCATAGCGTTCAGACTACTGAAGATGACGTTTCATCTAGACAGATTGGTGTGCAAAATTGTTGAGAAAGTGAACAATCTCATTGCTAGGTATTCCGATTGCGGGTCTACAAAAAAAAAACTACTGAACCTGACGACATCCATGTACACAGCTCGGTGTGCCAAATTGCTGAGAACTTTTGAGAATTTCAATTTCTAGTATACCCACTCTGTGCGCGCAAGTTTCCATCGGATTCTAAGCTATGAACTTTTTAGCTACGGATCATTCGAAGATGTGATCTTTCTAAACAGACATATCCACGCAGTCAACATTTCAAGCTACGAACTAATCTGAGGTGCGAATTTCCCAAGCTGCGACCCATTCTAAGCTATGGACCATTCTAAGCTAAGAACCTTCTAAGCTAAGAACATTCTAACCTATGCATTTTCTAAGCTATGAACTTTCTAAGCAGTGAACATTCTAAGCTACGAACCATTCTAAGCTGTGAGCTTTCTAAACTATGGACCACTCTAAGCTAAGAACTTTCTAAGCTACGAACATTCTAAGCTATGGACTTTCTAAGCAACGGATCGTCCCCGTGGAAAGCCCCCAATGATAACTTCTAGCCAAGTCAAGAACCATTCCTGTCGGGCCACCCAGCACCACAACACCTCTGCCCAACACCAAGTAGAGGAGTCCAGTGTCGGCGACACGCATTACGAAAATAAATAAATCATTTTTGGTTGTAAATGACACTAGCGCTAAGTTAGAATTCATCGATAAAATCAAATTTTAGTTTATGATGGAAGCTGTTGTCCTTAAAACACAATGCAAGCGGTAAAAGAATACTAACTGTAAAGAATAGAACCGAACGCTGCAACAGCTTACTCTCCCATCTCTCCACCATTTCTAGGACGACACTGGTCACCCCAAGGACCTGACACTATAAAGTTACACCTCCGCGTTACACACCTTCGTTACATGTACTGATGCCATGAAGCGAATTCACTCCCACGTGTGGTTCTGCGTTAGTTGATAATTGTGTGTTGTGATCTAAGCGCGAGAATAGAAGTTCCACTTCAAAAAGATTCCATGTAGGTACACAGGCCTCAATGGGAGAAACAAAAAACTAAACTCTGGAGATTCACCCGACAATGAGTTGGTTTTTGGCACAAATTGCCCTGAAAGGGAGGAAGCTTGAGTGAAAACTCAACTCTATCTGGTGGGCCTGAAAAGAAGGAGGAATCCTGAGTCAAAAATCGGTTAGTTAAGGAAACAGCCGCTCTGTTTTGATTAAAACGTTATTGTATCAAGTGCTACTTATTCTTGGCGACATTTTCACAAGCGCTATTCATGGACGTGTCGGTATTACTAAACGATCTTTATACAGTCGCTGTTTTTTCCCATCCCTCTTTTGGACACGCCATTTCTCCCAGTGCTATTTATTCTTGGCGCCATTTTTCGCAGCGCTCTTTTTGAACGCGCTCAAATTACGGGGCGCTCTCTATGCACTCGCTGTTTTTTCCAGGCGCCCTTTTTACACACGTTGTTTTCTCCTAACGCTCTTTTTATACGCGCTGTTTTTTCCTGGCGCTCTTTTTGCAAACGCTGTTTTCTTCAAGCGATTTTTATTACGCGCTATTTTTGGACGCGCCGTTTATCTCAGCGCTCTTTTTACACATAGTCCATTGCATTTCTAATGTCACTTTTGGCGGAAATATCAAATTTTATCCGAATATCTAGTAAAATCACTGATTTATTGGAAAATTTCCATTTTCATAGAACTGACCACTACTTTCAGGATATTTCTGAAACGGCTGAAGATATTCAGACGCGGTTTGATTCATCTTAATGAGCATCAAATTGAGAATCTACCTGGTGATTTTCATGGTTTCTATTCTTTTGGTTCCTGAGTTTAAATTTTTTCATTTTTTGATCTACCTGTATACTGCGTCTGCCAGACCATCATCGTGGCACCACTTCCTCAAATAAAGACTATGATGTTCCATAGAACAACTCTGCCAAGTGGCAGCGCGGCCTCAAAATTTGCACGGAGAAACTTCTCAAAATTTAGTCGAGGATCCAGATAAACCATTTTATACAGATTTCAGGGGTTGGTCTTGAATGAGTTAGCTAGAATTCGCCAAAAATGAATTCCATAGATAGATATTCATAGATTAGATTAATTATCTTTTCTGAAGCCGATCGTATACTGATGACTGATTGATAATCAATCTTGATAGTCATATCTGACATTTTGTTTGGATTTTAACATGGATCAAGTTCCGATTGTCCCTGAAAATGAAAGAACCCACTGTGTGCTTTGTACCGTCAGTGAAGCAGTACAAGATGCATTGCTGGTCCACGAGTTTCCTCAAAATATTGCGGAAAATTTTGCTAAATATAAACTCGAATCAAATCCCAACATACAAAAATGCACATTGGATTTCCATGAGGTAAATAAAACCTTGAATATCTCTATATTGTTTTACTATGCACTTATAAACTATTTTTTCAAGTACAATGCGGAAGAAAAGAGAGTATCAGAGAAAATAAGTAAAGTAGAAGAAGAAATGATGCGAATCCAAGCCAAGTTTTTGAAAAGCTATTCTCAGTGGAAAGATGACGTGCCTTACAATGAATCAATTAGATTAAAACGATATCCCATTTTTGAGGCTCTTCAAAGAGAAGCAATTGAAATGTTCTCACTTCTATGCAGGTTTGATTTGCTACCGAACAAAATTGAACAACACTTGAATTTTTGTATCAATACGGAACTTCATACGTGCAACTTGCCGTGTCCATCTGAAGCATCTGTAGCTGTTGTGGATTACGACGTTATTCACACAAAAAGGAAACTTGCAACGTAACGTTGTGTAAACATTTAGGACTTCCGCTCCTCATCAAGATGTTTTTGCAGAAAAAATGAATTTGTGGCAGAGGAAGTGCCGCCAATGGTTTTTACTTCGGATCCACGTCTAATATCATTCGATGATTACCAGTTGAATACTACATACAAAGTAATGCGTGAAATAATACTTTTCTAGTCATTCCTTTAATTGTTTTTGTTCCAGAAAAAGTTTAAATTGAGAAATATTAGCCACCAGATGCAACCATTTGTAACAGTAGATTTTCCACAGAAAGCACCATTTCGTGCCGTGATGCAAACACCAAGCAATCGCTTAGCTCCTGGTATGTTCGCGGAATTTGTTGTAACTTTTAGAACGAAAATATTCAAGAACGAGCAGTATTGCCTCACTTTCAAGGCATCAAATGGCAGTAAGCTATGTGTGGGTGTGCGCAATACTCGCGCTTCTCCTAAACTGTCTTGCTATCTGCTCAACATTTTAAGTCACGGTATTCGGGATAAACCTTTACCAGGAGCCGAACATTTCTCTTTCGAGAGACAGGGCGCCTTAAACCTGACCATAGATTGTGGAACTTGTCTTTTGAATAGTTACACTGTAGTTTCACTGTTCATGACAAACGATGGATCTGCAGGGAAATTTTTCATCACCAATGAAGAAGAGTGGCTTTTTTCTGAAGTTGAGGTAGATACCCTACCCTATTTCGTTCTATAACTTCACATTTAATGTGTTGTGTTACAACCTAAATGATTCTAGCTGACGAATCGTAGAAAAATCGAGATGAAATCCGATGGCTTCTCAATTTTTCCAACGTATTTCGAAATTGATCATGGCGAAATGGTGGAAATGTTTGTTGTGTTTGTGCCAAAACAACATGGTTTATTTGCTGAAAAAATGTACATGGTATGCGATAATAATTGTGGACAAGAAATCGAACTAATTGGAGAATGCGTGGTCTTCAATAAATCATATTTTTCGGTGGAGGTATGTGAAGGATTCAAATACAATTTCTTTGTTGGGGGTCTCTTACCGACGCGACAGGCCGATTCGTCGTCGCACCAATTCTTCGACATGTCGAGGTCTGCAGGTTGGTGTGTCGGTTGGTCGTCTAGTCAGTGGAGCGCCCATTTTGATTTTTCGCTTTACCGAACTTTATTAGCGTTTTTACTTTATTTAGGTCTATTTGAGTGAAAACAGTTACTGCGAAGGAAAATGCTGCATCAATTTGACTGCTAAACCTTTTTCATTAACAACATTTCTTTTAACAGTAAAAAATAAAAGGTAAGTAGTTTTTTTTTTCAAGGATAACGTAGAGGTGAGGTAGGTCGTACTAAGCACTTTATTTTGTTATTCGTACGGTTTTAGCTCTCTCGACTTATTTTATTTCTGGTCATTACGAAACAAGAATGCTGAAGGCGACAGGAAACTACCAATGAGTCCTGAGTGGATATCAATTCGAAACCGTAATAACTGTTTGCCTTTACATAGCGAGTCTGATTTTTTGATAGACATAATGGCCGCTACGGAAGTTGAAGGAATGCACAATATATTTTTAAGGTTCTTTTAAAATTCCCATATCAACAATCCGTTTATTTGTACTTATTTATTTATTGGTTTTCAGTCTCTACATCAGAGACGTGCCTTTAGACAACATAATAAATGCAGACTTTGACTTGTCATCCGACATGGAGGATTATATGAATTGTTCTTGTGAAGGTCAATCCATTTCATCTGAAACATCTGAGAAAAGTTCTTTTGGAAAATTGGTTGTATCCCACGATGTCACTGTAATTCATCATAATGAACTGTTTCAATGTTGTCTTGTATTACAATCAAATTTTTCCAGTGCGCTGATATTCACATTTGCGAAATTGAGTTCTGTTGTCAGGTAGAAAATTCTCAAGAGTAAGACAAACTGAACAGGCATCGCAAGAGATTATTGATATTCATTTTTTCACAAGGCCAATTTGTGAATGCAAATCAGTTGAAAATGAAGAAACGCTCCAAGATACAATAACAGAAAAACTCAAGTTTTTGGAAACGTCAATCAACTTTGGATTCATCCATGAGGATATCAAATTAATAAGCAGTTTTACTATCGAAAACTTGTACTATGAAAAAATCAAGTGGAAAATTGTGGAGATATTGTACAAAAATGAAACTGAGACTTCAAAAGGTACCGAATCAAAATTGTTAAAGTGTTGGACAGGGGAGTTTGCGTACATTGGACAACGACAAAACCTGAATTACGAGGTTCATGCAAAGGTTGTAATTGATGTTCACTTTCAGTTTCGCAGTTATAATTCAAAACCTTGCAGGAGCCCACAAAGTGGATATCGATTTTGGTACTTATGAGTGCTTTGAGTTCATCCGATACGTATTCCATAGAAAATACATGTCTGGTAATCTATGAAGTGTGCCGGAATAATGTTAAAATCTACACTGATACCAACAATTGTCCTGTACTTTGCCCCAAAGAGCTGTTATACGTCGGAATTCCTTCTCTTCATTACATCTTCATACACAACAAAGGCCCACTGGTGGCTTGTTACTATTTTATGAAATCCGACAGTGAAGATCTCAGTAAAATTTATATTGAGCTAGAACGTCAGGCAGATATTCTACCGCCAGGAAAACGCGTGGCACTGGCATGCCGACTGACTCCTTTAGAACCAGGGATTATTGAGGATATTTTCCTGCCATGCTTCACCGGTGACATCAAACGAATCCCATGCCTGAGGGTAGCGTGTTCGGTTGACCTTATCAATCTCTATTTCTACTTACCCAATCGAAGACGTGGATACAATAAATTTCTGTGGCTGCCAAAAAGTGAAGACCATGACTGGGATATTATTTCAGTATTCTACTGGAGTTGTATCTGTTGACTGCATTTAAAAATATTGCATATTTAGGGTTTTGGAGAAGATCGGATGGATGATGGTGAAGAGAGAATTTATCCAGAATTATTACCTCCAGATAAAGACAGCGTACTTTATGTGTTTCCTGAAGATTCCGTGGCAGCTACTTACCCTACAGTTGAGATCCGTGATGTTCAAATTAGAACTCGTGAGTCTTTGTCATATTTTGACTTCTAACATTGAGTTAGATCCTTATTTGCAATGTTTTTCTTTTTCAGCTACCATGTTCCAGTTTTACATTGAGAATATTACACCAATGACGGGAAAATTCGTAGTTCAAGCATTAAATTTTGGAATGGAACATGATCATACAACAGATGTATTGGTCACGTCCAGGCTAATACCTAGAGGTAATGTTTAGAGGGGAGGAAGCTTACTTTTTAGCGGATTTTCGTAAGAAAATGAGTGGTTTACTTTGATCAATTAGCTACTGATAAAGATCAGATCAGATGAAGATTTTCTTTGGTGGTCATCGATCTGTGGCGTCTGAAAATTTTGATGGCCCCTTCAAAACAAAAACATAATCTTTTGCTTTTTTTATCTTTTGATGACGACTTCATGACCATAAAATTGGAATTATTTATGGCGATTTACATGTCTTCCACCTATTTTGGTTCTTGAGGTACAAATGTTTAATTTTTTATTTTTCTTCCGCCCTGTATATGCCGCCGGCATAGTTGGTACCTATTGATGGCTTCATGTTTCAATCGAAAGAAAATGGATGAAACAACACCTTTATCAAGTGGCATAAAACTCAAGGTTCATATAGTCTTCAGCATCGAGCATCTCGACTATTTTACTTTTCGTGTGTTTTGACCAGTTTTGACGGAGACGACTGGCGATCAAATATGTGGAGGACTCTTTTTGTAAACAATAAAATTTCCATCAGTTTCTCTCCAAGTACCAACTTTTTTCCCAAGTGCCTTCGTTCACGAGATAAACGCAAAAAACTGATTCTCAAGTTCTTTTCGAGGCCACAACGGCCGAAGCTCACACTAGATCCTTGGGGGACTTTCAGTATGTTAAACTACATGCTTAGCTGAGTTGATATACAAACACCCAGCTGGGTTTCATTTTTGTTAGCTATTTTTACTATACTTCCTGAAGTATATTGAAAGATGAACAAATGGCCATTTTGTCAGAAACATATAAAAAAAAAACTGTCACAATCCGCTTATTGTGGATGCCACGATTCTCTTCAAAGAGCCCTCGTACACGGAAATCAGACCAGCAGCGCCAAAGATTCAATAGGTGAAAAAATAAATTGTCTACCTTTTGAAGAGGCGGCCCCAAGATTTTCAGACGCCACAAATCGAAGACCACCAAAGACAATCTTCATTTATGGATAGTTAGTACCTGATCGAACAGACTACTTTCAATCCATCTTCACGAATACCGTCACGGGAGTTGCTTTTTCTACAACTCACGGACCAACAAGCTATTCATAGAGCTTTAGCGCGTTATATATCTTGAGGAGAAGCCAAAGGTTGTAAGAGGCTATAATAATGTAGGGTGTTTTACTTTACAAGAAATGAGTAAGTTAGCTCAGGATCTGAAAGAATGAAGAGCAATTCTGGAGAGATAAATTTATTTTTCAGAAGCGGTATGGGATGAGGCCTGCATGAAAAATGGCTATGGAATCATTATCGAATCAAAAAATTGCTCTGGCGGCATTGTGGGCTACGAAGTAATTGAAGTTACAATGCACATCTATGCTAACACCTGGGGAATCTACTTTGAAGAGATTTCTGTTGAAATTGACGACCTGACTCCATTCTGTTTCAACTTAGCAGTTGAAGTCGTTGGAATGCCGTTTGAATTCCTTTTTGCTCGAAACACAATCCAGACAGAAGCCACATTTAGGTAGCCATCTACCTACCTACTTGTGAAAGCAGTAAAAAATGTGTGGTATTTTGCAGTTTTGGGTCCGCTCCATACAAATCCAGTGCGATGACGAGAAGTTTGAGTGTGGTCAATACGAGTTCTGTACCAATTTACATTACATGGCATATGTTCGATAGCCGTAACGAAATTATGCAGCAAGAACTGGATTTTAACGTTATTCTGGATATCCTTGATGAAGATACCTTGAATGATGGTTTTATGAATGTTATCTTTACAAAAGACTACTTCGGTGATGAATTACAAGATAGAAGTGCTTTGGTAATAACTGACTAAAATAATGGAAAAGTTAAATTTACAAATTTTTTCAACTTTCAAACTAGGTAACACCAACAGAGACTTTTCTGGAGAAAAACTCTACGGCAATGGTGAATCTTACATTAAATTTTGAAGACATTCCTGTAAAAGATACCAGCACCGATATGCGATATAATTTAATTGGATATATTCATTTGAAGGATGAACACAAGTATTTTATAACATTAAATTTCGTAAAAAAGTATTGCTAAAATGTTCACAAAGATTCAAGGAAAGCTACTACATCCGGAAGTCTGTAGAAGACATAAATCCAGTTAAACTCACTATATTGGCAACGCTAGAAGTACCCAGACTCCAACTGGACTTGATTAATATAGACGACACTAAAATAGATGTCTTTGCTAATGACATTATCTTCAATCTAGTGGAAAGCAAAGAAATTTGCTTAACGTTCAGAAATTGCAACTTTTCAAAGTTTTCATGTGTCATAGAAATTGAACAGCCTTTTGAACTTAAGAGCATTCAAACGAACGAAACTGGCATCACTACTGATGATGTGATTGAGGTGAAACATGGACATTACGTAAAGGTATCATCGCGACAATAATCAGGGGTCATATCATGGACCTGTGATCATATGCATAAAATCGGAGTAGGTACCGCTCATGCATCTGATTTTACAGAGGTTTCTATAAATAAGCAAATTTTCATTCGTAATTTGTACAAAAACGGAGTATGAGCATATTATGCATTCAGCTTTTATTTGCAACAGAGCAGGCCTTGGAATTTTGTTTTTAGGTTTTTTCAAATTAAAAATACCTAGACATCACTTGACACATCAGCTATTACAGCTGCCAGTCAGTGTCAGTGTTAATACTCTGTCAGGTCATACCAGCTGATATGAAGCAATGTTGTCTTTCCCCTTGCCGCTTAATTTTTGTGCTCACATCAGGGTAGGTGCTTACTGTATTTGATGAAAAAAGCCGGATGTTTCTGACAGTTTCTGATGTCAAAGCAGTTACACAGTTTATGTAAGATGGATTTTGACCTTTGAGTGTGGTTGAAGGAAGATTGGAATAACGTGAGTGGAAAAATCAATGAAGATGGAAACGGAACGAGGACCTAGCTGATGAAAGTCCGTTTCAGACAGGATGGCTGAAAAGAAACTTAAGAAGCTTGTTCTGTTGCGAGCTCAAGTAATAGACCAAGAGCTAGCAACGTTTTATTTACCTCATAAGCAAAATGCAATTTGACTTCTGGGGCTTGTAGAGATTGTGAATGGCTTCCATAAAATATTTGTCTTATGAAAAACACGCCTTGCTTTCTCACAAGGCAAGCAAAGAACTGGGCTATTTGACAGCAATATTCAACAGCGGTTTTTCTAGAGTTCTTATTCGATATGGATATCAATTTTATCAGAAATAGATGGGTTGAACTATCTTTCAACTAAATTGAATGGGGCAGAATCTCAAAATGTATTAGAAACTCAAAAACCAGACTTTCCAAGCGGTCGAAAGTTGGCACCAGTTTTTTTAGTAGGCGTGATTCGAGAATCAGCCATCAAATGCGATCCAAACAGCTCGGCCTAGCCTACTAGCTTGAACATACCAGTTGGAAAAGTCTGTTATTTTGTGGTTTTTAATACATTTCAAGATCTTGTTCATTCAATTTAGTTGAAAGATAGTTCAACCCATCCATTCCTGATAAAATTGATAATTATATCGAATAAGAACTCTACAAAAACCGCTGTTGAATATTGCTGTCAAAAGGCCCAGTTCTTTGCTTGCCTTGTGAGAAAGCAAGGCGTGTTTTTCATAAGACAAATATTTTATGGAAGCCATTCATAATCTCTACATGCCCCAGAAGTCAAATTGCATTTTGCTTATGAGGTAAATAAAATGTTATTAGCTCTTGGTCTATAATGGACAGTCCCTACCTTATCTCTACAAATTTCCGGAGTCCGAAATGTTCCGAGTTCAAGTACCTACCTTGTTTCTAAAAGTACCTACCCTAATAAAAATAAATAGGCCAGAGCCATCATTCGTTTCAATTCAAAGGTCTTCACTTTTATTGTTATTGGTAAATGCCAGTACCAGATCGATCTCTATCGACTGAAAGAAACACGGCTTTCATGACACAGCTTCTTTCTTGGTTAATACAGCCAAATTTTAAATTTCTTTTCTCACTTTGTATAGCACCCCCTGTACAACTTCGTTTGTTCCGTATGTAGAATTAACAAGAACTTTTCCACTGTGCTTGAAGAATGACAAGCGGTTGATAAGTCTATGTCATTCGGACATTTAATCAATCAAAAATGAACTTGCAACGCTGTTCTGGATTTTGAAGTAAAGCGATAACCCCAGAAAATAATGCATAACCTAAACTGTGGCATTCCACTGACAGCGCTTTTACAGGGTGGATTCTGTCAAACTAGGCTCGCCTGCTTTGTTGCAAATAAAAGCTGAATGCATAATATACTCCGTTTTTATGCGTATACCCCATCGTCTCAATTTGTTCAGAATGCTCAACATTTTTTCTTGAACAGATCAAATTGGCATGGGACTTGAGTTACAATGATCTCTTAGATTATGCTGTATTCATTTACGAAAATCAAGATGATATAATCACTTCTTCCTGTAACTATGTTACAAGCATATCGAAAACTTTACGAATACTCCAAAATGGGATTCCACCACAGGTAGGTATCTCTGATGTTCTCTGATGTCTGTTTTAGAAGTCTTGAGCGAAAATGTTCTATTGTAGGTGATTCCCCTGCAAATGAATCTTCATTTTCCTCATATTGAAATCAAGCCTGATTTTGTAAATTTTGGCCATGTGTTGTTGTTCAATACTAAAAGACAGCTTATGTCAATTTATAATTTACATGGTAAATTATCTTTTGATCAGTTATTCTCATAAACTAACAATAACTGTTTTACAGGATCTATAGTGAAATTTGAAGTGTACAAATCGACCACATGTAACGAGTTTGTGGTTAACCCTGCCCACGGGGAAATTGCCAGATCTACAGGAATCAATAATCAGTTTGTCGATTTTTTCATCTATTTCACCCCAAGGTACGACTGTTACACATCATATTTTTTACCTTTATTAAAACTGCCTTTCAAGGGAATGCAAACATTACGAAGAAGTTTTACGCATTTACAGCAACATACCTCAATATTACGTCGACGTTTCAGTCTCTGGACATGGGTCAAATAATGAGAAATTCTACAATGAATAACCGCGATCCCAACTTTATTGTTTTTTCAAAAATTTCGCAATAAAAAATCCAATCGAATCAATCTGTTGTGGCCCAAATCGCTGCAGTTTATCTTCTTCGAAACCACCAACTTTCATTCCAGGTCCGCCAAAAATCGGTTCTGCTTTCACCAACTCCAAACATTTGAAAGTATTCAAAGCCCATTTCACTATCCCCTCGTTCTCGCTCAAAGTTAACGTACAAGTGCTATATACTAACACACCGTTGTTTTTCAGCAGTTGGACAGCCTAAAAGAAGTTTGGATTTCTAATTTCATTTTACTCGATCCGACGCACAACTTACATTCTCAAATAGTTTCTTTTGTAAAGGTCTATATGAAAGTAGCATTTTCTTTGATATGGAGTTTCGTATCTGTGGCCTCTTTCCTAAACCACTACAAGGTCCATCCAGTAAGATCCGATCAAAACTGTTTGGAGGAAACGGAGGTGCACTCAGATTTCCAGAATTGGCTTCAACGAGTTTGGTTGAGTCTGCTTGGAAGATTTCAACTTTGGCCCCAAACTCTGCACATCGCCTTTCTAACATTTTCACTTTGTTCGGCGTTTTGTCGATCGCGATAAGTTTTCCCTGGAATTTCACTGAATACATACTTTTCAATAGAACCTCATGCGTTTTTGTTTGCACTAATAAAGCCTACCGCTGCAGAAATTACAAACCTACAAAGAGGAAGTTTGCTACGAACCTGATTCTTCATCAAAGCAGCAATATGCGTTGTCTTGTTTCCTGGTGAAGCACACATGTCTAGTATGACGTCATGGGGTTGGGGATTTAGAACATAAGCACAAACAACTGACGGGATGTTTTGCAGAAGTGCGGTTCCTGGAGGTAAGAAATCATCTCCTAATGAAGGACAGTTCGAGACAGTCTCCGTGATGTTCACGGCAATGCCTCTAAGCAACACATAATTTTGACACAAATTAATTAAATGCTAAAAAATGTACGTACCTATCTGTACGATTTTTACGGATTTTATGACCCCGTTAAGCAGTTACGCGCCGCAGGCCGAACTTTTTCCTGAATCTTGGGTGGGCCACCTGGCTTTTGACCCTCCCCTATACACTTGCTGCTTGTCACCCAGTCCCTCAAGTACTTATGTACAATTCAAGAAAATAGGTGCTCCGAATTAGTCTTTAAGGGGTAAGAGGAGGCTCGATCGAAAATTTGGAAGCACCTGTCGAACTTGTCGATTTTTTAATTCAAATTATGACGTATGATTAGGATTCGGGAAGATAACTAACATCCAGTTCCACCAGCGAATTTAATCATTGCTTACTAATTGAGGCATTTTCTCGGGTGGATTCTAGATCAGTGCTAGTTGAATGACTACTAGCCCAGGCGCCAGGGAGCAAAAATCAGCTCAATAAGGAAATAATTGTTTCCTGGCTGGAAACTGGCCTAAAACGATCTGTGTGGCTTAGGTTTTGACATACTAATTTCCCCCCTTTCGGAAATGTCGGCGTCATGTCGCCATCATCAACAAGAAGTGCACCAGCGTGGTTTTTGCCGAATATCTTGATTTTGGGCCATCTGACAGCAAAAGATGTAAGAAGTCATTTTGAAACCAATGAAATTCCCCACGGAACAGTTTTTGAATGACCTTTCTGCGACCTATGGTTTTTGAGATAGAGCTTCTGGAAGCGAGAGGCATTGTTGTAAAAGCTCCATGGCCACTTGACTCAAAAAACTAAAATGTCGATGTGACAAAAAAATTTCAAAATAAGATTTCTCGAGAATCCTTCATGCTATAGTTGCAGCGATGATCTTGAACTCTTTCTCTTGAACCGTTAATTACGAATATAGAAAAGTCAAAAATGTCACATTGTACATATACAGGGTGTACTGAGGGAATCAAATCAGATAAGAGAAATTATACATATTTCTTCGATTTCAGCCTATATGCGACAATCTAAGCACCTAACACGAATCCAATATCAATATGGATTTGCTCTATAAGCTTCACTTAATACACTAAAGTAGTGGTCAGCTCACAGCTTTACTGTAAAATGTTTTGAAGGCCCTCTGAAATCATCAAAATATTAAAAATTTACAGTACCAAGGAATGTATATAACAGTATCTTATATACCAAGGGACCAAAGTGAATTTTTAATTTGGGGATTCGGACCCAAAGGGCCCTCGAGCAACAAACTTTACCCAAGGGATCAAAAATTCACTTTGGTTCCTTGGTATATAATATACTGTTACATACATTTCTTGCTACTGTGAATTTTGATGATTTCAGAGGGCCTTCAAAACATTTTACAGGAAGGCTGTGAGCTGCTCACTTCTTGAGTGTATCAAGTGAAGCTTACAGAGCGATGCATATTGATATTGGACTCGTCATAAGTGCTTAGAGTTTTGCATAGGCTAAATCGAAGAAATATGTCAAATCTCTGTTCTGATTTGATTCCCGTAGTACACCCTGTATATGTACAATGTGACGTTTTTGACTTCACAATATTCGTAATCTACGGTTCAAGAGGAAGAGTTTAAGACCATCATCGCAACTATAACATGAAGGATTCTCGAGTAATCTCATTTTGAATTTTTTTTTGTCACATCGACATTTTAGTTTTTCGAGTCAAGTGGCCATGGAGCTTTCACGACAATGACTCTCGTTTCCAGATGCTCTATCTCAAAGACCATAGGTCGCAGAAAATTGATTGAAAAACCAAACTGTGGGGAATTTCATAGGCTTCAAAATGACTCCTTACATCTTTTGCTGTCAGATGACCCAAAATTAAGATATTCGGCAAAAACCACGCTGGTGCACTTCTTGTTGATGATGGCGACATGACGCCGACATTTCCGAAAGGGGGGAAACTAGTATGTCAAAACCCAAGCGACACAGATCGTTTTAAGCTAGTTTCCAGCCAGGAAACAATTATTTCCTTATTGTTTTCCTTGGCGCCTGGGCTATACGGAAAATTCATACAAGCTGTTGTGGTCTAAACATTTTCCCATAATATTTCTCGTGAAACTTGTGTTTTCAGCGGTCACTAAGCCAATATTCACCAGAGAAAATCTCTCAATTAGCTAACAGTGATTAAATTCGCTGGTGGAACTGGCTATAAAAGGGTGGGTTTAGACAGCTTACTTAGCCGCAAGTTTTAATTTAGGTCGCAAGCGCAGCGACGCCCATTGGCTCTTATGTACCAACCTCCTCAGAACAGCCAATAAGCGATGCAGCGCTTACGGCTGAAACTAAAACCTTGGCTAAATAAGCTGACTGAATCCACCCTAGACAACCTCCGGTTGAAGTCAAGCCCGCGGCCAACCGGAATTTATAATACTAGACCTTGATATCGCGAAAGTAAAAGCGTGTCTGTAAAACGCTTTGCTTTCCAAAACTAGCTGAATGTTGAATTGGTGAATCCTGGCCCTCCCAGTCAAAATAATCTTTGGAGCGAACCGAAAGCGCCATTCCTCTTGATTTATTATACAGGATGGTCCAGGACTATTCGGAAAAATTTCAATCATTGATATGTAGAGCATAACATAACAATAACAAACCTACAAACCATACAACAAAAATGCATAATAACGAAGATATAGCCCTTCAAAGTTCAAGGTAAAAAACAGGTTTTTCTTTAACTTCTGAAATATCAGGCCGATTCTGTCCAAATTTTGTGTATATCCCATACACTTTCTATTTCCAGTAGAATGACTTTTGGAGCAAAAATAAAGTGACAAGCTGGGGGGCTACGACTACGGCTGATGGCACCTGCAAAGTTCTGGAGCGAAACTATCAGCGGCCATCGGCCGTATTCTCCCAGCGCTCCAGCTTGTCACTTTATTTTTGCTCCAAAAAGTCATTCTACTGAAAATAGAAAGTGTATGGTATAAAGATAGTTATTCGGCCTGATTCTATAAGGCGGTTTCTATAAGGCCTGATTCTACAGGGTGATTCACAACTTATGACTTTCCTTTCAAGGGGTTATGGGGCCCTAAAAACTTGACTTCATGTGCTTGAAAATAATTCAAAAAGCTTTATCGTTTACGAGGAAAAAAATAATGAAAATTTGCCAAACATATGTGGGACTAATGGGTTTATTTTTCTATCTGTTAATGAGACAATTATTCAACAATAGTTTAACGATAAGCGAAAATGTTTTCTATGTAAACACTTCTCCTTTAGCAATAATCGGAGGTAAAAATAAATAATTTGTCAGTGTCAACCTCAACTGATGATGCCTCGACTTACTCCCTTTCCTCGTCTCTTTGTCCATTACATAAGGTAAGGACCCCTCGAAGGACCCTTATGTTTGGTTGATGGTCGCAATTATCCACTCGGGTTACCTATCTAACTGTATTTGTACCCGCTACTTGTAAATTTCAGTTGAATAGGTAATAATAATGGTCAACTAACGTCATTCTTGACAATAATACCTTATTATCGATCAACCATTATTGAGTATGTTTGTTTCCATAATACCAGATTAGAATTATGCACGTGAGGCATTGCATCGGCGATCCCCAAAATTTTCTTCGATGTTGTGTTCAAATAAGTCAATATTTCAGGATTTTTTTTTCAACTTCTTTCCCTCAGAAATAGTTTTTCTGGCACATCCTGAGCTCACCCGTGAAAGGAAAGTCACAAGTTGTGAGTCACCCTGTATACGGTTATAGTAATCATCGTGCTTACGATTAAATTGCTAGGGCAACGGGCCTTCCTATTGGCTGTCGCCATAGCAATTTGATAGTAAGCACGATGAATACCATAACCACAGAATAATAATACAGAAGCGACATGACCACAAAAATCGGTTTCATCTAGTTGCCTACACCGAATTTAGTATTTCCATCAACTTCAAAATAATAGGTAATCTTGACGTTTTCTGTCAGTGCCAAATTCGACTAGGTTTTGAACAACAAAAAATGAGTGCGGTACGGGACTTTTCTTGTGCGGTACGTGAATGTGTGGATAATTCGTCCCTCAAAAAGACACCTTTTTCAAGTTCCCAAAGGAAGCGGAAAGGTGTGATATATACCTAATTTCCAAGAAAGTGAAGGAAGAAAGTGAATAAAGGTAGCTGTTTTGTTCAGCAAAATTGTCATATCTACCCACTTCTACATAATATATCTTATTCTTCAGAGCGACAATATGGCTAGAAGCTTGGCTAGAAGCTTGCAGCCGCGAAGACTTGACGAATAAGATTGGAGCGTCTCTTCGGGAAAATCAAAATACGTGCGGCTCATTTTTGTGATATGTACTTACTGTTTTCAAATGATTAAAAGAACAGGCTTTGTTCCAATTATGTCCCTACAATATTCCCGCTTGCGCCAAAAAAGAATTACCAGGATTCCAAAGGAAAGGATGGTGAATATAGACCGGAGAAGTGATGACGTCACAACATGGCAACATGGCCGGCGGTTGACATTTTCTGGAGGCCAACGTCACATGAACGTGACGTTTCTATGTTTGGTTGTGTTTGGCATGACATTTTCTGGAGGTTCACAACAAAAGTCACAAAAGTCAGTGCAAAATGGCAGTGAGCATTGCTGAAATTGCCAGCCTAAGAGACAGCCAGCGTCAAACAGGCGGACTTGGTTGCAAAAAGGCCAGACATAGCCCAACTCATTGACAGAGAGCTGCGCAAAGCTGCACTCAGAACCACCAGTGCCTACAGAACGGTTCCGCATGATGCAGGGATGCAGCACGAGCGCTCTCGGGTATCCCACCCTTCGCCCTGATGCTTGCGATTAGAGGAAACAAGCCTAGGAGTGCCCACCAGCAAACCAGATAGCAGGAACAAGGCCAGAGAGCAGTTCGTCGAGCAGTGGCAACGGCAGTGGAACGCCTTGGTTCAAAGTTGGATGAAAGAAATACTGGGGAGCCTCAAAAGCCTCAGCACCAGGACAACGCGGAACACGCTCGTTTTCATTGTAACGGTCCATCAAGGCAGCGAGAAGACCTCGAAGAAAAACTGGGCAGGAGAATCGCCGTCGACAATCTCGTTCATGAGATGCTCAGAGGCAAAGAGCAATGGATCGCAGTTTATAGTGTAAACCTAGTACGGTCCTGACCTTCCGGCGGTGGAGAGGATGCGCGTACAGCGGGGCGAGACGGGGGACTTGGAGCAGGCCAGCGAAGGAGAAGTACGCAGGTTGAAAAAGCTCCGGCTCTAATGTTCATAAAAGTGCACCTAATAAACGTTTCTCGCGCCACCTGAGGTTTTTATTAACAATAGTTAGCAGTTTTTAGTTTATAGCAATATAGTTTGATTTCCTCCACCTGATATAGTCCAAAATATGGATCTTTTTTTGTTATATCCATTTCCGTTATTTACCTTCGCAAAAATTTGACAAACACATGACAAACACAAACAGAGAAACGTCAAGTGCATGCCACGTGCCGTGCATCCCACGGTCATGTCACGTTTGACGTTGGCCTCCAGAAAATGTCAACCGCCGGCCATGTTGCCGTGTTGTGACGTCACACTTCTTCGGTCTATAGCAATCCGTGATAGCAGGTCTATAGATTCCACTGACGGAAGACTTTCTCACCAAATATCAAGTAGGTAGTTGGTGTATTTTTCTCTGGAACATTTCAAATCTCTTGACAGGAATACTAGTCCCGAAAACACCTGGCAGTTCCAAGGTCATAGAATCTGGTCATAGCAACAACAATGCTACAACAATAGAGTGTCGCTTCTGGTTTGATATTCTGTGCCATAACCATTCCCTTATAGTCCAGGAGCATATGTAAATAAAAAGCATTCCGTGGGATTTTGAGTGAAAGAGCATAGCGACCATGTGGAATACATTCCTTGAATGGGCAGCAATCACACCTCACCGGGTGTTTTGCTTGAATTTCTTGCAGGGGATTTATACAGGGTGAAACAGGAGAAAAAAAGAAAAAATCATATTCCGTGAACTATAAAGGGTGATTCACAACTTGTGACTTTCCTTTCACGGGTGAGCTCAGGATGTGCCAGAAAAACTATTTTTGAGGGGAAAAAGTTGAAAAAAAAATCCTGAAATATTGACTTATTTGAACTCAACATCGAAGAAAATTTTGGGGATCGCCGATGCAATGCCTCACGTGGATAATTCTAATCTGGTACTATGGAAACAAACATACTCAATGATGGTTGATCGATAATGAGGTATTATTGTCAAGAATGACGTTAGTTGACCATTATTATTACCTATTCAACTAAAATTTACAAGTAGCGGGTACAAATACAATTAGATAGGTAACCCGAGTGGATAATTGCGACCATCAACCAAACATAAGGGTCCTCACCTTATGCGTGATGGACAAAGAGACGAGGAAAATGAGTAAGTCGAGGCATCATCAGTTGAGGTTGACACTGACAAATTATTTATTTTTACCTCCGATTATTGCTAAAGGAGGAGTGTTTACATAGAAACATTGTCGCTTATCGTTAAACTATTGTTGAATCGTATGTCTCATGCTTGGTTTATGTATAGCGATTTGACCAGCGAACATCGCCCAGCGACATCCAGCCATCGTTGATTGCATAAATTTCGACGACTTTTGATGTCAATTTGAATGTCTCTTTGACAAATAAAAATTAACGAAACGTTTTCTGTGTGTGTATAAACGATATAAACCTCCTCATCAACGTTCCCGAATTACAAACGGTAAGTAAACTGAATCGTAGTCATAACAAATCGGACAAGGAGCTTAATGGGGTGTCTATTTTTATCAAACAGTCGAACAAGCCCAGAAGTAAGGATGTGAGAGCGCAAACCATCCCTGGACGCTGGAGGACAGCTGAGGTTCTATCTCGGGCTCTACGATGCCTACTCAGTGGACTGCTTCTACTGCGGCAAGGCAAAAAAGGCGCAAAAAGGAAGAGATGATGCTACAGTCGGTTGATATAACAGAACCGCCACGAAAAAAGTGACTGGTTTCACTCTGATTGTATTGTTGAAGCATCCAAGATCGAGAAAAACATTCAGAATACCTACTCGAGAATAACCTCGTCTCGGTTTGGCCATAATCTTTTCGGTGTTGTTGAACTACCATCTGTCCTAGTATATACCACCAGTAGAAACGCAAGAAAATTTGGTTGAAATTGAAAGAAAAGACTGAAAAGAGACCTGCAACTACATCCATCCCACCAGAATTTTCAGATTCAGATACTGGGGGGTCACGTTACTCCAGAGCAATGAAAGAATGGAACAGCTGATTACACAGGTAGCAATAACAGTTGTCTTCTCTGCTTTGCATGGTAATTCGTCTTTCAATAATTCCCAGTACGACTCGTAAGTGCAAAACAACATGAGCAGCAACTGCCGCAAAGAATGCAAACATCCACAAACAGAGAGATTTCCTCGCAGGATTTTGAAGATGTCGAAGTAGAAGATAGACGCTCTAGATAGAAGAATCGTCAACAAGAAATTGCGTATTATGATGAAGAAGTGCAATCAACAAGGTGAAAATTGATTAACCCATTCACCATTGAAGAACTGCATACGGCAAATTACTCAAATGAAAAGCAAAGGAGCACCTGGCTTCGATGGCGTACTACCAGAGTCCATCAAGCGTAGTGGAGGCAGGGTAATTCTTCGATTTTTGCAACGTTTTCAATGAATTTTACCAATCATTCACCTTAAAGTTTCAAGACCAGAAAAATTCTAAGAATTTTGAAGCCTGGAGAACTTCAGAGCCTGAGCTCCCATAGCCCTGCTGAGCGTAGGCTACAAGCTTCTATCTAGAACAACCCATCCACCATTCGTCTCAGTTCCCTGATGAAGAACAGTCTTCCACGCGAGCAGGTAGAATTCCGGTCCTGCCTGGAAGAACCTGCTGGGAACAAGCCCTGTCTTCGACAACACACCAAAAATGGATTCCAGAGAAATAAGTCAGGAGCGGTGTTTGTGGACCTCGCTGCTGCCTACGAATCCCTACGATGCGTTTGGAGAAAGAACTTCTTAGTAAAAAATCACGAATTCGTTTCATGCCGCGGATTTTTGAATTCCGTAAACAATCTGCTCAACGAACGATACTTCTAGCTCCACATAGACAACGGAAAAAGTAGCTTTCGAAGATTGAACCAAACGGTCTTCTCCAAGGCTGTGTTGGCACCGCTGCTCAGCAGCATTTGTATCGGCGATTTCCCGGAGACTCCTTCCAGGGACATCGCCATGATCTACCAACATCAGTATTCAGGAGAAGGGAAAGAAGTAAATGACCTTTGTGTGGAAGTCAAGCTGAAACTCGATCATCCTACAAGTTCTCAAGATCTATCTACATTTCAAGATTCTTCAGAAGTGTTGTTAGTCCAGTCACTATGTTCAAAAAACCCTAGCAACTTCGGAAAAAATAGTAGAGGGTTGAAATTTTGTACACATGTTCTTCAAGTAGTGTGAAATGAACTCAAGAAAGTCCTTCAAAATCCAATCTTAGAAACTCATGATGAACGCCATCAAGTGTTAAGAACCAGTTTTTTTGGGCGAAAAAGTCATTGTCTTAGCTCAAGATTTTTTTTTGCAAATGGATGATTGCATGTTACCATTTGAAGAATTTCCATGCAACATTTGAACAGTTGCCTAAAAAGCGGATCCAAGATGAAGGTCAAGAAGAAAAAAAGTTGACTAAGTACATTATTTTTGAGTCAAGCAATGATTGTGGACTCCAGTACCCAAGAAAACCACCGATTTATTAGGGAAAAAAAGAAAATTTCTTGATTTTTTTTCAAGTATTTTGAAACGGTTAAAGGTTTTTGGCTGTTGAAATGTTGAACGGCTCAAAGCACTATCAAAGCATAGAATTCCAAATATATGGTGATTTTCAAATATCCAGCTCTTTTGGCTTCTGAGATAAAAAAATTGGAATGTTGCTCTTATTATGTTTCAAGAAAATTGGTATCTTCCTCGGTATCTTCAACTATAAGAAAGGCATCTACATCGCTCCCTAAGAGCCAGTCAAATGTCGCCAACTCAACTGTTACAGGTCACCACTTTAAGACTTGAAAATACTCTTGTGTGCAAAGTGGCGCCTTGGTATCACAAAGGACGAAGTTGAAACCCTCACGAGCTCTACTAGATATTATGTAGGAGAGCAACTGAAGTCGCAAATATGCAGAGTGGGTGCAGGTAGGTGCCTAATTACTTTCGTGGATCATGGACATGGCTCACATGGCCAAACCCCCTGACAAAGAAAAAGTCGGTATATCTCTACGACTCAACCGAGGTGACTGACAAAAAGACGATGGCATGGGAAGGAATAAGATGCAAGCTGTTGTAGTTGAAATATTTTAATAATAGTAGATAAACTGTACATAATTATGGGAATAAGTAAATATACAAAATTGAAAACTTTGGGGGCCTATTGTTCAAAATCAATCACAAGTTGTCCCTGCTAACATCTCTGATGGAGTGGTAAACTGATCTAAAGATTAAAAACTAAATGTGCTAGGTAGTAGAGTTCCAAAAGATGACTGATATTCATGTCCAAAGGTGTGGGTATACTGGTCCTCCAAAATGGCATTATTCAATTTCATTGGCGGGGCGGCAGCGGGCAGCTGCACAATCATACTATTCTGTGTCTGGAGGTGGTGCTCGTACTTCACTTTGGTGGATAACAGTATGTAGAACCTGGAGTTGCATCCCTTGTGTCCCCACAGTTGCCTCGTTGTCGGTGCTGTTGTTGCTGATACTCTGCAAGGGCTCGCAGCAACGCCTCTCTGTTGCTTGCTCTCCGGCATTAGCTCCTGGCTTTCCGCAGCTGCTCCCATGAACCTCCAGTGATCCTGACGAATGTGACGAGTTGAAACGGGTCATTTCGAGAAGAAATGGCCGAGAGAATTCCTTTCAAGTTCGGTTAGGTGACATACTGACTGTCAGATTTTGACACACTGCCCTCAAATTGAAATCGCGGCGGAATGGCGAAAAAAGCTTGGCCGGCCCAAGCTTTTTTTTCGCCCCCGCGTCGTCCCCTCGCTGCGATGATTCCGATCTGCCACCAGCTTTCACTCGCACCCAATTGGTCAGAGAAATCTTGCCAAAACTTAGCAACATAAAGTCTGGCCGGCCACCCGGTGGCCACGGCCGGCCCGACCAAGATTCTTTCGCTGCCCCGCCGTTTCCTGGCGACATCCTCACCTTCCGCCCGCACGCCATTGGCCGGAGGTGTATCGCCTAGCGATTTCATCCCCTTTCGCTGGTCAAATCGCTATACATAAACCGAGCATCATCAACAGATAGAAAAATAAACCCATTAGTCCCACATATGTTTGGCAAATTTTCATTATTTTTTTCCTCGTAAACCATATAGCTTTTTGAATTATGTTCAAGCACATGAAGTCAAGTTTTTGGGGCCCCATAACCCCTTGAAAGGAAAGTCATAAGTTGTGAATCACCCTGTAGAAGGTGGATCGGTACAAATCACCAGGTGGATGCCCGACTTGATGCTTTTGAAGGTTTTGCTTGAAAATTTAACATTCGTGGTGAAAAAGTGAAAAACAGGAAAACTTGAAAATAAAATTTATTATTTTGAAAAAATCATCGTCGGAAAAGCGAAACCGTGTCGGATTTGAAAATAGATCTACACGACGCCCAATGCAATCTACTTTCGATATCGGTTGGAATTTTTCGAAAAAAGTTAATCCCCCACCAGGAAAGGACAGATAAGTTGAGTCCTGCACCAAACACGGGTCGTCCTGGTCAAAATCCAAACGAGCGGCCGTCTCTGGTGGTAACGACCAGGAGAAAATTTAAAACCTCGTAACGTCCAACTGGGAATTGGTGGAAAGCTGCAACTACGGGCTTCATTTGATGATTTGTTGCTTCCTTCCAAATTGGGCTCCAATCCATCGGATAGATATTGAATAATTAAATGACAAAGTTTTTTCAAGAAGATTACGGAGCTGTGTGTGTCTGTGTCCGTAATCTTCCACGATAACATCCGCGACGCCGGTCGACTTCGACGATAGTTCGATCGACTTGAAATTTGGTATGCGGACATGATTTTGCCGTCGAATGACTCTGTTACATTTTGGTTGTCATCTGTCAAACGGAAATGTCACTATCAAAAATGACAGGAAGCATATGTCACGAGACTTGACTCGCAATATGTCCTTATAAAAGCTCTTGAAAAACTGTATTCACAATTGTTAAAAGTATTGCTCCGCATGACATTTGTCAAATATGAAAAAATCTTAAAGGTCAAAGCTTTGTCATTTAATTCTTCAAAATTTCTCTGATGGATTGGGACCAAATTCGGCAAAAATCAACACAACAACAAAATCAAATCACGTATGCAGTTTAAGCTTTCCATCTTTTCCAAGTCTGGAGCTACGAATTTTTATTCATTTTTTCTGTTTCACCCTGTATCAATTTTCTGCAAGAAATTCAAGCAAAACACCCGGTGAGGTGTGATTGCTGGCCATCTAAGTAATGTATTTCACATACACGCTATGCTCTTTCATTTAAAATCTCACGGGATTACATAAGCTCCTGGACTATTATACAGGGTGATTCATGAGTGACCTAACATAGGCTAATGGAAGATAGAGGACTTTGAGGCGAGTCAGGATCCACTGAAGAAATTTTATTTTCTCCGATGGTTACGAAAATACAGGGTGTTTTGTGTGATTCGTATAAAACTTTGATAAGCGATATTTCTGAAACGGCCAAAGGTATTTTGTTGAAATTCACCAGTAATATTCCTCTGTTGAAACTCATCCCGAAGCTATATCGGGTAAGTCAAAATCCAGGGCCGGGCTAGAAAAAAGGTGCCCCTTTTTTGTTTCATCAAAAAGTTCATTTTCTGACCGCTTTTCTAAAAAAACTGATATCCGATTCAAAAAGCTAAGGAAAAATGCTTCAAGAATCACTCTTCAATTTAGATGGCACACCTAAACCGTTTCGACAATAAAATTAAAAGTAAAATTTGTGGGTGAGTTCCCATTTTCGACCGGACATGATCGACTCATTGTTTGATCGAATTCATTAAAATTCATTTTTTGGCTTGTCTCTGTTGAATAGAAGGGCTTGGTTGAAAAAAAAATTCAGAGCTGTCAATTTTTTTTTTACAAAATCGAGAGCGAAACCAAAATTAGACTCGATTTGATCGTCAAAAAAAAATTTCCGGCTATGGAATTTTTCTTACTACCAAGCCCTTCTGTTCCACAGAGACAAGCTAAAAAATGAATTTTAATGAATTCAATCAAACAATGAGTCGATTATGTCCGTTAAAAAATGGAAACTTACCCACAAATATTACTTTTAATTTTTTTGTCGAAACGGTCTAGGTGTGCCATCTAAATTGAAGAGTGATTTTCGAAGCATTTTTCCTTAGCTTTTCGAATCCGATAACAGTTTTTCAGAAAAGCGGTCAGAAAATGTACTTTTTGATCAAATAAAAAAGGGGCACATTTTTTCAATTCCGGCCCTGGATTTTGACTCACCCGGTATGACTTCTGGATAAGTTCCAGCAGAGAAATATTACTGGTAAATTTCAACACAATATCTTCAGCTGTTTCAGAAATATCGCTGATCAAAGTTTCACACGAAACACACAAAACACCCTGTATCTTCGTAACTAATGGAGAAAACAAAATTTCCTCAGTGGATCCTGACTCGCCTCAAAGTCCTCCATCTCCCATTAGCCTATGTAAGGTCACTCATGAATCACCCTGTAGAATATGGCCGAATAATCAGATAGGTGTGCATCAATCACCTAACAAAAGCCCCAGTCCCCAGTGGCGTAGATTTTGGGGGGTTGCCCCTTTCAACCCCCATATTTTCGACGCCACAGAATTTTGTTGGAAAATCATCAAATTCTTGACATCCGTTTAGTAGACATTTAGAAGCAGAAACTTATATGCCGATCAGCTTTTAAATTCAGCACTAGAACGGTAATTTTTGCACGCCAAGTTGGCAATTCTGCGATATTTGGGGATGTTCAAATTTGTAATGTTGGATCAGTTTTTCCCCAGACGACCTTAAATTCGTACTGTTAATCGAGTACAGCGCTGTTGCAAGATTGTATGTATGCTCTGTTTTTGACTGTAGTTTCAGTGTCCCATATGTCCTTCCAGTGTCTTTTCACCTCGCAATCTGCAGTATGGAGTTCTTCAGCTGTAATTCAGGTTGGGCGTAAACGGCTCGGCACTCCGACACTTACTTGCCATTCTGACAAGATAACAGTCATAACAGCCAAGACAACATTGTAGCGGAATATGATGCAAGGAGACGCCAGAATTGGCATTTCATGTCAAAATTTCCTAACCTCACTGGACTTCGCCACAAAAAGCCCGTTTTCACGCAACTTGGTCTGTCAGCGTCTGTTACACTCTAGGGAACATGGCCAACCGCGTTTTAATTTCTACTGAATTTAAAACGTGATCGGCATATATGTGTTGAATTTTCATCAAATCAGTGGTTTCGGAGATATTCGAGTTCGAAATTTCAAAAACACTGAGGACACGGAACTCCTTATTTTTATCATATTTTATTTTGAATCGGTAACTTGGTAACACGACAGAAACGAACTATAACAGACATGGACCATAACAGATTTTCAAAATGCATTTCCTCAGCATCCAAACACATTTGACAACTATTTTTTTTATCAAGAGTTCCAGTTTTTTACATTCAACTTTGACGAGCTCTATCTCCGTTAATATGCATTTTTGATATATAGTTGTTGGGTTTTTCTTATTGTTTTCTCCTGCTTCATCAATCATTGAAATTTTTCAGGGTTATCCTGGAATACCCTGTATACCTCAAAGCATATGAGGAAAGTTCGAAGTTAAAATCGTTTTTGTCGTTTAGGTAGGTACGGAAATGCCATAAAAAAAATACTAACTTCTTTTCGTTGAGATAATTGTCGCTGAACAATTGATATCGTGACATTTTTACAATCCCATTTGCAATAAATACTTTGGGATGCCCGTCAAATGTCTGCTGGCCTCGTTTACATTTTCTTGACATGTCTGCGTATATGCTTACGTTGTCATCAATTTGGATTCCTGAAATAGAAAAATTTATAAGCATACTTTTTCATTCTTCCATAGTTCATTCTTGTGGCTTTGTCGCTTGACTCTCTTGTAAATGGTCCTGTCAGGTCAGGTCAATTGGAGATGTTAGCTGACATAGTTATTATAGCTATACCTTTTTAATAAAACTTTTGATACGGAGTTAGTAGAGGTCACCTGCTACTACTCAGCTGTTTAGTAAAGTGAACAACAACAACAAATTTTATGTAGGTATCTAAATATATGTAGGTGATATGGAACACGCACCTGTCATCATTCCCAAAACACCGGGTGCATAGATATGGGCCCCTCGGAGTACTGCAGCGGCACAATCTACATCGATAATTATTTCTTTGGAATGCACCTCTAAATGTTCCCGCATTTTTAGATTCTGTAAAGTTATTACATCTTCTAGTAATTGATGCCGTTCGATTTTTATGGAGTTTGGACCCAAAGCCTGGAAAAAATTGATTCAATATTTAGTTTTAATGAAAAAAAAAAGAAACGTTGATAGGTGGTTACCTACCGGCTCTGTGTAAAAAGAGCGCTGAGATAAACGGCGCGTCCAAAAATAGCGCGTAATAAAGAGCGCTTGGAGAAAACAGCGTGTGCAAAAAGAGCGCCAGGAAAAAACAGCGCGTATAAAATGAGCGTTAGGGAAAAACAGCGTGTGTAAAAAGGGCGCCTGGAAAAAACAGCGAGTGTATAAAGAGCGCCCCGTAATTTGAGCGCGTCCAAAAAGAGCGCTGCGAAAAATGGCGCCAAGAATAAATAGCGCTGGGAGAAATGGCGTGTCCAAAAAAGGGATGGGGAAAAAACAGCGACTGTATAAAAAGCGTTCGGCAATACCAGCACGTGCATAATAGCACTTGTAAAAATGTCGCCAGAAAGAAGTAGCACTTGATACAATAACGTTTTATCAAAACAGAGCGGCTGTTTCCTTAACGAACTGATTTTTTGACTCAGGATTCCTCCTTCTTTTCAGGCCCACCAGATAGAGTTGAGTTTTAACTCGAGTTTCCTCCTTTCAGAACAATCTCCTTCAGGGGTTTGTGCAAAAATCATCTCTTTATCAGGTGAATCTCCAGAGTTGTTGTTTAGTTTTTTGTTCTCCCATTGAGGCCTGTGTACATGGAATCTTTTTTTGCCCAGTGTCAAGCCCTGTTGTCGAGTTAAGTTGATTCGAAAAAATAATTGATGCGATAGCAAATTATTATGGAACAGTTATCTAAAAAAAAAACAAGATCCTGCTCCTCCATGAAGCGAAAGGACAGGTAGCATTCTAATTCAACTTCGTGGAGATGCACAAGAACTGGGCGCAAGGTGCAAGGACCATTTAATCCACTACAGCGTCGACGATTCCAAGAAGGCAACTACTGGGCATAACCATGCCCCAGAACCAGAAAAATTGCAGGCAGCATTTGCCTTCAAAAACGAGCTCGAACGGCTGGCGAAAACATCCGAGATGAGGCCCAGGCAAATTATCCAATCGGTAGCCAGTAGCAGCAACATTCGTGACTTCCGGAATTGCTGTTAACATTCCAAGCTACGATTCAATGAGGAAGACAATCCATAGTGTCTTTGTGGCATTTTTAGTGGCAGTATTTTTGGACGCGACTATATTACGGGACGTTCTTTTCACACGCCCTGTTTTTTTCAATCGCTCTTTATTACGCGCTATTTTTGGGCACGCGATTTTTCCCAGCGCCCTTTTTACACATAGCCATTTTTACCGAGCGCCATTTTGCGACACGCTTTTTTCAGACGCGCTATTTTTTCTGGGCGCTTAATTAAGACGCGCCTTTTTTACCGAGCGCCATCTTTTGACACGCTGTTTTTTCTGGTCGCTTTATTTGGACGCGCCGTTTTTTCCGAACGCTATCTTTTGACGCGCCATATTTAAAAGCGCTATTTATTCCAGCGCTCTTTTTACACAGAGCCTTACCTACCATCGCGGCAAAAAAATTCTAAATGTTCTTTAATCAACAATTTTTATTTTCAAAAAAAAGGTACCAAAAATGATTTCTCGTAGACATGGGAAAGTGAATTAGAAATCATTTTTGGTACCTTTTTTTTGTTTTTTTTTTGCTTTTTTTTTTGTTTTTTTTTTTTGAAAAATGAAAAGTTCAAATTTGGCATGCGACTTCCTTGAAGAGAGATGCATTGTCAATGCTATCTGGTTTTCGAATTTTCAAAAATCAAAATCAAAAATTTTCAAATTTTTTTGGAAATTTTCAAAATTTGTACATTTTCATTTTGGAAGAGTTTTTACTTGACGAAAAAATAAAATAGAACCGATTCCCGTCAATAACTTTTCTAGTCGCATCAGAAACCCCTTGAGCTTAATATTGTTACGATATCTCGCGTACGGGTTCGAATATAATTGAGACGATCGATTTAAAACACACACTGTTTATTTCTGCGTACTACAATAATTATACGCCAACAATTATCTACTTGGAATTATATCGCAGGTACTTCGCTTGTTTTGCACTTGTTACCACTTCGCATTCCAATTCAATACTACCGCGAGCTACCGGCTGATGCCTTATATAAGGCCTCCAAATAATGTTCCCGAACTTTCTGTCCACTTCCAGCAAATTCCATAGGGGCTCGGCATATGCGGTTTCTAGACCATTCCTAAATAATCATACACATTACCCGTATAATTCTGCCGGGTTCTGGACGGCGCCTCCGCCAAAATCGACAGATGTGCCTTAATCAGGCATTCGAGTCTCCATTGAGTTTCACATACACGAACGCTCTGGAATGCACGAGATCGCTCCAGACTTCTACACTGCGATCTAATGGATGGAAGGATCCAGGAAGGTCGAGTGTTTACAAATATGTACGGGATCGCCGCTCGTAACACTGCCCCCCCTCTCAAGCCTGTTCGTCCCGAATAGGCTCATCGTTACTCCCGGAAGAACGTGCAAGGCGATCAAGGTGGACAACTTTCATCTTGGCTCTCGGGGCTCGCTGGATTCTGTACACGACGTCATTGATCCTCTTGACTACCGTATACGGTCCTTCCCATGACGGATGCAACTTCGGAGGCCTTCCCTTCTTGCGTTGAGGATTGTACAACCAGACCAGGTCACCAGCCTGAAATCCCGTTGAGTTCGCCTTCAAGTCGTAACGGGTCTTCATTCGGTCGGTCGCGATTCGAATCCGGTTTCGAACCAACTCGTGGATGTCACACATTCTTTGCCTCAGGTCGTCGACGTATTCGGGGATGTCTTTAGGATCGTTCTCCGGCGTGCCAAATTGCAAATCACAGGGGAGGCGAAGCTCTCGGCCAAAAAGAACACGTGCTGGTGTTTCCCCTGTGGTGTCGTGAATGGCAGCGCGATACGCCATCAGGAAAATCGGCAGATGACGATCCCAGTCTCGCTGATGCTCGTCGACGACCTTTGACAGGTGCTGCTCCATCGTCCGGTTGAACCGTTCAACCATTCCGCCGGACCGTGGGTGAAGGGGCGTGGTCCTGGTCTTCTGTATTCCAAGTAGAGTACAGATGCCTTGGAACACGTTGGACTCGAAGTTTTGTCCCTGGTCTGAGTGTAGCTCCAGAGGTACTCCGAAGCGGCTTATCAGATTGTCCACCAGCACCCTTGCCACTGTAGAAGCCTCTTGGTTGGGTAGGGCGTACGCTTCCGGCCACTTGCTGAAGTAGTCCATGGCAACCAGGATGTATTTGTTGCCATCTTCCGTTGTCGGGAACGGGCCAGCCACATCGATCGCGATGCGTTCAAAAGGCGCTCCAACATTGTAAGTCTTCAGCTCCCCTCGGCTGCGAGTTCTTGGTCCTTTGCTGGCCGCACAAACCTCGCACTGGCGACACCATGTTTCCACGTCTTTCCGGCAGTTCACCCAGTAGAACCGCTCGCGCACCTTGGCCAACGTCTTGTTTACTCCAAGGTGTCCTCCAGTGACGCCATCGTGCATCTCCTTCAGGACCTCTCTCACTCTCTTCTTGGGAAGCACCAGTTGAACCATCTCCTTCTTTCCATCAGGACTCTCCCAGACTCTCTTCAGCAGCCCATTCTCTATCCTCAGGGAATTCCACTGAGCCCAAAGAGCCTTGAATTCGGGCCCTTCACCAGATATCTAGGCCCATTCCGGTCTGTCCTGGCCAAGTTCTTTCCTTTCAGCAAGCGTACCAATGGCTGGATCCTCATATAAGGTGCCTTATAATAAGGCCTCCGAATAATGTTCCCGAACTTTCTGTCCACTTCCAGCAAATTCCATAGAGGCTCGGCATATGCGGTTTCTAGACCATTCCCGAATAATCGTACACATTACCCGTATAATAGGCTACTGGACTCAATTTTTTTTATTTCTTCAAACTAAACTTCAATTTTTTATATGATTTATGGTGAAAACCGCAGCGCGATATCTCAATTCTAAGTGCATAAAAAAAATTGTAATAGAACGCTGGTGACGTCACTACTGAGCTATCTCCATCCCTGCTCTTCTTACCGCGACACCCGCATGCTGTGTTCGTTCCACGCGCAGTGCTTATGGAAGCGGCTATGACGTCACGCAAATTTTTAAAATCGCTGTAACAAATAGACGCGTAGAAAAAGCCAAGTTTTTCTTCTCAAAATTGGTTAACTGATGTGTACTTGATAGGTCAATCATGGTAAAATCTCAAAATAGCACCAGTGTCCAGTAGCCTATTCTGCCGGGTACTGGACGGCGCCTCCGCCAAAATGGACAGATGTGCCTTGATCAGGCATTCGGTCTCTATTGAGTTTCACATACACGAACGCTCTGGAATGCACGAGATCGCTCCAGACTTCTACCATTGTACTTCTACACTGCGATCTAATGGATGGAAGGATCCAGAAAGGTCGAGTGTTTACAAATATGTACGGGATCGCCGCTCGTAACAATATTTTTCAAGATACCTAATCGGAAGTTTTCACGAAATTTGCTTTTTTTACTTTTTTTAAAACTGAGTCGGCCGTGATTAATGACAGACACGCTAAAAAGTACGCAGTTGTTAGTTAGTCAGTCTGAATCACAGAGTGTCTGAATGTTGTTGAAGCTTTGCGCGAGTAGAAATGATCAGTGATGTAAATTTTCCAGAAATTTAAAACTCGGAAATTTTTCCGGAAATTTTCGCAAGGGTTCAGAATTGACTGAAACTAGACATGTTGTCTTGTTCATAAATTTTCCTATTTCAACAACACCAAATAGGCATATTATATAATTATAATATACTGTGACGCAATAATGGCCTAATTCACAAAAATATAATTTTAAGCACTTGAAAATGAAAAATAAATAGACTTACTAGCATTCTAACATTGCATCATTGATCTGTCAAGATTTTTTCATCAATTAGAGTGAGGAGTGAAGTTAAGTTCACCGAATCCGAGACTGATTCGCATCTTCTTACTTTCAAACTCGCGGCAAATTTGAAATTTTGGAAAATTTCCAAATTTCGCTCGGAAAATTTTCCGGAAATTTTCCAGATTGGAAATTTTCCGAGATGGAAAATTTCTGACCTCACATCACTAGAAATGATTGATATGAATGATATGATATTCTGGTATGAATCCGAGTATGAATCCAGATATATCCGATATTCAGACTGACTAACTGACAGCTCTGGCGTACTATTTGGCTTGCCTCTTTCTCATCACGGTCAACTCAGTTTTTGAAAAAAAAAGAAAATTTCCGATTATCTCGAAAAATATGAAGATTAAGGGTAGGGTACCCCTAGGAAAAATGAAAGAGGATGAAAAAGCTATCGGATAGCGTTATAAAATTGGGGGTATGCCATTTGCAAAAAAAATGAGTTTTATGATACTTTGAAAATTCTAAAATTTGACTTTTTTTTTTGTAAACGCGTAATATGTGCAGCTTTTTGACATTAGGGCATTGGTCTTTGATTTGACTATCAGCATGTCAAGTTTCATCTCTTAGTTTTGAAAAACAAGGCCGCTAAAAAATTTTCAAGCAAACTCTGAAAACGCGATTTTTTTGTTTTCAATTTTTAGTTGGTAGTACTGCCACACAATTGAAAAACAAAAATACAGGCATAAGACATCAGTTGAAAAAGCTGAACACAAAAATGCAAACAAATAAATAGGTGAGGTTTCGGCCTCATAAAAGTTTACACCGACGGCGATCGAGTGGCCATGCTAATGGGAGGCATTCTCGCAAACGCATTCCAGAGGGCGCGACATAGGCTTGGGACCAAATGTCAACGTCATGTCAACGTCAAGTCCAAGGTCAAGCTTGCAGTTGTCATTGCTTGTCAGAACGTAACCTAACCCATCTTTATTGTTTATTGTCGTCGCATGACTCGCATGGTGTTAGTGTCACCGGTACCGGGTGCTTGTCGTTTGAAAGGCAGGGCAAATGCAAGCGAAGCAGCGCGGGGCCGTCTGGCGGTTCGTGCGAGACAAAATCCCGGCCGGTGAGACGATAAATGCAACCCACAGTGGTCCCAAGCTATCATGTTTAAGCAGGGCTCCGTTTAACTTTAAGTAAGTTCAGTTTGACTGCCCAAGGCAAAAATTCATTTTTGTTTACTACTATAGACCCGAGGGGCTCCATATGGTATCTACTGAAGAGGCAAAGGGATGCTCTGAATAAGCTACTCCTGCTTCATCCTAGCACATGGATAACGGAGAGAAATTAGACTATACTATACGAGAACAGGAGGACATTTCGGTATCACCAATACAAGAGTCGCCCTTCCTTCAAAATTTTGTAGCAGTGTGGAAAACTCTCTGTAAAGTGATGGTTTGAATTATTGTAATAAAGTGAAATGCCCTGGCTGAATCAAAAACTGTATTTCATGTGTTTAATTTTCGTATACTACGCACAACGCTGTGAACATAATAACTTAACTGAACAAATTCAAAACTTCAACATAGAACCAACATAACCTAGATCCCTTCACGCAGCTCAGCAATGTCAATGTTCTTCGATGATTCCTGTCTCCATCTGTCTGGTAGAATGGAGCAGGAAGGGCTTATTCAGAGCATCTATTTACCTTTCCAGAGTACCATACCGGGCCCGGGTCTACGATAAAAGTAAATAAAAATGTATTTTTTTCTTCGGTAGTCAAACTGAGCTTTCCCGGAGTTTGGGGCCGCGTCCTGACCCTCGTCGCAAGAGCCTACGGCATCCTCATGAACGATTCAACGATACGACTCAAAAATCACAATTTATGTTCACGGTGACATTTCTAAATATTTGACGTTTATTGATTTGACGATTTGACACAACGCGCTTGTTTATGCAACCTAGGCGAGATAAAATCCCTAGAGGTCCCAACCAACTGCAGCGCCTCCTGGTGGGAGCAAAATCGTCCATGCCTCCCATTCAGTTTTGACGTAATTTTGAATGGGCATGGTCACACGATTGTCATCGGTGTAAACTTTTATGAGGCCGCAACTGTACCAAGTGTTCCATTTAAAAAAATTGACGTTTCGTTTTTACCCCGTCAAAATGGGACACCCATATAGCTAAATATAATTTCAGGTCATAGCTCTCATCAAACCATATAATTTTTCTCTTACATCTTTTTCTCTATGCTGAACGGGAAGACAGCTATGGGATAATTACACTAGAATGGACGATGGATACCCATCCCCTGTATAGCTATACATTGATAATTATTTGACTGATTAGTCATCACAAAATATTATTTCCCAAAATCATTTTGAATACCTAACGAAAACAGAGGGAGGCCGAAATCCCACCTTTTGAACCCCCATCTTCCAAAATAAACGTCATTATAATATACAGGGTGTCCGTTTTTCGAGGCTAAGCATGGGTATCTCGCTTATCTTGAGAGATACAAAGTCGGTTAAATTAGGAAAAAGTTGCGCATTTTCATGACGATCAATGATCCAAAAAGAAATTTGACGTATCGATTTTAGTTTTTGAGATATCGTGAGAAAACAGGAATTTGAATTTTTGTTTTTATTTTTTATTCAAAAAACGGTTGAAGGTGGCCTTTTCTAATCTGACATTGTCATGGCACTTTTTCAAGAAGAATTCAAAGCTGCCAAAATTCTTATTCTAGCTTTCAAAACAACCGAGATACGACATTCAACTTTTTGCTCTAATGGGCGCCATATTGGATTTTGATATTTTTGAATACGGTATTCTTTTCTGGTTACAACGATGTGTCACATGTCACTGTTGAATAAATGTTTAACATTTACGTTTTTTTTTGTTGTCGGTGCTGATTTTGTTTCCAAAGCACTCTTTGAAAAATAAAAAAATAATTTTTTGCTCAAAAGCATGAATTCAACGGTGGCATGTGACACATCGTTGTACCCAGAAAAAAATATTGTATTCAAAAATGTCAAAATCCAATATGGCGCCCATAAGAGAAAGAAAAGTTGAATGTCATATCTCAGTTGTTTTGAAAGCTAGAATGAAGATTTTGGCAACAATGGATTCCCCTTAGAAAAGTGCCTGCACAATGTCTTAGTTAGAAAAGGCTACCTTCAACCGTTTTTCAAATAAAAAATAAAAACAAAAATTACAAATTTCTGTTTTTTCTCGATATCTCGAAAACTAAAACTGACAAGTGAAATATCTCTTCGGATCATTGATCGTCATGAAAATTCGCAACTTTTTTCTAATTTAACCGACTCTGTATCTCTAAAGATAAGCGAGATACCCATGCTTAGCCTCGAAAAACGGACACCCTGTATATTTTTTAATATTCATTTCGTGCCCTTGAGTATTTTGTATACCACTCTGGACTCGAGATGCGACATTATTGAGACATCTGTACCTGTACCTATAAAAATAAGTAGAGGTTGAGGTGGAGGTAATAATATTATTAATGTCAAAATTATGCAATGTTGGATTTAGCCGTTTCGAGTATATAGGTACCTACTGAAAGCTTTTATGGGAAGATTAACTTTGAAGGAGAATGCTAGATCCAGGTTGAACTTGTTGGATTAACACCTCGTAAGTATGAGTATACCAAGAGTATACCTAATAATAAGTACTTATACCTAGGTATAGGTATTTACCCGTGGTATTTACTCACATTCAGGATATGACTTTGGATTAATTTAACAACATCTTCGGAGTCGGTTTTCAGAGTGTTCACTCGATACGTTGTGACTTCTGGTGCAGTGCATAACCACTTCAAAATTCTTTCTAATTCCTCATTTTGAACCTGGAATTTATTATAATTTAAAAAATATGAAATAATCGTTGGCGCGAAATCGGTCAGGATTGCCAACAGTCATGCACTAAAGTGACTCACCGCCGTTAGCGTTGAATTTTCGTCGTCCTTTAGTTTGAAGAGAATTTGTGCTTCGAAATCACTGCTGAATGGTGAGTTTGGATACGGCATTTTTTCACAAACGAGGGAGAAATCGGCAACGAAGTAACAGTGTGGTGATAGCACAGAGCAGTGGTAAATTTCGTACGTTGAAGAAAACAGCTTCCCGGACAGGTTAGATAGCCTGGATTGACGCTCCTGGATTGGTCGTCATCGGTCACGTGGTGACGCGATCCGCCAATCCCGCGCTCGCTGGTCCGAGACGTGGCACCAAGTACGAATCTCTACCACGTCCGCCATATTGACAATCGACAACTTTTGGGAGGATTGGTGAATGTAAAACTGTTTCTGTAAAGTGTGGACTGTCGCTTAATAAAAAGGTATGTACAATTGGACCTATTTGCTTGATCGTGTAGATGTGCCTGATAAAAAGTGAGGTAGCTTGTGTTGGCTCGTTTTTCAGGCATTGTTTTGGGAAAACCTTGTGGTGTAGACATGATGACAAGTCCAGTCGGCATTTCAAATTTAACACGTATAATGTCCGAGGAGGACCTTTAACCACCCAGCGTGCCCGCATGCCTCACCGTTACTTGTTGCGAACGTTAATTCATTGATTGGGACTTCACAAGGGCCCATTTCATAATCAATATGTCAATTTATTTTTAAAGATTAATAACCTTAGTTTTGACTGACTGTCTTTGTTCTAAATATATCGTTCTAGTCCATAAAGTTTCATTATTAAGCCCAACGATGAGTAACTAGACCATTATTTCAATTCCAGGTTCTAACCGACTACGATGGGGAATGTATTCGCAAACTTATTCAAAGGTCTCTTCGGCAAGAAGGAGATGAGGATACTGATGGTAGGCTTAGATGCGGCTGGTAAAACTACAATTTTATATAAACTCAAATTAGGCGAAATTGTCACAACAATTCCAACTATTGGTGAGTGAATTGACTGGGAATTTTCTGATGAGTCATTAAAATTCAATTTTTTTCCTGTCCAGGGTTCAACGTTGAAACTGTAGAATATAAGAACATCAGCTTTACAGTATGGGATGTCGGTGGTCAAGACAAAATCAGGCCATTGTGGAGACACTATTTCCAGAATACACAGGTACATTTTTTCACCTTTGATATCATTGATTTTTCATTTAACTCATTATTGATGGGAAATTCCAGGGCCTAATCTTCGTAGTAGACAGCAATGATCGCGAACGTATCGGGGAAGCTAAAGATGAATTGATGCGCATGTTGGCCGAGGACGAACTGAGAGATGCTGTGCTTCTGATTTTCGCCAACAAACAAGATCTGCCGAATGCAATGAATGCCGCTGAGATAACAGACAAGCTGGGACTTCACTCTCTGAGGAATCGCAACTGGTACATCCAAGCCACTTGTGCGACTAGCGGAGATGGTTTATACGAAGGCCTGGATTGGCTTTCAAACCAACTTAAGAATGCCAACCGTTAAGTGCAGTGTTTTGTTTATACTACAGTCACTTTGTGATTGTTGTGGAACAGTCAGTGTTACTTTACCATATGTTGCAAAAAATTTGTCATTGAACTGATGGCATTACACTGTTTGTCGACATACCCTTTAATAAATTCAATTTAACGTGCGTCTGGCTTTAGTTTTTTTTTTAACTGGACTTACTGAACGACAAACAGTATTTGTATGTGTAGCATAGTTATTAATAGCATGAATTTTTGTGATTTGTATTTTTTTAATATTCAGCCAGCAGGCCCAGCAAGGTACTATACTTGCAGCACTATTATTATTTTAGCTAAATTATTTTATATCTGTAACATATGGTAGGTTGCCTGTTCACAATAGAACATCTTTTATAGAGCTCTGCTCATAACATTTTGTTTTTTTTCAGTTATGTATCATTGATTATTGTAGTTCATTTTTAAGATTTTTTCTTTTTGTTCATCATGGATGTACACATTATAATTTGAGTACTATAGGTTTATATTTGACAAACAGCGGGGCGCAAGTGATTTATAATTATTTCAATATAGTACTACTTTGGCTAAATCAGTCTCTCCTCCTGAACATTCCCGTTTGTCATGCTGTATTATCAAATAAATTTATATAATTAACTTATTGTCTATAATTTATATGAATCGTGTTTTATCTATTTAAAAACTTACACAGACACATGTTCACTAAACTACAATCGTTGTTTTTCAAGATCTGCAAAATCGACTTATTTGTTCTGTACAATGATTGAGAAAAGAAAATGGTTGTTTTCTGCTAATATAGTTAGTTAATATAATTAATGAAACTATTTTAGTATCGCTTTTGCGATTATGTATGAATGTCAATCATGTGAAATATACTGTATTGTGCTTGATTGGTAAAAGATTTATTTTCATGTTTCTAATGAATCCTTGATTTGATAAGGAATGTGTATAGGTATCTAAATTTGATTAAGGTGATACAGTAAATTCATTTACAGTTGCTCACGTTCAGTCTTGTCTTTTGCACAGCGTTGATGTCCACGTGGTGGATCAAATCCAAGGTAGCAGCCGTCATCTCCTGCCAGTCTTTTAGCCAGTTCATGACGTGCTCAAAAAAAAAACACTACATGGTGCTTGAGCTGGTCATAGTTTGCCAGGACTTCTAGCGTGGATTCTATAATAACTGATATTATCGCTGGGCATTGACAAAGCACTTATGGAGCGTCTTTTCTTTTTCTAAGCCTTGAGTCTTTGAAACGGCCGTTCTTGATCGTTTTTACTTCTGTCTTCTGCATGTATTAACTTAGCCTGCGGTAGTTGTAGTGAGCGATGATAAAAGTGTCTCATGAAAAGTGGAAAAGATCATTATGGATCTGCGTTAACTGCGGTATATGTTCATATCTCGGACTCTGTGTAAGATTTCATGGTAGGTACAGGTGGTCCAGCAGGGCTGAATGACGGCTTTCAACTTGTTTCAGCTGCCAATATTACTTCTGGCGCAAAGAAAACGAGCATAAATCGCACGTAGCCCAGAAATTGTCCTGTCCCTAACAGTACCTACTTTGTAGGAAAAACGATGTAATCTAAATTTTTTTTAAACGTTAAAGGCCTAAAGGGTCATCATCCTAGGACAAATAATCACTCGGGTGATTTCTGGTACATTTTCCAGCAATATCGCATCAAAGGTGGCGGCTGGTCAATTCTTCGGTTAGTGACTGTTATAGCTGATATTTCTTTGAGTTTTTGCGATTTCCTCCAAATAAAAGTACTGATCTACCCAACAAACAATTCTGGATCGAATGGTGCTGTTAGAGGCGACGGTGTCATGAAGGGGACCTGAAGCCGCACATTTTACAGAAAACGATTCCGCCACCATTCCCTTATGCGATTTCGAGTCGATGTAGGTGCGGAAGAATGCGATTTACTTACTTAACTATTACCTCGACTATTACATTTTCTTTTGCACTTGACATCGCCCAGTTTCCTTCCTCGTCGCGACTCCATTCCCGCTGTTTCTAAGCTGTATTGTTGGTTGCCTATCAACTACCTATTTTTCGCGACTTTCTTCCTTTTTCTGTGTTTTATTCCGTCTTTCCTGCAATGAGCAATGTCTGAATTTGTACCTATGTTGAAACGTTGACAGTTGTAAATGAAACGTCAATGGGCGATGTCCAAGTGCGAAAATGGAATAGTTGACGTGAGTAGATCGCATTCTTCGGTCTTCCGTATTTACATCGACTCAAAATTGCATAAGGAAGAGAATGGTGATAGAGTCGTTCCTGTAGATTGCGCGGCTTCGGGTTCCCTTTATGACACGGCCACCCTGTCAGATATTGGGTACCTACTTACCTTATAGCAACGCTTATAGGTACCGGGTGGAAAAAAATTGAAGTTTCATTTTTTTTTAACTTTTTCAGTTTCTTGGCCGATTTTCACAAACTTGGTGTCAAAAGCTTGCTCACTAAATCGCCTGCTCAAATAAGTTGCAGCGGTACGCTTTTCGATTCTGCATTTTGTGATACTGCAATGAAATTTGGCATATGCAATAAACTACATGAAATTTCAAGTGATTTGACCCGCAGCACTCAAAAATTTCTCCATTAGGGGGCGACTGGATATATATAATCTAGTAACCCTACATTTTTCTGTTCCATGTTCACATGTGCAGACGATCACGTGACGGAGTATGAAAGTTTGAGCGCCGAGAGCAGCGAGCCGAGTTAAATCCTATAAAATAAGAAAATTGAACTAAGACCAAGTTGCCTGGCGTTGATTACGATGGTTTCTATCAGCGATAAGCACGCTGCAATAAACGTATTTCAAACTGTTGAATCATTTGCGGATGGCAATTCTCAATAAATAAATGCGGTTTTTTTTTCAAATCAAAATGAAACTTCTTACTGGTACATTCTTTGCCTATTTGTAAATACATAAGAGCCGCGTTTTCCAAATCAAAATGAAACTTCTTATTGGGACATTCTTCACCAATTTGTAAATACATAAGAGCCGTTTAACTGGATGACACTTACAGTACCTATTTTATTCGCATTTTCTCCAACATCCACTTGTGTAATGTCCAAGAGAGGTGCGCATTACCGTGGGTGCGCGCACGGGCCCTGCGACACCACTCCGTCTACAGCCGCCGTCGAGTCAACTTGTATTTTACGTGTGTCGTTCATAATAAATTGTTACCCGCGTACTTCATTGATATCGCTTCTCCAAACATATCACGTGGCGACGAGAATAAAGGAAGAAGAGGAAACACAAGAAGAAGGAAGGTGAGCGATAGTTCAAGCGAGTACCACACGTGCAATTCACCGACGCGACGGCGTAAAACCTACAAAGAAAAAGAGCGAGACGGAGTCAGTCACAGTCAA
Organism: Anaspis maculata; assembly: GCA_949128115.1. Classification (NCBI taxonomy): domain Eukaryota; kingdom Metazoa; phylum Arthropoda; class Insecta; order Coleoptera; family Scraptiidae; genus Anaspis; species Anaspis maculata. The sequence goes on along the minus strand of OX421961.1, from coordinate 64,417,356 downwards.
GTCAGTCAAGAAGAGGCATCGTGGCATTGGAAGTATGGTATCTGGAATCGACAGTAGTATAATGGGAACATACAGGCCACAGGATGATTTCGTATTTTTCCTGGAAAGATTCAAGATTTTTTGAGTCGCTCAAGGCATATCAGAAGAAGAAAAAAGTCAGCACAGCTCCTGGGACGATTATCGGAAGAAGTTTATAGAACAGTGAAAAACTTATCTTTTCCTAAAAAAACCCGAAGAAAAACCTTTGAAGGAATCGCTACGACATTGAAGAATCACTGCGGCCGGCAAGTAAACGTTTATCGGGAGAGAATCGACTTCTATCGTGCAGCCCAGACCACGGATGAAAGCGCTGCAGAATGGTACGCCCGACTACGTGGATTGGCAGCTAACTGCGAGTTCTCGAACCTAGTAGCAATTCTCACGGACAGGTTCGTGTCTGGTATGAAGCCGGGAAGAGTCTTGGACAGGTTGCTGGAGGAGGATGTGACGAAACCCATCGCCGACTTGCTGCGGATCGCAAGAGGCAAGGAGTTGGCCATGCAGAGTGCCAGCGCCGGTTCGATGGAGATCCAGGTGGTGAAATCGACGTCACGCCGACCCCCAAAAGCGTACGAGTACGGTCGTACGCCAGCATGGAAGCGGGGCGGTACAGAAGGTAGGCGGCCGTCACCTGGAGCAGCTTCCACCAGCCGGCGACCACGGCGTCATGACTCATGCAGACATTGCGGCAGGACACATCACGGAGATGTTGCAATGGAAAATCATCAATAACCTGATTTTTCTGTAGCGCTCACAGAACCCTTGCAAGATGTGCAAATTTAATTTTGAAAAAATTACCGTTGGAAAACCGAAGCCGTGTCGATTTTGAAAATGGAACTACACACGACGTCCAGTCAAATCTACTTTCGATATCAGTTGAAATTATTCGAAAAAAGTCGATCCCCGAGCAGGAATCAATTTTTTTAGTGGAGTCCTGCATCAAAAGCGAGTCGTTTGGTCAAAATTCGGGTGAAAAGCTCTCCCGGGGGTGGCAGCGGCTAGGACAAATTTTGAAAATTCATAACGTCTGACTGGGACATGGTGGAAAGCTGCAACTGCAGACTTGATTTCAATCTTTTGTTGTGTTTCTTCCTGCCAAATTTGGTTCCAATAATCCATTGGATAGATTTTGAATAATTGAATAGTAAAATTTTGAACTTTGACTTTTTTTAATATTTGACACATGACAGATAGAGAAATGCTTCCAAATGTTCTGAGTACAGTTTTTCAAGAGCTTCCAAATGACATACTGCAAGTCAAGTTCCGTGAGATATAGCTTCTGTCATTTGTTGATAGTGACACTTCTGTTTGACAGATGACAGCTAAAAACTGATGGGCTCATTCTACGGGAGAATCCTGTCTGCATATCAAATTTCAAGTCGATGAGATCAATGGTCCGGCAGTTATCGCAGAAAATTACAGACACTCCCAGGACGTTTTGCTTAGTTCCAGGCAGCGTTTGAAAAAATTAACGGTAATCGCAGTTTTCCACAGCAAATACATAATTTATAGAATCGTACCGCATTCTATATGATAGATGACTTCATCAGGAACAATCCACGGCAAAAATCGAGTCTTTATGACTTTCCATTCTCTATATATGTGAGTTCCAGCGAAATTCCAGGTATACTGGGAGTTTTTCCAGTCTCCCAGGTGAATCCCACCTGTGACGGCTTGTGACTTTTAGTATGTTGCTAAGGGCATATCTATGAATAATTATGTATGCCAAGAATCGTCCAGTAATTATCAATTTCTAGGTCAAAACCTATCTGCCCTGTACTAAATATGCACTTATATGCGAATGGGATTTTTACAGTCGCGGCGCTGCGGTTAAGCAAGCTGGTCCTGGCTCCATGCTTGTGACCACTGACGCTTGTGACCGATATAGGTATGAATAATTCTTACTTATAGGACTACGACTTCGCTACTTTTGGTTGATGTGTTGCTTTCATTAATTACTGACTACTCGTGTTTGCATAAAGATTGATGATTTCTTGTTTTTGGGACAATCTGTTTACACACCCACTCAGCAAGAAAACATCTCTGTGACATCACTTAGATGTTTAAGTCACAACTGCGATGTTAACAAAAAAAGTCTATGCGATGTTAAGTGGACGTCTCTGTTACCTCTTATGTCCGGGTAATTAGAACATGAATGACATATCTCAGAGATGTCCAAATGTGACATACTATCTACATCGCTATTCAACATCTCGTAGATATCACTTTTTGACGTACATATAACGTCGCATTTTGGATGTGTATTTTTAAATAAAAATTAATTTTTCACCATTATTCAACATAGTTTTATGTCATAGGAGGTTCCGTACCTATTTTTACTAATTTTTACAATCTATACAGCACGTTTTTTCCCTAAAAAAAGTTGTTCTTCTATTCGCGATTTAAATTGATTTTTCCCGCCACAAAATGGCCGCGAAAGGCGGAATTCAACTGACAGCTCGAGGTGACATGAGATGTCATACTCACAACTCACAACCCCACTTTTATTATATCAATCACCCACCTCTGTCAGTCTGTCACCCACGACTCAGTGTTTTCTGTTTACTCCAGTTTACTCCTTGCTTGGCTTCCTAGTGTGGTCCCAGTTAGAGATAGTGCGTCTGTTTGCTGTATTCGAGTTTTGCGAGTAAATTTAAAGTGATTGTTGTGTTAAGTAGTATTACTGTATCCAGTAGCGGCCTTAGGGTAGGGCGAGACGGGCGATCGCTCGGGGCGCCAGCTCATAGCGGCGGAAAAATCGCGGTTGAAATCCAAAAAATTGATAATTTATGAAAACAGAAAAACGACTTGTCAGCAGCGATCACCGAATCTGCTTCTGTAAAAGCACACAAAGCTCCATTATTGCAAGAAAAATACTTAATTTTTTGCTCGCTTCGCTCGTGGACCCAACATAGGGGCGGCGGTTTCGCATTCTTGCCCGGGGCGCCAAAATTGCTAAGGCCGGCACTGACTGTATCCCATCGTTAGTCACAGAACGTGAACGAGGAAACTTTGGTGGACAAGAGAAATGGAAAGAAGACTGGGCTCAACAAACTGTACCCGAATGAAACCAGCTCCTAAATGTCCATGAAGCACCTTCTGGATTTGAACTCCCCGGAACTTCAAGAGGGTTCGCACAGGTCCCGGACCCGGACGATGTGCTGATTCGTTTTACACAACACAACAATCACTATGAATTTACTCGCAAAACTGGAATACAGCAAACAGACGCACTATCTCTAACTGGGACCACACTAGGAAGCCAAGCAAGGAGTAAACTGGAGTAAACAGGAGACACTGAGTGGTGGGTGATTGATACAAAAAAAGTGGGGTTGTGAGTTGTGAGTGTGACATCTCATGTCACCTCGAGCTGTCAGTTGAATTCCGCCTTTCGCGGCCATTTTGTGGCGGGAAAAATTAATTTAAATCGCGAATTGGCGTACTCCGGAGGATTCGAACCTGGATTCCCACAGGCGATAGTTACAGACACTGCTGCCAATTCGTCTGAGCTACCAAGTTGTCTAGTATAGTGTATTTAAACAGCGCACTTGATGTTCAGGGATATTTTTCGGGATATTTCATTAGGACTTCAAACGATACACCGAACCCAAAGAGCCTCGCTGGGGCCCCGGACGTTACAATAGGCATGACCGGGAGTCATCAAAGTATTCGAAAGCACAATAAGACAAAAGGGGCCCATTTTGGGGTTCCGAATAACACAAGAGCAGACACAAGGGTTCACCAGAGGTGCGAAAGCCACGATAAAATGCAAGAAGGCCCAGTAGGCCTTCGAAGAACACAAGGAGGCACAAACGGGACACACTAGTTACTAGTTACGAAAGCCAAGAGCACAAGAAGACACAAAAATGGTTCCAAACGAAACATGAAGACATAAAGGGGCCCGCAGGGCCTCAAACTAAACATGAAGACATAAAGGCTGCTCTGGCATCACACACATGGAATAGGGGGCAAAACTATCAATGGGGAACTATAGTGGTAAACGCCCCGAAGTAATGGCGCTCGTGTTCCATGCACCCCAGCTGTCATTAGTGTCATTTTAAGCGTACATAACCTCAACTATGGAAGTGTTATTTCATTTTCATTTGTCAGCACTCAGCATATAACCAGCGGTTTGCGTCACTTCGTGAATTAAAAAGCAGAGAAAAGTCGAAAAATCGACAAACGAAAAATAGCGGTGGAAAAAAAGGTAGTGCCGTGTTAAGTACCAGGCTGCACCTTTGCACCAGCTTTTTTTTCCTCAGTGGGGCTCCTTTCCGCCTCGACTCTTCTTTGAGCATTAGCACTTTTCCCCTTTCCGTACATTTCTTTGAGGGAGGTTATGTACAATACTGTCAAGAGTGTCAATATGGGTGCATGGTACACGTCGCCCTCTACAATCCGTTTTGCCTATAGTTCCCCATTAAATATTTTCCGACACACAAAGCTTAACGATGACAGCCCGCGAAATTTAAAAAATCTCTCAGTGAATAAGTCTCATTGACGTCAGTGAGATGTTACACTTCGATCAGTTGAAAGAAGTAACAATGTTACGTCCGGGAGATGTCCCATGTGTGATGTTCAATTTAAGTTCATTTCGAAACATCTCTCAGACATTACATCGTATAACATCGCGGATGAACATCTCATAGATGTGGAAGTAACGTTCATTGTGATGTTATTTTGTGACATGATTGAGATCATCTCATTTATGAAACATGACATGCTATGCTGAGTGGGCAGTGGCACCGAACTCATAAAAAGTTACTATGGCGAAAAAAATTTAGCCCCCCCCCCTATTGCAACGCAACGGTCGGGCCGAAGGGCTTCAGAGCCCCTCAGTTAGCGCCGCAGGCAAATTTTTCCGGAATAATAATAATACTAACAATAATAAGCAAAAAATAGGAAGCCGCTGACCAAATTGTCGATAGATTTCATGATCCTTTCCAATTTCGAAATGTTTATAAATCTCTCCAAAAATACCCTCGAAAATACCCCTTTGGTCTAAATTTCATGTAAGAACTCTGACAGAAAATATTGCTGCGTAGTTTGTGGGTAAAAGTAGGTAAGACCCTTATTAAATTGGACCCCCAGTTTTAATCAGAGTGATAAAACTAGCTTATCTGCCATTCCATATTAATATTGTGTGATCCAAACCATTCCGAATTGGGGTAGGCCTCGGGGTAGGCTGTGACCTGGTCAAATTCCGGGGTGTAAAGCTGCTTTTCGTCAGGGCACAGCCTACCCCAATTCGGAATGGTTTGGATCACACGGTAGTGTGCAGTGTGCAGTGCAGCGCAATGTAGCTGTAGGCGCAAAAATTGAAAGTTTTTTGTGGGATCGTGAGATTTTTCCTAATCCATTCAGTTAGCTGTTGAAATACCGTCTGATCAAAACCTTTTTGCCTCTAGAGTGCTATGAAATTAATATTCTATAATCTATATTATATCAAAGGTTGACCATAATTACTGAATACTGAATATACTGTTAAATGTCCATGTCAGTTTGTGAAAATGTTCAAAACTGGATAAAAAGCTTCCATTATCAAAAACTATTTTTGAAATGGCACAAAATTGGAAACGGAGAGTGGTCGTATCCCTTACCGACATTCATTAATCAAGATTTCCAATTAACATGCAGATGTCACTCTGGAGTAAATTGCAGGGCATACTACCAACAATTGAAAAAGGCAAAAAAAGCCATAGCACTCTTGAGGTAAAATGGTTTTGATCATACGGTAGGTACCTACACCTACATCGTAAACAACTTGTCGTTCTAGTGGACGTGGTACAACCGAAATATGGAATATAAGTTGCAAATGATGATAAAGGCAAACCACTTGGCAGGGTTACAACTGCGAGACCTAAATGAACGATTTGACCCGCAGTGCTTTTCTTTTTGTCCCTTGGGATTTCAATAGCGCCCCTTTTTCAAAATTTTGGATATTATCTAGGGGCAGAAGTTATCGAATAGCCTGGTGATGTCCAGCTTGGTAGAAATATATGAGGCTATGTCTCAATCGGTTTCCGGGACATCAAACACTAATGAAAAAAATGTTGGAAGATTGCCATCTACCGCAGGCAAATTTGGTGGAGGCGCCAAAAGGAATTTAGTACTGTCATAAGAAAATTGCTGTAACATTTTCATTTTTCAACGGATTTCAACACAAGACATTTCATTTGTGAAAGACATACTTTGTGAAAAAGTGAATTCTTTATGTTACCTTATTGAAAACCCCCATTGAAAAAAGACGTTGAGGAATGTTGAAAAAAAAATAAAAAATAATTTGAAAAATATATACATTTTCAACATTTTTCTATTTATATGCAATTTGCCCTATTTGTAGACTTTAATGTGCCCTTTCTAAATTTGCACTTTTCCGATTCTTATCTTTGCAGTACGCACCGCCATAAAAAAAAAGATGTCTGAAAAGAAGTTTTTGACAATATCTGAATTTTGGCCCATGTGACATTTTAATGTTTATATACATATGAAAGCACGTTCAATCCTCCACAGTTTGACATCTGAACCAGCTCTGTGCGACTCAAGGTTCTTGAGCTAGACCTTCTGGAAGTATCAATTTTCGGTTCCAAAAGAATTAAAAATCACCTCTTGGGGCTGTGCCAGGTCCACCAATGTTCATGATTTGAGATCAATGACGACGTGTTGTTGATGGGTAGCTTGATTAAGACATGGTGGTGATCAAGTGGTGAAATCCTGTAGGCGCGGTCACTATTTAACACCGAAAATTGATACTTCCGGAAGCTCTAGCTCACGAGCCCCGAGTCTCACAGAGATGGTTCAGGTGTCAAATCGTGGAGAATTGAATGTACCTTCATACGTATATAAGCATTTCAATCTCGCATGGACTTAAATTTAGATATTGTCAAAAACTTCTTTTCAGATATCATTTTTTCAACATGACGGTGCGCACTGCAAAGATATAAATCGGAAAAGTGCACATTTAGAAAGGGCACATCAAAATCTACAAATAAGGCAATTTTCAAGGGAATACAAAAATTAAAAAAACATTTTTTTCAAATTATTTTTAATTTTTTTCTTCAACATTCCTCAATGTCTTTTTTATATGGAAGGTATAAGATAGCAGGAAGAATTTTACATTTCTACAAAATAAGATACCTTGTGTTAAAATCGGTTGAAAAATAAAAACGTTATAGCAATTTTCTTATGACCGTACTAAATTCATTTTGGCGCCTCCACCAAATTTGCCTGCGACAGATGTCAATGTTCCACCATTTTTTTAAAAACCTTTGATGTCCCAGAAACCCATCGAGACATAGCTCCATATATTTCAACGAAACTGGACACAACCAGGCTATTCGATACCTTCTGCCCCTAGATAAAATCCGCCATTTTGAAAAAAGGGCGACATTCAAATCCTAAGGGACGAAAATGAAAGCACTGCAGGTCAAATCGTTTATTTAAGTCTTAGTTACGATCCTGCAAAGTGGTTTGCCTTTATCATCATTTGCAACTTGTTTTTTCCTACCACGTCCACTATTCAGATTCAATGTACCTACCTAATAATCGTAATATCCAAATCATTGGTGGGTAAATCTTTCTTCCTTTTCTTTTTCTTCCTTCTTCTCCTTTTTTCCTTCCTCCGTCTCCTTTTTTTTCCTTTTTAACCCTCCAACCCCCCCTCTATTTTGAGGTATGGCGAGCGCCACAAAAAAAGGTCGGCGCCACTGTGTTTACAGGTAATACGGTGAACAGTCTACTCATCTGTACTCCAAAAATGCGCTCATGATACTCACCTCCGTGAGGACTTTGCTACTTTTGGAACCTATATCTATTGACTGTTGAAATTTTTGTTATAAGACACCTCATGAACATCCGTGAAGTGTGCAGTTAGTGGTAGCGAACTTGGATGAGTATTATTTCAAAAATGAAGAAGGAGATTTTCCTTAGGACAACAACCCAACGGAAACAATATTATAAATCAATCGATTATCTGTACGTAATTTTATAGCTATCAAAAAAAGCACAATGCTAGAGCTGGCCGGCGCGTAGGCGTTATTCACCATTAGCTGCAAACAAGTAAAATGAATCTTCTCTAAGGATTATTTATGATGAGTTCACTGTGGGTGTCAATGTGGAGTGTCCACCAAACTCTCATCCTTTGAAAGTTATTCTCGGAAACTAAAGAATGAACAATTTAATGCCGGCGTCCAGTCTGTGGCGCGATTATGCACGCTTATATTAGGTAGGTATATTTTTAATAATAATAAAATGAAGGGTAGATACTGAGGATTAGAATGGTGGCCTTTGTGTGGTGCTGATGTGATGATGCTGTTGACCAACTAACTCCTTCTGCGAATAAAACAAAATGAATGGATATAAATCCATGACTAAATAATATGCCCGATGCCTATCCAAAAAACCGTCGAAGGCCATTACATCTACATCAATTTACTTAATCCCATAATAAGTTTGACGTTTAGGCAAGGCATAACATACTAGTAAAAAAAATAAAAAAAAGAAAGTGTTTCGTCTCCATCTTTCGATTCAGTCGTCCCGTCGTGCTTGCCATTATGAAATTTTTGTCAGCTGGACCTGGTGCCATGGTGATTTTAAACAGGAGTTCAACCGAATTTGAACCAAACGTTTATAGTGGAAGCGGTACACATCTAAAAACACATCGATACTGCATTTTGGAGTAGAGTAACGAGATTTTGCATGATCGTACCGTAGACCAAAACAAGCGATTTGACCCGCAGCACTCCACATTTCGTCCCTTAGGGGGCCCATAGGGGCCCTCCAAATTTTCAAGATGCAAGAACTTTAACAAAATGATCATTGGGTATCGTCATGTGTGCCATAAAAGAAGCTTACGGGTCAATTGAAAATGTTTTCATCAATTGTCGTCGTGTCCGTTCCATTCCTCACACTTGAAAAAAGATTCTTTGGAGGAGGTCAAAAAAATTGTTTTTATTTTTTCTTATATGCAAGGAAACGATAATATGATATGATTTGTTGCGTTCTCAACTGAATCGGATTCCGTAAGTCTAATTATGAAGAAAAATTTCTTGCAGTGGTATTTTCTAAAGAAGTGGTGACATCTTCAGTACACCTTTTCCAGGAGCATTTTTTTTATGTGCGCACTGGATATCACTTTAAATTTTTGCAGGAATAGAGACCTCGAACTCTTTTATTGGTGATTTCTACGCTACATGACTCTAAAACGTTCAAGAAAGCCCAAAAAGAATTTTTTTTGCTGGGCCGTCAAATTTTTGGCATGTTGATATTTCAGTAGGGGAGACGGTCAGATTTTGATCTAAAGTGCTCGCCAATTGAAATGGTCCACCCAAAAAATACAGTCACATTCAAAGTGTCATAACTTCTGAATAAATAAACTATTTCGAATCGTTCCAGGTTTTCTAATTAGCTCACGTATTGGACTACAACATGTCATGGACTATTTTTCGTACAAGTGTTTCGTATCAATTATACAGGGCCGTCAATCTGGTACCGCGAAAATGGAAAAGTTTGAACAGGTCCCATTTCACAAAAAATAGTTTTTGGTTTTCTCAAAGTGTTTCAGGGAAGTTGTTATAACCATAACTCGAATCGTTTTTGAATTTTTTTGTCTATCTGCTTTAATTACAGGGTGATCTCAAAAATGTAACCTTTTAGTTTTGCAGTACTAACTTTATTCGTTGTTGGCCGATTTTGGAAAATGAGGGCTCTTGTTGAAGCTGAAGACTCAGGTCAGACGGATCAAGTATCAGAATTGACTTTAGATGTAAATAGAGTATTATACTTTTGAAAAAATATTTTTCTTTCGATGGAATCAGAAACTATATTGAAAAATAACTGACCCGTATTTTTTTATTCACCCAAAAATCGTATCGTTTGGCCGCAATAAATAAACGAAATTCTTATATTCTGCCTATTTCTGACGTCATTTACACAGGCAGTATAGGCGGTGACTCGCTGTGACGTCAGAACTAGTTGATGTTATTTATTTATTGCGCCCAAACGGTACGGTTTTTGACTGAATAAAAAAACACGGGTCAATTATTTTTCAATGTACTTCCCATTTCAATCAAAACATTTTTTTAGTATAATACTCCATTCTGAAAAAGGGATTGAATCAAAAGTGACTCAAATGACAAACTTGCTAGAGGTCCGGTTTAGGGAAGGTATTAAACAAATAACAGCTTGTCTTCAAACAAACCATTCTTTCTGAACATTTTAAGGTGTATCTCATTTGTATGGAGCAAAAATTGTAGCAATGAATCCAAATCAGAAATGGATGCTTCCAACGAAGAATACTGAACGTTTTTCACCTAAAAATAGACGTAACCTGGGTTACGAGGATCAGAACTGGTGCCTATCTCTTTAAATGTGAAGGAAACATTCAACAATAAGAAGGTAACCTAGGTTACGTGCATTTCCAGTCGAGGAAAGCCCGGTATTATCTTCTGAAAAGTGAATTTGTAAAATGGGTCCCACATAGACAATTTTCATTACTTAAAATCAGAAAATACCTCAAAATGTTCGGAAATAAAAGTCTGTTTGAAGACAAGTTGATTTTTATTTAGATTTTTCCCTGAACCTGATTTCTAGGGTGCTTCATATTTAGGTCACTTTTGATTCATTCGGTTTTTCAAAAATTTTGTCTTCAGTCAGTTCCGATCCTTAAGCCTTCTCATCTGAGTCTTAAGCTTCAACAAGAGTCCTTATTTTCCAAAATCGACCAACAATTGAAATAGATATAGATGCCAGACTAGAAGGTTGCATTTTTTGAGATCACTGTGTAATTGGAGGAGATAGACTCAAAGTTTTGAAAACTACCTCAAGGTATAGAAACAACATCTTTCTTAAAACACTTGGAAAAAAACAAAAACCATTTTTTGTGAAATGGGACCAGTTCAAACTTTTCCATTTTTGCAGTACCTGATTGAGCGCCCTGTATAATTGATACGAAACACCTGCACCAAAAACAGCCCATGACATGTTGTAATCCAATCCGTGAGCTAATCAGAAAACAAAAAACGATTCAAAATAGATTATTCATTCAAGAGTTATGTCACTTTGAATGTGACTAAATTTTTTGGGTGGACCATTTCAATTGGCGAGCACTTTAGGTCAGGCGATTTGGTTTCAGCGGAAAATATACCTACTCATACCTAACGACTCTGCGTTTGGTAGTAACTACATACTGCAATAAAACACGGCATGGAAGTATATTTTCCACTAAAACCAAACTGCCTGCGCCTGCAGCCTGGATTGAATATTGGTTCGCGTCTCTCCTCCTATAAAATCGAAATTCCGCAAGTTGGACGGCCCAGCAGAAAAAAATCTTTCCGGGCTTCCTTGAGTGTTTTAGACTCATGTAGCGTCAAAATCATTAAAAAAAGAGTTCGAGGTGTCTATTCCTGCAAAAATTACGAGTGATATCCAGTGGGGACATAGAACAAAATGCTCTCGGAAAAGGTGTACTGAAGACGTCACTACTTCTTTGGAAAATACCACTTCAAAAAATTTTTCTTTATAATTAGACTCACGGAATGCGACTTAGTTGGGAACGCAACAAAACATATAAATTCATCGTTTCCTGGCATATAGGAAAAAATAAAATCAGTTTTTTTGACCTCTGCCAAAGAATTTTTTTCTCAAGTGTGAGGAATGGAACGGACACGACGACAATTGATGAAAACATTTTCAATAGACCCGTAAGCTTCTTTTATGGCACACATGACGATACTCAATGATCGCTTCGTGAAAGTTCTTGCATCTTGAAAATTTGGAGGGCCCCCATGGGCCCCCTAAGGGACGAAATATGGAGTACTGCGGGTCAAATCGCTTATTTTGGTATAAGGTACTCCCAAGAAAAATCTCGTTACTTACTCTAAAATGCAGTAGGTATCATTTTGTGTACTTACCGCTCCCACTATTACTAAAATAATAAGTGTCTATATTGAACAATGATAACGCGCTTCATCAAAAAGGTTTAGGGATGATGATAATGGGAAGTGCCCTCCTCTTTCTCCCTTATTTTTTTGCCCCTAGTTTTTTTTTAAATTCTTCATATTTTCGAATTGAATGTCCAATTTAGAAAAAAATCTACTCCTCCAAATTTTTCATTAGAGGCTTCATTTCCGAGATATTTGAATCTGAACCAAATGTTTGAGAAAACAACGCTTTCAAGGACCTGAAAGTCAAAATCCAAGAAAACTATTCCTCAATAGGCGAAATTCAGTGCCATTTCTGCGCTTGCGCAACCATACGAGGGGACTAGAGAATAGTACCGTATGCTAACAGATGTAAAAATCGTAATTTCAACATTGTGTATTGTTGAAACGGCTGAAGAAATGGAACTTTCAAATAAGTTATGGAAAAAATAGCGTTTCTTGATCTTTCATTGTGTTCAAGACCCGCAATGATGGATGAATTTCAGATACACAATGAGCGAAAATATGATAACGTGTTTATCAGTTAGTGTTTTTTTGAAAATACCGTCCTACTTCTCGTATTATTCTCTACCTTACGGTTGCCGTCCTGTCTGTCAATGGCATGAAACTGCAATAAATAAAATGGTAAATAAAATTTCATCGGGTCATATCAGAGGTTTTGTGTTTTCTGTTTTTTTTTAAATGACGGGCAGTTGGTTGAGTGCTTGGCTGCAAAACCCGTACATAATAGTATATTACATATCTAGGCGGAAAGTGCATTGCTCGCAGCTATCTTGCTCTCAGCAGTAATGAAGCAATTACCGCTGAGAGTATGTATACTATTTTATTCACAATCATTTAAAATTGTTAGAATGAAGATTTGGAGTTCAAATAGTCAATTAGGCTATTAGAATCATCAATAATTATATCAAAGACACCATACCATAATAATAACTGGAGTCCTGCATCAAAAGCGAGTCGCCCTGGTCAAAACACGGACGAGAGGCCCTCTCGGGTGCCAACGGCCAGGATAAATTTTGAAAATTCATAACGCCCGACTCGAAAATGGTGGGAAACTGCAACTGCAGACTTAATGTGACTCTTTTGTTGTGTTGCGTCCTGCCAAATTTGGTTTCAATCCATCGAATAGATTTTGATTAAATTAATGATAAAGTTTTGAACTTTGACATTTTTTATTACATGACAGATGACAGATAGGGCAATACTTTTAACTATTCTGAACATAGTTTTTCAAGGGCTTTCAAATAACATTGCAAGTCGAGTTCCATGAGATTTAGCTTCTGACATTTGATGATATGTAGTGACAGATCAGTTTGACAGATGACAGCCAAAAACTAACGGGCACATTCCACGAGAAAAACCATGTCCGCATACCAAAAACATCTCAAGAAAACACTCAAAGACACCAACGGGTCTGGGGAAAAAATTAAAACGTCTTCGATCACCTCATCCCAAACGGCCATAAAGCGATATTATGGAAATAGGTCTGAATTTCGTTTGGAGTAGGTAGCTGAGACTGAGGCCATCCGAAGACAACATCGGACCTGACGACAATGTAAATATTGTTGCGAAACTTGTTGGAAATCACGACGCACGGATAAGACACACACTGACATAATTGGCGGAGGAGCCATGCAACTGGATTCGCATAGCCGATCGACAGAAAGAAGCAGAGGCATAAAAATAGAGATCTGAATATCAGACCCATCCTTCATGCCTAACTATGCTCTTATATACCTCAAGGTAATATTTCCTTGATTAGCAGAAATGGATTCTAACTATGTTTACGTTATATTTTTCTTCCCGCAATCTATGAAAAAAAAGTCGCATGAGACTTGCGATCAACTTATGGCCCTAGTTTCTTTTATTCAAAGTTTCCAGCAACATTTGCTTGATCTGGTTCAGAGCAATCCATTTTTTTCGTGATTTCGCTGACTACGTCGTATACTCAAGATGCTTGTTTCTGAATATTTATATCAAAACTATGTGGTATAGGAAGCCAGCAGTTTTTTAAAGCATACCTAGTAGGACCTGTATCTCCAGTCCATCGGATAGGTTTTGAATATTTTTTACTTTCCCGGCCCACCCACGAACACGGAGGGAAAGTATTGTAATCGTGCAGAAAAAAAGTTTCGAGATTTCACCGGATATATCCGTTTTGAGGTCCTCCAAGACGATTAAGACCATTTTCAGAATGATGTCTGTCTGTGTGTGTGTGTGTATGTGTGTGTGTATGTGTGTCTGTCTGTGATCTTCCACGATAACTGCCGTAACGTTGACTGGATCGACTTGATATTTGGTATACAAACATGGTTGTTTCCTGAAAAGAGCCCATTAGTTTTTGGCTGTCATCTGTCAAACCCAACTGTCACTATCATCAAATGTCAGAAGCTATATCTCACGGAACTGATGAGTGTCGTCGGTCTAAGAGAAACCTCCATTCCTGTTTAAAAGAGTGCAAAAAACACAACTTCGAGCAATCCCGTAAGCAAAGATACTTAGAATCCAAACAATCGCATAGAGCTCTTATTAGAAACAAGAAAACTAATCACGAAATATCTATTATAGAAAAACTCAGTGAGGTAAGTAATCAGGCTGTGTTTTGGAGGACGGTAAAAAAGTTCCGCCGGTACAAAAACTTATCGCTGCCGCTTGATGTCTGGGAGAATTTTTATGACACTATGCAATCGCCTCGAATTGTTTTTGATTTGCCGCATCAGATTATCCACAATCCTATACTAGATGAGGCAATTTCGCTTGATGAGCTCATGCGTGTCTTGCAGAAATGTAAAAATCGTAAATCTCCGGGTCGCGACGGAATTTCTTGCGAATTTGTTAAGAATCTCCCACAAAACTGGCTATTGTATCTTTGCAGTCTGCTTAACAACGTCTTTGACGGGGGCTCCGTTCCTCCAGCGTGGTGCGAGATTATCCTTTTTATGATTCACAAAAAGGGTGCAGTGGATGTTCCCGGCAATTATAGGGGCATTGCTCTGGTAAATGTAATTCCAAAAATGTTCACACAAATTCTGCTGAATAGACTCAGTGTATGGGCTGATGAGGAAAGCATTCTCCCGGAATGTCAGACGGGATTCAGGGAGGGAAGGGGTTGCCAGGA
Source organism: Anaspis maculata (assembly GCA_949128115.1). Classification (NCBI taxonomy): domain Eukaryota; kingdom Metazoa; phylum Arthropoda; class Insecta; order Coleoptera; family Scraptiidae; genus Anaspis; species Anaspis maculata. Next base: position 64,402,260 of record OX421961.1, on the reverse strand, counting down.
CAACGTTTTTGTTCTGAATGCCGTCCTCCAGATAAATCTTAGATTCAAGGGAAGGAGCATTTACGCTGCATTTGTGGATTTTAAGCGTGCTTTTGACAGCATCTCACACGCGCTTCTTTGGACCAAGCTACATTCTTTAGGAGTCAGCACGAAAATCCTACGAATTATAAAAAGCATTTATGATGGAGCAAACATGTCTGTCAAAAGTCAGGGTGGTTTCTCAAAGAGGTACGATATAAATGAGGGTGTTCTCCAGGGAGAGCCGTTGAGTCCCCTTCTCTTCACTTTATTCATATCCGACATAGAAAAATACTTCAGGGCGGCGGGTGCTTCTGGATTGAATGTTGACAATAATGTAGACGTCCTAATGCTTTTATACGCTGATGACTTGGTCCTTCTTGGAGACTCCCCGATCGACCTCTCCCGTAAACTACGCCTCCTAGAGCGGTACGTGGCAGATAATCGCCTGCAAGTTAACACAGACAAAACAAAAGTTATTTGTTTTCGCAGAGGGGGGCGCGGAGTTCGGAATCAGAGTTTTATGTTTGACAACGTTGCACTCGAGATTGTAAACAGGTACAGATACCTTGGTGTTGAGTTCTCCTCTTCAGTGGTCTTTCGGGGAATGGCAGGGGTCACCGTCTGTAAGGCGAAGGGAGCTATTGCATCAGTAATGGATCTTATGTTGCACTCGAAGATAAATTCGTGGGAGGCTAGAATGAAGCTTTATCAGTCGATTGTCCTGGGGTCTCTCTCGCATTGTGCTGTGGTTTTTGGTTTGCGGTACTGTGAGATCCTTGAGAGGGTTCAGGTGGGCTTTTTCAAAAGATTGTTGTCCCTGTCGAGAAGTACGCCGGACTACATTGTAAGACTTGAAACTGGAACTGTAAAGCTTGCCTATCTTTTGTTCGAAAAATCTCTCAACTGGTTGCGTAGACTGTTGTCTATGAATAATTCGCGTTTCCCGAGAGTTTGTTTCCAGAGGCTCTTACAGTTGAGTAGTAATGGTGACATACGGTACAACTGGGCCTTGCAGCTCAGGGAGTTTTTCACTCTCATTAATGCTGGTGACTACTGGGAGGGTTTGGACTTGGGTCGTCTCAATTCGGTTCAGAGTGAATTGTTGGTCAGATTTAAGCGTTATTTGTATGCGGGTGACCTCGAGCGGCTGCGTGACTCTTCCTACCCTCTTTTTTACTCTCACTTTACGGTTGGCGAGGAGCCCCCATTTTACCTGAAGCAACCTTTGAACTTGTGTTTCATACGACTTGTAGCTCAACTAAGAGTATGCAGCAGAAAACTTTTGAAATTCACATACGGCGGTTCAGCCTACCTCATTTATTCCGATCAAGTCTGCTTGCTCTGTAACACTAGGTCTCTTGAGACATTGGAACATATTATGTTTGGCTGCCCTCTCTATGGACAGATTCGCCCTCGGTTCGTAAAAAATCTGAATGGTATCCTGCAGTTGAGAGAGGTTTTGAATGAAATCACCATACCCAAGATAAAGCTCCTATCAAATTTCTTGATTGGCGTTCTCAAATTAAGAGCTTTTGCGTTAGATGAATGATTATTTGTATTTATATTTTTCTCCTTCTTTGTCTTTCTATACATTTATTAGTTAGTAGTTATTTCAGTACGATTTAAGTTGATTTAAGAATATTATACAAACTGTGCAAATTACCGGTTTCTTTTGTTTTTATTTTCTATTGTTTCTTTTTCTCTTGTTATAAGGATGTAATTCTTGATGAACAATAAATTATAATAATAATAATAATATCTCACGGAACTCAACTTGCAATATGTCATTTGAAAGCCCTTGAAAAACTGTATTCAGAACAGTTGAAAACATTGCCCTATCTGTCATCTGTCAAATAATAAAAAATGTTAAAGTTCAAAACTTTACCAATTGATTATTCAAAATCTATCCGATGGATTGGAACCAGATTTGGCAGGAAGCAACACAACAAAAGAGTCAAATTGAGGCCGCAGTTGCAGTTTTCCACCATTCTCCAGTTGAGCGTAATGAATTTTCGAAATTTCTCCTGGCCGTTGCCACTCAGGAGGGGCTCTCGCCGGTGTTTCGACCAGCACGACTCGCTTTTGTAGCAGGACTCCACTCAAAAATTTATTCCTGCTCGGGGATCGACTTTTTTTTTGGAAATTTCAACTGATATCGAAAGTAGATTGTATTGAGCGTCGTGCAGGTCTATTTTCAGAGTTGACACGGTTTCGGTTTCCCGACTGTAATTTTTTCAAAATGAAATTTGCACATTCCGTGAATTTGAGAAAAACGCAATGCAAACTTCTACATGCGGTAGGCCCCACGAAATATTAATTTTAGGTGCAGACATGCTGTGAATAAAAGTTAGAGAAAAGATTGAGCTAATTTTTGGAGGAAAAAGTTTCGAAATCGGATCAACAGTTGCCGAGTTTTCCTCTCTGGAAAAACTGCAAATTTTCCAACTTTTTATTCAGTGAACAGATTTCTCGGAATTGTTTTTTTTAGAGAATAGATAACTGGTTCTTGAACATTTTCCAATAATTTCTCTCCAATTTCCCGGAAATTTTCCTCCTGAAAATATAAAACCACTCATGCGATCGTACAAATTAAGCGGTTCTGTCACGATAATTACCGAATTATTGATCCGATCAAATCGAAATCAGGTACGGAGGCCTAAGTTCAGCCTGGAATGTTCTGATTAGACTTTGGGTGGATGATTTTGATCGAAAGCCCTCAGGTGGCACATTGGGTCTGGGTTTGTCTGCCCAAGCTCTAAATTGAAAATATAGAGTTGAAATTTGACACAAAGATGCAGTGAAAGTTTTCAATCAAGTTTTTGTAATTTCATCATCATATCTGAAGTAGGAACAAAAATTTCAATAAGGAACCAGCATTGCATTTTTGAGATATCACAGCAGTTAGCTACCTAGTTCTACCTTTTTGATCATTTCATCACCTTGGAAAACTGACCTAACCTGTCATTTTTTCTGTCCGCTCAACAATGGATGCAGGATGCTCGCTAAACGCTCGACTAAATAGAATTTTTTCATCAATTTCCAAATCGAATCGCCCCCTCCCGAAGGGACACTTCGATCAAAATCATTACTGACGTCTCTGGATACCGCCGGGAAAGTTTTGTGTCGCCCCACAACAGATTTTTTTTTATTGAACCCATGATTTTGTACAATCTGTCCTGCATTTTCTAGAACAATAAGTACTTTATTTGATGAATAAATAAATAACTAAAAAAAAACTAAAATAAAGTTAAATATCTTGCGAGATGCTTCTCCATTGAGAAGGGTCTCCTTTACCGTTTTATGTAATTGTATGACAACATGGAATTTAATTTACACCTTAGTCAAAACGGGTGGGTAAGTCGTTAGGTTTGAAACGTTTAAGTCTACGCACTTCACCATAGTTATTCCACAAATCACTCGCGAGTCTGTTTGGGTGTTCACTTAATCTTTCGCAGTATTTTTCACTGTGTCGGGCGGCAATCTCGTCTCTGACTGAGGGAATCTGTAGATCTTTCTCGATGATGGAATTTGGAACATACCACGGGGCATCAACTACTGCGCGCAGGACCTTGTTCTGGAAACGTTGGAGTATGTCGAGATTAGAGCTGCAGGCCGTCCCCCACAGTTGTATTCCATATGTCCAAACTGGTTTCAAAATGGCTTTATAAACTAGAAGTTTGTTCTCAAGGGATAGTTGAGATCTTCGACCGATCATCCAATACAGTTTTCTCAGTTTTAGTCCGAGCTGCTTCCTCTTCGTAAAGATGTGTTTTCGCCACGTTAAGCGTCTGTCTAGATGCATGCCTAGGTATCTTGCTTCTTCAGCTTGAGGTAGTTTTTGATTGTTCATTGACACAGGTGGACAAGTCTCTCGACGCATTGTGAATGTGACGTGGACCGATTTTTTCTCATTGGCTCGCAGCCGCCATTTTGCTAGCCATTCTTGGATTTTGTTGAGATTGTTTTGGAGAAGTTCTGAGGCAATAGATGAATCGACGTGGTAAGCAAGAACCGCATTGTCGTCTGCATATGTGGCTGTTGAATAATTGAATGGTAAAGTTTTGAACTTTGTCATTTTTTTTTAATGTAACAGCTTTAAATAACGTTTTTATATCACCTGAAAGTTTTTATATCATTTGAACTTTGTCATTTTTTAATATTTGACAGATGACAGATGGACAAAAAAATGTAACAGCTTTGAATAACGTTTTTAAAAGGCTTTCAGGTGATATACTGCAAGTCAAGTTCCGTAATGTATAACTTCTGTCATTTTTTGATAATGACATTTCCCTCTGACAGATGGCAGCAAAAAACTGATGGGCTCATTTCACGGATCAACAATGTCCGCATACCGAATTTCAAGTCGATCGGATCAACGTTGCGGATGTAATCGTAGCAGATTACAGACAGACACACAAGACACACACACACACACACATAGACACAGACAGACATCACTCCAAAAATGTTCTTAATCATCTTGGGGGACCTCAAAATGGATATAAGCATTGTATATAAGTATCCGTCTTCATCTCAGGAACTTTTTTTAGCACATTCACAATACTTCCCCTGCTTGTTGGGTGGTGGATCGGGGTAGTAAATGTAGGTACAAGGTAGAAATACTCTGAAACCCAAAATGCAGAGCACTGTTACTGCTTTATTACATACCTACTTGCTGTAAGAAGTATGTAGTGTAAGTAGGTACCACCTAAAGCTCTGATCTAACCGGTGCCGGTGCGATGTACCGATGAAAATAAGATAGGTCTAGGTAAGTAGATAATATATTAATTCTTTATTTTTAAGCAGTCGCGACGATTAGCGGAATTTTATGACAACGTTGTTAACTTGAAGCGCCACGCCGTAATATCACGTGGTACACTCTTTGCTGGACAGGTAAATTTATTCATACCTTATACCTACCTGAAGTCATATCTACTAGGTAGGTATATGGTGACTGGATGGTGGCGCCTGTGATCTGACGCCAGGCGCCATCAGCGGTGAACGAATTCACAAATTTTGTATCAATCACTGTGCATAATTTGTGCGGACAAGTCAAGATTTCAACTAATTGGGTGCAGAAATAACATTTGAATGCATTAAATCGTGAAATTAAATATTATGTATTCAAATCTAATTCAATAAACTGAAAAATTGTCGTCTCAATAAGTCGTCTGATGCCGCGGGACCTCTCGTCGCAATTGCATCCCTGACTTGGATTTAAAATGGGACAATAATTTTGTTGTTTCACTTTTCTGACCCACCAAGGAAAAGGAAAAGTATTGTGAACGCGCTGAAAAAAAATTCCGAGATGAAGACGAAAATATCCATTTTGAGACCGTTTGAGTCGATAAAAACCATTTCCGGAATGATGTCTACGTGTCTGTGTGTCTCTGTAATCTTCCACGATAACTGATGCCGAACCGAGTGCCGAACCATTGATCCGATCGACTTGAAATTATGAAATTCGGTATACACACATAGTTCTGATGTCGAATGAACACATTAGTTTTTGGATGTCATTTGTCAAAAAGAAATCTTACTATCAAAAAATGATAGAAAGCCATATAGGTTTGTTCCAACATATTGGTTCCAACCCACGCTGAAACCGTTCATCGCACGGTCGAAAACATCCGCACAAGTGATTATTCATTCAGTTGTTCCATTTTCTTCCTAAAAACTAATTTGTGCAAGTACTTTTGGCCTAGTCAGAGCCAGTGAGAAGCGCCCAAATTGGTTTGCAAACTGATTTTCTCGATTCCTACTGGCTCTGAATAGTTTGAAACCTGCTCTTGATGGAACAAACCTTATATCTCACGGAACTTGACTCGCAATCAGGGGTGGATTTGGCAATAGGCAAAGTAGGCACGTGCCTAGGGCGGCAGACTCAAGGGGGCGGCATCGACATCGTCTTCTTGGAAAAAAAAGCGTGGTTTTATTTTTATTCCACGAAAATCGCGTTCGCATAATTCTTTTCTGTTCAATTTTTGTTAATTTACTATTGATGAAAAACCACTTATTATTTAACAGCAGTTAGAGTGCTCTAAGAATGTAAACACAAACTAGTTCTCTGGAACACACCTCTCTAAGGGGAAAGGGCGGCCAATTCAGTCATGCCTAGGGCGCCACGAAAGCCAAGTCCGCCCCTGCTCGCAATATGTCATTTGAATGATCTTGAAGTCTTGAAAAACTGTAGGGTAGACGCACCATTTGTGACCATTTTAATGTAGAATATCGGTTTTCATTTTTCAACATTACGGTTGCATCACCAACTTACTCGGCCTCCAGGTGCATGCTGGCCCGCCGTGGAGACGGGCATTTCCCGGTAGGCCTTCGGCCGTCATGGAGGCGGCACATTTCCGATTCAGAGTTGGTCAAAATAAAATTGTCCCAAGTGACAGCCAGTATGTGAATGATGTGGAAAGTGCGCTGTAACATCGTCCACGGCTGTGTGCTTGTGCCCTTTTAGTTCATACCGACTTCTAAGTCCCTAATCTACCCCGAATGTAATTAGTTTACATTTGGTTTGTGTTGGAATCGAACCTTTTCAACGTTTTTAATGGATTTTAGAGCTTCCAATGAACCAGAGACCTTTAAAATACATATGTATGTACAAAAACCCAACACGCTACCTTAGAAGAAAAGTGAACCACTGCAGTTAGAAAAGAAAAATTAAGCAAAACAGTTCGAGTCACTGTTCAGTTGACAATCTGACAGACGGTTGAATACGCGCCAACCGGAAATGTTTTATAACCATTGCCAAACCCTAACATAGGAAGAATTGAGAGGTCTATTGATTTTCAGACCTTCTAGTTTTTCAAGGATGTTTTGTAGACAATAGTCGGATTGCCGGCAGTCGCGGCGTTAAATAGGTAGGTACCTATCCAAATAAGAGCGTGTGTGTGGTTAATATACTTAGACGGTGTATAAAAAGTTTCCAATTGGATTTTTGAATGAAAAATTTGTTTGGGGAGAGCGCTGGGATGTGGGACAGGTTGATTTTCATTTCTAGGGGAACACCTAGAATGATTTTTCAAGGTTTTATTTTATGCTTAATTTCTAAGATTCTTAGAGCGCAGTCGACATTGGTATTTTTTTCAGATTTTTAGCTGGAGCTGTGAATCCTATAGCTAAGTTGAACTAATAAAGCTCTGTGACTAAGCTGAGTAGCTGTCGGCGTTTGATGGGTCAAAGACTGAAAGGTAATCAATCATCTCTGGACATCGGACCGAACCGCCAACCGGGCAACACCCATCGAAATACAGCAGACAGGTGGCTCGACCTGACTGGGTCACGAGCTGGGTCATATTAGATTTGTACCATCAGAAATCTCAAACTATTTAGTTAGAGCCAATGAGAAGCGCCCAAATCAGTTTGCAGACTGATTTTCTCGATTCCTATTGGCTCTGACTGCTTTGAAACCTATTGATGGTATAAACCTATTAGTGTTGCGGCATTCGAGTCTGAGGCTCGCGTTCCAAATACCGAGTTTACCTATAAATTACACTCCGACGGTAGGTACTCATAAGTGAGACACCCGTGCGGCGGCATCTATCAACGGATGGTCCGATTTCCATGTTTAAAGGCTCTTTTTGAAAAAGATCTCGACACAAGAACATTATGACAGATATTTGGTGAGTGTTTTTGGCAAAAAAAATCATAGTCCGGACGTTAGTGAGAAATCCCTTGCACTTTTATACCAAGCATTGTCACTTTGCATGCTTGTTGCTGAGACCACCCTGGACCAATCTGGGTGTGGGAACATCGACGCAAATCGTGCAGATACTTTATACAGGGTGAAGTAGAAAAAATCGGTTGAAAAATCGTAAATCTTGAACCATAACCGATGGACGTATGTGGATCAGGATTTTGATGACGGATTTTATGCTCATGAAGGTGCTGGAAACAGTTTTGAAATATCTTGAGGTGTTTCCGAAATGTGCTGAAAGAAGTGAAACTTCTTATTTTTTCTTTTTTGAATAAATCAGTTGTTTTTGGAGATATCGAGCTGCAGCTTGATATCCTGACAAACAATCGTGTTTTTAACGAAGCGCGATTTGGGGACATCGACAAAGCCTGCTAGATTCAAAAGTAACATCTTCAACTTTTTTCCATCGTAAGCGTCATCTTCAAATTGCCCTTCGTGGAATTGTTGAAAAAACAACAGGTGACGGCTTTATTGGACACACACGATCGTTTTATCATGAAGAATCTGGTCCTGAATCGCGGCAACAGCCTCTTCACCCAAGAAACGTTATCATGTTCGTTTTTCTTGTTTTCCCTCAACTTACCTACTTGACAATAGGCTAGTGACCTCGATTTTTTTTTTTGAATAAAACTTTAATTTTTTATATGATTTATGGTGAAAACCGCAGCGCGATATCTCAAGTGCCTTAAAAAAATTGAAATAGAACGCTGTTAACGGTACTGCCTCATATCTCTATCCCTGCTCCTCTCACTGCGACACTCGCATGCTGTGTTCGTTCCACGCGCAGCGCTTATGGAAGAGATTATGACGTCACGCGAATTTTTAAAATCGCTGTAACAAATAGACGCGTGGATAAAGTTAAATTTTTCTTCTTAAAATGGGTTTACTGATGTGTAGGTACTTGATAGCCCGATTATGGTACAATCTCAAAATGGCACTAGTAGTGGTCAGTAGCCTATTATGACCAAATGGAACTTTGGATCGATAAGATGTTTGCGATATTAATTATAATCCGCATTATTTTGTGAGGCCAGTCACCAAATTTCATCATCATCATGAGCCAAGTGGAGTTATTTTGGCAAATAGGTAGTTGAACAAGAAATTTGCTTCGATTTTTGTGAAAAAGGCAAAAACGGCAGGGTCACGTCGCGTCGTCCCTTCAAATCCGATTGAAGAAAAATCTGTTACAAAAAACACTACCAATCGATACTAGAATAATTCGGAGGAATGTGTTCTGTAGTTTAAAGCTAAACCAAAATAGATTATTCCATCTTAGTTCTGCAGGAAGGCCGTAAAAAATGTTGCTACAGCTCATATTTGAAACGTTTCTGGCCATAGTAATGGGCGTATACAGCTATGGGCAAGCCCGAGCATCTGCCCGGAGTAGGAATCTTCAAATTTTTTATTTTATATACGACAAAGAAAAAGCAACAAAAATATGTAATGGATGTGCAATTTTTACAATTTTTTAAAATGAGAGGGTCAATTTCGACACCAACCTTCCTAAATTCCGAAAAAAACATCGCCTGCGGCGCCAACTAGACCCCCCATTGTTTCAACTCTAACCTTTACCTTGGAGCGTTGCCCGGGGTAAGATAAAATGCTGGATACCCCCATGGCCATAGTCAACAAAAAATGTTTCAAATATAAGCTGCAGTAACACTTTCGACGTCCCTCCTGCAGAACTAGAATGGAACAATCCGTTCCGATTCAGCTTCAAACTATACAGAGCACATTCCTCCGAACCCTTTCAGAACAATTGGTAGCATTTTTGATAACAGATTTTCTTCAATCGGGTTTGAGAGGACGACGTGACCCTGTCGTTTTTGCTTTTTCCACAAAAATAGAAGCAAATTTCTTGTTCAACTATTTGCCAAAAGAACACCACTTGGCTGTTGATGATGAAACTTAGTGACTGGCTTCACAAAATAAGGTGGATTATAATATAGAAAACATCTCATTGATCCAAAGTTCCGTTTGGTCATGACTGTCACGTAAGTTAAGAGAAATCAAGAAAAACGAACTTGATAACGTTTCTTCGGCGAAGAGGTCATTGCCGCAATTCAGGACCTGTGGTGGAACCACGAACACTCGACAGTTGTCGATTTTGACAGCTGTCGATCTCGACCATTTCCCATTTCCCCTCTCCACCCTTCACCCCAAAGCTCAAGCAAGTAAAAGGGCGAAGGATGCAAAGGGGAAAAGGGGAAATTGTCGAGATCGACAACTGTCGAGTGTTCGTGGTTTCACCACTGGTTTTTCATAATAAAACGATCGTGTGTGTCCAATAAAGCTATCGCCTGTTGTTTTTTCAACAATTCCACGAAACTTGACCTTCCTCATCATTGAAGAAGTTGGCGAAAAATTGGCAAATTTTGAGGAAAGTTGGCAAACTGCCTTTTGCACTACCTTCTACCTATAAACTACTTAAATAAAAGAAGCGTTAACATTTTGAAACTGGAAATTTATTTTCATGCATTTTTAACAATTGAACTGCCAAAATAATCTTGTTGGCAAAATTATTAAAATTTGTTTTCCGACCATATTGTCCACACCACACCTTTACAACAAAGTCAGCATTGTTAGAAACAGAAGAAACTAATATCCTGGCATTCCTGGCCTATTTTCAGATTCTACAAATCCACAATAGTCTTTTTCGAGCGAATAACCGTTCATGACCGGTTACACTTGGTTATAGAATTTGACGTTTGAGCGAGGATTGGTTATAAGCGGTAAAGGAAGTGCCGCCATTTTGATATCATCACCGGTTATAGATTTCATAACCTGGTCATGAGGCTGGTTATTGTTATGGTGGGGGAACAAATTGTGGCGGCAACAGATTTGAATTTGAAACAAGCAGCGGTCCAGAATTTCCAATCGTGAAACGTACCTGACCTAACCTCAAAAACTTGACAACTTGACTTGGCGACGAGAAGAATCATCGAAGACGATGGACTCATCTGCGATGTACCCACAAGAACATCGGGTAATCCAGATGTCCGATGGCCGCCTGATGGTGGTTTAATCCTGAAAGTACTTGTCATACCTCCTATTTATATAGTAGAAATATGAATAGTTGATTTTCAGTTCAATTCAATCTAGGTATCTATTTATTGTTCCTTCGGTATTAGCAAGGATGTCGGTATTAGGTACACCATGAACAAGAAAACAAACAGGATTTCATAGAAATTGTATATGTGTGATGTGATCACGATACACGTGTGATCCACAAAATTCGTAATCAGGGCCCTGATTGGGGCCCACCCGGGTGACTTCGGAAACAAGATGATCATCGATTCAAGTGACTGGATTGGCTGAATGACTGAATTTTTCACCTTCAAAAAGCTATCCTAGATTGCGAATGGTTTAAGTACACGGTATGTAACAGAGACAAAGTACAAGGACGTAACTATTGGGTGCTTTCCATCTAGACGGTACAAATACCACCAGGCGGCACATGTTCCATGGTGTGGCACAAAGTTTAAGGTGATCCAATGAACGGCGCAGAACCGAGTAGGAACACGTAGATGGAAAGCACCGTTTGGCACCCGCACATGCGTAAATGGCAGGTGTACCGTGGGGCTAGGTGGAAAGCACGCATTAGAAGCTATCCACTCTCTTTTTTCCCGCCAAATGCTGATAACCAAAGTTATAACCGCAACGTTTAAGCGAGAAATGTCAGATGTCAAAAAATTACAGTATCTGTCAATCTAATGTCAACCGCTAATAACCAATCGGTTACAAAGAGTTACTCGCTCGAAAAAGACTAATGATATTTCGACAATAAAAGTAGGTATTCTAGGTATCCCTATCCCATAGATAATTAAATATATTATCCCTGTCTATCTATCTACTTATACATATAAAATTCTTTACTAGCTGCTGCATAACACGTTTTTGACGTCTCTTGATTCCATGATCATGTCAAGACAGAGCGACTGCCGCCTCACTCGCTTCACCCTAATGAATTTATGACTTTCCACGAATTTGTTGCTCAATGCTCGATACTTAGGTACCTGCTTCATTTATTTCAGGTATTTTTGCTTTCATGTTTATGATGGTTTTTCATGTGAGAAACCTTTTTTTGGTAGCTGATGATTTCTCAAGAACCTAATTACCTGTAGAGAGTAGATTATAATAAACATGAAGGTTTGCCTCCTCAAAGCCCCGTGAAAATAGGTCAGAGTCAGACACATGTGACAGGTGACAGCGACGACAGATGAGTGACTGACTTTTGTCACTGACACTATTGACAGTAAATCCCAACTCCTGCAAAAGCGCCTCATAGATAGGGTTATATACCGGGTGTTTATAAATGTCTGTGATCGCATCGCTTTTGGCATCCGCTTTCGGTCACTACAATTGCGCCTGTTACTGCGTTTTTCGACCTGACCGATGCCTGTCGCGATCACAGATTCTTATAAACACCCCGTATATATTAATCAAAGAACCATGAAGGTGTAAGGTTGTATAGATAGATATAATCGCCCTGTTTGTTTGAAATATCGAAGCTTACGCGCAAAAGCACATTATAAGTAGCCGTGTAACAAATTTATGCTAGTGATGTGGTTGTATTCTCTTGAGTATTCTCTAGTTTTACATTTTTCCCACATCCTTATACTTTGAAACTAAATTCCTAATTTAATCTGGTTTGTGTCGACTACTTACGAAAAATACTTATTATTATCAGCAGTTATATTATAATTATCCGTAGCAATTTTCGCCTACGGCGCATCAGAGGATGCACGCTCCCCTGGACCGCCCCATTAGCTTCCACATGGTAAATAGGCGCTGATATTATATGAACCTCGGGGCCAACTCAAAAATAGCTACGCCACTGTTTATTGGTAATTTTTAATTTTTGAGTTGGCAAATTCGTATTTTCCTTCTCTCCCGTAAAAATGGCTTCGCTACGGCTTTGTTAACAAATGTATTGTTATTCAACTATATCGCAGACTTATATCGTCGCTAAATAGATGAAAAATACATTACCAAAGGTAAAGTTAAATCGCTTTGCACTCGGCGCAGTGGCGCACCGACGGGGGGGAGGGGGGGGAATGCGATTCGCACCGGGTACCAACAGTAAGGGGGTGTCAGTGTCGCATTATTTGTAAAACAAGCTGGTGAAGACCCGTCTTCCGAAAAAATTTCGTCCGCGGCGTTTTTTTCTCGCATTAGTCACTATTCGTATAGTGTTTTCCGCTTTGTCGAGAATAGTATTTTATGTTACTAGCGCCGAAAACCGGGCATAGCATAACGAACGTGAATGCAGCTCGAGGCCCTAGGCCGAGAGCTGCATGTAAGAGAGTTATGCTATGCCGTTTTCAGCGCGAGTATCATACATCGTTTTTCGTGCTGCTTTTAATAAAATTACAAATAAAATAAGATCATATCGCAATAATCATTGTGATAAATTTCAAGTTGGTGCTTCTGCCATTTATCACCAAGGCACGAGGCATATACCTACTAGATGCAGATTTTTGTGTGTCAAATGTCGATTTGAAAAATTGCGTCCTATGTTTGAATTTTCTTACTTAAAACCGCCCTCCCCCTACCCAATTGAATGGGCCATCCTCCAATAACCCCGAAATCACTGAGCTCTAGTGTCTTGTGTGACGACGAAACACAGAAAATGGCATACAATTATCACTTTTAAACCTTGGCGCCACAAAACGTCAAAAATCATTCTGCATTTGTACCTACAGCTATTAGAAAAATGACCCTAAAATATCAATTTTGAAAATGATTATTAATGATTTTAACTGATTTAAACCAAAAATTTCAAGCTATAACATTGGAAACGTGGTCTCTCTTGAATTCTGCATGGTTTTGCAAGGTGAGTTTATTTTTTACGTGTACTTTTCACTTTGCCGCTCTAGATCTTTTTCTGAATATTACAGTGCAGGACACCGAGCGCATATTGTCATTTTCGGTTATGGCAGCACGAAAATCGTTTTTCTATGACCAAAAATACCATGTTACCAATTGAGGGCAATTTTTCGACCCTAAAAATCTAAGGGCGCAAAATTGCCTGATTCGGCATCGGCACAAGAGGGTGTCACTAGCACTACGCAGTCTCCAGCTCATTCTCTTGGTAGGTTTGGGGGGAGGGGGTGTCACAGGATAGTCCGCCCCGGGTGCCAAATACGCTAGGTACGCTACTGACTCGGCGTCCCATCCATGGTACCCACCTAAAGCTTACTAAAATAAGTAGTCTAATTTCACCCACTATTGATATATTTTACCATAAGTTACCTATTTGAATAATTATAAGAACACACATGTAAATTTGGCCGTTTTCGTGATGTCTTTTTCTTGTCCACCCACCAAAAGCAAATTGGGTCACCATGACGCAACTAATGCGGGCCTGCTACATAAAAACTCCCATATGTGCAGTCTTGGAAATAAATAATAAATGTATGCACCATAATGATTATTGCCAAGTACCAAATGCAAAAATTGATCAAAAATCCAAATTAAATGCATTCAGACATAAACAGACGACCATGTGCAGTAAGAAAACGGCGCCAACGCGCACCGTGAATGATGAAAGCCATCCTCGAGGCGCCCACAACTGTTCGGACTATTGACCTCACACAACGATCAACATCGCTGTCTCTTGCATTTTTGCCATCATCTCAAATTGACCATCATGCAAAAAAGCCCTCAGCGATACTTTGAATATTTAGGTGTTGCCACATAGGTAATCCCTGCCGATTTTTCTATAAAGGCCTTCTTTATAGAACATTTACACTAGTATAGCGCTTTAGCCACAAAACTGCAAGTTCATTCTAGGGACGTACCGATCAAGGCCTGTACCAGGAGAATAAGAAGTTCTGTTGGAGTTTGGCAAACCGAACTGTGACTAGGGTCCCACTGGACGACAGAAAAGGAAAAAACCTTTAAGAATCAATGAAAACAACCAAAACACCAATTACCCTTTCTCCGCCAAAGGTCACTGTTGTTGTGCAGTTTCTGCTTGAAGGATCATTAGACCGCATTTTAGTTTCCCGCCCCCCTACCAACATGGAAGGAAAAGTGACAATCGTGCAGACTTTTTATGAAATTCTTGATGGATATATCCATTTTGAGGTCCTCCAAGACGATTAAGACCATTTCCAGAATGATATCTGACTGTGGGTTTGTGTTTGTGTGTCTGTCTGTTTGTAATCTTCCACAATAACTGCCGCGCCGTCCATTAGATTTCCGACAAGCTCTAGAAAGTTCGCACCTCCGCCAATTGTGCAGATGTGTCTTATTCGCACGTCTCGATTTCCAGCTTTCTTGAGCCTTTCGGAACCGCCGCGTTTTCTCTCGAATGTAGTAGTAGTAGTAGTGGAATCGCATGGGAGCCTCGCAACTCGTAGTAACACTATGAAAAATTGTTACGATATTCGCTGGTAACTCCGACTCGAGGATCAGTCGCAAACCTGTGCAATTGGCAGAGGAGTCATTCGAGAGATTGCCGAACTCATACGTGAAGCTGCTGGACAGTTTTAGCTTTCCCAATTGGAGAATGGAGGTGTATACCTACAGTTGATGACCGGCGTGTGGTGCTCTTCGTCCAATCCATTGTCCAGAAAACACTAGGTCCAAAAACTCTTCAACATGCAGTGCATATTGTTACGAGCGGCGATCTCGTACATATTGGTAAACACTCGATGTTTCTGGATCTTCCCATCATTAGATCGCAGTGTAGAAGTCTGGAGCGATCTGGTGCATTCCAGAGCGTTCGTGTCTGTGAAACTGGAGAGAGACTTCAATGCTCGATCGAGAAAGATCTGTCCATTTGGCGGAGGCGCCGCTCCAGAATTATACGGGTAAAGTGTACGATTATTCAGGAATGATCTAGAAACTGCATATGCCAGACCACCATGGAATTTGCTGGAAGTAGACAGAAAACTCGAGAACGCTGTTCGGAGGCCTTATATAAGGCATCAGCCGGCAGCTCGCGGCAGTAGTGAATTGGATAGCGAGCGGTAACAAGCGAAGTACCTGCGAGATAATTCCAAGTGGATAATTGTTGGCATTTATTGTAGTAGTACGCCGAAATTAACAGTGTGTGTTCTAAATCGATCGTCTCAATTATATTCGAACCCGTACGCGAAATATCGTAACAACTGGTGTCAGAAAGCGGTATAATTGAGAGTAATTCGGCCTGCGACTACAGGACGTTCGGAACATTCGTGATTGGTAAATGCCGGAGACGAGAAGCATGTCGAAGACGCTTTGGCGAATATCATGGCGATGATGCAGCAGCAGAAAAGTCTTCAAGAAGAACATGAGAAGAAGCGTCTTGAAGAGAAAGAAGAGGAAAGGAAGCGTCAAGAAGAACAGGAGAAGAGACGTTTGGAAGAGAAACAAGAATTGAAGAATCTTCTAGAAGGGCAGGAAAAAGGATTGAAAAATCTGCTTCATGAACAACAGGATCTTCTACGAGAACAGCGTCTAGAAGACAAAGAAGAACTTAGGAACCTGCTAGAAGAACAGGAAAGGAAACGCCTGGAGGAAAGGGAAGAAATATTAGCCGTTGTGGAACAACAGACGCGGTATTTCGACCGCAGTGTGAACAAATTAGAAGAGAAAATGGCTGCGATGGAAGCCAACATGACGAGGCTGGAGCAAAAGGTTCAGAAAACCGCGATGGTTTTCCAGTGCCAGTGCCGCGATGGGTTCACCGGGTGTCCATCGTGTGAAGCTGCCAAACTTCGATGGGAAAAGCCCATGGACTACCTATAAGAGGCAGTTCGATGCCGCTGCCGAAGCAAACGGATGGACCGACGATGAGAGAGCCACAGCTCTAGTCCTGGCTCTCAGAGGCCCAGCATTGGAGCTGCTCCAGACGATTCCTGAAAGTGAGCAGGACGACTTTGCCAAGCTGACGAGGGTCCTTGAGCTTCGGTATGGGGACAATCATGTGCGGCAGATCCATCAAACCCAGCTGAAGGCCAGGACACAAAAGAGCGGAGAAAGCCTTCAGGAATTCGAATCCGAAGTCCTGAGGCTGGTTCATCTAGCCTATCCAGCTCATACAGCGGATGTTTTGGCCGACATCGCCAAAGACACCTTTGTGGGCGGACTAAGAGATCCAGATCTGCGTCAGATGGTCATGATCAACAATCCAGCCAACATCAGCGACGCGCTCATCCAAGCTATTCGCATCGAGGCTGCCATTGATGCATCGCGCCCTCATCGTCTTAGAGAGGCGAACTTTGATGAATCCGGAGCATCACATGCTTCCGAGAAATCGGTGAAGGAGATGTTTGAGGAACTTCTTAGCACCAGTCTCGGAACAGACCCCAAGGCGAGCCAAGAGCTGGAGGAAGACCGCGTTGCTTCGGCTGTAGAAAACCGGGACATCTGCTTCGGGACTGCAGGCAAAGGTCGAGTTCAAGTGACCGTTCCACACCGGGATGGAGAACTCTCAGCTCAGGAAAACTATTTCCAGCTAGCGCTGAGGGGCGCACGCTGGCTGGCAGTCCTCAATGCCCCAGGAGTTACTCCGTCTCACTGCTACAGAAGTCCCCCAATAGCCTTCTTCTTAGAGGAAAGCTTGACGAGGACGATTGCGTGTTCGTAATCGATACGGGAGCCACGAAGTCAATCGTTAGACGAGGGATACTTCGAAAACAACGCATTGTGCCACTAAGAGACGGAGCTCGTTTGACTACAGCTACCGGAGAGTATACTACATTGTACGGAGAAGCTGAAGTAAGCATTCGCTTCGGACGATTTCTTCTGCGAGAAAAGTTCCTGGTCGCTGACATTGTTGACGACTTCATACTTGGCCTGGACTTGATGGATAAATACGGATTCATCCTGGATGTTGGACAGCGGACGTTGAAAATCGGAAACGAGGAATTGGCGCTTAGAACATCCATGAAGGCCGCTGAAGAAATCCGCCTACTTTCGGCTGAAACCGTTCGTGTAGCCGCCAACTCCGAGAAAATCGTGTGGGCAACACTGAACGGACAACCTGGAGGACATGTCGCCGGCATTGCTGAACCCGACACAGCTGCCAGCTGCATTATGGCAAAGACATTGATTAACATGGACAAGACAAAAATCCAGATCAGAGTCATTAACCCGAACAAGACGAGCAAAACAATCAAGGAAGAAGAGACCCTGGGCAAGTGTGAACCCGTAGAGTGGATCTCACGTTGTGAAGACATATCGACAAAGGCTGCGACTCCCAAGCTCTTAAAGAAAAAGCTAGTGGAGATGTTCTCGCCTGACTGGAAACATCTGAGTGGCAAGGAGAAGAAGCTTGCGACGCAATTCATCCAGGAAGAAGCTGCAGCTTTTGCCATGGAAGGTAACCTTACCGGAAGGACCAGCGTGATCCAACATCGGATTAACACTGAGAACGCCACACCAATCCGACAGGCTCCCCGGCGCCTACCATTGGCGAAGCAAGAAGAGGTGTCGAAGCTCTTGAAAAACATGTTGGATGAAGGCGTGATCGAAGAATCGACGAGCCCATGGTCTTCACCGGTTGTTTTGGTCACGAAGAAAGACGGTAGTACACGATTTTGCGTAGACTACCGCAAACTCAATGATGTGACGAAGAAAGACAGCTATCCACTTCCTCGGATTGTCGACACTTTGAGCACGCTGTCTGGATCGAGATGGTTTTCGACGCTTGACCTGAAGAGTGGTTACTGGCAAGTGGGACTCCACAACGACGACAAAGAGAAGACGGCGTTTTCCGCCGGGAGCGGCCTTTATCAGTTTACTGTGATGCCGTTTGGACTTTGCAACGCACCGGCCACGTTTGAACGTCTAATGGAGTGCGTCTTGCGAGGTCTTATTCGTCTTATTCGTCTTTATTCGGCATGCGGACATTGTTGGTTCCTGGAATGAGCCCATTAGTTTTTGGCAGCGAAGTACCTGCGATATAATTCCAAGCGTAAATAATTGTTGGTGTATTTATTGTAGTAGTACGCAGAAATAAACAGTGTTTGTTTCAAAACAATCGTCTCAATTATATTCGAATTCGTACGCGATATATCGTAACAGTATTTTCACGGCACCTTTGTGGTGGAAGACGAATTTTAAAATTTAAGAATACGACTCAAATCTCAACTGCAAGAGAAATTTTTATTCGGGAACTACTAACGGCATGTGATTCTTCGCGACTAACAATGCCTTGCTTCAAAATCATGCAAACTGAAGAAGTTGAATTCTCCACTTCACCTCTTTATAACTCGAAAGAGAAACGAGCCAAATTTTTTTACTATTTTTTCCGTGCTCCGCCAACGTCTCCTATAACGTATGCGGGAGGAAATGCGCCATTTTTGAATCACCCTGTATATAATTAGAGCCATGGTCACATCCGAAATTCTCAAAAATGAAGTAATAAAATGATGTATAGTATAAGTCAGTTTGAAGTCTTCTACAAGTCTTCTCTTTTATTCTACAAGTTAATAGGTTTGTTCGCGTCGCATGAACTTTTTGCACTTTTTGCACCCTAGCCAATAGCGTGGGGTCCCTGGCAGCAGCTGACCAATCACAGCAGTTTGAGTGCAGAAAGTGCAGAAAGTTCATGCGACGCGAACAAACCTTTTGTATACCTACAGTTATACACCACTGCGAGCATATTAGATTTTTACGTTAGTTTTCCAAGGTGATGAAATAATTCGAAAGGTAAAAGTAGGTAGCTAATTGTTATGATGTCTCAAGAATGCAATGATAGTTTCTTATTAAAATTTTTGTTTCTACTTTAGACAAGACGATGAAATTACACAAACTTGATTGAGAACTTTTACTGCATCTGTGTGACAAATTTTAACTCTATATCTTCTATTTAGAGCTTAGGCAGACAAGCCCAGACCCAATGTGCCCCCTAAGGGCTTCCGATCAAAATCATCTACCCAGAGTCTAATCAGATCATTCCAGGCTAAACTCGAGGAGTTCCAAGGCGCTGTAGAACCTCATCCGTCAGAACATTCAGTTTTATAGGGAGAAGTTTGTTTTTCAACTGAAAGAAACTCGGGAAATTGGACAAAAATCGTTGAAAAATGTTCAAGAACCAATTACTTATTGTTGAAAAAATAACTGGTGAAAATCAGTTCACAGATTGAAAACCTGGGACAGAGTTCTAATTAATTGCAATTCAGGGCCCCTTAGTGACCTGTGAAATAAGGCTTCGAGCCCATTAGGAGGTTACGAGAGGGGGGCTCAGTGGGGCTCCAAGACTTACCCGTAGACACCAAGGAGTCTATAACAGGGCTTCAGCCAACCCACGAAGACACAAGGGCGCCTTTTTAACGGCAAAAACTGATGGTGACACATGGGGGCCCCATCAGAGCTTTGAACGTCAGGAAGACACTATGGGGCCCTGGTATCGAATCATACAAGGGAACTGCATACATTAGAGCTTGCACGTATACGTCAACGGAATGGGCATAATGAAGTTCCCGAGCTACAGAAACACAAGGGGGTTTACGGAGCCCCAAACAGCACTTGATGACACAAAGGATCGGGGCGCACTGTTGCGTTAAATTATGCAAGAAGATACAAAAGAGAATACCAAGTTCTGCAACCATGTTGTCACTTTGACATGGATACATTCGTGACGAAAACGTAACGGTTTGGTTGCTAAGGAAATTAAATGGGCCAAAAGCCGAGCGAACAGACAAGCCCGGCTGAAATCGACCAGGAAAAACTTTAAAATTTCATAGCGCCCGTGGCAAATGGCACTGATGGCAAATACATACCTACCTTGAAATCCTTGGGACATTCTTAATCAAGATTCAAGTTTCAAACTTTTTATGTCATACCTAGACACTATGAATTAGGTACACATCAAGGGGCAAGGGTTGATGACTATATTTCTCTTATTATACTTAGCATTTAAGCATAAAGCATAAAGCATTTATCACCTATCTCTTGTAGGGAAGGGAAATTTGACGTTGTCTGTCGTAATGTCGCTTTATCCTCGTATAAAATCTTAAGTCCTTCATCAAGATCAATGGTGGATCTCAATTCTCAACAATACAAAAAGGTTTTAAAATACGCGACCATGCACCGACCACCAGCAGTGCAAAACAGGGTATTTATAGCATGAGATTATCACGGACTTACTGTCAATCAGATGGATAGTCGGGTTTCACACAAAGAACGAAGCTGTGGAATGTGATTATAGAACGCACGGATACGAGGTGACAAATGCTGAACATGGCGAAGAATACATCCGAGGTGTTCCGCACAAAGCTTCCGACAAACCGGCGCCAGCATTTTCATTCATATCTTCGTTACTTCGTTTATTGACATTCAACCTTTTGTTGAATACCTACACTTCCACGGAAAAATAGTAATACCTACGTTTCGTGTGGGCGTACGAATACTACAAAAGTTTGCTTATTGACAAAAACCTCCAATGAGATTGCTCATAATATTGTGTTACCTACCTACTCAGATGTGTGAATAGGTAAATCTGTTATCCTTATCCTATTCTCTCATTCATTGTACCGCACCGGCGAAATGGTAAGAAGAGGTACTCACCTACCTCGTATAAGTATAGGTATTAGAGATATTTGCATCAGGACTCCAGCTCCAGGAATAAAGTAGTAAATCCGGGTGATTCAGGTTTGTCGTGCAAACTTTGACCTCCCATCCCCCTAGATGTTCCGATACAGAAAAATATTACATACTGCATCAGTAGTGCATCTCACACGCTTCCTAAGTACCTAAACATCAGGGTTTCAGCTCAGCCAACAAATTCCAGACTGTAAAAAAATGTGGGGGGGGGCTGTGGCACCAGTGTCGTGGTCGGATAGGTATTCTTCGAAAATCCTTCGTTATAATAACCGAATGTTAGATTTGGGATATAGAATTTGCCAATAGCCCAGGATAGAAATGCAAACTTTTGATAGAATGTAGTTTTGATTTGGTATTTTGTTTATTTCAATGCATGAGAATTAATAGTTTTCTCTATCAAACAAAACAAAAAACTGAAGTCGGTGCCGTATTTTAGTCATAACATCTTTTTTTTACGACAATGCGAACTTTTGAAATTGAATTTCTACATGATGCACCTTTTAGAACAAAACTATCTACCGTCAACTGAAATTTATCTACAGATGAGTTCGAAAGAACAATCTACGTCAAAATTGTGATTATAGGTGTTTTGAACCACGATGGGAATGGAGCTACAAAACGATAAATTGATAGGTCAAAACTTGGCGGTTTTTCACAAAATTTACAAATAGTGAGGAAAACGGGAAAGTAGTTGTATTTTATACGCAGTGGCGTACCAACGGGGGGGCGGGGGATGCGGTCCGCACCGGGTACCAGCAGTTAAGGGGGTGTCAGTGTTGCATTATTCGGGATGCAAAAGGGAAAAGGAGCATATGAATCTGGGGCGCAAGGCCTTGGAGGGTGCAAAATCAGCTGATCAAGACCCGTTTTCGGAAAAAATTTGCTGCGGCGCTTTTTTCCTCACGCCAGAACTATTTTTAGTGTTTTCCGCTTTGTGCTTTGTGCTTTCGACTCAATTGAAAGAGCAAGGTCTTGTGGACTACCTACCAATTTTTGTGCTTTTGTCACCAAATGCAAGGTTCACTTGATTTTTGGTCACCAACCTCCGGACTCTTATTGTCAAGTTGAAATCATAGTTATAAATACATTGGACAATGATGGAACTAAAATTACAAAACATCAAATTTGAGGGCAAAAAAGTCATGTTTTTTCCAGACTTCCACACAACATACTTCTGACCAATCAATGCGCATGAAACCTTCGAGTTGAACCAATGGAATCAGTTTTATAGCGATATAGCGACCTTCGTGTTTTATAAAACTGCGCCTTTCTTTCGCAGTTTCTTTTTAGATTTGGAGTCAGTTGTGATTTTTTGAAAAAAGTCGATCCCCGAGCAGAAATGATTTTTTGAGTGGAGTCCTGCATCAAGAGCGAGTCGTCCTGGTCATATCAGTCATACCGATGACTCACCTTGTATATTAAGTCACCTCAAATGACTGACGGTATACCGAATGCACAAAAGAATATGTTTCAAAAATAATTACAAATCCAAATCCAACCAAATTATGATTGCAGTGTTTTCATGCAGTGCCACTGAACCACTTGCCAAGTAGGTACAATTATTATTATTAATACCCCATAAATAATTTAATAATGGTTAATCCCATTACCCATTTATATAATTAGTTTGACAGGCAGTAAAATTAAAATACAATGCAAAGAGTTGAATCAACACTCCAGAAGACATTAATCAATCAGGATTCTGCAATCTGCGTTATATGTTTAATCATCAATCTCCGAATAAACCGACCGCGATTTAAACGACTGTTGGCGCCAAATAGATAAATTTATTAAAAAATGTGTCCTTGGAATCTTGAAAATCATTATACATACTAGTGCTCTAGTTTTCACAATAATTGTTGTATTTATAAGTTTCCATGCGAATTACAATGCCAAAATTAGCTAGGAATACAATATCTGTTTTTGCACATACTTATTACACTTAATTACCTTATACCCACAATTATATACCTACCTAATAATTATTGCTCCCTGTGTGTATACAGCCTGATGAAGATCAACAACTGGAAATGGCCAATCGATGAACTCAATATACCTATATGGAATGAAAAACTTTTAACGTAAAAGAATACCTAAGCGAAAGAAAACGTAAGATATACCCTTCTGTATTAAACTGTCCACCTATTTTATCTATTTTTCCTACTTTGAAAAGCTAAGAATAGCGATATGTGAAAATGCGCTCGTTCGTATTTCAAAAAATTATTTTTTGGCAAATTATTTTAAAATAGCCATTCGATCACGGCCGAATTTAGAAGACGAATGGTAAATAAATCATCATTTTAGTCAGCGAATCGATTTTCTTATTGTATACTCGCATGTATATTTTTATTGCTTAAAAATGTGTTTTTCAAAATGACCTTGTTTCTATGCCTCTGTGGATATAAGCTGAAAGCTCTGATGGCCGACTGGGCCAAATTCAATTATTGCTGTCTACACTTTCCTGTAATTGATGAATGTTTGGATGCGCTAAATAATACATATACAGGAAGATTTGAAAATGGATCGAGCATAATCTTGAAACCAGAACATGAAAACAACACAACCTGATACTGAAATCACCCTCATTACCTATACTTACGTAAAAGAGTATTTCTTATTGATTCAAAGTTGATTTTTTTTATATATTTCATTCAATTCATTATAGGTACTCCTTACGATGGCCAAAAAGTTAGAGGTACCGTATGATCAAAAACTTTCTCACGCAAGGGAGGCTGTGGTCCTGGGTATACTCGCTGGTCATTGGCAGGCAAACGAGGCTGATTTTGGCCAGGCCACAGCCTCCCTCGAGTAAGAAAGTTTTTGATCATACGGTATTTTATAATTTGGAGTGTTGATTCTACAGAAATGTTGACAGATGATGCTGCTAATAAACTCTTTCTAGCCGTCGCCGTCGGAAGCCTCGGCTCGCCAATCGCCACACTCTGGCCCGCCTCTTCTCCAGTTCTAACTTTAGTCGCACAGATCAAAGATGAATGGATCAACTACGTATTAAATTCCTAAAGAAATAGGTGTTTTTCGCACTTTAAATTTTGATGTTGACATTAATGATTTGACTTGACACTGACGTTGTAGTCAATGAAGTCATATTTATAATACCTACATTAGTATGGGGGCATAGGTCGTGCTTTGTGCAGCTTCGTGAAGATACATAGAGCTATGTCTTAATCGATTCCTGGGCCATCAAGGACCATGAAAGATTATGGTGGAATACTTGCATCTGCAGCATCTGCTGTAGGCAAATATGGTGAAGACGCCAAAATGGGCTTCATCTGGCAATAGGAAACTGACCGTGGCTAGTTTGTTTTCTAACGGATTTCAACATCTGGAGAGTCATTTTGTGGATAAAAGAATTCTCTTATTGTTTCAGATCTAAATTTACAAAAGTAAAAATTGACTTTATAAGATATTATGAGATATGCCAAACTCCGGTCTTTTTTTTAAGGTTATCCAATATTTTTCAAACTTGGCAGTATTACAGATCTTGAGGTGCCCTTTCTGAATTTCCAATTTTCCACTTCGTATCGTTGCCGTTTTGGCCGCCATATTGAAAAGATGGCGCCCAAAAAACAGTTCCCTTCGAGATTAGAACGTGTATATGCGGAGGGAAACCCGCATTCAAGTCTCTACACTTTGACAAATCAATCATTTATATGCGACTTACGGTTCTTGAGCTAAGGCTTCCAGAACTTTCGGGAACATCATAACATCAACTTTCGGCTTTCAATCAGCATGTTAAATTGATACCACCATCATAGCATCATCATGCTTAGTAAGGAAATTAACCATAAATAGCTCTTAGATATTAACCATAGATAACAAAAATTTAAAAAATTGATCATAGTGATGTTAATTGTGTAATTACGGGGTGAACTGTGAAGACAAACTGACTTTGGAAAGGAATAAAGGTAATAATTATAGCATTTGGAGGATATCGGATACATTCGAAACTCATTATTATAATGAAATTTGAGGTTATCATTCAGAATATCCACTTTTCCACTTCATATATCTGCCGTTCTGGGCATAATTTTAGAAAGATGGCGCCAAAAAAAAACACGTTTTTTGAATTTTTTTGTTTAATTCGTCATAAAATTTTAGAATTTTTATCAAAATGAAAGTTCATAAAATTCTCAAAAATTTGACATCTGAACCATTTATGTGCAACTTACAGTTCTTAAGCTACAGGTACCTTTTGAAATCAATTTTTGCCCGTAGAGTTTACCCTGTAGTTGCATACCAACCATTACCACGATTGATTTTCTGGATATTAATGGTCTATGGTTGACAACATAGATAATTAATCTGACTGACACGTGAAGCTGGAATCAACAACATGCTGATCAGTGCCAATAAAAGTTGGTGGTTCAGGGAGTTCTAGAAGCCATAACCCAAGACTCGGAAGTAGCACGTAGGCGAATGAGGTGTCAAACTGTATAGATAATGAATGAGCTCTCATTTGAATATAAACGCTCCCACCTTCACATTATTGATTGAAATTAAGGTAATGACAAAAAACTGTTTTTTAGCACTATGAAGAAGTGGTGGAAGTGGAAAAGTGGAAATTTGAAAAGGGCACCTCAAGATCTATAATACTGCCAAGTTTCAAAAATATCGGATAACCTTCAAAAAATGCCGGAATTTAGCATCTCATAAAAAGACAATTTTGACAGTATCCCGAAATGACGTTTAAATTTAGACATGAAATAATAAGACAATTTTATTCATTTGTTTACAAAATAACGTACAAGTGTTGACATCCTTTAAAAAACAAACAAGGTACAGCCTTCTTCTATTTCTTATTACCAGATGAAGCCCATATTGGCGCCTCCACCATATTTGCTTGCAGCAGATATTAATGTTCTACCATAATTTTTCACGATCTTTGACGGTCGGACCATTGTTTCGATTAAGTTGAAATCAGATAGGCATGCATCATTCCAGGGCTGCGATTTTCGAGTTATTCGAATGACTTTTCGTATTCAAATCTCCTTGTCCTTGGTTTCGTGTGCACTTGGGCTGGCGGAAAGGAGAATAGTAACTTTCATTATAGTGGTATACCCAACGCTTGCGCCAAATTTTGGCGTCAAATACAAAATTTGCGTACAAATGCTACAAAATCGCAAGAAAAACCGCCACAAAGTTGAAAAATACGCGCCGCAGCGAACAGGGTAATAGGCTAGAGGTTAATACACACTAGTGATTACTTATTTTTCATCAAAAAGTCCGCATTGTTCATTAAATTATAAATAACTGCGTTTTACATTGATCGGATGTGCGTACGCAGCCCATAATGCAACCCCCACCAACTCTATTTTCAGTTTGACAAGCAACGGCCGTGACTTCCCGCTGCTGTCTGCTGTCAACATCAACTATTTATTCGCCATTTTGAAGTTCGCTCCGAGTGTCGTACGTTTGTGAACAAGTGGGCCGCTATTCTTGAATCGTGTGAGAAAAGTCCCTGGGAATTTTATATAATCCGTAGGTACTACACTTCTGTAGCGAAAGTTGCCCAAAAACCACGATTTTAGGCAACATTCGCTACATCAGTGTACTGCGGAATGTATTGTGTATGAATGTATTGAATCTATCCTTGGTGACCCGTTTCGGAGTGAAATTTTTCCGGTTACACAGCTTCACCCACCGTGCACATTGTCACATTCCTCGCAAGACTTTGCGTGTTTTTCAAATTTCTCCAGTGCCAAGTTTTTACGCTATTTTAAGCACGTTTTTGGTTATCGGATAAAGAAATACATACTTTTGTCATTATACCGACTATCACTGTGCCCATTCCCATGAGCACAATGTTTCACGGCCCCTTTCACTTGTTTTTCCATGATTTTTGGAAGGATAACACCGCTGATTTAGTTTCGAAAAAACTGATTTTTATACTTTGAAGAGCACAGGGCCGCTATTCTTGAATCGTGTGGGAAAAGTCCCTGGGAGTAAAATACATTCCGCAGTACACTGATGTAGCGAGTGTTGCGAACTTTCGCTAGTCAAACTGAAAATAGAGTTGTTGGGGGTTGCATTATGGGTTGCGTACGCACATCCGACCAATGTAAAACGCAGTTATTTATAATTTAATGAACAATGCGGACTTTTTGATAAAAAATGAGTAATCACTAGTGTGTATTAACCTCTAGCCTATTACCCTGTTCGCTGCGGCGCGTATTTTTCAACTCTATGGCGGTTTTTCACGCCATTTTCTAGCATTTGTTCGCAAATTTTGTATTTGACGCCATTATTTCAGAAGACGAGTATGCGCGCTAATGGCGCGCTGGATAATGAAAGGTACTATTCGTATACGAAAACTTCTCGAACACGTTCGAGAATCGCACCCCAGTCTGGAATGCGCTGATTAGATTTTGTTTATATTATACACACCCAAATGATCTAGGGATCACCCTGAAATTTTGTTTTGGCTGAAATGAAAATTTCTCGAGAAAACATTGGCCGACTTTGGAAATTTTTGTGGTGCTCGATAGAGTAATATTTCAACTACAAAGGTAACATCTTAGGTCATCCGATTGTTGATCTCATGTTTAAAATACAGGGTGGCAATGGAAGGGGCGAAAATGACCTGACTTCAGCAAGGTCCCGTTTTGAGAAAACAAGTCGCAGAATTTTCTCGACTACATTTTTGGAAAGTGTACATCAATATGTACACTTTCAATTGTTCAATTTTCAATTGTGTGCAATTGTTTTTTCAAAGGGTTATTGATTTTTTTTTTGATTTATGGACCGAGAATTAGGCTGTAAAGAAGCATTTATGATGGGAAACATTGGTTACTATAGCAATCGTAATGCAACGGAAACTTGCCACTGGTTCATTTTGAACCACCCTGGGCTATTTAACATGTAGTTAATGCAATGTCGCAGCATGCTTGAGTGTCATAGTCCCAAAAGAGGTGCAGGTCCTTGCCACTTCTGAGGGTCGATGGGATCAAAATCTTCCATGATACATTTGACAGAGCTAATGTGTACGTTCCTGTTGTCCAATTTCAAGGGTTAGCAAGACCGCTGGCAGAGTCTGCACCAAAAAATCCAAAAATCACAAAAAAATCAATAACTCTTAGAAAAAAACAAAGTACTATCAAAGTCCAAATCCGTCAAAAAGTTCATTTCGAAATATTGGTGTACGCTTTCCGGAAATGTCAACTAGAAAATTCTGCGACTTGTTTTCTCAAAACGGAACCTTGCTGAAGTCAGGTCATTTTTGCGCTCCTTTCATTGTCACCCTGTTACCCTGTATATCGTACAGAGGGTCAATAATCGGTGTTACCTTGTAGTCAAAGATTTACTTTATCGAACAACACAAAAATTCCTAAAATCGGTTAATGTTTTCTCGAGAAATTGTGACATTAATCGAGACAACATTTCGGGGTGATCCCTTGATCATATTTGGGTGTGTATATTTTGAACCATCGGAAGGTTCAAGTAGCACATTGGTTCTTGGTTTTCTTGCCCAAGCTCTGAAGTATGCTTGAATGATACTTTGACTTGAAATCTGACACAAAGATGCAGTGAAAGCACCTTATTAAGTTTGTGCAATCTGTTCACGATATCTGAAGTAGAAACCAAAATTTTATTGAGGATCTAACATTACATTATGGAGATTTTGCAACAAATATTATGTGGGTAGGTAGGTAGATAGGTAGGTAGGTAGTACACTTTTCTCCATTGATTCCCCAGTCAAGTAATACGCGCTTCCCGAAGGGACGCTCCGATCAAAGTCATTACTGAAGTCTCTGGATACCGCCGGGAAAGTTTTGTGTCGTCCACAACAGATTTTTTTATTTGCTCAAAATAAAGTACAAACTGAGATCAACACAGGCATAAAAACATTTTATCTCAAAAGTCACTACTTTTTTCAGAGAAAAATGTTGAAAATTTAGGCGGCAACAGGTGGAGTTTAAACTGGTGACTGATGATGTAGAAAACCTGTCCTGCGCTTGCGAACTAAGTGGATCATCGTGTAATATGCATTGACCGTTGTTGTCAGGTTGTGTTTGAGAGGCAGTCTACAGTCCATGAATATTCACTAATTATGATTAAAAATCACCGAAAAGCAGAGAAGGTACTGTTTTTGGCGCGCTTATTTACTCGATTTGAACGGATGAACCATGATGAGCTGAATTTCTATTTCCTTTCTTGGTGCCAAAGAATGTTTCAACATTTTTTTAACTGGACAATTGTTAATTTTATTCACTCAGCCATCGACCTACGCCAATAAAATCGTATTTTGTAATTTTGTATATGACCCCATTTTGATGCCATAAGTGGGGTTCTCTTGATTCGATTTATTAGAAAACCACTGAAAACATGTCAATTTATCATTCCGTTCTTGGTAAAAAATTAATAGTAGTGTTACGAAGCTCGCGACCATTCCGGCTCTTTCCGAAGAAATCTAGATTTGTTTCAAATCTAATCAAATCTAATCAAATCTATTTATTTATTTCCGCGTCGCATTCGGAAGCATCGAGAGACTGCTGCGATGCGGTAGGTCACGACACGTCAAGACTTTTGGTGGATGTGCCGTAGAAGGTGCGTATATTCCATCCGGCTCTGGAATCCTTCTCGACGCAGGGACCAGAAAAATCCTTGTGTGCTGGAAACGCGACAGCTGTTCAGATCAACTCACCTCTCTTCATACGTCATTTTCGACCCGTGGCACAGTGATCGATTCGCCATTTTTAGGAGGACATTTATAATTTTGATCAAAAATAATCCAAAACTGTTCTAGTCCACTTCTTTTTTACAAATTATGATCTTTGAAGTCCTAAAACAACTTTTCAATCGTTATTACCTTCCCGACCTGTCCCCTCATGCGGAAGGGAAAGTTAAGTGATCATGCAAGAGAAAGGTTCTGACATGATAGCTGCCGAACCGTTGATCCGATCGACTTGCAATTTGCAAGCCCTTGAAAAACTGTATTCAAAACAGTTGGAAATATTTTTCTATCTGTCACCTGTCAAAAATTAAAAAATTAAGAAGTTAAAAATTCGACATTTTAAAACTCAAAAACTACCCGATGGGTTCGAGTCAAATTCAGCTGGGAGTACTATCACGAAATAACAAAATAAAGTCTGGTTGAAGTTTTTCACTATTTCCCAGACGGGCGCTGCGAATTTTCAAAATTTTCCCTGGTCTATATCAGTTGGGACGGCTGTTTGCGCGGGTTTTGGCCGGGAATTCTGACGTTTGGTGCCAGACTCACCTCGGGCGACATTTCCTGCAGATGAGACGACATTTTTCGGAAAAAATGTGACTGATATCGAAAGTAGGTTGCATTGGGCGTCGCTTAGGCTCACTTCCAAATGCGACACAGCTTCGGTTCTCCGGCGGTGATTTTTTCAATACGATAAATTGCAAATTTTATAAATTAAAAAAAAACTGCAACGCTAACTTCGACCTGTGTTGTTGAGCCTCACGAAAATTCATTTCAGATATAGATGATGCGATTGAGAGTTTATGAGAAGATTGAATCCATTTTTGGTAGGAAAATTTTGAAAATAGGGCTAACGGTTGACAAGTTTTCCACCCTGGAAAAACTGCAAAGCTCCAACTTTCTATCCCGCTAACAGATTTTCAGCTTTTATTTGAACAAGAACTGGCTTTTGAACATTTAACAACAATTTCTTTTCGCAATTTCCTGAGGGTTTTTCAGTTGAGAATACAAAACCCTATGCGACCGGATTCAAATGATGAAGTTAAAAATGAAGCTTGTTTGAGCTACAAATGCGAGCTTTCCAGCACTGTGATTCGGCACCAAATTTTTTGTACGCCTTACTTTTGTATTCGGAACAAGACGCTTCAAATTCTTCAGTGGCATTACGTTGGCGTCTGATGGGTGGTGGAGCAACAAGCACAAGCTTGATCAGACACGGCATCTGGTTCTGTTCCATAGATTTCTTTTCCAAGCCAATCTCTACTTTGTTTCAAAAAGGTCTCATTTTTTCTTCCACTTGTTTTTCACAGTGTCAGAATTTTGTAGGAAAACAGTGAAATAGTCGCAATAATTTTCTCTTCCGAAATATCTGATCTTCTTGATACAACGAAATTGACCATCTGCTTTCTTACATCTATGACATTTGCCTGAGAAAAGAGACCTCCGCGTTAAAGAAATTCAAACAATTGCATTCGCGTCACTCCCAGCTGGATACCTGGCGACAAGAAAAATTAAAAAATGTGACTTCCGCAGGTTTGCGCACATTGAGAATGGTACCACTGGATAGGCAGAGAAGTATATAGTAATATTAAGTCACTTTTTGCTTGGAAAAAAGGGGGCTATTTTTTCTCCACTCCAAAGAAATTTGAACTACGATTACAAAGAGTGTACGTTTTTTGGATGTGGAAAAAAATTCCAAAAATAGGTGCAGAAATGTTAGAAACAAATGGAATCTTGCTTAGAACCTAGCTGAAGATCCAATAGCCATGATGTAATAAGAAATTCCCTGAGAAAAACCTCTCGATACTTGTAAGAGCAAATGGAACACAAGTGACAAATGGCGCTGAAAAATTTGAATATCGCATTATTTACTTACGCTTACTTTGATGCTTGGTAACTGCGATCCCCGTTAACAAATTACACTTATTTTTACTTAATTGAGCTGAGTCACTATTTAGCTGTAATCCCATAATGCGTTTTTTGAATTAAAAAATAGGACTTTTTGATCTAAATGTCCACCTAAAAATGGCAAATCGATCACTGTGCGTGGCGTGGTCCGGAAGTAACATCATTTTACAACCTGTAAGGAATCATTCACTTTCCATTTTTTTTAAAATTAGGAATATATCGATTACTAACTTATTGTGAATAAAATAGATTTCTCTGACCCGCACAAAGAAATCCTTTTTTTACCATAATAGGCCAGGCGGTATGTCGATAAAATCACTACAATCTGGAAAAAACTCCGACCAAAGCTTTTATGGTGTCAAACTCTTCGTAAGGTCAGTAGTTTATCTACCATTGAGTTTCCGCCCAAAAACGAGTTGTGCTGATTCCTCCACATCTGCGCGAAGGTAAAGGATGCCTTGAAAGTGAAAAAAGACCTGTTAAACCTTCGTACTTTTTCGTTATATTTGCCTAGATGCAAACGTACAACTCTTACGCAAACATTTGAAGCATCTGTCATCATCTCTGTGCCAGTCTTACTGTTGAAAAAAAAGATTTCTTTGTGCGGGTCAGATAAATTACATTTAATAGTTTTTCCACACAAGAAAACGATGGAGCAACATGTATTTTGTATGTTTTCTAATAACTTGTATCCAGTGAACCCATTTATGGCATTAAAATATCAATAACAGCATTTTTGAAGATGTTGCCCGCAAAAAAGTTGATAATTTTTACCCGCCTGTTCATCAGCAATTTTTTCAATTTTACCAAACACCGTTTGCAAAAATTTTATAAGGAATGAAAAGCTCTAACTCTTCTCTAACGATATCCTGCCTGGCTTAACCGCGGCACCCACTTGAAAGTCTAAAAAACTTATTTCTTTTCGAGAGGTCCTGTTTCACCCGCGTGCGGCCGTGCCTACTTGACATGGACCGGACTGATTACACGAGCTTGGAATGTACTCTTTTCCAGCTTTAAAACGCGACCATTATTATTAAGACTTTGTACATCATTGATTTATGAAGAAATGGAGTATTATACTAAATTTTTTTTTTGATTGAAATGGAAACTACATTGAAAAATAATTGACCCGTGTTTTTTTATTCAGTCAAAAACCGTACCGTTTGGGCGCAATAAATAAATAACATCAACTAGTTCTGACGTCACAGCGAGTCACCGCCTATACTGCCCGTGTAAATGACGTCAGAAATAGGCAGAATATAGGAATTTCGTTTATTTATTGCGGCCAAACGAAACGATTCTTGGCTGAATAAAAAAATACGGGTCAGTTATTTTTCAATATAGTTTCTGATTCCATCAAAAAAAGGAAATTTTTCAAAAGTATAATACTCCATTATAATAATAATCATAATAATAATAATAATTCATTTTACTGTTTTTTATACAATATAAATAATATAGCCAAAAAATGAAAAGTTACTCTTATGGTAAAATTATATATTATTTTATCATAAATGGTCGTGTTTCGAAGCTGGAAGAGAGTACATTTCCAAGCTTGTGTAATCAGTCCGGTCTATGTCAAGTAGGCACGGCCGCACGCGGGTAAAATAGAACCGCCCTAAAAGAAATCAGTTTCCTGCATTTTCAAAAAGCGTGCCGCGGTTGAGCCAGATATAATATCATTAGAAAACAGTTTCAGCTTGTCATTCCTTATAAAATTTTCGAGAACGGTGTTTGGTAAAATTGGAAAAACTGCTGCTGAACAGGCGGGTAAAAATTCTTCACTTCTTGGCGGGCAACATCTTCAAAAATGCTGTTATTGGAATTTCAACGCCATAAATGGGTTCAGTGAGTACAAGTTATTAGAAAACATCCAAAATACATGTTGATCCATCGTTTTCTTGTGTGGAAAAACAATTGAATCTGATTTATCTGACCCGCACAAAGAAATCTTTTTTTTCAACAGTAAGACTGGCACAGAGATGATGACAAATGCTTCCAATGTGTGCGTTAGAGTTGTACGTTTGCATTGAGGCGAATAAAATGAAAAAGGACGGGGGTTTAACAGATTAACAGGGGGTTTTTGCACCTTCAAGACATCCTTCACCTTTGGGCAGATAGGGAGGAATCAGCACAACTCGTTTTCGGGCGGAAACTCAGTGGTAGATACCTACTGACCTTACGAAAAGTTTGACACCATAAAAGCTTTGGTCGGAATTTTTTCTATCCAGAATGACCTACCGCCTGGCCTATAAGAGTGGCAAAGAGATGATGATAGCTGTTTCCAACGTTTGCATAAGAGTTGTGAAGTGAGTTTGCAAAGCAGATATTAATGGAAAAGTACAGTAGTTTGATAAGACTTTTTGGGATGATTAAGGTATCTTCCATCTTTGCACAGATGTGGAGGAACGAGCACAACTCGTATTCGGGCGATAACGTAGTGGTCCTAGATGTAGATACCTACTGACCTTATGAAAAGTTCAACACCAAAAAAGCTTAAGGCTTAAGTAAAAAAAAAATTAATTCAAAATAACCTACCGCTTGGCCTCTCAGCTAAATATGTACGAAAACGTTTTTTTTTTTTTGAGGGAACGATTTTTAGTCTGATTGTTAGACGCCGGACTTTGTAAATTACTCTCTGTTACCGTGTTACGTTTAGACCTACATACATACTGCAGTGTTTTCATAATAAGGAATTTCAAAGTGCCTATCACTAGTAATGAATACGCTGACTTTATCAAGTAGAATAAGTATCAGCGAAAGAGAACAATGCGATAATAACGAACTATCCACATGAAATCGAGTCCTTTTGTGATGAGTAGTTAGTTGAAGGTAGTATTATAGCACTAAATCCTGCTGCACTTACCACGGGGATGTTTTTATGAAATGTAAATATGTAGTACATTACGTAACAAGTACGGAAAGTGATACATTACGCATGAGTGTGTAAGTTGATGCACGAGGCGCAGCCCAGTGCAGAAATCACACGAATGAAAGTAAGACACTTTACGGCGAGTTACGTACACTATTTTTCCTACGACCGGGAGAAAATTACATTCAAATTAAGACGTCATTTTCGTGTTCTTCTGTAAACATAGATTTTATAAAAACCAGTGAATAAATGATAATTACATAAATAAGGGTAATTTTAAATGGGTTTATAAAAAAAATGTGTATGTATTTCAAATTTTCAAAAATTGGAATTTCCAAAAATTTATATTTTCAATAATTGATATTTTTTTCACAATTTTCAGTTTTTTCTCGGAAAACACGGTTTCTCTGACCACTCAGATTTATCAATACTAATATTTTTTCATATATTTCAATTTTTTCTCGAAAAACACCGCTATTTTCTGACCAAGCCTGCCTGTGGCTGTTGTTATGTTTGAGCATCTTACAAGCGAGCGGTACACCGAATTATCGCAAAAAAACTCAAGAATCCCATCAAAAACCAGTCTTTGATTAAAACCAATTTTGATTGCTGTCAAAATATAAAAAATGATCTTTTTTTTGAAAAAAATTCGGGGAATCGCAGGAATCGAACTCGAGCCTGCTGGACACACGCCACTCGCCTGTGGCAGCAGGAAAGGTCGGAGGTGGCGTCTCTCACCATCAAGCTATCAGGGTAGTTTCGTCGGCCGGCCAAAACCGTCATTAATAAAGGACACGAACAATTTCTTTCATCCTTCTTTTATCCTTTGAAGAGCAACAGCGGCCTAAGACCCGGCTAGCAGCCGGGAAAGGTACGTTTTGGTCATCAGCAGGTGTATGGGACTTCATTTATTAACAACGTTCCCTTGTGAGAAAATTGAAAATCCAATAATGAAATTAGTGACATTTCAACCGTCATCTTGACATTTTAGTATGTTTACTTGATTCAAAGTATTTAGGTGTATTGGATGGGGCTGGTGCAGCTCAAAATTTCTGAATAGACCCCCATTTAATCTTTTGAGGTCACATTTGCATTGCTACCAAAGAATTATTCTGCTTTATAAGTGTAGGTGAGAATTTCATTCATAACTTTACAATTACTCTTGTTGAAAGAAAATTATGTAGGATTTTCATTTTTATACATCTCACCGCTAGGGTTAGGCCTTCGGTAAAGGTGCAATCAGTCAGCTTATTTAGCCGCAAGTTTTAATTTTAGTCGCAAGCGCAGCGATGTCCATTGGCCATGAACCGGCCTCCTCAGAACAGCCAATAACCGATGCAGCGCTTACGGCTAAATTTAAAACTTGCGGCTAAATGAGCTGACTGAACGCACCTTAAGGTTATATGTATAAGCATGTCAAACCCATACTTTCGGTTGAGAGGACATGATTGAGGCCAGTCCTGTAGGTGCGAAATATTGTTGGTTTGCTTGTGAATCAGAGTTAGAGTGGTAATGAAAGCCGGTTTTTCGAAATTGTGATTAAATCGTCGTTTAAATTCGTATTGTTTTGTGATCCGAATGAACTGTGCGTTATAATAACGCACAGGTTGGGTGGGTTGAAGATTTTTCGGGAGTCGTATGGAGACCGTATGTCGGATCACTATGGAAACTGCTGGAGAATGCATGGAACATTCGAGATGAATTAGTCGGATAAGGCATCAATCGTCGCCTCACGATCAGTAATGAATTGGAATGCTAGAATTTGTACATATTTATTTAGGTTCTTCTTTTTTTTATACTTACACCAGATTCCATGTTATAAAAATGTATTTTTTATTTTATGTATGTATTTATTTTAGAAACACCAATCAAATCAAATCGAATCAAATCAAATGAATCAATTCAATGTTTAATTGAATTGAATTGGAATGCGAAGTGGTAGCGAGCGGATAAAAGCGAAGTACCTGAGATATTTCCAAGCTTGGTAATTGCTGTCGTAGTAATCAACAGTGTGTGTTTTAAAACGATCGTCTCAATGATATTCGAATCCTTACGCGAAATACGTAACAATATTATGTTAGAATCTACGAATAAGATCAAGGTGAGGTGACAATAGTGGCTCCCATTTACAACCTGCTACTGAAATCTGGAATCTGGCTTTAAGTTTGCTTTTCCATAGCTACCAATTCCTGATGTGTGAAAACCTGAAAAAAAACGCTGTCAATGTAAAATCCGAACACCCCTAATTTGAGACAAAATTGGGTTTCTATTTGAGGCCGGCAAAACTTCATTTCCATCTTAAACTCAGTTTTCGCCAAGTCGGAAGTGAATTGACACTTTGATGTAGTGTTGCGTGAACGAGTGTTGCGCGAACGATGGTTTCAGCATGTTTGATGAATTTGGGCCTGAGACCTATCTCAAATTAGGAAACATCAGATGAAATAACTATTTTTTTTAATTTTGTGGCAGATGAAATACCTACTGTGTGGGAAAAGACAACAAACATGCAAATATGAATATTGCGCCTCTTAGGGCCATATTGCGGGCACCTCGCATTTTTAATAAAAATGTGTGGGAGATCAAAAGCAAGTCTTCCATTTGCACATTTTTTTAATAGAGAAGATTTCCTCGAAGTGCCTCAGTATGGATACTCAAAATAACAAAATATATTCATATTTGGCAGACATACACACATCAAAAGAATCTAGGGGACAAGCAAACTCAGACGATTTCGAGAATCATCATAACTTTTGATTCCCGTTAGCGATTTCATACCGGTTTTCAATGTTCGATAGCTCAATCTTTCTTCTGCATGCCGTGATCACGTCAAATACGAACAATGTTTTATAAGGTTGCTACAGGCTGATCAATAGAACAGTGTAAAATGGCCGCAAGTTCAGTACGAGCGCGATTTCCCAAAAAAGAACATGTATGCATTTTAATAGCACAGTTATGAAGATCAGTGTTTCAGCTTCAGTGACGTTTTTGAATTTTAGAAATCAAAGGTGAATTGCCAAAGATATTGATCATTTTATGCCGCCGTGTTGAACTTCCAAGAAAGAAAAAAGTTATCCGATTTTATTGAAACTTGGAACACACTCATGTCTGGTTCAAGTAATTGGAATTTCAAGGTCAAATGTCACATTCGATCACTTCATGTGATCACACGTCGATCACACATTCGAGCCGCTATACTGAAATTTTTACAGAAATGATTCGATTTGAATGAAACTTTGAAACACACTAGAATCGAATCATTTACATAAAACTTTGTGACGTTCATTTTTCATATTGATTCCAGGTACCTACCTACTTGATGTAGTTCTGTATTTTCATGTTAAATTATTTTGTTAAGAAATAAAATAGAGCGGGCGATAAGGTTTTTGTCACGACACCTCGATCTTACTTTTGTCTTTTTTTTTTATCGAACGCATTTCTGATATCTTGACTTGGTCGTGCTCAAAATACTCGCCACGCTCGCTGTTGAAGCGGATAAATTGTCTTCTGGTTGAGTTTCTTGTCTGTATTGGGTTCAGAATATTGCCGTGCTTACAAGGATAATTGTGGAGTGTGAATATTATTTATTCGTTCCATCTTGGCATTAGGCTCAGCATTTTTGATGTCCCATTGATGGTGATTAAAAGACTTCGTTCCAAGCAAGTATATTTCTCGAAATTGGCATCGTTCAATATACTCATGGTATCATTATTTCAGGTTGAAAATAATTATTGAACGCTTTTGGATTTTTGTTGAAGACGAAACTGTGGTTACCTACGTGCTATATTTTGTGACAAAAACCCTTATTGGAAATAAGGTAATCAGTGGAAGATCGACTGACGTGGTGTGTTTGACACAAATTTGTTCTAGGGTTTTTATTTTCGGCGGTTCTCTTTTCTGGAAGTTTTCATGGTTGACGTAGACGCCTGAGGTGCGTTTTAATTATTATTGTGCAGCGACGCCGACGTCGTCAGCACACATACCGTCAGCATCAATAATAATTGTGGGAGTCGTTCGCTACCTACTACCTACCTACGCTAAGTACCTACTGCTACGCTGGTCACCATCTTCACCGGCAGCGAGGCTAGGAAGCTACACCATTTGGAATTGTGAACGAATTTAGTGAAGCCCCGTGAAAGGTCAGACAAGTCCATAAAATAAAATAAAGTTGTTGTGTTTTCTTCCCAATTTATAAATTGTTATTCGCGAATTACACTGTTGGCGCCTCCGTACCGGTGGCATCGTAAAAGTTCCTCCTGCAGGAAAACAAAATTAGCCGCGCTATAACCTAGGGCCCTCGGTACCGAAAAACAAATTTTACAATGTCCACTTTAGCGAGATAGCGACAACAGTTACCTACGTTGTTAAATGTTTTCAATTCAATTTTCGTTCCGTTATCTTGATTTATTGGTTCATTCGATTTTCGTATTTTATTGACTTAACCTATACCTAACTATTCTCTGACTTTAACTTGTTCACTAAACTATCAAAATCTTGTTCACAACTTGTTTAAAATTCTCTTTTCACTCTAACTTCATTTATTTCATTTTGTAATTTGCTTACCGATTTATTGTTTTGTTTTTCTCATTTTAATCATTCCCTTTGGTTTATTCTATCAACATATTTTTGATCTGGAATAAATATTGTAGTGGCCATTTTCATTGTTTATATTGAAACCCACCATTCCAGTCGTGCCATATACTGCGGAACCCACTCTGAGGTTTTGTACCGTCACAACTTCAATGTGGCGGCTTGAAAGTAACCGAAGAAGACATTTGACCTTGAAATTCCAATTACATAAGCCAGACATGAGTGTGATCCGAGTTTTGATAAAATCGGATCACTTTCTTGGAAGTTGAACATGGCGGCACAAAATAATCAAGATCTTTGGCAATTTACCTTCGATTTCCAAAATTCAAAAACGTTACTGAAGCTGAAACACCAGTCTTTATAACCGTGCTATTGGAATGCAAGAATAATTTTTTTTGAGAAATCGCGCTCGTACTGAACTTTTGGCAATTTTACACTGTTCCATTGATCACCCTGTAGAATTTTTATGAAACATTGTTCGTATTCTACGTGATCAAAGCACGAAAACAAAGGATTTGGCTATCGAACACCGAAAACCGATATGAAATCGCTGATGGCAATCAAAAGTTATGATGATTTTAGAAATCGTTTGAATTTGCTTGTCCCCTAGATTCTTTTGATGTGTGTATGTATGCTATAATTTTTATTTCCATTTGTTCATGTAGGTACTCATGATTTTGTTCCTGATATATCTAGTGTTAAGAGCGGCTTTTCCGTGCATACTGGTAAACACGGGATCTTTCTAGATTCTTCCATCCATTAGATCGCAGTGTGCAAGTGCGGAGTGTTCTTGTGCATTCCAGAGCGTTCGTGTACGTGAAACTGAATGGAACGACTTCAACGCTCGATCGAGGCACATCTGTCCATTTTGGCGGAGGTGCAGACATTCCGGAGCACACGGGAAACACGCGGTAGGAGTGTGATTATTCAGGAGTGGTCTAGAAACCGCATATGCCGGGCCACTATGGAAGTTGCTGGAAGATGATAGAAAGCTCGGGAACGCTAATCGGAGGCATATAAAAGCACCGTCCAACAGCGCGACAGTCAGTATTGAATTGGAAGAGACAGCGAGAGGATAAGCGAGCGATAATCACAGCGATAATTCCAAGTAGATAATTGTTGGCGTGTATTTATTGTAGTAGTACGCAGTAATAAACAGTGTGTTTTTAAAACGATCGTCTCAATTATATTCGAACCCGTACGTGAAAATACGTAACAATAGTACTCACATTTTGCAAAAAGGTTGCTTTTGAAAATATGGAGGGTCAAAAAGTAGTCTTCGACCCTCTTTTCAACAGACCAAAAAGCAATGTTTTGAACCTTTGAATGTGTTTTGTAATTTTATTTACTATACAGGTGCGTCGTAAATCCTGAAAATCCTGTTTTCTTCAAAAATGCATGGACAAAATTTCATATGAGAACTATTTGTGTTATTTGTTTTTCTACGTTAGTTTTATAACCTGTAGAGCCTTTCACGGGCATTTTCTAAGAAAAATAGATTTTTACGATTCATGACTTCGTGAAACGACACGACATGACTCATGTACACTAAATAAAATTAGAAAACACATTCAAAGGTTCAAATTTGTTTGCTTGAGCTTTCAAAGAGTTTCCTAAAATCGTTTAAAATAACGAAAATTCGAAAATAGAAGGGGTCGATGGACGACTACCTTTCGACCCTCCATATTTCCAAAAATAAAAATCAGATATATTTTTTTCAATATATTTCTGGCATTTTTGGAGCATTTCTCTAACTGCGGCTCAATTTTCTACCCAAAGTTTGCAAACACCCTGTATATCGGTTTTCAACATGCAGGGATATCGCCGGCAACAAAAACTTGCATTGCATTGCATTATAGGTAGGTAGGTACCTGCTGCCAAAGATCGTACAATATTTGTATGCCACTAACTTATTGTTGCTTCAGTGTAAATAATAATATTGCCTCTTGCTTATTGCCAGTTGCTAGTTGCGCTATAGTTGCTGATGGCTTCAGTGGGAGACCCGCTTTATGTAGACTACTCGTCCACCAACCTACGACACAATCAATCTGCATTTGACAAAATGGACATACCAACAAAAGAAGTTTGGAAAATTTTATGCTGCAGATATCTGCTTTTTTGCATATCTTGTACGCAGCACCGAAATGGACCAAGGTCTACAAGGAAAAGACGAATGTATAAGGATTTCATTGCAGAACTTACCTTTTATAGCGAGTACAGAGTATAGAGATCTATCCATAATTGTACATACAAGAAATCACCGAACTTGGTCACTTTTCTCTTTCTTATGTTTCAATTTAACAATACTAGTCTAGTCAGGATCGATGAGATCGAGTCGAATAATAATTGGGTAATAAACTCAGAATTATTGATAAGGATAATTAGGTTTGTAGTTCTCCATATTGCTCCCATAGCTATAAGTATATATATTTTTTTATATTCGGAATATTATGAAACTGCGTAAAAATAGCACAGACAGCCGGAAATAGAATGTACTGACAAATTTGCTATAGATAGTCTTCAGATAAAAAAAAATTAGTTGATGGAACAATTTATGGCAAATTTATTCGTAGGTATTTCCACCCCTTAGTGCCCCCTTAGCCTCGGTGCCGCACCTAATATTACCTTCTTCTGTCAACAGGACTTTGATGTCATTTTTTTGCAAGAAATGAAATATTTTATCGTGACTCACTTCAAGGGACAAAAATAAATTTTCGCAGTTAGAGAATATTTAGGAGACTTCCAGACGGTTTTAAAAATTGACAATAAATAATAACCTATTTATAGAGACGGGTAAATATTTGCACTTGCCAAAATTATATCAGTAATTTAAAATAAATAATATGTTTCGAATAAAATGTGTCCAGAAAATAGTTTGTCTAATTTTATTATCCCAAAAATGTTGGTAAACATCTGCATATACCTACACCCGTTATACCTTTGTTTATGTTTTAATCTCCTTCCTTGAGATTTCCCGCGAGAAAAAGGTTGCGAGATTGAACAAAAAAGTCATCGCCGGTAAACATGTGAAAAATCGGTTGTGTCACCCCAAAACTTTCCCGACTAGTATCCAGGAACCTATGTAAATTTATGTTTGAGACGTATGAAATTTTAGACTACCCACTTCACGACTTCGACTAATTGACCATGGACCTGTATCTAAACTAGACTGATAATAGCATACACAGGTGTTTCAAAAGTAATTACCAAGCTATATAGGTATCCTCGGATTCAGCTTTCAAAAATATATTCAATAATTTATTGCGATAAGAATAAATTGCAAGAGGTTATAGCCTCAAAGTTCAATTTTCAAAATCGTTTTTTCACTTCAACTTTTAAATTGTTCAACTGATTTCAATCAAATTTCAACCAAAGTTTGCTGAAATAGGTCCCTATCGAACGATAACAACGCGTTTTATCAAACATTTTCAGGGGCGAAGGTAATAGGTAATAGGCGAAGGTTCCTCTTTTCCCCCCATTTCTCATTTCCCTACTAATTTTTGAAAATTGGTCCAATTCTTTCAATTCTACGTTTAATTTAGAGAAATAAGTCGATCTTGCAAATTTCTGATTGAAAGCTTCATTTTTGAGATATTTGGGTTTGAAACTTCGAAAAACATCCCGAAAACATAACTTTCAAGAATCTAAAAATTAACATTCATGAAAACTCAATCTCCAAAAAAAGAAATTTGCAGGACTAGCTTCTTTACCTGAAGTGAACGCAGAATTCAAAAATTGAAACCATTTTCAAAAACACTAGGGGAATGAAAAATAGGGGGGGGGGGGAGGATAACCTCTATTATCTTTGCACCTGAAAATGTTTGATGGACGCGTTTATATGACTTTTTTAATAAATTTACGTTGGAATTTGACAAGAATCAATTGGATGGTTCAAAAGTTACGGCAGAAAAACTAATCCAAAAATTAAATTTCAAGGGGCCGTAATTTTCTAAGGGGGCACCTTTTGCGATTCATTCTTATCGCGAATTTCGTATTTTTGAAATATGACTCAACGATATACAGGGTGATTCAGCGATGGTAGCAAAAATTTTTATCGTGGGTAAATCTAAATGATTGAACTGCACGCAGTCTTCCTTCAAAATATTATTTATTTTATTCTGACCGGTTTCGAAGGTCTCTGGCCCTTCTTCGTCAGAGTGTAAAGCTATAAGATAAAATACATAAAGCAAGTACATAAAAGGAGAACGATAACATACCAAAAATGTATGAAAGGATGGTATAAATAAAGTTTGTGTGAATAGTTTCAAATTCTTGAGATGTCAATAAAACAGTTATGATGTTGTCATGGAAGGAAGGACAAAAGAACTTGATGGAAATGTATGAAATAATAGAGCTAATAATAATGGTACAAGGTGGTACCTTTATATCAGTTTAATTTGATTTTTTTATCACCTTTATTTTTATCAGTCATACATTTCCATCAAGTTCTTTTGTCCTTCCTTCTATGACAACATCATAACTGTTTTATTGACATCTCAAGAATTTGAAACTATTTACACAAACTTTATTTATACCATCCTTTTATACATTTTTGATATGTTATCGTTCTCTTTTTATGTACTTGCTTTATGTATTTTATCTTATAGCTTTACACTCTGACGAAGAAGGGCCAGAGACCTTCGAAACCGGTCAGAATAAAATAAATAATATTTTGAAGGAAGACTGCGTGCAGTTCAATCATTTATACTCCATATATTCTTCTGTGAGATGGCGGTTCCTTTCCTGAAAGTGGGTAGATCTTGTGAAAATATGACGAAAACCTATAAACCATTTTGCGAAGTTCAGCCTAATTCATAATTCATATATTTATTTCCGTACAGATTTTAGATCCAGTTACACAGAAAATAGAGGTGTATAAAACATTAAACATAACATAAACATCACACAATCATCACACAACATCAAACTAATGACGAAGATACAGCCCTCCAAAGTTCACTTTTTTCGGATTTCAAAAATTTGTAACTGAGGAACGTTTCGACGGATTTGACTTAAATTTACCATAGACTGGTTCGTCGAAACTATACACCGACCCGACCTGTTGAATTTTGAAAGAATCCAGCCAGTGGCGTAGGAGTTACGAGGATCAATAATTTAAAAGCATCCGAAGAAAAGTTGACTCAAGGTGACCCCCATAATTTCTACGATACTGGTTGGATTCTTTCAAAATTTGGCAGGTTGATAGACAATGTTGATAAATCAGATTATGCTGAATTTAAGCGGATTTTGTTGAAACGTTCCTATGCTACAGATTTCTTAAATCCGAAAAAAGGGAACTTTCAAGGACTGTATCTTCGTCATTAGACCAAACTTTGCACAATGGTATATAGATTTTCATCGTATCTTGACGAGATCTACTCACAGTTGAATTTCTTGATATCATCCCTGGAACACCTGTATACTAGGTACTTACTTTTGGAACAGCCTGTATGTATTTCCATGGCCGCAATAGGTACCTGAGCCGCCATGGTAATTAGGATTACTAGTTAACCAACGCA
The DNA here is from genome assembly GCA_949128115.1 of Anaspis maculata. Lineage (NCBI taxonomy): Eukaryota > Metazoa > Arthropoda > Insecta > Coleoptera > Scraptiidae > Anaspis > Anaspis maculata. Next base: position 64,357,417 of record OX421961.1, on the reverse strand, counting down.
ATCAACGCGGGCACTATCAGACATCAAAAGTACGGTAAACTATCATCAAATTCAGTCCTAGATTATTTCTCGGATAATTCGCACTTACAGAATTTGAATTATAGTGCAAGCGGTACACACTTAAAAACACATCGATACTGCATTTTGGAGTGCAGTAACGAGATTTGGTATGGGCATACTTTATACCAAAACAAGCGATTTGACCCGCAGCACTCGATATTTTGTCCCTTAGGGGGCCAATGGGGGCCCTCCAAATTTTCAAGATGCAAGAAGTTCCACATGACGATCATTGAGTATCGTCATGTATGTCATAAGTGAAGCTTAGGGGTCTATTGAAAATATTTTCATCAATTGTCGTTGTGTCCGATTCATTCTTCACACTTGGAAAAAAATTTCTTTGGCAGAGGTCAAAAAAACTGTTTTTATTTTTTCTTCTATGCAAGGAGACGATAAATTCATATGTTCTGTTGCGTTCCCAACTAAATCGCATTCCCTAAACCTAATTATAAAGTAATTTTTCTTGTGATGGTATTTTTTAAAGAAATGGTGACCTCTTCAGTACCTCTTTTCCAAGAGCATTTCTTTCTATGTCCCCACTGGATATCACTCGTAATTTTGGTAGGAATGGAGACCTCGAACTCTTTTCTTGGAAGTTGTAAAGCAACATGACTCTAAAACGCCCAAGGGAGCCCAAAAAAAATTGTTTTCTGCTGGGCCGTCCAACTTACGATATTTTGATTTTATAGTAGGAGAGACGCGGACCAGTATTCAATCTAGGCTGCAGGCGCAGGCGATTTGGTTTCAACAGGAAATATTCTTCCATGCCGTGTTTTATTGCAGTACAACAAAAGGCAGAGTCATTTGGTGAGTGGGTATATTTTCCGGTAGATTTTATTCGCCTAGACTAGATCTTATTTATTTGCGCGTCTCCCCTACTACAAAATCAACATGCCAAAAATTTGACGGCCCAGCAGAAAAAAATAGTTTTAGGGCTCTCTTGTGTGTTTGGAAGCCATGTTGCATGGAAATTAGTAAGAAAAGAGTTCAAGCTTCTCATATCTGCAAAAATTGACAATCTTATCCACTAGGAACATTGAAAAAAATGCTATTGAAAAAAGTGTACTGAAGAGGTCACCTCTTCTTGGGAAAATGATATTGCGAAAAAATTGTCTCCATATTTGGGCTCACGGAATGCGATTTAGTTGGGAACGCAACAAAACATGTGAATTTATTGTTTCCTTGCACAGCAGAAAAAATAAAAACAGTTTTTTTGACCTCTGCCAAAGATTTTTTTTTTCAAATGTGAAGAATGAATCGGACACGACGACATTTGATGAAAACCTTTTCAATAGACCCGTAAGCTTCACTTATGACATACATGACGATACTCAATGATCATTTTGTAAAAGTTCTTGCATCTTGAAAATTTGGAGGGCCCCCATTGGCCCCCTAAGGGACGAAATATCGAGTGCTGCGGGTCAAATCGCTTGGCTTGGTATAAAGTACGCTCATGCAAAATCTCGTTACTGCACTCCAAAACGCGGTATGCTTTTGCGTACCGCTCCCACTATTAGACGTGAATACCTTGTTGTTATCTTGATGAATAGTCTTTGCTTTTTGACTAAATGGCATCAGTAATATCAGTATCATTTAAATGAAAGAAGAGTGGCGATAACAAACCTGCTAATCGATGGATCTCAAACCTCCCTAAACGTTTTTGGGGGAGCAAACCAGATCAGAGTTCACTAATCACTAAATTCAGTCTTCATTCAACATACCGTCGTTTTTTATTAAAAGTACCCAGCGGGCGCGCAGCAGCGTAGTTGCTGACAGGGGATCACATTTTTGACCCAACATCTTCTATGCCTCCTATTTTTCATTGAACATGCTTCTGCATTTTTCATTTCTTATCTAATTTAGAACTGAAAGTTACTTCACGAAATTTTGAATGGAGGCTTCGTTTTCAAGATATTCCGCCTTAATAAAGACGCTTTCTTATTACTATTTCTATTTGAATTTTATCAGCCTCTCGAAAATCGAGTAAGAATATCCCTTGAGATTTATTGACCTACAAATGAGAATTCGGGAAAACTGTCTTTTCTTTTCCAAAATGGTAGTCTTCTGACTAAAATCGCATAAAAAATCTATTGCAGTGAAGAAATCATGAATTCTCTTGAATTTTATTTTATGCGTTTAAGACTGGTGTTTTCGAGATGATTTTCAATTATTCAACTTCAAATATCCCGGAAACAAAGCCTTGAAGCTTCTGAATTCACCGGTGATCAATCAACCTGCATTGACCTAGAATTCACCAGAAAACATCCCCAATTAGATCATCATCACATCATCATCCCCGATTCGCTCGAAATTTCACACGGATACCTAGTGTGTGAATACTTGTCTGTATGCTTTTTGTTGAAAAACACTAACAGCAAGACCCCTACTTGTACGTCCTCTCGATCTCTCACAGATAGTGAATATACATAGTATATTATATATCAAGGTTGAGAAAGTATTATTATAGCTAAAGCGCCAGTTCAGATCCCGAAGCGTAGCTGAAGAAATTCGAAAAAACCTATATCAGCTGAGAAAACATGAGATTTTTTGGATTTCAATTTTTAGACCTTTGAAAATGGTTCTTTTTTTTGGGATGTTTTCCAAACCTTCAAACCTAAATATCTCGTAAACGAAGCCTCTACATATACTCAAAATTTCGCAAGAATTATTTTTTCTTCTAAACTCAACGTAGACTCTAAAAGTATGAACAGTTTTCAAAAATAGCTGAGGGAGTGAAAAATATTGGGGAAAGAGAGGGGGCATCCCCTAATATCTACGCCCCTGAAACTTTTTCATGAAACACGTTATGATTGTTCAACAGAAGATGATTTCCGTGAGCTTCTGGTTCAAATTTGAATCGAATCGGTTGAACTGTTCAAAAGTTATGCAGAAAAAACTTCATTATTTAATTTATTTATTATTTATTTCCAATTTTGAAGGGCATATCTCCGTTATTAGGCGTTTCTCAAATACGTTTTCTGGAGAAAGTCTCCTTCATTTTTGATTCTTTATCGATCCTTGAATTTAATAACGTTTAAGCTGGATCACGCTGTATAAACCACGGTCGAGAAAATTATTATAGGTTCAGTGCCTTATCCCTCGGCGCTGAGGGATGGCGCTTCAGCTATAATAATACTTTATCTACAAGCGTTAAATAATACCCGTCACTTTTAGCACGTCGTCATAGGCGACGTGAAAAAATGATGATTCTGCGCATTCCTGTCATATTTTCAATAAATTCTGACATTTACCAAACATTTCAAAGACCATTGTAGATAAAATCCTGTACGATACACGCGTTAAAAGTGTCTTATTTTGTTCGCGGGGTTGCTCTACTCGCTAATGCTCGTTTCGCAAGCGTCCCCGCTCACAAAATAATACCTGTCACTTTTAACACTCGTATCGTAAATAGCTATTCTCAACCTTGGTACATAATAGGTATACTATTAACGGTCCACAATGTTCCAAGATCGACTGATGAGCTGTCTTTACTGTGGAGGCTGAATTCACACAAAATGAGATTTAGAGAACGACACAAATAATTTCTCATCCGCAAAAGCTAGAAAAGCTTTTGTTTAAAGTTGTGCAAAAAGATCCATTTTTGTTTGTTCTAGTCTTTTTTCTTTAGTTGGTGAATACAGGTATTATCATCTTTATCATTATTAAGAAAAAAACGCCTGCGGTGTCAATGCGCTCGCTTCGCTCGCGAGTTCATAGCCTTTTTTAAGGAAGAGGCCTGTAGTGAAGGTGCGTTCAGTCAGCTTATTTAGCCGCAAGTTTTAATTTTAGTCGTAAGCGCAGCATCGCTTATTGGCTGATCTGAGGAGGCTGGTTGATGACAGCCAATGAGCATCGCTGCGCTTACGACTAAAACTAAAACTTGCGGCTAAATAAGCTGACTGAACGCACCTTGACATCCTGATGGGACCCGGCGAAGCTCTCCGCCGAGCCGCCGCTCTGCACATTCCCCTATGCACACCATTCATAACAAACACTTACCGTCAGTTCCACAAAAAAGATGATCAGCGATCAAGGCTGATTGCAGATCAACTGCACTTTTTTCTGCTGAATGCTAGGTGATTACTCACAAAAAATGCCTGAAATCTGTACTAGACCCATCATCTTTTCATTATTGAGGGATAAACCAGCATTTCCATTGATTAGTCAGCTACAAATTGACAAACAAAAATCTCAAATCAACTAATCTCGTATTATCTGTTTTGTGGAACCGACGGTTACTAGCCGACAAAGGTGATGACGTAATTTATGACAATGTAACTTTTACCTACAGTACGTTTTTTAATCAAAAAACCACCAACGTCGCATTCTACCCCCAAAAGAACAACGGCAACGCTGTCTAGTGTGAAAATTTAGGAATATTTTTGACACTGTTGCGAGTACAGACGGTCTGTAATTATTTAGGTTATTGTCGCACTTCACACTGACACAGGTTCATGTCAAAAAAATATGCTGTGTGAAGTTTGTAGATAATTTAAAGCGATATTGTGAATACGATAATTTCCTATTCATGACGGAAGAGCCTGGTTGGTTACATGAGGTAGGTACTCATTTATTTCAGATCATACCTCGGCCTCTACCTAGCAGTTACATCAAATTAACCATGAAAAAGAAAACTAGAACAAGGAATAAAACGGAAAGAAACTGGCTGCTGTTGCTGCAGCCCGCGCTCGCAGTTGCGATGCCCGTGAATATTGCAATCGCGCTAATATCCTCGTCGCCATTATCAGAATAAGTTCCAGTGGCAACCTCATGTGCATCACCAGCTTCATCTTCAAAGTCTGAAGCAGAAGAATCAGCCAATTCTGCATCCTATGAGTCGGTTTCTGCCAAACTTATCATAATTGGTGGAATGTCCTTGATGCTTGAATTCCCCATGTCTCTGTCCCAGTCTCTATGAATCAATTTTCTGCAGTGAGGGATATTTTTTTGCCACTGTTCTGCTGAAAAACTTGACGAGTGCCACTTGCCAAAGGTTTGCGACACGATTTTCATCTTCTGTTTCGACCGTAATAGATTTAACCAACGATATTTTCAACTCGCGTTTCAACAAATTCCGCGTTTTCTCGGCGTACTTGTCAAAGCGGCTTTTTGAGTTTTGAATTTGAATAACCTGACGGGCCTGACATCCCTGACATTTTTTCTTTTTTGACCTAACGTCAACATCATAGATAGTCAACATAACAACATTAATCGTGCAACAGGAATTTTTTTCTTCTACCAACTGAAAGCAACAGGTGGTGGTTTTTTGATTAAAAAACGTACTGTACTCATTTTTGGCTACGATGTAGGTATACATTGGATTTGCCGTTAATTCATCATCATTAATGATACTCCCCATTGTACTTTCAGTGTGAAAAGGTCGGGTTTAACCAACCCCATGGGCGGCCACCACGGTCACATAAGGTAACATACACACTGTTACGGAATTAGCGTTTGGGCTCTTTTATAATTGAGACGAACGTTCATTAAAACACACCCTGTTTATTGCTGCGTACTACCGTATGATCAGGAACTTTTTTGTTCCTCTAGAAATGCTATGACTTATTTTACCAAATGTCAGTGTCACTATGGATGCTTTCAATATAGATAGTACAGTTGCGGCCTCATAAAAGTTCACACCGATGACAATCGTGTGGCCATGCTCATTCAAAATTACGTCAAAATTGAACTAGCATGGCCACTCGATCGCCGTCGGTGTAAACTTTTATGAGGCCGCAACTTTGCAGTAATACCGTCAGACGTTCCCACTGTTCCCACTAGTCGAGTGGAATGCGTATCCGCTCGGCAAGTGGAGCTCCCGGGTTCGATTCCCAGGCGCAGTAAGTCTGGGTTTTATAAGTTTTAATTGTCCACAATTTCAGGTGATCCGCCGTACGGTATAGTACAATATGTGACGGGCAAAATGCCAAGACAGTAATCAAAATGCAGATGTCACTTTGAAGTTAATTGCAGTACAATGAACATAACTGAAAAAAAATCATAGCACTCCGGATTAAAAAAGTTTTCGATCATACGGTATATTATACACGTCAATGTTTATTCGCGCTTGGGTATATCGCCAATTCCTTCTCGTTGTTATCGCTCTGAATCTAAGACTGGTCTGTCGGCCGATCCGTCGGTGTTTATTTATTCGTGTCCAACGGAGAAGGTAAAGAGGCAGGAAGGAGCGTTTACCATAAAACTTACGACAATGTGGTTGTTGCAAATGGCGAATGTTTGACAGTTTAACAAGACGCTCGTCTTATTCGAGGCAAACTTTATTTGAACAAACTTTGACCTCTGCTCTTTCACTTAACTCAAAACAGGGACTAACCCAAAAAAGATCATTAAGTAAATAAAATAGCAATGATTCCTATCAAATAAACTTTTTTCAATTAACAATTTCATGAATATCTACTGCAACATTGGGCCCCTAATCGGATTCATGCCTGTATCGATACTCAAAACAGTTCAAAACAGTTGAAAAACTTTGACATACAGCGTTCGTATGAAGAGAATATTAAACTGGGCAAAAATTGAATTGGACCTACGGCGCGATGTGACGGAGAAAAAGTGTCTGCCCTGAGCGGGAATCGAACCCGCGTCTTCCACTTGCCGGATGGGTACTCTACCACTAAGCTACCAAGCAGACAACAGTTCCTTATTATTATTATTATTCAGGTTTTATTGTCTTTAGGAAAAAAATATTTCCTCTACAACGAGCTTATCCGTACAATAATAAATATAAAACATTCCAAAAAGAGACAGCATACTGCTAAATTCAATACATGTCAGATCACAAAGAAAAACAGCGTTACTGCCTAATGCAACAAAATAAACAATTACTTATCTCGAACAACTATTACATAAGCAAAATAATAATTATTAGTTTTCAATCCCACAATGACCACAAGACCCCCGATTACAACATGTTACTCATTCAAAGCAAATGCTCTAAGTTTGATTGAACCCACTAAAAAGTTATAAAGAGATTTCATTTTTTGAATGGAAGTCGAATTCAGAATGCTGATGATGTCATCTAACGTTTCTACCGAGGTTTCTACACTGTTGAAGAACGATTGACGGATACCCCTGTAAAAAAAAGCAATGAAAAAGTATGTGTTCTAGGTTCTCTTTTTGATGTTTGTTACAAATGGAGCACAATTCTTCTCCGTTGATGAAGTACGAAGACCCCTTATAAGTAAAATAGGGGCTCGAGGCATTTGACAAACGGATCTGCGCAATCGTTCTTGTAATCTGCATAGGTAGTCTGTCCAGTAGGTATTTTGCTGGTGTTCTGCTAATGGTAAGGTGTTTATAAATGACTGTGTAAGAAGACCGGCAACAGTTCCTCCGCCACATGCCCATATGAGAGCCGCCACAACCACCCCGAAATCTTGCCTCGGTTGAAATAAGGATATCTGGAGAAAAAATTGCCCGATTTTGGAAATTTCTGTGATGCTCGATGGAATAGTTTTTTGACTACAATACACCATCTTAGATTTATTGATTTTCGACCTTATATATAAAATATACAGGGTGGCAATGAAAGGAGTGCAAAAATGACCTAACTTCAGCAAGGTGCCATTTCAAGAAAACATGTCGCAGAATTTTTTCGCCTTATTTTCGAAAATCGTACATCAATATCTCAAAACTTTTCCGGACTTTTGATCGTAGTTTGTTTTTCAAAAGAGTCATTGATTTCTTTTTGTGATTTTTGAATTTTTTTGGTTAGATTCTGCCAGGGCTCTTGCTCATCCTTAGAATTTGACAGGAACGTACACAATAGCTGTATCAAATGTACCATGAAACCATTGTAATATTTGTTACAGTTTAATCCGCCTGATGATGCTGGAAAAATAATCCGGCGAAACCGGTCGCAATAAATTGAGTTAAGAGGAAAAAGAACCGTTTTTAATTTTCAATCATAATTTCATCTATTCCTTCATGGATCAAGAAACCATACATACCATGAAACAATTTGATCTCATCGGCCCTCAGAAGTGATGAGGATCTAGAAATCAATTGGGAAAATGGCAAATCAAGCATGCTATGAGATTGCATCACATGTTAATTGGCTCAAAATGGTTCAAAACGCATCAATGGCAGGTATCCGTTGCCTTAAGATTGCCATAGTCACCAGTTTGCCCTATCATGGGTGCTAGTTTCACTGCTAAACTCTCATTCCATAAATTACAAAACAAACCATAGCTCTGTGAAGAAGCAGAATACGATCAGAAGTACAAAACTGTTTCGAGATATTGATATACGCTTCCCAAAAATGTGACTTCTGCGACTTGTTATCTTGAAGCGGGATCTTACTAAAGTCAGGTCTTTTTTGCACTTTTTCCATTGTCCCTCTGCATATCGTGAATAAGGTCAACAATCAGGTGATTGGAGATAGTATCTTGTAGTCAAAATATTGCTCTATCAAGCACTACAAAAATTTATATAATCAGGCAAAATTTTCAGGCATTTTGTCAGATTTTTTTGTTTCTGCACTCCATTTTGTTGTTTAGTCCGGTATTAAACGATTTGATACCGAACTAAATATTTAATACCACGTTTGTGCAATCGGGCATTAGAGGTCTAGAGGTGCGCTTTTAGTGGCTATCGCTATATATAGTGGCAAAATTACATAATACAATTACATACAGCCGCTTAATTGTAATATGTATTTTTCAAAAATCAAACATGAGCGGGTAGCCTCTGAACGCGCACCTCTAAATTGCGCTTCTGGCTTAAAAGCGAGATATATTTTTCTTTTATTAACACCAATGAGATTTTACAATCAGCCCGCACGGGCAATAAGTAAAAGGTACAAGAAACTAAATAAATCAGCGTTGGTTAGAACATTACAATAAATGCCTAACATAATGACAAACATTCCAAAATAAACAAATTACTCATAATTGTACAAACAAAATTAAAATCAACACTCATTAAATGGACTTTCACCTATAAAACAGTTCCAAAGGGGTACATCTCTTCAGACGGTAAAAAGCGAGATATGAAATATGAATACGGCCCTGAGATATCCACTCCCATTTTTAACTGGCATTGTATACGCGCCGTATGTGTCGTCATTGTCCCCATCCAATCGTATGGATCGGAGGTGTGGCAAACTGGCGTTCAAAGTGCAGAAACTAACAGTGGCGTAAAGATTTCCTTCTAATTACGAAACTTGTGTGAACATGGCAAAAACCTTGAGATTGAAATTAATTTAGGTGATTTAAATGATATGACAAAAAATAATTGTTGATGTAACAAAGCAATGAACTTGAGTTTGAATGAACTCATTCATAGGGAGTCGTTGAATTTCTTTTCCATACTGCACCACATTGGCATGATAGTACGCTACTGATCCCACCAGCTGTCACAATCCCAGTGCATCCGCCCGTCGGAATGGTGATTGGTGACGTCACAAATGGCGCTCGATCTTGGCATTTAAACTTGACGGCTAATACAGGTTTCCTCAAAAGAGAGATGGAGAATCCGCGATTCCGCGCAGCTGTTTTCGGCACGTTCTGGGCACAGTGTGCCATGAGTAATCGCGCCATTTGTATTCACATTGCTCCGCCGTGTTGAAAGTGCGTTTTATTTTTTGAATTCTAGAGCCAACCATGCTGAGAAAATCGCTAAAAATATAACGAACTTCTCAATGAATATTGCAAATGAATATTTCGCATAGAAGAATTTGCCAGAGAGGCATTTGATGCGCGGATACAACTATTTTTGTAATGGATATATCAACGATATATGGACGTGCCCAGAAAGCACAGGTAAGTGCGTGTTTCAAGTCCCAGTTTTAATACTTTTAATGGTGTAGGTATTATGGCCATCACTGTATAACTTGTGGACTTGCATAGTGGCACACAACATTTATTTACCATAACTACTTGTAAAAACTGTATAAATACCAATAATAACACCATCAAATAACACACGTTCGACTTACGGAGTCGGGGCAATGTTGGCACACTATGACTGCGACGATTTACTGTGCAATCGAACGTGACGTCACGGGCCAGAAAGAGACGCTCAATTTAGGAAACCTGTATTGTTGCACTTTCTAACAAATTTTGTAGAGCAAAACAAAAGAATATATTTAGACGAATATTCACTGTTTGGCTTGTATATTTGAGTGACACAATGAAGTAGCAAATTTAAAGTACGCTGTACAGGCCCATTGTCTATGGTCCAGTGGTCGGCTTTCATCGCCAAAACTCACCAGTCAGGCCTTATGCTTATGTCTTAAGGTGCGTTCAGTCAGCATTTAGCCGCAAGCTTTGATTTTGGTCGCAAGCGCAGCGACGCCCATTGGCTCTTATGAACAAGCCTCCTCAGAACAGTTGATAAGCGAAGCAGCGCTTACGGCTGAAATTGAAACTTGCGGCTAAATAAGCTGACTAATGGTGGCCCTACATTGAGCATCAAATGCTGCAGCTTTCTTTGCAGCATAATTCTGATTGGATGGGCAAAATTCTAAAAGTTTTGCCGCCATGCTGCTCAAGAAATTCACGTCTATAGCCAACTTCTTTTGCAGCAAAAGCAAACTGACGTCTATCATTGATGGCAATGCTGTCATTGTGAATGTGAATAATTGGGGAATGAACCGTTGTATATACCTGACCTGATTGAACGTTAAACGTCGCTTCTTAATGCATCTTAATGTGCGTGCAGCTTTGTCACATGCTGCTGCGGCAAAATTTGAATGACCAACATGTGACCAATGAGAGCTCAGCAGCTTAAAAAAGCTGCAGCATTTGATGCTCAATGCAAGGCTACCATAAACCCACCCTTAGACTGAAAACATACTGGAGCGGTGAGCAACGCGAAGATGAGAGCGGAGAGCAAAGCGACGAAAACAAACACACAATCATATTCCTATCAAAATCAGGACACACATAGATACTGAAGCTATCGTACCCATCCCCGTCAACCGTCACCGGTATATCACGTGATTCGCAAGAAAATCTTGTTATCTTGCGATTTTCCATGTCCACCCTTGAAGAGGGCACGAACCTCTTTGAAAGTTTATAAACACGTACCTATAGTTTACCTACCTATTGTATAGGATTACGCTTCTTTCCGTAGCGTTTATCCAAATTCGGGTTGATTGTTTAAAGGTCGTGCTAATGTAATTAATAATTATTTATCAGTCTACCCCATTTTTTAAGCTCAATAGGTAAGTCACAATCATATTACACAACTCGTAAAAAAAACAATAATAAGTTCAGCACTTGTGCGATATAGTCTATTATATTATTTTGTTGTGATAAACATCTATACTTAGGTACCTGTGTCAGATAAGCCTTACTATTATTATCATCATCTCTAGGTTCAAAATTTCAACTCGACAAATAAGATATGCAATTCCGTGTGTGGGATATTTCGAAAACAGTTTCCTTCGAAGTCACCGGGTAATGTCCTCGCAGTTTGTGGAGGTGTGTTGTGGAAATGAATCGTGTTGTTGAATGCGACAAGCAGCGAGATAGATAAAGATTTTGAATGCAACAAGAGTGGCGCTTTTGGGCTTGGTCTTAGCGAGACGAGTGGTAATGTGCGAGCGAGTTCAGGTCCTGGGATTGGTGCAGCAAAGGTGCAAATATTGGTGTAGAATCCTGATGTTAGCCGGCATTCATCCTTCCCACAGGATAAATAGGAAAGAGTCACAGAGGTGGGGAATAGTGCATAGTCGCGTGTGCTTCCTTTGCAATCAGTTTACATTAGGCTGGCGTCGCGTTCGTTCATAAAGCAGAAGGTACGTCACAGTGTCACCTTATTACATAAAATACAGTCAGTCGTATCTTTGAAGATGTATTTAAGATAAAACTTGATTCGATCGTGTCGTATTTATGTGTGTAGACTCGGCCAGTGAAGTGTTGGTGGAAAAAAATCGAAATTTTCAGACCTTAACGAAAGCCTTTGGCGGCGATGGCTAGACTTTTTTTGGAGTGCTTCGTTCTCGTGGTTTTCCTAATGTCCATCCAGGCCAGGAACAAGTCGCCCCTGATCGACGACGATGGTACCAGACCTAGGAAAAAGGCCGCAGGTGCGTCGTCCTTAGCCTTAGATCGCCCCCGGTGTAATTATTGCGCGATTATTGCAGTTCGCCGATGCAATTGCCATAACTAATAGTTCGCGCTCTTCACCTTTGACATTGGAACTAATAAAACAAATTGGTCAGACCGGAGATAGTTTTCGACCGTACATCGACAACACGTCTTTAATCTCCAATCTTTGCCGCTCATTCATAATCTCAATCGACTGATGATTATATATGAAGTGCGGACTTCACACATTAATATCAGCGACAGCAGTTTGACCAAACTTGTAACTTTGGTACTTAAAAGAAAAGAAGAATCAAGACTTCTATCAATCTATCAATCTTCTAGCATTTGATATTTTTATGTGAAAATTGAAATATTTAAACTGACGTTGGAAATTGATATTTTTTAATATAAACCAATAAACATTTTTCTTGTTGTTGTTGCACTATAAACTTTCATCGCTGCGATATTGAACCATGCAGTTTGGAGACCTAGGTAATCACGAATCATCTTGAATTATGAGAAAATCGAACGGAACTCTCTAGATTCTTTAGATTCAAGTGATGGCGCCAAATCAAGAACACTTGTCGTTTTGAGAATCAAACTTGGTAACGACTTGAACCATAAATCTTTTTTTCAAATTGTAAGACGGTTTAAACGCGGTTTCTTGAAAAATCTTGGAATAAATCTATATGTATTACATATAGGTAGGTAGGAAGGTAGGTATTACCCTGATTTTGAAGCTGAACCTCTAATATTTCAAAAATAAGTAACAGATTACCACCCAAGGGAATTTTAGGCTTGAAAAAAATTGTATGTGGTGCGTAAACAATATAAGGGGAGAATTCGATTCAAATACCTATAAAGCTTTTAAAAGCAATCGAGCACCTAGTAGGTACGTCAATATTTATTTATTTACATTTGAGTAGATTCATCACATAGAGGCTTAGGTAAGGTCGGGAGGTACCTATTCACCCGCATTGACAATCAATTTCTAGGTTTGATTGACTTCAGTCGCAAAAAAGTTTTAACCTGGATCATTTTTGCAATTTTTGAGTTCAGCAGTATAATAGGTACAGCAGTCGTTGTAAAAATCAAATACGACACTGTTAAAATATTTCCAAGATGAGAATATTTTAAAAAGTATTTATTTTTATTTTTTCTAATTTTATTATTTGCTAGAAATATGGTTTGCACGCACATGACAGTTCAAATTTGGATTTGTATTATACTATTTGGTAATTTTTATCTGATATGCTATGTACAGGTGTCCCAAAAGTATTGCATTCAGATTCTAGAGCAGTATATAAAATCTGCCCAAGAACACAAAAAAATTAAAAAATTATTACATCAATTTTTGAAAATATGGGGGTAAAAGGGTTGGACTTCACCTCCCCGAGCACCTCTTTCTATTTTCACCATTTGATGTGATTTTGAGGAACTGTTTGTAACTGGCTGGAACAGAAAAAAATGTCAATTAGTCGGTGTACATTGAGTTTCTGTTTACGATACAAGGTGAGTCATAAACCAAAAATATTGAATTTTCTTCAATTATGTCTGTAACATATTCCATTGATCCCTGATAAAAGCTAAGAATGAATAAGATACATGACTCTTTAGGCTCTCCCATAGAAAAATTTTAAGCGGCGTTTTTGAAGGAAGATGAATTTTTGAGATTTATTAATCACCCTGTAGGTATATTTTATACAAGTTCAATGCACATACCTAGTGATTGATCATTTTACTGATTAGTTATAGAACAGAGCGAAGTCCCACCCTTTGATTGATCCTCCATATCTTTGAAACGTCATCGTCATCATTAAATTTTTTTAATATTTTTTTGCCTTCTTGAATGGATTCCATATACCTATCGCTCTGAACTCGAAATACGATACTTTTTATACACCCTGTATGAGGATACCCACCTAGTTGTATGTTGATTGATTTATAATGAATGTGTCATTCTTTGGCTTTTATTGAAAATCATTAGCAAATTCTGTGCGAGCTCTGAAATCCATGTGTTGCAGTAGGATGTTGACTTCTGTTGGTACCGAAATACTTGACTGCATATACGTGCTAAAGAGATAGCAAATTCTAATGATTTTTTTTGTGTCGTGAAGGCATGAACTGACACTTAGTTTCGCTATAGAACTTTTCGGATAATTGAAATTCCTGGAAACCAAACAGGTGAAAATCACTGTAATAAAGAGCCGAATAGTAAAGGCAACTTTTGGCTATCAAGTACAGGGCCAGATGTCTGACAGATTTTGGGTTTCCCCAAACTACAAGAACGGCCGGAAGTCGGAACAACCACAGAGGCACAAGAAAGTAGGTAAATATATTACGGTGTTTACTTTGATCTGAAAGCCAACGTAAGTCCGTGTTTGGTACCTTCTGATTTTGTTTTGACCAGTGATATAATTGACTGACCACGAAAAATGCGTAAAATCCGAAGAAAAGCGATATCTTGTTCATTATAAAAGTTATACTTAGGTACTTGAGATATTTTTTCAAACTGTAAGCAACACTCAATAGAGTAAAATTAAAGTTCATCTGTTTACACGATTGATATGATGAGCTATTATGAACAGTCTATACTTGAAAATTTTGAGGAATTCAATTTTACCGATTCACATTAGGTAGGTACCTACTCCAAAATATTGTGAACTAGAAACAAAAGTTAGAAAAAAAAATGAAGCGTCCCCGTACACATAGTTCAACATCTTCAAATGAATCTTTGAAAGCTTTACAAAGGAAGACGCCTATTCAGGAAGACGCAGAGAAAAAAGTTAAAATAAATAAGGCTGGGATAGACAATTCATCTCACTCCTTAAAATAGTAGGCCGTATAAGTACCAAGGTCATTGGTAAAAACACCCCTCCAGAATGACCAACCTCAAACATTAAAATAGTTTTCACTTTTTTAGGAAGATTTTCACTGTTGTTCGGTTGATTGTCTCAACAAATACACCTCTAGGCTCGATATATTATCGCTTATATCTCGATTTACACTCGGATCCCCTCGTGAAAATTCTTGATGTAGCGATAATACACCTCACCTATCGGTGTATTACATACGATGATTCGAATTAAAAAAGTTTTCTTTGGGCTATCGATTAACCTGTGGGTTAATCTCTGTACGCTGTACACTGACAGTACAGTGTATAGGGTGATCACGCGAGAGCCCCTCCTACTGGAGGTTTCCCCTTTGGAATAATTTGAGGAGGCTTTTTGTCAGAAAGATAGTTTCCTTTAAAACTCGAATAGGAACCTAATACTTACTACAGGGTGATTCAAAAATGGCGCATTTCCTCCTGTGCACGTTGTGGGAGACGTTGAGGAAGCACGGAAAAAATAGTGAAAAAATTTGGCTTATTTATCCTTCGAGTTATGAAGAGGTGAAGTTGAGAATTTAACTTCTTCAGTTTGCATGATTTTAAAGCAAAACATTGTTACCTGCGAAGAGTCATATGTTGTTAGTAGTTCCCGATTGAAAATTTCTATTGCAATTGAGATTTGAGTCGTATTTTTAAATTTCAAAATTCGTCTTCCACCTCAAAAGTGCCGTGAAAATACATTTGGCAAGTATGTTTGGTATGGTCTGGCAGGTTCTACGGAGTTTCCAGAGTAACAATACAATAATGCTATTGTGATGTACCTCTTTGATCTAAAGGTGCCAGACAGGTACTAATGCGATGCTGCCAGATTGGACAGATTTGTTTTTGCTAATAACTTGCAAATCGAAGCGGATTAATTTTTTTATTATTTTTCCCATGCTCCGTTAATGTCCACTATAACGTGCCCGAAAGGAAATGCGCCATTTTTGGATCACCCTGTATAAAAAAAAATTAAACAAAATTTGAGAAATTTATAGTGGGATTTTTGTGAATTTTTCGACAATTTGCCTTCGGAAATAACGTGACACTATAATTATGTATTCAGAATAAAAAACTATATCGATTGCAAGAATATAAAAGGTTTCCCATTAACAAGATCTTTTTTTGCGGCACCCTGTATATTATAGATTCTGAAATCTTATAGTTTCGAATTTTGAAACTTACGGAAAAATTTTTGCTCTCCCAATTATTCCAAAGGAGAAACCTCCAGTAGAAATTCTCGAAAGAATATCGGGCTCACTGTAACACGTACAAACATAAAAAGCAGATCAAAAGAAAGCCATAAGAGAAAGAGTTTTTTGAATTCGTAATTTATGTTGTATTGCGGGTTAGCGCTGGTTATGAATTTTCGGATTCTTGTGACTCATCCAGAGTACACACAAACATCGGCGTCCCCTCAAAAGAAAGCTCCAGATCCAGGCTTCCTCCTTCCTCCACGTAAGGGAATTTTATTGCCTTGTTATTTTCTAAAAAATTTAACTAATATGTTCTAGCTGGGACACTTTGTAGAACGTAGAGCCAACCACAGACTTCGATAAAATAAACCTTGATTTTCCAAGTTTTTTACAAGCGTTTTAATTTTACAACGTTTTAAAAAAATATAAAACTACTCAATATAAACACCATAAGCCTTTGCTTGTACTTGACAGTAGTAATTGATGCACTCTATGACAAAGTATCATTGCGTCAGCATGTTTTAATAATAAATAAGTATAAGCGCGGTAGATATTATGATATACGAGAACCTTTATTCTGCGATGACACGAGCATTGATGAAATTTTAAATAAACCGACATTTTATTTAAATTCAACCAAAATACACTCAACTAGATAGTTCTTTATGCATTACTCTTATACTTAGCTTTCAGCATTCACTTTAGATATAAAAGTTGAAAGCGCTGCGAGCTGTAAAGGTACCTATGCCTACCGAAGACTAAATTTTGCGATGATAATGTCAAAACCGTCGAGAGGTTATTTACCATCAGATTTATCTATTTTGATCATTTTTATTATTATTCTTTACGTGAATTAGCACCAAAATGCCTTTTATTAATAATGAAAGAAATTAATGCGAAGGTCGTCTGTATGTTAAAAGGTTATATCTTGACTAATTAGTTTTCCAATACACTGTCACTTGGATCGGAATTCATTTTATTAGGTAAATTATAAATCGAAGTAAAAGTTAGTCCAATATGGTTTTTCCATAGATATTTTGCCAGGAGCACTGTGTTCAACAAGTGAATAAAACGCCAAAATGTCTATAATGGAAGCTCATTATAAATTTATAGGATCTATTTGTTTTTCAGCCTCGCCATACGGTATAGCGGATGCTTGTGGTCGCTTTTTATGATTTTTGTTCTTTTCTTTTTGGTAGCTGAATCTCCCATCCCTTCCAAACGGTCTAACAAGGGGGTCTAACATAAAGGTCGTTTCTTCGCTAATCGAATTTTATCTATTTTGGCTGTTGCATTTGAGAACGATCGGTCAACTTATAAACAATTTCCAACAACAAAAATATGTACATCTCCAAGCTACGTCTAGTGTGAAAGAGCTCTAAAAAGGTCATATCATTCATATCTTCCAAATGATTCAACAAATCTAATTCGTTTTTTCGCTAATCGAATCATATCTTAAGCGATCAACAAAATAAGGATCTATGTGGAAATTTTCCTTGTTTTTCAAAACTGTACAAATCTGGATTTCAATGAGCGATTTTGGATTTGTATACAGGGTGTTCATTTGAAAAGTTGTCACCCCTGATTTCTCGCCGGCAAAATTTTTCACAGGAAAACGCCCAAACAAGTCGATTTTTGTTTCGAGGGGGACATCTAGCACACATACTGCCAAATTTTTATCTTCAATGCCTTCTTCCCCATCCCACCTTACTTTGAAATTTCAAATAGCGTACCTTGTGATGCATCAAATAGAAGGCAATACAATTTTTTTTCCGCCAAACATATTTCTAATTTTTCTTAACCACCTCTCAACCCTTGTGAAAATCGCTCATTGTTAATGAAAAAAAAAAACAATTTTTCCTTTATAGATTTTTCCAGAACAACACGTCGATTTTCCCATTGGGGTCATCTATGACGCGTATGTCCAAATTTTCATCTTCAACCCCTTCACCCATACCCTACCCTACTTCCAAGGGTTAGTTTAAAAAAATTGGAAATATGTTTCTATGTTTGACGGAAAAAGAATTTCATTGCCTTCGATTTGATGTACCACAAGATCGGTGATGCTATTTGAAATTTTGAAGTGGGGTAGAGTGAGCGCTAACAATTTTAGAGCAGCAACGCATGGACGACGAATTTGTGAATTTATGACTTGAAATTTTTGACATGCGGACAGGTACTTGATCTTGTAGAAAAAACGTAGTACATATGCGAGACTATAATAATTAGAGAAAACTTTGGAGTTTTCTTCAAGAAACTCGCGGATAGATACAACGGAGTCAACGGACATTTAATTTTTTGGAAATTTCCAAAAATGAGAAAACAATTATTGCAGTTAACTGTGATATAATTTAGTTCTGAAACAGCGTAAGAACAAGGCATAATGCTGCCTTATAATTACGTTTTGATGGAAATTATTCAAATTTCACACATTTTATACTGCGTAAATGTAAACTACGGGTGTCCCAACTGCAACCCTCTTAACTTTAAGGGTATAGATACTTAAGGTGCGTTCAGTCAGCTTATTTGGCCGCAAGTTTTAATTTTAGTCGTAAACGCAGCGATGCTCATTGGCTGTCATGAACCAGCCTCCTCAGATCAGCCATTAAGCGATGCTGCGCTTACGACTAAAATTAAAACTTGCGGCTAAATAAGCTGACTGAACGCACCTTTAGATACGCCGTCCTCAAATTGCACTTTGTTTGAAAATTAACTAAATTACGCGATACCTTTCGAGCGATTCAGTTCAAATTCAAAACGTACTTATGTGTATTTTCCATAAAGAATCGATATCTTGATCGATATGTTCACATCGCATGCCAAATTGGAATTTTCTGCCTCCAAAATAAAGGTACAAGAAGTCCGTCCTGCCGTCCATCTGTCACGAGGACTGCCAGGCGAAGAGCTATCAATTTGGTATGAGCATCAATAATCGATAGACTCTTTCTCTCGTATGTCAAGCTGCGAAAATATTTGCCTTAATAACGATATACAATATTAACAATTTAGTGCGGCGCGGCGTCGCCGATCAAGTACGGAATTTTACGAGGAGGCTGTACCTGAAATTTACGAGATGCGGCAAAGAACTTTATCTAATAAGAATTCGTGGGCAAATATGCGAGATTATATTAATTAGATGAGACTTTGAAATATCTTTCAAAAAAAGCTCCACATCGATACGACTTATCGGTCGATAGTTGAATGAATTTTTCACCGCTGTAAATCATGATTACCAAAAATACAATGAAGGCGGAGACACTACTTACAATCTTCAATTACCTAGTTGGAAATGCCGACTTTGTAGTATATAAATGGCGGAAGGTATTGTATGTTTTGAGTATATAGCTGACTAGGTAGGTCAAAATGGTGGAGGTGCTGAATAAAGAAAGCTACTATAGAAAATAATTTACTATATACTTGGTGCTGTCGTCGAGAATACCGATGCATAATGATAATAATAATTAGAAGTCACTGGTTTGTATTCATGGACCCGGTTTTGTATCATATCAGCTAGATAAAGGGTGCGTGATGTCTTGAAGGGTGAGGGGATGAACTCAATAGTGACGTTGTGACTCGTTGGTATAGAAGATTTTGATCTGGGTGTGACCGTGAAATTATTCAGCTTTTCCAACAATTTTGAGCCGAGGCCCGAGATACTAACGCCATCGACATTACATAATAGCCATAATAGCCTGCAGACAGGTCATATTTGAAGTACGACCTTTTGAGTTCTCTTTTCACGATAATTCAAAAGAAATGTAGGCACTTCGGTACCTGGAAGAGCCGCTAAACCGACCCATAAGTTTTGTGCCCTAAACCCTGAACCTTTCAGAAGCTATAAGGGCCAAAATCTCGAACACTACTCAAAAACTCACAGTTTCACTAGTCACTAATAGTTTTTATTTCTCACTTGATCCATTATGATGACAGAAATAGTTTTTATCTCAAACCATTGTAGTCAGGTGAATAAATCGAGTAGTATTTGAGTAGTGCTTGAGTGTGGGGTGAGTAGAATGGCAAAATTCAAAGACGCCATGATTAACCCTGTAGTCACACTCAGTTCCTGCTCGATTAATTTGAATACATTGGTTTCAAGTAAAATCTCAATGTGTTATCGTAAATCGAGTGAGAAATGCGTGAAGGTAAGTGTAAGTTATTGGAGTGGTGTCTCTACCGAACACGTAACGTGGAACGTGAAAATCTCCCTATAGTTTTACTACTCAGGCAAACTGCGTCACGTCGGTCGCAGGTACGTATCAGGGTGTATTCTGTAGCGCCAAGGATAAAGCTGCTACTCAAGTGGTCAGTTCAGAGTTCGGATATTTCACCATGTTCACCAACAAGCATCAATACCTTTCTGTAGGTGTCTAAGTCCCTACAAATGCCTTGATAGCCTTCTTCTGCTACATAAAAACATTTTTCCAACGCTCTGACATTATTGGCGGTGCTATCCCAATTCACAGAGCGATTAAAATGGAAAACAAACAAATCGGAACGGACCAAACGCCGTTGCTGCTATGCTTGATGGTACCTATACTTGTAAATATGAAATTCTTGTGTTATTGTTGTATTATAGTTGGGAGGACGAAGCTGTTGGAATGCAGCTAGAGGGTTGATATTTGTGACTGGCCACAATGGACCTGAAGATTTGAGACGTGCTCCAAACAAAAAACCGTGATCCTCTGTATGTGTAGCGCCGGCTCGCACCCTGCACTGGTTTCGGGCCGTGATCGCACATAATAAAACCGTATTTTACGCAGTTTGGAACCGTTTGATTTATACGTATACGCTGGGCAGTAATATTTTGGTCGCGTTCCTTACAAATAGAATCATGCTTGAAATCGGCTGCAGCAGTGTCCAGAGCGTCCGTATCAAACAATTATAGTCCTGGTTACGACTTCACGTCGCGACGTTCTATTTGGAGCTGCACTCGATTGAGGTCATCTACTCCGACACAACATATTATAAAACCTATGCAACAAATCAAATTATGGTAGCGCTTTTCGGGTAGGTATATCCCTAACGACCAGTCTTATCTAGAAATTTAGATGCGTCTTTAGTTTAAAGGACCTTCAAGGTTTACGTTTACTTCCAAATTTCCATGTTTCGTGTTGAAAACTTAAAAAAATATGCCTGGTTGATCAGACCGATATATTTCTTTATTTCTATCTGAATTTTGAATATGAAACGTGGAAATTCGGAGTACGTATGTAAACCTTGAAGGTCCTTTAAACTAAAAGGGCATTTTAATTGGTTGATAATATTAGGGAGTAAGACCTAATAATAAAACATAACTTGCCGCATGGAAGATTTATATTTAAATGAGGAGAAAAATGAGGAGAGAACTTTCACTCCCATCAGTGAACATTTTGAAGCTTTCAGTCTATTACTTATTCACTCAGATACAAAAGCACATGCGTTGAACCAATAATGTTCAGTTTGAACAGACTACCTCACCTAAAACAATAATAAAAATTAAAGAACATTTTCCAGTCGGGCGTTATAATTTTCAAAATTTCTCCTCCAAGCCGTTGCCACCCGCGAGGGTCTTTCATAGGCCAGTAGCGGGAAGCGAAAAAGAGACATAGGTATGCTTGAAAAAGGTACCATTGAAAAAAAATCTTGATATTATTAGTTTGCTTGGGAGTCCTAATGAAGTATCCAAATTTGTGACCTTGTGTGACCTCCGGAATCATGGTAAAAAAAAATTATGACGTTGGACTCGTGAGAATCGTCCTATTTTCTTGAAAATATACTGTCTGTCTGTCTCTCGGTCTGTCTCTGTCTATACTGTCATTGTCTGTGAACGGATATGGTTGCCCCAAACATTTCTTCAAGGACAATTGAACCAGCTTTAATCTGCTTTGACTGCAGTGCCGTCACAGTTTGTATCTTGGATGTTATCAGCGGTAAAAGTCCGTAATGGATCAACTGCGAGACCTTTGAAAAGCGCAGTTTTTCTGTTCCTGTCATTGAGTCTGCTTCTCTTGCAGGTAAACGCTGTTAACATGTAGAATAAAATATGCTCAAAAGAACCTCGGTTACAGAAAATGTCTCCTTCTTGTAGTTTTCGAGATATATGCGTCCAAAAGTGCGCTTTTTGAAGTGGTGGCTTTGGTTAGGTGGCACAGCGCGCTTGCGCCAGATCCAGATTATCGATTAGTTTCGTTTGTTTATGTTTTGCAAATTGCAAATAAAAGTCGAACAACGGCCCATCGCTTCTTCAGGGCTTCATTGGTGGGGAACTTGTGGAATTTTATGCCATTTCTATTTTGTTGAATTTTGAGCGCGGTGTGGCACACAAATAGTCCAGGCATTTTAGGTTTTGACCTGGAAAAAAATAACGTAAGTCTGAAAATTGGTGGAACGCTTCCACTTCAACCCCTTAACCACATACTGAAAGTCCTAAAAAATCCTATGTCCGCTTCATCGGTTTTTGGCGGCAAAAAGGTGTAAGTGACATTATTTTAGAAACTATGTATTAAAATACGCGTTGAAGTTTCAATACAGCTGAAAACTTCCGAAAATGATCTTCTCGGTCAGTTGGACAACATATTGAAAGTCCTAAAAAATTCTCTTTCCGCTTCATCGGCTTTTGGCGGCAAAAAGGTTGAAATGACATTATTTTGGAAACTATTTATTAAAATACGAGTTAGAGTTCTAGTACAGCTGAAAATTGCTAAAACTGGTCTCCTTTGTTAGTTGAACAACATACTAGAAGTCCTCAAAAATCCTATGTCCGTTTCATTGTTTTTTAGCGGCAGAAAGGTATAAGTGACTTTTTTTTGTTACTATTTAATAAAATTCGGATTGAAGTTTTGATACAGGTGAAAATATAAAGTTTCCTCGGTCAGTTGATGGTTGAGCAGCATACTGAAAGTCCTGAGAAATCCTATGTCCGCTTCATTGTTTTTCGGCGGCAAAAAGGTGTAAGTGACATTGTTTTGGAAACTGTTCAATCAAACAGGTGGTCAAGTTTTGATACAGCTGAAAATTGCTGAAAATGGTCTCCTTGATTAGTTCAGCAACATATTGAAAGTCCTAAAAAATCTTCTTTCCGCTTCATTAGTTTCTGGCGGCAGAAAAGTAGAAGTGAAATTTTCTTTTGTTACTATTTATTAAAATACGGGTTGAAGTTTCGATACAGCTGAACATTGCTGAAAATGGTCTCCTTGGTCACTTGAACAACACACTAAAAATACTAGGAAAATCCCTGTTCGCTTAATTGTTTTTTGGCGGAAAAAAGGTATAAGTGACATTGTTTTGGAAACAATTGTTTATTGAAATAGGCGTTGAAGTTCCAATTCATCTGGAAATTGCTGGAACTGGTTTCCTCGATCATGTGAACAACATACTGAAAGTCCCAAGAAATCCTATGTCCGCTTCATCGTCTTTTGGTGGCAAAAAGGTATATGATCATTTCTTGAAACTATTGTTCAAAATATTTATTGAAGCTGCAATACAGTTGAAAATTGCTGAAAATAGTCTACTCGAACTAGTATACAGTCAACTAACAAAGGAGACCATTTTTAGCAATTTTCAGCTGTACTGAAACTTTAACCCGTATTTCAAAAAAATAGTTTGAAATATACTGTCACTTATACATTTTTGCCGCCAAAAAACATGAAGCGGGCATGGGATTCCTCGGGGCTTTTAGTATGTTATTCAACTAACAGAGGATACTATTTTTCAGCAATTTTCAGCTGTGCTGAAACTTCAACTTATGTTTCAATAAATAGTTTCCAAAATAATGTCACTTGAAACCTTTCTGTGCCACCTTTCTGCTGCCAAAAACCGATGAAGTGGGCATAGTATTTTTAAGGCCTTTCAATATGTTGTTAAGCTGACCGAGAAGACCATTTTTGGCAATTTTCAGCTATATTAAAACGTGACCACGAGTTTAATTGAATAGTTTTTAAAACAATGTCACTTATACCTTTTTGCCGCTGAAAAAAAGTATGAAGCGGACATAAGATTTCTTAGGACTTTCAACATGTTGTTTAACTGGCCGAGGGGACCATGTTCAGCAATTTTCAGCTGTATTGAAACTTCAACGCGTGATTTAATCATTAGTTTACAAAGCAATGTCACTTATACGTTTTTGCCGCTAAAAAACGATGAAGCGGATATAGGATTTTCTAGGACTCTCAATATGTTATTCAACTGACCGAGGAGATCATTTTCAGCAATTTTCAGCTGTATTGAAACTTCAACGCGTATTTTAATAAATAGTTTCTAACATAATGTCACTTACACCTTTTTGCCGCCCAGAACCGATGAAGCGGACATAGGATTTTTTAGGACTTTCAGTATGTGGTTAAGGGGGTAAAGTGGAAGCGTTATACCAATTTTCAGACTTACGTTATTTTTTTCCAGGTTTTGGTCAATTTTGATCTAAAATGCCTGGGCTAAAAATTTATAAGGTATTTTTCAGCGTTGACAATATAGAAAGATGAGAAGAAAACTAATGACAGCGAGCAATTGGTGTGGCGAGATAAATGTTGATTTATTTAAGTGCCAAAATCACGCGATAGACAATAGTTATGGCTAGAGAGCGGATTTATAATTTTTTACATGTTCTATTCGCCAAGTTGGATGCAACTGTCGACTTGCAGCTTGACGTTTCCATCTAAATATAAGGACCCCAAATACCAAGTTTTATTTCGCATACAATTTATCATAATTTAATTTATTATTTTGACTTTTTACCGCATACAAATTGATAGTCCATATAATCGCATATAGCCGCATATTTAGTCAATATTTTTGCATATAACTGAATATTTGTCAATATTTTGGCCATTTCATCTATATGAGCTGAAAAATTACGATTTTTTTATTTCAAGAAACAAATAATTGAAAATTTTCGAAGACATTTTTTTTTCACTTTGATGGTCAAAGTTGGTTTGTTGGTTTCACATATGAATGTTGAAATTTTCACTATTTTTGCAGCTTATGTCTCATATTTACTCGCATATATTGCTTTATTTGGATATTTTTACCGCATATTTTGATACTTTTTAAGCGCATATAAACTGCATATTTTGAGCTTTTTTACCGCATATAAAGCCGCTCCCTAGTTATGGCACACGATTTGGCGATTTGCAATACCAATTGATAAATCTAAAGTCTCCAGGTGGCAAACGGCGCCGCAAGCGCCCCTACATGCAATCGCCCTATTGTCTTTTAAAAAATGTTTGGGGTGACCATATCCGTCCACGGACAAGGACAGTATAGCCTCTTGAGTGAGAACCAGCAGTTTGACGACCAGAAATCATCTGACAACTTCTAGCGATTTTCAGGGTAGACTTCCGAAAGCTGTATTTTGGTGTACGTTTATTGCACAGTAATGGCTGTGGCATCATGTTGTTTGAAATTTAACGCTCTTCAGTTTGGCTGCTAGACATTTTGTTCGTAGAATCACCGTTTACGAGTTATTGAAGAAAAACGGTCAATTTTCACGAATTGCCAACTTCTTTTTCTACCATGGTTCTTCAGGTCACACAAGGTCACAAATTTAAATTTTTTCATTAGGTTTAGGTTTTTTTCCATTAGATTTCCCAAGTAAACTAATATCAAGCGAAAAATTTCCTGTGGGAACTTTTGCAACCTCGAATCGTCCTGCTACCGGCCTATCACCCGGATTTTGACCAGGACAACCCGCTTTTGATGCAGTACTTCACTCAAAAATTCATTCCTGGTCAGGGATCGACTTTTCTTTTGAAAAATTCAAACTGATATTAAAACTCGTATTAAAAGTAGATTGGATTGAACGTCGTGTAGACCATTTTCAAAATCGATACAGTGTCGGTTTTCCGACAGTAATTTTTCAAAATGAAACTTGCACATTCCGTGAGTTTGAAATAACTGCAGTGCGAACTTCGACATGCGGTGAACCGTGAACCCCACAAAATATTCATGTGCATGTGCACTGCAAATAAATTATTTGAAGTTAATGAAGTTTCGCGTCAGTAAAACACAGTGCTCAACAATTGAAGTGGCACACCTGAAAATTTTGGTCAAATTAAAATGGTCGTATTTTCTCAAGAAAAAACCGAATTGCAATTAGTTTTTTTTTTCCTGGACAGCTAATGTCTTATGACTTGATACGAAGTTGGGGCTGAGACCGCCTTAAGTGCGGTTACCATAGCAACGGCGGATACCAACCAATCAGACCGCTGTATTTGGAGAGTTACGTCGTCCCAAACTTCGCGCCTGCAACTTGGTACCGAGCCCTTAGACTACAGTACGATGTAATTCTTTCTTGTTACAAGCTTTTGATATTATTTATACAGGGTATAGTAGTAAGTTACTGCAAAAAATGTAAAGTTTGCAACCTTCCCGATCCGCGAAAACATTTTTTTTTAATTTTTCCAACTCATTCTGGAAAAACATTGAACCCATACCTCAAAACGGTTTTTCAAGTTTTCGTCTATCTTTTTTAATTACAGGGTGATCTCAAAAAAGTGATATTTTAGGCTTTCAATGATAACTTCTTTCATTGTTATCCAATTTCAAACATCTTTAGCTCATACTGAAGCTGAAACTCCAGGCGAGAACGTTGTGAGGTCAAAACTTATTGAAGACAACGATTCAATGCAAGGGGACGTGTCAGAAGTGACCCGAATGCAGAACAGCTTCCGACTGCTCGTTTAATAACAGATACAAACAAATCGAAACGTGTCTCCAGAGGATCCGCTAATTTGGACCATTTCGATCTGCTTTTCGCTTTAGTTGTCCGAGAAATGTCCGTGGTAGAACCAAAACTCAACTGCGTGTTTTGGAGGAAAAATTGCATCCCTTATTCACCTGTAGGCGGCCGTGACCCAAGTTACAGAATTCAAAACTGGCAGGTATACGTGTTTTATCGCCAAGGAGAATTTTTGAAATTGTTGTGAATTTTGTAACTTGGGTTACGGCCGCCTTCAGGTAAATAAGGGATGCGATTTTTTCGCGAAAACACGCAGTTAAGTTTTGATTCTACCACGTCCAAATTGGCGGATCCTTTGAGGACAAGTTTCAATTTGTTTTTGTGTTTCATCAAAGAGATACTCGGAAGCTTTTTCGCATTCGGGTTACTTCTGATACGCCCCCCCAGCCCCCATATTGAGTTATTGTCTTCAACTCTCCAATAAGTTTTGACTTCACAACGTTCTCGCCTGGAGTTTCAGCTTCAATATGAGCCAAAGATGTTTGAAATCGGTAACAATGAAAAAAGTTATCATTGAAAGCCTAAAATATCACATTTTTGAGATCACCCTGTAATTAACAAAGATAGACGAAAACTCAAAGAACCGTTTCGAGGTATGTGTTCAATATTTCTCCCGAATGAGTTGAAAACATAAAAAAAAATTTCGCGGATCGGGAGGGATGCAAACTTTACATTTTTGCAGTACCTCACTACTACACCCTGTATAAATAACATGGAGAGCTTGCAACAAGAAATAATTATAGCATGCTGTAGTCTAAAGGTGCGTTCAGTCAGCTTATTTAGCCGCAAGTTTTAATTTTAGTCGTAAGCGCTGCATCGCTTATTGGCTGTTCTGAGGAGGCTGGTTCGTAAGAGCCCATGGGCGTTGCTGCGCTTGCGACTGAAATTAAAACTTGCGGCTAAATAAGCTGACTGAACGCACCTTGAGACATCAGCTGTCCAGGAAAAAAACTCATTGCAATTCGGTTTTCTCTTGAGAAAATACGACCATTTTAATTTGACCAAAATTTTCAGGTGTTCCACTTGAATTGTTGAGCACTGTATTTAGATAACTAGAATGATATTAATGAGCAGAGAAAGCCGAGAATCAAGATCGTTGAGTCAAGTTATTGAATTGGAAGTGAACGAGTACGATAGAAGCGAAGTAGTACCTGCGATATTTCCAAGTAAATAATTGCTGGCGTGTATTTATTGCAGTACGCAGTGATAAATAGTGTGTGCTATAAAACGATCATCTCAATTATAAACGAACCCGTACGCGAAATACGTAACAGTATACTGGTACATGCGGCGGACTACCGTGCGGTGATGCCCCGGAAAGAGGGATCAACCGAGAAAGCCATCGAAACAAAACCCCATCAATTAACCCCCTACTGATTCAAAAATACAAATTTACAATACTTCGTTGTTGTCGTCGGTGTTGACGTTACTGAAAAACCGCTACAGAAAAAGCCTGCTAATAACCAAGTAGTTGATGCAGGTGAAAAAATAATGCACAATTACGGAGATATGGCCCTCCAAAGTTGAGGAAGAAAATTCGTTCCAACTCTGAAGCCGCTCAACCAGTTTTGCTCAACTTACCTCAATATTCCCGAAATAGCCTACTATCCATGCTTGGAAACCAAATGCGCTTGGAAAGAGCCAGTGGCCCAGAATGTGGGAGAAGAGGGGAGGTGGCCCCTTCACATTCCCTTACTTCTGAAGATTTACCATCACAATGGATGGTGTTTTTGAATTTTGCGTTTGTCTAGAAGAAGTTTCCAAATGAAAATTTTGTCTGGACGCTTGTTTGCGATAATAATGAATTGTAAGAGGTGCGCCTTAAGAAAGTTACGACCTCTCAAAGTTCAATTTTCAAAATATTTTTCCCAACCCCACTCTTTTATCGTTCAACCGATTCGCTTCAGATTTGATACACGATATCACATAATACATAGCAATAAAGTGACAGTCCCGATTTCTATGAGATCGATCCAGTGGCGTAGGTAAAATCGAACTTTGAGGGGCTGTAACTTTCTTCAGGAGGCACCTAAAAGTTCGATTATATCTATGCCAATTGATTGATCTAATGAAAATCGTGGCTGTCACTTTATTGCAATGCATTATGTGATATCGTACACCAAATTTTAAGCTGATAGGTTGAAAAGTAAAAAAGTTCGTTTTTTAAAAAGATTTCAAAGCTTTGAAATTGAAGGGGTCGTAACTTTCTTAATTATTTCCTGAGAGTCCATGACACTTCAGAACAAAAATTGAAAATTCGAATGGGGTACCTAAGTCAATTTCTGTCAATCTTTCATCCAAAAATTTGTTCACTATACCTATGTATATCCCTGTCCCATCAAAATGAAAATAAAATAAGAAAGCTGTGTCATTTCTAGCGAAACCGAACGTAGATAACAGAATGGCAAAAGTAACTAGTTAGATAAACCTTCGCAATTCAAATTCTTACGTTGATAAGTCATGGACCTGCAACTAAGCTGGACAAATATATTTGCGCTCATCGCCATGACCTCTCACTCAAATTAAAAAGCAACCGCGATCAGAGACCTGCTGATCAGTGGATCTCAAACTCCCTTCTTATGAACAGGGACTGGTGCCTCAAAACTTACGTCATAAGGTACATGATTTTTTTAATTTTTTTTAATTGTTGTACTGCACCCAACAGGCAGAAGATCCCAGTTAAAGGGTGAGGGATACCAGAGACAAATCCGAGGGGGGGTACATACTTAGGAAAAAACCTTCGCCTTTATGTCGGACAGAGAACAGTTGAAGAGATCAACCTCGCTCTCATAAGCAGAGTAATTGACAATCATCTGATAGAGAGGAGATGCCACTAGGATGTTGGTTCTAGCTGTGGGAAGGTGGAATAAACTGTGTGATCTAGAGGAAAGCCGAAGAACACTGAGACCCACAGCACCAAGAAATTCAGGTCAATCCAACGCGTTGCTAAATAGACCAAAAAGAAAATGGATTGACTGGAACACTCTTCGAGACTTTAAAGATGACAGGTTGAACCGCTCCAACATGATCTCCTGAGGAAAACCACGTGGAGGGTATTGGTTGTCCAGTATAAAATAAACCGCCTTCAAAAACCTCCTCTGAACCCTCTCCAAATCATTGACGAAGGAGTCATAAATCGGACTCCAGACAAGAGAGGCGTATTCAAGTTTGGACCGGACGAAAGAAACATACAAGGCTTTCAGTGTTTCAACGTTGGTAAATGCCTTTGAGTTTCTCAGCACAAAGCCAAGGCTTTTGTATGCCGAGCTCGAGATATAACTGCTGCTAACTCGAGCTGTGCTCTTTGAAGGATAGACCGCCGTCAAAAACTACGCCAAGGTCCTTCACCGTCCGAGGTCTCTGCAATATTTCTCCCCCCAAAGTGTAGTCGAAAACGACGTTTGCATGTTTTCTGCTGTAGGACATAACGCTGCACTTACTCACATTGATCGGCAAGCCATTCTCACTGCACCAAGCAACAACTGTATTGAGATCTGCCTGCAGGCGCCCGCAGTCTGCGAGGGAAGACACCACACTAAAAACCTTCAAGTCGTCTGCATAAAGCAAGTACCTCGCATTGATGTTCATAACTATTATGCATTCAGCTTTTATTTGCAACAAAGCAGGCGAGCCTAGTTTGACAGAATCCACTCTGTAAAAGCGCTGTCAGTGGAATGCCACAGTTTAGGTTATGCATTATTTTCTGGGGTTATCGCTTTACTTCAAAATCCAGAACAGCGTTGCAAGTTTATTTCTGATTGATTAAATGTCCGAATGACATAGACTATCAACCGCTTGTCATCTTCAAGCGCAGTGGAAAAGTTCTTGTTGATTCTACAGACGGAACAAACGAAGTTGTACACAGGGGGTGCCATACAAAGTGAGAAGAGGAATTTAAAATTTGGCTGTATTTAACAAGGAGGAAGCTGTGTCATGAAAAGCCGTGTTTCTTTCAGTCGATAGAGATCGATCCGGTACTGGCATTTACCAATAACAATAAAAGTGAAGACCTTTTAATTGAAACGAATGATGGCTCTGGCTTATTAATTTTTATTAGGCTAGGTACTTTTAGAAACAAGGTACTTGAACTCGGAACATTTCGGACTCCGGAAATTTGTGGAGATAGCATGGAGGGAGATAGGTAGGGACTGTAGGCACTTGAGCTCGCAACATGAACAAGCTTTTTAGTTTCTTTTCAGCCATCCTGTCTGAAACAACTTCCATCAGCTAGGTCCTCGCTCCGTTTTCATCTTCATTGATTTTTCCATTTCGCTGCAAGCTTTACTGAGCACTGTAGGTAGCTAGCCGAAAAGTACTGGTTTCACAAAATGTGTGTAGGAGAATAATAGCTTTCACTTCTGGTGATCTTCAAAAAGATTTTCTCATGTTATTCCAATCTTTCTTCAACCACACCCAGAGATCAAAATCCACCTTACACAAACTGTGTAACTGCTTTGACATCAGAAACTGTCAGAAACATCAGGCTTTTTTTATCAAACACAGTGAGCACCTCCCCTGATGTGAGCACAAAAATTAAGCGGCAAGGGGAAAGACAACATTGCTTCATATCAGCTGGATAGATTGACAGAATTTTAGCACTGACACTGACTGGCAGCTGTAATAGCTAAAGTGTCAAGTGATATCTAGGTATTTTTAATTTTAAAAAACGTAAAAACAAAATTCCAAAGCCTGCTGTGTTGCAAATAAAAGCTGAATGCATAATATATCGTTTATAAAAAGGATAAAAAGCAAGGGACCCAGCACAGAACCCTGAGGAACTCCGGAAGCCTGTAAAAACCTGCGAGATCTAAAGCCCTTAAGGTAGACGTATTGGTACCTGTTATAAAGATAGGAGCGAAACAAGGATATTAGTGGGTCAGAAAGTCCATAAGAACTCAATTTGCGGAGCAAGATGCCGTGGTCCAGTCTGTCAAATGCCTCTGAGAAATCAGTATATATGGCATCAACCTGTTGTCCACCATCAATTTTTTCACTGAGGTATTGGGTGAAGTTTGCAAGATTGGTCACAGTGGAACGAGCCCTCATGAAACCATGCTGATGAACAGTGACGGAGTGAGATACATGACCAGACATGAGGCCATGCAAAATCGTTTCAAACACCTTGGAAAAATTGTTCAAAAGAGCAATGGGCCTGTAGTTCGTGACCTCCGCCCTGTTACCTTTTTTGAATATTCGACACAGACGAGAAGTTTTCCAGATTGAGGGGAAATGGGACGTTTCGAAAATCAAATTGAAAATGGTCTCCAAAGGACTGACAAGAATCCAGCGGCAATCTCTGATTAGAAAAGCGGGTATCTGATTTGGACCTGCTGTGCAACCATTTTTCAACTTCGCAATAGCACGCATTATGTCATCTTGGCCGATTCGCTTTATAGATAGGTGATTCAGAGAATAATTGGGCGAGGCCGGTGCACTAAAAGAACCGCTACCGGAGGCAGCGAAAGACTCAGAAAAACAGTCAGCAAACGAATCGACTACCTGCTGCAAGTTATAAGTTGAGCCCTCCCCAAACTTCATGACTGTTGGTATGCCATGACCCCTGCTTGGCTTTTACAAATGACCAGAATTGTTTTGGATTCTGCCTGATGTTAGTCTGAACATTCCTTGAGTAAAGTCTGTGAGCCCTCTGTATATCACTGTAGGTCTAATCACTGTAGGTCACTGTCATTTCAACCCTGTAGGTCTAATGTGCGTTGATAAGGTTGTTAAAAATTGCTTTGTCTTACATGTCAGACCGGGGGCTTTAGGCTGGTATGAGCCTGTCAATTTTCGAAAAAATGGCCAAAAACTTACGTCATAAGATACATGAATGAAACCAACTGGATTTTGTATGGGAACATCCCCTCAATCGAAAATCTGGTCGTAAGACAAAATTTTTGAGGGCTTTCGGTCCATAAGACAAGTTTGAAATTTTCAAAAAAGGACCAAAATTCATCAATTTTTTCACAGGCGTTTTGTTGACTAACCCACTAATAATAAATAATAATAAATAAATTCTTTTCCTCCTTCTCAACCTTCATCTGGTTATAGGAGTTTGTAACATTTTATTTGTTCGGTTTATAAATCATATATACATTTCGATGTCACAATAAATTTTTTGCTCAGAAAATGTGCTGCCGCCGGCCGGATTTGATCCTAGGACCTCTAGGTTGGTGTTGTGCTGCGTTAAGCTTCTGAGCTACCGGCCGGACTAACCCACTAACCCTGGGTTCCACAAAAAAGATAATTCGAGATCAGTTGATTCGCGATTTTTGTTTGCCAATTTGTAGCTCACTGATCGAAGGAAATGCTGGTTTATCTGTCAATAATGAAAAGATGATGGGTCTAGTACAGATTTCAGGCATTTTTTGTGGTAAATCGCCTAGCATTTAGTAGAAAAAAGTTCAGTTAATCTGCAATCAGCCTTGATAGCTGATCATCTTTTTTGTGGAACTGACGGTAAGTGTGATATATATTTGTAATCAGGATGGAAAACGGAATCGATTTCCATGTTAAAATACACAATTAAAAAATGTTGTGGACAGATTCGAAACCTGCGTAAAAAATCATGTGAGAATCGTTTTTCATTCCTGAAATTATGCCAAAGGAAAAGTCTCTAGGAGAAGATAAATTTTGGCCTTTTTTGAAAATTTCAAACTTGTCTTATGGACCGAGAGCCCCCAAAATTTTTGTCTTATGACACGATTTTTGACTTAGGGGATGTTTCCACACAAAAGCCCGTTCGTTTCATTCATGTACCTTATGACATAAATTTTTGACATTTTTCGAAAATTGACAAGCCCATACCAGCCTAAAACCCCCGGTCTGACATGTGAGACAAAGAAATTTTTAACAACCTTATCAACGCACATTAGACCTACAGGGTTAAAATCATGTACCTTATGACGTAAGTTCTGAGGCACCAGCTCCCTGTCCATTACGATTACGATACGTTTCTTGAGCCTAAACAAACCTGACCGCACGTTTCGAAGAAACAAACACTTTTCTTCTGAACTAGTATCAATACGTATGAATACCTACAAATACCAAATTCAAAGACAAATTTCAAGTTTCCGTCGGCTTAAAAGAGGACTTCTCTTATTTTAGCTACTATGGTAGCGCCCGTATGGAGTCATTTATTATTGTTTTGACTGGTAATGGGGCCTTGCACTGCCACTTTCAGACACCGAGGGGCGAGGGCGCCACAACCGTTGAGGGAAAATTCGACAATTCTGACGGCTTTGACGCTTCAACGACCGGCATCTGTCATTTTATGTCTTGATTGAAGTTTGGATAACCTCTGTTTCGTGCTTGACGTTTCCAGTCACTGTCAGTTACTGGTCAAACTACTCAAACTCCCGTGTTTTCCCGTCATTTTAGGGCCACTTCATCGAAGTAGGCGCCCCATACAGTAATGGCGACCTCACGGAGTTTTTCAATGGGGCTGTATAGCGGCAAAAGTCTGAATTAATGGCGCATTGTACTATGCACCGCTGTCAATATAATGACATTGGGTGCGTTCAGCAGGTCCCATGGTGGGTGCCACCGGTGGATGCCGCATGCGCCTCTCGAACGGTCACAGCCATCAATCGCCATTTTTTCCACCACAGTTAGTTTATGGTAGCGGTGGATCAGATATTGAATCGACCAAGCCGTCCAGCAGCTTATATTTGGTAACTGGAATCACGAGTTCCACCATGGGGCTTGCCGAACCGCCCATTGCTGTCAATGACCACTGTCAACATCTCTCATCCCTCGAAAAGTCAAAATGGTTGTCAAATAGAGTGTCCAATACAGCTAGACGATTCATTTGCCTGCCATCTGATTCGGGCTGAACGTGCGGTACCAAGTCCTCACAGGCCAACCCCGCACACGGCCCTTAACTACTGACTATCCCGAGGCCTATCCTCTACCAGCTCCCTGCAGCCTGGACGTGCCGGTAACATAGCCTACCTACCTCCAAGTCTCCTTATTCCAAGTACCCCAAACTTGGCATAATGTGCCGATGCTAAGCCCCCACAGGCTGCCCATTACGTTCCGGTCCAAAGAGTGCTGATGCTGAACCTCATACAATTGTCTCATACTGACTATCTTCGCCTTCTTCAACGACTATTGAGCGAACACCGAAATTCGTGATTGTATAGAAGTACTCTGGAATACCTAACTAGAGAAAGTATTATACAATCGTATCCTACCTGCCTCATCATCGTTTCATTCTCTCTACTCTTTACTCTCTGCTAGAAATAATAGGGCCCCATATCACTAAGTCTTCACCTACCCCCGACGAAGTCAGGGAGAACATTCGCTCACCCCCAAGCAGCAGCGTCACAATAAGTTAGGTATCTGTTTTTTTAGGTACCTACCTATCTGTTCTCTACTTTGGCACCAATTCTTTTTTCTCTCCTTTGA
This sequence comes from Anaspis maculata, assembly GCA_949128115.1. Lineage (NCBI taxonomy): Eukaryota > Metazoa > Arthropoda > Insecta > Coleoptera > Scraptiidae > Anaspis > Anaspis maculata. The sequence continues at coordinate 64,322,116 of OX421961.1, read as the reverse complement.
AGCGGAGCGCTTTTTTACCTCAGCTACTTTTTTGATTCAAACCCTTCACTTCAAATGTGACATAATGTGACATTGCAATCATTTTATAGAATGTCAAATATGGGTGCATAGTACACGTCGCCCTCTACAATTTGTTTCGCCTATACAGCCCCATTGTAAGGCCCCATTCGAATAGTAGTCCAGTTTAAAGGTGCGTTCAGTCAGATTATTTAGACGCAAGTTTTAGTTTTAGTCGCAAGCGCAGCGACGCCAATTGGCTCTTACGAACCAGCCTACTTAGAACAGCTAATAAGCGATGCAGCGCTTACGGCTAAAATTAAAACTTGCGGCTAAATAAGCTGACTGAACGCACCTCAAGTACAGGTCTATGCGATAAGTAGAAAAGTGTATTAGGGGTGCGCATAAATTACTGGCTGTTGAGTGTTGTCACTTGGTTAGAAGCCTATTTATTTGCGAAGAAGAGAGGTTGAACTCTCCATGGGATAAGAAGAGATACCTGTTGTCCTGTTGAAGGAACTTCCAACTTTCTTTCTTGAAGCGCACAAAGTGAGAAAAAACAGAATTGACCTGCAACAAGAATAATCTATTAATCATCCCAACTTTGTGAAATGGACCGTGACAAACAACAAATCAGTTGCCAACTTGGCGGCTAAAAATGGGCTATTTGATTTGGTCTTTACTGCACCTATGTATAAATTAATTATGAACTGAGAATAGGTTGTAGCTTAAAAGCTTTGCCGTGTTAATAATAAACACTACACTTCTAATTTCCCTTTTCAAGAAAAAAGTTCAGATCCACTGTAGCAATTTGACTGTAGCAAACAATACAAAATAAGTGAATATATTGCTTTTACTTTTCACTTGCCTATTTATCTATTCCCTATATTTTCTGTCCTCAGTGCGCATTGGTTGGGGGGTTGTGGGTACAGTTTAGGTTTTACCATCTGGCGCTTTCATCATCACTTCAAAGTGTCGTGTGATCAAATGAATTCTTATTTTAGGTAGGCTGTGGCCTAGCCGAACGCACCTTCGCACCCCTGAATTTGACCAGGTCACAGCCTACCTAAAATAAAAATTCATTTGATCACACGATATAAACTCAGACAGACGTCGGTTGGGATTCTATACACCAAATCTTAGACACCAAATACGCCAGCACAAATTAGATGCCAATTGTTTTTTTTTTGCCTGCATCAACTCAACTACTTGGTTAAGCAGGTTTTTTTCATGGGGATTTTTCAGTAGCGATATTGTTACGAGCAACGATTCCCGTGCATTCTGGTGAACACGCGATATTTCTAGGCTCTTCCACAGCCGCAGTGTACAAATGCGCGGAGCTTTGGACATTTCTAGAGTATACGTGATGGCATTGAAATACATGGAGACTCAAACGCCTGATCAAGACACATCTGTCCATTTGGCGGCGGCGCCGGCGCCGGCTCTAGAGCACGGCAGAATTATACGCGAAATGTGTGAGATTATTCGGCAGTCGCCTAGAAAATCGTATGCCGGGTCACTGTCAAGTTTGCTGGAAGATGATGGAAAGTTCGGAAACACTAATCGGGGGCCTATACAAGGCATCAACCGTCAGCTCACGAGCAGTATTGAATTGGAAAAGACAGCGAGCAGATAAGAAGCGATAGTCTCAGCGACATTTCCAAACGTAAATAATTGTTGGCGTGTATTTATTGTAGTAGGCAGTAATAAACAGTGTGTGTTTTAAAACAATGAAAAGTTGTGCTCAGACTCGCGTATGTTTTAGCAGCCCTCTAAGCACGGCATCTCCATCAGTTGTGCAAATGTGTCTTATTCGCGCGTCGTGATCTTTTTTTTCGTTTATTTAACGTCGGCCGATTCCCGCAAGGAAGCCTAACACCGACGCCGGTGATCAATGAATGCTTCTCTTCACTATACCACTTGGAAATCTTGCCAAACTACTGTGTGGTCCAACACAGGGTAGAGATTTTGGCATTTAGCAAGCATTCCCAACTAAACCAAGAAGCTTGTTTTCGAGGCGAAAATCCGTCCCCGGCGGAGATCGACCCCGTGACCTCTAGCATGGCAGTAGAACGTGCTGACCACCACACTACAAGCTCCTCGCGCGTCGTGATCTCCTGCGAATTTTGCAGCACCATCTACTTATCAGTATTATAATGGCACTTGTTTTGAACCATTTTCCATGCTTCGTCGTAGGTAAGTAAGGTTCTAGTTGACTTGTATTATAAATATGGCTAATTCCATAATCAGTTTTCGTTTATTCTGCGACTTCTTAGCATGACAACTGACAATGTCATTATTACAATCATGGTTTTTACGACTGTTCATTAAGGACAGAGTTATATTAGTGAAAGCCGTTGCGGAATCAATCCGTATGGGTTTATGCCTTGACAGGAATCTATAATTCAGGTCTTTTTGGAGTAGTATAGCTAGGAGGGTTCTGGCACAGTTTCAAGGTCACCGACAGTAGCGCCACCTAGCGGCGGGCAGAGGAACTAACATTACCGACATTTACAGAAACCTGCATTACCGGCATTTACAGGAATCTACCTATATTCACAGGAACCTGTATTACCGGCATTTACAGGAATCTACCAATATTTACAGGAATCCGTATTACTAGCGTTTACAGTAATCTATTGATAGTGGCAATAACGCAATCTCCCGGTACAACTGCGAAGCTCCATTTAGCATAGATACAAACCTATATAATGCCAACATCTCTTAGTACCGATGCGAACCCACATTACCATTAAATCTGGGAATTTATTACTAGGTGTACATCTGGTTGCATAGTTCCCCTCCTCCTCTCAATTTCAGCATAATCAGGGGTGTAATCAAGATGATGGGGGAAAAAAAGACAAATGTAAACAATTACTGCTTTATTGGTGTATAGCTATATACATGTAAGAAAATCAATGAAATTATAAGAATGGAATATTTGATAATAATTATTAATACATTATACTGCACGAACTGTAAGTAATTGAGCCTTTAGTTCTTTTTCGCACTTGATGCATGCCTCCAATAAGGCCTCAGAATGAAGAAGTGGAATGGAATCGTCAAGTTGCAGTTGAGTACGCAGAAAGTCGTTAAAATTTTCAGGATGTCCATTAAACTGGTGACAGAAATCAAAAAATAGATTTTTTATAGCTGTAGCATCAAACTTCAAATTCTTCCTTCGTATCATGGTCAGCAACAAATAGGAGTTTAAAAACGTTATGCAGTTAAATATGGAGAGAAAGTTAAGAACATTTAACCAAAGTACAAATTGTCTTTTCTTCCTCATTTTCCTGATTACAACCCTAACATTAAGTCTTGAATAAAAACAATTTGTACTTTGGTTAAATGTTCTTAACTTTCTCTCCATATTTAACTGCATAACGTTTTTAAACTCCTATTTGTTGCTGACCATGATGCGAAGGAAGAATTTGAAGTTTGATGCTACAGCTATGAAAAATCTATTTTTTGATTTCTGTCACCAGTTTAATGGACATCCTGAAAATTTTAACGACTTTCTGCGTACTGAACTGCAACTTGACGATTCCATTCCACTTCTTCATTCTGAGGCCTTATTGGAGGCATGCATCAAGTGCGAAAAAGAACTAAAGGCTCAATTACTTACAGTTCGTGCAGTATAATGTATTAATAATTATTATCAAATATTCCATTCTTATAATTTCATTGATTTTCTTACATGTATATAGCTATACACCAATAAAGCAGTAATTGTTTACATTTGTCTTTTTTTCCCCCATCATCCTGATTACACCCCTGATTATGCTGAAATTGAGAGGAGGAGGGGAACTATGCAACCAGATGTACACCTAGTAATAAATCCCCAGATTTAATGGTAATGTGGGTTCGCATCGGTACTAAGAGATGTTGGCATTATATAGGTTTGTATCCATGCTAAATGGAGCTTCGCAGTTGTACCGGGAGATTGCGTTACTGCCACTATCAATAGATTACTGTAAATGCCGGTAATGCAGGTTTCTGTAAATGTCGGTAATGTTAGTTCCTCTGCCCGCCGCTAGGTGGCGCTACTGTCGGTGACCTTGAAACTGTGCCAGAACCCTCCTAGCTATACTACTTTTTGGAAAGCTATACAAGGATGTACTTTGGTTTGAGCCTATAGACATTTTCGAAATCCAAAAATTATATTTTCAAACCTTCAATTATTTTGGATTTTGAAAATATCTATGGGCTCAAGTCAAAGTACATCCTTGTAGCTTTCAAAAAAGACCTGAATGATAAATTTCTATCAAGGAATAAACTCACAGGGATTGATTCCACAACGTCCTCTTTTACCAATTTAACTCCGTCCTTGAGGCTGACCTTCCAAAATGCCATTGCTATCAGTGCTTCAAAAGAAAAACTGAAGAAAATGGGTCTCTAAAATTGGATTGTCTAGTCAATTAGCTATTTTTGTTTTTTGTTGTGAAAATTTTCAAAAAAAATTGTACATTTGAAAAAAAATAATGGATAATAGCTATTAAGTGGCCAATTCAATTTTAGAAATACTTTTTTTCCTTTTTTGCATTTGATTTGAAGCATTGGAAGCGCCGAAACCGCAGAAGAAAACTTCTATCTCTATCTCTTCCTCACTCGTGTTATGTCACGGTCTCTCCTTCACTGTGAATCGCCACCCTCAAGTCGATACGTATCCAACTACCTAGTTTGATTATGAAATTAGCTGTTAGCCTCCTTGTCGGCATACCTGCCTATAGTTCTCCAAAAGATGATCTTAAAACGAACATTTTTCGTGAGAAAAATTGAAGAGAATTTTATTACCTTCAATTTATGATGTATCACAATATAGGTAGTGCTATTTGAAATTCTAAAGTAGGGTAGGGTGGGAGCGAGAAGGTTGAAGATGAAAATTTGACAATATGTGTCCTAGATGTCCCCCTCAAAATAGAAATCGACATGTTCTGGCGTTTTCCTGTAAAAAAAATTTGCGGCAAGCAATCTGAGGTGGGTTCCTTTCAAAAAATCACCCTGTATTTTCTGTCCTCAGTGCGCATTGGAGGGGAGTTGCGGGTGCAGTTTAGGTTTTACCATCTGGCGCTTTCGTCATCACTTCAAAGTACAAACTCAGACAGACGTCAGTTGGGATTCTATACACCAAATACGCCAGCCACAAATTAGATGTCAATTGTTTTTTTTTTTGCCTGCATCAACTCAACTACTTGGTTAAGCAGGGTTCTTCTACATGAGGATTTTTCACTAACGATACTAACGATAACTACAAAGTAGGTACTTTAGATTCACATTTTTATTTCGATATGGCTTTCTCGTTTCATCCCTCTTCCCGGGGTATCATCGCACGGTAGTATATGCCCCAGTACTAACGCATAAAAAAGTCCATCTGGCCCAGTGCGGATTTGAACCCGGGACCTCCACAAAAAATGTTCTCAACTCTTAACCAAATGCGGGAAAGATATTAACTTCTATTTTTGTCCTCCATTTGCCATGGATCTGTTTCAGGTTTAGACCTAGAAGAAGTTTACTCATCGACGTGAGAGTTTGACTTTTTTTTTGACGTTTGACGACGCAACTTTGTATCGGTTGCAAGTCGGACTTGAAATTCAGCCCTTTGTTCGAAAATTAATTGTAGCAAAGTCATCTAACGAGTGATCGAATAATTTTCTCCCCAAGTCGCCTATGATTCCTGAAAATCTGACCGAAAAACGTGACTACCAAGGAGACCGAGGCCTACTTTGAAGAGAAATTTATTCGATCACGCTTTATAATACTGTAAGATCTGAAGGTTTGTAATTATTGTCTCTACTTGCAAAAAGGGTGAATTTCGAAGTTTCATGACCTTCAATTTGCTTCTTAAGGTAGGAACGTTGACATCTGTGGAAAGCTCTTCAGTGTTGTCTCATTTACACTGTCCAAAAATGCTCTTATTTTATTGACCCATTTAAAAGCTTGAATTGACGTTGAATGACCTAATTTATGCACGTATGGCGTGGGATGCGGTTGTATGTATGTGTATTATGTTTATGTTTTTGTATGTAGGTTGATAACGTTCAGCCAAATCTGTTTGTGTACACCGTTGGCGTTGCCCTGAGTCATTTTTTGAACCCAGAGGAATACAAGTACCGGTGTCTACCACTACCGCATTACGCGTAGGTAACTACCCTGATTTAATGCTTAAGCATACTCACTGGAGCCTCTTTGGTATATTATTTTCAATTTTTTTTCGCAGAATTCAAGTCAGCTTATCGTTTACAGATAAAATAGATAAAATCGACAGCGCTAACTGCGGACCAGTTTCCTCACATTAAGTATCACAGACTCGAGCAAGTTTCTTGTGTGTGGTTAATTTGTCCTGGAGTAGGATGAACCCAACTTCAGCGTACAATGCGAAATTCAATTATACTTGATTCAGCTAATATTTCCGCTACGTCCAGGGCTTTTGTAAAGCGCCACGTAAACTTTTAATTATCGCTGGCGCCGTCTATTTATAGCCATTTATACACATCAATAACAAATAATAAATTTAGTGGCAAAATAAAGAATAGGAATTAATTGATTTGAAGTGAAATGAGATGTTTAGATTTATATTGTTTTTGTTTCCTTTTCCTTATTTATGAACTGGATAGCGCAGTATAATATGAAGCTCCCCAAAAAAAAGGACGATACTACATTCCAACGACAAATTCCAATAATATAACATTTATGCAGTACTATACCTATACTTAATGTAAAAACGTTATCGATTAAATTTTCATCTATGAGTGATGCCAGGAAAATGAATAACTAAATGGGTGTTGTCTTTGTTTTTTTTTGCGGTGTTCAATCCTTCGGAACTCTTTTGTGACGAATAACGTAGAAATGTAGCGCAGGTATATTGGGGAGTTAGAGTGCACACGTACGTACGACGTAACGTAACTTTCAACATGAAAATAGACGAGTTTGTTGATTGCAATTCCTTAGTTACAGGGGAATTTTCACGTCCTACGTTGCGTCACGTCGCCGTCGTACGTTCTGTGAGATCGCAAACTCCCTATTACGTAAAATTTATTGATAGGGGAGGCTGATGCATGTTGCAACTGTGAAAGCCATGCTTAGCAGGTATAGTTTTTGTTTTTAAATGTGCCAAACTGTACATCTGGTCCGGATGTTGGCGATCACCACGACTTTCTTGACATTGTTTACTTGATCTTGGAAAAGTTGAGTTTGTATTGCTCCACACCTGTTTCATGCGAACACTGTGCCAAATTTGACTGAAATCAAATGAAGGTGCATCCGACAAAAATAAAGCCCGGCAGATACTAAGGCCCGAAGCCTGTTGTGTGAAAGCTACGAAGCTAGCAATCTCGGATGTTTAGTTGTCGACTTAAATCGATAAAATAAAGCGCCACGAATCCACGATCATCTTTTTTTGGTTTTTGGCATATCCAAAAAAGTAGATCATCCATGTACCTATCTATACTGGATTGGTACTAGCTTGAAAACTGATAAATCAGATGAGTTCTACTCGTATGTCTTTTGGCAAAAATCTTTTTGCATGTCAGGAATAAACCTGTCGGAAAATCTAATCTGCTCTTAGAAATGTCGAATGTCAGAAAGCACCAAGCCCAATAACTGTACAAGCGTTCATGATAGGATTGATAGGTACTTATTTTATTACCCGCACTGCGTGTAAGAAAATATCGAAATAATGGCGGCTTACATTGGTCACCATCATGTAGCATGTTTGGGTTATACTGCATATAAAATGACTGAGAAACACATCTACAATAGATTGAAATTGTAGGGAGACCTCAAGTTTCCTTGGTTTCATTTATCGCAAGACTAGCAGGTACCCTATATTATAGTTCCAAATTTATTTAAGATGGCCCAGGAATACGACATTCATAGCTAACTACCGACATACTCTCTGGCGCTGTCTCGGACATTTTTCTGTCCGGAAGACGGCCGCCAAACTTTCGCGCCTTTTTGTCGCGTGCAATTTTCATTTTGCAAAGCTCCCCATTAGCATTGAAAAGAATTGCTTAGCGAGAAATGCCTGTGCCAAAGCCGGCACCGCCACAGTATAACATTTGCATGAGCATGACGTGATTAAAAAAATGGCATAGTTTTATTGAATGCTAATACGAAGGTGTTCCACACTGCAGAACTGAGCCAGTAGTAGGTGTTGTGCCTAGTTTGAAAAAACGAATAAGACGGAATGGAAAAAATCCAAAGCTATTGTGTTAGAGATCAAAAACGCGAATATTTGTATACCTACATAACAGAGACAAGCCGTGTGTCATATCCATTTAAAACACCTGTGATTCTAAGGTGTGTTTTTATTGTTCATTTGGCAAGCAGCTTATACATGCAAAGTGGGTGGCGTAAGTGAGGTTTGGTTGGGAGAGTAAAGCGCTATGGGGCATCACACGAGTATCGATCGGGGAAAAAATCATTCGAGCAAATATCGGTTTTTCACTGGCGAAGCTCCATCTTGCCCGACCGTACCCTATGTCAAAACATCGTGATTCGAGACGTCGACTGACTGAAAGCAGTTTGTCTGTCTCTGCCATATGCCTGATCGTCAACTTATGACAATAACAAAAGCCAAATCTAATGGTGGTGTTGCAAAGTGCGTGTTATGGTTATGGGTGTACTTTTTTTAATATCTGGCGCCGAGCGCAAAATCGAATTAAATTAAGATTAAACAGACTTAATTATGAAGTTAATGGTATGATAATGGCGTTATTTATTGCTGTTTGCTTCTTATACTCCCATACCACTTGCTACTTAACTCACTATTTAGAACTGGATATTTATTTCTAATAATTATTGTCAACGACAACCTAGAACGACGACTCTGGTGCCTGCTTGACTTGTTTACGTACATTGTGGCCCTGGTTTACCAATACTGCAAAAGAACATGAAATAAACAAATTCAAACGCCTCCTGAAGTCAAGTCCAGTGATGCTACATACTTTCTACATAATGTTAGATGGTCTTGCAGGATGCCTCACCGCAGTTACATTTTTGTTATGATTACTTTGTTGTATGTAGCTTATGTTACCTTACATTGATATCATTCTTTATTTTCAACATAAGTACTTGCCACATTCTTCTTTTAAATGCATGATTATTTCATTTTCATTTTAGGTTCATGATAAGACAAAAGTAGCTTATTTTTGTTCTTTCACATATTTAGTTGTGTATATCTACTCATGATGTACAACGCATTCTGTTTTGAAGAGATTATCGAATATATTGATGTCTCAAATATTTCAAGAGCCATTTGATACTTTTGTACTCCTTTCCACAAAAGTGTAGTCATTTATCGCGTTTGAAGAAGATCAATGTAGCGGATCAAATATCCAGATCTAGGCCATACCAAAGTCATGATACAAGTAAAAAAACTCTGTGAAAATAAAGATTTTTCTTTATATCAGGCGGTTTGTATGAGTATATGTATACATTGCTAAGATAATTAAACTAGTCGTCACATGACGTGAAGAGCAAAAAATCATCAGCTTATTGTAACTCTCTGACTTGAATAATGACGCACTACAAAAATTCTTTCATTATTGGGCTACCCCATTTTTCGACATTGCAATAATAATTGCGAGAATAATTGATATATCAGGTTTATACCTGACCACTTCTTACGTTCCATAATAATAATAATAATACTTTATTTGTATTAGAATGTGCTAAGCAGACACTTACACCCGTCAAAAGAAAAGAAAATAAATAAATGACAAAATATCAAGTGGTGAATTCAAAAGAAAGAAACTCTTCTATAGAATAAAACGCATGTTGTAACATAATATTTTCCATATCATACAGAATGATTTAGCAACTCGTGGCTTTGATCCAATTTTGGTTCTACTTTTATGGCCACTCTGTAATAATCATGTTCAACATTATTTCTTTTGAAGAAACGAGACCCCTTCTTTAATTTTTGTTCTACTGTTGTCAATCTTGACTTACGACGTAATATTATACAGGTGTCCCGGAATAAGTGTTACAAAATTCACAGGGGGATAGAGAATTAAAAAATAAGGGGAAAACATACTCTTGCAAACGTATAATAACAGAGATACAAGTCTTAAAAGTTGGAATTAAAAATTGAACTTTTGAACCGTTCAACTGATTTTGTTCATATTTAAGCCAAAGTTCACTGAAATTGGTCTTTATAGAACAATAGTAACGCATTGTATTGAACATTTCCAGAGGCAAAGATGATTTTGGGGATTTGGACCTCGCTGAATACGAAAACTGCTGTTGTAAAGTCGAAATTTTGACAGAAACCACCCATCAGGAGAGGGGTTAAAAAATGACCATTTAAGTAGAATGCGTGAAATCTATCGCTCACTTTGATTGAAATGGATCGTAAGACCACACATCACCTTGATGAGACGTCATGTGTCCATAATTGGGAAGAGGGGGCCGCTGACAGGGATTATTTAAACAAATGGGGTGATTTTTTTACTTCCCTGACCCACCACCCAACGAGGAGGGGGTGTACCGTATGATCAAAAACTTTTCTCCTCTAGGTAGGTTGTGGCCTGGCCAAAATCAGCCTCGTTTGCCTGCCAATGACCAGACCACAGCCTGCCTAGAGGAGGAAAGTTTTTGATCATACGGTACCTATTGTGAACGTGCTAAAGAATGTTTTCGAGATGAAGACGGATATATCCATTTTGAGGTCTCCCAAGATGATTAAGAACATTTTTGGAGTGATGTCTGTCTGTGTGTATGTATGTGTGTGTCTGTCTGTAATCTGCTACGATTACAACCTCAACGTTATTCCGATCGCTTTGAAATTCGGTATGCATACATTGTTGGTCTGTGGAATGAGCCCATTAGTTTTTGGCTGTCATCTGTCAAACGGAAATGTCACTATCAAAAATGACAGAAATTACACATCACGAAACTTAATTTACAAAAGGTCGTCTAAAAGCCCTTCAAAAACTCTATTCAACGCTGTTGAATATTTTTGTCTATCTGTCATCTGTCAAATATTGAAAAATGTCAAAGTTCAAAACTTTACCATTCAATTATGTATTCAAAACCTTTCCGCATGGATTGAAACCAAATTTGGCAGGAAGCAACACAACCAAAGAATCAAATTATTGCTGCAGTTGGAGTTGACCATCATTCACAAGACGGGCACTATGAATTTTCAAAATTTGGCCTGGGCGATTTTAGCCGGGTTTGCCTGTTCGCTCGACTTTTATAGTAGAAAACTGGCGTAAAACACCATTTGTGATAAATTAATTTCAATACTTTGTCAGAACTAGAGATAAATTCACTGCATGACTTTTATGTGTAGAAGACATCATACTAATGAACTAAACCAAAATTATTATTGCAAGTCTTTTGAGCAAAAAGTTAACTTAGGTTGAAAATGGCAAAAGAGAGTTCCAAAAAAATCGAGATTTTTCAGTAAACTCTTAATATAGCATAAACTTGTTTTTATTGCCAAGATGGTGTTTTGGTTGAAATCAGAATATAAAATTTTGTCAAAAACAATACCAAAGAATCAAATAAACCTCTTGAGGCTATTTGGACATCCAATTTTTGAGCTACTGACAACTTGACCGAAAGTCCGCAAACAACAGGCCATGAAACATGAAACATATACCCTAAAACTTTTATTTTGACTGTCTTATCTCAATACCTCTATGAATTATCATCTGAAATTGTAGTTGCATGAAATAATCTTTTCAAAAGAACTAAATGAAGAAACCTTGATGCCCGATTGCACAAGCGTGGGTATCGAGATTTTAGTTCTGTGCCAAATAGCGGATAAAATATTTAAAAGTGAAACAAAATGCAAATCCGATTACTTCAAGGTAAGAACATGATGGGAGTACAAAATATGGCTCCTTACAATTATTTGTATACAGAAAAAAAGTTGGGGTAACACGCAATTCGCGCTTATTTACAATCTCTTTGTCAGAACAAAAAGATCTGACAGTTCCGGCAAGATTTTTGTTCTACAAGCCAAAATAAAACCTGTCTCACCTGTGTTTTGGTATCCAAATAATCACTTTGAGCCATATTTTGTATTCCCATCATAGGTAATCTCCCCTTGAAGTAACTGGATTTCCATTTTATTCCATTGTTTCTTTGTAGGCATTCTCAAAAACTTGGTATTCACAGACATAATCAGAGACATTTGTTATCTTGAAAAGAGAATTAAAAATATCTGCACTGAAGTTATGTCTCGAGATTCTGTGACACCCGCCAAGCACTGCATTTCTGATTTAAAGACTTTTTTGGGAAACGGCGGCCATCGCCCTGAAGTTGCACGAAGACAACTTTCACCGTATCAAAATTCAAATTCTAGGTTTCAATTTGTTACAAGTTTCAAGTGAATTGGTACAGAAATGGAGGAGAATTTTGAATTTCAAAATGGAGAGACAAAAAATTTGCAACTTTAAGGCTCTTGGCACCGTGTACACCAAGTTGATGACTGCCAACCATGGTTTTAGTATCAAACAAAACTTGAAACTGTAAACTACAAGATGCTGCCATACCCTTGTCAAAAAGTTTCGTACTTTGTTCACCAGAAGCTTCTGGAATAGTGACATTGCTAAAAAAGACCCTGTATAATACGTACTTTTCCTATTTTCAAAAAATCCTGCTCCTGAACCAAACTGCCTATCGTGATGCTACTTTGTCAAAAACTTCTTCAAAGCTTTCTCTACATTATAGTGTGTATAATTAAACTATTATACAGGGTGTTTCATGAGGAAACCGACATAGCTTAAGAGTAGGTCCAGTTTTTTTAGGGGAACTAGGATCTCGCTTTGAAATTTTTCTATCGCTTTTCGTTTTGATGTTACAGGGTGAATCATGTATTGTGTCGAAGTTTTTGATGAGCTATATCTTCCGAATGGCTTATTGGATTGGACTGAAAATTGATAGGTATGATCTCCTAATGATAGCTGATACATTGCACCATAAAATTGTTCAGAAGTTTCAGGGCCGGACTGAGTTTTTTTATTTTCAAAGTTTTTGTGAGAAAAGTCATATTTTTCAATGTATTTTTGCGAAACCAGTATCAGATTCAGAAACTACAGAAAAAATGCTACAAGGAACATCCGTCAATTTCTCCGGCACACCCAAAGTCTACCCAGAAAAAAATATCTTTTGAGATTTGGGTGGGCTGCGATCTAGTGAAAATCAGTCAAGCACTCATTCTTTTACGGTTCTTTTAAATGTTCATCCTCTAATTTAATGCTGTCACGGTTTTTCTCACTTTTCCACATTAGTATCACTTGGTACGGCAAAAAAGACAAAAGTCCAGGACCGGAATCAAGTCTAGTGAACATTATTTCTAAAGATCCGATTTTTCAGTATTCAGTTGGAAATTTACAGCATAAAGTTATGGTGAAGTTGCTGAAAAATGCTCTTTTGTCTGCATTTGGAACTTTAGGTCACTTTAGAGACCAGCTAAACAAATTTCTCCTTTTGTTGATTTCAAGAATACAAATAATTATTTCCGAAACTTTTCGCGAACAAAATAAAAAGAAGCAAGAATGATAATTATTCAGAAACGTAATTTTAATGTGTAGAAAACGAACAATATCAATGTTTGTATGTTATGTTTATGTTAATGTTTAACAAATTTCGGAAATAATTTTTTGTATTTTTGAAATCAACAAAAGGAGAAATTTGTTTAGCTGGTTTCTAAAGTGACCTAAAGTTCCAAATGCAGACAAGAAAGAAATTATTTCCGAAATTTGATAAACATTAACATAAACATAACATACAAACATTGATATTGTTCGTTTTCTACACATTGAAATTACATTTCTGAATAATTATCATTCTTGCTCCTTTTTATTTTGTTAGCGAAAAGTTTAGGAAATAATTTTTTGTATTCTTGAAATCAACAAATGAGAATAAATTTATTCAGCTGGTTTCTAAAGTGACTTAAAGTAATGTAGACAAAAGAGCATTTTTCAGCCACTTCACCATAACTTTGTGCTGTAATTTTCCAACTAAATACTGAAAAATCGGATTTTTAGAAATAATGTTTACTAGACTTGATTCCGGTCCTGGACTTTTGTCTTTTTTGCCGTACCAAGTGATACTAATGTGGGAATAGTGGAAAAACCGTGACAGCATTAAATTAGAGGATGAACATCTCAAAGATCCGTGAAAGAATGCGTGCTTGACTGATTTTGGATCGCAGCCGATCCAAAACTCAAAAGATATTTTTTCTGGGAAGACTTTGGGTGTGCCGAAGAAATTGAAGGATGTTTCTTGTAGCATTTTTTCTGGTGCTTCTGAATCTGATACTGGTTTTCCAAAAAAACATTGAAAGATATGACTTTTCTAACAAAAACTTTGAAAATGAAAAAAATCAGTCCGGCCCTGAAACTTCTGAACAACTTTATGGTGCAATGTATTAGCTATCATTGAAAGATCATACCTATCAAATTTCAGTCCAATCCAATAAGCCATTCGGAAGATATAGCTCATCAAAAACTTCGACAAAATACATGATTCACCCTGTAACATCAAAACGAAAAGGGATAGAAAAATTTCAAAGCGAGATCATAGTTGCTCTAGGAAAACTGGACCTACCCTTAAGCTATGTCGGTTTCCTCATGAAACACCCTGTATAACTATTATTTTGAACTATTCACATACCTCACCATAAGTCAAAGTTTTTGTGTTGTTTTTGCACCTCTTGTGATCTTGATGATCTGCAAAGGTGATGGTCGAAAATACAGAACAAAGAGTCGCATGGGAGGCTTTCAGTGATCATCGGGTGGAGCAATAGTGAAAGAATCTCTACTTAATCTGTTACGGTCTTCGAGATATGACCTGTTGAAGTAAAAAAAAACGGAGGCTTTCTAAATCTCCGAAAAAGTCAAAACTGGGGCTTTGGGGACCCAACAGTCTGAATTTCGAGGTGACAACAGTGTTTTTCGTATTCAGTGAGGTCCAAATACCCTTGAAAGCCTTGTAATTGTTGCCCAGATGTTGCATAAAATGCTTCTTGCATCGTCAAGAGAGCGATTTATGAAATTTGGTCCTAGTCTGATATTTTTAAATCAGTAATCTGCATATCCGATCCATAAATTGTCTGCTGCCCTTCCGGGGCTCTCGTCCCGGCTATCTCATCAGGCATAATACTCAAAACTCAAATATTTGATGCTAGTCCATTCGCGATAGCTCTGGGAAGATCTATATTGGCCTCGGGAATTTTCCGGCAAGTTCCCGATATGCGGCGCCTCCGCCATGCCAGTTGTGCAGTGTGCAGGTATGTGCCTTATCTCGCATCGGAGTCTCCAGTGGATATCGTACCTCCGTAATCGACAGTCCTCTTCTTCTAAAAGGACATTTTGCTTATTAATTGGAAGGATACTTATGGTGCTATTCTGTAAAAAATAACATTCCATAAACGCTCTGTTATGTAAAAATTCGTGTCGGCCATTGGCTGTTGCCTAGATAATAACAACGTAACAGAGCCTTTATAGAATGTAATTTTTTAGAGAATCGCACCATTAGTAAGTAAATACCAGGCCTTATTCGTTTCAACCCTTCATTTTCACCTTATACGAATTTTGATCGATGACGCGAATTCTCTTGAAATTAGACTGAGACTCGAATATTAAATTGACCCTTCCAGAATTGGCAGTACCAGTACCTATATAGGTGATAATATTTAATACATTACCAGACAGAGACAGTTTACTCAGAAGAATGTACGAATTCCTACTTTGGACGTTTAGGTGCTTAACAGTAATTATTAATACAGTACTTATACAAAGCATAAATGCCTATGTTGCACAAGTGAACTTAGCTGTCACTGTTTAATAATATGTCTACCCCGAAAAATGTAGGAGAAGTTAGGGAGAGGCAGAAAAACAGACGTGCCAGCCAAGGACAAATAATTAGCTCAACAGAAAAATTCTACAACATGACCAAGTAGAAGTAGTATAGGTATCTATGAGAATTTAATTTCCTAGAACTGTTCATAAAAATCTATTGAAATCCATTTCTGACAAACCGTCTTGAGATAGTGAGGTGATGCCTATCGAAAAGATAACCTATACCAATTTCGAATTAAAGAACCCTGCTGGTGCCTCTGGATTTCTAAAAATACAAAACGTTCCATTTTTTGCAGAATTGAGTCAACAAAACAAATCAATTTATAATGCTGAAAATCCTTGCTGATGATCAACTTATTTTCAGTGCTTCCTTCATCTTTAAAATAAAGCTCGTACTTTTTTGTGGGCATCTACCAGGAGCGCCCTGTACAAAAACTTGAAGCCAACCTAATGTTCCTCTTCATTTTATTCATATCTATATTTTGTGAGCGACCTTAAACCCTATGATATTCATCTTCTCGCTGGTGAGGTAAAGCAAGGTGATGTCGATGTGCCTTGGTCTAGAGGTGTGTCGTCCGTCTGCGGCATTGAATTCACGCCAAGCTCAATATAACGTGACTAATATATCCTGAGGCCCATCTGGATTGAACTCCTGGCATTTTAAAAACGTCTACAGTAATGAGATGTGTTATTATGCCCGTGTCTACCATATGTCCAGTCCTATTTTACTCTCACTTTCAATTTCTATCTAGTAAGGAATTGATACAAAAAACTTTTCAATATTCAAATACTACTCGCCTACATACTACCTAGTCGGTAGGTAGGTATAGTAAAGGTACGCGCGTGCGATAAGGATGTTTTCCGTAATATTTTCTCGATCGACGCGGGAACAGTTTCGGATACTTCCTTGTCCTTTGAATCTGGTGAGGAAACTTGATTCGCAGAACTGTTCTTAATGACGTCAGTGTGCTTTTTCGGGTAGAGTCCATGGTGCCTTCAACTTTGAAATTCAAGCGAGTCTCCTCCTATTTTTGCCAATATTGTTTGCCGAATAATTTATTTCCCGGGTTATGGATCTCTAATTTGAGCATTGTGTTTTTTGTTGCAGAATGTGTGTTTGGGAAACAAGTCCGCGAGCTGGGCTCTCAGTGGATCCCAGATCTTGGAGTCCCTATTGGAGTGCTTTATTGCATGAAGTGCGAGTGCGTTCCGGTAAATATACACAACCTGGGTAGGAAATCTAGAATGCATGTATTTACAGTACCTTATATTGATGCACTTCTGAACATTATTTTGTGTATTGTTTCAGTTCAGTACAAGCGATTTTTCGCGGCGGAGCGCAGTTGAGCGAAGCGATTTTTTTTGTCTGGGCCTATCACAGTGTGGGGAAGAGACATCATGAATGGATGTGATTGGTCCAGACAAAAAAAAATCGATCCGCCAAGTTTCGCTCCCCTGCAAAAAATCCATATCCTGAACTAAGTTCAAGATATAAATAATACTACCACCGTTGTTGTCTACAATTAATATGAGCTTTGCCTGATGCTTCACAATTGGTCATTGTTGCGAATGTTGCGATCGTGACTGCGGCGTAAAATGAACCGTGACCATCGCGTATTATGTTTTGTTAGCCCATCAGGATGTTCAGTAAAAATGTATCTAGAATCAGCATTAAAACATTACCTATGCAAAAATCGTCTCTAAAATGGGTAACTATTTATTAACGATGAATTCTTCATCTTGCGTGATCACCATGATCATGTAAGCTAGTAGTACAAGAAAGATAGATTCCAACCTCGGAAAAAATATGGACGTCCTGAAAATGTGGTATTCTGTTTAGAATTGAGTGCTCTACTACATATCCAAAATCGCCAAAAATCGCACCCGGGGGTTTTGAGTTATTGGAGGGGGGTAAAAAATTGCAGCTAAAATTGGAGGGGATGAAACTCGTCAATCCATTGGATGCAAATACGTTATAGTTCGACGCATCATATCCCGTTGATACCCATTTTGGCACAAAATGTGTCGATCATTGTTGAAAGGGGGTCATGGAGGAGCGAAGCTCTTCTAGGTTTTCTGGCCATGTAGAACCGATCACTACAAGTTTGGTATCTTTTCCGACTAAATTCAATCTTCTGAACTTGAATCCGATGTGTAAATTTGGATGAAAACAAGTTTTAGTTGACAATTTTGACGGTTTTTTTTACTCTTAGAGGTGTTCATCTTTGATAATATTCCAGAGGCCATTAAATTGGAGAGTATTTTTCACGAAAATCGTTTAAACTTATCGCTATCGATTTTTTTAAGACATGATTGAGTTCAGAAGATGTGATTCAGTCCGAAACGATACCAAACTTGCCGATATTGCTTCGAAATCAAAGAAAAAGTGAAAATCGGCCACATGTGTCAACTTGAGCCCCCCAGCCCCCTTCCAAGAGGAGAAGGGGGTGGCTACACCAGTTGAAAAAATCAGGATATATCACAGATCTAGAAAACACCTTACTTCCGCTTACAACATCGAGTGCGAAAGAAAAGGTCCAAAAAGCCCCCAGAAAACCAGAACAACCCCCTTCCTCTCCCCCCCCCTGGTGAAAATTGAGAATGGCTCCACCCCTCAAAACTTTCATTCTTAACCATATTTCACAAAAATTGGAAAAATTGGCTTCGGCACGAAATGCAGAATTCATTTTAAATACGGCTTTAAGCCGCCGGACTAAAAATCTGGGCTCAATCGGAATGAAATTATTATCGGGTACTTAAAATTCTGGAGTTTTGTTACTGTGACAAGTAATGGGAATGGAGAGCTAAAACTGCTTTTTCAGTGATGTTGATGCGACATGATTTTGAAACGCCGAAGGAAGCCAAAACACTTTTTTCTGCTAAGCCGTCAAAATTTTGACATGTTGATTTTATATTCTTGTTAAATGTGCTTCAAATAATGAATAAATAAATAAATCAATTTATAATGAAGGAGCGGAAATAAACTGGAAGTATATTTTCCGCTAAAATCAAACCGCTCAGCCTATACGCCTGCAACCTGGATCAAATTTTGGTCCGCGTCTCTCCTACTATAAAAGCCGCTTTCTTTCGGCCAGGATCACGGATCATGATCCAGAAATCCGCTCACGGGGTTGGTTGGCTGTGTCACGTGCACCCAATCCAACCAATTCAGTCAGCGGATTTTCGAATCATGATCCGTAATTTTGGCCGAAAGAAAGCAGCTAATATCAACATGCCGCAAATTTGAAATACCCATACCTATATATCTTGTTCACTTTTAATTTTCAGTAGAATGACTTTATGGGGCAAAAATTAAGTGACAAGCCCGGGGCTACGGCTACGCTAAGGGCACCTGCAAAGTTTTGGAGAGAAACTATCAGCGGCCATCAACCGTAACCTCCCAGCGCTCCACTTGTCACTTTATTTACTGAAAATTAAAAGTGAACGGGATCTACATAATAAATTCGATGCATACTATCACTTCACCAAATCAGCGTTTTTGCTTGGGTTTTTGCTTAAATCTAGTATCGGATACTGACCTGCAAGAATATAAATTACTTCCGTCACTCATTATCAACAACTGACGTATTAGCTGCGTTCCTTTTATCATCTGAACTGAGGATTCTCACTTCAATTGCTGATGGTTATGTCTCTCTCCCTCTTATATGCAATTCTCGCTTTTTCTATCTTTAACTGAAGTGAGATTATCTGAGATTCCGTGTAAAAGAAATACATCTATTATTACTGGAACTGACTGACGCGAACAATCAAAACTGAAGAGTTATGTCATCCGGCAAACTTCTCGATGCTGCTCTCTTCGCCTAATTTGAAATATCGGCTTTCCCATTGTCAGGTTTTCCGCCTAATGCTCACGTCATATTTTTCTTGACAACTCTTTCCTCATACAGAATTTGCTATCGACTTGATTGTTTCATTTTGTAGGTCAGCTTTTCATAACGCACCTAATGATTTGGTTACGTGCTGAGGGGGTGTCCTTGTTTTTAGCTCCACCTGTATATTATACAGATGACGAATATAAAGGTAAAGGTCACGGGGGTCGGTGACCGACACCTATTCCAGTACGGTTTTTACATCTTTGAATGCAACAGTCTTACAACGCCCATGCAATTTGAATTACAAGTTTCCAGCGAATTTTTACAACGCGGCACAAAATAAAATATTTGTGGGTGTATGGGAGAGGAGGAGGCGAGTTTCACAATTATTATTTTCCGTTGTACCTACTTACATATAAGCTAAAGGCACCTTCTCAATATATACAGATAATATAAAAGAAAGTAGGTCTTGATTTTGTTGACGTTTCTTGCAAAATTGAAAAAAGCCGCGTCTTAAAATTATTTCACTGGGCTATACTTACTCCTCGGCATACCAGGCAGGCGTCGTAATTCGCCCGTTAAATTTTAATTGTTCATGTGACGCTCCTGCGAAATTATGTTCATTCCGCAAATATTTTCGGCGTCAAAATAAATCTATAAAGTTTTGATCAATGTTTTAATACCTACACAACCTTTTCAAGAACATTGGCCGTCAAGTTCAGAGTTTTGGATACACAATATCGCATTCATGAACTTATTCTCAAATCGATCAACATTATCAACTTAATTAAACAGTGACTTCTTTTAAATTAGACCAATCATGTGTTAGCCGCTAATCCGCTATACAAATAAATGTTCATGCGATTGGTTCACTTATCTCATGCCCGCATCATATATAGTCGTTGCTCGAGGTCTACCTTGTACTTCAGTAATACTTCCGAGCTGAAACTCCACCAAACTTTAGGCCTCTCACCTCGCGTTCCGCCAAAGTTGTGTTAATTAACACACTGTTAGAGAAACTTCGTTTGATCAGTTCATGTCAGTTGGCGGCAGAAATCCAGGTTTCACAAAAGATAATGAAGGAATGACTCATTCTCTTGAGATTTTTCACATGATTAAACAACTAGAATTAGTCGGAACCAAACCCATTCAACAGCCCAACAGCGTGGTTATAGCTTATAGGATCAACACTAGGTATGTTAACTTTTTGGTGGAACCCACAATCAACCTTTTATAAAGTGCTGAATGGTTTTGTGTTTTCGTCATATCGTTTGGTAGCATTTTTCATTTTAGCTATCATGTTTACCTGATGAGTATGCTTTGACCGCTCGATTTTTCACAATTTTATAAACAATAATGGGTAGTAGCATGGGCGCCCAGAGGGGGGGGCAAGGGGGGGCACTTGCCCCCCCCCTGGCTCCGGAGCAGCTGAATAAATTCTTCCTTACGAAAAAAAATTTTTTTTCGAGAAAGGAAAAAAAATTCATTTTCGAAAGAAAAAACTTTGAGAAGGTAATTTACATTTTCTTGAATTGTTAGAGCAATTTGAAATTTCATTAGGCTTCTACCTAAATTAGATAGCTACCCGTAAGAACACCAGGGGTTTCTTTTAACATAATGAACGAGTGTAACAATTGACCTCTATATCAATCATGGCAATAATTGAAATTTTCTAAACCTCTGGTTCAAAACACTAGGGGTTTTTTCAAGATAATGAACGAGTGTAACTATTGACCTGGCTATTTTGAAGTAAATTTTTATACATTTTGTACAAAATTACAAATTTTAATAAATTTCTCTAAAGTCAAGTTTAATTTTCAAATATTTTTCCTTATTTTTCGCACAATAATTATCATCACCATTATTATTATTATTCGAAAAAATTTTCGCCTGCGGCGCTAATCTAAAGGACTTCGCAAATTAGGCCAGGTAGGTATGTGACGTTCTCTAACTAAAGCTATTTGCCCCCCCCTGACAAAAATTCTGCGGGCGCCCATGGGTAGTAGTCCCAGGGCCGGACTGGTCTGGAAGGACTCACCGGGAGAAGGCTTGAAATCGGCCTCGAAATAAAAAGGATCAAAGCCCAAGCGGGTTAGCGGGGGCATCGCCTCTCGGAAAAAATTTCGAGATTAGAGAGGCTAGCCGCTTCGAACGTTCCCCTTCTTCTATGTAAAATAATAAATAAACTGCTCAACAATGAAAGTGTTACAAAGCAAAAATTTACCCAATTTTGAACCGCTATAACTTTTGATTGGCGCATATGATTCTAATTTTGTTTTAATTACTGTATAGCCCAGTCTTTTGGTCATCTTTCTTGTCAATATGAAATGCATAGAGCTTTTCATAAATTATCTACAGGGTGATGAACAGAGCAGTGCAAAATTGATGAAAGTTCAACATACCCCCGTTTTCGCAAAAAAAAATTTTTTGGGAGTATCTACACCAAATTTATGAAGAATGATGTGTTCCCTCGAAACGGTTTTTGAATTTTCGGGATTCCAGTCGAAACAGCCAAAATGTGATTTTTTATTGTGAATACTGCACCGGGTGATCATTTGAAAACTATCCACCTGCAATAACTCCCGATTCCTAGTGAATATTTCTTCGAGCAAAAACAGGTCGCTTTTTATATCAAAGGGGACATCTTATACATAAATTGGCAAATTTCTATCTTAAGCCCCCACTCACCCCAACTTTGAAATTTCAAATGACATGACCTACCTTGCGATATATCAAATTGAAGAAAATTAAATTTTCTTTCTGAAAAAAATATTCACAAAAATTTTAACCCCACCTTCCTTCGCCCTAAACATTCTCTGACTGTCTTATTTTTAACTCTGGACCTCTCAATTGTTTTTTATTCAGTCAGTGTTAGCATAGAAAACATCGAAGAAAGGAATTTTCGGTGGAAAAAGTGCTGCCCAAATTGACCCTTTCACTCTCCCCCACCTCAACTTCAAAATTTAACGAAACACCACCTACTTTGTGATACATCAAATTGAAGGGAATTGAATTCTCTTTCCGAAAACAATTTTTTTGAAATTTTCAACCCCTCTCCAAATGAACTAGACATTTGGAGTGTTTTGTGAGAAAAATGGGGGTTTTAAAAAATTTGAAAAAAAATTTATTCATGGAGAGAATTTCATTTCCTTCAATTTGATGTATTACAAAGTAAGTATTGCCATTCCAGATTTTTGAGATGAGGTGGGGGGAGCGAAAGGGTGAAATTTGGGTGGCATTTTTTCCACAGAAAATTATCTCTACCGATGCTTTGCAGGATGACGTTGACTGTGCATTGAAAAGAATTGAGAGGTCAAGAATATTAAATTGGACACTCAGAGAATTTCAGGAAGAAGGGGGGTGGAGTTAAAAATTCTATGAATATTTTTTCGGGAAGAGACAAACAGATAAACAAACAGATAGACAGATCTTATTGACAGAATCCCATTTAGAGGACCAACATTTCAAGAAATGATGCCAAACATGCCTATGTTTTGAAATTTAACGGAAAGGCAAAAAATTCCAAAATGGCGGGAATGTGGTTGATCCAGTTCTAATGACGTAGTCCCATGTTGACTAAAGAGAGTAAAACTTGACCTTTTTTCAATGCTAAAAACCCGAATTTTAGGAGCAGTACCAAAAAGTACGCTGCCAATTGAGCTTTTCTTCACCCCTACACTGGACAATGAGAACGTGTTGCAAGTCAAATTGCTCAGAATTGTTCAGTGAAGAAGCCTACCAAGTGGCGTCATCTGGATATGAAAAGTTCTAATGTTTTTGCGTTGCTAGAGGAATAATATACAGTATTTACAATAAAAAATCACATTTTGGCTGTTTCGACTGGAATCCCGAAAATTTAAAAACCGTTTCGAGGGAACACATCATTCTTCATAAATTTGGGGTTGATACTCCCGAAAAAAAAATTTAACGAAAACGGGGGTATGTTGAACTTTTATCAATTTTGCAGTACCATGTTCATCACCCTGTAGAAATTTTATGAGAGGCTCTATGGATTTCATATTGACAAGAAAGATGGCCAAAAGATTGGGCTTTTCAGTGCTTGAAACAGAATCAGAATCGTTGTTGTCAATCAAAAGTTACAGCGGTTCAAAATTGGGTGAATTTTTGCTTTGTAACACTTTCATTGTTGAGCAGTTTAAATAATAATACGGTTTTCCCTGATAATACCATGTAATCCACAAAATTCGTTATTCTTTGGAGCCGAAAAATTGGGCCATTCAGCCAGTTCAATCTACCTCGTTCGCTATAAATGGACTGATATAGCGACAGTTCTCTTGAGTCTTGACTGAGCGAGAACTGGAGTCGCTCCAGCTCTGCCAAAATTCGAATGAGTTCCGTGTCAATCCTATTTCTATACGCACGGCACAGAGCTCATTCCGTTCTAAATGTGCGACACAGAAGATTATCCCTACGATTACCTGATCAACAAGAACTGCCTGCTCAGTGAGCTACGAGAAAATGCGAGCTCAGATCGCTCAAGGTCAGGGAAAGATAGTCTTCTTAAATAAGCAGTCATCTCTATCGGAGAACACCTTTATGAGTGACCGTACAGGTTTTGCTATCTCACTTTATTAAAAACGTCTGTTTCCTCGAATGAGTCGAATGGACTGCGCAATGCTCATTTTTTTGTTCAAAGCTGCACTAGTTCCGAGCAAGCGAGTCGAAAACGCTTCAAGTACTCAAGTAGGTATGTATCGTGTGATCAAATGAATTCTTATTTTAGGTAGGCTGTGGCCTGGTCAAATTCAGGGGTGCGAAGCTGCGTTTGGCTAGGCCACAGCCTACCTGAAATAAGAATTCATTTGATCACACGATACTATGTACCTACTCGGCTAAGGCCCAATATTTCAACTGGAGTCAAACTTTCGTCCAGTAAAACTTGGTTCACTATACTGCAGAGATATCCTTTCCAATTTTCCTGAGCTGTTAGGTTTGGGCAATGGTTACCATACATTTCCGGTTGGCACGCATTCAAACGGCTCTCATATTGTCAACTCAACAGTGATATAAACGGTTTTTTCGTTATTCAATTCTAAAAAATATGCCACTTCTAATTATGAACATCATACATTATTTTATCTACGACGATTTTTGAAGTATTGAAAAACTGTTAAAAACTGTCGAAACTGAATGACAACCACGAAAGGAAATAAAGTTTATCTTCTAACACGTCGTCGCGGCAAAGGAATGAGAAAAAAGTTCCGGAAATACTTGATCTTGATTATTGTACACATTGAGAATAAATCACAAAATAAGTAGATAATAGTAATTCAAATACCCGGAATTGCATGCATCGGAAAATTAATTTGATTTTTTGTAGGTATAGGGAAGATTTGGTCCTAAAGACATGCAGACCAGACCCCAAGATCTTTGATCTCCAATGTTGATGAGCGCATTTGCTCCCAGATTTTCTATATAATGTATGAGCTGTAAACTCCCTTAACTCTGACAAAAACTAACTTTTGAAATATTAAATATAAGTAATATTGGTAAACCTAATAATTAATACAAGATTAATTTGCTGATCTTTTCAAAATTGATTCTACATTGTTACTTTTGTTCCAGCAACAGCGGAAGCGCCGGATTGTGGCCAGAGTCCAGTGCAGGAGTATAAAAAATGAATGTCCTGAAACTACATGCGAGGAACCGGTGCTTCAGCCAGGACGGTGCTGTAAAACATGTCCAGGAAGTTTTAACAGTAAGTTATGAGGATGCGAATGATAATAAATTCTGGCGTGGAAGTTGGAGGCGATATAAATATACAGTATTGTTACGGAACTTGTCTAATGGCCATAGAGTGACTGTCCTAATTATATATTTGGATTTTTTTGTCGTGCATCAATTAAACGACATGGGGAGTCTGACTGCGCGGTGCTTTTGGAAAGGCGAACTTCGGGAAAGCTCAGCTCGCATGAATCCAAGTATTAATAGGTACATCGATTTATTCAATTGCATTCCACAGCTTGACGAAAAAATACTATACCTAATATTTTTCACACCCGGCCACTGTGACTGTCAACGAGTCCTTTATTTTTCACGCCGTCTCGCCTGGTGTCTGTCCTCCGACATATTCAAGGGCGTCGACGGCAAAACTTGACGTTTGGACGGCGACGGACGCTTGAGCTAAATTTAGATAAATCCACCAGAAATAGGTATACCTTCATTGGAATTCGTTGCAGTTATTATCAAGTAATAATAATATAAACATCGACCGCCAGTACCACCACTAATCCAAAATAAAATAAAAATTGGTATTATTTCCTGTCGTTGACTGACGATCGACATGATTGGTCATATTCAAATGGCAAATCTAATTTATTAGAACTGAAGGTATCAGGTCAACTACTGTATAGCAATGATTTGTAGTAAATATTGCCGTCTCGCTAGTGTCCATAAGCGCATTAATAGGAACCTTTTGACTTCGAGTGTGGTCTGCAAAAAATTGTTCTTCTTTATAACGTTTCTTTTGGCGTGAGAATTTCCACAAGAAAAGATTCAAAAAATGTTTCAACTTTTATTTTTGAAGTTTCTGAACTATTCGGTTGGTCCCTCAACGGATGTAGGGCAGAAGATCAAGATCAATCACATGGTTTTGAACCAAGGAATTTTTTTCAGGATTTTTTTGAGAAATTGGATCTTTCACTTCACACAAGCCTGTACAGTACCTAAATGGAGAACGAGTCTATACCCACTAGTTGATATTTTCAATTCAGAAATCTTGCCACAATAAGAGTTCACTAGAATCTTTTAAAATGAAAAAAAAAAAACAGAAGGGTTCGAAGGACCACCATTTGACTCTTGATAACTTCAAAATAAAAAACGAAGAATGTTTTGAATATTTTTTGTAGGGATCATAAATGTTTTCATCATACCTATTGTGTATTGTTCTGGTCCGACACTTTTGCATCACCCTATATGGACAGGTTCAGGGTCCACCATATAAGTGACTGACTGACCTGATTTTGTGAGGATTTTCCTCTCAAAGTACATGAGTTATATTATTAGTAGCTAGTGAAAATTGGAATTTGGATCTTCAAATTCTGTACTGTAAGCAGGTGAAGCTTGCCAGATCACTCACTGGCTGTGGAGCTGTACATTAAGGATGCCCCGTCATTTTCGTTTATTTGAATTTGGGAAGAATTCAGACGGCAGACGGCAGAAAGCGTTGGATTCCGCTTTTTGACTCATAAGGTTATAAATTATGAACTTATGACACAAGTCAACTATGTTGTACTTTGAAAGGAAAATCGTTACAAATTTAGGTCACAATATAGGTATGTATGGCGGACCTTGTATTTTCTGACAGAAATTCAAGTTTCATCATTCCATATAGTGCGTGTTAAACTAGCCAATGAGGAAGCCTAGTGCGCATAGCCCTATAAGCCCATAACACTCACGAATCTAGAACTTTCAATACATACTTAATACTTGAAAAACAATTTTGGTCCATCTAACTTTTCACCTGAACTAGGGTGATTTTGGGTCGCTGAATCCCAATATAGACCAAGAGCTAGCAACATTTTATTTACCTCATAAGCAAAATGCGGTTTGACTTTTGGGGCATGTAGAGATTATGATTGGCTTCCATAAAATATTTGTCTTATGAAAAACACGCCTTGCTTTCTCACGAGGCAAGCAAAGAAATGGGTCATTTAACAGCTATATTCAAGAGCGGTTTTTCTAGTGTTCTTAATCGATATAAATATCAATTTCATCAGGAATGGATAGGTTGAACTATCTTTCAACTAAATTGAATGGAACCGAATCTCGGAATGCATTAGAAACTACCAAGAACCAGACTTTCTCAACTGGCATGTTCAAGCTAGTGGGCTAAGCCGAGCTGTTTGGATCGTATTTGATGGCCGATTGTCAAATCATGCCTACTAGAAAAACCGGTGTCAATTTCCGACCGCTTGGAAATCTGGTTTTAGGTAGCTTCTAATGCATTTCTATATTCTTATCCATTCAGTTTTGTTGAAAGATAGTTCAATCTATCCATTCTTGATATAATTGATATTCATATCGATTAGGAACTCCAGAAAATCCGCTGTTGAATACTGCTGTCAAATGGCCTCTTTCTTTGCTTGCCTCGTGAGAAAGCAAGGCGTGTTTTTCATAAGACAAATATTTTATGGAAGCCAATCATAATCTCTACATGCCCCAAAAGTCAAACCGCATTTTGCTTATGAGGTAAATAAAATGTTGCTAGCTCTTGGTCTAATATGTCATAATTGGTTTCATTGTATCAGCTCTAGTTATTGAGATTATTATTTTCAACAAATGAATCGTTTTTAGTATTATTATCGATGTAATTATGTTGATTTTACACTAACGAAATTTCTATTGTAAGTTTTTCTGAAATAAGACGATGAAGGACTGTCACATAATAAAGTTTCAGCAATAGTCAGTCTATATAGAGGTCTCACTTGCCCTATGCATGGTCTATAGGAGGTGTTTCAGTGATTGTCACTTTTTTCGGATTTTAATTTTTTTTACTCATGTACCTACCTACGTTTTGACGAAATTAGCTTAAATTTGGCATAGGGTGGGTTGTCGAAATGATCCACCTACCTGCCAAATTTCGAAAGAATCCAATTAGTGGCGAAGGAGTTAAGAGGGTCATTAATTTAGAAGCATCCAAAAAAAAACATTGACTTTGACAGGTAGGTAGATGATTTCGACAAACCAGACTATGCTGTATATAAGCCAATTTCGTCAGAAAGTTCCTGGGTAATAAAAATTTTAATCCGGAAAAAATGTAAAACACCGAAACACCCCCTATAGACCATGCATAGGGCAAGTGGGAGCTCCATATGAAGACCGACTATTGCTGACACCTTATAATATGTGACAGTCCTACATCGTCTTATTCCAGAAAAACTTATAAAAGAAATTTCGTTTGTGTAAAATCAACATATATTACGTTTCCATGGAGAATTGAAATCGATTTGAAAACGGTATCGGGATTGAATACGGAAGTGTTCACATGAGTGGTTCGAACTCGGTATTCAAATCGATTTGAATTCTGTTTAAATATCTGTCATGTAAGTTTAACCCTAACCTAAAACTATCCCAACTTAACGTATCAAAGAAAGTGCAAGTACTCTGCAAACTGCAAGTGTGCAGAAGGCAGAAGTGCAGACAACAGGTGCAAGTATGAATGCGACCCTCGATGCGACCAGAACAGCGGTTTTACTCATTGCTATGTATCAGTTTCTGTTTGTTGATGTTTCGATCCAATCCAATTGGGTTTCCATGAGTATTATTTCGATCCGATCCCGATACGATCCCAGAATTTGCCGAATCGACCTTGAGACTCAAATCGATTTGAATACGATGTTGCAAGCGTTTACATGCAGTTTTCAATCCCGATACCGTTTTCAAATCGATTTCAATTCTCCATGGAAACGTAGTAATAGTTACCTACATCGGTAATAATACTGAAAACGATTAATTTATTTTGTTCAAAAAAATAAAAATTGTAATCTCAAAAACTAAAGCTGGTACAATGAAACCATTGACATATCGAGGGCTTCACGGCAGTACCTCGGAACTGAAAAATGGAACTTTTTACAGGAGTGCAAAAAACTTATTTACAGTCCAGGAATAGTACCTACAAAAAATTACGATATTGTTACGTATTTCGCGTACGGGTTCGATCATAATTGAGACGATCGTTTTAAAACACACACTGTTTATCACTGCGTCCTACAATAAATACACGCCAACAATTATCTACACTGATCGTTTTTTGAAGTGGTTCGCGTAAAAAATTGTTCTACTTTGATGGGTTGTAACTTTTGAATGGATAGATGTTTTTGTTGAGTTTCTTTTTGTCAGAAAGGGCGTTTCTATGGCAACAAGTGTGCTCAACTGCATTTATTTGTAATTATTGATAGTGATTTTACAGGGTGATTTGTAAAGATATGATGTTTATATCAAATTAACTGATGTGCATGAGGTAAATGGGTCACCCTGTATATTTCATTTCAAGGTCATCATAGCCTTAGCGCTGCATGTTTTTATGGGTTCTTGTCTCACTCACTAGGCTTTGAAGATATCAATTTTTAATTCACTGCATGTTTATTTGCGTGAAAAAATCGAAATATCTTTGGGAGTAATAATGTTCTGACATTTATGTCAATTGAATTGTTTGTTAAAATGCCGCCTCTACAAGATGCAATTCTTGAAAGAATAATCGAAATGGTTTCGGCTGGTGTCTCTCGCAGGGAAGTAGCACGACGCTCTAATATTGCATACAGTATAGGCGATTGACCTTATTGGGAAAAATGGCCGTTTCTTCGAGGAAGTTTTAGGGAATTAATTTTCAGAAGAGGTGTGAGTTGCCGCAGGCAACGGCGGCTGTTGCGTCAATTGGTGGCACGTCAAAACTGTCACTTTGCTGTCTTGTGCAGCCCACTGACAAGCAAACTTTTGTTCCTGTGAACCCTCGGGACCCTGTAGACTCTTTATTGAGCCCCATGTTGATGACCAGCGTCGTCGCAGACCTTTCTCTAAATCATCCATAGCTTCCGCCCAAGGAAGAGCAACAGACTCTGTCAAGAAAAGAGCCAAGAAAAAATCACATCGGGCTGGCCGTGCAGAGTCAACCACCACCTACCTTTTTTCCTCGCTTTTTTCTAAAGATTTTCTGCTTGGACTTCAGCTGGAGATCCGCATTTTTCATTCTAATAAGCTTACCGTAGCAACCTTTGTGTTCGGGACGTAAACGTTGTCTTTTTTTTACTGCAATGTAGGGTGCTAGGACAATTCGTCCCGCGGACAATTCGTAGCGGACAATTCGTCGCGGACAATTCGTCCCGCGGACAATTCGTCCCGCGGACAATTCGTCCCGCGGACAATTCGTCCCGCGGACAATTCGTCTCGCGGACAATTCGTCGCAAGTGAAGGCTTCGGAAGGTAAGGGGGTAATATTACACATGAAGACACAAGGGGGCTCAATAAAAGGATCTAAAAATCATAAGCAAATACAAGGGGCTCCGACAGAGATCCGAACGCCACGAAAAAATGCAACGGGGCTCAGCAAGGCTTCAAGCGATATTAAAAACATAAGGGGGCCTTATGGAGCTTCGAGAGGGCTCCGAATATCACATAGAGGCACAAGGTGCTTACTACTGCTTCGAAAGCCATGGAAAGATGTAAGGGGGCTCAGCATGCATGGCTTCAAAAGACGTTGAAGAAACAGGGGGGCCCACGGCAGCTACGGATGACACAAGAAGATAACAGGAGGCTCACTGGAATTCTGATAGTCGCATTGAAGAACATAAGGGGGCTCACTAGGGCTCCAAGCTACACTCATGGAAACGAGGGGGCTCACTAGGGTTGCAAGCTACACGTATGGACACAAGGGGGCTCACTAGGGCTCCAAACTACTCTTGCGGGCACAAGGGGGCCCGATAGAGCTCTGTATATCACATGAAGGCACAAGGGACTTACACTAGGGCTTCCAGCAATGTAAAAGCGCACAAGATGGCTTACTGGAATTCTGAAAGCCACGAAAACACAAAATGGGGCTCATTAGGGCTCTTAACGACACATAGAGCACAAGGGGCCTAACAAGAATCTGGAAATCACGGGAAAATGCAAGGGGGCTCCGTAGAACTTCATATAATATTGGTTACACAAGGGGGCCCGGGGGGCTCTTCACAGCAAGAAAAGGCAAAAGGGGGCTCACTGTATGATACTCTGAAAGCCAACACAAGTGGACTAATTGGGGCTCCAAACTACACATAAGGGTACAAAGGGGACCCAATAGAGCTCCAAAAATCATGGAAATACAACAAGGGGGCCCAATGGAGCCCTGTATAATCAAAAAAGACAAAAGGGGGTAACTGGGTTTCTGGAAGCCATTAAAAAACAAAAGGGGCTCACTAGGACTCCAAACTACACTAACCGGCACAAGGGGGTCCGATAGGGCTCCGAATATCACATAAAGGCACTAGGGAGCCCAAGGAGCTTTATATAACAACAGAAGGCAAGAGGGGCTCACTGGAATTCCGGAAGCTACGAAAAAACACAAGGGGGCTCATTAGGGCTCCATACTACACTTGAAGACACAAGGGAGGCTCGATAGGGCTCTGAATATCACATGGAGGCACAAGGTGCTTACTGCTGCTCCGTAAGCCACTGAAAGATGTAAGGGGGCTCAGCACGGCTTCAAAAGACGTTCAAAAGACGGCAACAGGGGGCTTACTGGAATTCTGATAGTCATGGAAAAATACAAGGGGGCTCACTAGGGCTTCAAGCTATACTTATGAACACAAGGGGGCTCACTAGGGCTCCAAACTAGACTTGCGGACACAAGAGGGTCCGATAGGGCTCCGTATATCACATGGAGGCACAAGGGATTTACACCAGGGCTTCCAGAAATGCAAAAGCGCACAAGATGGCTTACTGGAATTCTGAAAGCCACGAAAACACATGAGAGGGCTCGTTAGGGCTCCAATGGATACATAGGACAGAAGGGGCCTATGAAAAATCCAGAAATCACGGGAAAGTGCAAGGGAGCTCCGTAGAACTTCATCTGATATTGGTGACACAAGGGGCTCTTTATAACGAGAAAAGGCAAAAGGGGTCTCACTGCATAGTAGGTACTGAAAGCCAATAAAAACAAAAATGGACTGATTAGGGCTCCACACTACACATAAGGGTACAAGGGGACCCGATAGAGCTCCGAAAGCCATGGAAATACGACAAGGGGGCTCAATGAAGCTCTTTATAATCAAGCTTATCTGCTTGCACAATGGGGCCCGACAGGGCTCTGAATATCACCTGAAGGCAGAAGGTGCTTGCTACTGCTCCAAAAGTCGCGGAAAGATGTAAGGGGGCTCAGCAGGACTTCAAAAGACGTTGAGGAAATAAGGGGGCCCAATGGAGCTCCAAATAATACAATAAGGCAACAAGGGGCTTACTGGAATTCTGATAGCCAGACAAAAAACAAGAGGGCTCACTAGGCGCCAAACGATACACTTGCGGACACAAGGGGGTCCGATAGGGCTCCGTATATCACATGAAGGCACAAGGGACCCAGGTACACTAGGGCTTCCAGCAATGCAAGAACGCACAAGCCACGAAAACACACAAGGGGGCTCCTTAGGGCTCCAAATGACGCAGTGCTCAATAAAAATCAGAAAGTCACGGAAAAATGCAAGGGGGCTCAGTAGGGCTTCAAATGATATTGGTGACACAAGGGGGCTCAAGGGGCTCTAAGGGGGCTCATTAGGGCTCCAAATTATATTTGAAGAAACAAGGGATTAGGGGTCGAATATAACATAAAGGCACAAGGGACTTACTACTGCTGCAAAAGCCTATAAGAAAAGTGCAAGGGGGCCCAACAGAACTTCAAACGGTTCTGAAAAGACAAGGGGGCCCCCATTGAGCTCTGTATAACAGTGTCATGAAAAAACATAAGGAGGCTCAACGGGGCTCCAACTACACCTGGAGGCACATTAGGGCCCGATAGGGCTTCAACATGCCATGACGGCATAACGCTGCTTGCTGCTCCGGAAATGGAAAATTCGAGGGGCCTCAGCAGGGCTTCAAGTTACGTTGAATATAGAATAAGGGGGCCCAGTGAAGCACTTGATAACAAAAGACTGCAAAAGGGGCTTTATGGAAATCTGAAAGCAATGAAAAACATAAGAGGACTCATTAGAGCTCAAAAATTACACAAGAGAAGATAAGGGGCCCGATAGGGGCCAAATATCTCATGAAAGTATAAGGGAGCTTACTGGTGCTCCCGTCAGTGGGTGCTCCCAAAGCTTGGTGTACTAGCAAAAATTTTCGGAATGATGCAAGGGGACTAAGCAGAGCTCCAAAGACATGAAGAAACCAGGGTGCGCAGTAGGGCTCCAAATACTACAAAAAGGAATAAGGGGGCTTACTAAAGTTCGAAAAGCAACGAGGAAAGACAAAGGGACTTGTTAAAGTTAAGACAAAGGGCAAAACATTATTTTGAGACGAATTGTCCGTGAGACGAATTGACCGCGGGACGAATTGTCCGCGAGACGAATTGTCCGCGGGACGAATTGTCCGCGGGACGAATTGTCCGCGACGAATTGTCCGCTACGAATTGTCCGCGGGACGAATTGTCCGGTCACGCAATGTAGTGTATTGCTGGGGGCGTAGTCTTTCAGCTGTGGACCTCTGGGGCTAGATCTACTACAAGCCTGCTAAATATGCTAACCATAACATGAAATAAGAGACACAAATGCAAACCCATTTTCACATTATTTCTACTTGTCAAATTTCCATGTGAATAATGTGGGTATTACAGGTATCCACTAGTGCCCACCTAGGCTACTAGACGTCGGAGCATGTGTTCCTCGCAAAAACGTCCTCGACGATCAAGTACCGAGCTCTACACCAGGTGGCGTTTTTTAAATGTAAATCACCTATTGTCAATCGCGCTTCGAGCCAACGGCAACGTACCTAGTGAATGAATTTTTCCAACGTGAGAATATCACCAGAATGGAATGGCCGGCGCTTTCACCGGACCTCAATCCAATACAAAACGCGTGGAATGCTCTCCAAAGGTAGATATTAGACCGCAAAATTGAACCTCATGGAAATGAAGGGATGGGAAATGTCCTTCAACAAGCAAGAATGGGAAGCCATCCGGGTGACCTTATCAATAATGTTATCAGAAGTATGCCATGAAGATGTCAGGACGTGATGAAGAGTAGAGGTGGCCCTAACCCGTTATTGATTAGTTTTTATTTTTCATTCACAATTACATAGTAGTTATTCATTGTTATGCGTTGAAAAATAAGAAAAAAAATTGTTAACGTTTTCGTATTTTTCTGTACTTATTATGGTCAAAAAAATTATATCTTCTGACACAAATGACATAAGACCAAAATCCAAAAAAGTATGCAGGGCTAAGACATGAGGCTCTATGATGACCTTAAAATGAAATATACAGGATGACTCATTCACCCCATGCACATCAATAAATTTAATATAAAAATCATAGCTTTTTAAATCACCCTGTGAAATCACAATCAATGATGACAAATAATTGCAATTATGCAGACTTGCTGCCGAAGAAACGCCCTTTCTGACAAAAGAAAAATCAACAAGATACATCCATCAATTCAAATGTTACAACGTATCAAAGTGGGACAATTTTTTGGGTGAACCACTTCAAAAAACGATCAGTGTACTTGGAATTACCGCTGTGATTACTATTCGCTGCTAATCCGCTTGCTACCACTTTGCATTCCAATTCATAACTGCTCGCGAGACGACAACTGACACCTTATATAGGTCCGACCAATTCATCTCGAATGTTCCATGCATTAATTCTCCAGCAGTTTCCATAGTGATCCGGCATATGGATTCCAGACGACTCCTGAATAATCACACACCTTTTGCGTGCTTCCCATGTGCTCCGGAATGTCTGCACCTCCGCCAAAATGAACAGATGTGTCTTGATCGAGCGTTAGAGTCTCCCCATTCAGTTTCACGTACACGCACGCTCTGGAATGCACAAGAACGCTCCACACTTGTACACTGCGATCTAACGAGTCTAGAAAGATCGCGTGTTATCCTGAATCGCCGCTCGTAACAATATTTTGTAATGTTACCAGAGAACAGCTACTGTTTATATGTAGTTACATTGAAAATATCGTCATTTTCTGTATCTACTATTGGACTCTAAATCAGTTTTTTTTGCAGTCCTATAAAAAGTTACATTTTTCAGTTCCGAGTTACTGCCGTAAAGCCCTCGATTTTAGATTCAGCGATCCAAAATTACTTTAGTTTAGGTAAAAAATTGGATGCACCAATTTTTTTATTATTTTGTAGGCCTGTGTAATCAGTTCCACGGCGTTTTTCATCACAGTAAGCTATGTAAATAATGTGTGGTTTTAGTACGAATGGTACGATGCTAACTTGATGCTAACGTCTTGGCGGCTAGTTATAATCCAGTTCAAAATATTTGACACCTAGGGCGACTGTGAAATTTGACGTTTGAGTTAGAAATGATGTAGTTTTGCAATCCGGTTGAGTTTTAAACGTTAGATTATCATCAAACGTCCGCAAATTGATGATAAGATTTTATAAAACTCAATTTGACTTAAAAAACACATTACTTACAACGCAAATGCTAAATTAAATGTTGAAACAGCCGCCCGAAATGCCAAATATCAAATATTCTAAATGACCACATTATCTAGATGTGCTATGTACGAGGCTATGTATAATGTGACGTGATGTACGCGTGAGTGCAAATTTTCGAGATTACGTAGAAAATAGGAAAACGTGAGTTTTCTTGGTGGTGTTTGGTCAGCATCACGAGTAATTTATAATGGCACCAGACACCTGTAGAGCGCCTACTCAACGAGCATAGGTGGGTTAGGCGGTGACCAATACGAAAATAACAATTGACAACAAGTTTTTTGACATTTTGTAAGACTGACTAATAAACGTTCCCTCGTAAAAGTCGTGAACAATAATAATAGGCTGTCTGATTTCTACATGATTCTAGTGGGCTGCGATCCAAGCCGCGATTGGCCGATGACGACCAGAAACACAGTCCACTCAAATCATGTAGAAAATCAGACAGTCTATTCTATACCTTATTATTCGCCCCATGACGTAAAGTTGCGGCCTCATAAAAGTTTACACCGATGGCGATCGAGTGGCCATGCTTATTCAATTTTGACGTAACTTTGAATACGCATGGTCACACGATTGTCATCGGTGTAAATTTTCATGGGGCCGCAATTGCACCATTGGAATGAAAAATTGGTGCGATCGATAAGGTACATCGTCTCTACAACTTGATGGTTCTTCGCTTATGCTATTAGGTACTAAAACAATGGAATGAAAATGCCCACTGCTCAGAGGCACCATTTTCTGATGCTAATCACGGAGTAGTGACTACTACCTCTTCTAGCTTACACTAAAACAGCGAACAGGTGATACCAACAGGAAATGGGCAAGTTTATTTTCAAAAAAATCTTTCAACGAGAAGCTTGTGGTGTGGTGGTTAGCGCGTTTGACTACCACTCCAGAGGTCGCGGGTTCGGTCCCCACCGGGGACGGATTTTCGCCTCGAAAACTAGCTTCTTGGTTTAGTTGGAATGCTTGCTAAATGCAAGACGCGCATGTGTGTCGCATAGCACGTAAAATACGAACGATGGTGTCGACCCCATGCGATGATGGTGATCGTTAAAAGTCCCTACCCTGTGTTGGAACACACAGGGGTTCGGCAAAAATTTCCGGTATATTGGAGAAAAGCATTCACCGGCGTCGGTGTTAGGCCTCGTTGCGGAAATGGGCTGACGTAAAATAAACGAATAACAAAAAAAAATCTTTCAAGGCAGTCTATAAGTTGATATCCATCTAATGAAGTTTTTCCCACCTCACTGGGACCACTGGGCAGTGAGCATTCTCATCTCATTTTCTTTCAGTAAAGTGCCACGCTTCGGCATCATTTTCTTTAATGGCCACTACTAACCTAACAGCATAAGTGAAGAACTGCGTCCTCGTTCTGCAAATTTCGGCTTCGCGTCCGAAACCACTTATGTAACAGCCAACTCGTATCGTAAACTACTATTACAGTTATTTGTGAATTTGGGGTGCTGAAAACACTGTTTTTTGGGACTGTCCAGATGACTGGTCATTCACGTTGTGAATTCAGAACTGAAAATTTTTGAATGCAAAATAAAGTGATAAGCTGGAGCGCTAGGGAGCTACGACTACGGCTGATGGCCGGTGCCGTCTGGTTGGTGTTGCAAGTGCCATCAAACGTAGCCATAGCTCCCAGCTTGTAATTTTATATTTGCTTAAAAAGTCCTCGTTCTGAATTTAAAAGATGATTATGAAACATATCTAGGTACATTTCAACCCCTAATCCCATGTACATACACTAAATACTCGAGTCTATTATGGGCCGTATTTATAGTCAGGTCTTGATACGAGATTGTCTGAAGCACAGCTGAAGCATTGTCTTATTTCGCCGATTGGTATACAGGGTGATTCACCACCAAATGGACATAGCCTGAGGGTGGGTCCAGTTTTTCCAGGCAAACCAGGATCTGACTTTGAAAATTTTCTAACGCTGTTTGTTTTGAAGTTACAGGGTGATTCATGTATTTTGTTGATTTTTTTAATAAGCCATATCTTTAGAACAATTCAATGGATTCGATTGAAATTTTGTAAGTTAATTCTACTATTGATAATTGACACATCGCCTAATCAAGCAGTTCGAAATTTCCAGGGCCGGCCTTGATAAAAAAAACTTCAAAGTTTTTTCGAAAAAGACGTTCTGTATGTATATTTTTCCAAATTTATTTTCACATTTAGAAACTACATAAAACATGTTATAAGTATCGCAAAAAAAATTGCTTGGCACCATTGAGCTGTCAATAAAATTTTGATAGTCCTGAAAATTTTTGAGGTTGGGATTTTTTGTAAATTGATAATTTGGAATATTTGCATATGATCTATTACGACCTAAAATTTCAGCCGTTTCGTCACAAAAATTAAAAATTTTTTTTAACGTTTTCCAGTACCTAATTAGGAGCAACAAAAAATTTCATCAAAATTTTCGAAAAATTTATGTCACGTCCCTCAATTTCAGCTCAATGTGGGATAGAAATGAAGTTGAGGGATGTAACAAATTTTTTTTTTCAAATTCTGATGAAATTTTTTTTTGATGCCGAAAAAACGTGAAATTTTTTTTTACATTTTTTTGACAAAACGGCTGAAATTCAAGGCCATAATAGATCATTTGCAAATATTTTGAATCATCAATTTACAAAAAATCCTAACCTCAAAAATTTTCAGGATCATCAAAATTTTATTGACAGCTCAATGGTGCCAAGCAATTTTTTTTGCGATATTATTAGCATGTTCCATGTGGTTTCTGAATATGAAAATGAATTTTGAAAAATATGCATACGGAATGTCTTTTTTTGAAAAAAGCTTTGAAGTTTATTTTTCAAAGCCGGCCCTGGAAATTTTGAACTGTTTGATAGGGCGATGTGTCAGCTATCAATTGAAGAATAACTCACAAAATTTCAATCGAATCCATTAAGTCGTTTTGAAGATACAGCTTGTCAAAAAATTCTACGAAATACATGAATCACCCTGTAGCTTCGAAACGAACAACTTTATAGAAATTTCAAAACCAGATCCTGGTTCGCCTGGAAAAACTGGACGTACCCTCAAGCTATGTCCATTTGGTGGTGAATCACCCTGTATATGGTCCCGTACGGATTAAGCATATGGTCGAGTTGATCTCATGTCCCAAGACCTGACTATGAATACGGCGTACGGCCCTTAATCTTCAATCTTCATATTTATGCATTTTGTATCTCAATCCTGCGTTTTTCCAAGCAAATTTGCATGTTCAAAATATCATCATGAGCGAGCATCCTTAAGACGAAAATATTCTAAATCTAAATTAAATTAATCCAACTTCACGTTACCTATAAACTAGTCATTTTAACTATTTAGATGTCGCTTTTAGATGTGGTATTCTTGAAATATCCAGATTACTATACTTACTTTAATTGCTCTCTTTAAATGTGCAGATGCAACATTCTGGCTCGGCATTAAAATTATCTTGTCTTGTGGACTTGAATTAAAAAGCGCAATATTAATAAATTGTGCCATTTGAACGCCAGGGCAACACTGTTAGCGATAAATAGAAAGCCACGCAGAAAATATACACATCAATTGTGGTAGTATACCTACATACTTATATAGGGATATGTACAAGTGTTCATATAAGGACATATGCCGTGGAAACAACCGCATGCGATATTTTAATGTAAATTTAGACGAAAGACTCCGAAATCGGGCGCCAAATTTCACTTGGTAAATCGGAAAATTGAGAAAATTCCGTTTCTCCTATTCAGATCTGTTTGTCTGTTTTTTACTTTATTTTTCATAGATCAGTTTGGCATATGTGATTTTATCGGAGACGCCGAGAATATATTCTCACCTCGCGGGCGCCAGTCTGGCGTTAAGAAATCGCATTTATCACCTACAGCTTGTTCATAAAAAGTCAGTACAATCAATTAAAATATACTCATGGAAATAATGCTGATACTGTAGTGTAGGTATGAGAATTCAAATTATAAATAAAAATTGGATCTAGTATTGCGAGTCATTCAAATCTATCACCGCACAGATAGATTTTCATGATTCTTGACTTTCGAGTTTCGACATAGGTACTCGTCAGTATCAGTAAGTAAGGAAAGAAGTTGAGAGAAGCATACCAAAAGGCTCAGTTAGCTCCAACTGTTTTACCATTTTAAATGTTTTGGCTATTTATAGAATTCATTATAATTAGCGCACCTAAACAATAAACTTGATACCTACAAGTAATTTTTTCGAGATACGCAAACTGACTTAGATAATAATTACCTAGTGTGATAGTAGATTATTTACATTTTCAGTTTAATGCTACATACTTTCAACCACACTTTAACATTGTCAGATAGCTTTGTTAAATTAATCTGAATCCATCTGAGCACATCATATTCTCCGAATAGATTCATAGTGTGAAATTGAGATTTATTACTCAGCAGAGACACTATTTTTTTAGTGAACAAATTATTATGAACTCCAATTAAAATCGTAATTCATTACAGATCCTGACGTAATTCAAGACATCGTTCCACAAAATGGACTAGACGAAGAGGAAAAAAACAGCAAACGTAAGCCTATTAAAATAGCACACTTTTCGATCTACTCAAAAAAAACTACAACAATAATAATAATTGTTCTTTAGATTATGCCGCCTTGCTGACGGGACGGTCATCGTTAGTGTTCAAGAATGAAAAGCTGGCGCCCAGCAATGCCAACAAAAACAACGTCGTTGCAACCGGAAGGTTCACCTTCCACAAGAAGAACCTCCACTATTCGTTTTATATCTCTGACAAGGCTGCGAGACCGCGGACCTTGCAGTTCGGCGACAGCGACGGCAACATTCTGGAGGAATTCACGCTGTCGAAGCCGGGTGGTTTGGTCAGCAGCCAGTACCAGAATGCCACCAGGAAGGTGTGCGGTATCTGGCGGCGTCTCCCACGTGAGTACCGCAGGCTCCTCAAGCAGGAGCGGCTGGTGGCCGTGCTGATTTGGGGCGTGAAAGACCAAGCGGAGTTCACGCTGAGCGGACAAGTGATGCGGTACGTGTCGCTGGGAACGGAGCTCTTCAGCTCCCTGCTGGATCCAGCTCCTGGCACCGACAGTTCGACTATGGCGGGAGCTGGAGGCACCGCCATAGTGTCCATTTCGACGTCCGTCCCGACTTCGATCCACATCGCTGTTATCTTCAATGGACTCTTCGCTGACTATGAATATAATAAAATCCCAATCAACGTGACTTTGTCCATGGAAGATAAAAAATTCATTCTGAATGAGGTGGGTACAAGTACTCGATAGATAAATACCTACTTTAAGTATAGGAGGATAGGGTATAGGAGTATAGGATATACTCGTAATATGTCTTTGCGATTTTGGGGTAAAGGTATGGATAACCGGGAGTACATGTTCATACAGGTCAAAAAAAATTACGTACCTACCTCAAACAAGAACTAGGCCGTTCGCTCCTTTTGATTCGGAAAAAAGCCAATAGGCTCATCAAATGTTCAAGGTCGATCCCATCCGAATTTCAGATGTCGGGATGTCATACTTACTTATTTAATCAATTTACCTACCTCAAACAAGAACTAGGCCGTTCGCTCCTTTTGGTTAGAAAAAAAGCAAATAGGCTAATCAATTGCTCAAGATCGATCCCATCAGAATTTCAGATGTCGGGATGTCAAACTTATTTAATTCTCTTCGTTCTACGAGAAACATAGGGCATCTACCGTGTTCCCCACACTGCTCTGTCTTGTGCCTTCCTTAGCTCTGACTTGCATCCAAATCAGACTTTTGCTTTCTACTTCCTTCGTTGCACTTTTTTCCATGACTGCATTGGTCTGCCTTATATTATATACTTTTTCCTGGTGGCTGATGGACTTCCAGTGCTCTTGTTTAGTTACCTATGTCTGTGTCGGGTTTACGCAACGTGTGACCAATCCATTTTCACTTCATTCAACAATGACTGAATGCTGAGTAGAACAATTTGCAACAATGCTAAGTTTATTGAGGTAAACTGATTAATAGTGAAAGGTGATGATACTTCGTCAATTTCTTTAATAATTCAAGATTATTGGAACAACAGCATGACGAGTTTCGGGCTGTGATCCCATCATCAGATGCAATTGTCAAAAATTCAGAACATTACCACACAAAACGTGGCCATGTGGCATGGGCACACACAAACAATAAAGACTTTGACAGCCCCCTCTGAAAATCGGTACGGTATAGCTTGAAGAGAGACGGAATCAACCGTCTTCCACTTCCTTTTGCATTTTTCTTTCAACCTATATGGTCTTCTTACCCTTATTGCGCTGTTTCCCACAGCTTGGTATTTGAAATGCGATCGAGCCAGAATATGTCTAGAATTTTCCTTAAACATTTATTAACGAACACTTCAATCTTGTTTATGTTGTTGTGTGTTACTCTCCAAGTTTGAGAGCCAGTTTGCATACCAACAACTAAAAACTGGAATTAAATGCGAGATTACCCAACGACATAATCTTGTTGCCGTGGCTCTGTTGGCGTGTCAAGGGCGTGTTGACACTTACGGCGCTTGCGAAAACCCTGATCTGTGTGATCTGGATCACTTACGTCAGCCAATCCAGTACTCTGCCTTGAATTTGAGACTACTGGATTGGCTGACGTAAGTGATTCGGATCACGAAGATCAGGGTTTTTGTAAGGACCTTTCGGGTCTCTTCTACAGGTGTCTCAAAAGTATCGCATTCCAAGTCCAGAGCGGTATATGGAATCCACTCAAGAACACGAGAAAAATATTGAATGATGTTTATTTTTAAAAATATGCGGGGCCAAAGGTTAGGACTATTTCCGTTATACAGAGTGATTCAAAAGTGTCGGACCGTCTTGAAGGTGCGTAATATGGAAGCTGCTGGTAGAATGCTGGAAAGTTGTTAGAAACATTCTATGTCTTTTTATTTTGAAGTTATGGAGGCACAAAAGTTGGTCCTTCGATCGCTTCTACTGTTTTCGTTGTCTCAAAAGATGTTAGTAAACTGTTTATGGAAAAACAATGAGTACAAAAAATCAACCTCTGAATCTGATGAATTTTGTTTTTTGTACAGGGTGAGTCATGAATCCTGAAAATTATTTTTTTCTAAAAGTGCCTGAAGACACAATGGTCCCATAACTTATGTAGAGTACAAAACAACACAAATCATTCCAATCGAATTCTTTGGCTTCTGGTTTTTTAGGAAACTAAATTTTTGTATAGATTCAGAGGTTGATTTTTCCTACTTATTATTTTCCCACAAACAGTTTACTAAAATTATTTAAAACAACGAATATAGAATCAATCGAAGGACCATCAACTTTTATCCCTCCATAACTTCAAAATTAAAAGACAGAATTGTTTCAACATTTTCCCGCACTCTACTACACCTCCATATTACGCACTTTCAAGGTAGCCCCACACTTTTGAAAATCACCTCGTATAAAGTGATTTTTGGGAACTGTTTGTCGTAGACTAATTAGTAAAAAATATCAGCCAGAGGGTGTGCGTTGAATTGCTGCTAACGATACAGGGTGAGTCTTAAATCGATCAGGAGAATCCGCAAGGAGAATCAGAACAAACCGCGTCTGAATATCATCAGTAATTTCATAAATATCCCAAATGTAGTGATTGGTTTCATGAAAATTGTATATTTCAATAAATCAGTGATTTTTCAGGATATTCGGATGAAACTTGATATTTCCCGGTTTTTTGGTTCCTGAGTTATATTTTTTTCATTTTTGATCATCCTGTATACAGCGTCTGCACCGATCACCATCGTGGCACCACTTCTTCAAATTAAGACAATGTTCCATAGATCAGTTCTGCCAAGTGGCATCGCGGCCTCAAAATTTGCAGGGTTCGTCCAATTTATGTGGCTCAGCCGCGCAACTAAACAGGTCAGCAATTGGCGAGTTTCAAGATCGAATACGCCATCTGACGGCCAACGTGTAAACGACGTTTGTGCACGGATCAACCGCAGATTTGTGTGGGCTCTTATGAGCGTTGCGGTGTTTGGTGACTTTAATTGATTCCATCTGACTTAACGCGGCGCTGATTTTTTCCAACAAAGTACGTGAGCCACGCACGTTTCATTATCTTGAATATACTAGGTGTCGTCGGTTGCAAAAGCATTGCATTTTTAAATAAGAGTGGCACGTGTACGACGACTGGCAAGCAAAAGTGGCATCAGAATGAAAGGTGGCAAGATTTGTGATTTTGTCATAGTGACAAAAAGTGGCGGAGAATTTGTTGCGTTTCCGAGTGCGAGTCGCGCTGTGGAAACCGGAAAAAGGAAGAGTTACATTTTCACCGTTTCCCGTCGAAAGCGAAAGACGCAGGTTAGGTAGTCAAGATGACAAACAAACTTGGCACTGTGGAAAATATGACTACGAGAAAAGCCTGGGAAGTGTCGCTGAAAATAGTAACTTTATATGGCTGCATCGAAGAAGCACAGTCTGCGATATGTTT
The DNA here is from genome assembly GCA_949128115.1 of Anaspis maculata. Lineage (NCBI taxonomy): Eukaryota > Metazoa > Arthropoda > Insecta > Coleoptera > Scraptiidae > Anaspis > Anaspis maculata. Next base: position 64,277,844 of record OX421961.1, on the reverse strand, counting down.
GCATGTCCCGGACTGGCCTGCTTTGCAAGTGCATTTAAATGTTCCAATTTCACAGGAACTGCTACTACTATTTCTTTTAATTACAACCTCAGTTACCTCGTGAGGAGATTCATACAATGCGCTTGTTTGTAAACACAATCCAAATAATGTCTATGTTTGAACTGATGCTTGATTCGGTTCGCTTTCGACCACACAACACAAGAAATTGTGTCTTCAGAATTTCCTCTCCCATCAGTATCCCATCACGATACATCGAGAATCCGTTGAGGCTTGAGGCCATCCAGTGACTGAAAACCTCCATAACACTCAATTTGCTTCTGCCATTTTCGAGTTCCACCGCAATACTAATTAACCACGTTTCACGTCTGAAGGACATTAAAAACCGCCTACTACTGATAAGATTTTTGAACGCGCGGGCAACAATCCGTGCCCTATCCGACATGTTTGTTTACATGTGAAGCGCATCAGCAGTGCCACCATCGGTAATGTTACTCGCCAATTGAAGTGGGTCACCCAAAATTTTTATTCTCTTCCAAATATAAATATCAGCGGAAATCGATCACTCGAAGGATCACTCTATCAGACATCGTAAACCGTCGTCAAATCGGTTGCTTTTTTCTGCTGATATTTATATTTGAAAAGGAACAAAAATTTTGGGTGGCCCAATTCAATTGCTAACCTGTTTATTAGGTTCATGAATCCAGGCGGCGTGGGACCATGTGATAGGTCCTCTACGTTCAGTCCAATGGCCGTCACGATTAAAATTCGCTGCCAAAATAATAATTGGTTTGGGCAAGTGGTGCATTTCATTCTTAAGGGCACATACATCACTCAAATAAAAGTCCATCATTATTATTATGATTATTATATATTGGAGACCAAGGTCTGATAAGTTGAACTTACAGCAGGAAGAGCTCAGTTTGATGGTATCTGTCAGATGATTATGCTCTTAAGTGTCATGAACCCGAATCCAAGGCTAAGAGCACAGAAAAAAAAGTGTCATGATTTGGTGAACCTCAGCTTAGTGGCAGAGGTCTAGTCAGTTAAAATTGATCAAATGAACGAAAGTATGTGGAAAAATTGCACGTGAAGCCTGCCAGATAGGTGGCATTAGGCAAGTTTTGTGTGTTACACTCCGAAGTTTTTTGCTAACGGCACTAACGGATTGACGTCTGGTCAGTTGAACTTCCAGAATCTGCCAGATAGCTTTTTCAAGTATTAAGCAAGTAAAGTGGTGTGGAATATTTTGAAGTTTCATGATGGTGAAATATGCCAACGGTCGTGTTTCCGAAAATTATGATGTATAAAAATCCATTATATTGACTGAGGTCTGGTCAGTTGAACTGAATCAAGTGACCGAGCAGTTCGTGGAGAAACAATTGCAATTGGAATATGATACCAATGCTACTCCGAAAAAAAACTGTACAATAAGCAACGCGGAAAAGCTCATCATTGTGAGCAATGTAGGCAATATGAGGTCAGACTTTGTCTTTCATAAGTAAGGCGTATACTCTTAGACGAACTATGACGCATAACATTTGAAATTCAAACCAACGTGCTAACAAACGTGAGAATAACATCGTCGTACATTATTTCTGCAACAGCTTGCGTAATTATGAATTCACTTGATCACATGATATCTGTTAGTAACTGACGTTTGGTCAGTTGAACTTTTAAGGAGTGGACAAGTCTGATTTCTGCTGCATGAAGCTTGCAGCTTGAATCGTGAAATCTACTTGGAATCTCTTAGATAACTGTGTTCTCTGGAATCGTAGAACAGCTCAGTTTGTCAGTTTCTTTCACTGACTTGTGCTGTGAATTCAGTGCAACCATAAGCAAGCCTTCTTTCAAAATTTCAAACTTCTGTCAAAATACAGAAAAAGAAAGAATATTTCTTGTCATACGAAATTTTATCAAACATTGATGTAATTGAGTTTTTGTATCTAACAATATATATCTTTCAATGTTTCAGGTAGTGATGATCAAGAAACCTAAGCCTGACTTGAACTTGATCGAGTTGAGTTCACCAGTGACTTCAGCCGATTTGCGATTGCTCACCAGAGGAAGACTTCTCCTATCAGTCGGATCAATCTCACAGCCAGAAGCTCTCCGTTTGAATGGAAATGTCGTCACCAAAGCTACTTGTGAGCTGTTTCAGACCACTCTGGCCTCAAGCTCTTCCGACCGAAATGCCAATCGCTTCGGCACTTCTGGACTGGCCTGGTTGTACTTGAACCACGAGGGAGCTCTAGTCTACAACGTGCAGATCGACAACTTGAGGGCGGAACAAATGCCAGCTGCTATCACTTTAATCGATGTCAGCACCAAACGCAGGACCGAACTGGAGGATTTGACCCCGTCGTTCTCTAACGGTTGGGCGAATGGCACTGTCGATAAGCTCAGTCCGAAAGTTTTGGAGCCTCTGTATTCGGGGAACTTGGCAGTGAACGTCGCTACACAAACCGAGATCAGCTTGATAAAGGGAAGGTTGACAGCAAAGCCTGTCGCAGACGCAAGAGATTCTCCTGTGCCGTTTTTGTTGAAACGTGAAAACTATTCGTTGCCAACCTCAGCAGTAGGATTAGCTTGGGTTTCTGTGGATAACGATTGTCATTTGCAGTACGAGTTGTCAATGTCCGGCTTGGGAGACAACAGCAGAAGGTTTGAATTGCAAATGGATTTCTTGCCGATGTTAGCACCCGGTGCTCCCGTTATCACGAGGTACTTGGACGATTTTCAAGGGAACCAAGCAGATGGAAGTCCAATCAACACGCTAAACAGGGAAGAGCTCAATCGGTTAGACACCGGAGTAACCTTTCTCAAAGTCAAAGACAGGGAATCCAAAATTGTCCTGTTGACAGCAACCATCCAGCACGTGCTGATTCCTTCAGCTTGTCGACCAGCTCTTACCGACAATAATGTCATGCCAGCCCTGATTTCAAACGATCAAGGTCAGGACCAGCCGTTCGGTCACTGCTTCATCGAGGGCAAATTCTATCAAGAAGAAGCACAATGGACTTCTGCCGACGATCCGTGTACCATGTGCTACTGCCAAAACGGAGTTACAAAGTGCGACACAATGACATGTCCAGACGTACAATGTCCGTACAACAGTACAATACTGCCCGGCGAATGCTGCCCCATATGCTTGAACGGCAATCAGGATGCGGAATCGTACAGGAACGCACAACCGTTGAAGTGCATTTTCAACGGGAAGCCGTACTCGCCGGGCAGTAAATTCTATCCATTTTTAATACCAAATGGATTCGATACGTGCACCGAATGCACGTGCGATGCCGTTTACTTGGAGATCAAGTGTACGCGCAAGAACGAAAAAATGTGCTGCAAAAATTGCCCGTCCGAAACTATCTTCAACGACACCATGCTGATGGGAGACGACCACGTTCCAAGCATGGACGGCCACAGCATGCCCAGGAAGGAGATGCCGACGCAGTCCCCTCAACAAACCATTGATGCAGGCGGTTGCAGAAACTATTACAATCCGAACAAGCCGTACCCCAACGGCAGTGAATATCATCCCTTGATTGATTCACTTGGGGAGTACAAATGCGTCACTTGTAAATGTCAGGTAGGTCACGACCCTCTAGTGAGTTCTTTTATTGAGCGATCAACAAAATTTCCATTCGGAGTTGCCTTCGGACGGTTGATTTTCATCAACAAAGCGACTCGATTCGCTGAATGACTCCAAATGTTCACAGGAAAGTCAATTCCAGATGGAAATTTTGTTGGTCATATGACTCAACCATATTGAGAATGACTCTCATCTACTCCCGTATCGTACTTAATCCAGTCAAATTAAGCATAAATTGCCCAAAACTCAAAATAAATTCTCAAGTTGAGCAAATTTGGTGGATCGATGCAGAATTCAGTGTAGAATAACATACTGTAATTACCGAACGTCTCAAGGCTTGGATTTTTTTCAGGACTAATAATTAAAGAACGTCATCCTTGAGAATTTCCGGTTTTCTCTGAATAGCTTGTAAACTGTTGCCTTTACAATAACCTTTACAAAACACCATAAGAAAAATGTAACCTGTTAAATTTTCAAGAAACCAGTACCAAACTCTTCACCTTGTGGTTGATAGCATACAGCTTCTGCAAAAACACAGTGGAAATCGCTCGTACCTTTTTTCCGGATTTCACCTGACAATTTACATAGTCTTAGTTCAGAGCCTGCAACATTACAAAACATGTATGGATTTTCAAGTGTTTTTCATGTGTAGACAGCTATTTTAAGTCTCGTTGTTACCTTTTTGTTTAGAAGTCGCTAACTTTAAAATGCTGCTTTTCCTTGACATTTTTGAAATCTATACTACTTGTTCCGAAGAATCTCCTAAAAACCGATTTTTCTCTTCCCACGTCATGTCCCATGTTGCTTCATTTTTCACGTAGGACAAAACTATTCAACAGATGATATGAAAAGAATTAGAGACTAAGAAAATATCGTAACTAGGTAGCTCTTTCCTAGTGATGGTTTCTGAGATAAATGGGTTAAAAGACTAAAACGACCTATTTGGAAAAAGGAGTAGATAGTCCGAACACTAGTTGATGCTGAACACTCTACGGAACTTGCATTTGATGTATTGAATATACTAATGGACTTTCCTCGTGCCAAGTGGCATCCTACACATCAAATGCAAGGTCCGTACAGTTTTTAGCCGTTGGTGTCCGGACTACCCACTTTTTTCCAAAAAGGTCTTTTCAGTCTTTCAAGTCAAGTTGCTTTCTTAGAAATTTAACAGGCCCCATTCGTCTTACTGCTGTGTTTGTTATAAAGGCGACAATTTACAAGTTATTCATAGAAAACCGGAAATTTTCAAGGATGGCGCTCCGCGCTCCATGATTGGTCCTAAAAAAGGGCCAAACTTTGGAGTTTTCGGGAATTTTAGTATGTTACTCTACATTGAAGTATGTTACTCTTACTCTACATGGAATTCTGCACGATCTATCAAATTTCGTCAACTTCCGAATTTATTTCGAGGTAAAACTCATTTTGACACTAGTTTTGACTCGACTAACTGGCCACTTCAAGACACGCAAACGTGTGTCATATATTAGCGCTTGAGGCTTAACTTTCATGACACTGAAAGGCATTGCTACGACCTTTGGGATTTTTCAATTTCTTCCAAATATTTATTTGAGACAAAATAGATACCTATAATAGTATATTATTATACGAAGTTTATAAGTAATCGACCAACCGTCCTGATTTGGTAAGGACAGGTTTAGATTTTTATCCACAATGAGTTAGCAATCGATACATTTATAACTTTTAAAAAGTTGGAAAGTGAATGATTCCTTACAGGTTAGAAAATAATGTCACTTTCGGACCACGGGCCGAAAGTGATGTATGAAGAGAGGTGATCTGATCTAAACAGCTGTCGCGGAGCGCCAAGTTTTGATGGATGCGTTGTTTGAAAAGGTTGTCTATGCCTACCTAATAAAAACGTTCGACGTGAAAAACTTTAAATAAAGCCAGTTATTTGCATTGAAACTGGATTATTGTGAATAAAGTCCTATACATACCACGGAGTAAAGCGTCATTACAGCCTACGGGATTCTATCTTACCTCGGCACGCCTCGGTAATATGTATATTGAATCCCTTGGCTGTATAATGAGACGCTTTCCACCTCGGTATGTAAATATACTATTATTAACTTATATCCATGGAGATTCTGTTGATAATGATGAGTCACTACAAGAATAAAGCACACGTGCTTGTTTTCAATTCTTTTTGACGTGGATACGTATACGTTTTCGGTTTGCAATCTGGGTCATTTCGTAAACAGGAGCTTATGCACTAACGCCATCTGTTGGTGTATATAGTATAAAAGTATAATCGTATAAAGTATGTGATCGTATATCGTATTGTAGATGAATACCTAACATTTTATTGTTATTTGCTTGAGTTTTCTTATTTGTTTTCTTATTTCAGGACGGTAATCAATCATGCAAAAGACAGTTATGTGACAAAAGTGCGTGCGAGAAGATCTTCCGCATGAAGCGAAAAGGAGTGGCGATAAGCGGGGATGAGACCTGCTGCTCCCTGAGGGAATGTAAGAAGTACCGACATAAACGAAACAATTACCGACCACCACTCAATCAAATTCAAACGAGTTGAGAATTTTTTTAAATATTAAATGTCAAACACTAGTGTAACTAGACTGACTAGTATGTTGTTGGAACTTTAAGGACTGTATTGTCCGAGTTACCCTTGTACCAAAGAAGACTGATTCAGTTTGTAAGATTGATACCGAGCTGTCATATTTATTTTACATTAAGTTAGCTTACAATTTACTCTTGTACATTTTTAGACAAGTGAACAAAGCAGTCCGCGATTACAGTTTGGTAATAGACTACAACTAGTTATATTATTTATTTTTATAAAATTCTCTTCAAATATTGGTACTTATCAGACTGCAATACTAAGATATTAAACGATTATTTATTTAAACATAATTGTAAATTATTATTCCATCGCCATATCAATGAGTACCTAAACATTGTAAATTAGGAGATATGAAATGAGCTCTATCTTTTGAAAAAAATGGGTTAGAGACTATGCTGACTAGAGATTACGCAACCATCGTCAGCAGCTTTAACTAACGGAGGTTTTCTTTTTTCATTCGATATTGATTATGAAAAACTAGCTGTGAAAATTACGCCAGTTTGTCACAAATTTGCTTGTGCAGCGCTTGCCTTGTAGGTATTTTTTAGATTCCCTAGTTACGCACAACGCACAACCGTAACCGGTTCTCTACTGGCTCTACTTGCGTGTAGGTATCTAAAAATGGAAACTTTTTTGATACCAAAGGTGAACTGTCAACAATCAAAGCGCACTTCTACTAAGTAAGATTCAATAAAACTTTTCTTTCATCTCCTACGTACTCATTGACCATACATTTCTTACCTCCGGTTGCAACAAAGAATTCAGTCATGAAATATCGGATTTCCTCCGGTGAATTCCAGTTCAATGTCAACGTTAAGTGACCAGAGGAAATGAACACAAGCTGCGTTGTGAACTGAACATCGTCCCAAAATTTTGTGTAAAACTGCCTTTTTCATTGGGCGTTACGCTAAAACTTACCAAAGGAAATGCTCAATCAACTATTTAACGCTGCTGCGTTACTAAATAGTAAATACTGCTACTATTTTCATGTTCAAATTTTTTGGTACAACCGGAAGTTAGAAACATAATCCTTACAGGCAGAGAATAAGGCTGAGATAAAAATAATGGAATTTGAGCAGTGAAAACGGAAGTCGATTTAAGGCGGCGGTCACAAAAACAATTATATTGTTACTGTTGATATTTCTCCGTTATGGAGAAAAACGGCTCTATTTTTGAGCGGATATTCTCAAATTTTTGGGAAAGCAAAGAAACATCAAGCTATTACGCAGATAATTTATCCCAACAGATCTATCTTCTCTGGGTATAAATCTGGTACCCAATTACAAATCTGGTAATTTTTGCAGAAATTTAGAAACTCTCTGAATGCATTGTATATGTGCCCAGCATGAGATCTGGACAGTAATTTCAGTTTTGCACTGTTAAGTAGGTTTTTCACATAAAATCAACGGACTGAAAGCCTGATATTTTCTTGTAATTGTTTTCAAAATATGTAGGTACTTGTACTGAATCATTGTTAGTACAATAAAGGCGTATTACTGGTTGCATCCTCGTATTTGCTACCGCTCTCTTAAACATAGGTACTCTGAATATACTCTTGCATGTTTAATTTAGTCACTCCGGTTGTACGCCAATAATCATCAGTAATAGATATATGATGTTTTTTGTCTAAACTTGAATTTGCTATGAAATTTTTGCAAGACTTTCAATTTTGGATATCAATACTTCTATTTCGATGGCACATTTCAATTGACTTGAACCGTTCAGGTTTTATGAACGCCGGTTTATAGAACATTTTATATTCCTGCTCACTTTCCACCACTTATATCTAATATCTAATCAATTTATTATAAATACAATTTGCTATAATCTTACATAATTATCATTGTGTGCCATCTTGAAAAAAAACACTAGAGTACTTAAGGAATACAATATATGTACTCTTAAGAGCATTTATATGTTGAAAACTCGAAATCTCCCTTGAATATTACAGTATTTTCCAAAATTTTTAGATTGTTACTTTGCGTGATTTTCTTTTGTACATGTACTACATTGTATAGCTTATGAGCTTTTTTATCATGATAATAATTGATAATACACGGTCTTTAACTACAGATTTTGTATTTGGCTGATATACCTATAAACAGCGTTTTCTGCTGTTCAGCCAAACTGAACAAATGCTGTTAACATCATCACATAACTCTTGTATATATGTAGGCGTAGACAAAATTGTACATAATGATATTCATAAAATATGTTTTAGCTTAAGCTCTCAAAGCGGTGTCCATGGTGCGTGTAAATTTTTACTAATAATAGGTACCTACTTTGTGCAGACGCCGCTTTAAACGAAGTGAAATGAAGTAGTTTATCGGTAGCTACAAGTATAATGTACTAATGTTAAGAACTGGTACTTGCACTTTCGAATAAATTTCGAATGAACTTATTCGGTAGATAAAAGCTGCGCTATGCGTTCTGGGCGGCATACCTATATGCCCACCAGATAAAGCGTTATTCGTAACTTTTTTTGAAGATTGAAGTACCGGCCCTTAGCAATATAGTGATAAAAATGAGCCTCACGATTGCATTTGGTAATGTTACATTGTATTGACATTAATTAAGAATAAACTCTGCTACGTACCTACACCTACCTACCTGTAAATATTTATCTTACTTACTAGGTGGAGCAATTAGTTTAAGAGGTAGTTTTAAGTGTACCTGCTATAGTTAAAATAATAAATGCTTTATAAATTATTTATTTTCAATCAATTTAAAAAAAAATCAATAATAATTACAGCTTACTAGTGATGCCACGCTTGGAGTTCAGACGAGCGTAGCCCAAAGCCTCGCCAAATACTTTCAGAACAAAATCAACTTTTTGAGGCGTCGCATTGTACCCCATGATCCCTATCCTGAATATTTTATTAAAGGATGGACCAAGCCCTCCACTTATTTCAAGGTAGTATCTATAAGAATGATCCAATTATATTTTCGTAATTTAATTGAAAAGTTGAAAATACTCACGTTTTCATGGCGTATGAGCACACATCTCGCCAGTCGACATCGGCGGGGATTTTAATGGATGTGACTGTAGGCAACCTTTTATTCTCGTCCTCAACGAACGGCTCCAGTCCAAGAGTCTCGAGCCCTCTATAAAATCTCTGTGCACACTTCTGGTGTCTTTCTATCACATTTTCCAATCCTTCTTCGGCAATTTCAGCTAAACCTTCTCTCAACCCATAAATCAGCTGGGTAGGAATGGTATGATGGTATATCCTGCTGGGGTTATTGAAACAGTTCCAGTAATTTCCCAGCACTTTCATGTCCCAATAGTACACTTGTACCGGAGATCTCCGTTGAAAAATTCTTTTTCTGTAAATTATGTCGCGACGTGTGAAAAAAAACTAAAAATTACATGCAAGTATTTTGGTACTCACTGAGCTTTTGGACTGAAAGAAATGGGCGCCAGCCCTGCAGGAGCACCGAGGACCTTCTGAGAACCTGTATAAATGGCATCGATTCCCCATCTGTCCACGAAAGTCTCTACTCCTCCCAATGAAGCTACAGTGTCAACAGCTAGTAAGCAATTATACTTGTGACAAATATCTCCGATTCCTTCCAAATTCTGGTAAACTCCTGAAGAGCTTTCGCCTTGAGTCACGAAGAGTAGCACCGGTCTGTGCTTAGAGACGGCATTTTCAATTTTAGCTAAAGTAAAGTTGTCCCCAAGCTCGCTTTCGACGGTAACAACTCTAGCTCCTGTAATATTATACGAAGTTTCAAGCAATTTGGAGGAGACATTTTGATGAGTGTACTCACCGTAACGCTCGGCCATGTTTGCAGCCCTTTGGCCCCAAAGCCCATTCACAGCAATCAAAGCCGTATCACCGGGCTCCAGCAAGTTACAAAGAACCGCTTCCATACCGCTATGTCCAGAAGCACTGATTGCTAAAGTCAACTGATTCCTGGTTTGGAAAACGTACCTTATCCCTTCTTTGATTTCATCCATTACCTGTGAACAATTATAGTTACTAGAAGTACCTATACCTATTCACCTACTTTCTGCGAGAAAAATATATTACAGATATTAGGTACGTACGTATAGCTTAGAGAAAATGTATTCCTTTAATATTTATAACTTTCTTAGGTAGGTAGGTAGGTAGGTATAGGTAGTTACTTACCTTTAAGCATTCCGGATGCATGTGTCCAATGATTGGCTGGCCCAGAGCGTACAACACTCTAGGTGAGCAGTTAGAAGGTCCAGGTCCCATCATAGTCTTGAATGGAATCACTAGGGGTGTCTTCAACACTTCTGGTGGCGTTATATCCATCATGTTTGCTGGGGGTTTAATTGTTGAATGTAAAAATTCAGTGACTTATAAAGTGATTTTTTGCACCGTCAAGCCAGATGTAATAACATCTGAGTAGGTACGCAATAACATCGGAATTAGGTATCTCTTCAAGGGTTATCTCTGTTGAGTTGACCTTTATTCAGACCTCGTAGTTAAAAACTGAGAGATATTTTATCACAATAAATGTTTCTTTGACTATACATAACTTCGAAGGTTCAATGTGTAATATGTAGGTATCAGTAGTACATATAAGTATGACTACTAACTAGTACCTACCTAAAAGAATTGTTATATTACTTAAATAAAAAAAAGGATCGAGCAATTTACAATGCTCAACTACGAGAATGGAAGAATAAAAAAGTTATCATCTCTCGGTTCTTAGGCCAGATGAATTTCGGAAAAATTTCAGAAAGGCGATACCTAAAATCGTGTTTTTTTTTATCTGATGTCTTGAGCTCGTATATGTATGTCTGTGACGTAGATAGGTTTTCTGTTGAATTGCAAGTCATTAGCATGTTTTTTGGAAAAGTTTATTTGATACAAGAACTTTACTTATGTAGTCGGTAGCACAGATAATAATAATAAACTTATACATGTTTTCAACCTGTTAAGTTATGTTAGAAGCTATAGTCCATTCCATTTAAGGATGGAGTTGAATTGGTAAAATAGGGGCGTTGCGGAATAAAACGTTGTGGGCTTATTCCTTGACAGAAATTCACCATTCAGGTCTCTTTCGAAAGCTACAAGGATGTACTTTGGTTTGAGCGCATTGGCATTTCCAAAATCGAAAAATAATTTTTTTAAATTTCAAAATTTTCGATTTTTTGTGGGTATTTGGGAATGCTAATGAGCTTAAACCAAAGTACATCCTTCTAGCTTTCGAAAGAGACCTGAATGGTAAATTTCTGTCAAGGAATAAGCCCACAGCGTTATTGATTCCGCAACGCCTTATTTTACCAATTCAACTCTATCCTTAAGGACTCTCAGTAAAAAAATTACAGGACGGAGTTGAATTGGTGAAATAAAGCGTTGCGAAATCAATCGCTGTGGATTTATTTCTTGACAGAATCTTACCATTTAGGTCTCTTTCGAAAGCTACAAGGATGTACTTTGGTTTGAGCCCATTGGGGATTCTTGTATTTTCACCAGAATTTTGTACGGTTTCAGTACTTCAAGTATACAGGGTGAATCAAAAGTGTCGGACCAAAACAATACACGCTATATGGAATCTTTTATAAAGTCCACAAAAATTATTTCAAAAATTCTTTGACTTTTACCTTTGAAGTTATGACGGGTCAAAGAGTGATCCTTCGAACTCTTCTATTTTCGTTATTTCGAAAGATTTTTGTCAATTGTTGGTGCGGGAATTATGAACACAAAATATTCGAATACTCTGAAGAAGAGTCACCATCCCATAAATCAAGCTCCTTTGTAATGCGCGAATCAGCCTCACGATCCAGCGTGGAAACGCCATCAGCGTCCTAGGCACATCACCGCTGACAGATAATTTGGACGAGATTTTTTCTTTTCTTTAGCATGCTTTTTTTTTCCTTTCTTTGTGTTTATGATATTTATACACTAAAGAAATACATAAAAAAAAATACTCTGTACTACGTTTCCATTTACTATATAGGGTGATTCATGAAGTGAAAAAATCTAATTTCTCAAAAAAAGTCCCCCCAAAAACATTTCTTGTTACAAAGTTGTGTTATCTTCTGCTCCACATATCCGGTTGAGGGACCAACCAGATGATTCGGAGGCATTTTTGGAGAAAAATAATTCCCGAGGTTTCTGACTCACCTGTATAGGAAACAAAAATCAAATACATATCCAGTGGTTGATTTTTCTCACTAATAATTCTGCCGCCATCAGTTTATTAAATCCTTTTGAATTAACGGAACCGGAAGGGTTCGACGGAGTACCCTTAGACCCCACATAACTTTAAAAATAAATAAAAGTCCGTAGAATTTATTGAATATTTTTCTGGGCTTCATAAAGGATTCTATGTACTGTATATTGTTTTGGTCCGATACTTTTGAATCACCTGTATCAAATAAAATAATTTTATTTTTATTAAAAAAATAAACTGAAATATAATTCCTAATATTTTTTAGAAACAACACTGTCATAAGGGCTTGACTTGCCGTGGTTTGACGTTAAAGTTAGGTGTGCTGGGAAAGCCAATCACTGATATATTACCTGTCTAAGGGCGTCGTATTATTTTGTAGTTGAAATAAACAGTATCGGTATTTAACTCACATTTTGTTATTTTTGAATTTAACTGGTTTTGCAACTAGACGACTCAAATGACTCCATTATTAGATAGATGTTAATTAGATACCTACTTACATCCAGGGGCGGCGGAACCGGGGAGCAAGGGGGGGCCATGCCCCCCCCCCCCCTTAATCTCAGTCTTGGAAGGGCCAATTCTCTAGAAAAAGAATTTTTCTTCATGCTGAAATAAACTGCAAACATTAAAGACAAAAATTATACGAGTTATGAGTGTTTGTGTTTGAGTTTTTTGTGAACTTAGGAGGGTTTTAACTATAGGTTGTAATAGCTGTATTATACACTACACAATTTCTTGTACAATCTGTAATCTGTCAGTTAAACAATCAAGTTCATTGTTTCTTGACACTATTTTGGCAGATTGTACAAGAAATTGCACAAGAAATTGTGTAGTAATTGTGCGTTCGTGTATTACAGCTTTAACGTAACTCCTTATTAGCTCAAAAAAATACGTATGAAAATTTCAATGCTTTTTGTGATCATTTCCATTTGAATAGAATTTGATTCAAACATACAGGGAGCTATCGTTACATGGTTCAAGTAAGTATTGATTCAATTTGGTAAAAAGGAGATTTTAAATTGAAAACTGTATTCATTTATTTTTTAAAAATGATGTGTTTAATCGATATATTAGCTAGGAGCAGCACTGTTCTTAAGAAGTATCAGTTTCTTCCCTATTAAATGTCATGCCGTTCCTAATACTTCATCTAAAGCATCACAATACCTACCTACTCAAAAAAGATGACCACGCCTTTTTCCCGAGAAGATTTTCGCCTGGATTTCTTTTCCCTCTCACATTTCCCTTCCCCAATAATTATACTCTTCCGCCGCCCCTGCTTACATCAAAGATTCAAAGAGATGAAGCAAACTAAAAAAATATTGCATCGTCCTTGATTCGGTGTTTCATTATTTTATTCCTTTGTTGTAATAGTCATTCACCCTATGTGGCCTATACGTCAACAATAACTGTCACTTTTTTTGCATCGATTAGTATGTAGCTATATCTCGTTTACTTTTTATTTTCAGTAGAATGACTTCTTCGAGAAAAAACGAGAGAAAAAATAAAGTGAAAAGCTGGGGGGCTACGGTGCTGATGGCACCTACCAAGTTTTGGAGCGGAACTATCAGCGGTATAAGCCGTATCCTCCTATGTATAGCGCTCCAGCTTATTGTCACCCTCGTTGTCACCTAATTTTTGCTCCAAAAAGTCATTCTACTGAAAATAAAAAGTGTACGGGATAGGTATGTAGGAGGTACCTACCTATTCCATTTTCCAAAGAAACGCTTTTCTCAGTTGTAGTTTCACTGATACAAAATGAAATTTTAAGTAGTTAGGTAGAGGTACTTATGGGTAAAATATCCTTTCTCAAGAGTTTTTATTTAAAAAAAAAATATGCGAGACTTTTTTCAATTCAACACTAGTCTGTAGGCACCTTCTTACTTGAAAGGGGTGGATTATTCTGAAACCTACCTGTCCTGAAAGTATAGGCCGGTACCTACTCTCAAAACAGGACCGGATCGGATCGCGACGTACCTCCACTTATTGTGAATTAGCTTTCAGGAATATCCACGTGGCATTTATTGGCAGACTGATGGCAGATGGTGCAGCTATACAGGCATGAGGCAGATGCAACATGACGCCCCATGAGCTAGGCACGCACCATGAATTCCTATCCCAAGAGCCAAGAAGTGGTTCCTTTCCTAGTAGGTACCGGCCTCACACCATATCGCAGCCCTAAATATGCTTCCACATCCTGTATGAAAAAAATTTCACAAATTGGGAATCTGAGGAAACGGTTTTTTCTTCTAGAGGTTATTTTGGATGCTGAAGAAGAGAGACTCCGGTATAAATCCTCAATTACATTTTTAGGTTTTAGGTAGTTTAAAAATTTGGATTTGTTATAAATCTACGAGTATTTAGGTGAAAGAACTTTTATGGGATAATGATGCGTTTGCATCAAAACTCTACAAACATTAGAAGAGCCGAAGAACTGGAGGATTGTTTCATTTTCCCCTCACCTTTTAACGCCACGAAACTTTTCCAGCTCATAGATATCAAAAAAAAAGTAGACTATCTCCAATGGAATGTGCATTTTTTCTCGAGCCCAATAAAAAAATAATTAATTAATACTTATGGTGCTCCTCTTCTTGTGCTTTGAAATAACAACATGGCCACCTGTTGCACTCGTGTTCCTTTCGTTCTTCTTCGTGAGGTCGACCCGCTGTTCAGTTGCTTTGCTTCATGAGTTTATGTAGAGTTCATCAATTGGGTATGTGGAAATGAGTGACAAAATTCATCAACTGGGATATTTGTTTCAACGTGCGTAATAACAAAAACGTTCGTTTGTTTATTGTGAGTGGTTGCGGAAAATGAAAAGAAAGACAATCATTCAGTAAAAGATTGCACAGTGTGTTGGCGTGTTAGATCTAGTGTGTGCAAAATTATCAGTGTCGTGCTTTCGTTTCCATAGGTTTATTAATATATTTTCGGTGAGTTTTCTTTTGTTTCTGGAATGTGCATAGCGAGAGGTTATGATCTAAATTTATGTAATTTTGATGGTTACGTTATAAATTCTGATAAATAATGAACAAGCGCATTTGATTCATTATGAACATAAGTTTCTTTTCAAATGTTATGATACAAGACACCGATTCAAGTGATACTTGCGGAGCAATAACAAAATGAACCATGAACATCTTTTAAATTGCTATAATGTTGCAAATAATAATTGACGTTCAATTTGTGTAAGCAAATAACTCCACAGTTCCTCTACCAATGATTTACAAGACGTCGATGATTAACACTAAAAGGTCAAGAATTAGCTGAAAAGCTTATTTAAATTCCAATTATTTTGTAGGTACCTTACAATCCTCACATACTTCACATGATTTAAATAAAATCAATTATATTTTACCTCACTCTAGCTTGCTAATACTATTGCTATGTTAACCACGCTTATGAAACAAGGAAGTTGAACCATTTTATCATTATATCAATAATGTTTATTTATGCCGTTCTAGGTACGTTGAAGGTTAAGGTTAGCGTTAATCTACGAAGGGTTGGTCGAAAATAGGGAACGGTTTTCGGTGAAGCATTCCTTGATTCAAGTTACATTAATAAGAAGTAGGGTATAATCTATAAACAACCGAAGGTTGTCTCGTTGATTATAAAAACATGAAAATAATGATTGTCTCTATCCTATTACGAGTAGTATCCAGTTAAATCAAGGAGGCAATGTGCCAAAACTAACGAAGTGTCCAAAAATGACGCATTTTGATCTACTTTTGGACTTCCGGTTTCGTGAAAATAGCCCCAACTTCGACCGGAGACAGTTATACAGGGCGACTTATAAATAAGCTTACAAGGTTTTATGTCACACTTCACTTCACTATAACAAATTAATGATAAGTGAAGAAAGGTAATCCAAGAATATGATTTTGAAGATTGAACGATTGATCAAGTAACGAACCTGCATAAATGATGGAGGTGCTGAGCGTTAAGAGCAGAAATGGCGGAGGTGCTGAACATTTAAAAGAGATTCAAAAATGGTATGGAACAAAGTTTTAAACGAATGAAAAAAAACTGTGAAAAACAATAATTTACCAGTAATCTAGAAATTCAATCTTTTTTTTTCGAAATGCGACAAAGACAAATGCCCAATTTGAGCCAACGATTGGTACTGATAGATAGGTACTCTGAGAATTGGATAAAAGTTGGACTAACGTCTAACCCTCTTGAAGCTGTAGTACACTACACAATTTCTTGAACCTGTCAATTAAACAATCAAGTTCATTGTTTTTTTGACACAATTTGGGAAGATTGTTCAAGAAATTGTGTAGTGTAAAGTGTAATGCAGTTATTTTATAATTAAGTAGCTTGTTACAAAAAAAAAAACGAAGTCTTTTTTCTCCCTTTTTAGCGCATTTTCCATCTTGATGAAAATCGCTACTGCAACCGCTTTGTCCGTCCGTCCATTCCTCGAACTCCTCGCACACTAGACGCCCTAGCTTTCTAATTTTTTCGCTGTTACATAGCTGCCACTCCCAAAGCTGGGCTAGGCTATATTGAATGTCTATATTGTGCCGCCAACATAGAGAAAACCGCCCCCAATCAACTTGAAATAACATGATATTGCAATTTCTCCCAGTCCTAATGCTCTGGTGTTCTCATTTGATGAATAATACATAGTTGCCACTTATAAACGTAAGCCCAGAAACATTTTATCTTCAATATGCGCCGCCAACATGAGAAAAATTGCTAAAAACCGCCCTCAGCCACTTTAAAATAAAAAACATCAACCTGAAGACAAAGCGATCCAATTCTTCCGGTATATGAATAGCTGACTAGAGATCGGAAACGATAGGCTACTTTTGGTTAGTCGCCGCCCCTAGATTCCGTCTCCAAACGACAAAAAGTGCAACTTTCACACTTGTTACTGGTTTGAGATGTTCCCTCAAACATTCAGAAACTGCCAACTCAAACTTTGCAACATTCGTTTAGCCGAACGCTGCCGCTCCCACACACCGCCCCCAAAGTAGGAGATGAATGAAAAACATAAACCCAAAGATATAGCGATCTAAGTCTTTTGGTATATGGATAGCTGACTAAAAATGGAGAAGGATAGGCTACTTTTGATATGGCGCCGCCTCCAGCTTTCGACCCCCCAAAAAAAAAGTGCAACTTCCAACAATTTTCACTGATTTAGATGTAAATGTTACCTCAAACATTTGGAAACTCAAAACTCAAACTGTGCAAGAATTCCTTTGCCAAACTCTGCCGCTCCCACACGCCGCCCCCAAAGTGAGAGATAAATGTAAAACATGAACCTGAAGACATAGCGATCTAATTCTTTCGCTATATAAATAGCTGACTAAAAATGGGGAAAGATAGGCCACTTTTGATTAGTCGCCGCCTCCAGCTCCCACCTCCAAACAAAAAATGCAACTTTCACAATTTCCACTGATTGTCATATTTCCTTCAACATTTAAAAAAATTCCCAATTCAAAGTGTGCAACAGTTACTTTGCCGAATGCTGCCGCCCCTACACGCTGCCCTCAGAGTAAGAAATAAATGAAAAAAATAAACCACAAGACATAACGATCATTTTTCTTTCGCTATATGGATAGCCGACTAAAAATGGGAAAGAATAAGCTACTGTTGATTAGTCGCTGTCCCCAGCTTCCGCCCCCAAACAAAAAAATATTGATGATTGAAAGAATTTTCATTCAAATCTATCTAATTGGCAAATACCCCATTCTGATAACAAAATATCACAATGAGTTTCGATTGAAGAGATTGGGCAAAGAATGGTGTTTCTCCTTCAACCAAATTTCTTTACATTCCTGCATGCCTCTTTAAGAAAATGCGCTACTGAGACTCACGCACGTGAAGGCATACTCACTTGTTTTCTTTTGGAAAGACATCCCATATCAGAAATTCCTCTTGGGCCTCTAGAGGTGAATGATAAATGCTTTATTTGGTTCGGAAGACCGAGGTCAATTTTCTCTTATTGTTGTTTATTGGGTACCTACCTATTCTTGCATGGCGTTTTTTTTTGTTTTCGTTTGATGTGTGGAAACATTTTGCACGCAACGCTATTCTGAACTTAAGTGGTCACGATCTTGGAACTGCGAAGTGTCCATAGCAAGAGAATTTCTGCCAGTCGACTCAAAATTCAAGTGAGCTCATGGAAAAGGCTCTAATTGTTTGATCAACTGTTCGAGCTTTTCTCACGAGCTCACTTCACCCTGTCTAACACAAAGGAGAACAGAGTATTCGAAATATTTTGGAAGTTGGCAGAATCAAAATCCAAACGAGATTGTTTTGCTATATTCTTTTTGAAATTATTTATTACGAGTATGTCGAGGAGTATGTAAGTAAGTTGATACTTACGTTCACAGTCTTTCTTGAAACATATCACAAAATATTTTACTTCCCCAACCCCCCCCCCCTAAAAATGGAGAAAAATTTTTAGATAACGACGCATATATCCATTTTGAGTCCTGTCATTGAGTTGGAATTTGGCATATAGTCAAAATTTCACTCTGCGGTGAACCCGGTTTATTTTGGCTGTCATCTCTCAAACGGAAGTGTCACTACTAGTGACCGCTTACCCGGGCTTTGACCAAGGGTAGCTATTCTTGAAAATGTGCGAGGAACTCCCTGGGAGTTTCATATAACCCGTACTGCACTGTTCGAGACACTGTTGTAGCGAAAGTTGTCTAAAAAATACGATTTTAGGCAACATTTGCTACAACAGTGTACTGTGGAATGTATTTCACTCCCAGGGAGTTTCTCGCACACTATCAAGAATAGCTACCCCGGGTAACTGTTCTTGAATCGTGTGAGGAACTCACACGGGTGAGATGCAACCCATTCGTGTGACAAAATCACATGCCAGTCCGAAACATGTATTCTTGATGTGTGGGAGAAATGGCCGATTCGGTTCCTTTCGCAGTTGTCCGTTTCCTACCCGTAACGGGTTCCGAAACCTCACCCGAAGCCTCCGCCCGCCATGGCACTTCACGCCGTATAATGGTGCAACCTATGTGAGTTTTCTCGTCTACTCTAAAGTAGGCGAGAACCATTCTCGCATGGTTTTAGGCAACTCTCGCTACATCGATGTATCGCGGATTGCATAAAACTCCCAGGGACTTTTCTCACAGGATTCAAGAATAGCGGCCCAGGGGCCCCATCACGCTGAGTAGAATTCTACATTTGTGACGTCACGCTGCCTAGCAGCAGCCTAAAAGAAATTGTTGCTATGCAACGTGACGACACTAAAGTAGTATTATACTAATCGTGATAGGCCCCCAGGACGACCCGTTTTTGACGTGGAAGAGACCATCTTTCCTGCTCGGGTAAATTTTGTTCAAAAAATTTCAACTAATATCAATAGTAGATTGCATTGGACGTCATGTGGGTTCAATAGTAGTTTTCATGGCAATTTTGTGTTTCAATGGGCATGCGCAAGATTTGACAGTTCGGGTCGGCTAGCACCAGAGGTATAGAGTGGGGGAAGTGATTACAGAGCTGCGAGAGTCTGGCAAGCACGCGAAGGTCGAATATGGTCGAATTGTTGCCGACCGACAAGGAACGTGAGCATGCGCTCCAGACCTGATAAAAACTACTATTATAAATGCGACACAATTTCAGTTTTCCGGCTGTGATTTGTTTTAATAAAACTTGCACATTCCGTGACGTGAAAGAACTGAGCAAACTTGGACCTGCGGTAAGCCCCACGGAATATTCATTTTAGGTGCAGACTTGCTGCGAGCAATTTCTGAAATCGGACCAATGGTTTTCGAGTTTTTCCATCTGGAAAAACTGCAAAGGGTATGGGTATGGATGAAATGGTTCTCGGTGAAATTGGCTAAAGTTTGGATATTTTGTAGGTTTTGGTCCACAAAGAGAATGCTGTAAAGCATAATCTATTTGTATGTCCAGTTTTCCCCCTACAGGGGGCGAAAGGGTGGCTTGGGCATGCTTTTGCGGAATCGTTACGGAACAAGGCAATAATTTTCCTGAAATCGCTGAAACAGGTCGATTTTCTATTCGAGGAATCCAGCTTTCTGTCATAAATTCACTCAATTTACATCAACCCCTTATGGGGTTGATGTAAATTACTCTTACTTACACTTACTCCCTTACAGCTTTACGGGCAACATAGGTCGAATTGCATATAATTTGAAAGGTTTTCCAACGCTTTTTGCAGCAGCGCTAAGATTTTTCAAATCAAAACAGTCGTTCTTGAGACAGCATTTCCTTTGTGGACCAAAACCTACAAAATATCCCAATTCCAGCCAATTTAACCGAGAACCATTTTACCCATAAAATGTGCTTTCCAACTTTTTATCCCGTGAAGGGATTTTCACCATTTTTTTTTCAACAAGAGGAATTTTTTCTTGAGCATTTTCCAACAATCTATTTTCCTGACTTTCCAGTTGAAAATGCAAAATCGATCGAACCGGACTCAAATAATTGAGATCAAAATTAAGCCTTAATTGACGGCTTGAGGTTTTTCCGGAATATTGCAAATTTGTTTCAGTCTTTCTCTCAAATTCCAACTTTCCACCCGAAGGGACCGGACGTCTCAATAACCACCGAAGCAATAGTGGAATTCTTCTCTGAAAACATCATTCTATTATTCTTAATAAGTGGTGGGATCAAGAGACGACAGAAATCAGGTCCAAAAGTCCGAATTCGTCTAAAAATGATAGTTGCCCAGATCAGACAGTATAGTTCAGTCATTTCCGATCGTACCTACCATTTATCCTCAAGAGAAATACGATGTTTCAGAATAGCACACATTTGGAGCTTTCCTGGACTGATATTTGGTATTTTCCCGGCGGAATTGCGTATTGCAAAGGTTATACCAGTTCACAAAAAAGGGGATACATCAGTCTTGTCAAACTATAGGCCCGTTTCACTGTTGTCTGTTTTTTCGAAAAATTTTGAAAAGGCCTATTTGACCCGACTGGAGAGTTTCTTGAGAAGTTCCGACATTCTCTCAGATTCCCAGTTTGGTTTCAGGGCGGGTCATTCAACTCAGGGAGCGGTGTATCGATTGTACAGCCATTTACTGTCGACTTTCGAGAGTGGACATCGAAGTGCCTGCGTTTTCTATGATTTTTCCAAGGCTTTCGACACTGTAAATCATTCATTGCTGCTGACCAAGTTGGAGAGGTACGGTGTCAGGGGTAATGCGTTGAAATGGATTCGGTCATACTTGACAGGTAGAGAGCAGTTTGTATCTGTAAGTGAGCGTGGAGTCTCCTACCACTCGAGAAGAGTTGGGTTGACCTCTGGTGTTGCTCAGGGTAGTAACGTTGGACCCACTCTGTTCAATGTTTATATAAATGACATATCTTCTGCTGAATGTGATTCACTGTGTACTCTGTATGCCGATGACGTTTCGATGTGTGTGTCCGCTGGCGTGATTGATGATGTGGTGAGGAGATGTGATTCTGTCAACAGAGCGATTTCTGGCTGGTCGAGTTGCAATGGATTAGTCCTTAATGAGGATAAGTCTGCACTTGTTTTATTTTCAAAGAATGAATTGGATTACAGTCTCCTTACCAGACTGAATGGTAGGTCCTTGGCTCAGAACCCTTCTGTCAAGTTCCTTGGACTGCGCATTGATAGGGGATTGACTTGGTCAGGTCAGGTGGAGGATGTCAAGGGTAAATTAGCTAGACATAGTTTTGCCTTGTGGAAGTTACGCGGAATCGTTACTAGAGCAACTCTTCTGACCTACTACTTCGCCCATGTGCAGTCTGCTCTTTCTTACGGCATCTTGTGTTGGGGGGGATGTGTTGGATTTAAGGACATTTTATATTGCAAAAAAAAATCATTCGTAACATTTGTTCGGTGGACCGTCAACATTCCTGTCGGGTGCTTTTTTGTGACCTACAGATTTCAACTGTGTACTCGTTGTATATATTAGCTTGTGTCGTTTATGTTCGTGACAACTTGCCGAGGTTCCCCAAGTCAGGTGATGGCGGTGGTGGGTGTGTGACACGACAGAGAGGTCGGCTTTGCGTTCCGCCGCATAGGACTGCTAAATCTGCCCGAAGCACTTGCATCATGGCCGTGAGGTTCTATAACCACCTCCCGTCTGAGGTCAGGAGAATGGACACTCGCCTCGGTTTTGTCAAATCGGTCAAGAGGCTGCTCCTAGGGCGTGCGGTGTACTCCTTTGAGGAATTCTTTGAGGCTACTTCCGTGACGTGAATGTAGAGTAGACGCGTGGTGGATTCTTTCTGCTTTCGCATGGTTATATTTCGTGCATAATGTATTATTGTTAGGTCTCAGTTTGTTTATTATTTGTTTTTATTTTGTGCTAAATGCATCATTGTGACAATGTCGATAAGTTCCAACTTCAAGGCAATAAACAGTATTTATCTACAAGCGTTAAATAATACCCGTCACTTTTAGCACGTCGTCATGGGCAACGTGAAAAAATGATGATTCTGCGCATTCCTGTCATATTTTCAATAAATTCTGACATTTACCAAACATTTCAAAGACCATTGTAGATAAAATCCTGTACGATACACGCGTTAAAAGTGTCTTATTTTGTTCGCGGGGTTGCTCTACTCGCTAATGCTCGTTTCGCAAGCGTCCCCGCTCACAAAATAATGCCTGTCACTTTTAACACTCGTATCGTAAATAGCTATTATTTATTTATTTATCTACAAGCGTTAAATAATACCCGTCACTTTTAGCACGTCGTCATGGGCGACGTGAAAAAATGATGATTCTGCGCATTCCTGTCATATTTTCAATAAATTCTGACATTTACCAAACATTTCAAAGACCATTGTAGATAAAATCCTGTACGATACACGGGTTAAAAGTGTCTTATTTTGTTCGCGGGGTTGCTCTACTCGCTAATGCTCGTTTCGCAAGCGTCCCCGCTCACAAAATAATACCTGTCACTTTTAACACTCGTATCGTAAATAGCTATTATTTATAACACCGCTTTTATACTGCATTGTTACTAACAATTTATGACTTATTGGAAAGAAGGAGAAGTGTAGGACTGTTTTGACTGACGATGCGCACGACCAAAAAGTGACATTGCTGAATTTACATCCTAAATGATGATAAATATAAATGAAAAATTGAGCACTTCTATGTATATATAATGGTGGCATTTCATTTGTTCCAGGTCAATGTGGAAACGATCGCGTCGAAGCTCGAAACAATGCAGCATCCAAGACCTCCATCACCCGAGTCAATATTCAGATGCTCACCTCCATTCGGCCTCGGTGGGGTTGTACGGGCGATGTTGTTCCCCGCAGCCGATGCCGTCCTCTCAACATCAAGTGCACTTGCAATTCCCGTCACCCCCTAATTACCCTCACG
The DNA here is from genome assembly GCA_949128115.1 of Anaspis maculata. Classification (NCBI taxonomy): domain Eukaryota; kingdom Metazoa; phylum Arthropoda; class Insecta; order Coleoptera; family Scraptiidae; genus Anaspis; species Anaspis maculata. The sequence goes on along the minus strand of OX421961.1, from coordinate 64,254,187 downwards.
CACCATCGCTGCACTCATCGCCTTCCCCCAACAAGATGTCAGACGAGCACTATTTACTAGGCGCTCCTGGACCCTCAACTCAACAACACCAGCCCTTCCAGCAGCAGCACGCTTGGGACATTCCCAGCGACTACTCCTATGCTTACTACGTGCCGGGGCCCCCGACGAGACATGCCAACGTCCCCAACAAGGGTTCTAGAGCCTACAGGGAAGGCTCATACAGAAGCCGACACACGTATCTCACCCATTACGGCACCGAAGAAAACATCTACGAAGAGATAAGCGAAGTGGCCAGGGCCAGGCTGAGACCGCTCCGTCACCACCAGGAATCCATGGTTTCGATCAGTCAGAACCTGGTGGATGAGGAAGTGCGGAGGGTGCAGAGCGGTCACCACAGGATGCTGGGAGAGCTCAATTTGTCCGTCGAAGCCATGTTGATGCCGCCATCATCAAGAGAGGGCAGCGATGAGATCGAAATGGAAGGTGAAATCGAAGATCAACTGGCCGATTTGATGACCATCGGCCCTACCGATGAACTGTTGTCGCCGACGCCCGTTGTCGACCATGACAGTGGGTTCAGTGGTAGTTCTAGTGGTGCCAGTTATCGCAGTGCCGGAGGGAGTTTGAGGAAGGGCACAGTAGTACCGGTCAAAGAAAGAGCCCCGTCGTCGGCTTCGTTACGTTCAGCCACGTCGTCGAAAAGCACTCCGAACAAGAAGTTCTGGAACAAGAAAGCTTGGAAGCGATTGACTGGCTTTCCGTCTACCAGGAGCTCGCATCAGAAGAATGGTAATGCTAAACCAAGATCAATAATTTAAATTATCGCAAATTATTTGCATGATGCTATTCAAAACGATGAATTTCTCGAAGGCTCTCGTAAATTGCCACCATGTGTCTGGTGTATAAATATTTATACCGCTTATAGTTAACATGAAATTATTCTCACGTAAACAAACTCTATGGTGCGGTTAAGAATTGCTTCAATTTGAGGGAAATTGTTAATTTTGGAGTTTATGAGTTTTCTGTTGATTAGAACAAAAAATGCGCCTCGAAATGCGCATTATCGTGCCCTCGATATGCATAGGATATGAGAATTCATAGACACACTGAAAAGTTCTTTTTTTCTGTTTAGTCTGTCCTAAAAAGTTAACGGAAGTCCCATCAGATAATAATAATAATAATAAGAAGAATAAGAGGGGACCAAGACCAAACACCACTCTTCGACGCCCCATATCTCAAAAAAATGAAAATCCAAAAAAATTGTACATTTTTTGACCCATTTGAAGTATTTCCTTAAACTGCCTTTGACTTTGGGGAAAACGTGATAGTTGACTGCGCATCCAGCCCGAGGTGACCTTTCCTTGGCTGGATTCAGCAGATACAGTCATGGCGTGCCAATAGTTAGTGTGTAAGGACTCCGTCCGGAGGTGAAGTCTAGGGTTGCTAGATTATCGACAGCTTTGGCTGTACAAGGGTTACGCAATCATCCGTTGCTAAGGGCCGATGGGAGGGGCTAAATTCAGCTATGTGTCAAAATTTATCATGAGCGGAGAAAAAAGGAAATTTGCGGAGTCCGGTGCTGTTGCTTGATGTCCGCAACCGAACATACATGAAAATTTCATTCATATAGCGGCATAAAAGACGTGTTTTGAAACTCATCGGGCAAGTCATATCCACCCCTCACACGAATTTGTACACCTAAATCCAAAATAAACACGCTCTTGACAGCTAGAGCCCGTTGAGACGGACGCCTATGGCCTTCCGTGAGGCCGACAGACGTCAGTCCCTAACTCCGTGAGGCCGATCGGTAAACAAACGCTCGGCCAGAATGCGGTACCCTTACGCCGGCCGACCGGTCGCGTGATAATTAGGTTCCCTAGTGAAGTCGGTTGCTGTTCCCTGGGTGAGAGCTATTGTCTGCGACGACACCGGTCATCGACGTAGGGCCCAGCAAAAAACCTGCGGGGTCCCAAGGGTTCACAGAAAAACAAAATTTGCGGCAGTGTATTGCACGACACAGCAAAGTGACAGTTTTGACTTTGCCTTGCCGGCAATTTGAACCTTCTGAAGCTCCTGAAATAATTAATTCCCTAAAGCTTCCTGCACGAATGGGCCATTTTCCCCAATGAGATAAATTATCTATAGTGACTGCACTATTTATCTAATAATTAATAATATAATATTGCTCTGGGGGGGGGAGGACGCAGGAAGCCTTCCAGGTTGGTTTTTATTGCTCCTGCTGGTCAGCATTTTACAACAAAGATCGCCTTGTTCTTTGACGACATAATTCACTGCTTTTTTTCTCAAATTGATGAAATATGCAAGTTTCATTCTGAAAAAATCACCGCCGGAAAACCGAAACCGTGTCCCATTTGAAAATGGGCCTACGCGACGCTCAATGCCTCGCGTAGGCCGCGTGATACTTTCGATATCAGTCGGAATTTTTGAAAAAAGCTGGTCCCCCCAGCAAACAAAGTTGCCTGAGGCGAGTCCAGCATCGGACACGGTTCTTCTTGGCCATAAGCCGGGTGAACGTCTGTCCCGAGTTGTGTTGTATAGGCCAGAGAAAAGTTTGAACTTAGTAGCGCCCGACCGGGAAATGGTGAAAAACTTCGACTAGAGATCTAATTGCATCATTTTGTTGTGTTGCTTCCTGCTGAATTTGGTTCGAATCCATCGGGTAGTTCTGGAGTTGATAAATGTCAAATTTGACACCTTGACAATTTTTATTCTTGAGAGATGACACTTATGGCGTTTTCCACTGTGAAAAAAAGTGCGCACCAACTGCCCTGACCTTGCGCATGGACCAATAGCAGGGCTTCCTGGTGAGTTTCTATGATAACGAGAGCAAAAAAGTGCGAACTTTTTTTACCAGTGGAAAACGCTATTAGAGAATAACTTCCAACTAACTATTCTGAACTCTGAATAGTTTTGTGAAATATAGCTTCGGTCATTTTTTGACTGTAACACTTCCTTTGACAGATGACAATCAAAAACTAATTATGCATTTTAGGGTGAAACTATGCCTATATGTACACCAGATTTCAACTCAATTTTCCAGCACAATAACAATACTTCCCCTTCTATTGGTGGAGGTTCGGGAAAGTAGAGAGTTTTACAATTGTGTGGGTACAAGACTTTTTATAGGAAAATTTCATGATATCCACTTCCAAAGATTCCCAGAAGACGCGTAAGCGTAATGTACATTATGTATTATACGGAGTGATGGAATAAATTTCTTCTCGACGTTTTCAGATTTTCAGGAATCAAAGGTAACTTGAGAAGAAATTTATTCAATCACTCGCTGTCCTAAGACAGCCCTGAATTACTACATTCATTGATTGGAAAGTAACATTGGCAGCCAAAATCTTTCATCGCGAACGTAGGAACTTATAAAGTAGGAACCTCTGTACCAGCAACTCGAGACGTGTGAAGGTTCCAACCAGAGCCAAAGCTATAAGTACCTGCGATGAATTCAGGAGCCAGCAATCTGTTAGCCTGGTTTTTATCCGAGTGATGGATGTTTTCTCTATGGTGATACTTTTCATAAAATTGGCCCTTTACAGTTATGCCGCCGCCTCGGGCGTGACCACAAAATTACATGGTATAAAACTCGAAGGAGATTTTTAAGGTTGGGAAAGTTTAACTCTTGGCCATCAAGGGTTAGTGTCCACTTTTAAAAACGCTGATTATTTTTTTATGGTTTGTTCCTAACCGGAGTGTCTAACGTTTTAATGTTTTTTATGTTATGTCTAGTCGTAATGTTCAAGAAAATTACTAAGAAGAAACAAATATTGTGCAGAGATTCAAACGAGTATTCAAGATTCAAGAGAATCACTCCCCGATTGTAAGTCGCACGAAGACAATTCATTTTTCATTTCAGAACATTTTTCAGTTAGGGTTAAGAAGTTCAACGTCGCGTCGGTCACATTTTTAATAATTGAATTAAGTTACTTCGAATCAACGCTACAACTCTGCGACTATTTTAAAACACCAAAAGTCTCTACCGAAGCACAAAAATTGCGAGTAAAACATTTCAGATATCAACATTTTTGACACTCCAAAGAAAGTGCTACTAAAATACATCCTTCTCAAATGCTAATCGGTCTTTTGGGATGGAAAAAAATTGAAATTCGAAATAATCATGAACTTGAATAAAGCGAAAAAGCAGCGACTCTCATTTCCATAACAAGCTAGCATTGCATTATTATTAAGAGATTGTAAAACAATTTACAGTAATTAGGTACAAGTGGAGTGGGAACAAGTTATTGACTCAGTGCTAATAATTTTATTGATGCTCGTTCACCACAGCAAACCGCGGGCAATTAGTTTTGTTGTTGCAGTGGTATTAATTATATACACACAAATCACAGATGACAAAAGAATGTTTCATTTCAAAATTTTCGTGTTACCGCAGTACCTAGGTAGGTACTGTACCTACTACTTACAATCTCCATACGAGTTTTTACTACTAACTAAATAAAATGAATCCACCGCCTTAAGTATGTGTAACAACGAGATTATGGAGATGGAATTTCTGTTCTGCAATACTGCAACTAACTAGAAATCGATTGAATAGTCGATAATCAGTTTCAACTTTTAAGACATTCTCATGATGAAATCTGCATTAAAATATCGGAAACAAATTATGGAGTCCAAAAGACGTTGATAATATTCAGGATTTAAACCTGTGTAGAAGACGTTGATGAGCATTCTTTTGTCTTGTCCGCTGTTGTTAAATGGGTACCCACTAACCAGCGTCAGCGTTTTTCGGTTCGAGTCGACGAGCCCCATCATAATTGCTTTTTAGTCACGCCCCCACCTCTTGTCCTGTCTGAGGCATTAGATTTGGTAAGGGCGCCCCAGCACGGTCGGAGAGCACCGGCACGGACCCAAACCACTTTGGCTCCGTGTAATGTGTGTTGTGGTGCACCAACCTACTAACACAGCCAGAATAAACTACACCCAGGCAGACTACCGTGACCTATGCAATCAACAGTGTTGATACTCGAACTCCGTGCGGCCATGTTTCTTGTTCACCGAACCCCTACAGCATTCCTCCCCATTGTTTTTATTTTGTTTTTTAAATATTTGACCTAGAATGTCAAGTTTATAACACTTTCGTCTCAACAAAACATGGACGATGTCTCCAATGAGGTAGTACTCATAAAATGTAAGTTTCATCCATTAGAGTTAAGCTATAGGTCAGTTTATTGATTATTTTGAATTATTCAATCATGATTAATTACCAGCATAAATGTACGTTTCATATCTTTTCATATCTAATCCTAGATACGAATATTCAAAATAAGTCCAACCACTGACTGTTCTGTTAACTGTTTTGTTCAAAAAGAATGTAGGTACCTATAAAAGGATTTGTTTTCTCTTTCATTTTCCAATGAAAAAATTATTAGAGCAACATTTACTACTGGAATTTCTCTAGTACCTAAATAAAAACAAAACCGGAAATCAAACTGATGCAAATTGAGTTTATTTCAGTTCAATATACCTTTATTCTCACATGCCTATTATAAAACGTTCCAGTTCAGTGAATTAAAGGCATAAAATGTTACCACCCATTTAGATGGTTTAAATTTAACTATACCTACATACTAACTACTCACTCGCGCACATGTTTATCACTGGCGAATGCTGGTACATTTTCGCACATGGTGATTTCAGACCTGAGAACCTGATGAGCGTTCTATTCCTAAGCTCACAACAGGCTGGTGAGTTAGTTCATGATGATCCACCGACTCAACAGCTTCGTTCAAATACTCTACAGCATTTAATTCATGGTCAATATCCACCTCCATCATTTCTTCTCTTGATGTTCGGCACATCCACCATAATGTACAGGTTCGTCGCTTGATCACCTATTACAAGCTCAGCTTTTATTTTCAACACAGCAGGTGAGCATAGGGTGTCAGAATCCACCCTGTAGGAGCGCTGTCAAAGGAATGCCAGAGTCTTTATGCATTATTTTTTGGGGTTGTCGCTCTATTTCAAAATTCACAACGGTGTTGCAAGTTTCTTATTGCCGCTTAATGTCCGAATGACATGCTATTTGATGCGCTGTTCCCTACAAATCACCAGGTGGATGCCCGACTTTATACTTTTGAAGGTTTTGCTTGAAAAGTTGACATTCGTGGTAGATAGGGTGAAAAACAAAAAAACTTGAAAATCAAATTATTATTTTGAGAAAATCACCGTCGAAAATCCGAAACCGTGTCAGATTTGAAAATAGGCCTACACGACGCCCAATGCAATCTACTTCCGATATCAGTTGGAATTTTTTTAAAAAAGTCAGTCCCCCACCAGTGGAGAACGGCCGAGTTGAATCCTGCACCAGACACGGGTCGTCAGGGTCAAAATTTACATTTTCACTCCACATTTTCAACTGCAGTGCGACTGATATCAGGCGAGTTTTTGATTAAGGTGCAATCGACGCATTGTTTTCATTTGTTGTGTTGTGACGGTTCTTTTTTTATCGTGTATCGTTCCGCGGTCACGCTATTACTGGACATGTTAGTCTGTTGCGTGCCCGTATAATAATAATAATAAAATCCGAGCGAGCGGTCGTCTCCGGTGGTAACGGCCAGAAGAAAATTTTAAAACTCGTAAGGTCCAACTGGGAATGGGTGGGAAGCTGCAACTGCGGGCTTGATTTGATTCTTTTGTTTTGTTGCTTCCTACCAAATTTGATTCCAATCCATCGGATACCTAGTATCGATATCTAATAATTGAATGGCAAATAGTCTGAGGGCATAGGGTCAAAAAAGGCTTGGCCGTGTGCAACTTCGCGAAGATATATAGAGCTATGTCCTAATTGATTCTTGGGCGATCAAGGACCATGAAAAATTATGGTGAAATATTGACATCTGCTGTAGGCTGTAGGCAAATATGGTGGAGACGCCAAAATAGGCTTCATCTGGTAATAAGAAACTGGCTGTAGCTCGTTTGTTTTCAACGGATTTCAACATCTGGAACGTCATTTTCTAAACAAAAAAATTCTTTTCTCACTTCATACCTGAATTTACAAACGTCGTTTCGGGAAACTGTCAAAATTATTTTTATAAGATATGCTAAATTCCGGCCTTTTTTGAAGGTTATCTGATATTTTTGAAACTTGGCAGTGTTATAGATGTTGAGGTTGAATTTTTTACATTTTCATTCCGTATATTTGCCGTTTTGGCCGCCATATCAGAAAGATGGCGCCCAAAAAACAGTTTTTTTGACAATATCTTCATTTCAGTCGATGTGAGGTGAAGCCTCTGTATGCAAATGAAAGCTTATTCAATTCTCTAGAATATGACACCTCACTCGTGTACGGGCTACTTCCGGTTGTTGGGTTATGGCTTCTAGAACTCCCTGAAGCATCAACTTTTGTCATCCAATCAGCATGGCAAGCTGATCTTAGCTCCACGTGACAGTCAAATTAACCATAAATGATGATGAGTTGTCAACCAGAGACCATTAATATCCAGAAAATCAATCATGGTAACGGTTGTTATGCAACTACAGGGTGAACTCTATGGGAAATTTGACTTTGAAAAGGTATAGCTTGAGAACCGTAAGTCGCACATAAGTAATTCAGATGTCAAATTTCAGAGAATTCAATAGATCTTCACTTTTGATATGAATCCTAAAATTTTATAACGAATTTTCCGATAATTTCCCAAAAATGTTTTTTTGGGCGCTATCTTTTCAAAATTATGGCCAGAACAGCAGAGATACGAAGTGGAAAGTGGATATTCTGAATGATGACCCCAAATTTCACCATAATAATGAGTTTCGAATGTATCTGATATCCTTCAAATGCTATATTATCTTTATTTATTTCTAAAGTCAGTTTGCTTTTACAGCTCACCCTGTAATTACACTATTAATATCACCATTATCGATTTTCTGAATTTTTGTTATCTATGGTTAATGGACAAGAGCCAATTATGGTTAATTTGGTTACTACATGACGGTGGGATCAATTTAACATGCTGATTGAATGCCGAAAGTTGATTCTTCCGGAAGTTCTGAAAGCTCTAACTCAAGAACCGGTGAATCGCACATGAATGACTGATATGTCAAATTGTATAAATTTGAATAGGCTTGCCTCCGCATATACACGTTTCAATCTTGAATCAGTTGAATTCAAGAAATTGACAAAAAACTGTTTTTTGGGCGCCATCTCTTCAATATGGCGGCTATAGGCTGTCTGATTTCTACATGATTCTAGTGGGCTGCGATTCAGGCCGCGATCGGCCGATGGAGACCAGAAACACAGCCCACTAGAATCATGTAGAAATCAGACAGCCTGGAGAAGATACGAAGTGGAAAAGTAGAAATTTGAAAAGGGCACCTCAAGATCTATGATACTGCCAGGTTTCAAAAATATCGGATAACCTTCAAAAACCGGCGGAATTTAGCATATCTTATGAAGACAATTTTGACAGTTTCACGAAATGACGTTTGTGAATTTAGGTATGAAATAGGAAGAGATTTTTTTTCTACAAAATGACGTTCTAGATGTCAAAATCCGTTGAAAAACAAACGAGCTACAGCAAGTTTCTTATTACCAGATGAAGCCCATTTTGGCGCCTCCACCATATTTGTCTGCAGTAGATGCCAATATTCCACCATAATTTTTCATGGTCTTTGATCCCCCAGGAATCGATTAAGACATAACTCTATATATCTTCACGAAGCTGCACACGGCACGACCTATGCCCCCATACTAAAAGTTTTTTCGAGAAGATTACGGAGCTTTGTGTGTCTGTTACTGTAATCTTTCACGATTACAGCCGCAACGTTAATCCGATCGACTTGAAATTTGGTATGCGGTCGAATGAGCCCATTACGTTTTGGTTGTCATCTGTCAAACAAAAATGTTACCATCAAAAATGACAGAAAGCATATGTCACGAAACTTGACTTGCAATATGCCATTTGAAATCCCTTGAAAAACATTGGGTACCTACGTTCAGCAGGCTACCGACACACTACCGGTAGATATGTGAGCTGCTGAACGGCTTGTCGAATCGCTCTCTATTTCCCCACTCATTTCCACCGAAAAACTGGCATAAACTGCCATAAACAGCTCACCATTCTACCGCTACCACAAATGAATTAGGCATTTCCATTGACGTCACAGCAGTGTTGCCAACTGTCCAGAATTGTCCGCCAAATTTGAACCAAATAATGTTCGAGAACAACCGAACTACAGGGCGCTTATGGAGTTCCAGTTTCTGCATTTTTTTCCTCGGCTACCTTTTTTAGTTTGAGTTTGAAACTTTTGTATCAAGTTCAAAGCAATGTCCTTAATGCGCCTGCAAAATAAGTTTTCGTGGAAAAGTGTGTTTTTTTGTGAAAAAGCAAGCCAAACATGTTAGGTTAACTGCACAGGGTAGTGGTGAAAATTCATATTTTCCGACAAAATTGGGCATGAACTTTGCCACCAAACCTCACCTGAATGTTGGGGGTTTACGTTCCCGGCATTGCTAGAGTGATATGCCTTGTGTGAGGCTAGGTATGTACCTCTTCGGTTTGTGCTTCCCAATCATCCAAATACTTGAGGCCCAGCTTTTACTGCTGGATTAAAGAAACAAAGAATAGTTCTTGTTTATATTTTATATTTTCAAAGTGCAGGAATGTCTTCACTTCGGTTGTAGAATATGGACAGAGGCAAAACATGGAAGTTCAACTCGAACAGCTGTTCGGCCACCGAAGATGTATTCGGTCCACGATTCGGTCACCGGAGCCCTCCTTGACAGAAATTTTACACCTGATTTAATGATATTGAATTTTCAACTACAACTTGATTGTGTCAAGACACATTTCTTAAAAATACAAATATTTATTGTTCTATTGAGGATTCTAGGCTCCAAATTGTGGTCGACGTAGCAATTCCTCAGTCCGTAGATTTTCCCATTTTTAGATTGCCGAAGGCCACAATTCTTGACACAGGTACTTCCTGAAACTAGATAGGCTTAGCAACATTTAATTTTGTGCAAACATCATAACTGTATTACAGCAATTTAGTTACCTATCCTAATTGTTATCGGTACAACCTTCGTATATTTTTTCAAGTGTATTCCTTCCTTCCTTCTTTCCATTTCTTGGCGCTTTCGGATACATTCTGTGATGCCTCGTACTTCCACGAGCCCCAGCGTTTCGAGAAAACCATGAATTTCTCATTTTTTCCTCAAAAAAAAAGATTCAACCACTCCAAACTCCAACCCAACGTTCACGTTCATTGAGCCCTCTACATCTCTAGTCATGCTTTCTCCATTGCTTTCACAAGCCTAGATGTTTGAATTGACAATAGTTTCCATTTTCTACGTCACTGTAGTTGTAATATTTGCTGTGATATAAGCACATGTGAACCAGATGGGATCGGCTCCGAGTATCTTCATCTTCTGTTGACCAAATCGTACACCTGACTTGACAATCTTGAATTTTCAGTTGATGGCTTCATCGCGGCAAGACACATTGCTTGAAAAATCCTGAAATTTCTTCTTGTAAGTAGGATTTGAGGTAACATTGTGGTCAACTTAGAAACTCCTTGGTCGCTGGATTTTCCCATTTCACGATCGCCACAGGTCACAGTTTTTGCCACAGCCATACTTTCTGAAATCAGAAGGGCGCTTAGTAATGGATAATTTGTAAAATCATCTCACATTTATTCTGTATTCCAACAATTTAGTCAGCTTTTTACCTTATCGGCAGGATAATAAACTGGCATATTTTCTCCTTCCCAGATGTCTTTGAGTCGCATTTCTTGGCACTTTGAGATACTTCCTGAGATGCTATTTTCTTCCAGGAATCTAGTTTTCCGAAAAAGCCACAGATTTCTTTTTTTTTCGACGAAAATGATTTAAGCACTTCACCAAACTTTCTTGTTTATTGAGCTATTTTGGGCAGCACATCTCCAACTATCAGTATTGATCGAAGCGCCAGAGTTTTATGAACAATTATCACGCACACACTTGCTTCCTACTGTATCCAAAATCTCAAAAAAGTACTTTTTTTCCAATCATAACAACGCGGGTTGTTCCCTAACACTTTTTTGAGGCTATAAATTCAACTAGGTTGGCAACACTGACGAGCTCGTGACGTCATGTGGAAATGCCTAATTGTGGTGGAGAAAATGGCGACTGGTAGCTGCTACCACTCGATAACGCGCATGCGTTATCTATCAGTAACACTCACCAGAGAGCCTGCTGAACGCGCTCAGTATTTGAAACTCTTGAAAGTATTTCTCCCCATGTCATCTGTCAAATATTGAAAAATCTTAAAATTCAAAGCCTTATTATTCAATTACTCAAAATTTATTCAATGGATTGGGACCAAATTTGGCAGAATTCAACACAACAACAGAATCAAATCACGTCTGCAGTTGAAGCTTTTCACCTTTCCGCAGTCTGGAGCTACGAATTTCAATTTATTTTTTCTGTTCCACCCTGCATGCATCCCCTGCAAGAAATTCAAGCGAATCACCCGGTGAGGTGTGATACACATAGTCGCTATGCTCTTCCATTCAAAATATAACGGGATTTCATAAGGTCCTGGACTTATAAAAGGCTCTTCAAAGATTCTATAGACGAAACGAAGACAATGTTAAAACCTGCCTTCTTAGCAAGTAAATAGGTAGGTACAGACTTTGGTAACTTTTGTGATCACGGAAGATGAAAGTCTAAATCACAAATGTGTTAAAATCACCTGGCCCTGTGCTGTACTACCGTATGATGGAAAACTTTCTTATTCAAGGCATCAGGTTGTCTGTAGCCTGGCCAAAATCAGCCTCGTTTGCCTGTCAATGACCAGGACCACAGCCTGCCTTGAGTAGGAAAGTTTTTGATCATAGAGACCGGAGAAGTGATGACGTCACAACATGGCGGTTGACATTTGTTTGACATTTTCTGGAGGCAGAGGCAAACAAACGTGACATGAACGTTACGTTTATGTGTTTGTTTGTGTTTGGCATTGACATTTTCTGGGGGTTTCACAACAAACAAAAGTCAGTGCAAAATGGCAGTGAGCATTGCTGAAATTGCCAGTTTTTTTTTTTCTGATGAACACACCGTGTTAAGAAAGGAAAAATGGGTTTGATAGCGGATATGTGTTGGCGGCTGAATTTGTCGGTAGTTTTTTGAAGGGGCAGGTAAAGCCGAGCATGAAAAAACGCATTTACAAATACAAAGTTGAGGTTCATTCCGTCCAACGGGCCTTCCGTGCAGCGGGCTTTCCGTTCAACGGGGCTTCCGTCCACGGTCTGCCTCGATCCTCCACTGTGATGGCATAAAGGCGCTGAGCAAATATACAAGCATATTAATATTCTACAACAAACAAGCAAAATATTTTGGTTTCCTTCTAATATAGCTCAAAATATGAATCTTCCCTTATCCATTTCCGTTATTTATGTTCGTAAAAATTTGCTAAACACAAACACGTTACGTCACGTTCATCTCACGTTTGTTTGCCTCCAGAAAATGTCAAACAAACGTCAACCACCATGTTGTTACGGTTACGTCACACTTCTCCAGTCAGTAGCTGGAGTACGAACTGCACATCGTCTCAAAAGGCAACATTGCGGTGCATCACCTCACACAAATTGACGGAATATTCACACTGATCAATTCGTGTTTGATTCATTAAGTATAAAAAGAAGTGTGCATATATATCCCATACACTTTCTATTTTCAGTAGAATGACTTTTTGCAGCAAAAATGAAGTGACAAGCTGGAGCGCTGGGAGAATATGGCCGACGTCGGCTGATAGTTGTTCTGCTCCAAAACTTTGCATGCAGGTGCCATCAGCCGTAGTCGTAGCCCCCCAGCTTGTCACTTTATGTTTGCTCCAAAAAGTCATATTGTCACTGATACTGACTGATAGCTGTAATGTCTATTGTGTCAAGTGGTATCTAGGAAATTTTATTTAAATAAAAACTAAAAATCAGATTCCAGGTCCTGTTGTGTTGAAAATAAAAGCTGAACGGACGGATAATGGTCGAATCTCTTTTCGGACACATTTTAGCTAATTCAATGGTTGTGAGTGGTTAATTTTTGCACAAAATGGTTATATACCTGAAAATCTGGTAAGTGGTAAGCGTTAATCATTGGTAAACTTTCATCAACAAGCAGATGAGTTCATAGCGAGGTTCATGGTAACCCATCGACTCAGCTTCGTCCAAATCCCCAGCAGCACTAATTCCGTTCATCATACCTTCATCATATCTCCTTTCCATCATTCAGCACCTCCACCATTTGTACTTCTGACATTCAGCAGCATCTCTGATGTAATGTAGGTTTGTTATGTGACCCACCAATCTCTAAAATATACTTGCTTTTTCCGTGACAGATTGAATACAGCCGTAAATGTTTAGAACGTAAATTAGTGCTTTTGAGGATTTGGACGAAGCTGAGTCGATGAATTACCGTGAACTTCGCGATGAGCTCATCTTCTCGTTGATGAAAGTTTACGAATAGAACGTTCACTACTCACCAGATTTTCAGATCTGGAGTCATCATGTGCGAAAATGAACCAGCGTTGGCTAAAATAAGACGCAAAAAGAATTGACTTGACTAAGAGTTGAATAGGTAATCAACCGACGAGTCTATACACATTATGGTGGAGGTGCCGAACCTCAAGTTGAAAATTCAGTGAGCTTGACAGCAAAAAATTAAAGACAGAGAGTAAAAAAAACATGTCCAAGGTTAGCAGTATGAGCAGTTCACTAAATATAAATGGCAGGTTGATATTTAGGGCTCGATTTCAAGTTGGAGATACGGCCGCGCAAGTGTAGCTAAGTCCGGTCACTATGGCAACATAACAAAATCCGACGCGATGATTGGTTTATTGATGCCATAAATGAGTGACACAAGTTGCGTTGCTGACTTGAAATTGAGCCCTTATAGTTTAAAACAGGAAGACCCTGAATAATTCGAACTTGGTAAGTTTGTAGTATAGTGCAGGGGTGCCCATATATTAGACTACCCACTACCTACTAAACGGTTTTCGAGTTTTCCTCCTAAAAAAAACTGCAAATTACTAACTTTATTGCTGCGAACAGATTTTTAAAAAAATTTCCAAACAAGAGGTAATTTCCTAGGTAATTTGTTCCTAAAAATTTTTCCAACAATTTCTTTTCCCAATTTCCCGACAGTTTTCCAAATGAAAATGCAAAACCGCCCTCTGGCTTATCGTGACCGGACTCAAATGATGGAGCTTGATGAAATGACGCCCTAATTGAACGATTTTACAATGGGATGATTTTGGTAAAGGCTTTGAGGGTTTTCCGGAAAATTGGAATTTTCCACAAATTCGTTTCAATCTTTCTCTCATATTCCAACTTCCCACCCGAAGGAACGTCTCGAACAAAAAATTCCATAGGTTCTTGAATATTAGTCGAGAAAATTGTGTGTCGCCCACATCAGATTTTTCTATAATTCAGCCAATTACGGCAATTTTTCATTGCACCAAAAAATTCACAAATGAATTAGTAGGCACATTAGTATTGAAGTTCGTCATTACTCCGTGACTAGGTACCTACACGTCTATTTGATCGCTGCTCCTTGTTTTTCTTTCAACTCAAAGTACAAATAATTGAAACAAAGCAGATGCAGCATGCTCGTGTAATAGTGGGTGTTGCCGAAGAGAGGATCTCGGTTCTCAACGGGTCACACAGTAGAACAGAGAGTGTACTCTTCTGACGAGAGTCATGTTCACTTAGGAATTTTATTCACAAGCTATGTGCGCGTTAAGTTCAAGTACGAATAACTTATTAGTGGTGTTTTTTTTTTACATTTTGTTTTGTGAACGTGCGTTATTCAATTCTCTAAGTGCTTTGTTATTTTTATCAGTGTCTTTATGCCAAAGGGTACTACTGTTCACGTAACCAGACCCGATATCAGTGAGTTTTAATATTGTTATGTCTGTTTGATGCTTAGAAACAATTTTATGGGCCTCAAAGAGATCATCTAAAGGTGATCAAATTTGTGTTTAGTTCTAGTGACGTAATCGTGAAATCATTCCGATTATCCAATTGGTAATTACCGTAACCTTGATGAATGGATTAGCGATCAACTATGCAGCAAGCATCTGTTTGTAGGTAGCAAGGAGAAATGTCAATGTTTGCGATGCTATGCATTATTTTCCTAAGGATGTTTTTACGGGATAGTTAAGGGTTCACAGAATTATAGATAGTGAAATCTATAATATTTCTATGCAACATTGTGTATTTTATAATAATAGACGGAAATGTATAGCCTCAAAATAATTGAAATACTTAATTCTGTTAAAATATATCTTGCGCGTTTAACTATTCCAATATGAGTTGAAACGAAATAGGAAGGATGTTTTGTTGGGAGCAAGTAAATAAACGCAAACTTCCTGTTATAAAAAAATAACAGAAGTCCCTTTGTAACACCTCATTTGATGAACAACCTCCAGAAGATTGCCGTATTACTACCATACTATACTTACCTAAGCGACTTTACATCATTACTTACTTCTCAAAGTCCACAAAGCAAAGTGCATCGCTTTGTTTTAATTAAATTTTGTCCTTTATCGCCTACTTAGAACTTTAGAAGCCTGTTTAATTTTGCACTTTTTCTGTTTTAGTTTTAGGTAGGTATGAGTTTGTACTTGTAGCACATGCTAAAAATTTGGACGTGTTGGAAACTACTGAACTAAGTAATTCTACATATTTAGGGGGAAAAATCTATATCTGTTATACAGAGTGTCAATTTAAAAACTTTCAATCACCCTCCATGTCTTCCCTTCACAAATGTTCCCAAGGAAATCCCGACACAGGTCGATTTTTTATTCGAGAGCTACCGACATATGATTAGCATGAACTCATCAATTCAATGTTTTTTCGCAATCTCCTGAGACAGGGTGGCCACCATTTCAAAAAAATGAAATGCCAATAATTGGGGTCGAGTAGATTCTATATCATTTCGAAGGCCTTTCAACCCTCTTCATTTTAATGCAAAACCAACCACCCGTTATCAAGATCCCCTAAGGCAGGGTGACCATTCTTAAAAAAAAATTAAATGGAAATAGGGCGTCGAGAAACACATAATTTTGAAGGTCTTCCAAATGTCGTTCTTTAAGCGTAAAAACAAACAAAACCGAACCACCTGTTTTTAAGTAACGATTTTTCTCAAGTCGAAGACTCTTTAACTTACGTACATCTTTGAATGAAAAAAAAATCTGAAGGTACTACCAACCTAAAGCAGGTATTAACTTTTTCCAAGAAAGCTCATCTGGAGAATACCGGGTGATCATTTGAAAACTATCCACCTGCAATATCTCCCGATTCCTAGTGCAAATGTCTTTGAGCAAAAACAGGTCGATTTTTATATCGAGGGAGACATCTAAAACATACATTTGAGAATTTATATCTTAAGCCCCCTCGCCTCCACTAACCCCAACTTTGAAATTTCAAATGACACTACCTACCTTGCGATACATCAAATTGAAGAGAATTAAATTCTCTTTCTAAAAAAATATTTTGAAATTTTTCAACCTCACCCCCTGTTTTTCCTAAAATTCTCTGAGTGTCCAAGTTGATATTCTTGACCTTCATTTCCCTTCAATACAGTAAACGTCATCCTGCACAGCATCTGCAGAGGAAATTTTCTATAAAAAAAGTGCCACCCGAATTTACCCCTTCGCTCCCCCCACCTGACCTCAAAAATTTAAAATGTCAATACCCACTTTGTAATACATCAAATTGAAGGAAATTGGATTCTCTCCCTGGAAACAATTTTTTTCACAATTTTTAAAGCCCCCCATTTCCCCCCTAGAATACTCCAAATGGCCAATTTATTGGGGGAGAGGTAGAAAATTTCAAAAAAATTCTTTTCGGAAAGAGACTTCAATTCCCTTCAATTTGATGTATCACAAAGTAGGTGGTGTTTTGTTAAATTTGGGAGTTGAGGTGGGGGAGAGCAAAGGGGTGAATTTGGGTAGCACTTTTTCCACCGAAAATTTTCTTCTTCGATGCCATCTAGGATGACGCCGACTAAATTGAGAAAAAATGAGGGGTCCAGAATTTAAAATGGGACAGTCAGAGAATTTTTAGGGAAAAGGGGGTGGGGTTGAAAATTTTGAAAATATTTTTTTCAGAAAGAAAATTCAATTTCCTTCAATTTGATGTATCGCAAGGTAGGTAGTGTCATTTGAAATTTCAAAGTTGAGGTGAGTGGGGGCGAGGGGGGTGAATATAGAAATTTGCCAATGTATGTTTTGGATGTCCCCCTCGATATAAAAATCGACCTGTTTTTGCTCGAAAAAATATTCACTAGGAATCGGGAGTTATTGCAGGTGGATAGTTTTCAAATGATCACCCGGTACATAAAACTCTTTATTTTACAGACGAACCTCGCGGTCGTCCTGGTACATGGGAAGGGTCAACATGTGATCATAGAAGAATCACGGCCCCGGTCGATGGCATTCACGCCAGCCAGCATACAATTTCCCAAAGAAGTTCGGAAGACAGTTGGTGTTCGGGATCTGAACCGGAACTGTCATCGGATGAAGAAAGTGAAAGAAGCGCTTCTTCAAGCAACAGGTTAGTGATCGCTGACGTAAAAGCTTGACTGTATTTAACAAAAAAAATTCTTCAGGAGCAACGGACAGCTGCGCAACACCTTAAATAAAGCAAAAACATTGTGTGATAAATTTCGAGGCAGCGGAGGAATAGGCAGCAGCAATAGGTTATCTTTCGATGGCGTCCTGCAAAGGGACTCGCCGAGGACGCCGTCTAACCAAAGCAGATTGTCCCGTTGGTTTTCCATAAGACGAGGGAGTACACATCAGTATGACGTCGACAGCGTGGACGATCCGGGGAGTCCGCAAAGTCCGAATACCATGCCTTTACTATCTGAGGTAAGCACCGTTCGTGAGATGCCCTTAGACTATCTAGCGCAGCCCTTTACGTCGAAAAAGGCACTGTTTTATAAAACATATGTTTGAAGGGGTATCTGGTGAGCACTAATGAGTAATTCATCGTTCCATTTCCATTTTCCAACGGTCAAAAGTGAGATTTTTTTGCTTTCTTTTCCTAATAGTCCGAAGGTTAGTGACCAAAAATCAAATTGACAGTGCACTTGGTGACAGAAGCACGAAAATTCGTAGAATGGCACAAAAGACCGGGCTTTTCGATTGAAAGGTCATTTCGCAGATTTTGTTTCTCAGGGGAGCCCAGAAGGCCCTTGAAATTTGAAAGTGCTGAGACTCCTACAAAATCACTTTTCAATATCGTTATACCTAAAAAAAGAACGTACCTATGTCTCTATCATAAACCTCAACAGCATCAGTCGCTATCATTTTTTACTGTTAAAAAAAATTGAAGTCTTCGGCTAGTACAAAAAATTTCTACTTCTCAGCCGAAGCCTTTAATTTTTTTTAGCGGTAAAGAATTACAGCGACTGATGCTGTCAAGGTTTATGATAGAGTCATCCGTTTTCTCGTTATCAGGTATAACGATATTAAAACGTGCTTTCGAAGGAGTCTCAGCACTTCCAAAGTTCAAGACCTCCTGGGCCTCTCTAAAAAAAATCTGCGTGGCGTTCCTTCTCAATCGAAAGAGCACGGTCTTTTGTGCGATTCTACTAATTTTCGTGCTTTTGTCAGCGAGGGTCCATACCATATCACTAACCTCCAGATTATAACGTTTGTGCTTTTTTCACGTAACCGCGAAGCACATTGGTTATTTGTCGATTGGCGAGTGTAGCACCGTATGCTGGAAGTTCTAATGTGATAGATGTCTCTATTTCTATTTTTAATTGATTATTATGAATTACAGGTGGAGGAAGAAACCGTCTTCGCAAGCTACACCTCACAGTGTCGACGGCAAATACCTCCTACCCTACCTCCAGCACCAGAAGACTTGAACCCGCAACAAATCAAAAGACGATTGATAGTTTCGGCAATTGTACATAGCGAAAATTCTTATGTTGCAGCACTTCAGCGTCTAGTCAATGTATGTCTCTTGTTATTTGCAGAAATAAATTGTACATTGTGCATGTCTGTTTGCAGGATTATAAAAAACCACTCGAAGAAAGCAGTCCGTCCATCCTGAGCAGTACAAAAATATCCACGCTATTCTACCGGCTTCCAGAGATACTGCAGTGCCATACCCTGTTTAGAATAGCTCTGGCTGAAAGCGTCAGAAATTGGGATCACGACGAAAAAATCGGAGATGTCTTCATCGCATCGTTTTCCAAAGCCATCGTCCTCGACATCTACAGCGGATTCATCAATAACTTCTCCATCGCCATGGATTTGGCCAAGATGGAAGCCAAGCGAAAATCTGCCCTGGCAGATTTCTTCAAGGTGAAGCAAATCAGTTCCCATGACCGCCTGTCGTTCTTTGGATTGATTGTGAAGCCAGTCCAAAGATTTCCGCAATTCATATTGTTCCTGCAGGTCAGTAATTCAATTTATTTCCTAATGTGCTGCAATTATACAAGTGTAATTCCTTAGGACTTGTTGAAACACACTCCTCAAGGACATCATGACAGGATGTCATTGCAGTTGGCTCTTACCCAGCTGGAGTCTTTGGCCGAAATGCTTAATGAACGAAAGCGAGAATCGGAGCAATACCAAGCGTTCAAGGGCATGTTGCGGCATATTAGCGGAAAATTCTCTGTGCGGCCACTTTCAGACTCCAATAGATATCTTCTGAGAGAAGATAACGTCATGCAACTGGTGAGAATTCACAATTTTATGCAACGAGGTTACATTCTTACTTTGCACGTAACTTTCGTAAAATTAAACATCAACAGTTCAGTTTTCTCGCCCATTCATTTAACCAAGATCTTCCGATGTTTTTTTCTTATTACCAAAGAAACACAAAGACACGCTGAGAATGAAACTATTTTTTTCTCGTTTTTTTCAGGAGTACAACCAAAACGGCGTGATAACCAAAGCGAAAAATAGACGATTGTTGCTGTTGAACGACTTGGTGATTTGCGTGTCCGTAACATCAAAATCTTCGAGCGATTTCGGTTCAAACGACCGTTTGAATCTGAAATGGGCATTTCCGGTCTCAGAAGTCGAAATTCAAGATACCAGCGCTTCGCCAACTCTCAGCCGTGTAGTAATGGCAGGTCTCAGCAAAAGAGGAAGCATCAAGTCCAACAGTTCTTTCGATGGAACCCCACCTCAAGAAGCCAACAATCTTTGCTCAGACATGAGCAATCTGATGCATGACTACGAAGTCATGAGCAGAATATGTGACCTTATTGGTTCTCTTCATGGAACGTACGACACCATCAGCTTAGAGAACACCAGGAAGACTCTCTTGCAGATCCAAACGTCTGTGCAGAGAAAGGACGAAGAAATGGCCTGGGTCGATTCGTGTTGTTTACAGCTGGTGGTAAAAGTCAAGGGTAAAGACGAGATTTTCACGTTCAAAACGAACAACCCTTCCATAAAGAAAGAATGGATAACCGAGTTGAGGCTGGCGCAGCTAGCCTTGGATCCCAATAATTCACCGGCGTGGGAAATTCCCGAGCAAGAACAAAGGCCATCTACCAAAATGCCGTTGTTTGTCAAAGCGC
The DNA here is from genome assembly GCA_949128115.1 of Anaspis maculata. NCBI lineage: Eukaryota > Metazoa > Arthropoda > Insecta > Coleoptera > Scraptiidae > Anaspis > Anaspis maculata. The sequence continues at coordinate 64,233,621 of OX421961.1, read as the reverse complement.
AGTGTGTCTACAGATCACAGCATCAAACTGAGGTTTGTTTTCAACCTACACGTTCAGATAAATTAGTTTATGTGGTTCATAACCTATTTGGGCAACCAAATAGACCTTTCCACTTTTTACTTGTTAGGTTTGAACAATAGTAACCAAACGTTTCCGATTTCGAGTTTACAGGTTAAATACAATTTGTCAAGAGTGACAGCTAGTGTAGGAGTCAATGGGTAGTATTAATAAAAAATAAGCATAAGCATTTGCTTAGATTTTTGAGGAGTTGCTAAGCAAACTTTCCCTTCAACGCCTATGAAATCCAAGCAAATGCTTATGCTTATTTTTTATTAATACTATCCATTATGAAATGTGCTGTGCTGTGCACTGTCTTCTTGAGCTGTGTGCTTATGCCCTGTTTAGTTTACACTAAATCATTAGCCCCTACTCTACCCCGAATAAGGCGACGCGGCCGCGTAGACTGCTAGCAGAAAAATAAAATTGGTTCAAGTTCGGGTTTATGTCACAATCGAACATTGTAAACGTTTTCAAAGGATTTTTACGCTTTCACTGGGCCATAGCTCTTCGGAAATATAAGAATCTCACAACACGAATACAGAACAAAATTGAACCATTCCAGTCAGAAGAGGAAAACAAAGAAAAACCGTTCAAATTACTGTTAGATTGCCAATTTGACAGCCGTTTGAATGCGCGCTAACCGAAAATGTATGGTAGCCATTGCCCAATCCCAACAGCTCAGGTAAAATTGGAAAGTTTTATTGATAGCTTTTTGTGGCCACATAATAGCAACTGATCTACACTCGCCATCTGTCATTATGCTCCAGTTTTTAACGAAATCACCACTTACTACGTTTTTGCTCTCTGTAGTCTTTAAGAAGTATTGAGTTAATGCGCATTAGTCATTCCTCTCGCCAAAAACATCACGTAGTCATGGGAAAATATGCTAATGTGCACTGACTCAATACGCGTTAGGGATAGCATAATCGTAGTAACTGACTGTGACTGAGGGCCAGTTTCTCAATACACGGTCAATTTTAGCCAGAGCTTAACAACCATAGTTACAATTATTATTGTGGCAACAATTTGTAACTATGGTATATACCTCTGGGCAAAGTTTAGCGTGCATTAATAAATGATTGGCCCTGAGTGATGAATCGTTGACGCAAGTTTCATAGTTCTAGTACAGAATACCTCTGCTCTGGAAACTCGGTGACTTCGCCAATTGCGCAGATGTGTCCTATTTGCGCGTCTCGATCTCCAGCTTGCGGGAACGATTTGGAATCCCCGGTTGTCTTCAACTGATTTTGTTCCTTTCTGTAAACTTGACAGTGTTGATTCTGTTAGTGAATGGGTAGCCAGCAATATCTTGCTAATAAGAAAGTGTGGCGAAATGTTTGCTGTGGCGACAACCAAAAAGTAAAATAAATACACAGATAAATATATTGTTTTATCAACAATGACAAGCAATGAAAGGACCCCTTGTCATGCCAACTTATTTGTTAGCCAGATTACACATACACACATTGAACTAAAAGATCAATGTCACTTCAAAATCGCCCGAATCCCTAAATAAGTAAGCTCTGTTTGGCTACACACCTACATAACATACATAAGTTTATTCTGTATAGATATTTAGGTAAGAGTATTCTTTGCTCTGATTTATTTTAAAATGTGGAAGACTTCAAACACATCAAATAACACATCCAACAGAGAAAAAAGTTTTTGTCTAAATATATTGCGATCCGATATATTTTTTAAATACCTACTTGAGTAACATGTTACATTTCAGGTTCGCTGTGGATGTTACTACACTGTGATGAATTCTTCAAAAATCAGTAGGCGAAACCGTTTGCAGAACTACCTGTGGGTATGCACAACGGATGATGCGAGCAGCCACATTGCCATTTTGGCCCAACACCATCAGCAAGCCGGACAGCTCAAGGACGTCAGGTCTTTCTCCCTCATTGAAACCAAAGTTACCGCCATGGAATTTGTGAAAGGTCTGAACATGCCTTGTCCAATTCTAGCATCCGATTCTGTTTGGATGGGAACTGACAGCCATCGACTGTTATTATATGCGGCTACTGATCCTGAAAAACGAGAGGAAATCGGAAGCGTAACCGTCTCTGATGCCGTTGTCCAAATCAAGTGCCACTATGACAGCGTCTTTGTAGCCTTGGCCAACGGTACGCTCAACATTTACCGAAGAAATACCGTCGACGGTTCTTGGATGTTGAAAGAACCGCAAATTTTAACGCTTGGCACTGACTCAGTCTCGAGCCTTTTACCGATCAACATGTGTTTGTATGCTGCTTGCGGCAAGAAGGTTTGGGTTCTGAACGGCATCACAGGAGAAGTACAGAAAAGTTTCAGCGTGCAACACGAACACATAGGTAACGTTAACTTGATGGCGCACAGCGGCATAGGCCTATGGATTTCTTTGAAATATTCAAGCACCATTTGCTTATATCACACAGAAACTTTCAAACATTTACAAGACATCAATATTGCGTCGAATGTCGTAAGAGTTACCAATCCCCCTAGCGGCAGCGGCGACTGCATGAACAACAATCGTTCGCAAGTGAACGTTACGGCATTGTTGGCGTGTAAAGGTCTGCTTTGGGTAGGCACGAATGTTGGCATTGCTCTGACTATACCACTTCCGAGACTGGAAGGCGTGCCCATTATCAGCGGACGTGTGAATATTTCTTATCACGCACATTTCGGACCGATATCATTTTTATTAGCACTGCAGCCAAAGAGTTACAATAATTTTAAAAACGCTTTACCAACCGACCTCATAGAAGAAGTACCGAAAAATGAAATTGAATCGCATAACCCCGAGACTCAAATAGCCGAGACTGACAAGTATTTTACCAGCAGTCCCATTGTACCTAGGAAGAGACGAACCAAAGGCTGTACACGTCTATCGAAAACCTTACCAAGAGGGTTCGGCAATAACGGATCCATTTTCTCAACTGGCAGCACGTCATCGCAAGGCTCTGGCGATACTTGCGACGTATACGGCCTGTACGGTGAACTGATGTACGTCAAGGACTGCGAGGGAGAAGAGAGCAACCTAGCAGATCCCGTTTATGAATCTTTGAGACGAAGTGATCCGGAACTGGCAGCCATACCAAACAAAGTCAGCACGTTAGATCGAAGACTAAAGATGAAAGTCAGCCGGCCGCGTTCTCTGGATCTATCGAATTGGTCTGTGGATTCGCGTTCGTCCAGCTTGTGCACTTCGTCGGGAAGCGAAGAATGCATGCGACCAAACGTGTCGCGGAACAATTCAAACGCAAGCAGGCAGCTGGAACAGGGTAAAGCTCAAGCAGCTGAAGAAAAATTTCCGCAAAATGCCGCAACGCACAACACCGCAAAGTCTGTAAATAAGAATAATGGTGTTGATAGCACGAGGAGGACGATAATCACGTTGATGGGTGGTAGGGGCTACGTGAATTTCAGGCAGCCTTGTTGTTCTGCTGACAAATCAAAAAGTTCATTTTCCATAAGAGAATCGAATAGGAACGATGCTCACATAGTAGTGTGGGAGCTCAAATTGTGATCAAAGTAATTCATGTTGTAAATTATGTTTTAAACTCATCATCACGTTTTTATAATATAGTGTTTTTCATACCATAATGCCTTTTGTATATAAAATATGAACGACACAGTGTAATTTTTTGATGAAAATTTGCATTCAGTGTGTAGTAAATTTGTTTCGATCTTATTGTGCTATAAAAAACCAACACTTTTTATAACTAATTATGTATAAAATGAAAATAATAAATATAGTTGACTATAAAACATAAAATGAAGTTTGATGTTTCTTTATTTCTAGTGATGTAAGATCTAAATATGCCCGGACAATGCCTTGTTCTTATGTGTCCGGTCAACATGATATTTATCCGGACAATTTTAAAAAAAATTGTCCAATATTGCACGAATACGACTACGCCATCCATGAGGTATAAACCAAACTATAGCAGTATTTCCACGTAATCGCAGATAATTTTTGTTACGTGTCTTTTGAGTCAATTGTTTTGGTTTCATCGTGATTTGCCCCAAGTGTTTTCACTTACATATTTGCGGATTTAATTTCAATTTTTCAATTTTAATTGAAAATTTTTCAACAGGTTATGTACATAGTCAAAGCATCGGGGGAGCAGACAGTGGTCTCTCCCCTTCCAGAGTGGTAATGTCATACAAATTATTGAATGTCACCAGTGACAGATTGTAATTAAATTTGGATGTTTAAAAAAAACATATTTGCGAAAATGGTCAAAAAATGGGTTTTGTGTGGCGATACAACGCAACGATAAGAAAAATGAAAAAGGGACTTATTTAATTTTGTGTTACTTATGCATGTACGGTTGCGGCCAAAATAAAGTGGACGACAATGTCAACGCGTTGACTTGCTGTCATGCGACGTTCAGGCCAGAATCCTGAAAAATCTGTCAACTGTCGTCCACTTCAAAAAGTCCGCAACGGTACACTGTACAGTAACCAAAACCAAGGATCAAACCTAACATGTGACCCCTTATTTTAAATGTCTTGGGCCCTAGAATCGATTCCTGTCATATTTGTCAATTCTCATGATTGTCCATAATTGTCGGGCAAATATTCCTTTATGGAATAGTAACACTTACTTATTATCAATAACATTTTTAACGAATTTCTGAACTGATCGATATTTACATTTTTGGCGAGTTCGAGTTGGCAGGGTAAGTTATTATAAATCTTGATACCTAGAAAGTAAGAAGAATTCATTCCTACGTTGAATCTATATTTATTCATGAACAGGTCATTCCCATTTCTAGTATTCACAGAATGTATTGCAGAAACTTTCGGTAATCGATGTCTATTTTTGAAAATCAATAAACACAACTTATACATACAGGGTGTTTCAGAGATGATAGCAAAAAATTCAGGTGTGGGTAGATCTCGTCAAAATATGACGAAAACCTGTGTACCATTTTGCAAAGTTTGGCCTAATGATGAAGATACAGCACTCCAAAGTTCACTTTTTTCGGATTTCAAAAATTTCCAACTCAGGAACGTTCCAACAAATTGAGCTCTAATTCAGCATAAGCTAGTTTGTCATAATTATCTATTAACCTGCCAGATTTTAAATGAATCCAATCAGTGGCGTACAAGTTATAAGGGGTCAGCTTAAGTCAACTTTTCTTCGGATGCTTCTAAATTATTGACCCTCATAACTTCTACACCACTGGTTGGATTCTTCCCAAATTTGACAGGTTGATAGATAGTTATAACATACCAGCTTTTGCAGAATTTAAGTTGAATTTGTAAAAACGTTTCTGAATTACAAATTTTTAAAATCCGAAAAAAAATTATAGGATTATAAAGGTTTTTTCTCAAGTATCTACGTAATATGACGTGAAGAAATTTGTAAGGCCTGCACAGCCTGCACTATATCTCATCTGCGCGAGTTAGAGTTGACGACACACCACAGGGACCTGTGGGCGGGGCTGAACAGAAAAACAAAAATCGTTTTGGATGAGTCCATATGTTGAAATAAGGGAAGCAACACCGTCAGCTGGAGTGGTGGACCATTACCAGGTCACAGGCGAACCTAAAATCCCATTGCAAATCTAGGTGCACCACTAGATGAACTCAGTTCGCGCAGTTAGGCTCCGCCCACAGGTCCCTCTGGTATTCCGAGTACTCTAGCTATTAATAGATATAGTAAGTCAATGCAAGTATCAGATCTTTCACGCGAGGTCATATCTAATATTCTGCGGGCGAATCATAGCCGCCGTTCTCGCCCGTATGCTATGTATTCGACAGAGAACGCTAAAATACAAGGAAACTGTATTTAAAATTTTCAAAAAAGAAAAAAACCACATATTTTGAAGGCATTATTGCGTTTACATTCTCATAATACTTCAAAGAACAGCGTATTCAGAGGTTTATAGCGATCGAAGGTACATATAGGTAATTTATTCCTTATTGAAGTGAATATTTGCATTTTTTTTATATCAACACACGCGTAATTTTTTCAAAAGCACCCGGCGCCAGTGTCTATATCGCTACCTATCCTCAGGTCCTCGAAATAAAATTTGTTGATTTTTCTCTTGTTCAAAATTAATGATAAACTTACGAAATGCACGATCTCTCTCCAACCCGTGCTGGTGCTGATACAAAATTCACGTCAACGCATTTTGCTGGCTTTCTACTATAACAAATGTATAGCGGAGACGTTCCTCTTAACGTTCTCAACAAAAATGCGACTGGCGCCAGTTTGGAAGTGACCGGAAGTGACGGACGCGCAATGATCCCTCCAGTGGAGATTCTCATTAACATGTAGTCCCAGAAATTTCACACATTTATCAAACGAGACGAGACGGTGACCATTTATACTTAAATTAGGCTTATTGCATTCTTTTTGTCTATTATGAAATCTTATCAGCAAAGTTTTGCCAGGGCCGCTATTCTTGAATCGTGTGAGAAAAGTCCCTGGGAGTTTTATATAATCCGTACTACGCTTCTGTAGCGAAAGTTGCCTAAAAACCACGATTTTAGGCAACATTCGCTACATCAGTGTACTGCGGAATGTATTTTACTCCCAGGGACTTTTCTCACACGATTCAAGAATAGCGGCCCTAAGTTGATGTGTAGAGAGTTACTACCAAACCAAGTACTGAGATACTCGCGAGAATATCGTCACATTGTTACATATATTATTATATACAATGATAATATTATGTTTCAACTTCGGTCTCACACTTCACTCCCCCTCGATATACCATAGCGTTTGTTCCAATAGTGAAGTAGGACCTATCGTCAGCGTATATATTGTCCACAAATAGCTGGATTCGTCATATTAACGATGTCATCAATGTAAATTTAAAGAAAAAATAGGACTAAAGGTGCGTTCAGTCAGCTTATTTAGCCGCAATTTTAATTTTAGCCGTAAGCGCTGCATCACTTATTGGCTGTTCCGAGGAGGCTGGTTCATAAGAGCCAATGGGCGTCGCAGCGCTTGCGACTAAAATTAAAACTTGCGGCTAATAAGCTGACTGAACGCACCTCAAGGATTGTGCCCTGTGGTACACCTACACAAACATTATGATCATTAACTGAACTTTTCATCATCACTATCACTGCAGTGGAGTGAGACCTACGTCTTCGTCTACGTAGGACCTACTGTTTACGATCTTTATTCAGAAAAGATGAAATCCAATCAAGAGGAACCCCCTGATGATACCGTAGCCGTAGCTCCACAGTTTATTTAGCAAAATGGTAGGTATATTTTTCACCACCTCCTCATAGAAGGACCCGATGGCCGTCAGAGTCGACTTCCCTACCTACGCGAAAACCATGCTGCTGGTTTGAGATTATATGTATACCTACTATATTTGTTCAAGAAACTCAAAAGCCTGTCCAAACAGCCTCAAAAACACATCAGACGCAATCGAAATAGGTCTATACCGAGGTCTATACTCTATAATAATCTCCACAAAAAGTGTATTAAGTACCATGCACTTTCTTGAATACTGGGATTACCTTGTTTATTTTAATTAACTCTGGAAAGTCGCCTCTTTCAAAAAAATAAATCAACTAAAAATGTCAGAAGCTCTGCAATCATTTTCAACTATAGGTACGACATAATATATTCTATACATATATATAGTAGGTAGGTACTTACGTAGGTACCACTGTCGTGCATCGTGCCACCGACACCAGATACACAAGAGATACACAGATTATACCTCGGATTATACACACCACAGATGATACACACTAACACTGAACACGCTGAACACTGAACATGAACAGCCCTCTGCATGAACAATCAAAAAGCAGGACTTCAGGCGCAGGTTATATGTCATCCAGTAGACTTTCCTCGAGACTTTCGGTTCCGGCCGCTGCCCTCATCTTTCGCCCATCAGTGCATCAGTTTCTCATGTCGACATTATGAACAAACAACAAATACCCAAAAATTTCAACCGAACCCATTGATTTTTTCAATATTCGGCCTTAGTTTTAATTTCAAAATTTTTCTTGCGAAATATCCCCGGAAATATCGATCAATCGGTTAAAATCCCTGGATTCCCTGGTCGGAAACAAACTGGATGGCGGGATACCGGTAGGTATGAGATTAAAATAAAGATCAAATTACTACCTAAGTACTTATCTAAACCCAGTCTAAGGTGCTAGTGTAATAAAGGGCAACGGCAACCGCACATTTTACAGTAAGAATTCTACCACCATTCTCTTCCTTATGCAATTTCGAGACGATTTAGGTACGGATGGATGCGATTTACTCACATTAAATAGTCCTTCTCGTCACTTGAAAAGTGCTCTTTTTTTGCGTAGGTACATTTCTTCGTTGCTGCCATGACAACCACCGCATGCTGCTGTTCTTTTTTTGACAGTTGACGTTCCTCTGACGTCTGTCTCTCTTCCATCTGTCAACCTTTGACAGCGTTGAACGAAGGAGCGAAATAAAATGTGTTTCTATGATCTTTCCACCATTTCCAGCGAATTTCTGCCTTCTTCTTTGTTGTACTGCGCATTAATTTTAGATTCTAGCTCTTCGCCCAACACCCCTGTTTTGCTCCCGGTCCCGTTAGTGACTGTTATCGTTGGTTTATTTCCAATTCCACTGCGTTTGTGCAGTTGCATAACTGTCTGGCGTCAATAATACACTACGTATTTTCGTAACTTTCTTTATTTTTTTTTCAAAAGTTTGTGGATGATCCGCAAATTTTCTTTCAGAAAACCTTCTAGGACAGTGTTTTCAATCTATTCTCACTTTTGGAATTATCGAAATCGTGTTGCCCTTTATTACACCGGACTTGGCCAGCCTAAGCCTAAACATAACAAAATAAAAGAGAAAATGGATTTGAAATTGAAATTTCAATCCGTATAATATGTACGTATAGGCAATACCTGTGGTACGATACTTAATACTGAGGAACTGAGGTATTTTTCAGTTTTCTGTTGTATAGCCCAGAGTCATCGTGGTAGCGGGGTAGCCCAAACAAGCAGTGGTAAGCAGCGACCTGCTCTGCGAAGTATATTTCATAGACGTATATTTGGCTGCCTACCCTACAATTACACCACACGCCACTCGAAATGCTGCATATCGGTGACAGAGGGGCAGCACTTGGCATTCATTGTAAAAACAAGGTGAAATTACATATTTATCTCGTTGGATTGCACATTTTTTGGTCCACATTCGTCTGCCATGATGTTTTCAAAACAGTGAAGCTGTGCTGGTGAAACTCGAGTGCATTCCCACCGCGAATGGATCGTTGTTATCTTATCAAATAGTGTTTGTTTTGCATTGTGATATCGATAAGGTGAGTGAACTGTTACCTATATTTACCTGCAATACCCTTCAGTTAGATTATCCCTTACCTTACTTAAACCACTGACTAAGGAGGAACCTATCAACCTAACCTCTGTGCTGATCTTGTCTATGGTGCTGATGGCAGATGGAGTCTATAGATACGAGATTTCGTTATTTTGTAAAATTGTAACACTGAACATGATTCCGAGATGAATGAAGAAAGTTGCTCTTAGTAGCATTGTAGCACATTCCCAGTCTTTTGTGAGAATTCAAGATAACAATCGAATAAGTAGGTACAATAACAGAACAAAGCAGAGACTGTAAATTTTAAAATAATAAGGACAGAGGAACATTTTCAAAAAATATTCATTAAAAATTCAATTCGCCTACTAAACTAGCACAAGTAGAACTGATAAGCAAGCAAAAATTGATTAGTATTGGGTGTGCAGGTGTGCAGCTGCATCAAATAACCTGGATTACTCATTGCATTAGTAATATTCCCTACTAGGTAATTCCAATCATGTATACCTATAACTGCGACTACTGCGAGCTATACTGATACTAGGTGTCTAAAAAAAGAGTGAATCAACTTCTGTTTCTGTAACAGAGGTAGTATAGGTACAGGGTACAGGGTGATCACGCGAGAATTCCCCCTCCATGCGGGAGGTTTCCGCATTGAGATAATTTGAAAATGAAATAACTTTTCTGGAACAATTTTTTCCGTAGATTCCAGACTTCGAAACCATAATTATTTTACAACGTAAATATATAATATACAGGGTTTCGCAAAAAAAAATTTTTGTTATTGCGACACCCTGTATATTCGAATTGCAATCGATGTATTTTCTTATTCCGAATACAGATATATACCACAGTATTGAGTTATTTCCGAAAACAAATTGTCAAAAATTCACGGAATCCCACGATACTGACCCAATGTTCCGTTTATATTTGGCTAGAAGATTTCTTAAATTTGGTAGGATTTTTTTTTCGGAGAGATAGCTTCTTTTAAAACTTGAAAGCATAGCACTTTCAAAAAGGATTGCGGATCAAACAGAAATTTTTGCATCATGGGATTTTTGTGAATTTTTCAAAATTTTCCTTTGGAAATAACTCAACACTGTGGTATACACATGATCAAAAATTTTCCTCCTCTACTTATCAAATTGATTGTAAAACATTTATTAATAGGTAAATTTTACAAAGATAATATAGTAATAAAAAAAAGAAGTATAAATAAATAAAAACATTTATGTAACAATATAAAATATTTCTTCCATTTTTTGGAATGAAATTGAGCGCAAGGTGCCCAATATGCTAGCAGCATTTCCACGTTGAATGGCAAGTGAAATTTTTTGTTTGAGAAATCTACCCGAACGTGGATCACCAGTCACCATTTTCAATTTTGAACACAGAAAATTTACAAAAACTGAAGCTTCTTCACTCCAAGGGCCCATTGTTTCCACAGAAAAGGTTACGAATTCATATTAATACAATAAAAATAGCGAGAAAAATAGTAAAAAAATCGGCCAAACCTCGGAAAAAATATGGACGTCCTGAAAATTTGATATTCTGTTCAGAATTGAGTGCTCTACAACATATCCAAAATCGCCAAAAATCGCACCCGGGGGTTTTGAGTTATTGGAGGGGGGGGTAAAAAATTGCAACTTGAAATGGAGGGGATGAAACCCGTCAACCCATTGGAAGCAAATACGTTATAATTCGACGCATCATATCCCGTTGATACAATTTTGGCACAAAAAGTGTCGATAACTGTTGAAGGGGGGGTTGTGGGGGGGGGGCGAAGCCCTGCTAGGTGGTCCATTTTGTTTTTCTGGCCATCTAGAACCGATCACGACTAGTTTGGTATCTTTTCCGACTATATTCAATTCCCTGAATTCGAATCCGATGTGTTAATTTGGATGAAAACAAGTTTGAACAAGTCACCTTGAAAAAACTTGTTTTTTCTTAGACAATTTTGACGATTTTTTTTTCACTGTTAGAGGTGTTCATCTTTGGAAAATTTTCAGGGGCCATTGAATTGAAGTATAATCTTCACGAAAATCATCTAGTTGATGTTTCATTTTGTTTCTCGAGTTTAAAAAATCGATATGAACCTGAGCCGGTCCGGCGCGTTGTCTGCTACTGACCAGAACACTACAGCATGCATCTTTCAATGAAAATAGCTCAAACTAGTGAAGAAATAATATCTCATTTTTGAAAATTCGATTATCTGTGCAGAATTGAATTCCCTATAACATAAACAAAACCGCCATGAATCGCACTGCAGGGTTTTGAGTTATTTGAGGGGAGAGGTAACAGTTCATAGAGTACGAATCTTGACAAAATGTTATCCTCCTCCTCGAATAACTCAAAATCCTGCAGTGCGATTCACGGCGATTTTGTTTATGTTATAGGGAATTCAGTTCTGCAAAAATTCTCGAATTTTCAAAGATAAGTTATTAGTTTTTCAATAGTTTGTGCTATTTTCATTTAAAGGTGCATGTTGTCGTGTTCTGGTCATTAGTAGAAGCGGCGCCGGGCCGATTCAAGTTCAAATCGGTTTTTCAAACTCGAGAAACACAATCAAACATCGAGTAGATGATTTCCGTAAAGAATACACCTCAATTCAGTGGCCCCTGAAATTTTTTTTAAGATGAACACCTCTAACAGTGAAAAAAAAATTCGTCAAAATTGTCAAAGAGAAAACAAGTTTTTTCAAGTTAACTTGTTCAAACTTGTTTTCATCCAAATTAACACATCGGATTCGAGTTCAGGAGATTGAATATAATCGGAAAAGATACCAAACTTGTCGTGATCGGTTCTACATGGCCAGAAAAACCAAATGGATCACCTAGCAGGGCTTCGCCCCCCCCACGACCCCCCTTCAACAGTGATCGACATTTTTTGTGCCAAAATGGTATCAACGGGATATGATGCGTCGAATTATAATGTATTTGCCTCCAATGGATTGACAGGTTTCATCCCCTCCATTTTAAGTTGCAATTTTTTACCCCCCCTCCAATAACTCAAAACCCCCGGGTGTGATTTTTGGCGATTTTGGATATGTTGTAGAGCACTCAATTGTGAACAGGATATCAAATTTTTAGGACGTCCATATTTATTCCGAGGTTGAAATGTATCTTTCTTGTACTGTATGCTTTTTTGATGTCAGAATATTTTTGATGTTTGTTGCGTGCGGCGTTTTCAGCTGCAGCTTTGGGCGTTTTTAATGTAAGCTTAATGTAGGAAGCTGCCATGGTGTCTACGCAGGTTGCATCCCACACCAGAGACCGACCTTTTGACCAGGGAATTAGGGTTGAGCCATCCGGACGCTTGCCATCATTTCTGAAGAGACCAGTGGGCTCACGTAGGCAAGGGATGTCAACGGAATTTAAAGCTCTTTTTAACAAATCGTTGAGCATTTGGTGTCGAGAAAATCTGCCAGCACTTTTAGAGCAGCTCAATCCGTGACGGCCTTTAGAGTCCACAGGGGAACCACAGACACATGTATGAGGTTGGCAAACATCACATCCTAGACGAAGAGCTGCAGCAATCCTTAAAGACGTGTTGTCTAGCAGAGATCCGGTGTTGGGTGAAGGAATGGACTGGAGCCAGTAGCCGGATTCTGGTGTGGATACTGCACGAATTCGTGCTGATTCCAAGGGAGATGCAGAACCTAATAGGGCATCATATGAACGTTGAATCAAAGGAGTATCCCATGCTTTTTGACGACTTTTATTTTCCGGCATGTTGGCGCCAGACCTCTCTTTCCATATATCAAGTGCTTCATCTAAGTAGCAAATCTTGGAAATGTCACTTTTCAGGGGTAATATGGTTGTGACTAAATCCGCGACACTAAAAGATGATGATAAGAACGCTGGGAGGCCAACATCGGATAAACGCCGAATTCCAAGCCCATCAAAAGAAATGGGCAATGAAGCCTGTGACCATTGCACGTCATCAAATTTAATATTCAAAATAGATTCCAAAACATTTTTTATTGCATTGTCAATTTTTAGAATTTGATTTTGAAACATCCAAGTGGGAGTCGTTCTTGAAAGATAGGTCAATTTTGGCATACCAAAGCAAAATTTCAAAAGAACAAAAGATACGTGGGAAGTCAATTTTGGTAATAATCTGAACATCCTCTCCATATCTCGTAGCTTGTTTTCCAAAAATATCGGTGTTCCTTCTGAAGTGATAGTACTAGCGGTTCACAACATAATCTGGTACAATCCTGCATTTTGTGATACAAACAAGAACTTCGGCACAATTGTTCCTAGATCCAAAATGAATAATTTGGCCCGCTGTTCTTTTTAATTACCCCCTGCTGGTCCGGGATTTGGGGGGTACAAGGGGTACATGACTATTTTTTGCTGCAAGCAAAAAACGCTGCTATTGAATCATGTTTGATGTTACTTCTCGATAACTAGAGCTTGCTGATCACGATGTCGCCACTGTCAGAATGATGCGCCTGTCTGGAGACAATGTAGAGCTGTCAATTTTACGATGGGGGCTTCCTGAATTAATAAATTTTGGTCATTGAAGGGGATGTGTGGGGTATCATTTCTGACATAATCGAGGTTTGCTAACTCATTTCTTTTTGTAAAAATGTGATTGGTTTGAAACTGTGGAAAATATGTTGGGTCAAAATTATGATTATTGATTTTTAAACATTTACGATTCGCATTGACTCCACTTTTGTTGCACTTTTGATTAGGCTGTGCTAGCGAGTCACAATACCGCCATTGTCGAGGCGCTGCGTTCGCTAGAAGTCGAGCTATGACGGATTTATTCGAATCGGTAAAGTTCTCGAAAGTCGTTGCAGTGGACATTCAAAAAAGAGTGGGATATAATTTAGACCGCCTTTGGACTCAGAGAGTCTAGTTTTTTGCATAAAATCGAAATTCTGTCAATATTAAGGGGGCTCATTAAATGGGGATTTTGTACTCTCTGGCCCACAAGCACTCGCCTTGAACCTTAAAAAAAATACATTTCAGCATAAAATGATGACGCCAATGCGATGCTGTCATCACTGAAGCGATACGTCAACCAGAAGCCGAGTGGGGGCTGTAACTCTTTGTACTTGGGGTGCGCGTCTTGAATTAGGTTAGTTGGGTCTTGAAATATGATGTGTTGGGCATCATTTCTAATGTTTTTTGGGTCGCTGATTTCATTTCTCAATGCAAAATTTTGATTGACTCACAAGCAGAGTTGTAGCTGTCCTTAGTACATGGGATATATCCCCCTCTTCCCGAATTCCAACCCAATCTGAATTTTGCATTGAGAAATGGAATCAGCGATCCAAAAAACATTAGAAATGATGCCCAACACATCATATTTCAAGACCAATCTAACCTAATTCAAGACGCGCACCTCAAGTACAAAGAGTTACAGCCCCCACTCGGCTTCTCGTTGACGTATCGCCTCAGCGATGATAGAATCGCATCGGCGTCATCAATTTATACTGAAATATATTTCTTCAAGGATTCAGACGAGTGTTTGCGTAGAAAAAAGCGAAAAATCTATATTTCATGTGCCCCCTTAATATTGACAGAATTTTATTTTTATGCAAAAAAGTAAGTTTGATGAGTCTAAAGGCGGCCGAAATTATACTCCACACTTTCCTTAACGGTCCATATATACAGTTTCAGGAATTATTTCAATTCGAAATTATTCGTCATAAGTCGACTTCTGGAGAACGCAGCGCCTCGGCAATAACAGCATAATAATTCGCTGACCCAGCCTAATAAAAAGTGCAACACAACTCAGTTCAATGCGATTCGTAAATGTTTGATAATCGATAATCATAATTTCGACCCCTCATATTTTCCACAGTTTCAAACCAATCACATTTTTACACAAAGAAACGAGTCCGCAGAGCTCGATTATGTCAAAAATGATACCCCACACATCCCCTTCGATGACCAAGATTTGTTATTTCAGGGAGCCCCCACTGTAAATCTGACAGCTCTACCTTGTCTTCCGACAGGCGCATCATTCTGACAGTGGCGACATCGTGATCAGCAGATTCTAGTTATTGAAAAATGACATCAAACATGAATCGATAGCAGTGTTTAGTGCTTGAAGCAAAAAA
Organism: Anaspis maculata; assembly: GCA_949128115.1. Taxonomy (NCBI): domain Eukaryota; kingdom Metazoa; phylum Arthropoda; class Insecta; order Coleoptera; family Scraptiidae; genus Anaspis; species Anaspis maculata. The sequence continues at coordinate 64,218,193 of OX421961.1, read as the reverse complement.
AAGTCATGTCCCCCTTGTACCCCTCAAGTCCCGGACCAGCAAGGGGTAATCGAAAAGAACAGCGGGCCAAATTATTCGTTTTGGTTCTAGGAACAATCATCCCGAAGTTCTTGTTTGTATCACAAAGTGCAGGATTTTTTTGTGTACCGCTAGTACTATGAGGGGTGCTCCAAGTAAAGACATGTCACACTTTTCAACTACTTTGATCCCTGGAAGAACGTCTTCAAATTTTTGTAAAATATCTTTGTTCGTTTGTTTCAAAAAATGGAGTTCACATTTTGAAGCGTTAAATTGTAAACCTATATTCGACTCAGCTCTTGAATCAACATTTTTAAATCTTCTAATACTTTTTCCGAAAAATCACCCAAAGTGCCATCGTCAAGGTACCATATGTTTAAATCTGAACGTATTTTTTCAATAATTGGATTAATCGCCAAAAAAAATTGATTTTTTTGTGAGACATGTTTTAAACCCATTTTCATTTTTCTGCATCTCTATGTTTTGAAGATTTGACGTCACGGCTTTTTTTTCAATTAGGCATTTCCATTGACGTCACAGCAGTGTTGCCAACTGTCCAGAATTGCCCGCCAAATTTGAACCAAATAATGTTTGGGAACAACCGAACTACAGAGCGCTTATGGAGTTCCAGTTTCTGCATTTTTTTCCTCGGCTACCTTTTTGAGTTTGAGTTTGAAACTTTTGTATCAAGTTCAAAGCAATGTCCTTAATGCGCCTGCAAAATAAGTTCTCGTGGAAAAGTGTTTTTTTTGTGAAAAAGCAAGCCAAACATGTTAGGTTAATTGCACAGGGTAGTGGTGAAAATTCATATTTTCCGACAAAATTGGGCATGAACTTTGCCTCCAAACCTCACCTGAATGTTGGGGGTTTACGTTCCCGGCATTGCTGGAGTGATATGCCTTGTGTGGGGCTAGGTATGTACCTCTTCGGTTTGTGCTTCCCAATCACCCAAATACTTGAGGCCCAGCTTTTACTGCTGGATTAAAGAAACAAACAATAGTCTTTGTTTATATTTTATATTTTAAAAGTGCAGGAATGTCTTCACTTCGGTTGTAGAATATGGACAGAGGCAAAACATGGAAGTTTAACTCGAACAGCTGTTCGGCCACCGAAGATGTAATCGGTCACCGGAGCCCTACTTGACAGAAATTTTACACCTGATTTAACGATATTGAATTTTCAACTACAGCTTGATTGTGTCAAGACACATTTCTTAAAAATACAAATATTTATTGTTCTATTGAGGATTCTAGGCTCCAAATTGTGGTCGACGTAGCAATTCCTCAGTCCGTAGATTTTCCCATTTTTAGATTGCCGAAGGCCACAATTCTTGACACAGGTACTTCCTGAAACTAGATAGGCTTAGCAACAGATAATTTTGTGCAAACATCATAACTGTATTACAGCAATTTAGTTACCCATCCCAATTGTTATCGGTACAACCTCCGTATATTTTTTCAAGTGTATTCCTTCCTTCCTCCTTTCCATTTCTTGGCGCTTTGGGATACATTCTGTGATGCCTCGTACTTCCACGAGCCCCAGCGTTTCGAGAAAACCATGAATTTCTCATTTTTTCTCCAAAAAAAAGTTTCAACCACTCCAAACTCCAACCCAACGTTCACGTTCATTGAGCCCTCTACATCTCTAGTCATGCTTTCTCCATTGCTTTCACAAGCCTAGATGTTTGAATTGACAATAGTTTCCATTTTCTACTTCACTATAGTTGTAATATTTGCTGTGATATAAGCACATGTGAACCACATGGGATCGGCTCCGAGTATCTTCATCTTCTGTTGACCAAATCGTACACCTGACTTGACAATCTTGAATTTTCAGTTGATGGCTTCATTGCGGCAAGACACATTGCTTAAAAAATCCTGAAATTTCTTCTTGTAAGCAGGATTTGAGGTAACATTGTGGTCAACTTAGAAATTCCTTGGTCGCTGGATTTTCCCATTTCACGATCGCCACAGGTCACAGTTTTTGCCACAGCCATACTTTCTGAAATCAGAAGGGCGCTTAGTAATGGATAATTTGTAAAATCATCTCACATTTATTCTGTATTCTAACAATTTAGTCAGCTTTTTACCTTATCGGCAGGATAATAAACTGGCATATTTTCTCCTTCCCAGATGTCTTTGAGTCGCATTTCTTGGCACTTTGAGATACTTCCTGAGATGATCTTTTCTTCCAGGACTCTAGTTTTCCGAAAAAGCCACGGATTTCTTCTTTTTTTTCGACGAAAATGATTTAAGCACTGCACCAAACTTTCTTGTTTATTGAGCTATTTGGGGCAGCACATCTCCAACTATCAGTATTGATCGAAGCGCCAGAGTTTCGTGAACAATTATCACGCAGAAACTTGCTTCCTACTGTATCCAAAATCTCAAAAAAGTACTTTTTAGCGCACTTCTCCAAACGGGAAGGCGCTTTTGTCCTCGCTTTGTCCGTCCGTCCGTCCGTCCGTCCGTCCGTCCGTCCGTCCGTCCGTCCGTCCGTCCGTCCGTCCCCGCATCTAGTCCTAGACGAAAAGGTTTTTGCGAAAAATTTTTACTCCATTGGGTACCTCATGACCTTGTATCCCGAACCAAGAAAAATCTTGACGAAATAATAATAAACAATGACAATAATAACAATTTACTGTGACGCGGCATCGCCGTTGAATGCTGCATTTCAGAAGCCGGCCTTATCTCGAAAGTTATCACATGCGAGGAAGTACCCGATCTTATCATTTTACCATAATACATGTGCGGAGTTATATTTAGAGGATGATTTGAACTTTATTTTAATGAAAATTTCACATCGGTGCGAGGTGCCGATTAGTAGTTATTAATTTTTGAACATGACTCCGAAACTACGGCTCGGCCGCAAATGATTTATTCGTTGCTTGCTGGTGCTTGATATCCTTTCCTCCGAACAAAACGAAATTCAATACAGAAAATATTTCAACTCGAATGGGTAGCTCATGGCCTTGGTACGCGAATCAAGAAAAATGTTGCCGAAATAATCATGAACAATTACAAAAATAACATTTTGGTGTAGGGCGGCTTCGCCGATCAAGTGCTGGCATTCGCGGTAAGATGTAGAAAGTTGCGATATGCAGGCAACTACAATTTCTTAATGAAATACATCACTGCATGTACGGCATTATATTTAGAGAACAATTTGAACTTTCTTTTGACAAAAACCCCACTTCGATCCGACCGTTAGGTCAATTGTTATCGATTTTTGAAAACGGCCGCAAAGCCACGGCTCGGCGCATATTACACGACCCTACAAATTTAAAATCAGACGTGCCGAAATAGTAATTGAACATTTTGAAATAGCCAATACTAGGTACCTGAAGGATAATGGCACTCAAATTACGAAACATGTTCGCTCAATAACAAAAAAAAAGTAGGTAGGTATCACTAAAAATCATGTGACAAGGCTACCATTTTTTCGGTTTTTCGATAAAAAAGAAATGTTCCAATTCAAAAGTGAACCCGATATTCGTGTTCAGGAGGTCGAAATCAGTTGGAGCACATTTTTTTATATAAGTAACAGAATGACGCTTATGTGGCCGGTTTGTCTGTCTGTCTGTCTGTCTGTCTGTCTGTCTGTCTGTCTGTCTGTCTGTCCGAGTCCGTGCAGAAATTAAGACGCTGTACTCCTTCTCGAGAATTGAAACAAGAGTCTTGGAACTTTTTTCCGATTAATAGCTGATGTCTCCAAGGGTGGCCAATGGGCACTATTTTTGTTATCCATACATCGTTATCATTATTCTCAAAAAACAGAGATCTCCTGTGCACTTCGATGAAGTTGAACTTCTCCTCGGGAAATAAAGCTACAGCCGTTGAAGATTGAACTTTATCCGGTGGATAGCTTAGGTCCTCAAGGACCAAATAGGCAGGTTGGCTTTCATAATTCGGCCGCCATCTTGGCTGCCATATTGAAATTTCTTATTAATGGAACGATTGTCATGAAACTTGAAACTCACCCTTGTCTAGTATGATCATTCTTATTTTCAAGCCAAATTTTATGATTGCCCCACCATCTTGGCCGCCATATTGAAATCTCTTATAAGTGGAAAGATTTTCATGAAACTTGAGAGTTACGCTTGTCTCGTACGATCATTCCTATTTTCAAGCTGAGTTTCATAATTCTGCCGTCATCTTGGCCGCCATATTGAAATCTCTTGTTAGTGGAACGATTTTCATGAAACTTGGAACTTACCCTTGTCTAGTACGATCATTTTGATTTTCAAGCCGAATTTCATGATTCTGTCGATATTTTGGCCGCCATATTGCAATTTTTTGCCCAAGACGGTAGAACCCTAATCACTTAACATCTTGCGTTCACTAATCCTCCAAAAAGGAAGTGCGCTACTGAGCCTCATGCCCATGAGGCATATTCGCTTGTTTTACAATCATAACAACGCGGGTTGTTCCCTAACACTTTTTTGAGGTTATAATTTCAACTAGGTTGGCAACACTGACGAGCTCGTGACGTCATGTGGAAATGCCTAATACTTTTTGAAGACCCGGCCCTCATTTTTAACGGATTTGAACAGACTCGAATTGTGCTGTTTTGTAATGGAGTGTCGATTTTCTTAACAAAAAAAATTCTTTGTTAAGAAAAAGAATACTGGCATGATTTATCCCAAAGCATACTTCACTTTTAGATGTGACCCCATAAGAAGAAAGAAATCCATAATCTAAAAGGATCAGGTCGGGCGACCGTGCTGTCCATTCAGCCAAACCCTTTCTGCCAATCGACCTGTCTTGAAATATTTTTTTCAATTTTTGGATTTTGGAAATGCCAGTGAGCTCAAACCAAAGTACACCCTTGTAGCTTTCGAAAGAGACCTGAATGGTGAGATTCTGTCAAAGAATAAACCCACAGGGATTGATTCCGCAACGCTTATTTTACCAATATAACTCCGTCCTTAAAGCCTCAATAAATACTGAGACAGTAGCTGCGTTCCTTTTATCATCTGAACTGAGAATTCTCACTTCAATTGCTAGTTGTGTCTCTCTCCCTTTCATGCAATTCTCGCTTTTTCTCTCTCTAACTGAGGTGAGATTATCTGAGATTTCGTGTAAAAGGAATGCAGCTAGTATTTCACACGGATTGTACCGATTTTATGGATTTTGACTTTCTTGTTAACGTGGCAGCGTGTCAAATCAGTATACACCGTGCGAAACACTAGCTGCGTTCCTTTTATCATCTGAACTGAGAATTCTCACTTCAATTAATTGCTAGTTGTGTCTCTCTCCCTCTCATGCAATTCTCGCTTTTTCTCTCTCTAACTGAGGTGAGATTATCTGAGATTTCGTGTAAAAGGAATGCAGCTAATGTCTCAGGTTTTCTTCGCAACTGACCGTCAGTTCCACAAGAAAAAAATGATTAGTGATCACGATCAAGGCTGATTGTAGATAAACTGGACTTTTTTCTGCTGAATGCTAGGTGATTACTCACAAAAAATGCTTGAAATCTGTACTAGACCCATCATCTTTTCACTATTGACAGATAAACCAGCATTTCTTTTTATCAGTCAGCTACAAAATAAATTGACAAACAAAGATCGCGAATCAACTGATCTCGTATTATTTTTTTGTGGAACCCACGGAGATGATCTCATAGTGAAGTAAAATGTTTGTAACATATTTTTCTTTTCCAGACTTATTATGGCTCAGCCTACAACTACAATAGAAACCGTCACCATAACTAGACCATTGAAGGTAATTTTTTTTTATATGTGTATTAAGGTGTCTCAAAGGTATCGCATTCCGACTCCAGGCCTCCTGTCCCGTTGCGTTTGATACATCCTCTTCCCCATTTTTAGATCTGATGATGACGGTGCTGAGCGCCGAAACATATGTAATCATAACCAACCTATAAGGTTACAACAATAAAATTTGTGGTGTTGACTCAGAGAAACCTTTTACTAAAATTTTATTTTTGATTTAGAGCTTCCAGGTAGGTAGGTAGGTAGTACTTACCACCGAAAGTTCATTGAAAAACAAACAGGAGTGTTAGATGTCGATATTCGATGTTGAAAAAAGAATTGATGTCAAAAATATTTCATATTTTGAAAGATAAGCTTACTAGCCCAGGCGCCAGGGAGCAAAAATCAGCTCAATAAGGAAATAATTGTTTCCTGGCTGGAAACTAGCTTAAAACGATCTGTGTAGCTTAGATTTCGACATACTAATTTCCCCCCTTTCGGAAATGTCGGCGTCATGTCGCCATCATCAACAAGAAGTGCACCAGCGTGGTTTTTGCCGAATATCTTGATTTTGGGCCATCTGACAGCAAAAGATGTAAGAAGTCAATTTGAAACCAATGAAATTCCCTACGGAATAGTTTTTAAATGACCTTTCTGCGACTTATGGTTTTTGAGATAGAGCTTCTGGAAGCGAGAGGCATTGTCGTAAAAGCTCCATGGCCACTTGACTCGAAAAACTAAAACGTCGATGTGACAAAAAATTTCAAAATGAGATTTCTCGAGAGTCCTTCATGCTATAGTTGCGGTGATGGTCTTAAACTCTTTCTCTTGAACCGTTGATTACGAATATAGAAAAGTCAAAAACGTCACATTGTACATATACAGGGTGTACTTAGGGAATCAAATCAGATCAGAGAAATTTTACATATTTCTTCGATTTAGCCTATATGCGACACTCTAAGCACCTAACACGAGTCCAATATCAGAATGGATTTGCTCTATAAGCTTCACTTAATACACGAAAGAAGTGGTCAGCTCACAGCTTTACTGTAAAATGTTTTGAAGGCCCTCTGAAATCATCAAAATATTAAAACTTTACAGTACCAAGGAATGTATATAACAGTATATTATATACCAAGGGACCAAAGTGAATTTTTAATTTGGGGATTTGGACCCAAAAGGCCTTCGAGCAACAAACTTCACCCAAAGGATCAAAAATTCACTTTGGTTCCTTGGTATATAATATACTGTTACATACGTTCCTTGCTACTGTAAATTTTGATGATTTCAGAGGGCCTTCAAAACATTTTACAGGAAAGCTGTGAGCTGACCACTTCTTAAGTGTTTCAAGTGAAGCTTACAGACCAATGCATATTGATATTGGACTCGTGATAAGTGCTTAGAGTTTGGCATAGGCTAAATCGAAGAAATATGTCGAATTTCTCTGTTCTGATTTGATTCCCGTAGTACACCCTGTATATGTACAATGTGACGTTTTTGACTTTTCAATATTCGTAATCTACGGTTCAAGAGGAAGAGTTTGAGACTATCACCGCAACTATAGCATGAAGAGTTCTCGAGTAATCTCATTTTGAATATTTTTTTTGTCACATCGACATTTTAATTTTTTGAGTCAAGTGGCCATGGAGCTTTCACGACAATGACTCTCGCTTCCAGAAGCTCTATCTCAAAGACCATAGGTCGCAGAAAATTGATTGAAAAACCAAACTGTAGGGAATTTCATAGGCTTCAAAATGACTCCTTACATCTTTTGCTGTCAGATGACCCAAAATTAAGATATTCGGCAAAAACCACGCTGGTGCACTTCTTGTTGATGATGGCGACATGACGCCGACATTTCCGAAAGGGGGGAAACTAGTATGTCAAAACCTAAGCTACACAGATCGTTTCAAGCTAGTTTCCAGCCAGGAAACAATTATTTCCTTATTGTTTTCCCTGGCGCCTGGGCTATACGTAAATATAAGCAATAAACTTTTAATTTTTCTGCGAAAAAAATTCAACAGACTTCCAGAGGAGGGCAACCCCCCCTTGCCACCACAATCGGCGCCCATGATCGTGTACAGGGTGTTCGCGCTAAAATTGTACCCCCCACTGGAGCCTGCACCTTGAAGATAATTAAAAAAATTAAAAACGATTGTCATATAATTTTTCCCTTAGGCTTCGTATTTGCCTACAAAAATTTTCTGTAGTATATCGCTTACAGGGTGCAACATCGAAAATTCTCCTCAAATTGGACAGCCTGTATTTTAAAGGGAATCGATTCTATTTCCATGCTTCTCATCATGATTAGGTGAATAAACTGCTGGACAACGAAGTTGTCGGTATCGGAAAAATGGCTCGAATTTGAAGACCAACAACTTCCGATTGCCGGATGCGATTTCCGTTTTGTTTATTGTGTTGATTATCCTAATGCTTCCGTGACCTATCCTGTGAAAGTGAATAATGAGAAACTTCATGTAAAATTTCTACAGGGTGATACGTGAAATGCTGCAAAATTATACCGACTTCATCGTACCCCCATTTGTCGAAAAACAATTTTTTATGTATTCTAATACAAAAATCATGAAGTGTGGTGTCTTACCTCGAAACGGTTCTGGAATTATCCGGATTGGAAGTCTAACATCGAAGATATAAATTTTTATTTTGAATGTTACAGATTTGTCTTGTTGGCACGCGAGATTAAGTCACTTTTGATGAATGGATGTTGATATTGAGCAAGATTGTTCGTACAACAGTCCAGAACAATTTCACCTTCAACACAACCCGAATATTTGGTGTGGGGCTAAGCAGGGGCACTTTTTCAAGTGGTTCTCCCTTCCTGTTTTTCGTACGTTGGATTTCGTCAGAATTTCATCAGAATTTCAGATATGGAAAATGTTTTATTTGCAGATTCAAGCCCCTGAACATGCTAACGATGTGAGACTTCAGTGTCCTAATGAAATAAAGCCCCCCTGGACGTATACTTTTCGTGCTTGTGCTATGCCTGAGTCTCGTAAATCTGCAACATTCAACATAAAAATTTATATCTCTAATGTTAGACTTCCAATCCGGGAAATTCCGAAATCGTTCCGAGATAAGACACCACACTTCATAATTTTTGTATTATAAATTGAAAAAAATATATTTTTGAAAAATGGGAGTACGATGAAGTCGTTGCAATTTTGCACCATTTTACGTATCACCCTGTAGAAAATGTACATGAAGTTTCTCAACATTCACTATTATAGGATAGGTTACGAAAAGATTAGGCTAGTTAACGCAACAAACAAAATGGAAATCGCAATCGGCAATCGAGAGATATTGACCTTCAAAGTCGGACCATTTTTCCGATACCGACAACTTCATTGTCCAGCAGTTTAAATTGATGAAGTTTTCAAAAATATCGAAAAATATTTTTTTCTTCCAAAAGTAACTTGGTGAATTTTGAATCATTTTGGTGAAATGGATTTTATTATAGTTTGAAACTTTCATCCAGCTTGAATTAACTTTACAAACTGAAAGAAGAGTAATTTTTCGATATTTTTGGAAATTTCAGCAATTTTTTTCAAATTTCAACAAATTTTTCCACTTGTGTTCAGTTAAAGTGTGATATATATTTGTATAATCAGGATGAAAAGCGGAATCGATTCCCATATTACAGGTGTCCAATTTTAGAAAAATTTTTGATGTAAGCCATACATATACCACAGAAAATTTTTATGGACAAATTCGAAGCCTACGGAAAAAATTATATTGAAATTGCACACTTGGTGAATGTGATTTTAGGAAACAACGTTGACATTGCTCTACTCGGCTGAGAGTATACGTGAGTACACTTCACCATCGATGCTCTTGGCGGTGGTGTGGCTTTACTGGAATTGTGTTTAATAGGGTGATTGCATGTAGAGGGACTTAATGGCAAAATGTCAATAGTGTCATTGTCATCTTTCAACTCGTTTTTCAAGTTTCATCCATGTCGGAGTCAACGTCAACCGGACTATAACCTCACTAAATACCGTCATTGTTACGTGTTTTGTTCATTTACGCGTTTACGAGATCGAGATTCTGATTCCAAATAATTCTATCAATGCCTTACACCTGTTATGTGCCCTAATGCAATTCCCTAACTAACGTCAAAACATAACTTGATCCGTGCGCTGCCTGCCGGTGAACGAATTTCATGCAATCACCCTATTCCCTCGCCTGCCTGATGCCTTGGGATATAGTATCCGCGGAATGCCTTTGATTAATGGCGCCGCTTGGGAGACTCACATATTAGGAGTCCCCCTGAGTGTATACCAAGTCAGAGTCAGAGACCAAGATCTCTGACTGCCCCAACATCGGATGTTTGGACTGAATGCCTGCGCACTGATGAGCCCCCAATAGGGGCGAAACACGTGTCTGTGCAGTTTCGGTCTGATCGTCTTGTGCTATGGTGGTCGGAGAGCTTCGTTTTAATAGTACGGATGTCCAGGATGTCAAATTGACTTTTGGTGCTTCGCTACTTTGCCGCCATCTGTGATCCGCCATTTTGAATTTCTCTAAAAGTGATCCGATTAGAATGAAATTTGCAGGCACTGTAAACCACATCAAGATACATCCTATTCTTGACCTTGATCCTCTGCCGCCATCTTGTATTGTCCATATTGAACATGTTTCAAAGTGATAGAACTAGGGGAATTATGCCTCAACGAAACGAGATATCGATGTGGTGCAAACGCCAATCGAATGCGTAAGTGTCCACCATATAAATTTGACCAATACTTTTAGTCACTTGGCCGCCATCTTTGATCTGCCATTTTGAATTTCTCTGAGAGTAGTCCGATTTGAGTGGAATTTGCAGGCGATGTGAACTTCATCAAGATACATCCGATTTTAGACAATTGATGCTCTGCCGCCATCGAGGCCGCCATCTTGTATTCTCCATGTTGAACATGTTTTAAAATTATAGAACTAGGAGGATTCGGTCTCAATGAAAAGAGATATCGATGTGGTGCAAACGCTTATCGAATGCGTACGTGTCAACCATATAAAGTTGACCAATGGTTTTCAAGCCTCGCCAGACGTGATGGCGGAGGCTATTTGTGGCCGCTTTTTTTTTTCGTGATTATTTTTTTCATTTTTGTTTTTTTCCTCGTTCCTCGTTTCTTAACACAATTCACCTAAATTTTCCGTATCTTTTGAACGGTTCAATATATCCAGTTCATTCTTTCGCTAATCGAATCTCAACTATTGCAGGTTGATACCGACGACGTTTAAAGATGATCGGTCAAATATAAACAATCTTTAACAACAAAAAAGAATGCACAACTCGTGAAACTCATTTAAAATAGAGAAAACGCATGGATCTGCAGGTTGATACCGACGACGTTTAAAGATGATCGGTCAAATATAAACAATCTTTAACAACAAAAAAGAATGCACAACTCGTGAAACTCATTTAAAATAGAGAAAACGCATGGATCTCAGCCTTTCCATCATCATATCTTTGGATCTAATGAAGCTTTGTGCCTAATTTTTTTTTTAAATTGAAGTACATATCCACACCTTTGTCACAGTGTGACAGCTATTGAGAAACAATGGTTTATGATTTATTCATAAGGTTTATAAACATTTTCATCGGCTATGAATGCAGCATGATTTTCAATCAGCGAGGAAAATTTTTATTTTCACAGTTTTCTATATACAACCAGCGAAGCGATTGGAGCCAAAGTATTGCAGAATTTTTTAAAAGAAGAAATTTTGATCTAGGACTTACAATTTTCGAGATATGATTTTTTTTCTGACGCAATCAACAAGTGTAAAGAAGTGGTGCGCGCATGCCACTTATACATACATAATACATACATAGCAAAATGCTCTATATTAGGTGGGCATTTTTCGTATAAAGCTGAGCTTTTACAGAAATAATCAGATATTTGCTTTTCATATTTTCTGATGAAGTTCTCCATAATGTATGTATGTGAAGTCTTTGTAAATTATTGTAGAAAGTTAAAAATCTTGTCTCTTCACTTGTATAATATTTTATTCTGCTCGACGCGTTTCGAAACTCTTATTTATAGTTTCATTTTCAAGAGCAAGTAAATGGTAAATTGATATAAAATGTAAAAAGTCATGAGTAAATGTCAGACTTAATTTAATTTAATTTTGACATTTACTCATGACTTTTCACATTTTATATCAATTAACCATTTACTTGCTCTTGAAAATGAAACTATAAATAAGAGTTTCGAAACGCGTCGAGCAGAATAAAATATTATACAAGTGAAGAGACAAGATTTTCAACTTTCTACAATTATTTGCTTTTTACAAAAAAAAAGGCACCCGTTTAGGCTAGCCGAGTTATGGGGCTAAGACTGCCCTCAACGGTACAATGGTATTAACGTAAAATAGGTATGATGAAAGTGAAACTATTCACCCCTAATTTCTACATCGAAAAGGTCATATTCCAAACATTTGCTCTGCTCGTGCCTTTCAAACTTTCAAACTAGTTGAATAATCTCCCATTTTTACCGCAAATCGCAGATGAGAGGTATTCTTACTTGTCACATACAGTTTCTCTTTTTATTTCATTGCCTTTTTTTTGCATTAATGACTACTTATTTTATCTCAGGTCACATTTGGCAAATATGTTTCGATATCACTTTCATTATTAATTTTTTGCCAAGCAAGTTTCAAACAGTTTCCAAGCTAATAAAACAATAATGATACTTCTTATTGTATGATGTGTGTACGTGTTTTATGTGTACTTTTTGTAATAATGTACCAAAATGATTCATTGCTGCGAAGACTTTTTTTTTTTTGGGCGAGGCTTCCTATTAGACACACCGCAAGGTGGAGAGATGGACTGGTTGTCACTTGGCCGGCATATGTTTGATCCGCCATTTTGAATTTCCCTGAAAGAGGTTCGATTTGAATGAAATTTGCAAGCATGTGAACTTCATCTAAGATACATTCGATTTTGGACAAATGATGCTCTGCCGCCATCTTGACCGCCATATTCAAAATTTTTATCAGTGGAACGATTTTCATGGAACTTACCCTTGTTTCGTATGATCATTCTTATTTTCTAGCCAACTTTCAACATTTTGCCGCCATCTCAATCCAAATCCCGCCAAATCTCATTCGGTAGAACCCATATCAACATCTTGCGTTCACTAATCCTTCAGAAAGAAAGTGCGCTACTGAGCCTCATGCCCATGAGGCATATTCGCTTGTTGTTTGTCTGTTGACAAAGATTAAAAACAGGTCGGAAAATATCTCAATTTTTCTGAATCTGGACAGAGAGTAGAGTATTTTCTAAAAGATTTCGAGAACAAAACTAAAGTCGCGGCGCTGCGGTTCAACAAGCTGCTTCTGGCTCCGTGCTTGTGATCGATATAGGTATAATTCTTACTTATAGGATATTTTCTAGTTTTGGTTGATCTCATTCTGTTGTTTTCATTTATTATTGACTGCTCGTGTTTTCATAAAGATTGATGATTTCTTGTGGTAGTTTTGGGACAATCTGTTTACAGGTAACAGTGAAACAGTGTACTCATTTGCACTCCGAAAATGCGCTCATGAGACTCACCCTCATGAGGACTTTGCTACTTGTTTATAGGTAGGTAAGGTATATTATTCTTCACAAGTTTATTGTGATTTTGAACTAAAAGTCAGTTCATAGTCGGCCAGCTGATTTAGAAACTGGAAACTGAAAAGATTTCAAGTTTGGCAATTATCCAGAAAAAACCGCCTTAACCGTTGAATCATTTTATTTCAAGAGAAAGTGAAATGGAATCTAAATGGAAATCAGAAAAAAATAGGCGTATGGCATATACGCATACTAATTGAGAGCTAAATTAAAAAAATCTGTTGTGGGGCGACACAAAACTTTCCCGGCGGTATCCAGAGACGTCAGTAATGATTTTGATCGAAGTGTCCCTTCGGGAGGGGGCGATTCGATTTGGAAATCGATGAAAAAATTCTATTTAGTCGAGCGTTTAGCGAGCATCCTGCATCCATTGTTGAGCGGACAGAAAAAATGACAGGTTAGGTCAGTTTTCCAAGGTGATGAAATGATCCAAAAGGTAGAACTAGGTAGCTAACTGTTGTGATATCTCAAAAATGCAATGCTGGTTTCTTATTGAAATTTTTGTTCCTACTTCAGATATGATGATGAAATTACAAAAACTTGATTGAAAACTTTCACTGCATCTGTGTGTCAAATTTCAACTCTATATTTTCAATTTAGAGCTTGGGCAGACAAACCCAGACCCAATGTGCCACCTGAGGGCTTCCGATCAAAATCATCCACCCAAAGTCTAATCAGAACATTCCAGGCTGAACTTAGGCCTCCGTACCTGATTTCGATTTGATCGGATCAATAATTCGGTAATTATCGTGACAGAACCGCTTAATTTGTACGATCGCATGAGTGGTTTTATATTTTCAGGAGAAAAATTTCCGGGAAATTGGAGAGAAATTATTGGAAAATGTTCAAGAACCAGTTATCTATTCTCTAAAAAAAACAATTCCAAGAAATCTGTTCACGGAATAAAAAGTTGGAAAATTTGCAGTTTTTCCAGAGAGGAAAACTCGGCAACTGTTGATCCGATTTCGAAAATTTTTCCTCCAAAAATTAGCTCAATCTTTTCTCTAACTTTTATTCACAGCATGTCTGCACCTAAAATTAATATTTCGTGGGGCCTACCCATATACCGCATGTAGAAGTTTGCATTGCGTTTTTCTCAAATTCACGGAATGTGCAAATTTCATTTTGAAAAAATTACAGTCGGAAAACCGAAACCGTGTCAACTCTGAAAATAGACCTGCACGACGCTCAAGACAATCTACTTTCGATATCAGTTGAAATTTCTAAAAAAAAGTCGATCCCCGAGCAGGAATAAATTTTTGAGTGGAGTCCTGCTACAAAAGCGAGTCGTGCTGGTCGAAACACCGGCGAGAGCCCCTCCTGAGTGGCAACGGCCAGGAGAAATTTCGAAAATTCATTACGCTCAACTGGAGAATGGTGGAAAACTGCAACTGCGGCCTCAATTTGAATTTTTTGTTGTGTTGCTTCCTGCCAAATCTGGTTCCAATCCATCGGATAGATTTTGAATTATTAATTGGTAAAGTTTTGAACTTTAACATTTTTTATTATTTGACAGATGACAGATAGGGCAATGTTTCCAACTGTTATGAATACAGTTTTTCAAGGGCTTTCAAATGACATATTGCAAGTTGAGTTCCGTGAGATATAGCTTCTGACATTTGATGATAGTGACAGTTGGGTTTGACAGATGACAGCCAAAAACTAATGGGCTCTTTTCAGGAAACAACCATGTTTGTATACCAAATATCAAGTCGATCCAGTCAACTTTACGGCAGTTATCGTGGAAGATCACAGACAGACACACACACATACACACACACACACACACACACACACACACACACACACACACACACACACACACACACACACACACACACACACACACACACACACACACACACACACACACACACACACACACACACACACACACACACACACACACACACACACACACACACACACACACACACACACACACACACACACACACACACACACACACACACACACACACACACACACACACACACACACACACACACACACACACACACACACACACACACACACACACACACACACACACACACACACACACACACACACACACACACACACACACACACACACACACACACACACACACACACACACACACACACACACACACACACACACACACACACACACACACACACACACACACACACACACACACACACACACACACACACACACACACACACACACACACACACACACACACACACACACACACACACACACACACACACACACACACACACACACACACACACACACACACACACACACACACACACACACACACACACACACACACACACACACACACACACACACACACACACACACACACACACACACACACACACACACACACACACACACACACACACACACACACACACACACACACACACACACACACACACACACACACACACACACACACACACACACACACACACACACACACACACACACACACACACACACACACACACACACACACACACACACACACACACACACACCACACACACACACACACACACACACACACACACACACACACACACACACACACACACACACACACACACACACACACACACACACACACACACACACACACACACACACACACACACACACACACACACACACACACACACACACACACACACACACACACACACACACACACACACACACACACACACACACACACACACACACACACACACACACACACACACACACACACACACACACACACACACACACACACACACACACACACACACACACACACACACACACACACACACACACACACACACACACACACACACACACACACACACACACACACACACACACACACACACACACACACACACACACACACACACACACACACACACACACACACACACACACACACACACACACACACACACACACACACACACACACACACACACACACACACACACACACACACACACACACACACACACACACACACACACACACACACACACACACACACACACACACACACACACACACACACACACACACACACACACACACACACACACACACACACACACACACACACACACACACACACACACACACACACACACACACACACACACACACACACACACACACACACACACACACACACACACACACACACACACACACACACACACACACACACACACACACACACACACACACACACACACACACACACACACACACACACACACACACACACACACACACACACACACACACACACACACACACACACACACACACACACACACACACACACACACACACACACACACACACACACACACACACACACACACACACACACACACACACACACACACACACACACACACACACACACACACACACACACACACACACACACACACACACACACACACACACACACACACACACACACACACACACACACACACACACACACACACACACACACACACACACACACACACACACACACACACACACACACACACACACACACACACACACACACACACACACACACACACACACACACACACACACACACACACACACACACACACACACACACACACACACACACACACACACACACACACACACACACACACACACACACACACACACACACACACACACACACACACACACACACACACACACACACACACACACACACACACACACACACACACACACACACACACACACACACACACACACACACACACACACACACACACACACACACACACACACACACACACACACACACACACACACACACACACACACACACACACACACACACACACACACACACACACACACACACACACACACACACACACACACACACACACACACACACACACACACACACACACACACACACACACACACACACACACACACACACACACACACACACACACACACACACACACACACACACACACACACACACACACACACACACACACACACACACACACACACACACACACACACACACACACACACACACACACACACACACACACACACACACACACACACACACACACACACACACACACACACACACACACACACACACACACACACACACACACACACACACACACACACACACACACACACACACACACACACACACACACACACACACACACACACACACACACACACACACACACACACACACACACACACACACACACACACACACACACACACACACACACACACACACACACACACACACACACACACACACACACACACACACACACACACACACACACACACACACACACACACACACACACACACACACACACACACACACACACACACACACACACACACACACACACACACACACACACACACACACACACACACACACACACACACACACACACACACACACACACACACACACACACACACACACACACACACACACACACACACACACACACACACACACACACACACACACACACACACACACACACACACACACACACACACACACACACACACACACACACACACACACACACACACACACACACACACACACACACACACACACACACACACACACACACACACACACACACACACACACACACACACACACACACACACACACACACACACACACACACACACACACACACACACACACACACACACACACACACACACACACACACACACACACACACACACACACACACACACACACACACACACACACACACACACACACAGGCAGACATCATTCTGAAAATGGTCTTAATCGTCTTGGAGGACCTCAAAACGGATATATCCGGTGAAATCTCAAAACTTTTTTTCTGCACGATTACAATACTTTCCCTCCGTGTTCGTGGGTGGGCCGGGAAAGTAAAAAATAATATTATGACACAGCCTCGAGATTGAGAAGCACTGATCTCCAAAGGTTACGCCGAGATTGACAGTGGCGGCGGCGCACCACCCCTCTGTCCAGATAATCGATCCGTGTGCGGTGGTGGTAGCAAGGAGTGAAGGAAGTGAATAGGCCGAGAGTAAGGATAAAGTGGCGTAGATCTGTGCGAGGAATTTTGACCCTTAACTTTCAATGTTTTCGCTCCGTTTCCAAATAAACCACAGTGAATTGCATATCTATCGACTCCCTTAACGAAACAGTTCCGTGCGCAACGTTCATTTAATTCAAACGATGATCTGCATTCGAAAAGAATGAGTTTCCCTCATTCAAGACATTTATCCGGAAAGTCTGCACGGTAATGTTATGGTGCCGACATTATGTTGGTGGTAAAAGAGCTCCCAGAGTGATGTGGTGTTAGACCATTGGCATCTAGACACATCACATGCAATTTGAAAAGTCTCGTCATCCATTCATCTGCAACTTTATTCATCAGATACAAATAGTTGATAGTTGACCTTAATGGCGGAAAATCAAATTGCACAGGTAAAATAAACGACGGATATGTACTTTTGCCATTGCACTTTTATAGCTGACATTCTGATGCATTCTTAAACGATTGGTTATTGGTTGCAAAGTTGATGCTGTGGTGTAGTAGTGGTAGGTTTCATGCTGTAACTTTCGCATTTACTGGATTATTTCCCAGTCTGGAGTAGTCTGCAGTAGTGGTTATTTATCACATTCGAAGCTGTGACCATATAAAAACACTCATGATTTTGAGTGGTATAGATACTTGCCAAGGTACTTTCCTAACCCGAAATGTTATGGTACTGAGAACAACCCCTAATAGTTTTCATAACTTATGTTTATCGTCACGTCAGGATGTCGCTGAAACATTTTTAAAATGCGAAACATCTTTTTTTTTGTTACAGGTTATAGCGTTCATATGTGGACTAATAGTGATAATATTAATGATAATGGGGCTGGCTTCAACCGACTGGCTGATGGCTGCTGGTTGGAGGCAAGGTCTCTTTATGCATTGTATAGAAGAAAATGCTCCTCAACCTCTTCCATTCAACATGCAAGAACCACCTGGATGCTACCAATCCAGGGATGCAGGTGTGTAACTCTTTTATTTAGGAATTATTGTAAAATTCACAATTCATTACTACTTATCGAGTCTCTCTGAAGATCGTGCGTTCTTTTTTTTTCTTTCTACTGGACTTTTTTTATTTGTATTGGTACAGTTGGGAGCGAAATGATTCATACGGCACCACTAGGAAATCGGCTGGATTTCAGGAATGTTAGCTGCTTGGATTGTTCTTGAATGCCAGTTTTGATAACGATAAATCTCTAGTCAAAACTGGCATTCAAGAACAATCCAAGCAGCTTATATTTCTGAAATCCAGCCAACTTCTTAGCGGTGCCGTATGAATCATTTCGCTCCCAACTGTACCTACTTCGCTTGTACGACAGCTTGCTTCGCTCGGGAACCAGCTGTTAATGTTTCAACTTGCATAAAAACCAGCTTCCAAAACATTATGTCAAGTTTTGATCCATTTGGTATAGAATGAGGTATTAAAAAGAGTCTTTCTTTTGTATTTTCAGCGTATATCCGAGCTGCCGCTGCGCTCTGCGTGATAACACTCCTTACGGACCTAGTAGCCACCGTTTTGACAGGACTAGGATTGAAAACAAAAGAACACCACACCAAATACAAATACTACAGATTTGCCGTGATAGTCATGGGCTTCGCTTGTAAGTAATTGATAATTGATATTTATTGTGTTTATTGTTTTTTCAATACATTTATTACAAAGTAAAATGGGGCAAAATGTGAAGTGAAACAAATGTTCGCTTGTAAGTAATTGAAGTTAACTGTTGGTTCAGTCACTATATCTTTTCTCTTTTATAAAAACAACCAGAGGACTAAAATTTGGTAGTCTGATTTTTTTTAACAGTAAATACGATGATCTGTCTTTCAAAATTTACAAGCAAATCTCGCATAATATTTAAATCTTCGCTTCGGAAATGTAGGTAATATATTGATTTGACCAAATAAATACAATTTCATATAGTAATGGCGACCATGGAGCAGAATAAGCTTCACCAGAAAAATAATTGAACTGAGCATGGGCACATAAAAGAAGATACTTTTGAAACATTTTGAAAAACATGAGTACCTACCTTCTATTTCTTCACACAAAGATGTGATTTTTTCAACCCATTCGACTCTCATACATATAGGTCGATAGTAAATCGTACGAGATCCACCCGCAAATGGCGGCAGTCGTCTCGAGCCTTATCACGAATAATTGTTTCGAGTTGTTACATTTATTTTAGATTTGAATGTGCGAAAATGCTTTGGTCTTGGAAGTTCTTTGAAACTATGTGAAATAATATAGGGTTTTCCATTGAAAAATTCTAAATCTTTTGTTGTAGGCATGTTGTGAACGTGAACGATATTTGATTCAAAAAATACGTTGTACGTTGTACCTGTACGAGTATAAGTAATTTTTAAAAGACCAGACTATGTCGAAAATGAAGAAAATTGTGAGGTCAATTATTTCAAGTGCTTTACAGGGTGTTCCAGCAATGGTAGCAAAAAATCAACTGTGGGTATATCTCGACAAAATATGACGAGAATTTATACACAGTTTTGCAAAGTGCGGCCTAATGACGAAGATACAGCCCTTTGAAGTTCACTTTTTCGGATTTTGAAAACTTATAACTCAGGAAAATTTCGACAAAATTCGCTTAAATTCAGCATAGGTTGGTTTGTCGAAATTATCTACCAACCTGCCAAATTTTGAAAAAATCCAACCATTGGCATATTAGTTATGGAGGGTCATATTAAGTAAACTTTTTTTAGAGGGCTTTCAAATTAATGACCTTCATAACTCCTCCACCACTGGTTGGATTCCTTCAAAATTTGGCAGGTACGTAGATAATTTCGAGAAACCAGCCTAGGGTAAATTTGAGCTTACTTCGTCGAAACATTTCCTGAGTTAAAAAAAAATTGAATAATAAAAAACTGAACTTTGAGGGGCTGTATCTTTGTCATTAGGCCGAACATTGCAAAATGATATATAAGTTTTCGTCATATTTTGACGAGATCTACTTACAGTTGAATCTTTTGCTACCATCGCTGGAACACCCTGTAAATTTTTCAGAGCCACAAGGGGGTTGTGGCTCTGAAAAAATTTCTCACCTATGCGTTTTTTACTGACGTGACTGAGCAACTTGCTTTTCTCATTGTCTAATCCTGAATTTGCAGTGGCTTCAATCCTGATAGCTTTGATAGTATATCCGGTATGCTTCGCAGCAGAATTGAATCTGGGTGAGTTCTCATTTCAGTTTTTTTTGTCTTGACGCATTTTAATTTTCTGCATTTATAATTCAGGTAACCGGACTATATGGGAATTTGGTTGGGCCTACGGTGTGGGTTGGGGTGCAGCCATATTCTTGTTCGGTGGTGTAGTTCTTCTAATGTGCGACAAAGAAAGTGAAGAGATTTACTATAAGGAAAGGAAAATCGTACATGATAATGATTCGAGAGCCTAGTGGCCACATAGTCTGCCCGATGTTGTTCTCTGATCATAAGAGGTATAATGTCGCTTCTCTCAGAAAGTATGGAGCAACTGAAAGATTCGTATGAATGCGGCTTGCCTGTAAATTGAATGTACCTGATAAGTTTCCTTAAGTGCATAATATTTAGGTCTGATGAATTTTGAGATTACATTATGTTTTTATAATATGATATTATTTTATACCCTATTACGTTGTAAGAAGCAAAAAAGTGACAAAATTAGCTATTTTTTGCTTGCCTGGTTTCATCACCAGTCAATTTTGTAGTTGTTACCATTTCAAATGGCGCAAATGACTTGTAATCGTTCATGCTGTAGACCTTACGCACTTTCGAATTGAGTTTCCTACATTTAAAATATTTCTTTGTTGTTTTCTTTTTGATTAAGTGGCTGCGAAATAAGCAGTTTGGACTTTTACAAAAATTTGTGCAGGATGCGTGAATCGTGTGACTGAGAGACAACCCGGGCAGGCTAGATGTGTGTTCTAAGGTATTTGATCTGATATTAAAAATAACAATAGAATATGTTATCATGTACACTGTTACATTTTTCGTCTTTTAGAGTTACAATCTCTGGAATAATGTACATGTTAAACTGTTCATAGTGATGTCAATATAGCTATAGGCACTGAATGTGTGCTAAAATTCTGTGTTATTAAGTTATTCATTTTATAAAAAGGGCATTATGATAAGTGTATCTTTTTTTTTTGTAAGTTTCGATTTTTTCTAAGTATGTAGTATTATAGTGTTTAGGTTTTTTTTTAACATTTTGTAAAAATTCCTTTAATTATGTCTAGTTATTATGGCAACTATTTTGATTCGAAAAAAGTACTCACTTTTTGAAATATAGGTATTTATTGTCAATTTCAATAATTACATAGGTACACTGAAGACTAATGCATATCGTTGTAAAATTAATTGCATAGATTTTTCGTTTCAATGTTCGCATAAAAAATGTTCCTTTATGCAAGGAATTACATTTTTGTAAATAAGTCATCTAAGAAAACAAAAGAAGTCAAAATTGACAACGACCTCAAACAAACACCGAAGTAGAGATCATGAAATCATTTTCAATGTCATCCAGCAAAACCCTTAGCTAGAAAAAATGCATTTTAACTAGTAAATATCAGCACTATATTCAGGTAGTTGACTTTTGGACATCTATGTGTTTCTCAGCAAACTGAAACGAGTAAAACGTTTTATTTATTGAATTATACATAACTAGTTGAAAAATACGTAAAGTAACTTTAAGTAAAATTGCGAAAGGATGCTATTTTTTTCCCAATTGATGGCCTTGGAAATTTAATCGCTGATAATTTGGTTCCATAAATGTTGAAAAGTTCAAGTTTAGTTCAACAAAAATAACTGCTTTTGCATAATATGAAAAAACTGGTTGTTTTTATGTAATAAAAATCTATCAAATTTTGTGTTTTACTGTTCGACATAATCTTCTAATGTACAATGTAAAAAACTTTTTATTTAAACAAAAGACAAAAATGAGCAGCTCATTTCTAACAATTATTATTATAATTAGAATAATAAGATTGGACCAATACGTTTTTCTTTGAATGTTATACTGCCAGAAGAACATGTTCTTATAATAATAATAATTTATTATATTGAATAAGCGATTAAATACAACTAAGTTTTATATTAATAATTATTAATTATTGAGTATGTATTTTTTTCCAGTACTTTAAGAATATGTAAATAATGTCTCAAATACCTATGGGTTGATTCTCGAAAAAATTGGCAACTGCCCAAGCTACTGTTCAAACTTTTGCACAAATTTTATACCTCTCGTAATATGCAGGTAGGTGTGCTGGGTGCGTCAGCGCTTTACCGTCAAGTATTCCTATACTACCTGTACCAAAGAGTTGACGTCTTGACCTGTTTGAATCTAGCTTGTAGCTCTCCATAAAAATCTTTTTTTTTGAGCATCAACCCATTAACATAAACAGCATGAAAATGTAGTGTTGTGATATATAGCTTTATGTATTGTATATACATACGAGTATAATCATATATCCTACATAGAAAATACAAATTGATGAGTAGAAGTAGTTTACACCAAACAACACAGATATTTGGAAACAATTTTGGCTCATTTACTTGAACAATAATCTGTAGTGCAGCTCTGCAGGTTTAATCATTATCATTACTATCAATTACAATGTTGAAAGTCTCATTTTGTATTTTCTAATGAAATTCATATAATATAAGTAATGAAGTGTAAATTATTATTGTTAACGATAATTAATATTACCATTGGCAGAGATATTCCACGTAGGTACCTACCTACTATAGATTATGATAGTTGATCTCATATACATTCGGGTTTCAGTATTGTTTCTCATGAAAATTCATTGTATGTAGCTCTGATCATGAAATGCGTTTATTTGTATTAAAATAAATGTTTATTTAATTTTAATATGAATTTTATTTCATCGCAGGTAGCAGGGACCCAACTCAAGTTATCCAATCCATTTACTTCAGTATGTAGGTATTCAGTAATGAGCTGATACGAATAGATATACCCTTTGATCTTAGCCATGAAGCCTAAAAGCGATGGCCATGGGGCGCAGGTGGTTTTGTGGCTTCTTGTGGCTGCAGGCCCCGGGTTCGATTCCCAGGAAAAGTATGGACCAATAGCAGGGCTTCCTGGCGAGTTTCTGACAGCGGGCGAGCAAGAAGTGCGCACTTTTTTTCCTGTAGAAAACGTTATCAGTAAATGAAGTGAAAAGACCCCAACAATCTTCTTGAACCCCTGAATACAACCTGTTACACTCACATGTATATCAACTTTTTTAATTAAATCACGTTCCCCGCAGCGGAGATGTACTGGTTTCTGTTTCACCTCTTCGTTCATGTCGTGATTCTACCACCGAATTCGCTTTTTCCTATATTAGTGGCGGGGTTAACGGCCAAAAATGGAATGATCTGTGCATTTTGTGATAAAAGCATGAAATTTGGCATACGTGTTCAGAAGACCCTCCTTTGCAATTCCAGATGTGGCGCCACGCAAGATTTCGCACCAGAGGCACTGTATAGCGGTTAATATACCTGCTAGGGGTAAATTCTGCAAAAATGGTTTCTGGCTGGTCTCTGGTACCGCAGTCAGTATTTTTTAGTTCTGTTAAGCTAAAACTACATGTAGAAATGAGTGAGGAGTGCATTTTCACAAGCAAAGTTCCAAATGCTGCCTTTATACGTTGTTTTAATACATTTTTAAGGCCAACTTTGTTTTA
Organism: Anaspis maculata; assembly: GCA_949128115.1. Classification (NCBI taxonomy): domain Eukaryota; kingdom Metazoa; phylum Arthropoda; class Insecta; order Coleoptera; family Scraptiidae; genus Anaspis; species Anaspis maculata. The sequence continues at coordinate 64,192,969 of OX421961.1, read as the reverse complement.
GTACAGGAAACATGGTAAAACAATTGCCAAAACCTCGACAAAGTTATGAACGTCCTGAAAATTTGATATTCTGTTCAGAATTAAGTGCCCTACTACATATCTAAAATTGCCAGAAATCGCACCCCGAGGCTTCGAGTTATTGGAGGGGGGGTAAAAAATTGCAACTCAAAATTAAAGGTATAGAACCCGATGGAACCCGTCAATCCAATGGATGCAAATACGTCGTAGTTCGACGTATCACATCCAGTTGATACAATTTTGGCACAAAAAGTGTCGATCATTGTTGAAGGGGGGTCGCGGGGGAGGGCGAAACTCGGCTGGGTGGCTCTTTTTCTTCCTGGGCCATGAAGAATCGATCACGACAAGATTGGTGTCTTTTCCGACTAAATTCAATGTCCTGAACTCGAATCCGATGTATAAATTTGAACAAAAACAAGTTCAAACAAGTTAACTTTAGAAAACCTGTTTTTTCTTTGACAATTTTCACAAAACTTTTTTTTACAGTTAGAGGCATTCATCTTTGAAAATATTCCAGAGGCCATTAGATTGAACTGTATTCTTCACGAAAATCATCCATTCGATCTGTAACTTTGTTTTTAGAGATAGAAAAAATCGATTTGAACTTTAGTCGGCACAGCCCGTCATCTACTACTGACCAGAACACTACACAATGCATCTTTAAATAAAAATAGCCCAAACCATCTGAAAAATTATAACTCATCTTTGAAAGTTCGAGGATCTGTGCAGAACTGAATTTCCTATAACATGAACAAAATCGTCGTAAATCGCAATGCAGGATATTGAATTATCACTTGAAGGTGCATGCTGTAGTGTTCTGGTCATTAGTAGACGCCGGGCAGTGCCGACTAAAGTTCAAATCGGTTTTTTCTATGTCGGAAAACAAAATTACAGATCGAATGGATGATTTTCGTCAAGAATACAGTTCAATCTAATGGCCTCTGAAATATTTTCATAGATAAATACCTCTAACAGTGAAGAAAAGTTTCGTGAAAATTGTCGAAGAAAAAACAGGTTTTCTCAAGTTAACTTGTTCGAACTTGTTTTTATCCAAATTTACACATCGGATTCAAGTTCAGGACATTGAATTTAATCGGAAAAGGTACCAATCTTGTCGTGATCGATTCTTCATGGCCCAGGAAGAAAAAGAGCCACCCAGCCGAGTTTCGCCCTCCCCCGCGACCCCCCTTCAACAATGATCGACTCTTTTTGTTCCAAAATTGTATCAACGGGATGTGGTGCGTCGAACTACGACGTATTTGCATCCATTGGATTGACGGGTTCCATCGGGTTCCATACCTTTCATTTTGAGTTGCAATTTTTTACCCCCCCTCCAATAACTCGAAGCCTCGGGGTGCGATTTTTGTCAACATCAGATATGTAGTAGGGCACATAATTCTGGGCAGAATATCAAATTTTCAGGACGTTCATATCTTTGGCCGAGGTATTGGCAATTTTTTTACCATATGTTTCCTATACTCAAACAAAGTTGGCCTTAAAATGTATTGAAACAACGTATAAAGGCAGCATTTGGAACTTTGCTTGTGAAAATGTACTCCTCACTCATTTCTACATGTAGTTTTAACTAAACAGAACTAAAAAATACCGACTGCGGTACCAGAGACCGGCCAGGAACCATTTTTGCAGAATTTACCCTTAGCAGGTATATTAACCGCAATACAGTGTCTCTGGCGCAAAATCCCGCGTGGCGCCACATCTGGAATTGCGAAGGAGGGTCTTCTGAACAAGTATGCCAAATTTCATGCTTTGATCACAAAATGCACAGACCATTCCGCTAACCCCCCCACTATATGTATTTCCACTTGTTTTGCATGCCTATGCTGCTACGGTTTTAATTTTCTCAAGTACCTGTGTCCAGAGATCTCACGGAATGTGCAAGCTATATTTTAAAAAAATCAGCCCCGAAAAACCGAGGCGCTATCCCTCCATTGAAGTTTTAGAGAAATGTTATCGAGATTGTTATTATTAATTTTTGGTGACCCTGTCATAAATGGGACCTGAAGCCCCACATTTTACAGTAACAATTCTACCACCATTTTCTTCCTCATGCAATTTTGAAGCGATGTATATACGAAAAAATGCGATTTACTTACGTTAACTATTCCATTTTTGCACTTGAACATCGCCCACTGACGTTTCATTCACAACTGTCAACGTTTGATGCATGTTTGACAGCTGGTAGACCGCTACGTGCGACATTCCGACATTGCTCATTGCAGGAAAGAAGAAATAAAACACGAAAAGGGGAAGAAAGTCACGTAAAATAGGTAGTTGATAGGCAACCAGCAATACAGCTCAAGAACGGCGAGAATGGAGTGGCGACGAGTAAGGAAATTGGGTGATGTTCGAAAGTGCGAAAATGGAATAGTTAACGTAAGTAAATTCTTCCGTACCTCCATCGACTCAAAATTGCATAAGGAAGGGAATGGTGGTGGAATCGTTACTGTAAAATGTGCGACATCAAGCCCCCTTATTTATGACCTGTCGCCATAATTTTTTGTAAATCAGGTTTTAAGGGGCTTTTAGGATAATGATAATAGTATTTAATAGGAAGCCTTGCCCAGAAAATTGGTTTACTTTGCAGCCATCATTCATTTTGGTATATTATTGCAAAAAGTATATACACAAGTGGCATACACACATACAGGGTTGACCAGTTACTCAGTTAGTATGCCCTCGGTATGCCCACTTTTCGCGAGGCCAATAGTGACTTATGAATTGAGGTATAAAGATGGATCAAAAAGCTGAGGAAAGCTCATATTTCATTCCATTTTAATGATATATTAAACTCTAGAAAATAACATCGGTCAAATGCGCGTCGTGGGAAATGATGCATTAGTCCTAGCGGTATAAGTAAAATTTCATAAAAATGGCTCTAATTGTGACAAAAGTGTGAAATTTGGTGTGTGGACTCCTAAAAGCATTTAAAAGGTTTTCAGAAGGGGAGCCAAGAAAAATTTTGATTTTAATTTTTCAATTTTTTGTGACGTCATTTTTTTTTCTTTTTTTTTTCTTCTTGAAACTATTTGAGATTTTTGACTTTTGTTTTTATACTATGGTGAGTAGTTGCTTATTCCAAGAAACGGAAGAGAAAATTTGTGAAAAAAATCAATTGAACTGAAATGATGACGTTTTTTGTAAAAATCAAACTTTTCAATTTTTTTCGAAAAATATTGTGAATATGTAAAAAATAGAACAAGGCAATTATTCCTCGAAAAAAGTCCTATCAGAAGTTCTTGAAGTGTGTCTCCAAATTTCAAGTCGTTCTCAAGATATTTGGAAAAATGTTATTTCTTGCAATTGTTCTTTCGTATCAGCTCCTATTACATCAAACACATCCCAGGGTTCTTTTTTCTTAGAAATATACTTAGGAGTGATCAGACCGAAGATTTCTTAGTAGTTTATTGTAAATTGTAATTTTTCCAGTGGCGTAGATCGTGGAAATTCGAACCATTTCTACCCTCCCACCGTACTTTCTACACCACTCGATTATTTAGAAAATATATGACATTTTGGCATCATAATCATCTAAGTTCACCTAGTATGACACTTCTTTTGAAAACAAGATGAGATCGACGATCTTGAGCACACAATTTTTCCACTGATCAGATCGACTGCTAAATTTTTTTTTTCAAGTATAAAAGTTATAAAACATTTATCAATAGGTAAATTTTACAAAGATAATATAGTAATAAAAAAAGACATTACATTTTGTATCACCTCCTCGATCATCTCCATCATGACTGTTTTAGATACATTATAGTTTATTGTTCCCCCAGACTGAAAATTATGCACTTTATCACCAGTAAAGGTTGAGTGGCTATCACTGGCGTCGAAGGCATACATGTCATCGCATCTATTTTGTAATTATTGCGGTTTGGAACATAAGAACATACCTACATATTTGTTTGTAAATATTTGTATTTTATTCGACAAGATGATCATCAAAAGCCACCTGTTATGACATCCTATTCAAAAACTGTGGGGGGACAATCAACTATAATTTATCTAAAACAGTCATGATGGAGATGATCGAGGAAATGATACAAGATGCATTGTTTCGCAGTCGATCTGATCAGCGAAAAAATTGTGTGCTTTTTAAATGAAGTGTCATGCTAAGTGATCTTGGATGATCATCATAATGCCAAAATGTCATGTATTTTTCAAATAATCGAGTGGTGTAGAAAGTATGGTGAGAGGGTAGAAATGATTTGAATTTTCATGATCTACGCCACTGGAAAAATTACAATTTACAATGAACTTCTAAGAAATCTTTGGTCTGATCATTCTGAAGTATATTTTCAAGAAAAAAGAACCCTGTTATATGTTTGATGAAATAGGAGCTAATACGAAGAAACAGTCGCAAGAAATAACATATTTCTAAATATCTCGAAAACGGCTTGGAATTTTGAGAAACACTTTCATAACTTCTGATAGGGCTTGTTTTGAGGGATAATTGCCTTTTTCAATTTTTCACATATTCTCAGTATTGTTTGAAAAAAATGTAAAAAATTGTTTTTTACAAAAAACGCCATCATTTCAGTTCAGTTAATTTTTTTCGCAAATTTTCTCTTCCGTTTCTTGGATTAGGCAGTTACTCACCATGATACAAAAGCAAAAGTGAAAAATCTTGAACAGTTGCAAAAATGAAAAAAAAAATAAAAAAAATGACGTCACAAAAAATTAAAAAATCAAAATCAAAATTTTTCTTGGCTCTCCTTCTAAAAACCTTTTAAATGCTTTGAGGAGTCCACACACCAAATTTCACACTTTTGTCACAATTAGAGCCATTTTTACGTGTACCGCTAGGACTACATCGTTGCTTTCTTGAGTGAAAATTCCGCTCCAAAATGGCCAGCAGTATTCGCTGTAATATCGGCTCGAATGCTGGTTTTGAGGCCTTCCAGTGTACAGGGTTTGTAAGCATAGACTTGGGCTTTCAAAAAACCCCACAGAAGAAATCATTCCTCGAGATCGAACGTCTCTGAACCAAGGGGACACTCTTGGCATGTGAAATTAAACCTGTCAAATTTCCAAAACATTATTGAATTATTCGGTATGGATTCGGACGAAAATAGCCCAAACAAGCGAAGTTTATTGCAGGGTAAGTTGAAACACGAGATATTTTGGAAGCCTTTGTATTGTGTTGCAGTGTGCATTGAAAAAAATAATGTTCACAAAATTTATCATATGGTGAGAAATGGCATGGAATGAGCTTTCTTTTACTTCTTGATTCATCTCTCTACCTCAATTCATAAGCCAGTATTGGCCTCGAGAAAAGTGGGCATACTGACTGATGACTGGTCAACCCTGTATGTGTGTACCCTGTCCTCATTGTGTATAGTGGTGGTCGAGGTGGTGGTCGACAGTGGATGACCAATTTTTCAAAACCAAATATCTCGGAAAAAATTTATAAAATTCATTGAAATTTTGGGTAGAATTATATTAACGATCATTCTATCGAAATACGGCAATTCACGCTTTATTGTATAACGAGTTGTAGGTATAACAAGCAAAATATAAAACAAATATATTACTATCATGTGCATAATGATCCACTGTTTACCATGGGTGGTCCACAGTGAAACACCATTATGGTCAACAGTGGATCATGCAATAATAATTGTTAGAATAGGAAAAGTAATCGTTCTCAAAGTTACATACACAAAACTAACACATGTTCAAAATTAAGACATGAAGAAAAAAAAACTTGACATATTTTCGAAAAAAAAAATAGAAAAAGAAAAAAAAAAGAAATATATGTATAAAACTTGACACATTTTCAAAAAATACTAATATGGAAAATGGGGGAAAAAAAAGAAATAGAAAACTTGACACATTTTCAAAAAATATTGATATAGAAAAAAAAAGAGAAAACTAATTCATTTTCAAATGGGAATGATCATGGTCCACTGTTGACCATGTAGCATTGACCCACTGTGGACCAACACGCTAGGTATTTATTTTCAAGCTGTTGTTTTGCCATGAAAAACTGGGGTTGTCATGCAAGTGCTCCCACGTAAACTAAGTACTTTTTGAAACAATGGAAACTCTTTAGACTCAAGCAAAGAATACCTGATTGACTTTAACAAAAAGTTCGAGTTACCCGATAATAAAATTTGGACACACTTAAATACAAACAGAGCTGACAAACGTTCGACCGGCGACGGAACTGCTTACATGTTAAATAGGTCGAAGATGGATCACAAAAGCTGTTCCATGATGCTCGGCCAATCACAAAGAGACAATGGTTCGGCCAATAAATGACTGATTCACTGTATATCATTGACCGACCCACTGTTGACCACCCTACCCTACTACTTATACTTTTTGCAATGATATATCAAAATGAATGATGGCTGTGAAAAAAAAATCTAAGCGAGGCTTCCTATTAAACACACCACAAGGTGGGAAGATGGACTGGTTTCTGTTTCACCTCTTCCTCCACTTCGTGATTCTACCACCGAATTCGCTTCTTCCTATTTGGTTTCTACTTGTTCTGCATACCTGTGCTTCTATGGTTTAAATTATCAAGTATGTCCAGGGATCTCTTAAACCAATGTCGTCTATCTATCGCTTTTTGAGTGATAGCAGTAGTAGCAGTATAGTAGTAGGTACCTAATAGTAGTAGATGGTAGTAGCTTGTAGTAATAGATTCACATCAACGATAATTTTATTTGCAATATAAACAAAATATGAAAAATATCACAAGTCATGTTTTTAGATAGGTATACATAGATTAAGCCAAGCTTTATATGTATAGACAGATCAAATCTAGGTATTAGAAGTGCCTAATCAAATATATAAAGAGAAAAGTTGCGTACCTAACTACATATTAAAATAAGGTAAAACTACTTAGGTAGTAATAGTGCGATTCTGTAAAAAATAGCATTCCATAAACGCTCTGTTATTAAAAAAAACCTGTTGGTCATTGGCTGTTGCCTAGGTAATAACAGCGTAGCAGAGCCTTTATGGAATGTTATTTTTTAGAGACTATCGCACCATAAAATAGAATTGACTCAATTGAGTAATAAATCATATACAGTACAGTACCTAAAAGAAGTAGTATTATCACACTTTCCTGCTAGGGCGAGTCAAGAACAGACTTGAATTGAACTACGTTCTCTGGAATCACTTTGTGACTAGAGTTTCTCTCTTTTATAGAAAATTGTTCAGTTTTATTGACTCTGGAAGTGTCTTTGGCCAGAAGCTGATGAATATTTTCATAAATCTCTAAATTCGTACTCTCCTCTCCATGTAAAACATTCGGCTCGATTTGCTTAGGTTTTAAAAACCTAATCAGTTCCACCCCTTCCTCATAAGAGGCATGTGTGGAGTAGCATACGTATGCCCTTTCTCCCACATCATTTGAAATACCATTTCGCGAAAGATCGTCATTGCGCCATCTGAAAGCTGAAATTTTAATGGTTTTTATGCGATAAGGTATCGTTTCTCGACAAATGAAGGAGTAACTACTGCCGCAAGCCAAATGGATCGGAGTTTTGGACGCAGTCAATGTTACTGCATCATCCATTTCTGGAATTCTACTGTAAAATCCATACACCTCCTCGTTGACATGAATCGGTAAATTCAGCCGTTGATGAATTTCAATAAGAAGGTATTCGTAGCCGTACTTGGCGGAAGTTTGCAGCTTGATAAGATGATTTTTGCTTCTGGCTATCCAATTTTGAATGATGCCGCATATGGAGTCTAAGCTTTCTTTTCGAGATGGAAATGTTGCGTAGGATTTTAAAAAGAAGGTCGTGTCCAGCAGAATTTTATCAACAGCTTTGACATTACCAAAAGCGTCGTAGAATGGTTTCAGTTTTCTTATGTCTTTGCAACTGATTCTGTAGTCACCCGTGTATAAAATTGTTGCCAGACTGGTTTCAAACAAGAACATTACAGAGCCTGGACAATGACCAGCTGGTACTGGTGTGACTGTAATGCATTCATCATCGAAGGTTATAGTTTTTGGTGTGTTGATATCCAATTCGCGGATACAGCTTTCGATTCCTGGCAGAGTTCTTTTCAAGATGGTTGCCGAAACAGATGAGAGATACAAATATCTTTTGGTGTTGTTCAAAAGCGTTGTAAATGCAGGGCACAGTCCTTTCATGTGGTCTTGATGGCAATGTGATAGGAAAAACGCTTGGGCCTTGAGGTTGTCGCCCGTGAATTCGTCCACGCTAATATTTGGAATTTCGGCGATTTTCCCGCTGAAAGTGCTCATTTCAAATTTGGCGCCAACCGCGCAGTGACAAGAGGAAACAGACTTGTTTTGGCGGTTGTTATGTGTCGTGTAGGTTATTTGCCGTTAACCTAATTTATTGACTATCGAGCCCTGAAAAAAAAGAATTCGCTTTGATGCTGCCGTAATTGCAACTAAATTTTGAATTTAATTCGAATTTACTTACCCGATTTCGTTGGAATTTTCATCCGGAACGACCCCGACTCGGTCACAATCGCACAGACGAGCGCGGGGCAGCCATCAGCCATTGCTGTCGCAAATGATTGTTGAGTCTGCTGCACGGTCGACGCCAGTTCAGTAAAGCTTGGTTAGGTTGCCAGTTTTCAACGCGTAAATCCATGTAAGTACCCTTATTTCTTTTCGTTTAACACCATTTAACCGTTTCGCGACTAAAATTAGGCGAAAATCCCTCTGCATTGTCCCCAAATTCGTTGTGATGTAATTGCCGTTTTCCTTTCCCCCGTCGACTTACGTGCAATGGTCGTTTGCAGCACGCATTGCTTATGATTAAACGTTACGCGTACGCTTCGAATTGAATTTTAGCACTAAATTCCTACGTGTCCGATTCTCAAAAAGTTTTTGTTTACATTTTTCAAAATCGTAAACTTTGTTAACCTCAATTTAGCATAACCTCACTTGTCAAAATTATTTAACCTCTAATCAAAGACGAGACGGAGACGCTTGAGCTTTTTCTCATGATGGGCGAAAGGTCAGGTCACTCAATACTGGGTGATATTTCCAAGCTTACGGGGTATCATCGAGTGTTACAGTAGTTAATTTGGTTGCAGTATTATTTATTATAGTTCTTATTTAGGCAATATACAGGTGGTCCAACGACAACACAACAGAAGTGTATTATTCTCCTCGGACACTTGACCTCATTATTTGTTTGTACAGTCCTTTTTTTTTTTGTACATTGTGGTGCAAATGACGACACCTTCGCATTGACGGTGAATGCAAAGGTGTGTGGCATTTGCACCACAATGGACTTGGAAAAAAAATTGACTGTATACAGGTAGGCCAGTCAAATAAGGAAAGCTAGAGGACAAAAATTGTTGCAGTTTTGGAAATTTGACAGTAGTAATGTCCAGTAAGGTGTACTGATAAACATACTAAAAGTCCCCAACTCTACCTATAGGTCGCGGGAACGTAACCGTCACCTTGGCACCCGCTCTGGCAACGTTGCAAGTATGCTTGACGTGGCAACAGCGCATTGCCAGCACAACGAAAGTGCCGCTTGCCCGCGCTTGCGCATGATGGGGTGCCAAAGTACCGCTGTAGACATTCGCTTCTTTTTGACATAACTAGTCAAATCTTGAGTTTAGCACAATAATTTTTTTGATAAAGCGACAATTGTTCAATAAATTATCAATATAAAGTAGGTTCACTTGTACCGTGATTCTAGTCGGCTGTGAGATTTTGTTTCTAAGTTTCCAAATGTGAAATATAGAAAATCCCCAAAACTTCGCAGTTGGCTGCTCTGGCCGGACCAGTTTTGACAGAGTTTTGAAACACATTTTTTGCGTATTTCCTTTGCAGATAGCCGGAACATTTTTGCGGGACGGGATGTCAGACGCTTTTTTCCATTTTATTGGAAAATGTAACAATTTTTCGACCTGTTTTTAATTTTCGAAAATGAACAAATCAATATTATATAATAAAAGTAAGTGCCAAATCTTTGTGCCGCTAAAACTCAGAAACGAGTACCGCTACGATCAAGGGAGTTATATGGTATGGTAGCCCTATATCCCCATCGATGAAGAAGGTTTCCGTTTTTACCTAAAGGGCGTGCTTTTGAAGATATAAGGGCTGGGAATTTTTAGCTCTCTAGAAATGTCTAGAGCAGTCTAGAACTTTCGAGAGTATTCGAGATCATCCAACAACATTCCAGAATGTTTCGGTATGTTCTGGAATGTTCGGAAATAGTCTTCAACGTTCGAATAATAAAAGAAAGTGTACAGAGGTGCGTGCCGGAACTCAGAAACGAGTCCCAGTAGGATCAAAGAAGTTATATGGTGTGGTAGCCCTCTATGCCCCATTCATGAAGAAGGTTCTTGGCTTTATTTGAAGGGCGGGTTTTTTTAAAGAGAAAAGGGCTGGAACTTTCGCCCTCTAGAATGTCCAGAACATCCGAAAGTATTCGAGATCAATCAACAACATTCCAGAATGTTCCGGTATGTTCTACAATATCCTTGAATAGCCTGGAACGTTCGGAAACATCCCGGAACATTCCAAATTATTGTGGAACATTCGAGATCATTCCATAACATTCAAAAATGTTACGGTGTGTTGTAAAATGTTCGGGAATAGTCTGGAACGGTCGGAAATGCGGAGTGATGTTTTTTATGTGAGGCCCACACAAAAGCTCTTTTACTTCAATTCTCCAGTGAACCGCCTTGCTCTGACATACAATAGGTTCCAGGAGAAGTTCGACATTTTCAACTGCAGTGCGGCGGATGTCAGGCGAGTTTTTGATTGAGATGCAATCGACGCATTGTTCTTGTCAGTGAGTAGTGTTGCGACGGATTTTCTTTTCTTCGTTCCGCGGTCACGCTATTATTGGACTTGTTAGTCTGTTGCGTGCCCGTATATATAATAATAATAATAATAATAATAATTATGATGGGAGTACAAAATATGTCTCCAAGTGATTATTTGGATACCAAAACACAGGTGAGACAGCCTTTATTTTGGCTTGTTGAACAAATCTTCCCGGAACTGTCAGATCTTTGTCTTGTAATAAAAAATAATTTAAATAATCGATAAGTGCGTGTTAAAAAATATCCCGCAACATTCCAAATCATTGTGGAACATTCGAGATCATTCTACAACATTCCAAAATGCTCCGGTATGTTCGGGAATGGTCGGGAATAGTTTGGGATGTTCGGAAACATCCCGTAATTATTCCACAACATTCCAGAATGTTCGGGTATATTCGAGAATAGTCTGGAACGTTCTAAAACATTCCGAAACATTCCAATCCATTGTGGTACCTACATTCGAGATCGTTTCACAACATTTCAGATTCCAGAATGTTCCGGTACGTTCTAGAATGTTCGAGAATAGTCTGGAACGTTCGAAAACATCCCGGAACATTCCAGATCATTGCGGAACATTCCAGATCATTCTACAACATTCCAGAATGTTCAGGTATGTTCTGGAATGGTCGGGAATAGTCTGAAATGTTCCGAAACATCCCGAAATATTCCAGATCATTGTAGAGCATTCAAAATCATTCCATAACAGTCCAAAATGTTTCGGTATGTTCTAAAATGGTCGGGATCATCTAGAACGTTCAAAAACATCCCGGAACATTCCAGATCATTGTAGAGCATTCGTGATCATTTCACAACATTCCAGAATGTTCGGGTATGTTCAGGAGTAGTCTGGAACGTTCGGAAACATTCCAGAATGTTCCATTATGTTCTAGAATGATCGAAAATAGTCTGAAACGTTCGGAAACATCCTGGAACATTCCAGATCATTGTGGAACATTCTAGATCATTCTATAACATTCCAGAATGTTCTAGAATTGTCGGGAATAGTCTGGAACTCCTGAAAACATCCCGGATCATTCCAGATCACTGTGGAACATTCCAGAACACCCTTGAAAGTTCCTGCAACATTGTGGACCATTCGAAGCCTTTTTGGTGTGGAGCCACCTATTAGTAGAGGTGCAGTACAGAATAAGTACAGAATATTCGAGAGTATTCAAGATCATTCCACAACATTCCAAAATGTTCCCGTATGTTCTGGAATGTTTGGGAATTGTCTGGAACGTTCGAAAACACCTCGAAACATTCCAGATCATTGTGGAACATTCCAGGACACTCTTGAAAGTTTCTGAAACATTATGGACTATTCGAAGTCTTTTTGGTGTGGGGCCACCTATTGATTGATAGAGGTGCAGTACAGAATATTCGAGAGTATTCGAGATCATTCCACAACATTCCAGAACGTTCCGGTATATTCTGGAATATTCAGGAATAGTCTGGAACGTTCGGCCAGGAACATTCCAGAACACTCTCGAATGTTGTGGATTTTGGAAAGTTGTGGTCTATTCGAAACTTTCTTCTGGTTTGAGTGGGGCTACCCATTAGTAGGGGTATATAAAGCAAGATCCGTCGTGGTTTTGAACACCTGTTTCTTGCCAGTTGTCAATGAAAAGTTGATATGATATACATTTTACACAATGCCCAACGTGGAAGAGGAGATCTTGCGAGTTCTGTAGCAAAATGGCGAAAGAAAAAAACGAACAGCGAAAACATGACAAATTCGAAGAGCGCGAAGTACGGTAGACGTTCCCAACGAATAAGTAGAATGAGCACCGTTAGATGCAGAGCAGTCACTCATGAAAATATCACCCTACGAGAAGCGCGAGCGAACGAGGACTAGGTTTCGCTTAGGGGCCGCGAAGCGGCCCCGGCGAAAGCTATTAATAAATAAATCAAAAGTGCCTTGACATTTGACCGTTGTGAAAAATATTCCTAACCTCTCGAAGCCGGTTCAACTTTCGATGCTTCAAATTAAAGAGTATACAGGGTGTTTGGGTCTGGTTATTACAAACTTTGAGGGATGATTGCCCATCAAAAATAAAGCCGAAAGAACAAAAAACTCATGGTCCTAAAATGCTTCCTTAAAAAGATACAGGGTGTTGAAGTTAACTTTTTTTAAATCGTTTTTTCATCGTTTCTTTTGAACCGTTGAACCGATTTCAATCAAATTTGAACCAAGGTTTAGTCAGCTGAGTCTCCATCGAATAATAATGCCACAATTCATCGAAAATCTCTGGGGGCGTAGATAATAGGAGACTGTCCCCTATTTTCGCCCCTATTTTTATCTCCCTTAATTATTTTTCAAAATTGTTGATATTTTTGGATTCTACGTTGGATTTAAAAGAAAAAGTTACTCTTACAAAATTTTGATTAGAGGCTTCATTTTCAAGATATTTGGGTTTGAAAAATTGGAGAACAACACGACATCGCCACTTTCCAGGGCCCAAATTGTTTTTTTTTCTGAAAAACTTCATATTTCTCAGCGAAAATGGTGATTTATCAACTTGAAACACCCAGAAAACTCATTCCAGTTGACGAATCATGGGTCTTCTTGAATTTTAATTTTTAGGCCCAGGAAAGTGGCGATTTCGAGATGTTTTCCAATGTTTCAATCCTAAATATCTCAAAAACAAAGCCTTTAATCAAAATTTTGCAAGAGTAACTTTTTCTTATAAATTGAACGTAGAATCCAAAAATATCAACAATTGAAAAAAATAATCGGGGGAGATGAAAATAGGGGCGAAAATAGGGGGCAGTCCCCTATTATCTACGCCCCCAGAAACTTTTGATGAATTGTGATATGTATTATTATTCGATGGAGACTCATTTGATTAAACTTGAGATCAAATTTGATTGAAATCGGTCCAACGGTTCAAAAGTTACGGTGAAAAAACCATTTAAAATAGTCAACTTCAACACCCTGTATCTTTCTAAGGAAGCATTTAAGGACCATGAGTTTTTTGTTCTTTCGGCTTTATTTTTGATGGGGAATCATCCCCCAAAGTTTGTAATAACCAGACCCGAACACCCTGTATACAATGCCCTTCGTCCAAAAATCAACCCTTTCGCCTCTTCCAGTCAAAAATACAAGCCAAACCCTGAAGAATTATAGGCGATACAAGGATCGCCGTGCAGTCTGTCATTGGCAAAAGAATTTACGTGTAAAAAGTAAATTAAACCAAATTTTAAAAAACCCAGCCGCTCAAAGTTGCGTATTGGATCGAAATTGATGTTAGTACCTCCAATTTGCAATTTGCTTTCGTTTTGGGACTTTCCGGGACGAGTTTTTGTCGACCCTGAATGGGCCGCCGTCAAGATGACTTAGATTTGCGGCCGCCCCGTGCTCTTTTGGTGTCTACATGACGGTAACACAGCTCTGCGTCCCCCTAGTCGCACGTCCACTTATGACCAGGTCAGTTTTCCAAGATTTTAATATCAATTTGATAAGAAAAAGAAGAAGAAGAAGAAGAAGAAGTCAGTTTCACACCAGGTGAAAAGGCGGCAAGCGTACAATGCTAAAGTAGAAAATTTGCCCAGCCAACTAGAGTCACAGTACAAGTGAACCTACTATATTTATTACAACTTCACAACTGAAGAAAATTGTATCAACAAGTAGGTACTAGGGAAAATAGCCATATACCCATATGGCACATGGCTATTTACCATATACCCATCTTTAGCAACCCATTTTTGTTCCCGTGACCTATTGAGCTCGAGCCGCCATCTTGGAAAAATGGTCCTTGATCCAGTTTTCTGCTTATATTGCGCTAATCATCAGAAATATTTAATCAAGTTTCATAAAAATAATGTTATAAAATTGTCTACAAAAATTGTTTCATATCGATTTTTTTCTCGTATCTGTTAATATTAATAAAATCAACAACAACAAAATCAAAGAAATAAGCGATTTTTTGCCTATGTCTAGAGATATTGTCTTCAAAATTTGTGAAGATGTTGGCAGAGTCTACGTCAAAGCAAAACGTGACAGTTGAGGTAAAGAAAAATTGCGATATTTCTTATTTTTGTTCTTCAAATTGAGCAAAAATTTGGTTTTCGAGTTTGACATTTCTAACAGGGCGGAGTAAAGTTTTGATATTTACATATTGTAAGACAAGATTTATTCAGTATTGTGCCTTCACGAGCTTTTGGAATGCTCGAGATATGAATTAAACTCAAAGAATAATAGCTGAGTCCCAAAAGTGTTCTCGATCGGCTCTGAAGGAAACATTTCGAAACAAAAGACATCGGCAAAGGATATACAGGAGGTTCAAAGGTTATTCAGGTTATTCCCATATTGATGTGCCTTATCCAAAATAGTATAAAAGAATCAATCAAAATGTTTAAATCCACCCTGTATAACAAAAAGTAACGATACAAAATGAAAGTAGTAAAGCATACCTGATGTCAATAATACGGCCTTTACATTGCTGAAAAAAAGAACAATATTAATGGGGCATAGACAAAACGGATTGTCGAGGGCGACGTATTCCATGCACCCATATCGACACTCTTGACAGCTATCGTACATAACCTCAAAGAAATGTAGGGGAAGTGGAAAGTGCTAATGCTCAATGAAGAGTTGATGAGACGCGAGACGGAAAGGAGCCCTACTGATAGGGGAGAAAAGAGCTCTGGGGGCCAATTTTTTACTCTTCGCAACATTATGGCTAGTTTATGCACATCTAATGGCTAGTTTATGCACATCTAACATCTAACATGTAACATTTATGATTTAAAATTTATCAAGTTAAAAGTGAGGTTAAACCATTTAAATCCATTATGTCAGTTATTAATACACCATCTAAGATTTAATATTTAAAATGTAACATCTAACATGTAAAACTTATGACGTTGAGAGATGGCCATCTTTTATCTTTATTAAATCTTACATGTTAAATGGCATATTTATGCAAGCGTGAACACAGGGAGCATTGTCATTTCGACGATTGAGCGCCTCTAATATGAAGGATGTTGATCAGTTCGCGTCGAGGGGTAAACCACCTTGGAAATCTGGTGTAAACTTCCATGGAAATCATTGGAAATCATGAGGGAATCATTTGGAAATCATTGGAAATCTCTGGAAATCTTTGGAAATCAGTGGAAATCATTGGAAATCGGTGTACAAAAGTTATCCGTCAGTGGTTCACCCCTCGGTTCGCGTACTATCATTAAATATTGCATAATGCTGTACAAAATGATGTGCAGTTCAGTGTTCTAAATGTTGAATTTTGAATCATAAATAATACATGTTAGATGTTAGATGTGCATAAACTAGCCACAACATCTAACATGTAACATTTATGATTTAAAATTTATCAAGTTAAAAGTGAGGTTAAACCATTTAAATCCATTATGTCAGTTTATGCACAATCTAAGATTTTAACATTTAAAATGTAACATCTAACATGTAAAACTTATGACATTGAAAGATGGCCATCTTTTATCTTTATTAAATCTTACATGTTAAATGGCATATTTAGCAAGCGTGAACACAGGGAGCATTGTCATTTCGACGATTGAGCGCCTCTAATATGAAGGATGTTGATCAGTTCGCGTCGAGGGATAAACCACCTTGGAAATTTGGTGTACACTTCCATGGAAATCATTGGAAATCTTTGGAAATCAGTGGAAATCATTTGAAAAATCATTGGAAATCGGTGTACAAAAATTCCGTCAGTGGTTTACCCCTCGGTTCGCGTACTATCATTAAATATTGCATAAACTGCAGTTTTTTTTTTTTATTCGTTTATTTAACGTCGGCCTATTTCCGCAACGAGGCCTAACACCGACGCCGGTGAATGCTTTCCTCCACTAACGTAAACGTACCAATGCCTGACACTGTGCCTTAACCTGACACCTCCATTCATTTTATGGAAATTAGGCAGAATGATTGCCTTTGGAGCTATTCTGTTCAAATATTAAGGTGGGCAAACATGTTACCCAAGATTTTTGGTAGTGTTAAGTTAGAAATACTAATTTTAAAATGTCTGCAGTCATTTGAAGGGTGGTGCAACAATTGATGCCAGGAACTCTAATATTTCAGCTAAGATTTTGTGAAATCAGAATAGTTTGTAAAAACGTGAATTTATTGAATTTTTTTTAAACATTCAGATAGCACTATTGCATATCAATAGGGAAAGATGCTATTACATCAGTTTCAGATGATTTAAGAGTTTTGTGGTTTTGATAGGGGGTGTCAGCTATTGGCTCTCGAAAATATAGACAAGTCTAGTGCCTGACAATAAGTGTGTCAGCTACAGGATGAAGACAAATGAACGCAACAATAGACCTTATAACAAAGATTCATTGAGTTTATGTTGGTGTGAAAGTTTCATATTGATATCACTACGTGGTTCCAATACCTGAGACCCTAGGTCAGCCACTGGCTCTATCAGTGTCAGCTACTAGCAATGATAGAAATTTGCAAATTCCATACTTCTAACTATATACAAACTGGTGTTTAACTTGTTATCGGTTCAATAGAAGTTTATTTTTTGCAATTTATTTGCTTCTGTTCCCCTAAATATCATATCTGAGCTGTTTTTATAGTGGGTCAGGTATTGGTTCTCATAAAGTCAGGCTTAGGGCCAAGTCAGGGAAAGCTATGTCAGGTATTGGACAAAAAAAAAACAAATTTTTGAATTGTTCTAAACAAAAACATAGGGCATATTTAACTGAAATCGTCAATGTTATATCATGAATGTTACCTGTTCCAATGATTCTAGATACGAAATTTACTTTAAAGTACTTGTAAATCATTTCTAAACACAAAAATATATAAAGTTAGCCCCTAAGGTGTCAGGCATTGGTACGTTTACGTTATACCGGAAATTAAACTGCAGTTCAGTGTTTTAAATGTTGAATTTTATGGTGCTATTCTGTAAAAAATAACATTCCATAAACGATCTGTTATGTAAAAATCCGTGTCGGCCATTGGCTGTTGCCTAGATAATAACAACGTAACAGAGCCTTTATGGAATGTAATTTTTTAGAGAATCGCACCATTAAATCATAAATGTTACATGTTAAATGTTAGATGTGCATAAACTAGCCATTAATGGCTAGTTTATGCACATCTAACATGTAACATTTATTATTTAAAAGGACCCCGCACGATTCTTATGAAAAATGGCTCCCGGTTAAATTCTCTGAATTTTGGATACGTTGTAGCTCATCTCATGAGATACTAATCAAAAACCGTGAACCCCAAACTCAAATAATGGACAGTTTTTTACCCACAGGGGGTTGAAGTTGGAGGTTTTGACGGCCTTAAAATGATATTCTGACGTAAATAAGAGCTTTTTATTTGGTTTCTCTTCAAGTTGTGTTTCATGCTAAATGTATTTAGTTGACAGAAAAATATCAACCCCTCCTCCACCCCCATCCCCTATCTACCATCACAAAATTCGAGATTACTCTCAAAAGCCATGCAGATGGCTTCTGTGATTTAAATTATGGATTTTGACATGAAAATTATTTTCCCCCCTAATGTTGGGCTGCCGATTTTCCAATTTTCCTCGGTTAATTTGGCTGCATTTTTGGTATTGTGTACTTCTAATTCTGCTGAACAAAAAGTTCTCATGCCAAAACTTATTCCTATGGACAGTTTTCGTTCTACAGGGGACTGAATTTGAATACATATTTGAGAGCATAAATATTGAACTTCAGTACCCTACCCTGTAGAACAAAAACTGTTCATAGGAATAAGTTTTGGTATGAGAACTTTTTGTTCAGCAGAATTAGAAGTACACAATACCAAAAATTCAGCCAAAATAACCGAGGAAAATTGGAAAATCGGCACCCCAACATTAGGGGGTGGAAAATAATGTTTATGTCAAAATTCATAATTTAAATCACAGAAGCCATCCGTATGGCTTTTGGGAGTAATCTTGAATTTTATTATGCTAGATAGGGGTTGGGGGTGGAGGAGGGGGTTGATATTTTTCTGTCAAATGAATACATTTAGCATAAAACACAACTTGAAGAGAAACCAAATAAAAAGCTTTCATACACTATTTTCCTACTACAGTGCGCTTGCGTTCGGTTGTCAAATGAGTAAGATTCCCGGCGCGTAATTGAATATTCGAACAGGTTGGTACAAATTCGACTAGAACATACGCAAAAGTGATTGATAACGATGTTAGGTACAAAACTTTTTTATGTATTTGATAGATTCACCCACCCATTAGCTCACCATTATATTACTATATTCGATATAATTTCAAAACGTAAAAACATAAGCGATGATTTTGCAAATGACTTTCTCTGCGATATGATATGAACACTTACAACACTCTTGAAATGTAAATGGAAGGATTGCACTACCCTGGGTACATCTGGTTGTCTGTAGCGGTAACCTGGGATGGGCAAGGTAGAGATAGCCCACTCTATAGGCAATCAGCCGGACACATGTTTCAAAGCGCCATCTCTGAACGCTGCATATAACCAAAACCAAATTTCAACCGAGAAGAGTAGATTTCTGTAATTTGGGATGTGAGAAATATAGCGCGAAATATGAAATTTAGATATAGCGCGAAATTTGAAATTTATATTGGTCCTATCCAATATCTGAGAAAACTTCATTATTTAAGAGAAAGGGTCAGTAACTTGACACTTTTTAGGTTTTAATGCCAATGTATTTATGTACTATCAAACAAACAAATACACATAGATACACGTTATGTATGTACATACTAAATTAGAAATTAGACTAAATTATTTGACATTATTTAACATAATACAGCAAAGGTAACTTACACTTTTTTGGTGTTACTACAGATGTATGTGTATTTACATACCAAGTTAGATTATTTTTTTTTACAATCTGAAATCCTTAGCCTACGACAATATTCAACATAATACAACAATCATTTTACAATTGAATCGCTTATTATTGAAAGGACTTTCGACCCAAATATCGCGCACCCGCTTCTCTTTGGGGATTGAGTACCTAAGAAAACAAACATTATTATCATCATAACTTAAAAAGCATGGAAGAAGCAACAGGTTTTTTTGAGGTTATGTTCATTTGTTTTCATTTTTACAACTTACCTCGCCGCAGTTTTGTCCCCGCATCCAAAAACACAACACGGTCTTTTTTTTGCCATCTTGAATCAAGATGAAAGCAAAAAAATTTTCGAAAACACTTGTTAAACACACTGGATTAGGATAAATACGTATCGACTCTTCGCAGCATTCACAACAAGAACGAAAATGGCCGCTGCCAAAGTGACCACGAGAAATGTCGAAAACACGACAGGACAGCGGTAATGCAGGGCGAGTGTTTTACCGGCATAATTTGAATTTGCGCCATCTAGCGTCACTGCATAACCGTGTCCCTTCACGCTGCTATAGAGTGCACAGGCCCTGGCGGTAACTGCCAATAGGCGAAATTCAGTGCCATTTCTGCGCTGGCGCAACCACGCTAGGGGATTTGAGAATAGTGCCGTATGCTAACACATGTAAAAAGCGTAATTTCAACATTGTATATTATTGAAACAGCTGGAAATGAAACTTTCAAATAAGCTATGGAAAAAAGAGTGTTTCTTGATCTTTCATTGTGTTCAAGACCAGCAATGATGGATCAGTTTTAGATACACAAGGAGCGAAAATATGGTGACGTGTTTATCAGTTGGTGTGTTTTTGAAAATACCGCCCTGTCTGTCGATGGCATAAAACTGCATGTAAACAAATGGTAACTAAAATTTTATCGGGTTATATGCATAATATATCAGAGGTTTTGTGTTTTTTGTTTTTTTTTTCAAAAATGACAGGCAGTTTGTTGAGTGCCTGGCTGCAAAACATAGATCTGCAAAAACCGTACGAAAAGAACATTACAGTTCCATTTCATGTGTTCCCAAAAAACATCACCTTCTAGGCAACCAGTTATACACTGAAAACGGCTTTTTCGTTCTTTTCGGAGCACTATACGCGCGGAATTAATTTTTTCGACAGCAATGCACATGGACAACATCATTCCGCATAATCTAGCATGAAAATCAGGAGTTTCTTGTCATCTATTTTCTTTTGTTAAATCGATGGCTGAAAATCTGCAGGTTTTGACTTTTCCTAGCTCGCGCAGACGCATGAGTTCCATCCCCTAGCTTTGCGAACCTACAGCGCAAGTCGTGCCTTTGAATATCGCATATTCACCTTTCCTATTTACACGCCCCCTCTGACGTCATAGAATGATGCGTACGCGCACGTTGCACCGTACCCTGTCTGTGTGTTGTGTTTTGACATATGTTTTTAAGGTTATGCCAAATCAGAAAGAGATTTGCTCAGAAAAGCAATAGACCATATTAATTATTCACACTTTCCCCTTCCACTAGTCATTTGTAAGTTAGGTATGTGCCTGTGACCATGCGCACTGCAGTAGAAGATCTCGCGCGCCACAGCATGCATAGAAAACGGAACTTTGCTGTCGCTGTCAGAATTTACGATTTCAAGGTGTTTTCTTGATTCTTGGGACGTTTTAACCTTTTTAACCATACTATTACGTGACGGCTGACGCTCGGTTCGCTTTCAAGCGCTGTCAAAATTCTCGTTAGCGGAAGTTGTGCAATAAAATATGGCGGGTAATTTGAAATTGTTTTGGATTCAAAAACCCCTTCTAAATTGCTTCGCATAAACTTCACAGCAAGATTTTCCATTTCATTGTGGTGAAAAGTAGATCAGGTATTTCTTTTTACACACTTGCTATGTTATACATTCGTTGAAATTGTCAATTTGCACCTTGAATTGATCATTTTACAAAGTCATTCAACATGCATATTCTTATGGGAGTTTCAACCCAGCACATGTGGTTGTCTCTCTCCCCGATCTGCGACTGCGCTCTGAATAAATTATATGGTCAATTTGCTCTTCAATCCTACACTGCAGAAGGACCTTGCATGGTAAAGGTGGGTTCAGTCAGCTTGGTTTTAGTTTTAGTCGTAGTCGTTGTCGTGAATTTGAAAGTAGAAAGCACGCGTCATATGCGCGGCGTTCATACAGAGTTTTAGTTTTAATTTTAGTCGTAAGGATTCCGAACTTTGTCGTATGATGCCGACTTGCAGGTTGCGTAATTACCGGTATAAGGTATGAGCATGGATGGTGATGGTTATGGGTTGTATGTATCAATAAAAAAATTATATAAGCATTCGCTTCGATTTCAGAGGAGTTGTACTCCTCATAAATGTAAGCAAATACTTATTTATGCTTATTTTTTTTACGAGTTTTTATATTAATACTACCTATTATGAACACGGACCGTATGAAGATGAAGGTTCGCGCAGTATCATTCGAGCTCCTATTGGTCAATTCTTACGACTAAATCTTGCTGTATGAACGCTCTTCTTTGTTACGACAACGACTAAAACTAAAACAGCGACTAAATAAGCTGACTGAACGCACCTTAATATCATTGTATAACTACTCCTAGTAGGCCAGCCGCCGTTCAAATTGTGCAATTTTCGGAAAGCACGGGCAGGTGGCGTGTTCAGCATTTGTCGTTTGGTCGCTCAAATTAGTTATAAATCACGCTGTCTTCAAATTTCAACGTGGCGCCCAACTTACTGATAGATGTTGATGGTTTGGTACAGAAATTTTAATTTTTCTTATATGCGCTGATGATTTCTTGCGAGCTAATTGCTCTAGGCGACATCTAGTGAAAAAATCCCAAATTCGAGGCTGACCTACTAGTAATAGTTATACAATGGTAATATCATGCTCTAATCGTCCTAACAAGCCCGACTGGAAAACAAATTTTCAACACATTTACTGTTCCAAATGTTCGCATCAATATAGTCGCATCAATATCATTTGAGTAGAAGTCAAACAGTAGTCAAAGTTAAAGCTCGCAATAGAAAATATTGGCCATATTTTTATACTTTTTAGGAGTGGCACATATTAGCATTTTGCTAGGTAATCTGCAGTTCCCATTACGAGGCAACCACATATACCCAGGGTAGAGCAATCCTTCCATTTTTCAATTCAGAGTGTTGTGAGTGTTCATATCATACCGCAGGGAAGGATTGCATCATTACCGACGAATGTGATATATGGACACTTGCAGTAAAGATGCAGCAGCCAGACGACAACATTATGTTATAGCCAGCACAACAGAGCTATGTAGCCAGCATAATGTTGTAACAACATATGGTGGATTCATGCATGGAAATTTAAGATTTAACATTTAAGTGTTCACCCATTGGTTTCTTATGGAGATAAAATTAAATGTTAAATTTTAAATCTTAAATTTCTATGCATGAATCCACCATTAATCTTATGACGAAATTACAGAATCACCCCAGCCAGAAGTGAAGTGGAAGTGACATTTATTAAACATAACCTTGAATTTCTTGCATCAGCAGCATGGCAAACTGGTGAAATAGTGCGTTCTCCTGACCCGACGGCGCAGATGCAACATGGAGGCAACTGTCGCTATTTAGTGCCAAATTTGAAACATCCAGACAAATATCGACTTTTCTATGGAATACCAGGCTATTTCATGACTAAGTCTTCAGATAGATACAAAAAAGTTACTCAAAATGTGAAGAAGAACCAGTCGCAAGCCAAATTTCTATTTTGTATAGTTCTTTTTTACAAAATAATAAAAATATTGGAAGTTCCTTGTTTACTTCGCAAATGATCCACAGTCTGTTAATCGCGATGTTGTCAGATTTGGCATGGCCGCCGTTACCAATAATACGTTATATTACATATACTGTCACCTCAAATAGTCACTATAAAATCAATTTGTTTTGCAAGATGTTTCCTTGCGCTCTTCTAGTTATGGAATCTGACACCATACGGAATGAAAGTTCAAAATTGAGAAATTATTATATCGAAGTAATTGAAATTTATATTTCTTGTTCACTTGGCAACCCCGAATACGGCTTCTGCCGTTCTCCTTCCTAGCTTCTGGGCCGGATAGTCTTATGCAATCCGCAGTACATTCATGTAGCAAGGATTGCCTGAAACGTACCATATGAGAGTGGCTCTCGCGGCTCACCTACCTTTGGCCCCAGAGGCTTTCAGTTAGAGGAGATTCGGAGAGGGCCCTGACCAAAACTTCCACGCCACGTGTTCGCGGAAACGGAATAAAATTAAACCTTTTTCTTCATCGTATCGACTCTCGCTTCTACACTTGTCATGACGCAGTGTTTATTTCCATTCTTTCTTGTAAGAACCGAAAGCGTGCCTTCCTATTCCACCTTCAAAATGATTGTTTTTCATGTTTAAAAGATTGAAATAACATCAGTCTCACAACTCACAAACAGTGAGCATCAATAGTTGAAAATTTCACTTACACAAACGATTATTGATAGTTTTTCTGATCATGTTACGTGTTAACAGACGCTATTTGTCTGGAAGTTTCATATCAAGCGCCTAATTCTACGCGCATGGGCCCGAATAACACGTAAGATACACAGTCCTATTGAAACGGAAATGGGTCCTAAATGTTGCATACGTTCTTGCCGTAAGAAAACACAGACGGGCCAACAGAATTTTGTCTTTTGTTTGGGCCTTTTGAGAGAAAAAAAAACGGAGAGGCGGCTGACGATGGTGCATTATGCGCGCGCTTGCTGTAGGCAATTCTTTCCATCTCATCGAAAGTGAGCATAAGACCCTTTCACTCTAGCAAATAGAATAGGTGGATTACCTAGCAAAATGCCAATATGTGCCGCTCCTAAAAAGTACAAAATATAGCCAATATTTTCTATTACGAGCTCCAACTTTGATTACTGTTTGACTCTTTCCTAAATATTGATACGAACATACAACACTCTTGAAATGTAAATGGAAGGATTGCACTACACTGGGTACATCTGGTTGTCTGTAGCGGTAACTGCCAATTACCTAGCAAAATGCCAATATGGGCCGCTCCTAAAAAGTACAAAATATAGCCAATATTTTCTATTACGAGCTCCAACTTTGATTACTGTTTGACTCCTTCCTAAATATTGATACGAACATTTGGAACAGTAGCTGCGTTGGCAGTTTGTTTTCCAGTTGGGCTTGTTAGGACGATTAGACCATGGAATTACCATATAAGGTCCTTCTGCAGTGCAGGATTAATAAGGAAGCTGCTTTTCTAAGCAAATCACGTTCTGAAATGACATAACCTTAAAAATATGTGTCAAAACACAGCTAAAATTTTTGTTGTTTCGCCGTTAACTGTCGTCTGTCAGAATTTGTACCACCCTGCTAAGATGGCCCTTATACGAAAAGGATGTATTAATGTCATAATATCATTTTGAAGCCGTCAAAACCTCCAACTTCAACCCCCTGTGGGTAAAAAGCTGTCCATTATTTGAGTTTGGGGTTCACGGTATTTGATTAGTATCTCATGAGTTACAACATATCAAAAATTCAGAGAATTTAACCGGGAGCCATTTTCCATGAGAATCGTGCGGGGTCCTTTATCAAGTTGAAAGTGAGGTTAAACCATTTAAATCCATTGTGTCAGTTTATGCACCATCTAAGATTCAATATTTAAAATGTAACATCTAAAATGGCTAGTTTATGCACATCTAACATCTAACATGTAACATTTATGATTTAAAATTCAACATTTAGAACACTGAACTGCAGTTTATGCAATATTTAATGATAGTACGCGAACCGAGGGGTGAACCACTGACGGAATTTTTGTACACCGATTTCCAATGATTTCCACTGGTTTCCAAAGATTTCCAGAGATTTCCAGAGATTTCCAATGATTTCCTCATGATTTCCAATGATTTCCATGGAAGTGTACACCAGATTCCCAAGGTGGTTTACCCCTCGACGCGAACTTTCGCGATTAGTTCGCGTACCTTGCGAAAATGCGTTCCAGAAGTGGTTCGAACGACGAACGCTAAATGAAGCCAGAGGAGCCAACCGCAAAGTTTTGGGGATTTTCTATATTTCAGATTTGGAAACTTGAAAACAAAATCTCACAGCCGACTAGAATCACGATACAGGTGAACCTACTATAGCTAGGTACTTACTTTTGAAACACGCTGTATATACGGTTCACTTTTTATTTTCAGTAGAATGACTTTTTGGAGCAAAAATAAAGTGACAAGCTTGAGCGCTAGGAGGATACGGCTGATGGCTGCTGATGGTTTCGCTCCAAAATATTGCAGATGCCATCAGCCGTAACCGGAGCCCCTCAGCTTGTCACTTTATTTTTGCTCCAAAAAATCATTCTACTGAATTTTAAATGCGAACAGCATATAAACAATTATTGTTTATGAATTTTTTTTGTATTTAGCTAATAATGAAAAGATTTAAATTGAAAAAAATTCATCAATGAAAGTGTGAAAACTTAATTTGTAAATGTCTTCTTTTTTGTTTTTTTTCCGCTTTTGACCTGATTTTAGCCTTTAAATTTACATAAATATATCATCATCATCATCATTATTATTATTATTGTTGTTGTTCTCGAAAAAATTCCACGAGCCGCTTTCAAGCTTGCATCGTCCGACCCAAATCCTTGAAAATGCACCTGATGTTGGATTAGCTGTTGGAAAACGGTAATATATACAGGGTGGTCCTCGTTTTATGTCATTGAATTCAAGGATCAATAGAAAATGAAAAATGAAGGGGACTTTCTTTAGAAAACATATTTGAGAAATGCCTAATAACAGAGATACAGCCCTTCAAAGTTGGAAATAAATAATCGTTTTTTCCGCATCACTTTTGAACCGTTCAACCGATTTCATTCAAAATAGAACCAAAGGTTTACTGAAGTTATCCCCTGTCGAACAATCATAACATGTTCCATAAAAAAGTTTCAGGGGCTTAGACATTAGAAGGTGACCCTACTTCCCCCCCCCCACCTCTATTTTTCACCCCCCTAGTTATTTTTGGAAACTGTTTATAATTTTGAATTCTACGTTCAATTTAGAAGAAAAAGTTTTCTCAAGTCAACTGAGAAAATCAGTATGCAAAGTGATTTGGGCGCCCATTGGTTCTGACTAGTTTGGGATTTCTGATGGAACAAACCTAATGTAAAACAGGCCTAGCTTATCGAGACCGGACTCAAATGATGGAGCTCAAAATGAAGGCCCTTATTAAGGAAAATATCTCAATTCTTCAATACAGGTGTCCCGAAATTATTGCAACAAAATTTACAGGGAGGTAGACAATTGAAAAATAAGGGAACTTTCTCACTAAAAATACCCTCGCAAACGTAATAACGGAGATACATGCCTTCAAAGTTGGTTTTATAAAACAGTTTTTTCTGCATAACTTTTGAACCGTTGAGCCGATTTTATTCTAACTTGAACCAAAGTTTACTAAAATAGGTCTCTATCGAACAATGATAACGCATTTCATCAAACATTTTTAGGGGCGAAGATAATAGGGGGTACCTTTTCCCCCTATTTTTCACCCCCTTGAATATTTTTGGAAATTGTTGC
Source organism: Anaspis maculata (assembly GCA_949128115.1). NCBI lineage: Eukaryota > Metazoa > Arthropoda > Insecta > Coleoptera > Scraptiidae > Anaspis > Anaspis maculata. The sequence continues at coordinate 64,165,733 of OX421961.1, read as the reverse complement.
AATTTTTAAATTCTACGTTCAATTTAGAGAAAAATGTTACTCCTGCAAAATTTTGATTCAAGGCTTCATTTTCGAGATATTTGGGTTTGAAACTTCGGAGAACATCTAAAAATCGCCACTTTTCAGGGCCCAATTATTTTTTTTCTGAAAAGCTTCATGTTTCTCAGCAAAAATGGTAGTTTATCAACTTGAAACACCTAGAAAACATATTTCAGTTGAGGAATCTTGAGTTTTCTTGAATTTTAATTTCTAAGGCCTTGAAAGTGGTGTTTTCGAGATGTTCTCCGAAGTTTCAAACCCAAATATCTCGAAAATGAAGCCTTTCATCAAAATTTTGCGAGAGTAACTTTTTTCTCTAAATTGAACGTAAAATTCAAATATTGCAACAATTTTGAAAAATATTTAAGGGGGTTAAAAATAGGGGGAAAAGGGGGAAGGTACCCCTTATTATCTTCGCCCCTGAAAATATTTGATAAAATGCGTTATCATTGCTCGATAGAGACCTATTTTAGTAAACCTTGGTTCAAATTTGAATAAAATCGGCTCAACGGTTCAGAAGTTATGCAAAAAAAACTGTTTTGAAAAACCAACTTTGAAGGCCTGTATCTCCGTTATTACGTTTGCGAGAGAATTTTCATGACGGAAGTCCCCTTATTTTTCAACCACCTTTCCCATGATGGAAATCACTTGCGCGTATACCTGTGAGCGCATACTCCCGCTAGCCCGCTAGTACAAACGGCTACTACAAACCTCTAGTTCTCGGTTCACAGGTGGTCGTGAAACTCCCGTGGGAAAGGTGGATTGTCTACCTCCCTGTAAATTTTGTTGCATTAATTTCGGGACAGCCTGTATTTTTCTCAAATTCTAACTACTCACCCGGAGGGACGTCTCATTAAATTTCATCTATTCCTTGCTACGCGTCGGGGAAGTTTTGGGGTGACAAAACCGATTTTTTTAAATTTGAATGAATTGAAATTAGGTTATTTGAATCTGACAATCATTGATCCCTACGGAAACCTCAGCGGAAGTCCCCCTCTCAGGGAAATAGTTTTAGTATATAAAAATTAAAGATTCATTAAAATCGATTTTTTGCCATAATTTTCAAACCTCTCGACCGATTTTACTCAAATTGCGTTTAGGTAACAACTACCTACATATAATTTGATGATAGAGTTGACGGCACACCACAGGGACCTGTGGGCGGGGCTGAACAGAAAAACAAAAATCGTTTTGGACGAGTCCGTGTGTTGAAATAGGGAAAGCAACACCGTCAGCTGGAGTGGTGGACCATTACCAGGTCACAGGCGAACCTAAAATCCCACTGCAAATCTAGGTGTACCACTAGATGAAGTAAGTTCGCGCAGTTAGGCTCCGCCCACAGGTCCCTCTGGTATTCCGAGTACTCTACCTAAATAAGTTTTCACAGAACAGTTGACTGGTGTAAATTAATGAAAATGAACCTTTGTTTCAGATAACAAATATGTTGAGTACCAACCGAAATAATGGAGGATAACTTTACCTTAACTTGGGAGGACTCCTCTGCCGTCGTTCAAGGCGAGGAAGTAATCTGCAGTATCGAAAATGAAATTTTGCCCGGCGAATCGGAGGAGTTCACCGGCGTTTGCACGGAGGAGACCGTCGAAGAAACGGTACAAAATGACTTGGTCGAAGACGTCCCGCAGGACAACATTGTCTATTTAACCGACAATAACGTTTTGGTCATGCACTCTTCCGATCAAGATGCGGCGTTCCAAGAGCAGTTTGTTGAATGCCAGGTGGCCGAAGAGGTCGTCACCGAACAGTGGGACGAAAGTTGCCCCGAAGAAATCATCGTCGGATCTGAAGAGGCGATCGGCGGCGATGCGGAAGAGCAAATTAGCGAAGACTTCGACATCCCTTTACCAATGGACCAGGATGACTACCTACATCAGCGACCTTATCCGTGCGATTTCTGCAGCAGGCGGTTCAGAAAGAAGGCCAATTTGATGAATCACATGGTGGCCCACCAGACTGACAGACCTCATGGATGCAATCTCTGTGGCGTGCGTTACATACGTAAGTGCGATTTGATGAACCACCTCAAGATCCACGCCTACGTACCGGAAACTGATGGACTGGAAGAAGACGACATCCAACCGCTGGACGAGTCCGATATGGAAAGGCCAACGCGCGGTAAGCGCGCCAAAGTCATGTCGAACGGCCGAAAGAAAACCAGCAGAATCAAGAGAGAGTACGAAACCGAGGACGAGAACGCCGCTTCGAGTTCGAAATCCTACAGCTATGTCGACGAAGACATGCGCTTGATGGAAGCAATGGAGAATCACGGCAAAGGTGACTCGTTCACAGAATATCAAGATTATGTCGGTGAAAATCAATCGGCAGAGATCCGCTATCCAATAACGGACCCGAGGAAACCGTTCGTGTGTCAGCATTGCGGCGTGTGCTTCGCCCGCGAGAAGGCCCTGGCTTCGCATTCCCGCGTGCACGCCGGCGACAGCCCCTTTGAATGTCAGAAATGTTCCGACATGTTTTGGGACGTTGCCAAATTGCGCGAGCATGTTCGAACCAAGCATGGCGGGGATATTGAAGATTACGACGATGATGATGAAGACGAAGACTATTCAGAAGAGGAGCAAAAGTACGGAACTTTCTATTGCGCAACATGCGGCTTGTCATTCCATAGGTAAGTAGTAGATAGTAAAGTGAGTAGTCAGTAGTACTCAGAATAGTATGAGTAGTAAATTACAGAACGGATTGTCGCAAATAGTAGTTCCGATGATTATGTAATTCCGTAAGGTTTTGAATGGAAAATAGTCCGGGGGCTAGTGACCAAATTCAATACGATCGGTTTATTTTGTGGTAAAGGCATGAATTTGGTATGACTGGTCTTCATTGGTCCTCTTTTCAAATGTTGACATGGCGCCACGCCGAATTTTGATCAGGGGGGGTCTAGGAGCCCCTTTAATTGAAATTTAAAACTCAAACTCCTGCAAGTATCATCACACTAGTGGGGTTGGTAGCCATTCCCATACGGCATTTAATTATACAGAAAATTCCTCCTGCCTGAGTGTTCTACAAGGCCTAACGAACGATATTAGAAGGGAAAGCACAAAAGCTTCCCCTTGGGGGGGCCGCAGGGGGCCCTGTCAAGTTGAGGGTCCAAGAACTCCTACCAAACCATCTTTCAATTTCATTGTATCACTCAAATGGGGATGATGTGACTCCATTGTGGATCTCGATGGCATTGGTCGCCATGTCTCTCCCATCCTTCATGCTTGAAAAAATAGTTTCTTCGGGAGGTCAAAGAAATTACTTTTTATTTTATTATATATACAAGAGGACGCAAAGGTGGCATGTTTTGTGTCTTAACCTGTCATATGACATCACCAAAATCCTACTATGAAGTCAATTTTTCAAATTCTCAATTTTGGGCTGATTGGTAGGCGAAGAATTAGGTATTTTCTAACATCCAGTTCAGACGTACTTTTTTCAATGTCCAACTGGATGTTACTGAAATAATCGTAAGGGTAGATAGACTGAACTATTTTCTAAACATTTTGTCGAGGAAATCAATCCTAAACACATACTAGTACGTATGAATCTTGGTGTTATTATAGTTGGGAGTTACCATGCCTGTAAAAGTTTGGCCACCCTTTCAAATTTGTTCTTTGGGACCCTTAGAGACATTTAAGAAGGGTGGCCAAAGTGAGTCCCTGGGAAGTTTTCTGCAGGACACCGGAAACAAGATGGTGGCTCAAAAATATCGGAAACAATTATAACTCGGCCTTTAGTTGACCTACGAAAGAAATTTCAACGGTTATATTCATGTTCACCCTTTTGTTGGAGAATATAGATGATTGAAAAAAAAAAGTAGGGTAACAGCACCAGTGAATGAGGGAACTACATTTTTTCCCAATATTTTGTAACGTTTTTTCTCGACTGCACTTACTTCGCCTAATGTAATGTACAATTGTTTTTTAGGGTCTTTGAAAGCAATTTAGACAGGTGGCCAAAGTGATCCACCGGGAAGTTTAACACAAGGCCCCGAAGACAAGATGGCCGACAAAAATATCGAAAGTCATCATTATAATTCGTCTTATATTTTATATTTGACCCAAAAATAAAATGGACACGATTACATCAATGTTTCACATTTTGTTGATAAACATAATAGTTACTTAAAATCAAAACTCTAAATGTAGGGTAACAGCACCAGTAGTAAATGATTAAATTCTAAACAAAGTCGAGTTTTTTGCAATGCACTGACTGCATCTAGTGTATCTCTGTTCTGCCTAGAGCCAAAGTGAGTCTCGGGAAAGTTCCCTGCAGGATCCCGAAAACAAGATAGCGGTCAAAACTATCGGATTATAGTTAAGTTGGCTTATATTCGACCTGCGAATAAAATTTAAACGATTATTCATTAAACGAAATGTATTAATCGCAATTAATCTGATTATTTATTGTTTTATCTCTTGTTGATGAAAATAATATTTTCAAAATCTGCATGTAGAGTAACAGCGCCAGTAAATGATCGCATTCCGCAATTTTTCTTAATATACTTGGCGCGTTCTTCCTTCTTCCCTCGGCAATGACCGCATGCATGCGTCAAAAATGTCGAGATTGGAAATAATAACTATACTATCGGCTTATACGCCATGTACACAGAATTGAAATCCCACAATTCAGATCTTCCGTTTAATAAGTGAACACGAATGAAATAATTATTATAATCATCAGCTATAGAAGTGAACAAAATCTTCGACCAAAGAACAAATGATTGGAACTGAACGCTCGTTTTATAGCATAAGGGGATCAAGACAGACATCATTATCATAATCACCAAGTTCTCATTTCTAAGACTAGTTGCATGCGTACCTCCATCCCTTCATTCCCTTTCTATCCTGTGCTAACCTACGTATTCCCCTGAAGGTCGAATACCAAATATCCTACATCCCTATAATTGCTTGTCTGGGAGCAGTGATCAAACCTGGGTCTACCTCTGCTCCTCTTTATTTCCACCCCCCGCCTGAAGTACATCTCGAACAAGTCCTTTGTGTCTCGTAAGTACTCTACTATCCTATTATTCCTTCTCTTTACTGTTTTCCATATATTCCCTTTTCTCTCACTTTTTCCAGTACTGATGCATTTTTTTAATATTTTTGTTCCCGATATAGTTTTCCCATCGCAAGTATCCCTTCCATCTGTCTGCTTTTTCTTCATTTTCGCGCAAAATATCTCCGGTCTTGTTTCTGATGTCAGTGTTACTTGGCTCGATATCCCAAAAATTAGTCAGTTTTCCCTACTTCTCACTCCACTTCCACTTCTTTGCACATCTCATCTCCTCAATCCATTGTTTATTGGCTTTCCTGCAATTTCGAATTTATTTCAGACATCGTGATAATATTTATCTATTACTGAAGAGATACAGCAATCCGTGGATACAATGGCTAATAGGTGTATTCATTTTAGAGTCGAAAGGACCCGAGTTACTCTGATTCAAATTGATCAGAAAAAAATTGCAAAAAACTCGACTTTTTTTAGAAATTAATCATTTACTACTGGTGCTGTTACCCTACATTAAGAGTTTCAGGTAATTATTATGTTCAACAACAAAGGGTGGAACATTGATGATCGTTTTTAGTTCATTTGTAGTATAAAATATGAGCCGAATTATGATAATTGATTTCGATATTTTTGTCGGCCATCTTGTCTTCGGAGCCTTAAACTTCCCGGTGGCTCACTTTGGCCACCTGTCTAAATTGCCTTCAAAAGCCCCAAAACCAATTGCACCTTACATTAGGTGCAGTAAGAGCAGTCGAGAAAGACCGTTACAAAATATTGGGAAAAATGTAGTTCCCTCATTTACTGGTGCTGCTACCCTACATTATTTTTTTTATCTATCTATGTTTTTCAACAAAAGGGTAAACATAGATATAACCGTTGAAATTCCATTCGTAGGTCAACTAAAGGCCGAGTTATAATTTTTTCCGGTATTTTTGAGTCGCCATCTTGTTTCCGGTGTCCTGCAGAAAACTTCCCGGAGACTCACTTTGGCCACCCTTCTTAAATGTCTTTAAGGGTCCCAAAGAACAAATTTGGAAGAGTGGCCAAACTTTTACAGGCATGGTAACTCCCAACTATGCATTCATACGTACTATACATGGAGAGTACACAAATTATTTTTCTTTCGGTCGGTCGAATTGCGATGCCTACTACGTCCGTCAGGGAGAACGCTGAGCATCGCCAGACTAAACTAGAATGAAAACAGCCTAAACGAATTCAAAACTGCCTGAAACACTCATTATGTCGTTCGACATTCAATTCTGAGTCAGGAGTTTCAGTCAGTTTTGAGTTTGTTTAGGCTATTTTCATACTACATAGTTTAGTCTGGCGATGCTTGGCGTTCTCCCTGACGGGCGTAGTAGGCAGCACAATTCGACCGACCTAAAGAAAAATACATACATTGTGTACTCTTCTAGTGGGGTCGGTACACATTAAAAAACCGTACTATACGGCATTTAATGATACAGAAAATTCCTTTTGCATGAGTGTTCTGCAAGGTCTATCGAACGATATTAGAAGGGGAAGCACAAAAGCTTCCCCTTGAGGGGGCCGCAGGGGGCCCTGTCAAGTTGAGGGTCCAAGAACTCCTACCAAACCATCTTTCAATTTCGTTGTATCACTCAAATGGGGATGATGTGACTCCATTGTGAATCTCGATGGCATTGGTCGCCATGACTCTTTCATCCTTCATGCTTGAAAAAATAATTTCTTCGGGAGGTCAGAGAAATCACTTTTTATTTTTTTAAACATACAAGAGGATGCGAAGTTGGCATGTTTTGTGTCTTAACCTGTTATTTGGCATTCCCAAGATCCTATTATGAAGTCAATTTTTTAAATTTTCAATTTTGGGTTGATTGGTAGGCTAAGAAGTAGGTATTTTTCAACATCCAGTTCAGACGAACATTTTTCAGTGTCCAACTGGAGGTTATTGAAATCATCATCAGGGGTGGATCCACTGAACTATTTTCTGAACATAATGTCGAGAAAATCAATCATAAACCGCGAATAGAGAGTACACAGATTATTTTTCTTTCGGTCGGTCGAATTGCGATGCCTACTACGCCCGTCAAGGAGAACGCTGAGCATCGCCAGCCTAAACTGGTATGAAAACAGCCTAAACAAATTCAAAACTGACTAAAACTCTGAGTGCTGACTCAGAATTGAATGTCGAACCACATAATGAGTGTTTCCGGCAGTTTTGAATTCTTCTAGACTGTTTTCATACTAGTTTAGTCTGGCGATGCTCAGCGTTCTCCCTGGCGGGCGTAGTAGGCATCGCAATTCGACCGACCGAAAGAAAAATAATTTGTGTACTCTCCATGTGCAGTTTGGGATTGATTTCCTCGACATAATGTTAGGAAAATAGTCCAGTCTATCCACCCCTGCGATTATTTCAATAACCTCCAGTTGGACACTGAAAAAAGTACGTCTGAACTGGATGTTGAAAAATACCCACTTCTTAGCCTACCAATCAACCCAAAATTTAGAATTTGAAAAATTGACTTCATAATAGGATCTTGGGAATGCCAAATAACAGGTTAGGACACAAAACACGCCAACTTCGCATCTTCTTGTATGTTTAAAAAAATAAAAAGTGATTTCTCTGACCTCCCGAAGAAATTATTTTTTCAAGCATGAAGGATGAAAGAGACATGGCGACCAATGCCATCGAGATTCACAATGGAGTCACATCATCCCCATTTGAGTGATACAACGAAATTGAAAGATGGTTTGGTAGGAGTTCTTGGACCGTCAACTTGACAGGACCCCCTGCGGCCCCCCTAAGGGGAAGCTTTTGTGCTTCCCCTTCTAATATCGTTCGTTGGGCCTTATAGAACACTCATGCCAAAGAAATTTTCTGTATCATCAAATGCCGTATAGGAATGGCTACCAACCCCACTATTCATGCGCGGTTTAGAATTGACTTCCTCGACATGATATTTAGGAAATAGTTCAGTCTATCTACCCCTGACGATTATTCCAATAACATCCAGTTGGACACTGAAAAAAGTACGTCTGAACTGGATGTTGAAAAATACCTACTTCTTAGCCTACCAATCAACCCAAAATTGAGAATTCGAAAAATCAACTTCATAATAGGATTTTGGGAATGCCAAATAACATCTTAAGATACAAAACATGCCAACTTCGCATCCTCTTGTATGTATAAAAAAATTAAAACTGATTTCTCTGACCTCCCGAAGAAATTATTTTTTCAAGCATGAAGGATAGAAGATAGAAGAGACATGGCGACCAATGCCATCGAAATTCACAATGGAGTCACATCATTTCCATTTAAGTGATATAACGAAATTGAAAGATGGTTTGGTAGGAAATCTTTGACCGTCAACTTGACAGGGCCCCCTGCGGCCCCCCTAAGGGGAAGCTTTTGTGCTCTCCCTTTTAATATCGTTCGATAGACCTTGTAGAAGACTCATGCAAAAGGAATTTTCTGTATCATTAAATGCCCTCATTAAGAGCCCTTTTACTGGTCTTCACAGAATGTTCTTAGCTCATACCCACCATGGCCCATACTCATCAGGGGGCCAATTTTTGAAAATTTACGTAAAGTTGCGTATGCGCAAATTTGCATACGAAGATTTACGTATACGTTTCCGTGTGCCAATTTTTGAGCAGTGTTCGCAAAACGAAAAACGTTCGAATTGGGTCTTCGTAAATAAACGCATGGTAGACGCGACAACGTTGCAAATATCGGTGCATTTTATCTACTCAAGCCACGCCAAGCCTATCAAAGCTTCAAACGTCAGTTTCTGATGTTCGTGTTTTCATTCAGATTAATAAATTTTCATAACCTCCATATTTAACAACAAAGAATACGTCTGGAGACTTCCCCTTGAATATAATTCAGGAAATGAAAAACGATTACAACATAATTTTTTCCGTAGGCTTTGAATCTGTCGACGAAAAATGTCTGTGGATATCACTTACAGGGTGCAACATAGAAAATTTTTCTTACATTCGACGCCCTATTCTGATATGGTAATCGATTCCGATTTTTATCCTGATTATAAATATGCATCACACTTGATAGGTTAATGAACAAAACACAAATGCGTGTGAAAAAAGTGATGAAGTTTTAAAATGATCGAAAAGTTTTTTTTTGTTTTAAAGTAACTCAGTAAATTTTCTATCATTTTAGTAGGTACTCAAATGGATTTCATTCTAGTTTGAAACTTTTACTGAACAAAACTTAACTTTACAAATTCAAACTTTTGAAAAAGAAATATTGCTTGGTAGTTTTCTTAACTAACCTATCGAGTGGGATATACGTATATTTATAATCAGGATGAAAAGCTGAATCAATTCCTATAATAACATACACGTGTCTAATTTGAGAAAAATTCTCGATGACTCGCGATAGACGACAGAAAATTTTAGTGCCTTCGAAACCTGCGAAAAAAAAGTGGTCTCTAATTTTTGAAACTATGTTTGAGCGGAAGCCTCCAATTTATACGTGAACACCCTGTACCATTATAAAAATTGAAAAAGTAGTCGATAAAACCAGTCAACGCTAAATTTACGCTAATTTTGTCGGAATGTTCCTGAGTTACAAATTTTTGAAATCCGAAAAAAAATCAACTATGAAGGGCTGTATCTTTGACAATAGGCCGAACTCTACAAAGTGGTTTATGAGTTTTCGTAATATTTTGACAAGATCTATCTACTCACAGTTGAAATTGTTGTTTAGTTGAAGACAACTGAACATTATTACCTATTTCCAAAAACCTGGAAGTCTTTATAGTACAAGAAAAATAGATTTAAACCTCGGAAAAAATATGGACGTCCTGAAAATTTGATATTTTGTTCAGAATTGAGTGCTCTACAACATATCTAAAATCGCCAAAAATCGCATCCGGGGGTTTTGAGTTATTGAAGGGGGGGTAAAAAATTGCTGGTAAAAATGGAGGGGATGGATCCCGTCAACCCATTGGATGCGAATACATTATAGTTAGACGTATCATATCCCATTGATGCCATTTTGGCACAAAAAGTGTCCATCATTGTTGAAGGGGAGTAGTGGGGGGGCGAAGCTCTGCTAGGTGGACCATTTTGTTTTTAATGCCATGTAGAATCGATCACGACAAGTTTGGTATCTTTTCCGACTAAATTCAATCTCCTGAACTCGTTTCCGATGTGTGAATTCGGATGAAAACAAGTTTGAACAAGTTAACTTGAGAAAACTTGTTTTTTCTTTGACAATTTTGACGAATTTTTTATTTACTGTTGGAGGTGTTCATTTTCAGAAAATTTTCAGGGACCATCAAATTGAAGTGTATTCTCCACAAAAATCATCCACCCGATGTATAATTTTGTTTCTCGAGTTTAAAAAATCGATTTGAACTTGAGCCGGCGCTGCGCGTCGTCTACTACTGACCAGGGGGCCAATTTTTGAGAATATACGTAAAGTTGCGTATGCGCAAATTTGCGTATCAAGATTTACGTATACGTTTCCGTTTGCCAATTTTTGAGCAGTGTTCGCAAAGCGAAAAACCTTCGAATTGGGTCTTCGTAAATAAACGCATGGTAGACGCGACAACGTTGCAAATATCGGTGCATTTTATCTACTCAAGCCACGCCAAGCCTACCAAAGCTTTCAAACGTCAGTTTCTGATGTTCGTGTTTTCATTCAGATTAATAAATTTTCATAACCTCCATATTTAACAACAAAGAATACGTCTGGAGACTTCCCCTTGAACATAATTTAGGAAATGAAAAACGATTACAACATAATTTTTTCCGTAGGCTTTGAATCTGTCGACGAAAAATGTCTGTGGATATCACTTACAGGGTGCAACATAGAAAATTTTTCTTACATTCGACGCCCTATTCTGATATGGTAATCGATTCCGATTTTTATCCTGATTATAAATATGCATCACACTTGATCATCAGGGTCATCAACAAAACACAAATGCATGTGAAAAAAGTGATGAAGTTTTAAAATGATCGAAAAGTTATTTTTTGTTTTAAAGTAACTCAGTAAATTTTCTATCATTTTAGTAGGTACTTAAACTGATTTCACTATAGTTTGAAACTTTTACTGAACCTAACTTGACTTTACAAAATCAAACTTTTGTAAAAGAAATACAGGTGTCTGTTTTTCGAAGCTAAGCATGGGTATCTCGCTTATCTTGAGAGATACAGAGTCGGTTGAATCAGGAAAAAGTTGCGCATTTTCATGACGATCAATGCTCCAAAAAGAAATTTGACGTATCGATTTTAGTTTTTGAAATATCGTAAAAAAAACAGGAATTTGAATTTTTGTTTTCATTTTTTATTCAAAAAACGGTTGAAGGTGGCTTTTTCTAATCTAGACATTGTCAGGGCACTTTTTCAAGGGGAATTCAAAGCTGCCAAAATCTTTATCCTAGCTTTCAAAGCAACCGAGATACGACATTCAACTTTTTTCTCTAATGGGCACCATATTGGATTTTGATATTTTTGAATACGGTATTCTTTTCTGGTTACAACGATGTGCCACATGTCACTGTTGGATAAATGTTCAACATTTACTTTTTTTTATTGTCGGTGCTGATTTTGTTTTCAAAGCACTCTTAATCAAAAAAATTTTTTGCTCAAAAGCATGAATTCAACAGTGGCATGTGACACATCGTTGTAACCAGAGAAAAATATTGTATTTAAAAATGTTTACTATGAGAGGAAAAAAAGTTGAATGTCATATCTCGGTTGTTTTGAAAGCTAGAATAAAGATTTTGGCAACATTGAATTCCCCCTGGAAAAGTGCCTTCACAATGTCTTAGTTAGAAAAGGCTATCTTCAACTGTTTTTCAAATAAAAAACTAAAACAAAAATTACAAATTTCAGTTTTTTCTCGATATCTCGAAAACTAAAACTGACAAGTCAAATATCTTTTTAGATCATTGATTTTCATGAAAATTCGCAACTTTTTTCTAATTCAACCGACTCTGTATCTCTAAAGATAAGCGAGATACCCATGCTTAGCCTCGAAAAACGGACACCCTGTATTGCTTGGTAGTTTTCTTAACTAACCTATCGAGTGGGATATACGATATACGTATATTTATAATCAGGATGGAAAGCTGAATTAATTCCTATAATTACATACACGTGTCTAATTTGAGAAAAATTCTCAATGACTCGCGATAGACGACAGAAAATTTTAGTGCCTTCGAAACCTGCGAAAAAAAAGTGGTCTTAAATTTTTGAAACTATGTTTGAGCGGAAGCCTCCAATTTATACGTGAACACCCTGTACCATCATAAAAATTGGAAAAGTAGCCATTAAAACCAGTCAACGCTAAATTTAGGCTAATTTTGTCGAAATGTTCCTGAGTTACAAATTTTTGAAATCCAAAAAAAATTGACTATAAAGGGCTGTATCTTTGACAATAGGCCGAACTCTACAAAGCGGTTTATGAGTTTTTCTAATATTTTGACAAGATCTATCTACTCACAGTTGAATTTGTTGTTCAGTTGAAGACAACTGAACATTATTACCTATTTCCAAAAACCTGGATCTCGTTAGTGGGGAGCAAATGCAAAGCTTCACTGCAGACTGCAGACGATGAAAAGAAAAAAATTAAACATCATCGTGACAAGTTTTAAACAGTGTCCCTGAAGCTGATGATTGAAAAGAATGACAGAAGAGTGAGTAATTCTTTATTTAGGACGCATTCGTGAAGTTATTCCGTGCTGTATCTCATTAGCCACCTGACTCGGCACCATGATCGCTACATACCTTCAGCAATGCTGTTTGTTTTATTGATAACAATGAAAACATTACTACCTAACCTCATTTCATCATGAAAGCGTATACGCAAAGTGACTTGCGCCAGTCCAGGTCCGCTCGCAGCAAAACGTATGAAAACGTGCGCATCGATGCGCATACGTAAAGAAACGATGGCTCAAAAATTGGAATTTACAGAAATCGCAAACTTGCGAACGTTTTTTAAAGTTGCGAAGAGAAGAAAATTGGCCCCCAGAACACTACAGCATGTACCTTTAAATGAAAACACCTCAAACTATCAAAGAAATAACAACTCATCTTTGAAAATTGGAGGATCTGTGGAGAATTGAATTCCCTATAACATAAACAAAATCGCCATGAATCGCACCGCAGAGTTTTGAGTTATTTAAGGGGAGAGGTAACAGTTTGTAGAGTATGAATCTTGTCAAAGTGTTATCTTTCTCTTCGAATAACTCAAAATCCTGCATTACGATTCATGGCGATTTTGTTCATGGTATAGGGAATTCAGTTCTGCACAAATCCTTCAATTTTCGAAGATGAGTTGTTATTTCTCCAATAGTTTGAGGTGTTTTCATTTAAAGGTGCATGCTGTAGTGTTCTGGTCAGTAGTAGACGACGCGCCGCGCAGGCTCAAGTTCAAATCGATTTTTCAAACTCGAGAAACAAACTTATACATCGAGTGGATGATTTTTGTGGAGAATACACTTCAATTTAATGGTCCCTGAAAATGTTCTAAAAATGAACACCTCCAACAGTAAATGGAAAATTCGTCAAAATTGTCAAAGAAAAAACAAGTTTTCTCAAGTTAACTTGTTCAAACTTGTTTTAATCCAAATTTACACATCGGATACGAGTTCAGGAGACTGAATTTAGTCGGAAAAGATACCAAACTTGTCGTGATCGGTTCTACATGACCAGAAAAACAAAATGGACCACCTAGCAGAGCTTCGCCCCCCCACTACTCCCCTTTAACAATGATGGACACTTTTTGTGCCAAAATGGTATCAATGGAATATGATACGTCGAACTATAATGTATCCGCATCCAATGGATTGACGGGTTCCATCCCCTCCATGTTTACCTGGAATTTTTTACCCCCCCTCCAATAACTCAAAACCCCCGTGTGCGATTTTTGGCGATTTTGGACATGTTGTAGAGCACTCAATTCTGAACAGAATATCAAATTTTCATGACGTCCATATTTATTCCGAGGTTTTGCCGATTTTTCTACTATTTTTCCTGTACTATTAGTGGGAAGCAAATGCAAAGCTTTACTGCAGACTGCAGACGATGAAAAGAAAAAAATTAAACGTCATCGTGACAAGTTTTAAACAGTGTCCCTCCCTGGAGCTGACAAAGATTGAAAAGAATGACAGAAGAGTGAGTAATTCTTTATTTAGGACGCATTCGCGAAGTTATTCCGTGCTGTATCTCATTACCCGCCTGACTCGGCACCATGATCGCCACATACCTTCAGCAATGCTGTTTGTTTTATTGATAACAATGGAAACATTAATACCTAACCTCACTTCATCATAAAAGCGTATACGCAAAGTGACTTGCGCCGGTCCAGGTCCGCTCGCAGCAAAACGTATGAAATCGTGCGCATCCATGCGTGTACGTAAAAAAACGATGGCTCAAAAATTGGAATTTACAGAAATCGCAAACTTGCGAACGTTTCTTTAAGTTGCGAAGAGTAAAAAATTGGCCTTCAGGTCTCATTTCCTTTATTTTATTATAGCCCCCTTCCTGCGGACTTCGCCCACTACGATACGCAAGTCTATCTGGTCTAGATCTAAAGATTCTTACCACTTACCGAGATCTCAGATGCTCCATGATTTTTATCACATAACTGTTTTTGTTTAGGTGGCTTCGCTTTTAGTGCTCTGCGGAGAAGCTTATGTACAGTTGCGATCGCATAAATGGAAACACTTTGACAATGACACTGTTTTTCTTTTTCAATTTGAGCTTGAGCTGATATTATTTGATTTTTCTACCGGATTTTCATGACAGCACAAAATAGACGTTCTCTTCTGTGGCTAGCCAAGTTCCCATGAGGAGATTACTTTACAATCGGTCAGAATATGGAAAATAAAAATGACAAGTAATGTCAAGTGTTTCCATTTATGCGATCGTAACTGTACATACGGTAGCCAAAAGAAGCGCATAGTGTGTAGTACACCGCTGCAGTTACCGCTCCAGTCGGGTGATATCTCGACTGCAGCAACGCTGAGCGGGTCCGGAACTTGGATGGGGACCGCCCGGTAGGTAGTGCCAGTGGGCGAGCCACTAGGCGGGTCTCATCTAGTTCTGGGCCGACTGAAAATCTTCGGGTGGTCCTGGGTAAATCCCCCGAGTAAAACATGCCTGCAACCGGCAGTAGTCAGTACGGCAATGTGTAGAGGAAAACTGACAGCGCAGTCAGGGAGACGAAGTCCGGAACGTACCAGCACAGGACGTGGTTTGTGTTGATCACAACCGCGCCTGCGTTCGGGGGTAAAGACGGACTCCGGGTCAACCGTGCGCTTGTCGGGACCAGTGCTAGGATGGATCGACCATCAAACATCCAGGCACCACATTGCGGCACGGTGAGTCCGGCTGCTCTGGGAGGGGTTCAGTGGGCGGCCAAATAGCGAGGCATACGTGCCAGGCGGAACTACGTTCCATCAGCTTCCCCCCCCCCCGTCCCCATAAATCCATAATACAAGGGAGTCACAGTACTTTTTGATTGCTGTAGACACGAGTATTGCACATGTCAAAACAACACTTTCTACGCATGAAAAACTCCATGTTTTCTAGAAATCTCTCTCGGGGCCCTATTTTCAGGAACGGAGAACGGATCTTATTACATTACCTAGCTAATCATAGCATCAGAAGCATGCATTCCAACCAATCATACCTCGACGTGATGTGAACGTGGATTCTGAAAACTTGGCCCCTGAGAATGCCGATTTATCCATAGGACCTGTCATTGTAAAAACAACTAACTGTCTGGTAGACTTTATTATTACGTGAATTTGTGCGCTGCTAGGCCGATTCCAAGACTGTATGAATTTATTTATTTACAGACAGGACAATTTGAAGCGGCACCAGCGAGTCCACATCAAAGAAGAGTACAGCTTGGCCGAACAAGAAGTCGGTCATGTTTGCAACGTATGCGGGGACTCGTTTCCAGAAGCTCTGGAGTTACTTGCCCATGCCGAAGTCCACGCTCGCACTACTTCGGATTATCGCTGCATGATATGTGGCGAACCGTGCGCTGATGAACAAGGCGTGGCGGCTCACGTAGAGGCCAAGCATGGCAAGAACCTGCCGCCCAACACATGCATGCTCTGTGGACGCACGTGCAAGGACCGCAGAACATTGCTGAAGCACTCTTGGGAGCACTCGAAAGAGAAGAGCTTTGCTTGTTCGAAGTGCGCCAAGACTTTCCACAACAAGGCTCGTCTCAAGCGACACATGCTTTCGCACCGCAACAAGATGGTTTCGTGCGACGTCTGCGGCGAGGAATTCCCTGACGGACGATCGTTGCTGAACCACCGCCACAGCCACAACAGCATGTCCGCGAGGCAGTTTCCATGTCGCGAATGCGGTAAGACGTTTGGATCTCGAAGTTCTCAACAGATCCATATTCGTATTCACACTGGTGAACGTCCCTATGGCTGCCGTTTCTGCTGGAAGGCTTTCGCAGACGGCGGTACTTTGAGAAAGCACGAACGCATCCATACTGGCGAAAAGCCATACGCTTGTGCCGTCTGTCCAAGGGCATTCAATCAAAGGGTAGTGTTGCGAGAACACATTCGCTCGCATCATTCTGGTCCTGATCCCAAGTACACCCACAGTGTCACGCCATATTGTTGCTCGGTTTGCTCAGACATGTTCGCAACATCGCAGGATCTGATCGTGCACTTGATCGTCCATTGCGACAATAACACGGCCTCGAAACGGCAGCCGCCAGCGCATCCGCGCAAGTACAAGCGCAGAAGGAAACTCAAGCCGCACGAGCTCGAAATGATATCAAACAAAATCGAAGATGACGTCGAAGAAGAGGAGGAACGGCATATGTATTCCGATTCCGAAGAGGATCGCGAGGTCAAAAAACGTGCTCAGAACAAGCGCGGTGGACGCAAAAGCGGCTCGCCGAAACCGAGTTTGAACGACACCTACACCGAAATCTACAACAGCTGTTCGTCGGTCATCGAAAACATCAACTCACTCGTCAACGCCAAGTCGATGTCGAAGGCCAAAAGGAAGCAAGTCAAGGCCGAAGCGTCGGTGCCATCGCGGCCCAAAATGATCCACACGCAGAAAACTCGTGTGCCCGTAGAAACGGGCGAAGACGGAAAAGTCCGTCACAAAACCAGAACGATGGTGACTCGCACCCAGCCAACGGAACTGAAATCCGCAACAGGCGAACGAATACGTCCGCGCACGAAAAACGTCAGCTATCACATTTTGAATTCGGAAAAGCTACCAGTGGCCACATTCCCCGAAGATGACACCGAACAAGCGGTCAGTAATTTACTAAAAGACGACGCATACAATACGGTATATTTAGATCACGAGGGAGTGGAGCAGCAACAGCCGACAGAAGTCGCCATCGAGCAAATTGTCCAGACCGAAAACGAGCCCGTGCCCACCAACATTATAAAAGTCAGTCAACAATCTCCGCACAATTTACGTGGACGTGGAACACGTAACATTGCCGGCAGCAAAGTGGTCAGGCTAGTAAAGGGTGGTATGATCATTACGAAAAACAAGGAGAAACAAGAAGTAGAAAACATCTTGCCTGATATCCAGGAGGTCAGAGAAATCAACATCAAGCAAGAAGTGGTGGATGCGAGTCCCCTGCACGAACTTGCCGAATTGTCCATGCAACACGCCCAGAACATCTTCAGATGCGAAATGTGCAGTGCAACTTTTCAAGATCGGAACAAGCTTTTGGACCACGTACCTGTGCATATATGATTGTAAATATTCTGTTTCTTGTGGTACTGTGCAACATTTATGCTTGCTTGTCAGCACAATGGACTAATTACCCTTAAGATGATGTCTATTTCAGGTTTCTTTTTTTTTACTGGATGTTATATACTTACTTATCTTTAATCTTTATAATATTCTCATCTATCTATAATGTATTGTCTTACGTTCGCCTTCAAGCAGTCCATGCATGTGAATCATACCTACCTAATGCGTATTCGTTTATGAAAATACACACTGAAATCAGGAGTTCGATTTTTTTTTACTCGTAATTTCATACCACAATAATTATTAATTGTATTGTAAAATGTTGTAGTGAAGTAAGGATGTATTTTATTCTATTTGTAACCTTCATAGTTTTTATGTATAGAGATTTAATGCACTAGCAAACAGTATCTGTAAGTTGTATGTTATTCAATGGAAATAAATATTTGGTTAGGTACCCAAAATTTCTTACTTGCTGTTGCCATTTGCTGATACTCCTATGAAGATTATGTTCTACCCCGAAATAAATTCGGATGTCAACAAAATTTGGTGGATTGATGAAGAAATTGGTGTACAATAACATTAGTCTGGGGGCATAGGGTCAAAAAAGGCTTGGCCGTGTGCAACTTCGTGGAGATACATAGAGATATGTCCTAATCGATTCCTGGGCGATCAAGGACCGTGAAAAATTATGGTGGAATATTGACATCTGCTGCAGGCAAATGTGGTGGAGGTGCCAAAATGGGCTTCATCTGGTAATAAGAAACTGGCTGTAGCTCTTGAGCTCTGAGCCGTTGTTTCTCAACGGATTTCAATGTCTAGAACGTCATTTTGTAGACAAAAAAATTCTCTTATTTCATATCTAAATTTACAAACGTCATTTCGGGAAACTGTCAAAATTGTCCTCATAAGATATGCTAAATTCCGGCCTTTTTTAAAGGTCATCTGATATTTTTTAAACTTGGCAGTGTTATAGATCTTGAGGTGCCCTTTTTGAATTTTCACATTTTCATTCGGTGTTTTGGCCGCCATATTGAAAAGATGGCGCCCAAAAAACAGTTTTTTGTCAGTATCTTCATTTCAGTCGATGTGAGGTGGAAGCCTTTGTATGCGAATGGAAGCTTATTCAATTCTCTACAATTTGACACTTTACTCGTGTACGTGCTACTTTCGGTTCTTGAGTTATGGCTTCTAGAACTCCCTGAACCATCAACCTTTGGGATCCAATCAGCATGTCAAGTTGATCTTAGCTCCACGTGGCAGTCAAATTAACCATAAATAATGATAAGTTGTCAACCACAGACCATTAATATCCAGAAAATTGATCATGGTAACGGTTGTTATGCAACGACAGGGTGAACTCTAAGGGAAAATTGGCTTTGAAAAGGTATAGCTTGAGAACCGTGAGCCGCACATGAGTGATTCAGATGTCAAATTTTAGAGAATTTGATAGACCTTCACTTTTGATATGAATCCTAAAATGTTATGACGAATTTTCCGGAAATTTTCAGAAAATGTTTTTTGGACGCCACCTTTTTGAAATTATGGCCAAAACAGCAGAGATACGAAGTGGAAAAGTGGATATTTTGAATGATGGACCCGAATCTCATCATAATAATGAGTTTCGAATGTATCTGATATTCTTCAAATGCTATATTACCTTTATTTTTTGAAGTGAAACTTCTATTCTCGCGCCTAGATCACAACACACCACTAACGCAGAACCACACATGGGAGTGAAATTGCTTCATAGCATCAGTGGTTGTAACGAACGCCTGTAACGATGTGCTGTAACGTTGTCTTGTCTGACCTTGGGGTGACCAGCGTCGTCCCAGGAAATGAAAGAATAAGCTGTTGCAGCGTTCGCCGCGTTCGGTTCTATTTTTTACTAATCGCCGACACTGAACTGCTCTTCGTGTTGTCGTACTGTTGGCCCGACAAGAATGGCTCTCGACTTGGCTTGAATAGATTCGAGCGGATGTGATTTATTATAGGGATAGGGAGGTATATTCAGGGCCAGGCCTAGCAGGCGTGCAGTGCGCTCCGGCGCGCAAGCGAGTACGGCAGGCGGCAAGTCATAGGGGCGGTAATATAATAATGAGGTTGAATTTCGAAGGATTCTTTTCATTCCCGCATTTGGTGGGGCTCTCCACTGCCGAGCGCAGCGAGAAAAGAAATAAAAGAAGTCTAATCGTGAAAAAATCATGTCAAAAGTACTCTGCCCTTTGAGTGACTAACAATAATAATAATAATAAGATTGATAATAAGAAAAACAAGATGATACAAACCGTGAGGGAGCGGAGCGGGAGTACGAAAAGAACACCTTTTCGAACGTTGTTTGCTGATTGATTCATATGTATAGAAGTTTCACTTCTTCCGAGGGTGACTATGGCCACGCACTCACGTTTTTATGAAGTCAGTTTGCTTTCATAGTTCACCCTGTAATTACACAATTAACATCACCATGATCGATTTTCTAAATTTTTATCATCTAGGTTAATGGCCAAGAGCTATTTATGGTTAATTTGCTTACTACTACTACTACATGACGGTGGTATCGGTATCAAATTAAGATGCTGATTGATTGCTGAAAGTTGATGCTTCCGGAAGTTTTGAAAGCTCTAACTCAAGAACCGTAAATTGCACATAAATGACTGATATGTCAAATATACATGAGAATAGCGCTAGGTTTGTCTGTCGGTTACACTTTGTTGTCATGCTTTAGCGTTCGTGTGTATAGTCGCCGGGAGTCGGGTCGCCTTGGCAACACATGTGTGCTCGCCGCATCGCCGGCAAATGATGCACTCGCACTTCGCTGGTCGTACTGTTGGGTCGGTTTGAGATAGCTCCCGGATAGCTCTGTCGGACGCCTCTGAAACACTTATTGTCGCCGGGAGTCGGGTCGGCGCCTTAGCAATGCATGATTGTGTGCGGCGTTTGGGATAACTCTTTCAGACGCCTTTGAATCACTTAATAATTTATCGTTTAAAAAATCCGCTCCTGCTCCAGACGCCAAAAACGGGAAGCAAGCGAGTTACACAGATGCCCCTGAAGACAAAAACAGAACCAGAGAACAGAGAAGTTTTAACGGGACAAAAGTAATCGCGTTTCCTGTCCCTTTGACAATACAGGAAAAATAGTTACAACCGACGCCGTCCCCACACGCCGCCCCCGTCGAAAACAAAAAACAGAATCGAAGGAGTTATAGCCACCGGAGAAAAACTACACACTAAAACTATATTGTTCCCGGTCCATGATCTGTTACACATAGTAAAACATCAAAATATTGTTTTTGTTACACCCAATCGATTCCACGTTCACGTAAAGTCAATGGGTATTATGTAATCTTTCCTTATACATATAATGGGGAAAATATCTCAATGAGCACTCAAGATAATTATTCAAATTATGTCAACTATTTATGTCAAGATACAGTTTTTGCCCAGAAGTTTGGCAAAGTGAATAAAAGCTGCGAAGTAGGTATTTCTATGAAAGGCTCCTGGAAACAAATTTAATCTTTACCTACTATAGGTACCACTTTCAAAAAGTTCCTACTTTATGAATTTGAAACTTTCCAAGGTGGCTACCGCCAAACACTAGCTCAAGTCAGGCCGCGAAGCTAGTTGTAGAGATTGGAATGGGCTTTCCTCCGCATATACACGTTTCAATCTTGAGCCAGTTGAATTCAAGCTATTGACAAAAAACTGTTTTTTGGGCGCCATCTTTTCAATATGGCGGCCAAAATTATTCAAAATCTAACCAATGGATTAGAACCAAATTTTACGCGAAGCAACACAAGAAAAGAGTCAAAGTGAGTCTGCAGTTGCAGTTTCCCACCATTTTCCATTCGACCGTTATGAATTTTCAAAATTTATCCTAGCCGTTACCACCCCATCAGAAGGCCTCTCCCCCGTGTTTTGACCAGGGCGACTCTCATTTGATGCATGACTACACTCAAAAATTTATTCCTGCTCGGGGATATACTTTTTTTTTAAATTTCAACTGATAGCGAAAGTAGATTGGATTGGGCGTCGTGTACACTCACTTTCCAAATCGACACGGTTCCGGTTGTTTGGCGGTAATTTTTTCAAAATGAAATTTGCACATTCTGTGGATTTGAAAAGAGTGCAGTGCAAACTTCGACATGCGGGTGGGTGAGCCCCACGAAATATTCATCTAAGGTGCAGACATGCTAAGAAGGAAAGTTGGAGGAAAGACTGAATTAATTTTTGGAGGAAAAACTTTTGAAATTGGACCAACGGTTTTTGAGATTTCCTCTCTGGAAAAACTGCAAATTTCCCAACTTTTTATCCCGTGAACAGATTCTCACCATTTTTTTTTTAAATAGGTAACTGGTTCTTTAACACTTTCCAACAATTTTTTTTGTCCAATTTTCCGGAAATTTTCCGTTTGAAAATGTAAAACCGGCCTGGGTTTTCGAGACCAGACTCTCAAATAATGGAGCTTGAAGTGATAAGCCTTAATTGACGATTTTATAAACATCGCCAACAGAATTGTCGTAGATGCTTTCAATTTCAATGATCTGATGAATCTCGCGACGCTACCCTATCAAGTACCTAATAGTCGAGGTAGAAGTCTACAGGCGGTCTTGCTAATAGCAGTTACAGAGAGCCGGTAAGTCGGCAAGTTGTAGTGCCCGTAAAGCTGCAGTGCCAGTGGGTCGGCAAGTTGTAGTGCCGGTGGGTCAGAAAGTTGTAGTGTCGGTGGGTCGGCAAATTGTAGTGCCGGTGAATCGGCATATCTGTGCATCGCCCTAATCTAATGAGTGGTCCATCAGAAAAACATCCTCGGAATTTCATGACCTGCTGAGATTTGGATCCCAACAAATGAGAGCCATGTCGTCACAAGACTACACGTAGTGCCCCTGCACATTAATATGGGCAGTATGCCCGATAGGTGGTGTTAACAATAACAATGATATGTTTCATGCTTTCTACTTCTTAATGAAATTGACTTTTTAAAATTGGTACTTGCGAAATTTGGAGTACCTAAGTAAGTAGTTAGTTATTCAACATCATGATCAAAGTTAGAAGCAAAGTTCAACTTCAGCAAGGTTCAAACTTATTCACCTTCAGCTTGGTAGCGTTTACCTTTTGGTATTAGCCTGTAATTTTTTTTTATTCTTTATTTAACGTCGGCCTATTTACGCAACGAGGCCTAACACCGACGCCGGTGAATGCTTTTCTCCACTATACCGGAAATTTTGCCGAAGGTGGGGATTTTTAACGACCACCAACATCGCATGGGGTCGGCACCATCGTTCGTATTTTACGTGCATTTCGCAAGCATTCCAACTACTTGAATCAAAGCTCTTACTCAATTACTCAAGTAGTAGTAGTAAGTAGGTACTCGGAGGACTTTGTCCTGGTGATTACTTTCTTAAACCCATTATCAGTGTTAGAATTGTCATCGGTTGCGGCAACGCTTGATTGGTACCACCGTTGGGTAGGTACCTACTACTTTTATTGAAAACTGAATTCTGTTTTTTTTTTCAATCAAGTAAAGTATAAAGAATTCTTCTATCATAAATTATAACACGGTTTATTGGTAAACTATAGCAATAATACATAACACATTCATAAAATAGCATTTTTATAATATAGAGTGCGCCACAAGAACGACAAAAATTATACTTTTTTTTGTTAGAATGAATCTTACTTCATCATCATTAGAATAAATTCACTGTCAACTTCATAATCAATTTTGAAGTTGACTCAAGGTTGACTCAAGGTTTGGTAAATTTTGACTGTCACAATCACTAAGAAAATGAATGTCTAAGGCTGAAAATATACTGGAGCGGTGAGCAAAGCGACGAAAATTACAATACATATTCTGTGAAATGGCGACGCTTCATTATGTGTGTTCTAATAGGAATATGTGTTTCTTTTCGTCGCTTTGCTCTCCGCTTTCATCGTCGCTTTGCTCACCGCTCCAGTATGTTTTCAGTAACATTCCAAACTCACTTGAAGTTAAATTGAAAGTCTGTTATGAAATAGGGCCGTTGTGAGGATTTTTAGTTAGGTAGTCTTGAAATCTTATAAATTTACTTTGGGTATAGGTAATATAAAATAGATTTCATTCATTCACTTTTCTAATTAGAACATTAGGGTCATTTTTCGTAGATTTTAAATAGATCGTTCTCGTGACGAACCCTGTATTCAACAATAAAATAGATATTTACAACAATAAATTACGGTCTAAGAAGTATGACAAAATGGATTTTAATAAAAGATCACCAAAATCATAATAGGTATGCAGCATGTAGCTATAAGTAGGTTCTTTGTTATACAATATTATTCAAAATGGTTTTATAGTCTCGCATGTTTTCAATTAAAACTATTGTGAAAAATGTAAATTTGGAGCTAGGTAGATTATTATTGGTGGTGGAATGTTTTCGTTGTTAAGTAATTCCAAAAAATTCAACAATAACTGAATCAAAATAATACACAAAACGTACTGATGTTGATAACTGAAAAAAATAAAATAAAAGAGTTGTGAAAGTGTAAGTTAACTTCATAGCAATGTTAGAAGCACTATTTGTCTATACTCAACTCATGACTAAATCACTCACAGACGTAAAAAGCGCTCGATTCGTCTATTCTCTAATTTTACTTAATGCAAAAACTGTGTAGAAAATTGTTTAGGTGTAGAATTTTATACACAATATTCTTAAAAAAAATTCATCTAGGTATTATTACGTAACTTGGCAAGCTAGAACTGGCACTGTTGATAAATGCAAATTTTAAGTAGGTACCTATGTAAACAACATTGAGGTGCATCAACATCCAATTTTTGCATTTAATAATAGATTTAATATAAGTGTACAATCATGTAATCATACTGGGTGACCCAAACATCAAGTTCAATGCCCCCCTCCCTGCACAAACTGTTTCCTATGAAACTATTGAAATTTCACTTAATCGTTCTCTAAGGGAAAAATTAGTCCCATACCTTGGCCACTTGGCGTTTAAGGCTCTTTGTGACAATTTCAGTTAAAAGATACTAACAAGATATAATGTGCGTAGCACTGTTCACAGTATATCATTAGACTTCGTAAGTACCATAGTAAAAAATAATTATGTACTACTCATCCAGGGACTACTGCAGAAATTGATTCAATAATGTTTAAATCCTTAGACTTTGGACATTAGACCAACTACCCTTCTTTCAGATTCTGTAGCTACGTTTACGCGAGGGTTAGCGCTGATGCTAAAAACAATGTTTTCGTTTGCTGAAGTTGTCGTCTATTTCTATTTCTACTATCAAATAAATGCCAAATTCATTCTTGACGGATTGTTGTAAGCGTCGGTGCTAAGCCTCGCGTAAATGTAGCCAATTACTTCATTCTGTATAAGATATAAATATTATAATTAGGTATACTGATGTAAAATTTCAAATTTGCATTTAGTTTTATAGAATAAATTACTTGATGGATGAGTAGTACAGAAAATTACATTTTTTCATTTCTAATACAGTTTTACTGGTAATTCGTTCTGGGATTGACATTGATCATCTCGCTGGTACTGTAATGGAAACATTGTTAGTAAAATATGGCAATAATAATCAATAGCAATCAATGAAAATGAAATAAATACCTCTTCCCACATTTGATATGGATAAACAGCAATGCAATTCCCAAAAGCAAGCAAACACAACCAACGACGATGTAAGCGATTCCTAAGAAGGGGTTTTTCCCTCCGAGAAGTGACGTGGTGCTCAATATCATTCGCTTTGATCCATCAAAGGCGCTGACGTCATAAGCTGTAACGTTTTAAAATCTTTCAGAGAAGTTTTCAGTGTAGTCCAAGAAAGTCTGGAGGGCATCAAAGTCTTGTCGAAGAGAATCTGCACCGTTACTTTCCAAACAGGCTCTGACGTCTGGTCAACGTCGGCTACCCATTCAAAAACTAACCGCACGACCCGAGATTTCTCTCAATTCAAACGATGTTTCCCTATGCGTTCCCCTTCAAGTTACTTACCATACTGAATTCTTAGTTCATAAAGGCCATCAATCAACCCATTTTTATAGCCGGCAACGCTGTGGTCTACTCTTCTATACAGTTTCCTAAAAGTTGGCAGCGCTGCAGTTCGCATCCACACAATTAAGTCCTCATTTTGGAAACCGTTATTTTTTGAATTGTCGGGATCGAGCTCCCAGATATTTTTTCTCCACGCTTTCGGTTTGGCGAAATTCTTGAAGGCCTCTTTCAAATCTCCACTTGGGTTTTGAAATTTGATGTTCTTGTCAGAGTCCCATGCTATTCCAGTATTTAGCAAGGGCACTGGCTTTTTTTGATGTTTGTCATCGTACTTGTACAAAGTCAGAGAGTCACTGAAAAGAGAATTCGCTATGGCTCCGCAAGGAGCTATGGGTTTTTCTTTTTTCGTATCATTATCGACGACCTTGGCGAATGGCATACAGTCTGATGACGGTTCAGGATCGAGCCTGCCCAATAATTGATTATCATCCCGCGATTTCACATATCGCCTGTGATTTTGATAAAAATTGCTCAATCCATAATACATGTACACTTTGCCCTAAAGGAAGCCTTGTTTATTATGCAAATTTCCATTTTTTGATAGTTATTATACAGGGTGTAAAAGACTGGTTGTCACGAACTTTGAGAGCTGGTTCCCCATCAAAAATGAAGTCAAAAAAGATAGGAACATGACTCAAGACAGAAAACTATAGCCCTAGATTGCTTCTCTGAAAAGATACAACGTCTGACCAATAGCAACCAAATTTGGTACACTTACCGCGGGTTCCACCAAAAAGTTAACACTGTGTTAACGCCAATACGCTGTTGAAAGGATTTTGTTTTGACCAATGCTATAGGCATTCTCATTTACCTGGGGTCTTCGGGGTGCAGGTTCACCTATATTGGCGCCGTCGCCAACCCCAACCCTTACCAGCCCGATCGATAAAGCGCTCCCGGTTAAACAGCCAATTGAACTAGTGAGCTTGTATACTTGAAGACCTGCGCACGAGCTGCGAACAAAGGGAACCGCCTACATAAGTAGGTCTATATGTACACAGAAAATGCGTGAAATCCGAAAAAAAAAACACTTATCAATGATGGTTCATAATTTGATTTGAAGCTGAAATTTCCATTATAGTAGATTTTCTTATGGTATCCCGTGTGCAAGTTGAGAATAGAGTATTGGCGAGTAACATTACCGATGGTGGCGCTGCTGATGCGCTTCGCATGTAAACAAACATGTCGGATAGAGCACGGATTGTTGCCCGCGCGTTCAAAAATCTCATCAGTAGTAGCGGTTTTTAATGTCCTCCAGACGTGGAACGTGGTTAATTAGTATTGCGGTGGAACTCAAAAATGGCAGAAGCGCAATTGAGTGTTATGGAGGTTTTGAATCACTTGATGGACTCAACGGATTTTCGATGTATCGTGATGGGAGAAGAAATTCTGAAGTCACAATTTCTTGTGTTGTGTGGTCGAAAGCCAACCGAATCAAGCATCAATTTAAACATAGACATATTTGAATTGTGTTTACAAACAAGCGCAGTGTATAAATCTCCTCACTAGGTAACTGGGAATGTAATTGAAAAAAATAGTAGTAGCAGTTCCTGTGAAATTGGAACGTTCAAAGTTCAAAATGCACTTGCAAAGCAGGCCAGTCCGGGACATGCAAAAATATCGCAGCTGTGCTTCTTCGATGCAGCCATATAAAGTTCCCATTTTCAGCGACACATCCCAGGCTTTTCTCGTAAT
Organism: Anaspis maculata; assembly: GCA_949128115.1. Taxonomy (NCBI): domain Eukaryota; kingdom Metazoa; phylum Arthropoda; class Insecta; order Coleoptera; family Scraptiidae; genus Anaspis; species Anaspis maculata. Next base: position 64,138,203 of record OX421961.1, on the reverse strand, counting down.
CATATTTTCCACAGTGCCGAGTTTGTTTGTCATTTTGACTAGTACCCAACTTGCGTCTTTCGCTTTCGACGGGAAACGGTGAAAATGTAACTCTTCCTTTTTCCGCTTCCCACAGCGTGACTCGCACTCGGAAACACAACTAATTCTCCGCCACTTTTTGTCACTATCTATCTTGCCACCTTCCATTCTATGCCACTTTTGCTTGCCAGTCGTCGTTCACGTGCCACTCTTATTTGAAAATGCAACGCTTTTGCAATCGACGACACCCAATATATTCAAGATAATGAAACGTGCGTGGCTCACGTACTTTGTTGGAAAAAATTAACGTCAGATGGAATCAAATGAAGTCTCCAAACACCGCAACGCTCATAAGAGCCCACACAAATCTGCAGTTGATCCGTGCACAAACGTCGTTTACACGTTGGCCGTCAGATGGCGTATTCGATCTTGAAACTCGCCAATAGTGGTTGGTGCCAAATTGTTCCTTAGATCATGCTGAACTAGGATCGCGATGGCGATCATCTGAGACCCGCGACTGGGCAGCGGGAGGGGGGGGTAAAATGTGATGAAGACATAAAAAATGTTAAATAATGAACCGAAAGAGGTATAGTTATGAAAGTTACCATACATATTCACCATTTTAGACTATTGAAGGTTCAGCAAACCGATTTCAAAAATATCAATCATTCCCAAAGATATTTTCAAAAATATAATTTTTTTTGTCAACATTTTATTCTTGAAACTCTAGATTCAAACAATTGGTGATGCTAGAAATATAGTCGTGATTGGCGAAAATTCCTCAGCCTACTATTTTGGGAAACAAAACCGTCAACTGTTTTCACCAGCTTGGCCGCCATCTTGGATTTTCTTTTGGTGCAGTAGTCACAAAAACGACAGGGGACTATGAGTATGGTAGCGTTAGATAATTTCAATACGAAAAGTAACTTTCCAGAGAGTTGCTTCTTTGGCGAGGAAAATTGCTATTTCATTATCTTCGGCTCCTGCGCGAATCCAGTACCAATGATGGCTGATTTGAAGCTGGAAGTGCCACAATATACGTTTTGTACCATAAAACTTGATAGTTTGTGAAGTCAACCACCAAACTTTATTATCATGAATCAAATGGTTCATTGTTGGTGATTGGTTGAAGCAAAGTGTGCTCATTTTTGGCAGAAAATGCATGAAAACTGTGTTTTTAGTGGACATTACAAAGTTCTGGAGGACCTGCGGCCAAGATTTGTGGTGGTGATTTTTCACCAACTCACAGACTTTTGAGGGGAACTGTACTTGAAATTGTTATCATGAAAAAACATCTTTGTCGACTTCCCTAGAGGTCTTCAAGCGACCTACACGATTCATTATAGCTACTTGTTGTAGATCATACTCACTTCAACTAGTTACATGACTTTTGCCGCCAATCTTGGCCGCAGGTCTCCCTCCAGAGCTTTGTAATGTTCACTAAAAACTCAGTTTTTTATGCATTTTCTGCCAAAAATGAACACACTTTGCTTCAACCAATCACCAACAATAAACCATTTGATTCATGATCATAAATTTTGGTGGTTGACTCCACAAACTATCAAGTTTTATGGTACAAAACGTATTGTGCCACTTCCATCTCCAAATCGGCCATCATTGGCACTGGATTCGGCAGAAGCCGGAGATAACAAAATGGCAATTTTTTCGACAAAGAAGTAATTTACCCTCTCTAGGGAGTTACTTTTCATATGGAAATGATCTAACGCTACCATACCCACAGTCCCCTGTCGTTTTTGCGACTACTGCACCAGAAGGAAATCCAAGATGGCGACCAAGCTGGTGAAAACAGTTGACGGTCTTGTTTCCTAAAATAGTAGGCCGAGGAATTTTCGCCAATCACGACTATATTTCTAACATCCCTAATAGTCAAAATATCAATTTTCATCTTTCCATCTTCAAAATTCTTCGATTTTTTTAACAATAAAATATTCACAAAAAGAATTATATTCTTGGAAATATCTCTGGAAACTATTGATATTTTTGAAATCGGTTTGCTAAACCTTCATTGGCGTAAAATGGTGAATATGCATGGTAACTTTCATCACTGTACCTCTTTTGGTTCATGATTTGACATTTTTTATGTCATCACATTTTACCCCCCCTCCCGCTGCCCAGTCGCGGATCTCAGATGTTCGCCATCGCGATCCGCGATCCTAGTTCAGCATGATCTAAGGAAGAATTTGGCACCAACCACTATACTCTAGTCTCAACTTGCACACGGGCCTCAAAAAATGAACATAAGAAAACCCACTATTAGGCATTTGAGCAACTGGCTAGAACACACCCAAGAAAATCGTGAATTCGAATTGGCTATTCCTTGTTAAATTTTTTTATGGAACCCGCGGTTAATGACGAAATCAATACTTATGACCGTTCGCAACCGAATTTCGAAAATCAGTCACGCGGGGGAGTCCCTTGTTTTTACTAACATATTTGTTATGGCACTGGAAATTGTCTAGATTGATTAAATATCTGGATTCTACGTTCGATTTAAAAAAGAAGTTCTTGTTTCAATTTTTAGCGCACTTCTCCAAACGGGAAGGCGCTTTTGTCCTCGCTTTGTCCGTCCGTCCGTCCGTCCGACCGTCCGTCCGTCCGTCCGTCCGTCCGTCCGTCCGTCCGTCCGTCCGTCCGTCCGTCCGTCCGTCCGTCCGTCCGTCCCCGCATCTAGTCCTAGACGAAAAGGTTTTTGCGGAAATTTTTTACTCCATTGGGTAGCTCATGACCTTGTATCCCGAACCAAGAAAAATCTTGACGAAATAATAATAAACAATGACAATAATAACAATTTAGTGTGACGCGGCATCGCCGTTGAATGCTGCATTTCAGAAGCCGGCCTGATCTCGAAAGTTATCACATGCGAGGAAGTACCCGATCTTATCATTTTACCATAATACATATGCGGAGTTATATTTAGAGAATGATTTGAACTTTATTTTAATGAAAATTTCACATCGGTGCTAGGTGCCGATTAGTAGTTATTAATTTTTGAAAATGACTCCGAAACTACGGCTCGGCCGCAAATGATTTATTCGTTGCTTGCTGGTGCTTGATATCCTTTCCTCCGAACAAAACGAAATTCAATACAGAAAATATTTCAACTCGAATGGGTAGCTCATGGCCTTGGTACGCGAATCAAGAAAAATTTTGCCGAAATAATCATGAACAATTACAAAAATAACATTTTGGTGTAGGGCGGCTTCGCCGATCAAGTGCTGGCATTCGCGGTAAGATGTAGAAAGTTGCGATATGCAGGCAACTACAATTTCTTAATGAAATACATCACTGCATGTACGGCATTATATTTAGAGAACAATTTGAACTTTCTTTTGACAAAAACCCCACTTCGATCCGACCGTTGGGTCAATTGTTATCAATTTTTGAAAACGACCGCAAAGCCACGGCTCGGCGCATATTACACGACCCTACAAATTCAAAATCAGACGTGCCGAAATAGTAATTGAACATTTTGAAATAGTCAATACTAGGTACCTGAAGGATTATGGCACTCAAATTACGAAAGATGTTCGCTCAATAACAAAAAAAAAGTAGGTAGGTATCACTGAAAATCATGTGACAAGGCTACCATTTTGTCGGTTTTTCGATAAAAAAGAAATGTTCCAATTCAAAAGTGAACCCGATATTAGTGTTCAGGAGGTCGAAATCAGTTGGAGAACATTTTTTTATATAAGTAACAGAATGACGCTTATGTGGCCGGTTTGTCTGTCTGTCTGTCTGTCTGTCTGTCCGAGTCCGTGCAGAAATTAAGACGCTGTACTCCTTCTCGAGAATTGAAACAAGAGTCTTGGAACTTTTTTCCGATTAATAGCTGATGTCCCCAAGGGTGGCCAATGGGCACTATTTTTGTTATCCATACATCGTTATCATTATTCTCAAAAAACAGAGATCTCCTGTGCACTTCGATGAAGTTGAACTTCTCCTCGGGAAATAAAGCTACAGCCCTTGAAGATTGAACATTATCCGGTGGATAGCTTAGGTCCTCAAGGACCAAATAGGCAGGTTGGCTTTCATAATTCGGCCGCCATCTTGGCTGCCATATTGAAATTTCTTATTAGTGGAACGATTGTCATGAAACTTGAAACTTACCCTTCTCTAGTACGATCATTCTTATTTTCAAGCCAAATTTCATGATTGCCCCACCATCTTGGCCGCCATATTGAAATCTCTTATAAGTGGAAGGATTTTCATGAAACTTGAGAGTTACGCTTGTCTCGTACGATCATTCCTATTTTCAAGCTGAGTTTCATAATTCTGCCGCCATCTTGGCTGCCATATTGAAATCTCTTGTTAGTGGAACGATTTTCATGAAACTTGGAACTTACCCTTGTCTAGTACGATCATTTTGATTTTCAAGCCGAATTTCATGATTCTGTCGATATTTTGGCCGCCATATTGCAATTTTTTGCCCAAGACGGTAGAACCCTAATCACTTAACATCTTGCGTTCACTAATCCTCCAAAAAGGAAGTGCGCTACTGAGCCTCATGCCCATGAGGCATATTCGCTTGTTTTAAAGATGGGTAGGTACTTTAACCGATAGAAAAATAACGTCAAAAGTGGTTTTTGGCTGTAAACATGTCTCGATCCGATCCGACTGCGTTTCCATGAGTAGGATTCCAATACGATCCCAGAATCTGCGGTATTGATGCCTGAGACTATAATACATATATCATGAACGATGTCTCCAATCAAAGTTTTCCAGGAGTAAGTTCTTTCCTTAATCGAAAGTAGAATTAAAAAATTAGATCAATTTTGCAAAAATTTCTAGTGATCTAATAAACAGGGCTAGAAAAGGAAAGGCGGGCAGCCCTCTATCAGTATCTACGCCACTAGGTATGTGTACCAAAATCGTTCAGAATCGGTAGAACACTTCAAAAGTTACTAAAAACCAATTTCAAAAGTCAAATTGTTGAATTTGAAGATAAGGTAGCATTTCATGACATGAGTCTAATATATTTCTTAACGATCCCTGTTCTCAACTTCATTTCTGATAGGAAGTCAACCCTCCAAGTTTGTAGCAACCAGTCACACAAACACCCAGTAGGTGAGACCAAAAGAACAAACCTCAAAATTTGAATTCAATTTGAATTTAACTGTGCAATTACAGTCAGCACTGGCATCATTGCTGATTATACTGGCACAAGTGTTAGCAGTCTGTTGAAATGATCCATCAGGCTGATCAATTGTTTGAATGCAGTTTGTGTAATCTATGATGTGTTCCTTAACTTCATCAGAGAAGTACAGCAATCCAATACCGACTGGGATAAATGCAATGCCAATTACGAAAAACGTAGGTAGCACCGTCCCTGCCGTTAATATCGGCTGCCATGCTGGAAGACGTTGCTGTTTGAAAGCACTATCTGTAAAATATGAAATGCAAGTAGTAAGTCAAGGTTTTCAACGAAATCAACTTGGGAATCGTACAGTGCTCTCCCATGTTCAAGAATCGACTGCATAAATTGAAAAGAATATCACTCTAGCTTGTGAATAATGAATGGTTGCAAGGCAAGGGTATAATTACTATACGGTTTGCTAGTACGACGTACAGCAGTTAGTACTAATATTGTTTTGCAATGACCTTCACAGAATACAACACATGGCAAATTCTCAGTAACATAGTTTTCTGTTAATGTTTATCTTATAAGATGGGTAGTTCGATTAGGAAAATAATCGATACTAAAAGCTAAAAGGCTTGTCCCAGATAATAAGAAATATGGGAGGAGGAGTGGATATTTGTAGTTAATTTGTTGTTGTAACTTCTGAGGGCTTACCAGAAGGCTTTTTCGTTTTGACTGGTTCGGCACCCTCTATGACCATGGTGAGAAATCCAGTTTTTGTCGAGCCCACAAGCCCTGTGGAAATTGGAGTGCGAATACGAAAACTCTATGGGCACTTTTCTCTTAGCCTATGAACTTTCCTAAATAGTTGTCAAACGTGACAGCACGTCTCTGACAGCACTGACATGACACTGACAGCCAGATGTGACAGCTGTCAGTCCAGTTTCACCACTCTTCGCTAGTGACATTTCTTCAATGTTGGTGGTTCTGTATCTCTGTTTGGGATAGGCGGCAAAATGGAAAGACCTCACCTTTGAGTCAACAACCCTTTGAGTTGAGCCACCACTACTTTTAGGATCACAACATACGTCAGTGATCACAACTAATAGCCATAGATAAGGCCTAATAGCCAGTTCTACCAGCGAATTTGATCATTGTTAACTAATTGAGGTATTTTCTCTAGTGAATATTGGCTTAGTGACCATAGAAAACACAACTTTCACGGAAGATTATGGAAAAACGTTTAGACCACAACAGCTTGTATGCATTTTTCGTGGTCATTAAACCAGCACTGACCTAGAATCCACCAGAGGAAATGTCTCAATTAGCTAACAACAATTAAATTCGCTGGTGGAACTGGATGTAAGACCAATAAACGATTTGACCTGCAATTTGCAAGGAGGCAATTTGTGGGTAAATTTCCATTTTCGACCCGACATAATCGACTCATTGTTTGATAGAATTCATTCAAATTCATTTTTTGGCTTGTCTCTTTTGAATAGAAAAAGCTTGGTTGAGAGAAAAATTCCAGAGCCGATCATTTTTTTTATGACAAAATCGAGAGTGAAACACAAAATTGAACTCGATTTTGGTCGTAAAAAAATCTTTTGCTATGGAATTTTTCTTCCGACCAAGCCCTTTCTCACCTTCTCTATTCCACAGAGACAAGCTAAAAAATGAATTTGAATTAACTCAATCAAACAATAGGTGCTTTCCTTTTACAACCTGAACTAAGTATTAACCTCCATGATTCTGACCTAATATTCACTTTCGCGAATGCGATTTCTCGCTCTTTCTCTCTCTAACTTAGATCAGATCAGTGAGTTTTGCGCCAAAAGAAAAGCACCTAAAGTCGATTATGTCCGGTCGAAAATAGAATCTTACCCACAAATTTTCCTTTTGATTTTATTGTCGAAACGGTTATCAGGTGTGCCATCTAAATTAAAGAGTGATTCTTGAAGTATTTTTCCTTTAGCTTTTCGAATCCGATAGCAGTTTCCTAGAAAAGCGGTCAGAAAATGTACTTTTTGATCAAATAAAAAATAGGCACATTTTTTCTAGCCCGGCCCTGTATTTTGACTTACCCGGTATGGCTTCGGGGCTCGCTTCGGGGTAAGTTCCAACAGAGAAATATCACTCTCTGGGTAAGTTTCAACAAATTATCTCTAGCCGTTTCAGAAATATCGCTTATCAAAATTTCATACGAAACACACAAAACACCCTGTATCTTCGTAACCAATGGAGAAAACAAAATTTCTTCTGTGGATCCTGACTCGCCTCGAAGTCCTCTATCTCCCATTAGCCTATGTAAGGTCACTCATGAATCACCTTGTATAACGCACTTTTTAGCTATTTTTTAAAAATGCGTTCCAGTACTTCCGCGCGAGAAAAACTATTTCTATATTTGGATTTAAATAAGGTGCGTTCAGTCAGCTTATTTAGCCGCAAGTTTTAATTTTAGTCGCAAGGGCAGCGACGTCCATTGGCTCTTATGAACCAGCCTCCTCATGAACAGCCAATAAGCGATGCAGCGCTTACGGCTAAAATTAAAACTTGCTCCTAAATAAGCTGACTGAACGCACCTTAATATCGGTGCGTAAGCGCGACAGGAAACGTAATTCGGGGCTTTCGCGGATCAAAGAGATATGGATCGGACCGAGGATATAGACTTTCTCATACAGAGGCGGTTCCCTTTGCTCGCAGCTCGTGCGCAGGTCTTCTTATAGACCAGTTCGAAAAATATTCGCGCGTTTGTAGCCAAGTGGGGATGCGACCAGGCATCACGCGCTGACCCCATTCAAGTTACCTTGCGCCTCGAGTACCTTAGGTGTATGAGAAACTCTATAGGACTTGCTCGCTTGTGTGTGCTGCAAGAGCCAATACCAGACCTTCCTAGACGACGTGCTGCATAAAACTTCATTTTGTTTTCTGTCAATTCGTGTTTCTGGTTCAACTTTCACTTCACTCCCACGAACCTACCTTTCACTCCTCATCCCCAAAGTTCCGTTCTCGTCTATATAGAGGAAGATCCTGAGTAAAACGACAACGTAAATAAAACGTAGTCGCTCTCTGACATAGGTAAGAGGTCCAGAGATGGTAAGAGGGGGGGGCTGACGACGATCACAGACAAAGGTCAAAAAGGGTGAAACACCGCAATGAAAATAAGATTGGTGTTGAAAATTTAGCCGTAGGCGCGTACACGTAAAGTAAACTGTAAATTGTAATGGTGCGGTAATTATTGACGACCACTACTTCTCGACTTCAGCCACCAACTTTTCACGGTAAGTAGACACCACCACAACATCACTTTCGTCGACCGTAGTTTCCTGGGGAAACCACTATTTCCACAGATTTTCCAAGTTTTTCCGAATAACCTCTATCTTTTCAAACTAACGGGACGGGGAGTAAGAAGGAACATTTTACAGAAAAAGAACACAGCAATAGGAAAGTGTAAAATGATCCTTCTTTACATTACTTATCCTTCTTTTGTCCCTTCTTTCCATTATTTATCCTGCAAAGAAGCATCACACTATAACCATTGTATCTATAACATTGCTAGAATATTCTAAGAGTTAGGCAACCAATTAAACAGCTATGTAGGACGCTTCCTTCTGCCTGTACTTACGTCGTAGGACATCGGTGGATAAGTAATGGAAAGAAGTAATGGAAAGAAGGTGTAAATCTGTGGAAATAGTGGTTACCCCAGGAAACTACGGTCGACGAAAGTGATGTTGTGGTGGTGTCTACCTACCGTGAAAAGTTGGTGGCTGAAGTCGAGAAGTAGTGGTCGTCAATAATTACCGTAATGGTAATACAGGTTTCCTCAAAAGAGAGATGGAGAATCCACGATTCCGCGCAGCTGTTTTCGGCACGTTCTGCGCACAGTGTGCCATGAGTGATCGCGCCATTTGTATTTACATTGCTCCGCCGTGTTGAAGGTGCGTTTTATTTTTTGAATTTTGAAGCCAACCATGCTGGGAAAGTCGCTAAAAAATATAACGAACTTCTCAATGAATATTGCAAATGAATATTTCGCAGAGAAGAATTTGCCAGAGAGGCATTTGATGCGCGTATACAACTATTTTTGCAATGGATATATCAACGATATATGGACGTGCGCAGAAAGCACAGGGCCGCTATTCTTGAATCGTGTGAGAAAAGTTTTATATAATCCGTACTACACTTCTGTAGCGAAAGTTGCCTAAAAACCACGATTTTAGGCAACATTCGCTACATCAGTGTACTGCTGAATGTATTTTACTTCCAGGGACTTTTCTCACACGATTCAAGAATAGCGGCCCAGGTAAATGCGTGTCCTATGTCCCACTTTTAATATTTTTCATGGTGTATTATGGCCATCATCACTATAAATACAGGTTTCCTCAAAAGAGAGATGGAGAATCTGCGATTCCGCGCAGTTGTTTTTGGCACGTTCTGCGCACAGTGTGCCATGAGTGATCGCGCCATTTGTATTTACATTGCTCCGCCGTGTTAAAAGTGCGTTTTATTTTTTGAATTTTGAAGCCAACCATACTGGGAAAGTCGCTCAAAAATATAACGAACTTCTCAATGAATATTGCAAATGAATATTTCGCAGAGAAGAATTTGCCAGAGAGGCATTTGATGCGCGTATACAACTATTTTTGCAATGGATATATCAACGATATATGGACGTGCGCAGAAAGCACAGGGCCGCTATTCTTGAATCGTGTGAGAAAAGTTTTATATAATCCGTACTACACTTCTGTAGCGAAAGTTGCCTAAAAACCACGATTTTAGGCAACATTCGCTACATCAGTGTACTGCTGAATGTATTTTACTTCCAGGGACTTTTCTCACACGATTCAAGAATAGCGGCCCAGGTAAATGCGTGTCCTATGTCCCACTTTTAATATTTTTCATGGTGTATTATGGCCATCATCACTATAAATACAGGTTTCCTCAAAAGAGAGATGGAGAATCTGCGATTCCGCGCAGTTGTTTTTGGCACGTTCTGCGCACAGTGTGCCATGAGTGATCGCGCCATTTGTATTTACATTGCTCCGCCGTGTTAAAAGTGCGTTTTATTTTTTGAATTTTGAAGCCAACCATACTGGGAAAGTCGCTCAAAAATATAACGAACTTCTCAATGAATATTGCAAATGAATTTTCCGCAGAGAAGAATTTGCCAGAAAGCCATTTGATGCGCGTATACAACTATTTTTGTAATGGATATATCAACGATATATGGACGTGCGCAGAAAGCACAGGGCCGCTATTCTTGAATCGTGTGAGAGAAGTCCCTGGGAGTTTTATATAATCCGTACTACACTTCTGTAGCGAAAGTTGCCTAAAAACCACGATTTTAGGCAACATTCGCTACATCAGTGTACTGCGGAATGTATTTTACTCCCAGGGACTTTTCTCACACGATTCAAGAATAGCGGCCCAGATAAATGCGTGTCCCATGTCCCACTTTTAATATTTTTTATGATGTATTATGGCCATCACTATAAATTTGAAGTGTTTGATGCAAAAATGTGGCCAAGTCCAAGTGTACACTTGAGTTAATGATACTTGATGAACTAAGCAGGAAGCCCCCTGTTGTTATAGCTCTGAAGGGCTTGTGGTTCTTTTTGCTTCTTCGAGTGTCACGTCGTATTTTATGGATCCATGCTTAGGGACACATTCGCTGTATAACTTGTGGACTTGCATAGTGGCCCACAACATTTATTTTCCATAACTACTTGTGAAAACTGTATAAATACCAATAATAACACCATCAAAACACACGTTCGGCTTATGGAATCGGGGCAATGTTGGCACACTAGGACTGCAACGATTTACTGCGCAATCATGGCGCAATCGAACGTGACGTAACGGGCCAGAAAGAGACGCCCAATTTAGGAAACCTGTATTAATCTCGCTTTTCAAGATTTCACGTAAGCCGTTTTTTCATGACACGTGTCATGTTCTACCGTCAATTCCCCAACCCCAAGCCACCCTTAGGGCATGTTCCGTTTTACAACTCTTCGAACCGGTAACCGAAAAAGCGGTACCTTATGGTTACCGGTTATTTCGGAACGCTCTGGTCAATCTTCCGTCAATGTGAAGTTGTCAAACGTTGAAATTTGATTCCAAAATTTTCAGGCTTTTGTGAAGCAGGCAGAGCAAATAATGGTGAAGGGTACACAGAAGCGAGGCTGTTTTTAAATCACATCGCAGCTTCCAGCTCGCTTACTACCTACCTCGCTACGTCCTACCTATCTTCACGTTGCTCTATGTTATCTTTATTTTGCGACATGGGGTTACATTGAAATTCAAGTCCAAGACATACCTGGCGTTCAAGGTGGACATTTTGACCGAGGGCCTTGACCGAGCAAGCTTGTTAAGTGTGTCTGACTTTAGCTGCAGAATGCAGAACACGCTGCTGGACCGCCAATATAGGTATACCTAGGTAGCTGCCTCTTCTTCTGCGGGTACCCTCCTGTATTCCTGTATCTGGTTCCAAGGGCAAACCCATATCGCAGAAAATCATGTAAACGGACGGTATGGTGCAGATTTAAAAGTTATTTGATGTCTTCTGGAATCGTTTCGTGATTCGTGTCATGACAAAACTCAAAACCAACTTTCAAAATTGGCAAGTAATGTCATCCGCCATGTTTTTAACCGGAGTAACCAAGCTCAAACGCCGGTCGCTCCGGTTCCCTCTGGTTAAAATAACCGTGGTCCGATTTACGAATAATACAAGTAATATTACCAATTCGGACCGGGTAACCGGAGTTTCGGTACGAATATTACTAAAACGGAACATGCCCTTAGTATTTTTTTTCAAATGGCACCCTATGGCTTGTGGGGGCAAGCTTGTCAAAAACTCTATTCAGATCTACCATTGAAAATTCCTTTAAAATTCATGGTCAAACGTCCGATCTAATTTTTAATGGTAGATCTGAATAGAGTTTTTGACAAGCTTTCCAACGAGCTCCCACAAGCCATAAGGTGCCATTTGAAAAAAAATACTAAGGGTGGCTTGGGGTTAGGGGGTTGACGGTAGAACAAGACACGTGTCATGAAAAAACGGCTTACCGTTTTTAAGAATCGACCGGTTCGAGCGTTTTTTCCGAAATAAATATGGAAAAAAATTATGAATTTTATTCCGGACTTTTGAATAACCCTGTATAGCTCGCGGGAACAAAAATGGCGTCCTAAAGATGGGTATATGGTATAAAGGTGCGTTCAGTCAGCTTATTTAGCCGCAATTTTAATTTTAGCCGTAAGCGCTGCATCGCTTATTGGCTGTTCTGGGGAGGCTGGTTCATAAGAGCCAATGGGCGTCGCTGCGCTTGCGACTAAAATTAAAACTTGCGGCTAAAGGTGCGTTCAGTCAGCTTATTTAGCCGCAAGTTTTAGTTTTAGTCGTAAGCGCAGCGATGCTCATTGGCTGTCATGAACCAGCCTCCTCAGATCAGCCAATAAGCGATGCTGCGCTTACGACTAAAATTAAAACTTGCGGCTAAATAAGCTGACTGAACGCACCTTAAATAAGCTGACTGAACGCACCTTAATATGTTATTTTCACTAGTACCTACCGTATGATCAAAAACTTTTCTCCTCTAGGTAGGCTGTGGTCTGGCCATTGGCAGGCAAACGAGGCTGATTTTGGCCAGGCCACAGCTAGAGGAGGAAGATTTTTGATCATATTATTATACGGTAACTTGTTAATACAACTTTTTTTAGTTGTAATTTGTAAAGTTGTAATAAATATATAGATAATTTATTGAACAATTTTTGCCGCTTTATCAAATAAATTATTGTTCTAAACTCAAGATTTGACTGAGTGATGTCAAAAACAAGCAATGCATGAGACACCACACCGGTTTCTTCAGTAACCGCCTCCAACACCTATGCTCGCTCTGATGGTATATAATTTCTTGTTCAAGCTCGCTTCAGCCATCAGGTAGGTTTTTTCGATGGTATATATAGATCAGACCATGATCAGACATAACAAGACCAGTTATGAGGCAGTTTTGATTTTCGATAGCCACGATAGTGAGGTTAAGCTAGGCACATGTCACAGGTCATTGACACTATTGACAGCAAATCCCAACTCATGCAAAAGCCCGATTGGTGTGAAATATCAAAGCCTAAGCTCAAAAGCTACGCCACTGAACCCAAAGCCACCCATAAAACTACGAATTTTGTCGCAATCGCAATTTCATTTCCGCGATTTCATTCCGCCAATCCGGTTCAACGGAGTTGTGAGTTGTGATGAAAGGCGAAGTTTAGCTGTCAAATCTGACGTTCCCTGCCATTTACAAAATCCGTGAACGGTGTATAGGTGTATGCATTGCATAGATCACTTCGGCCAGCCAGTCACAGACAGCCAGTTTCTTTGGCATAACAAGGCATAACCTTTATTCTCAATTTCACAACTTCGTACTTTTGTATGTCAACGTTTCAGTGTTTTCGCAGTGTTTGTTGTCAGACAAGTTGGATTTGGCTGTAACGGCAGGCTCGCACACGTTTGTGAATGTCCATCTTGGCCCCATAAATTGCTATTTACGGCAAAGACGCAATGTGCAATACCATTTGAACCATCATACAGTCATCCTGAAGAAATGGCCGCAAGTTGGACCCTGAAGCGTCAAAATATCCGATCAGGAAGATTCCAGCGAAGTGAGACCGATTTCGTGACGAAAACTGGTTCATTTTTCATTCTGTAATGCTTTCAGGTTCAGGTCGACACCTCAACAAGGAGGATGATGTTCAATTCAACATCGAAGAAGGTTAGGATCATTTCTGTTATTCTGATACTCTCCAGGTTTTAACAATTATCTTTTCAGATTCACGCCTGAACATTGAAAACATACTCTCGGCGATATGCCAGCTATCGGATATATCAGATGGAAAACGGCTCAACTTTTTAAATGCATTTGTAAAAGTTACACTTCACATTGAAGGGAATTTCGAAAATTTCGGTTTTGACATAAGCCAAATACTCTTCTGGTAACAACTGTTCTGCTTGATGAACTCAACATTCGATTTCTTACTGGTTCTTTTTACAGTTTACGCTTTGCGTTAGTTCATGAGTCGACTCAAGTTCGATCGGGTGGTTTGAGGGCCATACGACACACCTTACGATATGAAGAAGACATAATGGCACTCAATAAACTCCTCATACCATTTCTCATAGCCAGGTCAATGGATTTAGTGATGAAGAATGACACTGAAAGAATAGAAGCTATGAAATTGATTCGTAAAATTCTTCTGCTTTCTCCATCTAATTTTCACATGGCCCTTGGCAGAAGCCTCATAGCTTTAGCTAACGGCGGTGTAGAAGAAAAAGATCGGATGCTGCGAATTTGCCTGGCAACTTTGTGTGAATTAGGTTTGCAAAAAAATATATCGTAGTTTCACATCTTAACTGAGTTCCTTTCTACAGGAGTGATGAATACTGAACTGTTTATTGAAATCGGAGGTGTGGCAGCTATTACTAGAAATTTATTGGAATGCCAGACTCCCAAAATTGCTGAATCACTGTGTGGAGTGCTGCTGCTATTGCTAGACAAGCCTTCAACTAGGCAATATGCAGCCGTGGATTTACATTCAGTTGCAGCTCCATACTGCGATTTTCACTACAGACATGGATGGAAAGACAAAGACAAATATGTGTAAGGACTTAGTGCAAATCACTTAGCAATGAAAAATCACATAACAAGAGAAAACTAGGAAACATTAGTCCCTTTTTTTTGGGTAATTTAGAGAAATAACTAATGAGGTCTCATTTTTAATCCAAATTCAAGCAAGTCTCAAACTTCTGTCTCTTCTTCATTAGCTTGCATTTATTTTGTTTAGCTTTTCATCAATATCAAACCTCCAAAACTTGAGCAAAGTTATACCTGATTGATAGTGCTCAATCAATACTAGGTTTGTTTTGGCAGCGAGTTGCGGACGGTTTGCTAACTGTGATTTAGCGCGCATACTCGACTCCAACCAGTTTTCAAGTGGTTGGAAAGTTTTTGCTGCAAGAACGCGTAGCGAGCGGTTCCAGTTGAAACTAGGGTCACAACAACTTGTCAAGTTTTCCCCGCCGGTCTTATTTAAGGGGTTTCTGATGCGACTAAAAAAGTTGTCGACGGAAATCGGTTCTATTTTATTTTTTTCGTCAAGTACAAACTCATCAAAAAAAAAATGTACAGACATTGCTATCAAATTTTTTATTTTCCAAAATATTTTAAAAATATTTGAATTTGATTTTTGAAAATTCAAGAACTATATAGAATCGACAATGTATCTTTCCTCAAGAAAGTCGCATGCAATTTGAACTTTCTATTTTCAAAAAAAAGGTACCAAAAATGACTTCTACTAATTCACTTTTTCATGTCTACGAGAAATCATTTTTGGTGCCTTTTTTTGAAAATAGAAAGTTCAAATTTGGCATGCGACTTTCTTGAGGAAAGATACATTGTCGATGCTATCTAGTTTTTGAATTTTCAAAAATCAAAATTAAAATTTTTCAAAATATGATAGCAATATCCGTACATTTTTTTTTTTGAGGAGTTTCTTCTTGACGAAAAAAAAAAAAAACCGATTCCCGTCAACAACTTTGTTAGTCGCATCAGAAACCCCTTAATAAATTTACCGAATTAATGTAAATATGTAACTTTCAGCAGGTAAAACTATTTTAAATTAACCTCGAAAATGCGTCTTTATTTACCTTTACTGTCACACTGTCACATTACGCGCCACGCCATCAATCAAAGATCGCCCGATTGCGAAGAAAGGCGTACGCATGCGTCTGATCACCAGTTTCTTTTTAATTCTCAAACTGCTCTGACCGTCCACAAACTGTTTTCGAACCGTTGGAGGCACGTGCCCAAACAGCTTACCAACAGTTGGCAACTCGAAGTTTACACTGCCCGAACGGCTTAACGGAAGCGCGCAGAATCCAAACGGTTGGAAACGGTTGTGTATCGCTGCCAAAACAAACCTACTATTTAGGACATGAGTTTGTGAGTGTGGTATGGTCAGTTGAAGTTGATCAAAAGACCAGAGCTGCGATTCTGGAATTGTTCTAAATGATTGAGTATGCTAAATTAGACTGCGGGTAGATCGATTGTGGTGCTTTCCGACCTGATTCAGCACATCAAATTATTTAGGCTGATTCAAAAGTCACAGGGCAGATGATGTTTTCGTGAATGCTATCTTGTATGTGGGGGTTATATTGGTGATATGGTCAATGATTATAAGGCCTGGTCAGTAGAAAACTTCTTCAACATTTAATTCTCTGTTGACTTCTCTACAATATACTGTAGAATTTATGCCTTATTAGTCCTATTACTAAAACCACCCTGTATTGGCAACATTTACATACTTATGAAAAAGTCCAGGATAGTTTGGGAAAATGCTCCTATAGAGTGCCAGAAAAAATTGAAAAAAAAAGACTTTTTTTTAAGTGCCCTTCATGTTTTTTTATTTGAAATGATTTCCGAAAGCACTTTTGAAATAGACAAGAGATTTTTTTATTGAATGTGTTTTGAATTTTTATTCATCATACAGGGTGAGTTATGCATAATTTTTTTAAGTCCAGTTTTCGATGGGAGCTAATTGTGTTATTTCTTGCTTTACATCAGTCTGAGTACCTCTTGCAACATTTTTCAGGTGGAATAGGGATTTCAAAACTTTGACTCACCCTGGATAGTGGATAAAATTTCAAAACACATTCAACTGTTGAACTGTTGTAAAAAGTCTTCTAGTTTTAAGGAGCTCACAAAAATCCGTAGATACAGATAACGAACATTAAAAGGCTTGAAGCCACTCCTTTGACCTCTATGTTTCCAAAGATTAAAGACATAAATTTTTTTCTGGCACTCTTGAAGCATTACCTTAAATTAGCCAGGACGGCGTGCTCAGAACACCTTGTGTGATTTTGAAATGGCGCATAAACTTAGCAATAAAGACGCCTATTATGATACACTGCCAAATATGAAATACTTTGATACCTAGGATATTTTATTAAACATTTAACCACATTTAAAAATGGTAGGGCGTTTCTGCATTTTCATTTTACTGATGTAACAAGATCTCCGTATCGGTATTGATGCATGTTTCAAAATCAGCGAGTGAGATCTGGTTAGTTGGAACTTGAAATTGTTCAAAGGTTGCAAATGGCTGATGTTAGGAAAGGTGCAATTGAAGACTGCCAAATTATAGTGTTGGTTTAGAAATGCTGCGTTTTGCGGACTTACGTAGGTAACGATTCATGATGTCAGTGGGGTCTAGTCATTTGAGCTTGGAATTGAATTAACTTCACGTACTTCTACAGGGTGATTCAAAAGTGTCTGACCAAAACAATACACGAATATTGTTGTAAAGGGAATATTTATGGAATAATTTATTTTTGACTTTTATTTTTGAAGTTATGAGGTATCAAAGGCTGGTCCTTCTAACCCTTCTGTTTTCGTTATTTCAAAAGATTCTAGTAAACTAATAATGCAAGAATAATGAATAGAAAATATCAACTACTGGATGTGTGCTAGATTTCCATTTACTGTACAGGGTGATTCATGAAGTAAAAAATCCAGTTTCTCCAAAATAATCCTCTAAACAAAATTTCTTGCTACAAAACCGTGACTTCTTCTGCACCACGTCAGTTAAATGGATCAACGGAATAGTTCGGAGGCATTTTTGAAGAAAAATAACTTTCGAGGTTTCTGATTCACCCTGTATAGAAAACAGAAATTCAATACCTAACCAATGGTTGATATACTGTGTTCAACCCTAGTGTGATTCTAGTTGGCTGGGAGTCTCGCCACGCGACGCCTTTGGAAAGGAGAAATTCGGGAAATCATAGCTCACTAGAATCACACTAGGGTTGAACGCAGTATATTTCTTATAGTTCTGCCACCAACCGTTCACTAAAATCTTTTGGAATGACAAAAGACTATAGTGGGTTTGAAGGACCACCCTTTGACCCTTCATAACTTCAAAAGTAAAAGTCGAAGAATTTTTGAAATATTCTTTGTGGGCTTCATAAAAGATTCCATATGCCATGTATTGTTTTGGTTCGTGGAGAACGCGTAAAAATTTCTGAAAAAATAGAAATCTTCTGCAGCCCTCTGAAAAAAAACCCCGCATTTTCCTAGCAAGTCTGAACAGTTGTATGAAGACACAAAATCAAAGACAGCATCTTGGTTTATGCGTTCGTTTCACTAATTTATCACATACTTCATCTGCTTTCGTTTGTTTTATGGAATAAAAGAATATGAACATGTCATAAACTTCAGCTTTAGAACCTCAAGAGCAAAACTAGCTCAAACTCTTCTGTGCGACCAGTGGTGAAATTCGCTGTATCATTGGTGAATGCTTAAAAAAATGCACCGCGGATTTGTATTACCTTATTGCTTATTTGTTGTTTTGCCTGATTTGGATGACTAGGCCTTGTTCTTTATTTCTTATGTTATTTGTTTTAGTTCTATAATATGTACTATTATGTCGGTTTGTGTTTACTTATGAATGGGATGTTAGGTGGAAGAACAGCAGGACAGCTCAGGTTGCCCAAGCTGAATCTCGCATCCCATTCCATTATTTTTTCAATAAAGGTCATTATTATTATTATTATTATTATTATTATTACTTGTCTATAAAGATCCATTTTATGGACGCCTCTCGCAGGCAATCACTGTCCATGTGAAGCCACTGAAGCCATGTGATGTGAAATTATAAATAACTGAACATTAAAATAACAATTTTTCAACATTCATGATAAAATGTGATGTTTCTGTACGTGTTCTTTCTTGTGCTTTTATGTCTTCTGTATTACCGAACAATGCTTTTTTTTTCAGCGATGAAAGAGAACTTAGATTCAATTGCAGTAGACTGGCACTCCTTTCTATTTTGAGGAGTTGGCCTGGAATAATACATTTTTGTAGTCCTTCCAACAGTTCCGGTTTAAAAGCTATTGTCGATGTATTATATTTGGACCAGTTGGAAGTTCGGGTAAGCTAATCAAAACTTTACAATTTCATCTGTAAATATGGCATAATACTGTCTTGCAAAACGTATGTCTGAGCAAAGTGAATTACTTTGCTTTCACAGTTCACAGCGCCGTTTAGAATCAGTTGGCACTCGACGTACGTTTTCCACATCACAGCCTGCTCAAATTATTATAAATTCTGGCAGCCATTACATCTCAACCAGTAGCGCTGTAATTGTTATTCATAGATGAGTCTAGAGAGCGGATTTATATGCGGTAAAAAAACTCAAAATATGCAGTTTATCTGCGCTTAAAAAGTATCAAAATATGCGGCAAAAATGTTCAAATAAAGCAATATAGCCGAGTAAATATCGTCGTCGAAAATGCAAGAACTCGTATATGCATTTCACCAAATTTTACAGGAGAGTCAAAAAACTGATAGTATGTTTTTGAGTTTTTGTTCCAACCTCGTACCCCGTGTTCCTCCTTCACTTGACAAGTGTATAACTTTTAATGAGTTCACAATAAACGATTATTGGGATTATTAACATTATTATTAATGTTATCATCAGCTTTTTGACTCTTCTGTAAAATTTGGTGGAATGCATATACGAGGTCTTGCATTTTCGGCGACGATATGTGATATATGCTGCAAAAATTTGAACAGTCACAATATGTAAAACTAACCAACTTTGACCATCAAAGTAAAAAAATAAATAAAAATATTTCCTTCAAACATTATTCAATTTTTGATTTCTGAGAATGAGAAAAAAATCGTGATTTTCTAACACATACAGGTGTCCGTTTTTCGAGGCTAAGCATGGGTATCTCGCTTATCTTTAGAGATACAGAGTCGGTTAAATTAGAAAAAAAGTTGCGAATTTTCATGACGATCAATGATCCAAAAAGATATTTGACTTGTCAGTTTTAGTTTTCGAGATATCGAGAAAAAACAGAAATTAGTAATTTTTGTACAGTGTGAAGGCACTTTTCCAAGGGAAATTCAATGTTATCAAAATCTTCATTCTAGCTTTCAAAACAACCGAGACATGACATTCAACTTTTTTTTCTCTCATGAGCGCCATATTAAATTTTGACGTTTTTTAATACAATTTTTTTTTCTGGTTACAACGATGTGTCACATGTCACTGTTGAAATCATCATGCTTTTGAGCAAAAATTTTTTTTTTTAATTTTTCAAAGAGTGCTTTGGAAACAAAATCAGCACCGACAATAAAAAAAACGTAAATGTTAAACATTTATTCAAAAATTATTTATAGAAAAAAGTTGAATGTCGTATCTCGGTTGCTTTGAAAGCTAGAATAAAGATTTTGGCAGCTTTGAATTTCCCTTGAAAAAGTGCCCTGACAATGTCTAGATTAGAAAAGGCCACCTTCAACCGTTTTTTGATTAAAAAATGAAAACAAAAATTCAAATTCCTGTTTTTTCACGATATCACATTGATCGATCGATCGATCGTCATGAAAATGCGCAACTTTTTCCTAATTTAACCGACTTTGTATCTCTCAAGATAAGCGAGATACCCATGCTTAGCCTCGAAAAACGGACACCCTGTATAGATAAAATGGCCAAAATATTGACTAAATATTCAGTTATATGCAAAAATCTGGACTGTCAATTTTTATGAGGTAAAAACTCAAAATAATAAATTATATGCGAAATAAAAGGTATTTAGGTTCCTTTTGGATGGAAACGTCAAGCTGCAAGTCGACAGTTGCATCCAACTTAGCGAATAGAACATGTAAAAAATTATACTATGCTTTCCTAAAATCCATTTTATCCAATCAAATAAAAATCTTGAATGTGTCTTGAAATATCATGAAATATTGGAAGTTCTTGACGCACTTGGGAAGAGTTTCTTCGTGTGTAACGCTTTCATTCGCCTTAGGAAATTCGTTTATTTTAGTCCAGCTGAACTTTCTTAACATTTCAGAAAGCCGTGCTGGATCTTCTGTATGAACTGCTGGGGCTGCCTCAGCCAGAATGGACTGATGAGTTGTCCGTCGCACTGAGTGCCGTAGATCCTTGCGAACCCCAGTCGTCCTGGCGGTTGAATGACGGTTTTGTCGCTGCCGAGGGTCGATCTATTCTGCCAAATCTTGCTAAGACTGTCCCCAGTATTAACGACATGCATTTGGCGCTGCTCCTGTATTGTTTCGTAGAATGCGGCCTCTTGGGTGCAATTTCCGAAGTCATTGCCACGAGTGATACTTTCATCAGCGTCAGAGCCACTGTTTTATTAGGTACGTGCTTGGTACGTGCCTACTGTGCTTTTTTTTTTTTATCCCATTCGTCGAATTGGACACAGGTCTGTCACATTAACATGTCGCACTTTTCGAATTTGTTTCTCATTTTTACGGACTAATTTTCGTTATGTACGGATATTTTTGGATATTTAGATTCTAATCCAAGACGTCTCTCCCCTACACTCACACACGATTCATACTCGATTTATTTCTCGCCATCTGTTGAAAAAAATCTTGCGTAATAAGTTTGATGCCTGATCCGTAAAAATATAATTTTCCGACTTTTAGACAAATAACGGGTTTTCCAACTTCTCATAAAAATGTCTGAAGTCCAGTACCTACATTGTTTTTTGTTCAGGTGAACTCTTGCGTTTAATTCAAATCCTACTACCACCTGAGTGTTGCAATATATCTCCGGCTTTACCTTCGTTGCTGGAGTATGCCAGTTATGGCAAACCTCAAGCATTGAAAGCTGTCAATGCTTTGCAGCAGTTGCATAAGTAAGCCGACGATATCAATTAATAACAAAACGTAGTTTTTCTTAATCCGTAAATTTCCAGAATGTTCAGCAAAAGACCAGCTTCGTACAGTCTACATTTGGACTATATTGTGAGGAGTGGAGTCAACATGACGTCAGCCAACAAGAATAGCAAAAAAGCCAGGCATAAATTGAAAGGTTTCAAATCAAAACTGCAACAGGTAATTTTTTAACTGCACCATCCAAACCATCGTAAAGTCATTTTCCAACTGTGTCGACTTTCCGCTTGGGACAGGCTGGTCCAAGCCATCATAAAATCATATATGCGTAAAGTCCGCCAGTTTGACCAACCCACAGCATTTTACTGATTACTTTTTGATGGTGATTGGCAACAATATACTTACAGAGTAACATCTGATTAAACTCGGATTATTGTCACATTCACGAAAAACAGCGCATTCCCCTTGTAGTTCACTGTTTTGGAAAAATGGCTTAGCATTCTACTCTGGCTTCAGACTACCATTAACTTTACTGATGGAATACAATAAACAACTGTCTCTCTCGTGTACTACCGGTGATTATTAATCAAAACTTCAGTTAGAATCTTGAGAGGACTGACACAACAGCCTAAGATAGCTTCTAGACTTGAAGCCTCTCTTGCAAAAATTTTTGGTCCTCTCAGCCTCCAAACTTATTTGCCTTAGCCAATCACATCTCGCAACGCCAAGCGTCTTTCTTACATCTACAAGGAACAGCAGATGTGATCTCTTCAGGATTTTAACGTCCATTCACGTTCGTAGTTTGTTTTATGCTTTAGAAATTGAATTTGGAAGGCTCACAATGATCTTACATTTAAGCATTTCTTTACACCTTCCTCCCTGCATAATTCAAATTAAGTCTTAGTTTAATTTGCCCCTTTCATTAGGTTTTTGAATTGCAACATTAATTTTGCAGTTATTGTTGGCGTTTATGAAACCTTTAGAATCTGACAGGAATGAAGATCTAAAGTAATTAAAGTTAATTATTCTGATAAAGTTAATAATGATATTGTTATCCACTTGAGCACTATTATTTACTAAATTTTGAAATGAATCTCCTTCTTTTCCAGTTTTATATTTCATGTAGGTTATATACATATAATAAAATATAAAAACGAAGATGAGAAAGGACTTTCATTTTCGAAAGTGACACGAACAAGAAATTTTGCAGGATTATCTCACATTTGTTTGTCATAGGTAAGCGCGCGATAGGTAACTATGTTTTTATAAAAATGCAAAGCATAAAATGGACAATAATAATTAATGGGTGAGAGGTAAAAACAGATTCTTTTCGTGATTTTTCCTGTGAATCGCATACAAAATATTGTCCGGCTTCGCCCCGCTTGCAAAACTTCAGATTCGGCCAAAACCAAAAAAGATCACCTCTATGGCCTTGGTACATAAATAACTATTTTAAGTATTGGGTGAAAATCGGTTGAACCAATTGCTTCTTTTCGGCGTCACTTTCAGTATCGAAAAGTGTTCACTGTTGAACCAAAATAGAACATAATTATATAGTATTTTTTGGTCATGACAGCACGACGAACCTGTAGTTTTGCGGAGTTCGCATAACGCTTCCTGTTGTCATCCCAGCTAAATGTTCTCCCTTCGATTTAATTCACACTATAGAGGTACTAGTTTCTACCAATTTCTGATGGTTTTTGTCTGCAGTACTTCTTATTAGTGATGGGCACTATCGAAAAATTTTACTATCGAATAATCGACTACCAAATGACTGAAAATATAGAATGATTTATTCAAATTCATTCATTCACATGAATCCATTTAATTCATCCATGTGCTATCGAATCATCCATTAATTAATTACAAAATCAAACAATAGTAAACAATAGTGTTCAAATGGAGAACAATATCATTATTTACTTTATCAAAATAACAATCACTAACAAGTTAGTGATAAAAAGTATGCCTGGGCGACGTCAGTTACCCTCACATGAAATTTTATAGTTCCTTTTGGTTAAAAGTTGAAACTATTTTTGGATTTAAACCATAAATTCATGAATTCATGAATTTATGGTTTTGTGCAATATTTTTTGTTAAGGTTTCAAGCTCCCAAATGCTTGTGCCTCTTTTATTTGTTGTTGGCGAAATGCATATTGCTCCTTCTTTAAACAGTGCAATGTGACGTCACATTTAGACACAAAATTGGCTATAACTTCGTAACGACTTGAAATTTTCCCATGTGACCTTCACCAAAAATCAGCAAAAAATCTGGGCAACTTTTAAACAATCCAAAATCCACCATTGCTCTTGAAGTTCATTGTAGTTTTAAAACGGCTAATAGTTTTGAAGCTTTCTATGAGCGAATCAAAAGTTTGTTTTAATAAGTCTGTAAAGCATTACTATTTTTTTTTAGCTGGTAAACAAAGACGGTGACGATGCAATTAAAGAAACTGGTGTCCTTCTGAACAAAGATACGTACAGTTGGAACTGGAATTTAATTAAAATAATCCTTAAGGTTAGTGTATGTAAATTATTTATACTTGAAACTTATAACCAAAAGTAGGTACCTACTATTATGAAACGTAAAAAATCAAAATATTATTCGTGAACTTATCTGCAGGGCGAGTCGATTAAAATCGACATTACTGACGTATCACACAAGAACTTTCTGAAACGTCTATTAGATTTCTATACCCCATCTCGGAATCGTTATTCACATATGGACTTGACTTCGACCAAAATCAGTGTGGCGTACACCGCGACTGGAATAGACTTGATCCACTGTCTGTTGGAAATGCAGCACGACGAAAGCGAAAGGCTTTTGAGGGAGTTTCTGTCGGATATTCTACAGCATATCATCGCCATCACCAGCGGAAAAAGCGTGCACGATTGCCTGTTCAGTCCGCAACACATGCTCAGCACACAGTGCCAAAGCTACTTCCTATTTCTCGGCCGTCTGACCGCCACCGAAACTGGCATTGCATTTTTGAACAGCATGGACATCTTCAAACATCTCCAGCACCTGGCCACGACGACCAATAACGATTGTTACGTCAAATTGATAATTTCTTCTATGGATTACAGCATGCCGGGATCCTGTCGAAATTTACTGAAAGCTGTTCTCAAATGTCCCATAGAGAGCTCGCGGTTGTACTGCACCCAGTTCCTGTTGGTCCTGCTGCGGGTCGGCGTGACAGCTTTCAGCGATTGGGGCGTCAGGCTGTTGGTGGAACAGTTGCAAGACAAATCTCGTTCAGTGTATCTGACGGCGCTCAGTTTGTTGCACGAGGCGTGCGAAATCGACGCGTGTTTGGAAACCATGACGAAGTTGAATCCGGACTTGAGCCACTTGGGCGAGAAAGGTCTGCTTCTTTCGATACGCCTGCTGTCGACCCTCACGGGATTCCATTTGAAACAAAGCGAATTCGCGATCAATCAGCTGAAGTACTGGGACGACTACTTCAACTATAGATACGTCAAGTTGGTGGAAGGCGAGACTTCGGACGCATTGACTCTGCATCAGCGCGATGAAGACGGAAAGTACGACAAAAGGACCACCGCTGTGCGAAGCAACAGCCGCAAGGATTTCTTCCTGCCTCCTCATCTGTACGGGCAACTGGCACGTCACCAGGACGGTTTGCTGACCATAATGCGTTATGGCTCGTTACAGACTATGTTTCAAGTAAGTTTTGAAATAACGCATGTATCCCAGAATAAATAGGACAACGCTTGGGGCTTGATGAATGTATAGCGGTTCGTTCAATAGAATTTCACGTTATAGTATGGTCTAGTCGCTACCCATGTTATCCAATCAGATTTTCAGGAATCACAGGCAAATTGACGTGAACGCTTGTTAATTCAGCTAACAAATTATCAGTTTCCTTTAATTCAAATTGTTGAACCCTTGAACTCGGTATTCAAATGTTTTTAGCTCATCTTCCTTACCGAGTAAGGCGCTGTTGTCAATCTATCCTGTTACTGGCGCTACTTTTCAGAGGAGAGAGATCTCTCGATCTGACTAACGCCAATTGCAAACTTATCATGTTGAGCATTGAAACTCTCTTGAAATCAATCCGATTTAAATGAAAATCATCCCATGCTCCATAAAGCAGATCTTGATGGCGTGTTTAAAACTCACTTTTAGTCCCATGATTCGATGTGAAGAATTTAGGGCCAAGTGTTTTGACACCTATTTTCTTTCTAGTATATCGAAAACGGACATTGCGAATCAGACACGGACATTATGCAGCTGAAAGCCGCATTGTGGGCCGTAGGACATTTTTGCAGCTGTCCCAATGGATTAACCTATCTACTCATGCACCACGGACTGACGCCCATCGTGAATTTGACTGAGACTTGCTCGGTTTACTCGATACGGGCAACTGCGTTTTACGTCGTCGGTTTGATATCCAGAACGCGTCAGGGTGCCGATGAATTATTCAGAATCGGTAAATTTCTGGGTGTATCTTATTGTTTGGGATCGTGAGTATTGCAATGACAACTTGCAGATTGGTTTTCAACGAGACATCATCGGCACATCGCCTGGCCCATCATTGAAGAGGAAATTTGGAATGAAAAACCAGAAGACAGTTTGCAGATCAACTTTGAAGTGCGGAGCAGGGAATCATACATGTGCTTCTTCGAGCACAGCAAAGAGGTCGAAGATAAAACCGAAGATGATACTTCAGAATCTCTGACCACGTTACCAGGTGAGTGTGCTAGTAGTGTTGTATACACGAACTTCATAAATATATATGGACTGCCAATCACGCTTTCAAAAAAATGCACCTGACAGGTGTTTAACAGGGCAGCCATGATAGCCAACAATGATAGCACGAAATTTCTGGAGAAATTCTCCTCTCGGTTTGACCCGAGGGCTTCTCCTTCCAGGCATTTTGCGTCCCCGAGTCTCCAGACTGTCAGGCAAGTCTGATTCTTCGGAAAAAGTCTTGAATTCTTGGTAGTTGACACAATGAAAAGACGCTAGAAAAGAATGCTAGAAGACGTCAAGTTGAGCTATCATGCCGGCCTCACAGCATTCTTTTTTGATGCATTTTTCAAGCGAAAAATTCGCTATGTGAGTGATCTATTTAGAAAATTGAAAATGTGGTAGATCGGCAGTCCTTATTTATTTATGAAGTTGTGGTTGTATGTGTGTAGATAATCAGTTACCATGGACCTGTGCCTAAACTGGACTAATAATAGTTCAGTCGAATTAAGCAAAAATCGAGTCAAACCGGAAATAAATTCGGAAATTGACGAAATTTGGTGGATCGATGCAAAATTTAACGTCGAATAACATACTGAAATTCCCGGAAATTCTAAGGCTTGGATTCTTTTTTACGACCAATAAAAGAGCGCCATCCTTGAAAATTTTCGATTTTTTCTGAATAACTTGTAAACTATTACCTTTAGAACACAATTACCAGTGATTACCTTTAGAACCAATTTAACAGGCGAATGTAGCCTGTTAAATTCTCAAGAGATCAGTACTGAATTCATTACTTTGTGGTCAATAGTCTCTGAGATACAGCGGCTGCAAAAACGCAGTGAAAATTACTCAAAATTTATTTCCGGATTTCACGTAACAATTTGCATAGTGTCAGTTCAGGGGCTGTAACGTGGACAGCAACGGGCGGATTTCAATGTGTTTTACATGTCTCGAAAGCCAATTCAACATTCGGTATCACATTTTTATCTAGAAGTCGCTAACTTCAAAATGGTACTCTCCCTCGACCTTTGAAATCGATGCTTGATGTCCCAAAGAATCCCCAAAATCATTTTTTTTTCTAACCATGCCATCCGCTTCATTTTGCAGTAGGGCGAAACCATCCAGGGAATATATGGAGAATTGAATACCAAAAAATCAACACGTTTTGAAATCTCGTTCCTAGTGATGGTTCCTGAGTTATATGGGTTGAAAGACTAAAGCGACCTTTTCAGAAAAAAAAAGGTAGTCCAGACACTAGCTGCTGATTACTGTAAGGACCTTGCATTTGAGGTGTAAGATGCCACTTGGCAGACGTGGAAAATACATCAATATATTCAATACGTCCGCTAAGTGGCATTTTGTATCATCAGATGCAAGGTCCGTACAGTATTCAGCAGTTGGTGTCCGGACCACCTATCTTTTTTTCCAATAGGTCGTTTTAGTCTTTCAACCCATAGGAACCAGGAACCATCACTAGGAAAAAGATTCCAAAACATGTTATTTTCCGGTATTCAATTCTTCATATACATATTCCCTGGATGGTTTTGCTCTAGGTGGAAAATTGAGCAAATGGCATGGTTTGAAAAAAAATCGATTTTGGAGGATTCTTTGGGACATCAAGTATCGATTTCAAAGGTCGAGGAAAAGTACCATTTTAAAGTTGGCGACTTCTGGACCAAAGTGTGACACCGAATGTTGAATTGGCTTTCCAAACATGTGGAACACATTGAAGTCCGCACATTTTCTTTCCACGTTACAGCCCCTGAACTGACACTATTCAAATTGTTACGTGAAATCCGGAAATAAATTTTGAGTAATTCTCACTGCGTTTTTGCAGACGCTGTATCTCAAAGACTATTGACCACAAAAAAATGAGTTTAGTACTGATCTCTTGGGAATTCAACGGGCTACATTTGCTGCTATGGTATTTGTGTCCTAGAGGTAATAGTTTACAAGTTATCCGGAAAAAATCGAAAATTTTTAAGGATGGTGTTCTTTTATAGGTTCTAGAAAAAAAGCCAAGCCTTGGAATTTTTGGGAATTTCAGTATGTTATTCTACGTTAAATTCTGCATCGATTCACCAAATTTTGTCAACTTCCGAATTTATTTCCGGTTAAAACCTATTTTGACTAGGCTATAATAGTCGGAGAGCTGGCAACAAAAAAAAGTGCAACAGTTTTCTAAAGGCTGAAACTCTGGAATATGTTAGATTACTCAATTACATTCATGAAATAAACAGTCAGACACCGGTTCATTAGAACCTGCTCAATCGGCAGCCAAAAAAAGTCCGAAATGCCCGAACGGACAGTTCTGACAACGCACAGCTTTGTTATCTGACGCACAGCTCTGTTGTCTGACCCACAACTGTCAGCTGTTGTCTGAGTTACGGCTATGACAACACCTATATGCCGATCAGCTTTTAAATTCAGCACTAGAACGGTAATTTTCTTACTAGTGGGGCTGTTAGTGAAAATTCTGTGGTGAAACCAACCTTGCATTTTTTCCTGACGGTTTGAGCTCTTGCACACTAATGGTACATGACCTAAGGTAACTTTTGAGAAGTGTTGCCACGGTGGCAATACTGTCAAAAGGCTGGGGAGGGGCGGTTACTTACCTTCCAGGGGAAAACCCTGCAATGCCACTTACATCAGCCTGTAGAACGGGAACTAAGAGTCGGACAAAGACGCGGGGGCTCTCGTTGGATTCAGCACACTTGAAAACATAGGAATATATCATTCGTTCAACCCCCCTCTTCCATCCATGTGCGCTAGGGGGCCAGAAACGATCATGCGGAGTGGGACATTAGTGCGTTTCAGCAATTTTTCCGGGTCGGCGTATACCTGACCATCGATTGGGGTATTGATGAGTCGATCTCTGCTTCGGTAGCACGTAGGGTACCTCGTACGTACGAGGACGAGAACAGAGTGGGAGTAAGCGGGGGGGGGGGGGGGCTGTGCTAACAGAAAATGGCGGACTGGCGGGAGCCACTGGCTGCCGGTAACCCAACTTATTCACATGTTTCTTACTTGTGAAATGTTAATTCCGGGTTTATAGAGTCCAGGTTTTTGCACACGAACCACTGGTGCACCATTGTTTCTTGGGATAGCTGCCCTTTGCGCGTCATGCGTTTTGACATCAGCCGCCATCTTCTGCCTGCAGTCCTTAGAATGTTTCTAGTTGTTGGATCGTGGAAATATTTATGTAAACAAATGTGTCTATAGTATCTTTTAGTAGTCGAAGGTCCAGGTCCACTCTGTTGGGAACCACGGTGGTCCATATTTGCACCCAATCATCTCCCTGAGATGCCAGTTTGTGAGCCTTACTGGCAGTGTGACGAATCCATAGCTCCTTGAGAGCTCCTTCCAGCAGCACGAGGGCAGATACCGCAAGGATGAAAACATCTGTGTCACATGAGTAGACCATCACCCTTGCATGGCCTTCCCGCGAGGGGGCCGCTACGTGCATGTAGACTCGGGTATCGGTCTCCTCATAATTACAATACGCTAAACTACTCAGGTTGTCCCGGGTAGATTTTGTCCGACGCTCGTTCCTCTTCTAGAGTACTAGACCACCTCCCCGGTCGTTGGAATACCGTTAGCCAAAAGCTTGAAAAGTTCTTTCTTGTTTTCTGGCTCTTCCAGAAAGTCTTCTTCTTGGGAAGTTTATAGTCGTGAGCTACACGCATTCTAATGTCCGGACCCCTTCTATCTCTTGCCATCTTTTTAAGACTGTTCTTCGAGTATCTGAAAATAACCAGAAAATTGGCGATACACATCGGCAACTTTACAGGTAGGCCGTGATTGATTCGATACTTACGAGTCCCACACGATGTCCATCCGGGATACACACTGACCGTCGGTTCCACAAAACAGATAATACGAGATTAGTTGATTTGCGATTTTTGTTTTCCAATTTGTAGCTGACTGATCAATGGAAATGCTGGTTTATCCCTCAATAATGGTAAGATGATGGGTCTAGTACAGATTTCTGGCATTTTTTGTGAGTAACCACCTAGCATTCAGCAGAAAAAAGTTCAGTTAATCTGCAATCAGCCTTGATCGCTGATCATCTTTTTTGTGGAACTGACGGTGAGACTCTATTTTGAGGCAGGAATAAAAGACGAATGTCTCAAAAATTAGAAAATTAGACATTTCTTGTGCAGCTTGGTCGGGGGAACATTGACTGTCCATTTTTGCTCGGCCGGCTCAGGTTTTTGATACCAAGAGCATCATCAAGGCTCCAACGTTTATTTTACTGTTACTGTCCCAGAACTAACCTTATGTACAGGTCACCTGTGTTTTTTTATTGTACTTGTATGGTGTGATGCCTGTTGGAAAATGAATGCTTATTGAAATGATGCACAGGTTGGCACGTGGTTTTAACTTTTAACAGGTACATGAGTACCCCACTGTCAAAAATCTTGGCGTCTACGCTTGCGAGGTATTGTCTGGCCCAGTTGTCAAAAGAGGTGCAAGACACTAATCAGGAGGTCTGCCTTGATTGTGACCCTCATGTCACTATTGCTGAGAGCCAGGGCTGGTGGGAACCCATATACGAAGAGGAGGACTGTCCTCCTCAAATGAGGACTTCATATGACAGACACACACAAACACAGGGACGCGCCAGATGCTGAAAAAACCCCCCATTCCACAGGACCGTTTCCCGCCCCCTAGCGCGCATAAGTGGGAAAGGGGGGATGAAACAATATCATATTCCTATGTTTTCAAGTGTGCTGAATCCAACGAGACCCTTACCGTCATCGTCCGACGCCTAGTTCTCGTTCTACAGGCTGATATAGGTAGCATTGCAGAGTTTTTCCCTGGAAGGTAAGCAACCGCCCCTCCCCAGCCCTCTGACAGTGTTGCAACCGTGGCAACACTTCTTAAATGTTACCTTAGGTCATGTACCATCACTATGCTAGAGCTCAACCCGTCAGGAAAAAATGCAAGGTTTGTCCTGATATCGTGCACTAACGTCCTCACTATACGCCAAGTTGGCAGTTCTGCGATAATTGGGGATGCTCAAATTTGTAATGTTGGATCAGTTTTTCCTTAGATGACCTTGAATTTGTATTGTCAATCAAGTACAGCGCTGTTGCAAGATTGTACGAACGTTCAAGGCGTCTTGATTTTGGTAGATTTTCGCCAGTTTAAATAGGCGACTGGTGGTGGAATGTTTTTTCAAATAAAATAATAAATCACGTTGAGGAAACTGTTCTAATTTTTGGTCAAAAATAAAGGTCAATAGCTGATATCTGAAATTAATCTGTGCCCTTCAAATTTAACACTAGGTGATAGATTTTACAAGCTCTCGAAGGAAGGTAATAATCGAAAATTTCACAAGTTTTCTGAAATTATTGCTATGCCTGTACTAAGGATCTAATTTTAGTGACAACGTAAATCAACTTATATAGTGCAATAGTACCTAGTATCACTATATGTAGGTACTTAAGATACATTGATACTATAACCAAATATATACAACAATTCTTGAAAACCTGTGAGATGAATTAACTTCAGCTACAGCATTCGCTTGAAGATCTATAGGCAAAGCACAGAGAAACTGTTCGACGTAGCTTTAATGCAAAAAAAAAGGAAAAGATGTCAGCGAGGCTGATATCAGTGGGCATCTTAGGAAACAGAAGGTAGAGTAGATGCAGCAAGTGGGCGAGTGCGAAGTTGCCGATGGAGAGGTTGAGGAACTACAGGTCTAGCTTAGATGCAGTTTTTGATAGCCATTGTCCGCGGACACCTACTCCGCGACGATGTGGTTCATGGTCTGGTTCTCAGTTCCACATGGCTGCGATGTTCAAAATTGGCAGCCAGAAAGTCTGGGTAGATTTGACAACTCCAGCAATGATTCTCAATGCTTGGTTAAGAATGACGTCAATGATGTTGTGTGTGTGTGCTATTCATCCAAACAGGAGCGCAGTATTCCGCTGTCGACTAGACCAAGACAAAGGTGGATATTCGAAGAGTAGTGTCGTCGACACTCCATGTAGTTCTCGCAAGTCTCTGAACCAGGTTTCTCCAAGTTGAGCTTGAAGGACAATGTTTGGTCGAAGGTCACACCGAGGTACTTGGGAGTGGGATTGTGCTGCAGATGAAGTCCAGCCATCAAAGCTGACATTGAAGTGACGATCTGCTCCTCTGTTGTTCAGATGAATGGTTCTAGTCTCTATCTCCCGAGAGTTCGGATTCAATCCTCATTTCTGAAAGATGACAAAATTCTGTTGGAAAATCGTAATACATATTTATTTTGTGCAGAAATATCATAGTGAAAAATCACAGAATTGGCGGGTTTTTATTTTGCACATCTGTGTTATTTGTCCATAAAGTTCGTTTTCAGTTTTGACAAAAAAATACAAGGTAAAACTTTGGATCAAGTTTTCATTTTTGGCTGGTCATAATCTACTCACTGTTCGACTGAATTGGTTCAAATTCATTTCATGGCTTGTCTCTGTTGACAGAAGGGCTGGCCTAAAAAGCTAAAATTACAGAAGCCAACTTTTTTCAAGAAAGAATCGAGCCACATCGCGGGTCAACCATTAAATTTGCCTCAATATGGCTCGAATCCGATAACAGTATTCCCAAAAATGTAAATTTGACCAAATAACACAGGGATTCTTGACAAGTTTTAACAGAGGAATATTGCTGGTAAATCTAAACAAAATTGAAGTCCTCTATCTGCCATTGGTCTATGTAACGTTAATAAATAACCTTATAGCGTGGAGACCTCAGGTGATGATAAGCACCGCAAAGCAAGAGCGCCTTTCTCTGGTGTTGATTCAGGCGTGGCCCCAAACTGTTGGTAATTTGTGGAAATTCACTGGAATCCCGTGGCTATCCATTTAATTTGAAGAAATCGTATCCGGTGGGAATCCCGTGGTAATCCCGTGGCAATCCATCACAATCCGTTGAACGTTCTGATGTCCCAGTAATTCACCCGAGGATTCACCCCTTGGTCATTTGCATCTGAAGTCAACTTTGAATGAAAGAAAAAAATTACATGCACCTAAGTACTGAGACAAGAGTGCTACTCGTACTTACCTCATAAATGTACAGGCAGAACCACGAATATAGCAATGGCAGAACCGGGGGCAGAACACTTAAATGAAATTTTCCCAGGAATGTAAACAACTATGACACTCACCTGACATCATGACAAACAACGGCCAAGGCAACAGGGCAGCGGATATGATGCAAGGAGACGCCAGATCTGGCATTTCTTGTCAAAATTTTCTAACCTCTTTAAGCTCAGCTCGTTTTCGCGCAACTTGGTCTATGAGCGTCCGTTACACTCTAGGCAACATGGCCAACCGCGTTTTTAATTCTGCTGAATTTAAAACGTGATCGGCATATATTATCCGTTTCACCCAAAGGGTTTCACCCTTATTTGCCACGCAGCAAGCCATGATATTGTTTTGTTAGGTTTAGCATACCTACTGACGACAGCTCATGGA
The DNA here is from genome assembly GCA_949128115.1 of Anaspis maculata. Taxonomy (NCBI): domain Eukaryota; kingdom Metazoa; phylum Arthropoda; class Insecta; order Coleoptera; family Scraptiidae; genus Anaspis; species Anaspis maculata. The sequence continues at coordinate 64,104,213 of OX421961.1, read as the reverse complement.
TTAATGACAAATTTTGACAACGTCAAATCACAAGATGCCAAACATTATTCCGCACAAGACAAAAATGCAAATTCTGCGGCATATCCAGTATTTATCATCAAACTCCTGCAACCAGACATGGCCCAACCAGTAAGTGGAGCCGCGTTAGGGGGGTAAGTACAAACCTACCTCAAAACCTACGGTTCCTTTACTCTCAGCTCAAGTTTGACTTGGATAAGCCAAGCAATTTACGTTTTGCTTTATGGACAGGGAGCTGGGTCCTTAAAACCTAGTCCATACTTGCTTCCTGTCCATCACCTCTATAAAAGCTCATAGTTTTGTTCTCAATTATGCATCCAACACCTGGTAGTACTGCGAATAATTACAGTGGTATTTGCTGCAGATGCAAGGAGTTTCCTCTCCTCCCGGGCTTGGATGTTCAGGGGGCCAAGATTTCGCCTCCGAATCTTGAAAAACCATTCCCCTGCACCTGCCGCGACATTTTTTCCTCGCTTTTTCCGGGCTAGGCTCCCGGTCCGAATTTTCTTCCACGGTGCGGCGTCATCCATGTGTCAGACTGTCAGAGCTACATAACCTCCACTGCGTGAAACCACCTATGAGTCTCAGGTGGTCTCAGGCGTACCAATGTTACTGAAATTTTTCATAGCTTGCTGGGTGGCAAATAAGGGTGAAACGGATAATAGGTACTTACCTCTCTTCATTAGATGGTTCCATTACGCAAGGCTTCTCTGATTTTTTCCCCAAATCTGTATGTCGCTACGGGCGATTCATTTGAACCGTAGCTCGGACAACAGATGCAACTGCTGATATATTTGCATCAGACAACAGAGCTGTGCGTCAGACAACAATGCTGTGCGTTGTCAGAACTGTCCGTTCGGGCATTTCGGACTTCTTTTGGCTGCCGATTGAGCTGGTTCTAATGAACCGGTGTCTGACTATCTATTTCATGGATGTAATTGAGTAATCTAACATATTCCAGAGTTTCAGCCTTTAGAAAACTGTTGCACTTTTCTTTGTCGCCAGCTCTTGGACTATAATAGCGTAGGTACCATTGCGAACAAAAAAAAGTAGGACAGAGCCTGTCATGGAGTGTACCAAATTTGGCCTTGTGTCACAATGACACCAGGGCGAAATCAGTACACTCCGTGTCAGTCTCCGTCCTACTTTTTTTTGTCCGTAATAGTCTAGGAGGATATAAGAATAGGGAGGGAGGGTTCGTCATAAAAAGTGAAGCCATGGAAATGTCATATCCGCCATCTTTGTACGCCCAAAATTTTTATCACTTTACCATTGAAACTGAATATTGCCACGTCAAGTTCTGCGATCTGTCGCTCTTGTCAGTGTCAGTCTATGACGCTTTGTGCTGCACCAGATCCAGCCACATCCTTCCTAAATATGATCGTTGGATTACATAAAGGAATTTCATCACAGGTTTCACTTGCTTCTACTTGTTAGCATTTTCGTCACTAACTTCGTGGTAGGTGATAGTCCGTAGCAGGATAGAAATTCCACCAAGATAGATACCTAGGTGGGTACTTTTCATTGTAATTTTGCCATGAACCTTGAAGTCTACACAGGCCTTAAAATTGGCTGATGATGGGGTTTCCAGAGTACCTACCTCCTATCACTGTTCAGTGTAGATCACAGAGTGTAGATCATCATTAGGTGTATTAACAATGCTGACCTCACAAATACGTGATAATCTAGGAGGAAAGAATCGAACTGCTCATTTTCTGCTCATTATTTTTGGAGTTTGCTGGTCATTCTCATCCTTGCCTAACATTCTACTGAAACATTAGGCGACCCCATACTACAGGTAGGTATCTTCCCTTCGGCAGCTCCGGCTCGCATTGATGGGATAGGTATTCTTTATACATGATATTGTATCCAGCGCCTCTGTCTTTCCCACACCTGGGAAAGTTGATCTATTCAGCTCCTATAGATGAAGCACCATCCAAACAAGATCCAGGCACAAAGATAAAAGATATCAGGCAGGACTCATTTTATGTCAATCAAAAAAATCTCACTAACCTCAAATAGTTTCAAATTATTTCAATAACGTCAATTAATTCACAAAAGTCAAAAGACTCCTGTAACTAGATGCAATATTTGGGCGTAGTTGCTACCTCACCCCTTACGTCTCCCGGCTTCATTTCCCCCCGCCCACAAGCTGGGTTATACTCCCTCCCTATTCTTATATCCTCCTAGGTAATAGTACATGGAAATAATGCCAAGAATAATGCCAAGTAAGAGGCTGACATCAGTAGTAAAATTTAGGACTTCCTAGAACACCAATATTAGCTGATCTGCTAATAGCACTAATCCATTATACTTGAGCCGACCAACGCAAATGACGTGATCACGTGAAATGTACGTGTTAGGTGTGAGTTAGATAATGAAAAGCTAGGTTGTGCCGATTTATTTTTTTGCGTGCTAGCCCATGCACACCCGTATGCAGTATGATGAGAACTCCAAATATGGGCTATATGCGAGACAAGTAGCGTCGCAGAAGTGATTGAAGCTCTCGTTAGATATCTTGCTTGGTAGTAGTGTTTAAACTAATAATTTATGCATCCTAGGTTATTTCCTAGATAATTTTCAAGGACCACGCACACATCATTGACATCTAGATATTTGTTTGAGAATTCTGCACCGAGACAGACAGCGTTTTGCAAGTTTTTTTGAAATTTATACTTTTTTGTTTTTTTTGCGTATATTAGGGCAAGATTTAAAGTATTTTTGTGATATAAAATTCATCCTAATGACGAGAGTGAGTTATCGATAAGGCGATCGTCCCCAGAAAGATAGGTCGAAGTGTCCGCATAACACAGTAAGCACACTGGTGTGATGCGAACACTCTACTATGCTTCAGGAGTTGATCAGAATCAATCGAGGAGGTTACATGCGATCGTTTCTAGAAAAATACGAGGCCCAAGTACTTGCATAACACAGGCCTTTGAGGACAGGACAGCCCATCAGTAACTGATGTTATTGTTCGCAATGAACACTTTTTGTGCCGGTGTAATGCGAACACTGATTACTAATTTGTTTAATCAGAATTCTACTTTATTTTGTTAGAATTTTACATTAGTTATCAAAGGTTTTTATCAAAACTCTACAATAAATTCAATACTGTCACTTCCTGAATTTTCTGAGAAATCGTAATATGTATATCATCAGCCCGGAATCTCACTGTAGCAAGCACGAGAATGTTCAACGTCAAAACTAGAAACGACGTCAATCGACAAAGCTGTCAAAAGTCCAGCAAGAGTTTTTTGTTTTCACCATCATAAGCTCTGTATGTCCTATGCTCAACAGATAAGACTAGCTAAGGTCTGCTAAGCTAAGCTAAGGTCATGCACGTTTCCCATAGTCCCCAAACTGCAGCATCCTGCAGTAGTAGGTATATAGTATATTGGAAATAGAATATCTGCTGGAATTAATTCAAACAAAAACGATTTTTTTATCATTGCTAGCTTTCAGTTCCCTCTTCAACATATCAAAAGTCTTCAACTCTGGGACTGCTACAAATTAGTATACAGGGTGAAAGTTTATTATTTTTCCTTACTTCCTTTCTTTCTTGAAAAACTGATGACTGAAAAAAACGGTTTTAGGCTAGTTTGATAGGCCGTAGTCTTCCAATAAACATATAGAAAATATACCACCCAGCCACTGCTGTGTATCAAGTTACAGGGTGAAAACTATTTTCCATCTCCAATTTTTTTTCTTGGTGGAACTGATCTAGATTGAAGCCGGTTCCAATTCTTTTGCAAGCTTATAATGTCATACTGAACATATAAGATTATAAGAGTGATACATCTCTGCAACTTCTGCTTTTCAATTTACAGGGTGAAAAGTCATTTTCACGTTTTATTTTTTTTCTTGGTGAAATTGGCTCACACAACAATTGCGACTGATTTTTCTGTAAACTTGAAGTTTCTAGTCAAACATATCAAAATAATACGTTCTTGCTATAGCTACGTTTTTTTAAATAAATTTAAATGTTTGGGTATATTTGGGTATATTGCATCAAAAATTCAAAAAATCTTGGAACGCAACCAAACATTCAAATTAGTAAATAAAAACGTAGCTGTAGCAAAAATTTATTATTTTGATATGTTTGACTAGAAACCTCAAATTTACAGAAAAACCAGTCGCAATTGTTGTGTGAGTTGATTTCATCAACAAAAAAAATTGAAACGTGAAAATGACTTTTCACCCTGTAAATTGAAAAGTAGCAGGTGCAGAGATGTGTCTTTTTTATATGTTCAGTATGACATTATAAGCTTGCAAAAGAACTGGAACCGGCTTCAATCTAGATTAGTTCCACCAAGAAAAAAAATTGAAGATGAAAAATAGTTTTCACCCTGTAACTTGATACGCAGCAGTTGCTGGATGATATATTTCTTATATGTTTATTGGAAGACTATGGCCTATCAAACTAGCCTAAAACCGTTATTTTTGGTAATCAGTTTTTCAAGAAAAAAATAAAGTTGAGAAAAATAATAAACTTCCACCCTGTATACTGATTTGTAGCAGTCGCAGAGTTGAGGACTTTTGATATGTTGAAGAAGGGACTGTAAGCTTGCATTGGTAAAAAAATCGTTTTTGTTTGAATTAATTCCAGCAAAACACCTATTTTTTTCTATTCCCAATATACTAATACGATCAGTGCTCGCTCCGTCTTTTTCTTTCGTATTAGACATTACGTGATAGCAGGCACCTGATACCGCAGCACCCAAGTTATCTGCTTTGTCTGTGGTTTGTTGAGCGGTGTTGAGTAGGCTTACTGATAGCCGCGGCACATTCCGTGGTACCAATAGAAACGCCACATTTCAAAATAACGTGCTAATCACGCATTTTTATTAGTCCGTTTGTTGGTGGGCCTGAGTACCTATATGTACAAAAGTCTTTGCTGGGTCCACTCCTCTTGTCGGATGTCGGCCGGTGTGGCCAGTTTCGTGACATCAAATTGAAGTTAACAATTCAACGATAACCGAATTGTGATAAAATAAGATAAAATAACACTAATAAGCACTTGAGAACGGTGGCGTCACCTTTACGCAAAAAGCGAACTGTCTTTGTTGTTTCCCCATCTTTCCTACCGCTAGATAATTGAAGATACATCAAACTGCCCCGCTCAAACGCCCTAGCCATGTCATTGGATCATGTCATGGTAATTTAATCGAATTCAGCTGACCAGAACTCAGTCGGAGTCAGTTGTTGAAGATTTCGGCTTCTAACTGTAAGAACTTTAACTGTCAACTGTTTCGTCTTTTTGTCTCGATTGCCCGATGTGCCATATGATCCAGTCATGCTTTCTGATAGAATTTAATCACAAAGAAGCTTGGCTAAACCTCATGTCACAAAGCGCAGAATCTTTCGTGCTACTAGATGATCTCTTGCTTTCCATCACGTTTCTACTCCAAAACGTATGTTCAAAGAACCGGTCAAATAAACTCCAAATTTCACGTTATTAATAACATTCTTGGCTTATACCCATCTGTATTTATGTGTGGATTCCTTTAGTGTTTTTTTTTTAAGCAGGTGAGTATAAAGAATTTGTTTTGTCTGGATATAATTTTGCTCATAATCCCGCATTTTCAGAGAACAACATTCACGAACAACCAAAGTCTCTAACATTGCCGATCAACCAGACTTTGTCGTTTAATCACAAACGGTCGCTTTCCGAATCCAAAACGTTCGAAATCATTAGAAGCTACGACAGCAAATCCAAGGAAAACAGTAGTTTTCGCATGGGAACTGTGATCGTCAGGCGAATGAGAAACAATTCAACAACTGACTCCACAACTTCGGGTGTCAGCTCTTGCGATTCTGTTTGTGGCACAAAAGTTGCTTCAAGGTGAGTTCTTGATAAAGCAAATGAAAAGTTGAGCACTAATTTGTGCATCATTTTCAAGCAGCGAACGTCAGCAGATTTTAAGTCCCATTCCTAGCTCTTGCAGTTTGAGTACACTGAAACAGGACCAGAAAATCCGACGTCATTCTGAATCTTCGCGTAGGATTTCTGTTAACAGTAACGCTGAAATTTTGTACGTGTTGTTTTTTTTTATCTAATGCATGGCTCTTCTCAGGCGGCTCTAGTTCAAACAAGTCATCTCAGTCGTTGGCTGGTAGTTACACGAATCAATTGAGCTATCAAGATCTCCTCGGGTACACCACACTTCGGTCGTTGAGGAATACTCCGCGTTACTTGGAAGAACCCTCGTACTCTTCAGATGACACGCATACAGAAATTTCGTGGTATTGTAGAAATAAATAATCTTGAAATATCACAATGGTATATTATTTTCTTTCAACAGGGATCTCACTTCGAGTGCATCTGATTTCAAAGAGTTTGATTGGAATTTCCCATCAATTTCTCGAGTGAAAAGATTTTCTATCAGTGGAGCAAGCAAAAACAGCGAAGACCAAATTTACTACATGGGTGTTAGTTTACCAAAAGACATTCAAAGCTTATTTCCAAAAGAGGTGGTGGACGAAACGTGTATTTTCGAAGCTGTCAATACCACTTTGGAAGCTGAGAGCACTCAAGAATACAAAACTGCTGATGATATGTCCTGGACACATGAATCCATGTTTTGCTGGAGTTGTCTCATGAATTCGAGGGATGAAACGGAAGTTTTTGCCAATGGCTGTGGTAATTTTTTTTTTTGAAAATAACGATATCACCTGCCCTTAATCGTATTCTTGCAGATGTATTGACTTACGATACGTTTTTGCCATTTGAAATTGAATATCCTGATAGTAAGTATTATGAACAAATCTTTTGTAGACAATTTTCGTTATTTTCATACCAAGTGCGGAAAGTCTTGAAGATTTTGAAACAGATAGTGCAGGGGTTGGTTTATCAAAGTGCTTCCCGCAAGTTTGCCTGCAATCACCCAGGCGATTCTTAAATTGTGTTCTTAACGTTACAATAGCCGCAATGATAAATCTTATGAAAAAAAACTGTTGTGGGCGACATATTACTTTCCCGATGACCCGGTGTATCCAGTGACGTAGGTGATGATTTTGATGGAACCGTCTCTGATGGATGGGGGAATCTTATTGGAAAACATCAATCAGGTTGAGCGAGCATTTTGGAAGACAAACTTTGCTCATACAATCACAATCAAACAGCACCGCCTGAAGAGGTTTCAGGGGGCTGCAGAACTCTAACCTTGAAGAAATCTGGTTTTATTTGCCACCTCCCTCAGAAACCACTTCTCACCTACCTTCACAACGGCATATTACCGTTTCAAGTTCCGTGAGAGTATCGTAAGGCAACGAAGACATTGCTACGAACATGCCCCAAACACAGAATACCACGTTAACACGTTAAGCGCCAGAGTCCGAAATCAAGGTCTTGTAACGCCATGTGACACGCGGCTGGTCACCGAAATTTTCTTGTTGTAGCTGGCATGCACGTTAATGCCCGGTGGGTCACTGCAGCAAAATTTCAAGTAAACTGCTGGACAATTGAAGTGAAACATCTAAAAATTTCAATGGAGTTCGGAGTGGTATAGCTCCTCAAGGAAGAAAACTAATTCGAAAAAGTTTTCTTGTGAATAATAGCTGACCTCTTGTACATGCCGTATTCCATACCTACAAAAATAAAAGGCTCGGCAAAAGCGTAAGGCTCTGCAAAATCTGAAAAGTTTTACATGCTCCCAGTTCAGTGAAGATTTTCTATCTGGTCCAGGAAGGTCATAAAACCAATACCCCTCAAGGATTTTCTAAATTTTTGCTCATTACCTTTATTGATTTATTGTACATGTAAAAATTTTGTCTTTCCATTCATAATACTGGGTGTTTCAGGGATGATAGCTAAAAATTCAACTGTGGGTAGATCTCGTCAAAATATGACGAAAATCTATATACCATTTTGCAAAGTTCGGCCTTATGACGAAGGTACAGCCCTACAAAGTTCACTTTTTTCGGATTTCAAAAATTTGTAACTCAGGAACGTTTCGACAAATTTAGCTTTAATTCCGCATAAGCTGGTTTGTCATAATTATCTATCAACCTGCCTAATTTGGAAAGAATCCAATCAGTGGCGTAGAAGTTATGAGGGGTCACCTTAAGTCAACTTTTCTTCGGATGCTTCTAAATTATTGACCCTCATGACTCCCACACCACTGGTTGGATTATTTCCAAATTTGAAAGGTGGAAAGAAACACAATTTTTTCTTGTGCTAGGCTTATATTTAAGTTTTAAAAGAAGATATCTTTCCAAAAAACAAAATCAACCAAATTTGAGAAATTTTCAGTAGTAATATAACAAGTGCAATGAAAATTATCGATAATTTTTGGAAAATGTGCACGAATGCAAGTTTAGTTGGGAAAGAGTTGCCTTTTCCAGTTTAACTTGCATGAGTGAAGATTTGTCGAAAATTATAGATTAGTTGCAGCGGTACGCTTTTTGATTCTGCATTTTGTGATACTGCAATGAAATTTGGCATATGCAAACTACATAAAATTTCAAGTGATTTGACCCGCAGCACTCAAAAATTTGTCCATTAGGGGGCGACTGGGGGCCCCTCAAAATTTTAAAATGTCTGAATTTTTCCCATGCGCCATTCAGTACCGCCCTATCTACCTCGGTGGGTAGATGTCCCAGGGACGGTACAGTGTCCAGGTCCATTCAATTCAGAATTGAATTGACGGGTCCGTGACAAAGGCGATAGTGTATCCGCCTTTGACGCAAGACTTTGGGGTTCGATTCCCCATAGCATAGGTCTGGGTGTTGTGTTTGTGAAAAATGGATTTTTCTGTAATGTGAGATATACAATAAATGGCAAAGAAACTCCTATAACCGCAATAAGGTTCAGAAGGAGAAAAACATTTATTTTTGAAGTGAAACTTCTATTCTCGCGCCTAGATCAGAACACACCACTAACGCAGAACCACACATGGGAGTGAAATTGCTTCATAGTAACGAACGCCTGTAACGATGTGCTGTAACGTTGTCTTGTCTGACCTTGGGGTGACCAGCGTCGTCCCAGGAAATTAAAGAATAAGCTGTTGCAGCGTTCGCCGCGTTCGGTTCTATTTTTTACTAATCGCCGACACTGGACTGCTCTTCGTGTTGTCGTACTGTTGGCCCGACAAGAATGGCTCTCGACTTGGCTTGAATAGATTCGAGCGGATGTGATTTATTATAGGGATAGGGAGGTATATTCAGGGCCGGGCCTAGCAGGCGTGCAGTGCGTTCCGGCGCGCAAGCGAATACGGCAGGCGGCAAGTCATAGGGGCGGTAATATAATAATTGAGTTGAATTTCGAAGGATTCTTTTCATTCCCGCATTTGGTGGGGCTCTCCACTGCTAAGCGCAGCGAGAAAAGAAATAAAAGAAGTCTAATCGTGAAAAAAATCATGTCGAAAGTACTCTGCCCTTTGAGTGACTAATAATAATAATAATAAGATTGATAATATGAAAAACAAGATGATACAAACTGTGAGGGAGCGGAGCGGGAGTACGAAAAGAACACCTCTTCGGACGTTGTTTGCTGATTGATTCATATGTATAGAAGTTTCACTTCTTCCGAGGGTGACTATGGTCACGCACTCACGTTTTTTAATTCAGGATTGAATCATGACATTTATGACTTCTTACATTATTTTTATATTAATTTATACATTTGCTCTTGACAATGAAACTCCAAAAGTTCCAAAACACATCGAGCAAAATAAATATTATAGGTGGAGAGACAATGTTTTTACAACTTCATTTACAAGACTCCATTACGAGAGTACTTCACATAGAGAACCGCATCAGAAGATATTCCCTTTATTTATAGGGCTATCTAGAGAAGCAATAAAAACCAACTTGTTTTCGCACAAATCATTCATTCTGAATACATCAAGATCTTTCTTGCTTGTATAAGTCTAAAGACGAAGGGTGGAGGAGCCGGCCAGAACCGGATGAGACTCGCCCTTTGGCACTACCTCCCGGCGGCTGCCCATCTGGGTTCGTAACTGGCCTAGAGTTGCTGCAGTTGAGACATCACCACACTGGAGCAGTGTAGTACACGCTTTGCGCTCCCTACTGACAAGTCTGGTCAAACGAATTAATTTCAACAGGCACATGTCGGGTAATCATGGTTGAGTGTCCGTGAACGCAATCGTCCGACCGTTCCCGATGATTTGAACCAGAAGTGCCCCACCGGGAAATGATGGAAAAACGCGGATTACAGACACACATACACACAAACAGACGATCACTCTATACTTAAATGGTCTCAGTCAATCATCTTGGGGGACCTTGATACGGATATATCATACGATTTTTTTTTGCACGATCACAAAACGTTCAACGTTCCCCTTCCATGTTGGTGGCGGCAGGGAAAGCAGAATTAGCATTACTTGGGATTTATCACATTCCTGCGTTCTTTTACCTTTAGAATCATCTAAATAGTTTCCGCAGGGTCATAGGAAACTACTATTTTGGCTGTAATTCAATTTTTTGTTTCAGAGTTGATAAAATGGGAAATTCTTCGTTTAGTTAGTCGATTTTCGAATCCTGTTTGGAGCAAACAAGTCAGACAAGCTCTGGTGCATTGGAAGCAATTAAGACCGCATATCTTCCAAGATATTTGTTTGTATTCGGAAGTCTGTCGAATGCTGTCGGAAAACATGTACAGGCTACTGCCGAGAAGGATGGTTCATGAATTATTTTTCGACGTAAATTTCGATGACCTATATGCCAGAACTTCTGATCATTCAAAACCTAATTTATTCGGCTATGTATCACCGTCTAGCAGCAGTAAAGAACAACAAAGTGGAAACAGTATAACGACAGATACTGACGAGACGTCCACGCAGTATGATGTTGGAGAAATGCAAGACGTGACTCCATCAAGTGAAACTGATAGTCAAACAAATATAACTACAAGTATTAAAAACTTAGAATCATTAAGGCTTGCTTATAAAGAAAACAAATTTCCTATTAGAAACCGAAATGCGTCTAAAATTGTTTGAAGTGTTTTTTTTTTATAATTATAGGTATTTGTTTTGAGTATTCGCAAATTAAATTATGTAACTATTATACACTGGATCCTAGTTTGTGATGTAAAGTACGTTTTTATTTTATTTTTACAAAAAGATGGTACCTGGACTTTTTGTAAATACCTAAGTATCAAAGTTTTTATTTTAAGTTACAGCATTGTTATTATCTATTTTGAAACTGTTTATTATTAAAAATTTGTTTTTATACCATATACCTATTGCCCTTTTCTTGATCTAAGTCGATGTATGCTCCGTTTGCGACAAACTAAATAGCAACTGTCAAAACCATGATGGACTGAATTAGCTGTGGTAGAACATTTTTAGCTGTAAAAAAGGCAAATCTACAGACACAATTTACAAGGAGATAGAAAATTGAAAAATAAGGGGACTTTTCTTGGTAAACATACATTCAAAACGTATAATAACGGAAATACAGGCCCTCAAAGTGGTTTTTTAAAAACAGTTTTTTTTGCATAACTTTTGAACCGTTCAATCGATTCTATTCCAATTTAAATCAAAGTTCACTAAAACAGGTCTTAATTGAATAATAATAACACATTTGATCAAACATTTTTAGGGGCGATGATAATAGGGGGTATTATCCATATTTTTCACCCACTTGAATATTTTTGGGAATTATTTCAATTCTTGAATTATACGTTCAATTTAAAGAAAAAAGTTACTCTTGCGAAATTTGGATTAAAGGCTTCACTTTCGACATAATTATTTGTGTTAAAAACGTCGGAAAATATCTCGAAAACACCACTTTCAAATAAAAATAAAAATTCAAAAAAAGTCATGATTCCTCAACCGATAAAAGTTTTCTAGGCGTTTTATGTTGATAAACCACCATTTTTGCTGAGAAATATGGGGTAGTATTAATAAACCAGTTTATCTCCCCACCTTGCGGTATGTTTAATAGGAAGCCTCGCTCAGAAAATGGATTTACTTCGCAGCAGCATTCATTTTGATTTTTGGTACGCATTACTACAGAAAGTATAATTATGTGAGACACATGCACGCATACAATAATAGTATATTATTCAACAAGCGGGTAATGACTGCTTGTTACTCATGAGGATGCAGTTTGCAGACACGAGCCTTGGCGAGTGTCGTAAAGCATCCGAATGAGTAATAGCCATTACGCGCGAGTAGAATACTATGCTTTATCCAGTCTTATTGAAAAATGCAGGCATGTATGCGCGTGATAATGCGTGCATTATTCAATAGGATTGGATAAATATCATTATTGTTTTGTTGTTATCCTGGAAACTCCTAAAAAGCTGGTTGGCAAAAAATTATCTGCTCTAAAACTACGGTGAAGAGAAATATACTTGCCAAATGTCACCTGAGATGAAATGGCCACATGAAGCAACAGAAATGCAGTGCACACCCACTAGTTGATAATTTTTACTGATTAGTCTATCACAGTTTCCCAAAATGACCTGGAATAAGGGCGAAGTCCCAACCGTTTATGCCTTATATTTTAAAAATATACGACAATATTTTTAGCGCATTTTCCATCTTGATGAAAATCGCTATTGCAACCGCTTTGTCCGTCCGTCCGTCCGTCCGTCCGTCCGTCCGTCCGTCCGTTCCTCGAACTCCTCCCAAACTAGACGACCTAGCTTTCTAATTTTTTCGCTGTTACATAGCTGCCACTCCCAAAGGAGGGCTAGGCTATATTGGATGTCCATATTGCGCCGCCAACATAGAAAAAACCGCCCCCGATAAACTTGAAATAACATAATATTGCACTTTCTACCAGACCTGATGCTCTGGTGTTCTCATTTTTGAATAATACATAGTTGCCACTTATAAACGTGAGCCAAGAAACATTCCGTCTTCAATATGCGCCGCCGACATGAAAAAACTGCTAAAAATCGCCCCCAATCACTTCAAAATGAAAAACATAAACCCGAAGACATAGCGATCTGATTCTTTCGGTATATAAATAGCTGACTAAAAATGGGAAAGGATAGGCTACTTTTGGTTAGTCGCCGCCCCCAGATTCCGCCCCCAAACGATAAAAAGTGCAACTTTCACAAATGTTACTGATTGAGATGTTCCCTTAAACATTAGGAACTGCCAACTCAAATTATGCAACATTTGCTCAGCCGAACGCTGCCGCTCCCACACGCCGCTCCCAAAGTGAGAGATAAATGAAAAACATGAACCCGAAGACATAGCGATCCAAGTTTTTCGCTATATGGATAGCCAACTAAAAATGGAAAAGGATAGGCTATTTTTAATATGGCGCCGCCTCCAGCTTCCGCCCCCAAAAGAAAAAAGTGCAACTTCCAACAATTTCCACTGATTTACATTTTAATGTTACCTACCTCAAACATTCAGAAACTCCAAACTCAAACTGTGGAAGAATTTCTTTGCCAAACTCTGCCGCTCCCACACGCCACCCCCAAAGTAATAGATAAATGTAAAACATAACCCTGAAGACATAGCGATCTAATTGTTCCGCTATATAGATAGCTGACTAAAAATGGGAAGAGATAGGCAACTTTCACAATTTTCACTGATTGTCATATTTCCTTGAACATTTAGAAACTCCCAACTCAAACTGTGCAACAGTTACTTTGCCGAATGCTGCCACCCCCACACGCTGCCCTCAAAGTGAGAGATAAATGGAAAATATAAACCCGAGGACATAGCGATCTAATTCTTTCGCTATTTGGATAGCCGACTAAAAATGGGAAAGAATAGACTACTGTTGATTAGTCGCCGCTCCCAGCTCCCGCCCTCAAACAAAAAAATATTGATGAGTGAAAGAATTTTCATTCAAATCTATTTCATTGGCAAGTACCCCATTCTGATAAGAAAATATCACAATGAGTTTCGAATGAAGAAAGTGGGCAAGGAATGGTGTTTCTCCTTCAACCAAATTTCTTTACGTCCACAATATGCTTCTTTGAGAAAATGCGCTACTGAGACTCACGCACGTGAAGGCATACTCACTTGTTTTATATTTTTCCGTGTTCCTTATGATTATGAACTTCACTCTACATGCTAAATTATTACGCGCACGAGACAGAGGAGTCAATAATGACCCAAGTGATGGTGAATCATTGAATAAGATACAAGGTGAGCTTGTGTGCTCTGCCATTGCCGAGAGCTCTGCCCAAGTGTAGCTAGCTCTGGCACCCTGGCCGGCCGTGTGCTCGGGCTTGTCGAGAGTTCGACTGGCTCGATTACTGACGACGTGGAGGCTGACTACAGGGGATGATGTAATGGACCTATAAGAGAGAGGCACAATAAGTGCCAGGTGGAACTTTTTTTTTTTAAATTCAGGATCGGTGTGTTTTTCACAGTAAAATTCACCAATATTTTGTAACTTGGGTATATTGAACAGCTTATTGATACAATAAAGAACATTGGTATAGAGTATTTTATAAAATAAAATCACAATCAGGTAGGTTCTACCTCAATTATTATTACAACAATTATGGAATAGAGTTCTATATGAACATTTTGTAAATTGGGGTGGGACCTTACACAATAAGATGGGAGACATCGCTTGTGTAAGCGGGCAAATATCTGGGAACCGGTTGAACTCCACCAGAATCTTCTGTTCTTCTTTGCCTCACATCCGAATCACCAGGCCACGCTCTCTCAGCTCCCGCGAGCCCTCCAGTTCTTTGGTACTTGTCGACGGCCAAAGAAATGGTCAATGGATCGTTAACACCGTTCGATTTGATTCTTCGCTGTGTCGTTGCAGACGCTCGTAATGTTTTCCTTTTCTGAAAGCGACAAACGTCAACGGAAAACCGGAAGCGACGTCTAAGAACGTACCTCAACAGCTCCTCGCCATTTATCCGCGGCATGTCTGGCCAGTTCCATGCGCTTCTGTTTCTTGATTTGGTGCTTTTTGTATGCCATTTCGATGACTATCAAACCGATGCCTCCGACGATGCCCGCTGCGACCAGTATGAACACACCGGCCATGTTCTTCAGTCCCAAAGTGTTTGGCGTCTTTTCGAATTGTTCGCACTGCTGGACGTTGCCTTGTAAGATCCATTTGTTATCCAAGCTTTCCATGAAACCACTTTCATGGAAATCTAATATGGCTAAAGTAACATCGTCGGCCCAAGGGGAGCCTTTTTGGAGGCCTATGCCGTAACCGGATCTTCCAAACAATTCACCCGCGGTCACCAATTCGCAGTCTTGGGCAGCTTCAAACTCCAGCCTAGAACTGTCCCAGATGAAGGCCATCAGCTTTCTAAAAGCATAAACATTGCAGTTGCAGCCAAGCTATTAGTACCGAGTATCTGTACCCTATTTTGACATCATCGATTGCTTGTTCAGCTGTGTTGTAGTTGTTCGACTCCATTGTTCTGTACATGTTGGATAGTTCAACTTGCCTGCGGAAGTACATGTCCACTGCTGATCCTTTCACCGTTGCGCATGTCAAGTTCTCCATTGTGTTACGCAACTAGAATAAGAAACCAGTGATCATTTGCTAACTTCGACTCTTCCCAAATAATAGGCGCTTAAGAGGAGCCACGTACCTAGTGGTAAATTTTGATTTTTTAAATCTACAGGTCTCCCAGCTATAGCGCATAAACTCTCCAGTATATACTTTGTAGAGGGGTCATCAAGGAGGCAAGAAAAAATGTTAGTTTTTTTCTTCAACTTTTTACTACTTTCAAAATGGAATACAACAAAGAATTTGACTTCGCTTAAAAAATTTCAACTTGGAATCAGTAACTGAGTTCAGTGTCATATTTTTAAAAAAATCTTTCAATAACGATTCAATTTCTTTTAAATAACGAAAATAGGGTCAAACTTTGAGTCTTTATAACTCGAAGCATTTTCAACCAATTTTTTCTAAATATTTTCTCCTGACCCTGACCTTACAACGTACTGGAGAGTTTATGCGCTATTTCGGGGACCCGGCACCCCCGTATATGTTAGCGGAACTAAAAATAACTAAACGCACGACGCTGCACCACTTGCAAGCTAGTAGTTAGCAACGTTAGCAACCAATTCGAGCGTCAAAATGTTTGTGGCCAATCACAGCGTAAAAACTTTCCATTAAGAATGGAGTTTGATTGTTTGAATAAGGCATTGCAGAATCAACTCCAGCGGGCTCGTTCCTTGACAGAAATTTACAATTCATTGTCAAGTCTTCCACAAGTTTCTATTTTTTGCTCTGCTCTTAAGCCTAGTCTACAATATGGTCTCTAGTTGCAAGTTGCAAGTCTCTAGTCGCAAGAGTTGGTCTAGAACCAACTTTCACTGCGACTAGCGACTGCAATTCCAACCTCACTTCCACCTTGCGACTTGCAACTTGCAACTAAAGACCATATTGTAGACTAGGCTTTACTTACCCTGGCGTCATTGATTCCAGTAAGTTTAGTCTTGGGTCGTTCCAACACGAGGAACGCAGCCAAGTTGGCAGTGTACGATGCCACAATGATCATGGCGAAACCGGCCCATACCATTCCCAAAACCCTCGCAGAGAAACTTCGCGGTGTGCCCTCGCCGATTCCGCTGTTGAGCAACACACCCCACGCGAACCAAATGGCGCTGGACAAGTTCAGCGCGTCTTCTTCGGTTCCATCCGTGTTGGCGAGCTTGAACCTGCCGAAAGGCGAGAAACGATCCAGCAAGTACAAAACCAGAGCCACGACATGTACCGAAACCATCACGAGGATCCAAAGAGTGTTGCTGAACGGCTGCAAGAAAGACACCAGCGTCGACGAACGTGACGGTTTCTTCTCGAGTATGGTGATGCCTTGGTACTTGAACGGTTTGCTGAATTCGATGAATTCCGCTCGTTCCGGGTTGATGGTGAGCGGTGCCACGATCATGTCCGCTCGTTCTCCGACCAGTTCGCCGATCAGACCGGTCCATTCCTTCTTGCCGCTTCCGGAAGTGTTTCTTATTATGTAATTTCCGAATTGACCGTCGGGGGATAGTGCCAAGCTGTAGGTGAAGTTGATTTTCTTCGACAGTTCTTTGAGGAGGTCCATGCAATAACCTTTGCAGCAGTAACTGCCAGTCACTGGAAATACAAAGGATAATCTTGAGAAAGTATGTGCTTGAGGTGCAGGTGTTCATCGTGAAACTCCCCCCCCCCCTCTCCCTCCCTCTATTTGCTTATCAACAATTTTTGTATTTTTTTCAAAAATGTGTAGGTAGTACCTACAATTTCAAGCTGAACAATATACTCGAATCTAGAGAAACAAACAACTCACTGTCTTGTGTTGAATTGAAGTGTGGACAAGGAATTTCTTCTTGGGTGCAGAAGTCCTGGGGTTCTGACAATTTTCTAACGTATACAAATGGTTTTTCTTCGATTGTCAACACTTTTAAATGCGTTGGTATCATGAAACCTTCGGGCTTAACGTTCTGCCGACCAGGCCACAGGATGGCCTTTTCTTCTACACTCAAGTGCATCTTATTGCTTTTCTGAAAAAAGAAACTGTTTTAAAATACTAGTACTTATAAAATCAGGTTGCTCGCCCGCATTGGGGCACAAGAATACTGGAGAACATCTGAATGAGGGTTGGTAGACTGATGTTTGTTTTCAGATGGAAATTATTACAGTTCAGGTCTTTATTTTCTGGCCACAAAACAGTGCAAGCGAATTGTATCTATAAACACGAGATTTTCGAGAATAGCAACTAATTTTAACATCGTACACTAACACATAAGATTAACGGCCTTATTCACCATTCGAGAGTTTAACAGTATGTTATCTGAAGTCAGCGATAACGGTAGGTAACTGTTTATGGTGAATACGACAGGTACGATATAATAGATGGTCAGATTTCAACTGTTTGTCAAGTTCATAAATGACGTTGGTGAAAACGGCTGTAAGGAAACACTTTTTTGAAGTTGCCTCACCAACACCGATCGGCAGACTTCATCGGAATCTTACAGGAAGCAAGCAGGAGGACCATTTTCAAAGTTGCAGATTCATGATCTTCTGCATTACAGAGTGGCGTGGCTCAGAATGCACATGTACCAAATTCAAATTCGCAAGATTTTCAGTTGAATTCTTGAGATTACCCTATAATAGGCGCTATAAGCTGGCAGCACGCTTCGCTAGGTTAGAATGATTGATTCAAACTCCTTGTAGTTCTTCTGTACCGAAATAATGTCGAAATCGTCATCATTGTGAAGAGATGGTACTTTGTTCAAAACCTTGAAAAAAAGGCCACAAGGCCAAAGACGATTCAAGTTTGAGGCAAGTGGGTTTTTCTTACCGTAAATGAGGTCGTCCAGTTGTAAATTGCTCAAAACGTTTCTTTCCCTGCTCTTTGCAACCTTTCATCGTTGGGGAACATGCATATAAACTGATCCAGATTCTGAGGGCACGAACCGGTGATGTGGCTCTGACCGTATACCTACACTGGGAAAAAACTGCCTCGCAACACGTCGCAGAAAAGGGCTTAGACCATGAAATGAAGACTTTCTGGGTGGATTTTATTAACTTTGTTGGTAAGTAGAAAAATGGATCCACGTTTAGACTTGTGTTCAAAAGAAGATTGCTTATATTCTAAAACTTCCTTGAAATGTGTGTTAAAAATCGATGCCTTCCGAGCCGTTTCGAGTAAAAGAAGAGAATATCTTGGATTTTCAACAGTAAGAATGGATGATTTTGGGCTATCAAAAACGTATGTTGTATTTATCTCACAAAAGAATTCTTTCTCGCCATTTTTTGCATGAGAGGGTAATGAGAGGCTGAGGGAGGAAGCGGTAATAGGGGAGCTAGAGCTCAAAAGATGGAGTAAGTGGGTATCAAAGACTCCAGTGAGTCTTTCCATGCCACCGAAAATGTTTGTAAATAGTCAAAAAGGTTGCAAACATCTGGTAAACAGTTTACAAGAAAAATCCACTTGATTCAAACCTGAATCACCCTTGGATCATCTTGTGGCCTTTTTTTTGCAAGCTTTAGAACAAAGCACTGCCTCTTCAGAATCAGTGACGAAATCGACCTATTTTCGGTCGAGGATTGCACATGCACAAGGAGTCTGAATCGATAATTCGAACCTATCGAAGCGTGCTTGACCTTATGATGGCTAATGGGCCATCTCAAAAGTTCAAACAAAAATCTTGCGCAGTCGATTTTGGTACCTACGTATATTCGTACATGGGTATGCATCGTAATAAGTCATGTCACTCTGTACCCCCTTGATTGCTTACTCTAAAAATCCGATTTTGACAGGAAGAAGCGACAGGTTGTGAACTGAAACGGATTAACTTTTTACACACTTCCATAATCTGACTCTCGGTTGTCCGGCATTGACCTAGAATTCACCAGAAAAAATGCTCAACTAGCTATTTCATGACCTTTTTTTTTGTGTGCAACAGGGGGTGACTTTTTTGTAACCTGTAATCTAGCATTAAAAGTGCTACTTTTGATAGTAGTCGGATATAGAAGAATTTTTGGACCTATTTATATAACCTCAATAGGTACTCACTCTGTTGAAGAAATACCTGCCAACCGTCACTTGCTTCCTTTTCCGTTGGATGTTGACTATGTTATACTCGGCATTGATTCGATCACCTTGGTCATCAAAAGCAACTTTCCCAGTTTCTCCATTCAAAAGTACTTGCTTCCGGATAAAATCAAAAAGCTCGCGCCCAGTTTCCCAGATGGATCCGGAATCGTCGCAGTCCTTTGGTGCTTCCGTGATTTCCTTTGTTTGGTTCATGTCGCGCAGTGCCGAAGCCAGGACATATCTGCAATAAACGCCTTCTTCAGTTTTTGTAGTTCATCTTGTGTTCAAAAAGCATTTACATGCTGTCTTTTATGTGAGCTTTTTCGTTTGTGGCGTTCACCAGCCGCAGACCCATGATCCCTTCCGGGGCATTTTCTGCTTCTAGAGCTTGTTCCGTGACTATCCAAGCATAACCGGCACTGGTCATGTTGAATTCTACTGCGTCCCGAAATATAATTTTGGCATCTGCTTTGCTAAAATACAAAATAGGGTCGCCTTTAGGGACCATTCAAGAGATTTCAGATGAGGTCTCACCTAGCATACACCAAGTAAACTCTTGCTTGAGCATTTTTCAGTTCGTCTAGTTGTTCCCTGAAATTATCTAACCCGGCTTCGAATTCAATTATTGATTCTACCTGTGAATTTCCAGCAAAAGAAACTGTATGAATGAAAACGAAAAAACACCTATGTATTTACTTGTACTTTGATTTCCACGTCGTCCTCCAAGTTCTGCGATGTAGTCTGGAATCGCCCCAAAAGTGCTCGACCGTCAGAATCGGAGCTGTGAATGAATATTACTTTTTTGTAATTGAAATGCTTGAGCATTTCAACCCAGACGTCAGCTTGATGAGAATAGGGCGGCACCGTTCGCAAGAACGATACATGAATGTTCTACAAAAAAAGTTTGTACTTTCCAACGTAAAGTACAAATACAATTGGCTTACTTTATCAGAGAAAGCGGAGTCTCTGGATGAAATACCTATAACTGGGATGTGATAAAATCCGCTAGTATAAGATACAGCAGCGGGAGATAGATCTCCGGTCAAAGGATGCGAAACTACTACAGCGTATACCTATAAAGAAAGCAAAGAAAAATACATATACATATAAAGAAGCTTATAGCTGATACGAAACGTACTCGACTAGATATTAAATCTTTGCAGACGTTAAGGGCTGTCCTAATGGGATTTGGATCCATCAAAATAGCCGTGTGGTAATACGTAACGCCTTTCGGTACAAATTGAGAATCAAAGTTTAAATGCTGAAATAAATAAGTCGATTACCAAAAAGAATTTTGCTCAAATTCAAATGAAACTTACAGCAATAGTTTCTTTGAAATAGTATTCACTATCATTGCTGCTTAACACGCCTCCGATGTTGAAGACAGTGGGGTTTGCCGAAGACCACAGGTCTCCGTTGATTAGTAACACGTCTACTGTGATCAACAAACAGTAAAAACACCACTGCATGTTGACGAGTTACTGCACGATTCGCACCTTGCTACGTCCCATTTAAGACTGTTTTGGTTTTCCAAGTTTCTCTCGCGCAAAACCGCGCCCGTTTCCATGGGAACGCTCTCCAGACCAGAATCCAGATGATATTGATTGGAAAAGTTCACTGATGGAAATCTATGTGTGTGACCCACCTTGACATGTTCTTCATATCCTGTTGTATGTTTCTATTATATCCTGTCCTCTCGTTCGGATGCTGAACTTGCAACAAAAATATTTCAAGGTGCAAATGCAATGCAAATAATATACCGAGCTTTTGTTGCAAATTGAAGGTTGCGAAGGATGCAAATTCTTTTGTCATTCCATTGTTTATCAAGAATTTTTTTCTACAACCTTTATCGAATATATTATCTAGATACATGAGTGAATTTTCATCCCGACCGCGACCCGCCAAGGAAGGAAAAAAGCTCGGAAAAAGTATTGTTGAAGTATTGTGGCTTTCTATTTCTATTTTCTTTCGGCATCAACTTTCGGAATTCACCATTCAGTCAACATGTCAAGATACCATGTGGTAATCAAAAGAACTAGATAATAGCTCTCAGCTATCAACCATAGATCATAAAAACATAAAAACTTAGAAAATCGATCATGGTGATGTTAGTGTGTGTAACTACAGGTGTGTAGGTACTATAAGGACAAATTGACTTTAGAAAGATATGAAGGTAATAACTTTTGATTCTGATTCTTGTCCATTTGGATTTAGTAATGAAGGATTTTCTCTTGGGGTAGATTTTTGGACACAAATAAGTAAAAACTCTAGGTATTTGCCGACGTTTCGATTTAATTAAAATCTTTTTCAAGGCTCATGACCTATTTACTTTAAATAATTATTGAATGAATTATAACTGACATTCTTGTGCAGTAAACTGCTTAACCAGTCAGCCAGAAATCGAAACGTCGGCAAATACCTAGAGTTTTTACTTATTGGTGTCCAAAAATCTACCCCAAGAGAAAATCCTTCATTACGGTAATAACTTTACTGAGTAATATAGCATTTGGAAGTTATCCGATATATTTGAAACTCATCATTATTATGAAATATGGGGGTGGTCATTCAGAATATTCACTTTTCCACTTCGTATCTCTGCCGTTCTGGCCGTAATTTTGTGAAGATGGCGCTCAAAATTTGAAATTCACATTTAATTCGCCTTACAATTTTTGAATGTAGGTATATGAAAATGGAAACCCAATCAATTCTCTAAAATTTGACATCTGAACCACTTACGTGCGACTTACGGTTCTTAAAGCTATACATTTTCAAAGTCAATTTGCCCTTAAAGTTCACCCTGTAGTTGCATAACAACCATCACCATTATTGATTCTCTGAATAACAATTATGATCTGTGGTTGCAAATTAATCGGTATTTATTGTCAATTTTGACTGCCACGTTGAGCTGGGGTCAACTTAACATGCTGATTGAATGCCAAAAGTCTTGTCAGGGAGTTATATGTAGAAGACATAACTCAAGAACCGGAAGTAGTACATAGTTGATTGAATGCCAAATTGTAGCCAATCCACCTTTCCCATGGAAGAAATTACTTATGCGTATACCTGTGGTGAGCGCAGATTTCCGCTACTCCCGCTAGTATAGGTACATTCGGCTACTACAGACCGCCAATTGTATCCTCACAGGTATGCGTGATGTTCTCATGGGAAAGGTGGATTGAATGAGTTTTCATTCGCATGTAAACGTTCCAACCTCACGTCGACTGAAATGAAAATATTGACCATACAAAATCTCACAACAAACAACAAACTCTTTTTCGGGCACCATGTCTTCTATATGACAGCTGTAGCGGCAGAGATACAAATTGAAGAAGTAGAAATTTGGAAAGGGCACCTCAAAATCTATAAGAATGCCAAGTTGTTTAAAAAATATCGGATATGCTGAAAAAAAACCGCCGTATTTTAGCATACCTTATGAAGACAATTATTTTGACAGTTTCCTGGTAGGTGCGTATTTTTGAAATCAAGGTATGAACTGATGAGCTGATGAGAGAGTTAATTTGTCTACAAAATGACAGAGTAGGTATTGAAATCTGTCGAAAAATTAACAAGGTATAGCGAGAGTACAGCCCCTTTCTTATCACGAGACGGAGCCCATATAGGCACCTCCACCATATTTGCCTGCAGCAGATGTAAGTGTTCCTGTTCCACCATAATTTTTCATGATCCTTGAAGAAGGTATAGGATTCCAGCTCCATATAGCTATTTTTTGGAGAAAACCGGAAATTTTCGAGGACGGCGCTC
The DNA here is from genome assembly GCA_949128115.1 of Anaspis maculata. Taxonomy (NCBI): domain Eukaryota; kingdom Metazoa; phylum Arthropoda; class Insecta; order Coleoptera; family Scraptiidae; genus Anaspis; species Anaspis maculata. The sequence continues at coordinate 64,080,977 of OX421961.1, read as the reverse complement.
TTTGATTGGTCCTAAAAATAGCCAAGCTTTAAAATTTTCGGGAATTTTAGTATCTTAGGGCTCGATACCAAGTTGCAGGCGCAAAGTTTGGGATGGCGTAACTCGCCAAATACAGCGGTCTGATTGGTTGGTATCCGCCATTGCTATGGTAACCGCACTTACGGCGGTCTCAGCCTCAACTTGGTATCGAGCCGTTACTCTACACTGAATTCTGCATTGATTCACCAAATTTCGTCAACTTACGAATTTATTTCGGGTTCAAACTTATTTTGACTGGACTACAATAAATGTGGAAGATTGTTGCGATATTCGCTGGAGACTTCGATTAGAGGATAATACATGGATCATACACAAACGCCGAAACACCCGTACAATTGGCGGAGGAGCCGTTCGATGCTAGAGAGAACGTTGCGTGGCGGCAATCAATCAGAAGGCTGAAGGTCCCTTTGCCATGGTAACTTCTTCGTAAGCAAGATTGCTTGCAAACAATATGAACAGAATAGGGCTGAATGCCTGTGTAGCCATAATTTCTCAAGTCTACAGATGGTCCGGCTTACACGTCATCAATTTTGGGAGGTGATTAATCGAAAGTAAAGGGGACTTTCCCCAGAAAATAGATTTCGTAAGTGCCTAATAACAGAGATGAAGAATAGCAGCCAGCTCTTCAAAGGTGGAAATCGAGGTGGAAATTAATCGTTCTTTTCGTATAACTTTTGAATCATCTAACCGATTCCCAAGCTCACTAAAATAAGTTTCTATCGATCAATAATAACGCGTTTCATCAAACATTTTTATTTCCAACTTCGAAAGGTATTTTTTCTATTTTGCGTTCATAGGAAAGTCATTTTGATACGCAAATGACGTCATTCGCGTTTCGTAAGAGGCTCTCATTTCGATACGCGTTTTTTTAATCCCAAATGTTGGCAATATGAGCGGGCATGACATCGACATGACAGACTCACTGACTGAAGGCACAGCTTAGGTGACATCACTTCGCAGCAGAGGTTTATTTGAGAAAAATCCGGCTCATTTCTGATGATACACTGTGTTTTTACCATCAAGAGCAATTCCCAACAATTCTGTTGGCAGAAGCACATATTTTACTTTTTTTTTATAAAAAAAAAAGCATGGAATAGTTGCAAAAAAGAAAAAATTGTATACATATAACACACGTTTTATAATAGCCGTATTACACTACACAATTTCTTGTACAATCTGCCAAAATAGTGTCAAAAAACAATGAACTTGATTGTTGATTTGACAGATTGTACAAGAAGTTGTACAAGAAATTGTGTAGTGTAATACAGCCATAACACCTATTGTCACACTCGTCAAATGAATCGTTCATAGCCGCATCCACATAGGATTAGTGCAGTTGTACTGCAGGGGGACTGCGTAGGTAATAAACCAATCTTACCACGAGCGTTCACATAAAATTAGTGCGGATCTAGCAACTTGACAATCTTGACATGTGAGCTGCCGACCTGACGCAACAACCGTCAAACGGCTCTTTCTTGTTAACGTCTAAAATTTGGCATTCGCATCTCACAGCAGCAGATTCGCATTAGAATTAATTCACACGTTTCAAAAATACGGGCTCTGATCTGTTTCATAGAGTTGAGGAGCTGTTTTAAATTGATGCATATTACGAGGACTGATCTAGCGTTTCTAGACACCTACTACGTATAGTTACATATTTATTCAGGTAGTGCTTTTGGACGTAAAAATTTCTGATATTTAAGAAGTACAACATCAACTTTATTTGTTTATAAAAATATATTTGCGTACAAGAATTCAATTTAAAGATAATTACTGATATAAAATATATGTTTTCTCAACAAGTGCGGAAAGAAGTACTTTTCTGCAAGAGTTAGGAACGACATTTCTCATTCAAGCGTGTGTATGGAAGTACAAAATGAATATAGAAAGGCGAACATGATTTAAACATAGTTGAGCGGAAGTTTGAAATTTCGATAAAATTTTACTTCCCCGCGCGCATTTACTTTCCGCACTCATTTGCGAGCGGGTAGCAAATGCATGCGGAAAAGTGGAACTTTCAGTACTTTCCGCACGCTCACATGAAAATAAATTGACCAAAATGAAATAGGTATCAAGTAATGGGCAAGTCAGGAATCACGTTGAATTATCCCCAAGGATTGATGTGCACGAATTTGGGAGCCGCTATCCAAGAAGTTACATGTGGGGAGCCGTGGATGCTATCAGCGGACGCTGCTACGGCTGCAGAAGTGGCCGACAGACTTCCTTGTTTTCTGGCCGCGTACTCTTGAAGGCTTGCCGTATTTGAATGCTGCAAGGCGGAAATCTTCCTCGCTGCATCGTCTAAAAACCAGAAACAGTACATTGCCTGAACATGTTGAAATAACAAATCTAAAATTTACCAGTCCTTTGAATTTCTGCTTCAGCAGCCGAAGCTGATTTGTGGATGATGGCTGCCGCGTGGCCTTCTTTGGCCGAAGCAATTTTCTGCAGATTTGCAACATCAGCTTTGGCATGGGCCAGCCGCTGCTGGGCCTGTACAAGGCTTGTGGCGGCAGATTTGGCTTCTTGTTGTTGAACAGCTGCAGCGGCTTCGGCTTTCTGCAGTGCCAATGAAGCTTGAGTTTGCTTGTGGGTGGCGATGTGTTGCTGGTGCAGGACTGCTTCTTTTGCTTCTTGCACTCGGTGTTGAGCAGCCATCACTGCGGAAGACGCTTCCTTGGCGGCTTGAATGGCCGAAGCAATGTCTGCAGGCGATGGGATGTAGATTTTTTGCAGCACCAGAGGTCTGTTGTTGTAGTACGAATCCACTTCTTGGTCGTATCCGTTGTAGTTACCGACGTCGAAAACACCTCGCTTTTCCGTGGAAGCGTCACAACCAAAGGCGATCAGAGCTAGTAAAACGAGCTGAAAGAAAATCCTCAACAATATACAAAGTTCAATAATTGAAAGAATGAAGGTTTTACTTGTTTGGAGATCATCTTGGATGTGTTGTTGTTCAGTGAATACTGAATAACCCCAGCAAAAACTGTTTTATATAGGTATTTTAGAGAAAAAATCTCGAACTAAATATTACAACATAATAACTATGCGACAGGGCTAGGATATATTGGAAGAGTAAATTATTTCCGTATTTATTTAGGACCTTTTACCTTTACGATAGTCGTAATTATGGACTTTCAACAATCAATTTTCTTTTGATTTCTTGAGATCAAACATCAGAAGACAAAGTATACTGTCGTCGTAAAATTTAGAAGGTAAATATTTGTGAGTTCATTCCAGAGTTTTAAATATGACTGAAATGTTAACACCATAACGCCGTGCAGTTCGTCCTGAAACGTTCGCTCGCTAATAAATTGGATTTCATCCTTCCCAGGTATATATAATTAAAGGTTAGATGGGTAGGTACCGGTACTTGTAATGTGTATAATTCAGATCTTATTTTATTAGGTTTTTCTATACGAAGAGTGGTGATGTTGATTAATTTACTAACAATTGCTCTACTGTGTAATAAAATAAATTGCTATTGTTATCCACTAGTCCTGCAGTGAACGGGAATAAGAAGCTCAACGAAAATGAATAGGTAGGCACAGTTTGGGTTCTGTCTTCATACGTATCCTGAATTCTTTATCGATGTTTGTAACTAAATGTTTGAAATGGTTGCAGTTCTCGGAACTCTACCTGCCTAAAGTAGGTACACCTACCTAAGTACACAGCATAATTTATTATTAGTTTATTCTCACAGTGCACCTTTTTTCTCTCACCACCAAGTGCATCATTACTACATTCCTTTAAATTGACATTCATTGAAGCGCTAAGAAAACCAATCAGTGTGACCGAATGTGATAGATCGGTGTCATTACCGTAATCGATTTGCTTATCGGATTATGCCAAAATAAAAGCTATTGTCCTGTCTTATTTAGTTTTCTCTTCCAGTTACAAAAAAAACTAATACATTATAATCAGACATTTTATTATATATCTGAACATTCTGCGGTTTTCACTTTTTTTCAATATTGACAAACTATAAATACGAAAACAATATCTGTTACCGTTCAGTTTTCTTTGTAGTAATATCAGGCAAACTCAAGGAAGTACTGCCACCATGAATTTAGTTGTGAGTAAAACAGGTGTTTTTGTTTTCAAAATATCTCATACCCACTGACAATGTTACAGCTTTTCTTATTTCTAATACCGTACATAGTGGCAATCCAAACGCAGAATGGCACAGGAGAGGCGAAGAACGTGACCAAAAGGACTGCATCGAATCAAATTCGGAATCCTGGAGAAAACAGACCGATTTTCATTTATGACGATAATGCAGCGAGCCCTGATACTCTGACGGGGTTTTATGCTCCGATTGCTATAAAACCTTTCGATGTTGAGTCTCCCAAACAAGTTGCCGCCCAACAAGTCTTGTACGAGTTTCAGCAAACGCCAACGAACGCAGTTTCAAATGTTCACGTCAATCAGTTCTTACAACCGCTCGCTCAACAGCAAACAGGAAAGCAAGAGAGTAGTTCAGACTTTACTCCAATTACCAATCCTCAAGAGCCTTTGTACCAACAAACTCAACAGGTGCCGACAAATCGGGTGCCGAATCAATATGGAAGTCAACCCATCGCTTCTCCAGTACACCACAGCGCTTTCGTCCGTCACGGCCAGAATCTCGCTCAAGTTAATTTCCAACCTTTGGGCGGTACTATACCCCATCACATCCAAACGCAACAATACATCCCTGGGAAATACTTGTACGTCAATGGTAAAATCATCCACCAGCCTGGATACAACCAGCAGTACCAACAACCTCATCAACAGTATCAACAATTTCCGGCAAACCCATCATTGCAGAAGCCCTATTACAACCCCAAATACTTGCCGCAGAAGTTGATGCCTCCGCCACCACCGCAAAGATTTCATCCACCTCAGCGCCACCAAATTCAGCAAATCACAAAACCGATATCGCCACCGGAAGTGACTGAAGAACAAAACGAGGATGAGCCAGAAGATGAAAGCGCTCCAGTCAGAGAAAGAGACGAAGCCGAAGAAAGTGAAGACGATGACAACAAGGAAAGATACGAAGAAGCAGACGATGACGACGAAGAAAAAGAAGGCTACTTCGGAAGATATACGTTTGACGAGGATGAAGACGACAGGCACAAAGACGAAGAGAAAGACAGATATCGTGAAGAAAGCGAAGAGGACGACAGCGATCGCGGCTCGTCGAGGTATTCCCCGAAAAGGTACCAATACAACAAAAAATCAAAACCGCAAAAACACCATAAAAGCGACAAGTACGCATACAGTGAAAGCTACAGCACCAACAGTCGATACGGGGACGAGAAGCCAAAAAAACGCATCGGAAAAAAAGGATCGTCGTCCCCGAAAACTCACTATAAGGCATACAAATTTTCCAAAAACAATCACGGCAAGCCACGCTACGAGAAGATAGAAGGTAAATTCTCCGAGAACATTCCAGTGGTCCAGAAACAAAAGATTTTGCAGGAAAAATGGTACGTAACATCGAAATCGTCTGACGAACTTCACTGAAACCTGTGATCTTTATCCGCGTGTTGGATAAAAACTTGTTATGTACATATTAGGAATAAGCTAAGACACAACTTGTTATCATATTTTCAACGTTTTGTACCTTTTTCATTGCAATATACTTGTTAATAAATTGATATACTTGGCTTTTTATTCTAGTAACGACCGCATGGCTTTTCTTGTGGTTAAAATTCAACGTGATTCGGAAACAAATAATTATTACAGCTAGGTACTACTCTTACTTTCGTTCATGTGATTTCTCTGATGAAGTAAAGTAAAAGTAGCATCGTTGCGGGAGGCAAAAATACGGTACATATTGAGAGCAACATTGTTTGCAGTGTTATTTCCTGTTCCAGAAAGAAAAAAACAAAAAATATATTTCAGAAATTTTATTACACAATTTTAATACAGTTATAAAAAGTAAATATATGGAAACGAAATATTAAAACATAATGCCAGTTCAGTCTTTCTGGAATATATTACTAAATAGCAATAAAACATACTTAATACAGTTTAACAAAATTTAAACGGGGTCACATACCCGATTTGGTCGCCATCAAAATACATTAAAATATCAATGTAGTCCTTACAATTATGGCTCTACGTTTAGTATCACTCTTACTCTTACCATTGTAAATCGTTGAAGCTACAACTTTATTTTTTCTTCGAAAGAATAACAACTTTTTCAAAAAATCAATAAATAAATAATAAAACAAGAACTATGCAAAATTAATTGTTTTAGTTAACCATGAACATCAAGTAAATTTCAACAGTAATACCATGTAATACCAACAATCAAGAATGCAATAAACTAAAACAACTAACGCTTCGAACGGTAGGTACGATGAGTTCCAAAAAAAGTCAACATTTTACCTCTTTTTCTACGTTATGGTATAGGAGCACTTCACTCAAAAACCAGAACTTCAAGCAACCAAGGCTTCAAATTTCAACCACTGACGTCTTTTCTAATAATACCACAATTTTTTTTTGTAGCTCTTTGATATTTTTCATAAGTTAGATTGGATCGAGGATTGGATGATGCTATTTATGATAATGAAACCGAAATCAGTCGCAGTTCATATGCTAAGGCCCATAAAAACGCACCTAAAGACACATTATTAACGCTTCCTAACTGCTTAGACTGCTTAGAGATATGTTAGAGGAGCGTCAAAAGCGATAATGAACGAACTAGCGTTAAAGACGCGTCTTTAAAATCGGTTTCAAGATAAAAGCGAGTCCTATAGTGAAAACATTGCAATGGATATTTTCACCATTTCCACTTTTCAATTGATTCAGAATATCTAGTATTTAAACTGTGGTATTTAGGTACCTACTTTCGGGAGAAAAAACCACTTAACGCAGAATTTTCCAAATTTGATTGAAAATGATATTGAAAAAATACTAGCATCATTAGGCACTTCGACGGTAAAAACATTGTAAAGGTCCTTACCATTAATCTAATTAGACTATTTTGAACTGTATAGTCCCTTACAATTATTTTCCTCATATTCAATCGGAGTAGTTTATTGGTATAAAAACATGGTAAAGGTCGATACAATGTTCTTGCTTTGACATTTTTCACGATTCTTGCATTGCAATTATAACGTATGGTTCGAAAGTTTTGGGAAATTGTTTAAAGCTAATAGCTTTTTCTGAATAGTCTTTATTTTTCAACTTGATACTACAAAAATCACGTCATATACAACAATAACAAATTCTTATTCAACATAATATTGATAATGGACCATTATCTTCGATGGATTTCAATTTTCTTCTGCCATGTTCCATAATTCTCCGGGATCAATTTCTCCAATGCGAAGTTCTCTAATGTTATTGAAAAATGAGACGCCGTAATTGGTCTTTATTTGCAGATTCCCATCCCTTGTCGTATACTATCCTGCTCAATACTTCCCAAAAATTTTAAAATGGTCGAGCTTGCGGTACATTGGGAGGCAGGAGCTCAGAGAAATCAATCCTGTTGTTGTCCAGAGAATGATCGAACATGGCAGAAGAAAACTGAGAGCCACCAATGGCCCATGGTTTTGTTCTTCAATATGTTGAATATGAATTTGGTATTGTTATAGATGATGCTAGTTTTTGCAATATCAAGTTACAAAATTGAAACTATCCAAAAAAAAATGCCCAAAACTTTCGTACCATACGTTACTTACAATACTTTTGCACCAAAATCTCTAACACGCTGGAGGCCTACAATGATCTTATTAGAAATATATCGATGCGATTTAAGAATTCAATTTCCGATGGCGTGAACTTCTGGCGTTTTTACTTGATCTTGAAATTTAATTTTTCTCTTAATCATACATCAAGGTCCAAACCTGTTGTCAAATTTAACCACAAAGAAAAAATCGATCAATGAATCAGAAATCGTACACACTCCAATAACAAAAATTGTAAAAGCTCTAATCATTTTTTTTACACAAATTTCACTCCCAACTCTCAGGCGTAGATTTGAATTGATCGTAACATCCTTTACAATTCACAATTGAATATATTTCCCATGTAAAGGCATTGTAAAGACATTTTACAATGTTGTTATGAAATTTTTTCGTGTCAAGGAAGTATTGGCGATTTCAAAAATCTAGACGCGCTCTGGTGCCGTTTGTGCGGACTAAAACTATGAGTAAATCGGCTCTGATCTAGAAAGCTCTAACGTCCATCTGACATTTTTGAATTTGTTCTGCTGTCATCCCTGCTGCTGTCTGCGCGTTGTCTCATTGACTTCGCGTGATTCAGAAACGGCCAAAAGAAGGACTTATACACCACTTGCACTGTCTTTAGTAGTAAATCAAGAAAAAGCCAGGTAGGTCTGTCATTTTTATCAATTACCTAGGAAAGACGCATCATAAGTGCATATCATCACAATCATAAACGCTTTCGGCGTGGTTTCGCAAACCATGTGCCGTGAAAGGGCATGAAGAACTGTTCTGAGCATCAGAAAGCCAGCAATAACAAGCATGAGGGCTTGTTCGCTACCTTTTAAACCTAGCGATAATTTTTCGACAGGTAAGTCTCGCTAGCTAGTTCTAATTTCTAATAACATCAGTAGTCCTCTTCCAAATACCACGGCCCGTTAGGCTAAGAAGAAAACACAACGAAGACAGGTTGCCTGTCTGGGCCGACGAAGTCTCGGCGGGGTCCTGGTCAAAGTGCAGGCGCTCACTGTTTGTCCAAGAGAAGATTATCAGCACTGGGTACTGGAAACTGGCAACCTGCCTCCACTGTTTTCAGCCTTAGGCCAGAGTCAGCGCGCCTTGAAATTCTGTTAGAGGAATCCATACGTGTGAATGCTGGCATCAACATTCGAAATACCCACCAAAGAAACGCACAGACTCTTTTAAATTCACAATTACAAAGGATATTACGGAGTGCGAGGTCGGTGACAGATATTTGAATTCTGATGAGACAGCACTGTCACTGATGACACTGACACCGACAAAAGTTACTTGTAGTCCTCCATTTTGTTTCCTGCGACGACAGCGCACCATCGGTAGTTAAAATCGCGAATAGTAAGTTCACTTGTACTGTGACTCTAGTTGGCTAGGCAAATTTTCTGCTTTAGCATTGTAGGCTTGCCGCCTTTTTACCTGGTGTGAAACTGACTTCTCTAGAAGTGAAGTTATTTCTTCTTATCAAATCGATATTAAAATCTTGGAAAACTGACCTTGTCATGCGTGGAAATGCGACTAGAGGGGCGCAGAGCTGTTGTATTACCATCATTCAGACACCAGAACCCTACGGGGCCGCCTTCAATCAAAGTCATCTTGACGGCGGCCATTCAAGGCCGACAAAAACTCGTTACGCCATGGTTCAAAACGAAAGCAGATTGGAAACTGAAGGTACTCACATGAATTTCGGTCTAATAAGCAACTTTGAGCGGCTGGGTTTTTTGAAATTCGGTTTATTAAACTTTTTACACGTAAATCCTGCTGCAACAGCAGACCTGCTGGGATGTTCCTTGTCCTGCCAATAGTTCTTCATGGTTCGGCGTGTCTTTTCGACTGGAAGAGGTGAAAGGATTGACGATTCCATGAGACCCCTTTTTTTGGACGAAGGGCTAGTATTTTTTTAGTTTGAATCATCGTAAAGTTGAACCGACTTCGAGTGGTTAGAAATCTTTTTGACACCTGTCAAATGTCAAAGCTGCTTTGATTTATTTCTTCATTGGCAAAAATTAAAAACAGGTCGAAAAATTACTACATTTTCCAATAAAATGGAAAAAAAGCTTCAGACATCACGTCTATCTGCAGAGGAAATGCGTAAAAAATGTGTTCAAAAAATGGTCCGAACGACTTCGTATCTCTTCGTGAATTATTGTACCAAATGAAGCCAGAGCAGCCAACCGCAAAGTTTTGGGGATTTTCTGTATTTCAGATTTGGAAACTTGAAAACAAAATCTCACAGCCGACTAGAATCACGGTACAAGTGAACGTACTATACCATTACGGACAAAAAAAAGTAGGACAGAGCCTGTCACGGAGTGTACCAAATTTGGCCTTGTGTCACAATGACACCAGGGCGAAATCAGTACACTCCCTGTCAGTCTCTGTCCCACTTTTTTTCGTCCGTAATAGTATTTACTTATGTTGTGTATCTAATAGCTAGGATTCTTTTCTGGGCTCAGCGTTGTGCGAAATTTAAGGTTTTGTTCAAAATGATTAAAATGAGTAGTGAGCACCTTGGGGAGAGCTTAATTTCAAGAACCCGTGCAGCGGCGCAAGTAGCCACGTGATTCCTTTCAGCCAATGCCAATGGCCAGAGCATATCGATGGCTTGCGTCTGTGACGCAGCTTATCGCGGGTTGCAAGTCGGACTTTAAAAATAAATAATAATAATAATAATAATAATAATAATAAAGGTTTTTATGCTCGTCAACTTGGAGCCATGGAAAAAAATTGTCTATTTTCTTGCTAAGTTTGCTTGCTAAAAGACGATCTGGCAGTGTTGACGTCTCCTGTGCAAGATGATGTCATAATATCGCTTGTCTTGAAAATTTCCCATAAAATATTTGAGAACCTTATTGGGAACTTGCTACAATATTTACAGCAAACCTTTGCCAAAAACATCAACTCCAAAACTTATTTCAAACATCAAAGGAACTTGTTGAAGCATATTTTAGGCCTCTTTTAACTTATAGATCAACTTTTCAATTTCGATCTTATGCTTACCAAAATCCACGAACCGACCAGCCATCCTTTTACAAGTTAGGAACTAGAACTAGGAGGAAATAGACGACTGACAATGTTCAAGATACAATTGCAGGAAAACAGCCTTATGTTAAATTCTTCATGCACTGTGGAGTGAAGACATGAACCAAACTGTCCCACCCGCAATCGGCTATTTCGCCTTTCCGGTGCGTGTTCCAGTCAAGCCCGTAAACGAATTCAGAATGGTGCTTGATCGTCTCCAACGCATCGCAGCCGTGCTTGTAATCCCAAACCCTGGTGGTGAAATCGTAGCTGACCGAGGCCAGCATGCTCGAGTGGTGCGGAGAAAACTGCACCCTTCTCACGGCATATTCGCATCCCTTCAGCTGGAACAACGGCTGCGTGTAGTTCCGTATGTCCCATCCGCGGATCAACCCGTCGGATCCGCTGGTCGCCAGAATGTTCTCGTCGTATTTGCACCAGTCACATGCCAGCACTTCGGCATCGTGAACTCGAAAAGAAGAAGTTGGAGTTTGCGGGTTCAACGTGTTCCAGAGCTTGAGCGTTCCGTCGCCGGAAACGGAAGCGAAGCAATTGGGGACGTGGGGCGAAAACATGGCGTTGTAGACGAGCTGCGTGTGACCGCAGAAGGTGGAAATGGAGTTGGTCCTGTTGGGATCCCATAGCTTGGTGGTGCAATCCCAGGATGCGCTCAATATCAACTGTTCTTGCCTAGTCCTCGACCAGTCCAACGAGTATACTTCCTTTTTGTGCTCCCAGAATTTCCGCGGAGGGGCGTTTGGCGCGTCCAAATTCCATAATTGCAGTCCACCATCACCGGAAGCTGTAACCACCTGACCTGGGTTGCACTCAGCCCAAACTACGTCGAAGAGGCCGTCGCTCCACTGGTAATTCTGGACTTCTATCAAGTTTCCTTCGGGTGTTATGTCTAGGATGAATAAAGTTCCACCACCAGCTAGTCCAAAATATTGACTAGTGGCCACCGCCAAACGGTTGCTGTTGAATGGTGAGAAACGCACACTGTAACCATGTCTATTTGGTGTTAAATACGTTGTTGCCATTACAAATTAAACAATAATTGCATATTTATAACAAATTTTCGATTCGCGATTTATTGATATTTGCTCAACTGACACTGACACTTGTTTGACAGGGCATTAACCTCACTTTTTGACGTTTCGCTCAGCAAGTTATGAGGTTATGTGAAATTTAATCGAAATCTGATTTATTATAACAATAATTACAAATCCATTCATTTTCAACCAAAATTTAAGCTATGTAAGATGAAGAAAGTGGAGGTTTCAACACGCTCGAATACGAAGAAGCGATAGAAGAATGAATCTGAAAAGTTTCTTCGACTCAAACTTACTACAGCGACAAATATGCCTAAAAAGAAGGCAGGAACGTGAGTTTTATTACGAAGAACTATAGATTGTGAATATTGTGATGCCCAGCTGATTTCTTAAATTTTGCATGTCAACAGAAAAAATCGCGAATGGGAAAAGGAACGAAGGGATCGTCTGAACGATGCATTCTCAAAGCTGTGCAAACTGCTACCATGCTACGATCCAGTCCTCAATCTATGCAAAATCGAAATCCTACGGAATTCGATATCGTTCATTGAAGAACTTCAAGAAAAAATTAAAACTTTAACTTCAGGAAATCCATCTGCGGAATCTGCCGGCAGCAGTAAAGGTAACTCTATTTTGGATTTTGTATCATTCATATTGTGCATTTTTAATCTGACTAAATGCTTTTTCTGCAGATGAATTACAAGAGCTACGAGATAGAATCAAAAGGCTGTTGAATAAAAACGAGCACCTCTGCAGTTTGTTACGGGAAGCTAAAATTAGCATTCCATCGGATTGTGCTATTTTCAAAAAAGTCCGCAGGCCCTTTCCATGGTCAAACAGGGTTTTACCAGAACAGGCCAAAGCATTGCAGAAGAATGAGAAGAGAAATCATGACAGTAAGTCAAATTTCTAATATCAAGTAAAATTATCAAGTACAAATTTTAAAATGCATATCATACAGGCTTGTTCATCCATCCATAATTAATTCTTACTATTTAGTTTTGTTGTAACTATTGTAAATAATGTAAATTCAAATAATGTAAGTGAATAACGATAGTGTGGTGCCCTCCAATCTGTCGCGCTGCGAGTTGCACCCCTCCTGTCCTTGCCCTCAACAAGGTCATTGGGCCTTATGATTATGAATAAAAATTAAGCAATTGCTTTTGCTTGAAATCTAGCTGCAAAAAACGGAGAAACATTTGGAAATGAGACTTTGAACCATTGTTATTATTTCAATCAGTTAATCAAATGTTCAATAAAACCTGGTAGTGGAAGCGGTACACCTCTAAAAACACATCGATACTGCATTTTGGAGTAGAGTAACGAGATTTTGCATGGGCGTACCTTAAACCAAAACAAGCGATTTGACCCGCAGCACTCCATATTTCGTCCCTTAGGGGGCCCATGGGGGCCCTCCAAATTTTCAAGATGCAGGAACTTTCACAAAACGATCATTCGAGTATCGTCATGTGTGCCATAAAAGAAGCTTACGGGTCTATTGAAAATGATTTCATCAATTGTCGTCGGTTCCGTTCCATTCCTCACACTTGAAAAAAAAAGCTTTGGCAGAGTAGGCCAGGCGGTAGGTCATTCTGGATAGAAAAAATTCCGACCAAAGCTTTTATGGTGTCAAACTCTTCGTAAGGTCAGTAGGTATCTACCACTGAGTTTCCGCCCAAAAACGAGTTGTGCTGATTCCTCCACATCTGCCCAAAGGTAAAAGATGTCTTAAGGTGCAAGAAGACCTGTTAAACCCCCGTACTGTTTCATTTTATTTGCCTCAATGCAAACGTACAACTCTAACGCAAACATTGGAAGCATTTGTCATCATCTCTGTGCCAGTCTTACTGTTGAAAAAAAAGATTTCTTTGTGCGGATCAGATAGATCACATATAATTGTTTTTCCACACAAGAAAACGATGGAGCAACATGTATTTTGGATGTTTCCTAATAACTTGTACTCACTGAGCCCACTTATGGCGTTACAATTTCAATAACAGCATTTTTGAAGAAGTTGCCTGCTAAGAAGTAAATAATTTTTACCCGCCTGTTCAGCAGGAGTTTTTTCAATTTTACCAAACACCGTTCTCGGAAATTTTATAGGAAATGACAAGCTGGAACTGTTTTCTAATGATTTTATTTCTGGCTTAACCGCGGCACGCTTTTTGGAAGTGTAGGAAACTGATTTCTTCCGAGCGGTTCTATTTTACCCGCGTGCGGCCATGCCTACTTGACATAGACCGGACTGATTACACAAGCTTGGAAATGTACTCTCTTCCAGCTTTGAAACACGACCATTAATGATAAAATAATGTATGATTTCCTCATAAATCAATGTACAAAGTTTCAATAATAATGGTCGCGTTTTAAAGCTGAAAAAGAGTACATTTCCAAGCTCGTGTAATCAGTCCGGTCTATGTCAAGTAGGCACGGCCGCACACGGGTGAAACAGGACCTCTCGAAAAGAAAACAGTTTTCTAGACTTTCAAGTGCGTGCCGCGGTCAAGCCAGGCACGATGTCGTTAGAGAAGAGTTTGAGCTTTTCATTTTATATAAAATTTTCGCAAACGGTGTTTGGTAAAATTAAAAAAATTACTGCTGAACAGGCGGGTGAAAATTGTTAACTTTTTTGCTGGCAACATCTTCAAAAATGCTGTTATTGAAATTTTAATGCCATAGATGGGCTCAGTGAGTACAAGTTATTAGAAAACATCCAAAATACATGTTCCTTCATTGTTTTCTTGTGTGGAAAAACAATTGAATGTGATTTATCTGATCCGCACAAAGAAATCTTTTTTTTTCACAGTAAGACTGGCACAGAGATGATGACAGATGCTTCCAATGTCTGCGTAAAAAATGTAGGTTTGCATTTAGGCAAATATAACAAAAAAGTACAAAGGTTTGACAGGTCTTTTTGCACTTTTGAGGCATCCTTTACCTTCGCGCAGATGTGGAGGAATCAGCACAACTCGTTTTTGGGCGGAAACTCAGTGGTAGATAACTACTGACCTTACGAAGAGTTTGACACCATAAAAGCTTTGGTCGGAGTTTTTTCCAAATTGTAGTGATTTTACCGACATACCGCCTGGCCTAGAGGTCAAAAAAACTGATTTTATTTTTCTTATATGCCAGGAAACGATCAATTCATATGTTTTGTTGTGCTCTAAACTGAGTCGCATTCCGTAAGCCTAATTATGAAGAAACATTTTTTGAAGTAGTATTTTCCAAAGAAGTGGTGACGTCTTCAGTACACCTTTTCCAAGAGCATTTCTTTCTATGTCCCCAATGGATATCACTCGTAATTTTTGCAGGAATAGACACCTCGAACTCTTTTTATGATGATTTTGATGCTACATGACTCTAAAACACTCAAGGAGGCCCAAAAAGAATTTTTTCCTGGTGGGC
The DNA here is from genome assembly GCA_949128115.1 of Anaspis maculata. Classification (NCBI taxonomy): domain Eukaryota; kingdom Metazoa; phylum Arthropoda; class Insecta; order Coleoptera; family Scraptiidae; genus Anaspis; species Anaspis maculata. The sequence goes on along the minus strand of OX421961.1, from coordinate 64,065,769 downwards.
CGTCCAACTTGCGGCATTTCGATTTTATAGTAGGAGAGACGCGGACCAATATTCAATCCAGGCTGCAGGCGCAGACAGTTTGGTTTTAGTGGAAAATATACTTCCATGCCGTGTTTTATTGCAGTACTACAAAACGCAGAGTCGTTAGGTATGAGTAGGTATATTTTCCGCTAAAACCAAATTGCCTGACCTAGATCAAATTTATCTGCCCGTTTCCCCTACCTACTAAAAAATCACCATGCCAAAAATTTGACGACCCAGCAAAAAAAAATCTTTTGGGGCTTTCTTGAAAGTTTTAGAGTCATGTAGCGTAGAAATCACCAAGAAAAGAGTTCGAGGTGTGTATTCCTGCAAAAATTACGAGTGATATCCAGTTGGGACATAGAAAGAAATGCTCTTGGAAAAGGTGTATTGAAGACGTCACCATTTCTTTGGAAAATACCATTGCAAGAAATTTTTCTTCATAATTAGGCTTACGGAATGCGATTTAGTTGGTAACGCTACAAATCATATCAATTTATCGTTTCCTTGCATATAAGAAAAAATAAAAACTATTTTTTTGACCTCTGCCAAAGAATATTTTTTTCAAGTGTGAGGAATGGAACGGACACGACGACAATTGATAAAAACATCTTCTATAGACCCGTAAGCTCCTTTTATGGCACACATGACGATACTCAATGATCGTTTTGTGAAAGTCCTTGCATCTTGAAAGTTTGGAGGGCCCCCATGGCCCCCCTAAGGGACGAAATATGGAGTGCTGCGGGTCAAATCGCTTGTTTTGGTATACGGTACGACCATACAAAATCTCGTTACTCTACTCCAAAATGCAGTATCATTTTGCGTACCGCTACCACTATGGATCAAGGAATTACTCGAAGTTTCAGATTTTTTGAGAATTTTTCAAAAACAGAAAATCAAGCAAAAGCAATTGCTTAATCTTTATTCACAAGCCATTGCCCTGTAAGTAGTTAAAGGGCCTTAGCGCTCGTCCGTTTTCATTAATTGTGGATCACAGATGCGTTTTTCGTTGTCATTAGCTGCCCTTCCTTTTAGAGTCAAAAGTGACCCAAGTAACTTTAGATCACGACCAAATAAAAATAATACGAGTAAACTTGACATTTTACGCACGTGAGTGACCTCAAGGTCCCTAATGATCGGTCGATACAGCTGGCACTTGAGACAGAAAAAGGGAACTTGGAGTCTCTATCAGGCACTTTTGAGCTTTAAAAGGAACGACTCCTGTCAGATCACTCTGACTCCCGAGTTTTTGTAATCTGTTTATGGCATAATATTGAGTGAAAAATATCAACCACTGGATGTGTACTAAATTTCCATTTACTATACAGGGTGAGTGATAAACCTCGAAAATTATTTGTCTTCAAAAAGGCCTGCCAACGTTTCTTTTGATCCCTTAACCAATGTAGAGCAGACAATAACACGGTTTTGTTCCACGTTGTTAACACGGTGAAATTGAATTTTTTAGTTTATGACTCCACCCTGTGTAGTAAATGGAAATTTAGTACACATTCAGTGGTTGATTTTTTTTTACTCAATATTATGCCATGAACAGTTCGGAAAAATCTTGTGAAATAACGAAAACGGAAGGGTTCGAAGGACCAACCTTTGACCCTCCATAACTTGAAAAATAAAAGTCGATTTTTTTTTATCAACTTTTGGGGTCTTCATAGAAGATTCCATATACCGAGTGGAGCTGTGGGGCGCGAGTTTTGAGACATCCTGTATGTCTATACAGGTTGTTTCATAAATACTCGAAATTAGCCTGCAAAATTCTGTGAATTTCTATCCAGCCTGATAGAGGAACTATCAGAGGGAGCCTACATCTAGGGGGCGCTTTTCATGAGTTGTGATCTACTGTCAATAGTGTCAGTGGACAAGTGTTCAAAGTCTGGCAATCACCTCTCATCACTGTTACCTTTGACCACTATTCTTGAATCGTGTGTTCAACTGTTCACAAGTGTTCACAGTCACGTGTATAGGTCGCGGGAACATGACGTCACCTTAGCACCCGTTTGGACAACGTTGCAAGTATGCCTGACTTGGCAACAGCGCAATGCGCATTCTTTTCGACGTTGAATTGACATAAGACGCTGGCGCCAGCGCATGACAGGGTGCCAAGGTACCGCTGTAGAGATTCGTTTGTTTTTAACATTACTCAGAAAAATCTTGAGTTTAGCACAATCATTTTTTTGATAAAGCGCCAATTGCTCAACAAATTATCTATTTAATTTAATACCACTCAAGAAAATTGTATTAACAATAAGTAGTATAGTGAAAATAACATTATACCTATACCCATCTTTAGGACGCCATTTTTGTTCCCGCGACCTATTCTTGAAATGTGGGAGAAATGGCCGATTCGATTCGTTTCACAGTTGTCCGTTTCCCGTAACTTGTTCCGATTCTCTAACCCTCACCCGAAGCGCAATGGAATGTAGAACCACACTAATATTATTATTTTTACTAATTACTGAAATCACCTGTGTAGCACCAAATATCAAAAAAGACAAAAAGTTGTCCCTTCCGTTATCATGGAATGGCTGATTAGTTTAATTGAATGTTGCTTCATGTTCTTTAATGTTCCTCAAAGTGCTCAACTCGTGTCTGTGCCTATGGATTTCCACAAATAGGCTACTTCGTTTGGGCAGGTGCGCATGCTTGAAGGCTCCAAATTTTGAAAACTTTCGTACACCTGTCAGTTCAATGGCAACGCTGCATGCTCTGTCTAGCCGCCTGACCAACTACTGGTTCCTGGCTGTCACTTTTACACATACCGTAAATGCATCTCTTCGTAGCTTCTTTGAACTTCCTTCTCAGTACAGCTATTTCCAACAAGTTGTGTTCTTTCGTCAAAACATGAGCAAATGAAATAGTAGGTCAGGTAGAAACGAGAAGTGTGATCATAATTGTCACAAGTGACAGTTGGCGCCGATTTCTTGTTGTTTTGAGCGCTGTTGCCATTTTCGTTGTTCCTGAACTTCCACAAATGATCATTGAACTTAATTTCAATGAAACAATTCCTTTGAATATGAAAAATGGTATCTAACATTTAACCAAATTATTTGTGGAATTTCAGGTGTACGTACTACAATATTTTTTAGTGTTAATTTTCAATATCGGTGTACGAAACTATGAAATTCGCGCCAGACATGCGCACTCAAAAAAACCGAAACGAAGATGAACGGGATGAAAATTCCATGTTTGAAAAAATATATCAAATTATTTCAATTGTAGCATTTATTTTCCAATTGACTGAGCCCAATTGTTTCAACTTTCATTGTATTCTGACAAATATTTCCGAAGATACAAATTATTTAATTCTATTCCGCATCATTCTCGTTCCAGAGGAAAACATATCAAAAGTCCAGTCAAAAAAATTCAAGAACAAACCTAAAATCAGAGCAGTGAAACATAGAAAAGCAATTCTTAATCGGAATGACGCCAAGAAGTTGTGCGTCAAGAAGAAGAAGGGCATCATTCCTTCCTCTAAATGCTTAATATATCTAACGCAGCCAAATTACATCTCACAGCCTTACTACGTAATTGCCAAAGCACCTTCCAACAATCTACTCCAAAATTCTTCTACGGGTAAGCGGTTTTGCTCCCATGAAAAAAAAATTTAATTGTTCAATTTCCAGTTATCACCAATTCGGCTCTGTTAACCAATCCTTTGGTTTCGTCAACTACTAAGCCTTCCATTTCAAATCTGGGACCTGGTGCTTTAATATTAGCGAACGGGACTGTGGTTCCGATATTGCCACCACAACAGAGGACGACGGTTCTTCCAGTGGTATCGCCACAGATCATAACAAATCCATTCCCACTCGGCTTGAAGTCTTCAAACCCCACAGTTGTGGTATTGCCTGCGAAAACTCAAGTATCAAAGGCTGTTGCTAACACGTTACAGAGTAAAGATGGGCCCAAAAGCCCAGTGAAAATTAAACCAAAGTTTTGTCTGACGAAAACTGTTCAGATCAACAAAGTTCCTATACCAGCACTGACTTCGCGTTATGGAAGTAATGATTTCTTGAATAAGTCTTTCAACGAATTGAAATGTAACAAGGTAAAAGTGATCGAGAAGAAAGTTAAGGAGGCTGGAAAAAGTGAAACAAGTAAATCCGTCGAAAAAAGAAAAATCGACGCTGATGAATCAGTCCCTCCGAAAAAGTTGAAAGCTGATGATTCAAACAAGGATGTCAGTGAGAACGGAACAGTGAACGCTGTTGAGAAGTTGGGCGATTGCAGCCAGCAGAATGTAGTGGTTGAGGTTCAGTCTACAGCTACTGTTGAGTCTTCTGAACCACAAAAAATCGATAGGTTACTTAGCAACGCCGTTGCAGTATCTGCTTCCAGTGACGTTCTCAAGTCAACTTCTATCATAAGTGACGCCATCAAATCAACAGAAGTTGAGAAAGGGGTCACTGTTTTGCAGTCTGATAAATCCAATGACGCCAACGAAAGTAGTGAAAAGTCACTGGAATCCGATGGAAAGTCGGAAGTGTCTGCCGTGCACGACATCAGTAAAGCCTTAGAATTGAATTTGAACCATTCAGAATTGTCAAATGACATATTTGTTTCGTTACAAGTTCCAACAGGTTGTCAAAATCCAGAGTCTACGTCGCCTACTGCCGCTTTTCTGCTTGCGTTTCCATTGGTGTCGTCTTTGACGGGCGTCAAAGTTGCCGAAGTTGCAGAAGAAGACAACGTCGAAAGTCAAAGTGGCACGCCAACTTTGCTACAAATCGGTACAATGGACAGCACGAAACCGACGCAGTCAGAAAGCCTTACCCCCAGTTTGCTCAACTTGGATAATTTATCGTTTTTCTCGTCCAAAGATATATTTTACAGCACATTTGATAATAATTTGACTTCAACCATTGCGACTGTTACGTCAACTGTTTCAGTTGACAAAAGCAAAACCAGTCATTTGCCTACAAGCTCTGATTATCTGAAGCAAAAGTTAGATTTTCAAACAAACGAAAAAATGCCAAAGATGTTCAAGGATCTTCAACAAGAACAAGTTCACAAGAACCTTCAAATTGACCAGTCAAAAATCACTAAAACTGTCGACTTTGAACTGTCTAAAAATAGTATGGCCCGGTGCGGCAATATGAACAATTTTGAAAACAGGCAAGTTCTACCGACTCAGGTCAATAATAACTCTGCTGTTGTTCCGGTTTCCAATTATCAGTTGCCTTTTACTAAACAAGTCATGAACAAGAATTCAAAACAATCTTGCAGTACAAATTATTTTACTCCACCAAATCAATGTAACAATTTCAACGATTTATCCAAAGTTTGTATAACTTGCTCTTATGCTACAGTTATCAAGAACTACCCAGATCCGTTGTACACCAATAGTAACAGTTACAATTACAATTATCCTTCAGGAAGTAATTTCAATCAGGATTATTACAAAAATATCAAGTCAGAAAGCAACAGGAATTATTATTCGTTGAACTATGAGAACTACACTGACTACAGGAAAAACGATAGCAATTCACATTTTGCGTCAAATTATTATGAAAATGCACAGTATTCGAAAGATAAAGCGCCAGCGATGTCTAATGTGAAAACAAAAAACTCAGTTCCGGCTCAATCCAGACACCCTGTCAATTGGATGACGACACCGGATAACCGATTTCACAATCCAGATTATAATCTGCCGCAATTCACCAAAGAGTCTGAATTTACGCACAATTTGATTCATTCAACAAATTCTTTCGTTTCCAACACGCAAGTTCCGTACTTCAATTCAGTTTATACCAACAGCACGGATACTGCTGGCGGCGGAAATGTACAAGAACCGCGAAAAAATTTCGATTTACCTCTGGTTCCGCCGTATCAAAGAAATGAGACCGAAGAAAATCAGTTTTCTTGGTCGCCCACGAAGATGCCGCAATTTCTCGATCCGACGCACGCATTTGTACCATCCACGCTTCCAACTTTGGTCGGCGATTTGGCGCTCGGAACCACTTTGAGTGGCGAAACAAAAACCGAGAAATGCTCGAAGAAAGACGTCGGCGATAGGCGGATGAAGAGCTACGATAACCAAAGCAATTTCTTGTCCGTCAGTCAGCTGGTGGATCACAGTAAAAGCGAGTCGCTTCAAGTCAGATCGAGGCGCAACAGCCGTTCCACCAAGAAAACCCAGAAGTCTCAAGGGCGGAAGACGCAAGAAGCTAACCGAGAAGGGGATATGAAAGGAACTCAGATGAAACAATACGAAGCACAGCCTGAAGTTTATTACGGAGTCACTAATAAAAACAGTAGAAACAATGCCATCAAGAATACGATTACCAATTATTCTGCTGAAGCATTGATAGGAGGACATAACATGAACAATTCTGATAATCAAATGAACGCGAGCAAAAAAACTCAGCAAAATTACGCTGCAGCACCGCCTAATAAGACAATTCCAGTTCCACCCCCACATTTCTTACCCGAAAATATAATTCCGTACTTCCCCCCAGTTGATCTGCCTTCGCAAGATAACAATTACATGCCACAGAATCAGAATTACCAAAGCGGATCTTTCAGTCACAATTTCCCGACGTCATACAACAACTCCTATGTCCCCAACACCTTCATACCAACTGCTACTACTTCGACTTATCTGAGTGGTAACACCGTGATTCACGACATGGGCAACACCAGTCACGACTACTCCGAGAATATTTTTCCACCTGGTAAAAACAAAACGCCATATAAAAACCCAACGATAAATCGTTCAAACGATCAGAACTTGTGCTCCGTAACCGGCAGTCCCAACACGAAAAAAACTAAACGAAAGTACACTAACGACGTGCCGGGTTTCGTCGATTTCTCGTTTCTGTCGATACCCGGAGCCATCAACTCTCCAATCTTGCCAGACGACTTCCATCCTCACTCTGGGTTTTTGCAACCTCCCACGTCGCAACTGTATCCCAGCAAAAATCCTCTGTACCCCAAGCAAAACGAGTTGACCACAAACTCGTTGCTGCCTTTGCCTTCTGTCCATGCTACAAGAAGCAACATTCAGCATCCAGAGATATCACCTCTCAACTGTGCAGGAACTTCACTGACCAATTTCAACTTGAGTACAATATTTCCCGAAATCAATAATAAGGTCAGTACTTACTTGCATTGCTTTGTTTGGTGAAAAATCATGGCAATGGTGATGTTACAGGGAGGCCTCTTGCCTGAGTCTTACCTGGACCCGAGAGTCAAAGATCATTCCACAAAATGTTACACAACAACCTCGTCAGTTCAAGTAAGTTCTCATAAAAAGTTTACAATCGTTTCATTATTGGTATTTTTCAGGTGACCTTTTGTGATAAACCAAGTTTTAGTTTTAGCTACATCAATTCTACAACGTCTCAAACGTACAGCAATCAATAGTGTCTGTAAATATTAAATATTGTAGCTACCCATTCACTTGTAATAGTCAGGGCGCTATTGATTTTTCTTGGCATTAAGCAATGCCACTCGGCAGATGTTGGTGAGGCCCTCTTGAACTGATAAAAATCGGTAGCTACCGCCGAAACCATAGGCGACACCATATACGGGGGATACAATTTTTTTCAAATTCATATCTCATGAACCAAAACAGTCGCTGCTGTGAAAATTTGTATAAACATGCTTGATTGAGGTACAGGTACAGGGTTGAGGTACCCTATTAAGGTACAGTGAGCTATTTTGAATTCTCTTCAAAGCTGTCTGAATCCACGTTTCCCGAAAGGTTTCTGCGCATACCTGTGAAAGTAGGACGTTGCCATATCTATATCACGACAACAAGTTGACAACACTGTAACACGGTGTGCGTGTGTAACGTCACGCAAATTTCAGCTGACAGCGCTTGACGTCGATTTGACGTTTCGACAGATCTAGCTAAATAACGCTCTTGTTTCGTCGATCGCCTTGCAGCTCGTTGTGTTTCGTATCACCTGAATCTTTTTTGCGTCTTTCTGCCATACGGCACGTCGTAACATTTCATTCTGAACAATATTAAACGTTGAATGGTTAGGAGGTTATGTTTGTTGTTTGTTTACATTTCGATTATTGATTGACAGTTGCCATTGACAGTGACACTTCGTGCGTCAAAATTGAAATTACCGCGGTCTGCAGGTATGCGTTCTCATGTATGCGCTGAAGTGATGTACGTGATGGTAAACGTGGATTGTCTTGAAAATAAAATTATAAAATTCTGGCAATAATTATACTTGATCAATAGGGTGATTGCGTGTGGAGGGAGTTTATGACAAAATGTCAATAGTGTTATTGTCATCTGTCAAGTTTCATCCATGTCGGAGTGAACGTCAACCGGACTAACCTCACTAAATATGTACTGTCATTTTTACGTGTTTCCCTGACTAACGTCAAAACATAACTCGATCCTTGCGCTGCCTGCCGGTGATCGTATGAACTGATTTCATGCAATCACCCTATTGATTTCTCAATAATTCACTGATTTTGCGAGATATCATTGGTGCAGCTTAGTGTATCAGGTGTCCCAGAACTGCGACTCAGAGTCGAAGGCAGTTTAGGGAAACGCTTAAAAAATGTTAGTAAAATGTTAAAAAAAAAATGGGTCTTTATTTTTGGAGATATGGTGGGGTCGAAGGGTGGGGCTCTGTCCCCTCCTATTTTTATTACCTGATGAGATTTCAGTAAACTTTTTAGAATAGGCTAAATAGAAAAAATTTGAACTCTTTAATGTGTTTCGAATTTTCATAATTATACTCTAGTCATAAACTCGTAAACCCCAGAAGATTTATTTTTTTGCTATTTCCAACAATTAGACACAGGCGACTTTTTATTTCACCACGGCCGTAATTCTGAATTTCTCAGCTATTCAATGGTTTTATCATGGTACAGCCTCAGCTGAGTTCGGTATTAACATCTAGAGCACTCCGAGGTGATCTCTAAGTTTCATATCATTCTGCGTTCGGCTGTCGGCATTATGCTCAGATATGGACATGGCCAACCTAGGTGCTCTGAGGTGCTTGATTCTTCTTGATGGCTAAAGGCTTCGGGAAATGTTAATCTACCCTTGAAGGGAAAGTCACAAGTTGATAATCAGGGTGAAGTGAATCACCCTGTATACGCCGTCAGTCATGGTTGCGGCCGGTACCTACCGATTTTTATTAGTTCAAGAGAACCCCACCAATATATTCACCAAGACACCAAGTACTATTGCTTAATAGTAATACCAAAAAAAAATCAAAAGGGCCCCAACTATAACTGTACAGGGTTATCAAGCGAGTCTCCCCTACTGAAGGCTTCCCCTTTAAAATAATTTGAAGGGGAAAAAACTTTTCTGGAACAGTTTTTTCCGTGGGTTCTAAAATTGGAAGTTATAAATTTTCACAGCCTTTAATCTACGGGATGTAATGACAAAACTGTTTATGCGACACCCTGTGTATTTTAATTGCAATTGATGTAGTGTTTTATCCTTAATACAAATATAATATCATAGGGTTATTTCGGAGGGCAAATTGTCAAAAAATTCACAAACATCTCATTAAACTTACCTTAATTTAGTTTGCCCATGAAATTTCTTTTTGGTGTTAGGGCTTATCCGAATTACAAAGGAAATTATCTCTCCGATTAACAAATTTTGAACCAATTTAAGAAATTTTAAGCCAAATAAAATGAGTAGGTCAACTGGGATTTTTGTGAATTCTTCGACAATTCGAAAATAATTTAAACATATGATAATAGTTCGTGCAATTTATTGTTTTTTTTAGAGTTACAGTTACAATAAGTAATCATTAAGTAATTATATAATACAAATAAATAAATAAATAGTAAATATCTATAAGTAAAAAACTTCATCCAATTTAACTGAATCTTCAAACGTTCCTAAAATACTTGCCGCATTACCCCTTTGAATTTCTAAACTGATTTTTTGAATAAAAAAGGACTTGGCTTTCACATATTATGATATATGATAATGATGCTAATATATTATACCGTGTGTTTTTGTTTTTCGAAAATCGCACCAGCCCATAATTTTTTACCTATGGGATATATAAATTTGAAATTTGTACGGGGTATTTGAGAGTACTTATGCTATTTTTTGCGTTGATCATGAAGCTGCTCTCCCCAGACAAATTTCAAATTCATATTTCCCATAGGAAAAAATTTATGGGCTGGTGCGGTTTTCGAAAAACTCACGGTATATTGGTATTCAGAATAAAACTACATCAGCTGCAACTGAAAAATACATGGTGTCGCATGAACAACTTTTTTTTTGGACATCTTTTTCTCATTGGTTGTAAAAATTATGGTTGTAAACTTGAAGTCTCTCCCCTTTCAAATTATTTCAAAGGGGAAGCTTCCAGGGGGGGGGGAATTCTCGCGTGATTACCCTGTACGTTGCCTGTACATAAATACCTTTTAGGTAGTAAATTTGAATACCTCGTAAAATGTTTTTCTTTGTTAAGTTTAAGGCCAGTGAATTAACTTTTTTTTTGTAGGATCCTTGCGTTACTGACTTCTGAAGTTGAAAAGCTCACCCCCTCGTTTTTTTTTCTTTTTCTTTGAGGACGTATTATTAACAGCGGCGCGGTGCGCGAACAAACTTCTCAACGCCAAATAAAATGAAAGGGTTGCATTACTATTACTGGGAAGTGACCCTTCGTACTCTTTGTAGCCAATGGGGAAGTCGACATGAGAAACTGGGCGAAGAGGGCAGCAGCGGGAAGTTACTTCCTTAGTTTTGATTGTCCACGTGACATCAGTGTCAGTGTCTGTGGTGTCAGTACTGTCAGTGGCACACTGGTAGAAAATAAGTGAAGGAAGCACTTCATATTCTTACAGCGCAGTATCCAGTATCCAGTAACTCCAGTTTGAAGCCATTAACAGGCTTCAAACAAGAGTTGGGGCAACGCAGTGCCTCTGAAAAGCGGGAAAGCTAATTTGTTGAGCAGGTTTAGTGCAGTGCCGACTTTAGGCATGGGCCCGAAGGGCCTATGCCCAGGGCCCCAGCTTTTTTTGGGCCCCCAAGGCCCCCTTAAATTTCCAAAAGGAAAGACTATTTTTGTAAAAAATGTTGTTCTCATATCCCGTTTACGACGTTTATTTAATTATGTCACTTTTGATCTGCTGATCGTGCGCCTCCCTTTAGCCCCCAAGAGTCCACGACGCTCCATCTCACTAAAGTAATCAAGAAAAGGCCGGTTTTCTGTCAAAAATTTTGAAAAGGGCGAAATTTTCATGAAAAAAAGTTTGTTAAATAATAACCTGCGGCGGTGGTGCTCGCTTAACTCGCGTGCTTTTTTTCACAAACCTTTATATGGGGGCCCCTTACTGCCTTGTGCCCGGGGCCTCATTTGTTCAAAAGACGGCACTGGTTTAGTGGCGAGCAATACATTTTAGACGTACTAAATGGATTGTTTCATCCTAGTTTTTGCAGGAGGGACGTCAAAAATGTTGCTACAGCTCATATAGCAACAGCAGTTGAGTGGAAGAATCTTGGGAAGAATAGCGCTAGCTAAACTCCGCTGCTATGCAATTGTAAATAAAGGCGTTTTATTATTATTATTATTATATTTGAAACGTTTTTTGTTGACTCTGCCCAGAAACGTTTCAAGTTCTGCAACGACTGTAGCAACATTTTCGACGTCCCTATACTGTCGAACCTGGATGGAACAATCCATTTCGGATTAGCTTTCAACTACAGAACACATTCCTCCGAACTCTTTCAGTATCAATTGCTAGTATTTTTTGGTACCTAACAGATTTTCTTTAATCGGGTTTGAGGGGACGACGTGACCCTGCCGTTTTTGCCTTTTTCACAAAAATGTTCAACTGTTTGTCAAAAGAACACCACTTGGCTGATGACGATGAAATTCAGTGACTGGCTTCACAAAATAATGTGGATTATGATATCACAAACATATCTCACCAATCCAAAGTTTCATTCGGCCATGATTGTCACGTAAGTTGAGAGAAATCAAGAAAAACGAAATTGATAACGTTTCTTCGGCGACGAGGTCACTGCCGCAATTCAGGACCTAGTTTTTCATGATAAAACGATGGTGTGTATCCAATGAAGTCGTCACCTGTTGTTTTTTCAACAATTCCATGAAAGGCAATTTAAAGATGGCGCTCACGATGGAAATAAAAATTGAAGATCTTAGTTTCGAATGTAGCAGGCTTTGTCGATGTCCCCACACCGCGTTTCATTAAAAATATGATTGTTTGTCGGAATATCAAGTTGCAGCTCGATATCTCAAGAAACAACTGATTTATCGAAAAATGATAAAAAATTAAGTTTCACTTCTTTCAGCGTATTTCGGAAACGCCTCAATAAGATATTTCAAAACTGTTTGCAGCAACTTCATGAGCATGAAATCCGTCATCAATATTCTGATTTACATACTTCCATCGGTTAGGGTTCAGATTTACGATTACATATTTAACAAATTTTTTCTACTTCACCCTGTATAAAGTGTCTGCACGATTTGCGCCGCTGTCCCCACAACCAGATTGGTCCAGGTCCAACTTCCGAAGCTTCCGGAAGTAATGCAGCGCGAAGACCCCTTTCAGGTGTGTGAAGCGGCTCGGGCAGTGTCCCTTATTGTTGCAATAACTCCATGCAGGTTAGCTAGAAAAGTTGAAAAGGTACATCTTCGACATTATGATACTAATAGTGAGCGATAAAGTCGAGGATAAAATTCATCCATAGACAAAATGGAGCGAAATGCTGCCCAACAGACTATGCAGCTTCATGATATAGGGTAAGTACAGTGACGTAGCCAGGATTTTTATTTGGGGGGGTCCAAACCAAAGAGCTGCAAAGTGCGAGCGAGGCGAGCAAAACAGTGCCGTAGACGAGAAATTCGCCAAAAAGGGGGCGTGGCTATGGGATTTCGGGAGGGTTCAGACCCCCTACTGGACCCCCTCTTGGCTCTACGTCACTGGTAAGTACCTACACTACCTACTCACCTTTGTATATGAAAAACTGGTAGCCACACTCGAAACTGAACCCTCAAAAAGGTGGAAGGTCGTCTTTGCCCCACGTGTGAGACCAGAAACAGAGGTTGCTTTCGTTTTATAGCATCAAGCAGCGCGAAAACAAAAATTAATAAATGACACACTGATACATCTTTGGAATGACATTTCGTTTAGGGAGACAAAATTTGCACGCGAGACCAAATAGCAGGTGCAAATACTGGTTGTAGTTGTAGGTTGTAGCACCAACGTCGGCGTTTCCATTTGAAACCGACCGAGATTTGTCTGACCATGTTGGTTGGTTCGACGTATCACCGACATAGTCGGCTGCCTGACATCGGCCATCGTTGGTACGACGTTGGATTGCTACTTGTGTAAGTACCAACAACCAACTTTTTGCTACGTCTTATATTCTTGTTGACTGAATCACTGTCAAGTGGACACAAACGAGAATGAGTTACCTAGTCTAAGTCTAATACGAAGTGAGCTGAGATTATTTGAGATTTTTTATAAAAAAAAGACGCGCTTATTGAGCTTATTCCTTTTACCACAATTAAATCATATATATTCCACCGATTTCTGTGATTCCGGATCATCTCAGCTGAAGAGAGTGAAAAAGTAACGACAAATTGCTAAGGAACGAGTGAGACACCACTATATTAACTGAGGTGAGAACATTTGAGATTTGATGTCAAGAGGAATCCAGAATGGGTTTGGTACATTTCACCGACAACCAACTCACCGACTGGACATTTCACCGACAGTCATTTCACCGAACGGACATTTCACCGACACGCCGTTTCGCCGACAGGACATTTCACCGACTGGACATTTCACCGACAAGACAATTCGCCGACACGCCATTTCACCGACAGGACATTTCACCGACTCGCCGATTCACCGACAGGACATTTCACCGACAAGGCAACTCACCGACGGGGCATTTCACCGACAAGACATTTCACCGACTCGACAACTCACCAACAGGAAATTTGACCAACTCGCCGAATTTGCAAATTTTGCTTGAAAATGAGTTCCCGGAAAATGCTGCAAAATGTAACCATATCGTGTTTGGTATGGCGAATGCGAAAAAAAAACTTTTTTTTTGAGTAGGTTTCATGTTTTCACATTGACCCTGTACATTGCTAAAAGCTCAAACGTGGAAAACAGTATGTTGTCTGTATCTTTTTTCCGGAAAATTCGAGGAAAATGAAATTGGTATGATAAAATGCAAAAATTTATCATCAAATCTAGGCCCCAACCAATCTGGATTCGGACGTACGGTTACCGAGTCAAAAATAAACTCCTCAACTGGCGGGTCTAAAAAAAGAAGATTGCTCGAGTCAAAAATAGACTTTATCTATGCAGTGAGTTCAAAAAGAAGAATGATACTTGAGTCAAAAATCAGTTCTTGACCTGGTAGGCCTGGAAAGAAGTTTGATATACTTGAGTCGAAAATAAACTCCATACCTATCTAGTATGCCTAAGGATACTTGATTAAAAAAAAGACCCCTCATACGAGTAGTGGGTCTAAAAAGAAGGATGATACTTGAGTAAAAAATGAACTTCTTATCTGGTGGGTCTGGTAAGGAAGCGATGTTTGAATCAGAAACTCAAAAATAGGCTCTGTATATGGTGAGTCTAGAAAATAGCATGATAGGTAATCGATCAAAAATAAACTCCTGAACTAGCGGGTAGAAATAGTGTTCTTGTCAATAAATAATCTATGTATAGTGAGTTGGAAGAGAACAATAAGGATGGTACTTGAGTGGAAATCAGTTATTCATTTGGTGGGTCAGGGAAGAAGGATCATACTCGAGTTCGAAATAAACTCCATATTTGGTAGGCCTAAGAATACTTGACTCAAAAATTAAACCTTCATCTGGTGGCGATAAAAAGAAGGATGATACTTAAGCAAGAAATAATCTTCTCTGGTGGGTCTAAGGTCTAAGTCTAAGAAGGATAAAACTCAAGTCTGATATGAATTCCCTATGGTGAGTCTCAAAAGAAGGATGATATACTTGAATAGAAAATGAACTTCTTATCTGCGGTGGGTCTGAGAAGAAGGATGATACCTCGGATGATACTTGCGTCAAAAATCGGTTTCTTATTTAATGGGTCCGAAAAAAATGATACTTGAGTTAAGAATACACTTCTCATTTTGAAAAAAAGGAGGATGCTTGAGTCAAAAATTCAGGAACTGACTGTGTATCTGGTGGCAATTAGGTACCACCTAATTACTAGACTTAAGTCAAAAAAGAAGGACGATATATACTTTAGTCAAAAATAAACTCCTCAACTGGCGGGTCTAAAAAAAGGAAGATAAGCAAAAAACATTTCCTCATCAGGTGGGTCTGAGAAAAAGGAAGATACTTATTAAGTGAAAATTAGATTCTTATCTGGTTATCGAATACACTTTTGGCGCTGAACACCAACCATGCTCGGAATCGCACCGGTACGGAATCGAGCATATCAATCTTTCAAATGTAGGTACCTATGGTCCAAAACTTGAAACGCTACAGTCCTGTCGGCGATTCGGTGAATTGCCCTGTCGGTGAAATGGCGTGTCGGTGAAATGTCCTGTCGGTGAAATAGCGTGTCGGTGAAATGTCCTGTCGGTGAAATGGCGTGTCGGTGAAATGTCCTGTCGGTGAAATGGCGTGTCGGTGAAATGTCCTGTCGGTGAATCGGCGATTCGGTGAAATGGCGAGTCGGTGAAATGTCTTGTCGGCGAATCGGCGATTTGGTGAGTTGGGTGTCGGTGAAATCTCCTGAGTTGGTTGTCGGTGAAATGTCCGTATTCCTTCAGAAAACGCCTTTTTCTTTATGACAGCTTGGACAGAATATCGCATTATTCGCATTTCTCATATCTCCCTGCAATGGATCTCAAGCTCGATCTCAAGTTTCTAATAGCGTGCTTGATTCACCTACTTGCACTGCCCTGATTTAGAGCAATTTCGCGGCGTGTTGATGAGTTGAAAGATGAAAAATTGAAAATTTAAACGAGGACTTGTTGACTGTTCGTCTCACGAGTCACGAATACTCACGAGTCACGATGGCTATTTCTCTGGCAGACTGGCAGAGGTCCTAGGTCCTCTACTTTTTTAACTTCTATGGATATTATTATGATTTGCGAATGACAGCTGTCAGCCAGCTGTCTTCTGTCATAAACAAACAATATAAATGTCACAAAAAAAGACAACGAAACGGAACACGTTCGACTCGCCTTTGGATAACTGTTTATTGATGACAAAGAAAATTGTTGAAATTGTTGTGGTGCTTTGAATTACAGTTATTAGCCAAGATGTCTTCAGGAAACAACGGATCCCTCTAACACATGGTACACCTGAAAGCTCTTACTAAATCGACCCTAAAAGCAGGAAGTGAAGTTACTTTTACAAATCAAAATTTGTCTTGAAAAATGGCCTCAAGAAGCAAATCAGCAACCAAACAAGATGACCACAGCGTTGAGGTGAGCCCTTTAGTGAATATGCAAGTGGAAACCATTTACACTCGCACCATTTCCAAGATTATCCATAGCTGATAAGGTTTCCAAGGTTTCCGATCTTGAGAAAATTTATATTATTGTCAAAATCAGCAGTATTGTTGAAATTATTCAATAAAACATGGAGTGTCCAAATCACAATAATGTCTCAGAGTCAGTAAGACCCTTCTTCTAGACCCCAGACCACAATGGCGATATGTTTCTCCTAATTCATTGTTCTTGTAGACTCTGGCAGAAGTGTTCCGATGCTTCATTTGCATGGAAAAGCTTCGAGATGCCCATCTGTGCCCCCATTGCTCCAAGCTGTGCTGCTACGTTTGCATTAGAAGATGGTTGACGGAACAAAGATCTCAGTGTCCTCATTGTCGAGCATCCTTACATTTACATGAATTAGTCAATTGCAGATGGGTGGAAGAAGTGACACAACAGCTAGACACGCTCCAAGCAGGGAATCTCAACGGTAACAGAAGCGATGACAATGACAGGGATAGGTCAGCAAGTTCTCATTTGAAGTTGTATTCTCTGGATCATTATTTTTAATTTAAGGTGTGCTACCCATTCTGAAAAATTATCAGTGTACTGTTGGACTTGCCGGTGCTGCATTTGCCATCAGTGCGCTCTGTGGGGTGGGACTCATTCGGGCCACACTTTTAAGCCCCTGGATGAAGTCTATGAACAGCATGTGACCCAAATTAAAGATGAAGTCACACAGTTACGGAGGAGGTTGATGGAACTCATCAGCATTGTACAGGAAGTTGTAAGTTGATTATTTCGAGCTCTTCTTGCATTCCATGTCCTCCCACATTTTTTGATCAAGGATAACTTAATTACATAAGTACGGTACAGGGTTGAAAAATATGAATATAGGTGTCCCAAAAGTATCACTTCTTGAGTCCAGAGCGATGTATTATACAGGTGTCCACGATTTATGAGCTCTAACTGTAGGGTTGTATTCTTTGGCCAAATACAAAAAAATTCTTCCAATAATTTTTTTTTTGTTTCAGTTTCCAAGTCAAGCAATTAGAAAATAAAATCTTTTTTTGCTGTAACCGTCTATAACTTAGTAACTACTATTTTCACGAAAACCAAACTTGGTACTATTGATATTATTAATCAGCTTTCATTTAGGGTTTACCATTACTTTGTTGAATGACCAGTGGCATAGATATTAGGGTTACCCACCAATTAACTCCGGTTATCTGCACGCCACTGAGAAAAAATCAGTCTTTGATAACATTTTCTAATTCCCCGGACAATTCTAAGCAAAAAAGGTACTCTTTGTCCGAAGCTCTGAAGTCAACCATTTTTGATAAAAACGGCATTTTATGCTGAAAAACATGATCGATCATAACAATAAATTGACTGATAAGACTTTTGTGAGCTGCAGTATTATTGAAAGTATTAAAATAACTGAAAAGAAGACTTATTAGAAATTATTGCTCTTGTTCAGTATTACTCACACTAATTACAAGATAATTTATTGAAAAATAAGTTAACTATTTTTTAACCCTCTGGTAACTTGGAAACTGATGCCCGAAAAAAAAAATGATGGGAAAAATTGTCTTGCATTTGGCCAAAGAATACAACCCTACAGTTAGAGCACTTAAACCGTGGACACCCTGTAGAATCCACTCAAGAACATGATAAAAATCAGTTGTGTCACCCCAAAACCTTCCCAGCCAGGACAAGGCACGGATGTAAATGTTTGTTCGAGACGTTCCTTTGGGTTAAAAATTGGAATTTGAAAGATTGGAACAAATTTGAAGCATCTATATACAAAGTGTTTCAGATTTAAATCGCGTCCTTTCAGAAAGTGATGAAGTACGTCAAAAGAAGTAGACTTTCTCAAAAAAATATATGTCAGAAACGAATAATAATGGAGATATGGGCGTTCAAAGTTGAACCTTAAAAATCGATTTTTCGTCATAGGTTTGGAACTTCTCAACCGATTTTGTTCCAATTTGAATCAAAGCTCACTGAGATAGGTCTGTATCAAACAATAATAACGCGTTCCATCAAAAATTTACAGGGGCGTAGATAATTGGGGTTGCCCCCACTTCTTTACCCCTATTTTTTTAACCCTCTGGTAATTTGGTAAATTGATCATATTTTTGAATTTAACGTTCAATTCTAAAGAAAAAGTTACCCCTGCAAAATTTTGATTAGAGTCTTCGTTCACATCTCGAAAACACCACTTTCAAAGCCCTACAAATTAAAATCCAAGATAACTAATGATTCCTTTATTGGGATAGGTTTATTGGGAGAGGCAGTTTTTCCAGGGGAACCAGAATCTGGTTTTGAAATTTTGATAAACTTGTTCGTTTCGAAGCTACAGGGTGATACTTGTATTTCGTAGAATTTTTTGACAAGCTGTATCTTCAGAACGACCCAATGGATTCAATTGAAATTTTGTGGGTTAATTCTTTTATTGATAGTTGACACATGCCCTATGAAACAGTTTGAAATTTCCAGGGCCGGCCTTGATAAAAAAACTTCAAAATTTTTTTCAAAAAAAGTCTATACAGGGTGATTCAAAAATGGCGCATTTCCTTTCGGGCACGTTATAGTGGACGTTAACGGAGCATGGGAAAAATAATAAAAAAAAATAATTGGCTTTGATTTGCGAGTTATTAACAAAAACAAATCTGTTTAATCTGGCAGCATCGCACTAGTACCTACCTGGCACCTTCCGATCAAAGAGGTACATTACAATAGCATAAATGTTTTGTTACCCTGGATACTCCGTAGAACCTGCCATACCATACCAACATGGACCTGTACTTAAACTGGACTTATAATACCGTATATCGCCATGACTCCAGTAGAATGCCGACATTATCGTTATCCCTAGGGACATTCATTTTCCACAATTAATATTGACCGTTCTGCTACGATGACTTTTCTCTGATGGCGACATGACATCGCAGTATAAAGTTTAGGTTAGGTGTCAAAATGACATTTTCAAATTTGCTTGAGAGGCATAGCCGTTTTCTTTCGGTCGCTTGCAGCGTTTTGTACGTACATGTGTTCATAGGTTCCGGTAATTCAATAGAAAGGACGATGTTCCGTGTCTAAAATTGTTAACTGAAGTGTGTTGAATACACGGTGTGCTGTTGGGCACTAGGCCGTTTGGCTTTTTTGTTTATGTTCCCCAATGGCTGGCCGTTGTTTGTGTTTTTCTGTATTCTGTAACGAAATAGTAGAATTTCATTCAATAATTGATTGACGGCAATCTTACTTGTGAAAAGAAAACCTCTCAAAGCCCAAGCTGTGTGGTCCAGTAGGAGGTACCTAGCTGTGGTTTGTGCTGCCGAAATCATAGTGCTTGCGCCCCTTCTATACCGTGCATTTTCTTTCGCAGAACTACTGATAATAAGTTATGAAATCCACAGAATATTCTTATCAAACGGATTAGGGAGTTATAAAACACACCAAATTCGAATTCGACACCACAAGTCCGGAAACTTCCCACATTGAAAAAACCGAAACTGTCAAAATGACGTTTCTGGTGCAGGGATCACGCCCTCCTTGGATCACGCTTTCTGGTGCAAAACTGATAAATCGCAACCGTGATCCCTGATCGCAACTGCGTTGATTTTGAACTTTTGAAGCAACCTTCGATAAATTCGAAAGACAGTGGCTCTCAAACTTAATGACTGTTTCAACTTGCGAACTTGCAATGAGTTCTTCGAAACGAAATAAACCTGATGGCTACTTTCGAAGTAAAAAACATATTATTGTAAATTGAATCAGTTATTATGAAATAATATTATATCCATAAATATTTATAGTACAAAAAGTGCCGATGCAAGTTGCGGATTTTCTATAATCTTTTGAGAACTTCTGTTATGATAACGATAATGGTAGCGCCCCTGTGGCGTCATTTGTTGTTTGGTCGGGTAGGGTGATCAGCAGTCCATATATGCATACCAATAGTGCAGTAAAGATAGGTTTTGGGGTTGAAAAAATTATTTCATGAAATTTTAAAGCTGTTATCGATTCAGAATTTCATCTTCTACCATGTACTAGAAATCCCCGGAAATCCCATTGGAGCATTTTTCTTGCGGCGCTGTCAAAGTACATCATGTTTGCTGCAACAAGTCCGAAAATTGTATCCTCGCTTTTGTCACATTAGAGCTATATTGTTAGTTCAGAGCTGTTGGTATATACTTCAGGTCATGACCAGAACGTCATCTAAACCGCTGAAATCTTATTTCCCGCAAAAGAAAACACGTAACTCGCTTTAATCTGCAATTACCAGTAGTAATCAAGTGTAGTTCGGGGATTAGTGACCAAAAATAAAATCTGTTCTTTTTGTGATAAAGGCATGAAATTTGGTATGAGTGGTCTTCATGGTCCCCTTTTCAAATGTAGACATGGCGTCTTGCCATATTTTGATAATGGGGGCTTAGGGACCCCCTTGAAAATTGAAGTTGCAGAAACTCATGCAAACCACCATTAAAATAATGGTCACGCATCTCAAAAAGTAATCATTCGACTCTACGTTAAATTTTAACAAGAGACACACCAGTTGTCACCATGTGCGCACTTTTCTTCATAATGAAAAAAAAATCTTCGGAATGTCAAAAAAAAAATCGGGATTTTATAATTTTTTCATGCAATAAAGGAATAAATTTATCTTCCGCATATCATTATCCACCAAATCGTATTCGCCGAAGCCATTGATGAAGTCCATCTCTTCATATTGACATCTAGAAGCAACAATTCCAGATGAAACCAGCCAATTCCAGTGCTTAGTTCAGCAGCGTTTTTTTTAATGTTACCAATTGATATGAATGACAATTCATTATTGGGTGGATAGCTTCAACTGTTTTATAATTTTATTGAGTATAACTAGATAAGGAGTGATGCGCGAAAGCCCCGAATTTTTTTTTAACCGCCACCTATCACTGTTAGAATTGTATCAAATTTCATGATACTTTGGCGAAACAACAGCAAATACAGACTTAAGAGTATAGACAAACGTCACTACGATCTGCAGTTGTCAAGTAGAAGGCACAAAGAATGAGGATTGAGGCGTGGAATGCTTCAAAGCACTCAGTTCGAGTGAATACACCGGTATAGAAATATTTCCAACACACCCTAAGAGCACAAATTGTATGATGGTGAGCGAGGCGAAAAAAAAATTTTCCTATGCTTTTGCGCTTGGTTCCGCGCGTAGTCATATGAAATTAGGTTACAGAACAGTTCCAGCTATCCATCCATTCATAAATTGTCGATCATATTGATTGGGAACAATTGAAAAACGCTGTTGAACTTCACACTTGAATTGGCTCATTTCTTAGGGAGCTGTCATCCCTAGAATGACAGTATCAAAAAACAAACTTCATGAATAGCGTCGACAAATACAAATTAGTAAATCATGATACACAGCAGATCAACTCACCGTTTCTTAGATCAAAAAATTATTAAAAACTGTGTTTTTTTTTGACACTCCAAAGAAAATTTTTTTCAACACGAAGAACAATGCGCACATGGCGACAACTGTTGTGTCTCTTGTCAAGGGTTGGTGTAGAGTCAAATGATTACTTTTTGAAATGTGTGACGATATTTACCGGTGGTTTGTGAGAGTTCCTGAGACTTCAAATTTTTAAGGGGGTCCTTAGGCCCCCTTAGCCAAAATATGGCGAGGCGTCATGCTTACATTTGGAAAGAAGACCATGAAGACCACTCATACCAAATTTCATGCCTCTGTCGCAAATCAAACAGATTTTAATAAACTTGGTTACTAACCCTCGGATTATCTTTAATCAACACTGTTAATTGGGAATTAAAGACACTTCCGTGTTTTTTTTTCTTCGTGAAATACAAGTTAGAGGCTCAAACGAAGGTCTGGTCATGCCCTGCAGTATATACTAACAGTCCTAAGCCAAAAATGTAGTTCTAGTGTGACAAAAACAAGAATACCATTTTCGGACTAGTTGCAGCAAACATGATATACTTTGTCAGCGCCGCAAAAAGAATGCTCAACTGGGATTTTCGGGGATTTTGAGTATGTGGTAGAGAATGAAATTCTGAATCGATATCTGCTATAAAATTTCATGAATTAATTTTTTCAAGGTTTGAGGTCTTTTTTGACTATCTTTACTGCACTACAAGCATACTTGCCGAATGTATTTTCACGGCACCTTTGAGGTGGAAGACGGATTTTAAAATTTAAAAATACGACTCAAATCTCAATTGCAAGAGAAATTTTTATTCGGGAACTACTAAAGGCATGTGATTCTTCGCGACTAACAATGCCTTGCTTCAAAATCATGCAAACTGAAGAAGTTGACTTCTCAACTTCACCTCTTCATAACTCGAAAGAGAAACGAGCCAATTTTTTTTTACTATTTTTTCCGTGCTCCGCCAACGTCTCCCATAACGTATACGAGAGGAAATGCGCCATTTTTGAATCACCCTGTATATGTATACAGGGTGTCCGTTTTTCGAGGCTAAGCATGGGTATTTCGCTTATCTTAAGAGATACAAAGTCGGTTAAATTAGGAAAAAGTTGCGCATTTTCATGACAATCAATGATCCAAAAAGAAATTTGACGTATCGATTTTCGTTTTTGAGATATCGTGAAAAAACAGGATTTTGATTTTTGTTTTTATAAACTGCTCGTCATAAGTTAAGCATAGACCAAAATTTGACCCAATTTCAAGCAAGGATTTCTTCGGGAAAAGATATCCAATTTGAAAAAAATTGATGGTGTCTGGTAGAGCTTTTCTTCAGCTACAAGACGCTATGTGACTTACGTCACCATCGGCTTTGTCCACGATATACAGGATGCCCAAGAAAAGAGTGTCAAAAGTGTTAATTTTTGAAGTCATGGAACTTTTTTAGAAAAAATTTCGGACTTTTTTTCTCTTCAGTTTTAGAAAGCGGATATCAATATCTCGAAACGGTTTTTGATTTTTGATCGTATTCTGTTTCTTCAAAGAGTTCTTGATTTTTTTTGTGGAATTTGGATTTTTTGATACAGAACTTGCTAGAGCTGTTGGTTTTTCTTGAAAATTCAAAGAAACGTACACAATTGCTGGATGAATTATACCATGAGAAAATTTGATCTCATGGGCCCTCAGAAGAGGTTATCCTCTGGACCTCCTCAGAGGAGATACCCAATGAAGCATGCTGCGACATCACATTGACACTTTTTGACTCAAGCATGAATAAAAATGCAAGACTTGTGACCATACGTTGCAGCAAAATTACCATGGTTACCAATTAGTCCCATCATGGGTGATTTTGTTACTGCCCAAGTCACTGGAAATTTCCAGAAGTGGTATCTCCTAGACGAGTAGAGATAGAGCCATAATTCTTTTTTTGATTCCAATCGGACACATTATTGGCCATTCGAGCATGATGTGCAAATTTTTCACATCTATACTTTTTCAGTAGTGGGGGGTAATTTTGACGTTTGTCATGTAGGAACTTTTTTGTTGTACTTGTCATCATTGAAATGTCAACATGAATGTATACTGTCATTTTCAGCCGATAAATTTTAAGTTTGCGTCCGGTGTTTTTCTTCCTCAAAGTCCAAGTTTCCTGAGAAAATCTTTGTTGGTCTTTTGTTTCCACTACTGATGTGGAAGTGGTAGATTACATTCATGGTGACATTTCAAGGATGACAAGTACAGAAAAAAAGTTCTGACATGACAAACGTCAAACTTACCCCCCACCACTGAAAAAGTAGAAAGTGAAAAATTTGCACATCGTTCTCGAATGAACAATAATGTGTCCGATTGGAATCAAAAAAAGAATTATGGCTCTATCTCTATTCGTCTAGGAGATATTACTTCTGGAAATTTCCAGTGACTTGGGCAGTAACAAAATCACCATGATGGGACTAATTGGTAACCATGGTGATTTTGATGCAACTTATGGTTACAAGTCTTGCATTTTTATTCATGCTGGAGTCAATAAGTGTCAATGTGATGTCGCAGCATGCTTCATCAGGTATTTCCTCTGAAGAGGTCCAGAAGATGACCTCTTCTGGGGGCCCATGAGGTTAAATTTTCTCATGGTATAATTCATCCAGCAATTGTGTACGATTCTGTGAGTTTTCGAGAAAAATCAACAGCTCTAGCAAATTCTGTATCAAAAAATCCAAATTCCACAAAAAAATCAAGAACTCTTTGAAGAAACAAAATACGATCAAAAGTCAAAAACCGTTTCGAGATTTTGATATCCGCTTTCTGAAACTGAAGAGAAAAAAAATCCGAAGTTTCTGCTAAAAAAGATCCACGACTTCAAAAATTAACACTTTTGACACTCCTTCCTATGGCATCCTGTGTATCATGGACAAAGTCAATAGTGCCGTAAGTCGACATAACGTCTTGCAGCTGAAGAAAAGCTCTACCAGGCACCATTAACTTTTTTCAAATCGGAATTTTTTTCTCTAAGATATCCTTGCTTGAAATTGGAGCAAATTTTGCTCTATGCTTAACTTTTGACGAGCAGTTTATTTTATTCAAAAAACGGTTGAAGGTGGCCTTTTCTAATCTAGACATTGTCAGGGCACTTTTTCAAGGGGAATTCAAATCTGCCAAAATCTTTATTTTAGCTTTCAAAGCAACCGAGATACGACATTCAATTTTTTTCTCTAATGGGCGCCATATTGGATTTTGATATTTTTGAATACGGTATTCTTATCTGGTTAGAACGATGTGCCACATGTCATTGTTGAATAAATGTTTGACATTTACATTTTTTTTATTGTCGATGCTAATTTTGTTTCCAAAGCACTCTTTGAAAAATTTGAAAAAATTTTTTTGCTCTAAAGCATGAATTCAACAGTGGCATGTGACACATCGTTGTAACCAGAAAATAAAATTGTAATCAAAAATGTCAAAATCCAATATGGCGCCCATAAGAGAAAAAAAAGTTGAATGTCATATCTCGGTTGTTCTGAAAGCTAGAATAAAGATTTTGGCAACATTGAATTCCCCTTGAAAAAGTGCCTCCACAATGTCTTAACTAGAAAAGGCTACCTTCAACGGTTTTTCAAATAAAAAATAAAAACAAAAATCACAAATTTCTGTTTTTTCTCGATATCTCGAAAACTGAAACTGACAAGTCAAATATCTTCTTGGATCATTGATCGTCATGAAAATTCGCAACTTTTTTCTAATTTAACCGACTCTGTATCTCTAAAGATAAGCGAGATACCCATGCTTAGCCTCGAAAAACGGACACCCTGTATTATGTATGTATATTCTTTCAAATTCATTCTCAAATTCAGAAACTACATAAAACATGCCATAAGTATTGCAAAAAAAATTGCGTGGCACCTGAGATAAGTCTGTATCAAACAATAATAACGCGTTCCATCCAAAATTTCCAGGGGCGTGGATAATTGGGCTGTCAATAAAATTTTGATAATCCTGAAAAATTTTGAGGTTAGAATTTTTTGTAAATTGAAAATATTTGCAAATGATCTATTATGCCCTTGAATTTCAGCCATTTCGTCAAAAAAATTGAAAAAATTTTTTTCACGTTTTCTCAGTGTAGCAAAAAAAATTTCAACAGAATTTTCAAAAAAATTTTGTTACGTCCCTCAACTTCACTTCTATCCCACATTGAGCTGAAATTGAGGGACGTGACATAAATTTTTCGAAAGGTTGAACACTCTGGTTCAAGGCCTCGTTTTTTGAAATATTCATATTCATTTATTGACTATCTTTACTTCATTTCATTTAAAAAAAAATACCGTCGGTAAACCGGAACCGTGTCGATTTTGAAAATGGGTGTACACGATGCCCAATCCAATCTACTTTCAATATCAGTCGAAATTTTTCGAACGAAGTCGATCCCCGAGCAGGAATGAATTTTTTAGTGGAGTCCTGCATCAAAAGCGAGTCCTGGTCAAAGCACGGGTGAGAGGCCCTCTCGGATGGCAACGGCTAGGACACATTTTGGAAATTCATGACACCTGACTGGAAAATGGTGGAAAACTGCAACTGCGAACTTAATCTGACTCTTTTGTTAATAATAATAATAATAATAATAATAATAATAATAATAATAATAAATGGCTTTATTGGCGATGAATATTAGACAAACTATACAAGATATAAATACGCCAAAGGGCGGAGTTCGGATTTGCATCCGCTCTTCCACTCAACCCATGTTGTGTTGCTTCCTACCAAATTTGATTCATCGGATAGATTTTGAATAATTAAATGGTGAAGTTTTGAACTTTGACATTTTTTATGATTTGACGGATGACAGATAGGACAATACTTTCAACTGTTCTGAATACAGTTTTTCAATGGCTTTCAAATGACATATTGCAAGTCAAGTTTCGTGATGTAAAGCTTCTATCATTTTTTAATAGTGACACTTTCGTTTGTCAAATGACAGCCAAAAACTAATCAGCTCATTTAACAGCAAATCCCTGCCTGTATATCAAATTTCAAGTCGATCAGATTACCGGTTCGACAGTTATCGTGTCAGAACGGTTTTCCTGGCATCATCACATAACTTTCCCTTGGAGGGGCCGGGAAAGTAAAAATCATCACATAACTTTCTCTTGGATGGACCGGGAAAGTAAAACACCATGGCAACCCCCTCCCCATCCCTATTCTGACGTTATGTCCACTCCGCCGACCTGACACCCTGGTCAGTTGCCGACCTGACACCCTGGTCAGTATTATTAATAAGGACCATCTTACGGACACAAGCCATTTGCGTGACTTTGTGAACAAAAATGGACACAGGACCTCTCTCCAGTGAGTGGCCTACATGTGCCAGATTCAAATATAATCAACCAGCCAAAAAGTTTCAAACTTATGACAAAAAATCGGTTTACAAAGTTCATTTTTGTGTCCATTATCAGTGGTTTTGTGGAAGAAAATACAACGTCTAGATGGGGATGATGAATTTAGGCAAAGAAAAGAGTCATAGACGAAATCTCTATTTTCTGTTGTGCAGGAGAGGAATGTCGAATCGGTCAGATCTGCAAAAGACGAAAGAGTTCGTGAGATACGCAACGCAGTTGAGCTCATGATCGCCCGCCTGGATTCGCAGCTGAAAACCAAACTGCTAACTCTGATGGGCCAGAAGGACTCCCTCACTCAGGTTCGTCTCTTTTTTCCCCGTCATGTCAATCCTCGCCTACCTCTTTAGCTGGTTGCTGCAATTTATTATAATCTGACAGGAAACGGAACAACTCGAACACCTGCTGCATGAAATCGAACATCAGCTTCACACATGCACCCGATCTGAGATGATCTCAAAAAGTAGCGAATTGTCCAGGATGATTCACGCCATTCGCAAGAAGCCGATGACCAGTTTCGTGACGGCCCCAGTTCCTGCTGATTTTCACAGGTCAGCGAGTAACAAAGCCTGCATTGTTGCCGTTATTGATGCATTTTATTAGTGAAAAGTCGATGCGGCAACTTTGCGGGAAGTTCCATGGGAATTTTTACCAGTATTCTTAAACTTGTCCCTTGAATCCCTAGTGAAATCGTACCAGCTTACGATTGCAGCACTTTCGTGATGCATTGCTTCTCTCAGTTGCAACGAAAAGCCGATCCGGTGTATTCCACGCCATTGCATTGCAACGGACTTTGCTGGCGTCTCAAGGTCTATCCCGATGGAAACGGTGTCGTTCGTGGTAACTACTTGTCCGTCTTCTTAGAACTTAGCGCCGGATATCCGGAGACTTCCAAGTAATTTCCGATAATGATCGAAGTTTTCGAATATATTTCTACTCAAAAATCATACGTTTGCAGATACGAATACAGAGTTGAAATGATCCATCAAGCCAGCAGAGATTCTTCGAAAAACATCGTGCGTGAATTCGCTTCCGACTTTGAAGTGGGCGAATGTTGGGGTTACAACCGATTTTTCCGCTTGGATCTCTTAGCCAGCGAAGGGTATTTAAACGTTACATTAGACACGTTGGTGCTTAGGTAAAATCTGATTTTCAAAATATTTTCCATATTGTTATTGCTCCAACTTTTAAGGTTCCAAGTGCGTGCGCCAACCTTCTATCAGCGCTGTCGTGATCAGCAGTGGTATATCAACCAATTGCAAACTGTCCAGAATCAATACATCTCTCAAATTAATGAATCTAAAGAGGTAAGTGTGTTGATTTTTTGTCTAGATTCATCATGCAACAATGGTACGATTTGTTTGTAGCGACTAGCCGCAGAAATTTCACGCAACGCTGTGGCGGCTACTTTGGGGGCAGCAAGCCAAATATCTGATATGGCCACCATTGGCATAGTCAAAAGCATGTACAACATGTCGCCGATGAGTGGTGGTTTGGAAGTGAGCGAAACCCAACCTGTTCCGTCCACTTCTCATAGTAATGTTCCTGAGAAAACGTTTTCGTTTTCTGTTGAGCTCTCGGCAGCTGCACAAAATTTGGTTACTAATGCTTCAAATGCTCCTAGCGGGTGAGTAGGATTGTACCATGGCGGGAAAAAAATTGTCGCGAAGTATAGATTTTTTTTATTTCGCTGTGACTTTGGCCTGTGTCACTAACATAAAATTTCTATGGTAGTATTGGTAGTTCTACTTTTTGTTTCTTAAACATTGATGCCCCAGCAGGGATCCGGTAGGTCCCGTGATGCATACAGGGCTAGAAATGGAGTCGAAAAATTGAAAATTCCTATTTTAGGTACCAGAATAAGTGATACCTTTCTTATAGCTGCATAACACTTCACAATTTCTTGTACAATTTTTGGAACAATCTGCCAAACTAGTGTCAAAAAACAATGAGTTTGATTGTTTAATAGACAGATTGTTCCAAAAATTGTACAAGAAAATGTGTAGTGTAATACAGCTATTGAGGAAGTGAAGAAACTGTTGTGTTACTACGAATGGTACGATGCTGACTTAATGGTGACGTCTTGCCAGATGGTTGCCTACATGTGTTATGTATACTGTGACATTTGTCAGTTGGTTTGTACGAGAGTCGAGACATGACGCGCTCGTGAGTGCACTGTGGCAATTTTCTGTATGTATCTCCTCCTTCATACGTGTTTGCTGTTTTAGTACCTATTAGGCTATAGTTGGTCGAACTCGCTACTCAGTGATGAGCATCAGAAATGTGTTCATTTGGGCACTGGGCATGGGTGGACCCGTGTGCCTCGCGATCGCGTCCTGTCAACATGGTACAGTTATATAATTTATACCCACGGCTGGAACTATGAAATAAGCAAATTCTGGACATTTCTGGCCGCTTTCATGTCTCCACGAGTTTACATGGCCAATTTGATAATTGCAGCCGTGCCAATAAATTATATCACAACTGTACCATTCGTGCCAGCACAACACATTCTTTCCATAGCTTGCTCTAATGAAAAAAGCGATAAAACTGATTATAGGTCGCGTGCGTAAATGGAGGGGGGCGGCCAAAGCTTGACACCGGAAGGGCAATCTCAAACCGGACGTCAACCTTTTCCTTCTCCCGTCAGGTATCCTTTTTTGGCATTTACGTATTCCCAACATTCGGTTGTTTCTTGTCCTCAATAGCCGCTTTCCAAGCAGGAGCTAGAGGCCCTGATCTACTCCATGTGCACTGTACATGAACGCACCATGCTTGGAACCTGTTTTCGCGAGCTCAGGCAAATGAGAACAGCCAGAACAACAAGCGTAACCGTCACTTTGCGTTCAGGGGGTACTTTGTGCTGGGAACCAGGACTCGGAAAAAGAGCACCTTAGCGATTCTTGCCACACTGCCGCATCAGAGTCTTCTTGGCCGCATCCTTTCACAACACAAATTTTTGGCAGCCCGCACTTCAATCGTAAGAATTGGTGATCTGAGGCGCTTTCGTTTTGCCAGCGGGAGCTGCTCGGGGTAGATCACTAGACAAAGAAAATAGATCCAGCTGGGCCGTGATTGGTGTATGTATCTACTTTCTCTATCTAGTGATCTACCCGGAACAGCTCCTGGCGCAAAACGAAAGCGGCTAGATCTTCGAAGTCAAAATTAATGTCATAACTGACAAACGTCTTTGTCAAACGCGTCTAATCCATCATCGCTGCCAACCAACGGTTTGAGATCGCCCTTCCGGTGGCAGGGCTTTAACCTTCCTCCCACTATTTACGCATATAACCAACCTATACTGTGACTGGCGACAAACCTTTGAGACACTCTGTATAGTCTTGTGTCGCTCACCAAGAAATCTTCTTGACGAACTGTCAGATCATACAAAATCGTACAAAATAGCTGCGGCGATGGTAGATCTGCGGTGGGTCAATAGCTTTCGATGCAGCTGTTGAAGTTTTCA
This sequence comes from Anaspis maculata, assembly GCA_949128115.1. Taxonomy (NCBI): domain Eukaryota; kingdom Metazoa; phylum Arthropoda; class Insecta; order Coleoptera; family Scraptiidae; genus Anaspis; species Anaspis maculata. The sequence continues at coordinate 64,035,052 of OX421961.1, read as the reverse complement.
TTGGTTGTTGAAAACTGCTGCTTTTGCATCCTTGATGCCAGCGACAGAGTAATGCCAGCCTTCATGGGGGAAGGGGGAATTTGTGGAGTCTAGCGATCAGCGGTTTAATTTAGGCGGCAGGAATGGTTTGTGACGTAAGGGAAAACAAATAAGATTTTTTTTATAGGACTCAAGCGAAAAATAATCCAAGAGGAGACGAAGGAAACGTATCGTCTGTTGAAAACCACTCTAGCGATTCTTCTGTGTCCTCTGTTCAGACTCAAGTGATTGGTAAAAAGCCAAGCGAGTTGGGCGTGAGGAAAAACGGCGATGGCACTGAAACACCCAGACATTTGTTGGGACTGGGAGTGTCGCTGAGCTCTCCTAATCTCTTGAATTCAACCCATTCTTTTACCTGCAGCAGCAGTAGCAGTGACAGTGTAAGTATGTGAGGCATTCTTGCTTTGTAGCCGTTATATTGGGTACAACAAACCAAATGTCGAAATGCCTAAGGATTCATATTATTAAAAGAACCGGTAGTCATTGGGCTACAAGTACGAGGAATAATTATTATGCTGTCTCGATTTAAATGTTAGATTGTGCTGACTGCTGACTGGCTCCTTCTTAACATCAAGAGTGGCGTCTTTTCGTAACGCTGCGCTAGAGCGGTAGTGATTTCTCTTACAAAAATGAATAAAGCAATGAAAATTTTATTGGCATCTCATGAGTTTCAATAAACTTTACTTGATTTCTGCTTAATGAAGAATGTGCCCTGTTTTGATTAACACCATGTTTATTCTAGGATTTGAGTGAACCGGAAAATATGATGGAAGAATTCGAACCAGCTGAAGCAAATCTTATCAGCACCGGAGACAACTCCAACGACGAAAACGACGTTGATGATGAAACCATGTCCGGTAAGAACTCCCTGTTGTTAGTGTTCGAAATCTTTTCCTATCAACTCTACCTTTGAAGGTGATGACAATTCGTATTGCGTCCAAGATCCGGTTCATCCCGACAGCGATGTAGCTGAAAGAGATGACGTATCCTCTGCCCCAGAAACTCCCTGATCCTCTATGTCCTGTTATGTTCTTAGATATTTTTGTCCAAATTACCGGTTTTGATGTAAATAAATGGCTGTGCCTCTGAGATGCGTTGCAATTTTGTAGGTGAAAATGATGTAGAGTATGCTGAATTTTCTATGACTCAAAGACTCATGATGCGTGGTGCGAGTCCTGGAGCCACTAGTGGGGGAGCCACGTGTCTGCCATGCACCGGAAGTAATTCGTTTGAAGACAAGCTCATGCTGTTGCAACTCTTTGATAGAATCGAAAACACATGCCAGCCGAGCACTTCAGCTATTGCTGCTTCCACTAGTGCAGCAACTATAAATTCAAATTTACCTTCAATTGATTTGCCGCCAATCAGCCTGGATCTGGCACTTCTAGAAAACTTGTCGATCAAAAGTGACGGTAAGTGCAACGATAATGGTATGTGACGCAGGTTTTGCAATTTGATAAATGCCGTCAGATCAAGGCCAGTCGCCAACCGCGCTGGACTCGGGGAGTCGCAGAAAACTGAGGAAACGGTTCAGGCCGAACCCGGTGGCAACTGACGAATCGTCCGGCTCGACGTGGACAGAAACCGTGCCGCTGACTCAAAACACTAAAGAGTCGGTCATGGGACCGCTGGAGTCGTTCCTCAGGTCCATTAATTGTTATCCCGAACACGATCAGCAGATAAACAACAAGGATTTATCGAAGCAAAGAAAGTTCAAGGCCTTCAGCAATTCGATCCAATTGCCGAAGTATCCCGTGACACTTTTGCAGCCTTCATCGCCGCCACCTTTGAGCGAGAACGTAGAGAACAGCATTCAGCCGTCATCTTCGAACGGGTTCAGCTGGACGCCTTCACTGTTGAGTCAACGGAAGTCCGGGAAGCCGAGCAAGACGCTAACTAAAAACGACGCCGGCAAGCCCGAGAAAGATCCCAAGAATGACAGGTAGGCCCATTTTATTGTTTGCTCTGGAGATAAAAATAAGCTTTGGCCTCAGTTGGGTGCACTAATTGGCGTGAATTTCGTAGAAGACTGTTGAACGAAGTGCCAGTGTGGAGTACTAAAATAAATATATGGTTTCATCAAGCAATGGAACTTTGTCTATTGGTCATTCTGGATTCTGGATTCCATTTTGGGGAGTTGGTGGAGCAAAGGCTATTGGTCATTATTGCTACAATCTGAAACTTATCCAGGGATGGGAATCGAAATCATTTTTGGTTCGGTTTTGGTTGACAACATTTTTCGTTTTTCTATTTAGGGTTTTGATTCACAAATTTTCCATATTTCGATTTCTCCGAAATACCTGCTAATTTTGGTTTTGATTTCGATTTTGGTTATTTCGATCATCTCATCCCTGTAAAGTTACAAGGGGTGCACCCGGCAAATAGGTGCGAAAGAAAGACCAAGGGACGATGAGTCAAGGGAGACAGGAGGTTGTGGGAGTGAAAGAATGTTCTTATTTTGTGCCTTTTCTTGAGATTTTCCATCTGCTCTTTGTCCATCCGCTATGTAAAGGGTGATTTAAATTGAGTTTCCACATGAGAGGACGCTGTATTTTTGACATTTTGAAGAATTTTTCAAGTTCAAAGCGATCTACGGAGAAATACACGTCTGACAATCGGGTGAAAATTGTTCAAGCGTATTACAAAAATGGACGTTTCAGAGGGAATATGCGTACCTATCTTTTTTCACGCGAATAATCTTGAATTCAGAAAATCGACCTTCTGAGCCATAATTTGGAATGTAAATAGGAGGATATCTTCTATTGATAATAGTCAGAGGTCTTTGCATTACGTCGAATTTATACAATGTTTGAATTATTTGACTTTTTCGCACCCAGTGCAGAATAATCCGTTGCATTCAGCAAGTTGAACCAGAAGGTACACACATTCTTCAACGTCTTGAAGTGTATCTATGTCGTCTCCAAAATTTTTCATATGTGTAACCATAACCAAAATCTTCAGTATACCTACTCTTAATAGAATCTTGACTTTGAACTAATAGTCCAAGAGCTGGCGGCCAAAAAAAGTACAACAGTTTTCTAAAGGCTGAAACTCTGGAATATGTTAGATTACTCAATTACATCCATGAAATAAACAGTCAGACACCGGTTCATTAGAACCTGCTCAATCGGCAGCCAAAACAAATCCGAAATGCCCGAACGGACAGTTCTGACAACGCACAGCATTGTTGTCTGACGCACAGCTCTGTTGTCTGATGCAAATATATCAGCAGTTGCAGCTGTTGTCCGAGTTAAAGCTAGTCCGCACGGGCGATATACCGCTGGATCGATTTCCTGTCAAAAATGTCCAACTTTCAGCGGATATTCGCTAAAAGTTGAATCCCCGCCAACTTTTAGCGATTGACCGCTGTTTTCAAAGTGTCAGCATTGACACAGCATGAAAATGTGACGTTAGGTTTTGCTAGGAAGGAGCCCGGTGCTTATCTCAAGACGAAATGGAAAAACTTGATCACCGATGGGTGTACCAGTCCAAGGGAGAGAGGAAAAATCGTGACTACTGGACGGTGGACACGTATCAGCTTGATTTCAGAGTTACGAATCCATCTGCAGTCTGCATGAGCTTGAGTTGCACCAGAGCAAGGTCGGAGGCAAGATTATCAAGAAAAAAAGAAAACGTGCACGGTTTTGAGTACCATCAAAATACATGTACCTAGGTTTCACGCCACAATTTTTCTTTTATATATTTGTGCCCGAGTTTGTGTCTTTCCCGCAATGGAAGTTTGAAGTTCCACAGTGGAGGCCTTTTCTAAACTTCTTCAATTAGTTGCAAGGCTGAGAGCGGGGTTTACTGTCCACACCGTGTCGTCACTCGTCATCGTCGTAGGTGTGACTGTGATTCTCATGGGCTCGGGCTGCTCATTTCTGTAGTTGATCATTTCAAAATGCTCACATAAATCATTGAAAGACACCCGTCGGTCGCCAGCATGTATCTATTGCAAAGAATAGTTTCCTACTCAAAAGAAGACCACGTACTTATGAGAATTTTGCTTTTTTATTTATCACAATAACATTAGATAGGTATTAACATCGTCTTTGATTTGAAGAACACCCGTCTTTTGAAGAATATCCAGACACTACATCATGCAATTCGCGTGACAAACGACTGACAACCGGATCTGACACTTTAAACAACAGACGTGACACTAATTATTCGCTGATTTTCGCCGCTCATGCGGACGATGATTTCAGCGGCAAAAAAAATAGCGGTATATCGCCAAAAACCAGCGGTATACCGCCCGTGCGGACTAAGCTTTACGGTTCAAATGAATCGCCCGTAGCGACATACAGATTTGGGAAAAAAATCAGAGAAGCCTTGCGTAATGGAACCATCTAATGAAGAGAGGTAAGTACCTAGGTGTGGTCATAGCCGTAACTCAGACAACAGCTGACAGCTGTGGGTCAGACAACAGAGCTGTGCGTCAGATAACAAAGCTGTGCGTTGTCAGAACTGTCCGTTCGGGCATTTCGGACATTTTTTGGCTGCCGATTGAGCAGGTTCTAATGGACCGGTGTCTGACTGTTTATTTCATAGATGTACTAGAGTAATCTAACATATTCCAAAGTTTCAGCCTTTAGAAAACTGTTGCACTTTTTTTTGTTGCCAGCTCTCCGAATATAAATCATGATTCAGTTTAATTCCGGGCAAATTTTACACTAGCAGTGTAGCGCTAATCGGAGATGACCATCGGTATAAAAAGCATGGCTGTGAAAGTAACCTAGAAGCAGCGTCGAATTCTACGAGGTGGATAAATGTCAAACAAGATAACTATTGAAAACCTCGTACTCTACAAACGTTTTAGTTGATTATGCTAAAAGCGACAGTGAATAATGAAAAATCAGCTAACTGTTATGTACGATACTAGGGGAACTGTCAGTTGGCGATATTTTGGCTACTTCATTTTTGAAATTTTTCGATGATGTTCGATAAAGCATTTCTGGAATACGTGAGCAGAGACGTTATTCACTCTGGGAAATTGGACCACTTAGCGTAGGTCTCGTGGCTCAAGATTTTCCTCGTGGATAAATTTTCTTGGATGAAATCTGCCTTCACTCGCATATACAGTGATTGTACAGTTGCGGCCTCATAAAAGTTTACACCGATGACAATCGTGTGGCCATGCTCTGCTCATTCAAAATTACGTCAAAATTGAATTAGCATGGCCACTCGATCGCCGTCGGTGTAAACTTTTATGAGGCCGCAACTTTACATTAAAAACGCGTATACAGCTTTTGATACGGAGTGTACTGATTTTTTGAATTTTGGCTTGGTATCACAGTGACAAGGTAGCCAAGATCCATCTGATCCATACACTCTTTGTCAAAGGCTGTACGCGTTTTTTATGGGCTGTACATAACAAATTATTATTGTTCTCATCCACCAAGCACTCAAGTTCGAATTGAAACCTGAATACATTTCAAATTAAAGATTCTACAATAGTCAAATTTGCAACAAAATTAATATTGCACCCAAGTGTTACGGCGCTTATGAAGTAGTCGAGTTGAATGTGTGATTTACCTAACGGTTCACTTATTGTTATTATTATTATTATTATTATTATTATTATTATTATTATTATTAATTATTTTTACATATTTCAGGTCTGACAACCAACCACATTCTGCGTGAGGCTGTAATAGGTGACAATTATTAGGGTTTTGTTTCTCAATAACTATTTTAAGCGAGTTAAAAAATCAATGTTAACAAAATGGGTAGGGTGGATGGACCATTCAAATTTTCTTGGAATCCCGTTATCAGCTTAAATATTTAACATTTTTATATTTTTTAACGGTTATGTAAGTATTCCTACGGGTCACTTTGAAAAAAAAAGTGTATAGATGTGAAACATGCAAATTTGAGAATCATGAAGAATTCACTGTTCGAGTCACTGTTATAGGTAAAAAGTAGTTGATATTTCATATTTCAGAAAAAACCATTGTTGAAGATCAGACATAATGTGCACTAGTCAGTTTTTATTTTGATTTTCATGTAACAAGCGTTTAATAAAATTTGACGTGAAGTCGGCTGTGATTCCTGAAAATCTGGCCAGATCATAGCTTACTGTGAGGTCACATTTAATTGAACGCTTTATACCGGGTGTTTATAAACGTCTGTGATCGCGGCAGGCTTTGGTCAGGCCAAAAGTCGCAGTGAAAGGCACGATTTGAAAGAGTGATAGGAGATTCCAAAGGCGATATGATAACAAACGTTTATAAACACCCGGTATAAGCTTCAAAGTCATTGCCATTACAAAAGTACCAAATACATATCCGTTTTACTATAGTACATTACATTATCACGCTATACAAATACAACATCAACACACGAAAAAAAGTTATTAGTCATATTCTATTTATATTATATTTTTTATTTTTTTGATATATTTTTGTGATAAATTTTGGATTGGCAGATAATAATATGGTGTTAACTCTAATTTTTCTATATTCATCTATTTTTGTTTATTTATTTTAGTTACTAATATTTTTTACTTGAATTCGACATTGCACATGATTGTAACAAGCAAGTTCATCTGGGTATTTCAATAACCAGTAGTTTGTTATTGATGTTGATAGCACATGATAAACTGGATTGCTCATTTATTGTGTTTTTGCTATATACCTAATAGAAAGAAATATATTGAAATTGTAGAAGTACTAACTTCACTTTTATTCAGCTCCAAATTGTACGTTATGTGGAAAACACTAACGCTGGAACGAGCCACCCTCTGACGGCTTTCATATTATTAATATTATTAATAATAATAAATTATTTTCTTTAACGAGGTGACATACAGCTTGGACGGCTTCTGTAAGGTCATAGGCAGGCGAATAAAGAGCCTGTTCTCATTTTTAGTGGGATAAAATGCGCGAAAAACTATCTACCTACGACTTTTTACAATTTTATGAAAAATCTATTACACTTTGTGGATGGATGCTAATATGCGTGATAGTCCATGCCTTGTCGAAGGGTCATGCAGTCTACTTCGTCAATTTTGAGAGTGTTAGTTTTAATGTTGATGTCCTCTTCGAGTTGCATTTGTGTTTTAAGAAGGTATCGCATTGACGCTTGGGACTGAAATGATTAACATTTGTAGATGTAGTAGATGAACCAAGTAAACTGTACACAGATGGTTGTGATGGTATCGAAATTTTCATCCTTATTCGGTTTTGTCCCTTAGTTAGCCCCATCCTTCAGTAATCTACTATTTTTAACCAACATGAACTGTGATTATTGGTGATCACTCAAAATTTTCACGGGGCGTTCATATTACCTATATAATCTATTTCACGGCTTTCTGCATTAGAGCAAGCTATGGAAAAATTGTGTTGTGTTGGTACGAATGATACAATGACAAGGGGATGCCAGCCAGTTGTATACACGTGCAATTTTTAATGTGACACCATGTCGACGTATCAAGTGTACCTACCTTACTCACGCCCAAATTGTCTCGTTTCCGTACAGTTCAACTCCATAAATTATTGTCCCACTATCCATATTGTCCATCTAAAGAATAAGTTTACTCTTGAGCAGTGGGTTTTTCCTTTATACATTCCATTTCTACACGGCATCACGGACTTTCGGCATAATTTTCTCAGTGGCCGGCAAAAACCTAATAGCCTTGGCGAAGACTCACCAACCAGTGAAGACAGTGCTCCTTATCGTCCACACTGCAAATCACTCGAAGGAAACTAACAATTCCTCGCATATTCTCGAAAATTTCGCGTACATGACTCCCCGAGACGGTGACAATGTCACTTTGAAATCGCACATGAAGACAGCTAACTGCCAACAAGTCGTCAACGTCCCATTCGTACCAACGCAACCCATTTTTTCCATAGCTTGCTCTAATGCAGAAAGCCGTGAAAGTGATTATATGTATGGAATGGAGCAAGTGATCAGACTACTGCCAAACACTGCCAAATTTCTAGTACGGCGGTTAGTGGATGATATTGAGACCTACCTTGCATTTTATTCTGGAGCATTCAGACTTGGCATAGTTGTAGTACATACCCCCAGCTTACTTTTAAGAAGTGGAAACAAGGTTGCAAACCCGGGAGAGCAGCAGTAGGTATAGCGAGTTGTCTACCTAATAGGGGTAGACTTCAAAACCTCAACAAATCGTTCGTTTCGGTGACTTCTATGGGCCGGGGTCGGTCCCCCACTTGACATTTACTAGCTACGGGCATTCTACGGGCATATGTCGACCTTGACGATGAGTCGTGGTGGCGGGTTGCCTACCTTTCAGGGGCACAAACAGAAATCACCGGAATCACAGTTAGTCCGGACGTTACGGGTTACAATCTTGCAAAAAATGATCAAGCGATGAGACTTGTCACAAAATGTTCATTAGGCCCCTGAGCAACTTTTAAGAAATGATGCCGCGGTGAGTCCACTTGCAGACGTCGTATGCAGGGTGTTCAATAATTCAAAAATTCTAACCCCTGAGCCAAAAAAGTTGGAGTCATGAAAGTCACAATGTAGATTAATAATTTAATGTTTGTTAAGATAAAATGAACTGTGTCTCCATTTCTTAAGCCGTTTCTAATAAATCCTGAAATTAGTGGTCAGTTTCATGAAAATTCACATTTTTCAATAAATCAGTGATTTCCGGGGTGAATTCCTAAGATATTTTAGTGAAATTTGGTAGTCCCCTGAAGAGTAATGTCAAGAATGAACTGCCATGTGTTGCCATTGGCTCTGTTCACTATCTTCGAAAATATGACAGTCAACTGTTTTTCTTCTCATGGCCGCCATCTTGAAATCACCCATTATTGAATAAGTGAGGAAATAAACTGTACTAATAATAATGGTCATGGGCAATAATCTCAATGCAAAAATAACCATTCCCAGTGAGTAAATCCTCTTCAGTTTACTATAATCCCGGCTATTTAAAGTATGAAATTTTATAGTGAACTAGCCATTTTTTCATAGTTGCAGCGGTACGCTTTTTGATTCTGCATTTTGTGATACTCCAATGAAATTTGGCATATGCAAACTACATAAAATTCCAAGTGATTTGACCCGCAGCACACAAAAATTTGTCCATTAGGGGGCGACTGGGGGCCCCTCAAAATTTCAAGATGTCAGAACTTTTACCATGCACCATTCAGTACCACCCTATCTACCGTACAGGACCAAAACAACTTCGTTCTTGACCATCATAACATTTTTCGTCATGTCAATTCCATTCTTCTTATAGAAAAAAAAAAATTTCTTTGCCTGGTCAACAAATTGAAAAATAATTTTTTTTTTTACCACAAATAGATTATTAACTGGTTTTTGTGTGATCATCGATAAACCCGCATCCCCTTGATTTATTTATGAAAAGAAAACTTTCGCAGTGCTATTTTTCAACAAAGAAGTGACCTCAACTTACCATTATTTCCAACATTACCTTTTTCAATGTTTTATCCCGGTAAGTATGATTATTCTTATACCAATATATAGCTTGAAGTCTTCTTCAACGATGTTGATGATGAAACAGCCTCAGATTCTAGCTGGAAGCCGTACATAAAAATTTTTCTGTAAGGCAGTCAGATTTGGCATTTTTGATTTTCTAGCGGGAGCGGCCAAAATGCCAATACACATCTCTCCGCCCGAAAGCACCGGTTTGCTCTAGCGGGGAACGATATTCACACCTAACAATTTTGCATTTTGTGATACTGAAATGAAAGTTGGTGCGAAAGTACTGAAACCGGTGCTCTTGGGCGGAGTGGTGTGTATTGACATTTTGGTCGCTCCCGGTAGAAAATCAAAAATGCCAAATTTGATGGCTTTGCAGAAAAATTAGTATGCACGGCTTCTAGGTGGAATCTGAGGCCGTTCCATAATCAACATCGTTGAAGAAAGCTTCAAGCTATATATTGGTATAAGAATAATCATTCTTACCGGGATAAAACATTGAAAAAGGTAATGTTGAAAATAATGGTAAGTTGAGGTCACTCCTTCGCTGAAAAATAGCACTGCAAAAGTTCTGTTTTCATAAATGAGTCAAGAGGATGCGGGTTTATCAATTATCACACAAAAACGACTCAACCTCGGATTCAACAACCTATTTGTGGTCAAAAAAAAAAAATTACTCTATAATTTGTTGACCAGGCAAAGAAGTAATTTTTTCTATAAGAAGAATGGAATTGACATGACGAAAAATGTTATGATGGTCAAGAACAAAGTTGTTCAGGTCCTGTACGGTAGATTGAGCGGTATTGAATGGTGCATGGTGAAAGTTGAGACATCTTGAAATTTTGAGGGGCCCCCAGTCGCCCCCTAATGGACAAATTTTTGTGTGCTGCGGGTCAAATCACTTGGAATTTTATGTAGTTTGCATATGCCAAATTTCATTGCAGTATCACAAAATGCAGAATCACGGTCATTTCGCTAGCGTAACGCTGCAACTATCAGAACATTTTCAGTCTATTTCAGGAAAGACTGAACTTGAATCAAAATGGTTTTGTATCCCACTTCGAAAAAGACGAAGGGTAATTTTTAACACCCTCCTTCATCTATCCAATGGTCATTTTTACCATGGTGGGCGCCAAAGCTGTGTGAAACTCGTGAAAATGTGTCCAACGGTCCAACAGCTCTTTTTGGTCAATTAAAGAGAAGTTGCTCACTGGGTATAGTTATTTTTGCATTTGGATTATTCCTCAAGACCATGATTTGTATTGCTCCAGTTATTCAATAAGATTCAAGATAGCGGCCATAAGGAGGAAAACAGTTGACTGTCGTATTTTCGAATATAGCAGGCAAGGACGGTGGCAGCACACGGCCATTCTCTTCCTGACCTTACTCTCTATGGTACTACCGAATTTCACCCGAATATCTTGAAAAATAACTGAGTTATTGAAAATTGTGATAGAAACACTACGATTTCGGTATTACTTGTTTATGCCCCCGAAAGGTAGACAAGCCGCTTTCACGACCAATCGTAAGGTCGACATATGCCTTAAACTAGTAAATGTCAAGTGGGGGACCGACCCTGGTCCATAGAAGTCACCAAAACGGACGATTTGTTACGGTTTTGAAATCTACCCCTGTTAGGTAGGCAACCCGCTGCTCTCCCGGGGTTGCAACCTTGTTTCCACTTCTCAAAAGAAAGCTGGGGGTATGTACTGCAACTGTGCCAAGTCTGAATGCTCTAGAATAAAATGCAAGGTAGGTTTGACTAACCGCCGTACTATTCGCTGCTGTTATAATTTTCATCGGATTTTGTAAGGTTTTCACGTCAGGAGTTCTAATCCACGTTTCCCGAAAGGCTTCTGCGCATACCTGTGGAAGTAGGACGTTGCCGTATCTCATATCACGACAACAAGTTGACAACATTGTAATACTCGGTGTGCGTGTGTAATGTCACGCAAATGGCAGCTGACAGCGCTTGACGTCGATTTGACGTTTCGACAGACCTAACCTAATAATAACGCTCTTGTTTTGGTGATCGCCTTGCAGCTCGTTGTGTTTCGTATCACCTGAATCTTTTCTGCGTCTTTTTATTGCCATACGGCACGTAACATTTCATTCTGAACAATATTAAATGTTGAATGCGGTTAGGATGTCCTGTTTGTTTACATTTTGATTATTGATTGACAGTTGCTATTGACAGTGACACTTCGTGCGTCAAAATTGAAATTACCGCGCTCTGCAGGTATGCGTTCTCATGTATGCGCTGAAGTGATGTACGTGATGGTAAACGTGGATTGCCCCACTAATCATAATGATAATGTACGGATGTAAACATTGTAAACCTATCTTCACAACGAGTTATCATACCGGCTCGATACCAAGTTACAGGCGCAAAAGTTAGGACGACGTAACTTGCCAAATAGAGCGGTCTGATTGGCCGTTGCTATCCGCTATGTGCGTTCGCCAAAAAAGTGGTAGTCAGGGAGCCCACTGCAAAAATCTGGGTCGATCGCTTTTATGGAAAATTTCTGTTTCAATCGATAGCGGGCAATAAAATGAACGTTGCAATACCCGGCAGCTACCTTCCATCCCATGCTTTAAGGGTGGCTGCCGGTGTCAAAGATGGTGTCAAAGAATGTGTCACGTAACTTTCTCATATGATGCAAAAACCCGCGTTGCGTTCGACGTCGTAGCTCAGTGGTAACGTGTTTGAATTCTGCTTGGGGGTCCATGGTTCTAATCCCACAAACTGCTAGTTTTTTTTTTTTGTGAAATTGATACTCACCTTCTCAAAAAACCATCCAAAATTGCATTCTGCTTAATTCAAATAATATCTTGATGTTTTACAAGCCAAAAAAAAAAAAAAGAAATCTTGGTGGAGGTATGAACCACCGACCCTTGAATCGCGATGCTTTTGTCCAAACCATTCGTCTATCAACCCTTTGTTTAGCGGTGCTTCATTGCTTCATTTGTTCATAAAGTGATAGGTGTAAAGAATTAATCAATTTGGTCATCTTTGACATCGGCAGCCACCCTTAAAGCTGGGGATGGAAGGTGGCTGCCAGGTATTGCACGGTCCATTTTATTGCCCGCTATCGAATGAAACAGAAATTTTCCATAAAAGCGATCGACCCAGATTTTTGCGATGGGCTCCTGCACTATGGGTGGAGTCGACATCAGCGCTCAAGGTGACGATTTACGAAACTGAATAATACCTATTTATTCTGTTTTCGGTGGCTAGATGTCGCTACTCGACCTAATGCACATGGTGATTCCGCTATGTGCGTTTGCCGGGAGAAGTCGACTCAGCGCTCAAAGTGGTGATTTACGAAACTGAAGGATGCCTATTTGTGTTTTTTTCGGCTGCGAGATGTCGCTACTCGACTGAATGCACATAGCGGATAGTAACCGCACTTACGGCGGTCTCAGTCATAAGGTGCGTTCAGTCAGCTTATTTAGCCGCAAGTTTTAATTTTAGTCACAAGCGCGGCGACGCCCATTGGCTCTTATGAACCAGCCTCCTCGGAACAGCCAATAAGCGGTGCAGCGCTTACGGCTAAAATTAAAATTGCGGCTAAATAAGCTGACTGAACGCACCTATAGACGTCTCAGCCCCAACTTGGTATCGAGCCGTAACGGCTCACACTCAAGCAAACGGCCGGGCGGAGAGGTCCAAGGAAATGATTGGAGAGGATATATGTTGTCATTAATGAAATATAATATAGAATAGTTAACAGTCAAACTGCGATTTCTTCCTCCCTCACGTTGTTTAGGCCTTCAATACGAACATTAATTTACAGTCATACTTATACTTGTATGTACTTTTAACAATATTGAACTCGGTAATTTTGCACCTTTGAAACAACTAAACCTTCAACTGAAGTTTCCAAGCTTTGCACCAGTATAATGGATTACTGTAGGATGAGGCTGAGGAACAGTTGAAGCACATCAGAATCAACGGTGACAAGCATTAAGATTTTTTTCATATCCATCTGTGCGCAGTTTAATTTAAAAACGAAAAAGCTGAACTTACTTCGGCCATCATGTGTTGCAACACGGCCACATTTTCTCGCATCTGTCCAACTTCGCTTACTAGATTAATTTCGGCTAGATCTTTGCATAATTCCATTCCAGGTCTTTGTGCCCTGTTACCTAGGCGGGTATGTGCTAAAGCCATGAAACCTTCTTTTTCCGCAATGGCTTTCTCTAATCTTGTAATGTTACGTTGCATTTCGTTAACTTGACGTACAATCTGAAAAAAAAACCGTTGCATCAGCTACTGTTCATCAGCAAACTTCGGGTAGAAAATTGGACCGCAGTTAAAGAAGTGCTTCAAAAGTATCAGAAAAATGTTGAAAAAAATTCAGGGTTTTCAATTTTGGAAATATGGAGGGTCAAAAAGTGGTCCTTCGACCCCCTCTATTTCCGTCGTTTTGAAAGATTTTAGTAAACTGTTTTCAACATACCAAAAACAATGTTTTTGAACCTTTGGATGTGTAGGAATGTAATATGGGTGGATGAGTATGGGAGAAAAATGGGTGATATGGGTACTCCCCCCAATAACACGGGAGTTGCGCGCGAAGGCCCATTTGTGGGCGTTCCACCATTTTTCGATAAAACATCTGGAGCCGAAGTCATTTTGCTGGGAAAGTCATTAAAAAAATGCTTAAAAATTTGCAGCTCCATATCTTCAACTGAAAATGTTTTACTGAAAAACCACCCGGTACGATCGTTTTTTTTTCAAGTCAAATAAAGGCCCTAGGATGGCACGCGTTAAATTTGACTATCTTCGGCTGTGATCGGTTTTTCTCGGATTTTTCCCTTTTACATGTTTATATTGAGATATGAAGTGAAATCTTTAAATGCCAGTTGAAAAAAATAAATAAATACACGGCTTCGATTTAGAGGCCTTTCCGTCGGAGCCGCTCTGAGCGTACAGAGAACTATTAAAACATGAAATCGAGCCGTAAGACTACAGCTTACTTCAAAATGCTGCATCTCTAGTTTCGTCTTGGCCTCTTTTGTCTGTTCAATGCGAGAACGGAACGCCTCGTTCACGGAGTGATACTGATTGGTCAAGTCTTCAATCACTTGGTTCAACAAAGTATCAACATAGGACCTCATCTGTCTCCCGCTGTTGATTTCTTTGGCAGCTCTATCGATGTTACTCGTGGTGAACTGTTGCCACTCCTCAGCCGTTATGTTTCTGAAAGAAAAAAAAACATTCAAACTAGCTTGGAAACGCTCCAATTGGGTAAACTACGCTGGATCCAGAGGAGTGAATCCATGGTAGATGCTGAGGTTCAGGCTCTTTTCATTCAAACCGAAATTGTTGTTGTCGATCTTCAGAACGTTGTCTTTGTCTTCCAAGTCGCGGTCCATGAAGTAAGTGGTTGCTTTTAAACGACGCACTTGCTCGTTGGCTTGCTCCAACGTTCTCTTGAGCAAATTGCGAGAGCCTTCGATAATGTCCATTTCTTTGAGCAATTCGTTTTCAATTTCGTCGTGACACTGAAATCAATGTGTTTTCAAAAAAGAAAAACACAAGGAGAAAGTCCTAATCCTACCAGATCAATTCCAAGTCTTCCTTCTCGTAATATTACACACTTTTTACAGATTTTCTCCGCTTGCTCTTGCAATGATTCCGACGCATCCATAATTCTCTCAATGTAAGCGTTCAGATTGTCCACTTCTATGCACACCTCTTTTCTTTGCTTCAGTATTTCGCTTTTATTGAATTCGATATCTTTGATTTTCTCTTCCAATTTATGATCAGTATCTCTTTTATTCATCGATGTGATTTCATTGACTTGCTCTGTTAGCTAAAGAGAAATGTTAGTTTACGGCAAAAGGGAGCTTTCAGCACTTACTCTCTCGCTTTCGGCTAAGACTCGGTCTGCAAGAATTTGCTGGTCGAAACAAGTTCTGTACCGTTGCTGGTTGTTTAGGTGCCATTCTTCGAGGGTAAAACTGAAATTCACCGTCACTGAAATATGTGACCTTGCGCAATTTAAATGAACAAGTTACCGTGAAGGAGGCGGAGGAACAACTATCAAAGAATAATCTTTAAGACGCGTGTGGACTCTTCTTTGCATCTTGAGTTTTGATAATGATCGTGTCACAATGTCTAAAAAACTCTGGTCTAATGAAAATCAAGAAGTTTAATCAATGATCACTCATGATAACTATAGCAACAACAAATAAACTATCTATATGCCGTTCACGTTTTATTTTCAC
Source organism: Anaspis maculata (assembly GCA_949128115.1). Lineage (NCBI taxonomy): Eukaryota > Metazoa > Arthropoda > Insecta > Coleoptera > Scraptiidae > Anaspis > Anaspis maculata. The sequence continues at coordinate 64,019,359 of OX421961.1, read as the reverse complement.
TAGAATCCTCCCAGCGCTCCAGCTCGTCACTTTTAGCCCAGGAATATAATAGCGTTTTCGAGTCGCTAGAGCCGAGCCGACTCGGCTCTAAAATCAGGGTATTTGATAGGTTCTCGAAAATCCCTGGCCAATCAGTTATAGCGATTTTAGAGCCGAACCGACTCGGCTCTGGTGACTCGAAAACGCTATTGGTTTTAACCCGTAACAAATTCCCACAAAGCTGAAATTTGGTATACGGGCCTTGTAAGACCTCTAAGGAATAACATCAAAATACTCGGTGGCACACAAGGTGGCCCACCTTTGTGCATTATTGATTGTAGGGGAGAGGGCTAAATATTGCCATTTTAAATGCGTAAATGACACCCTGTAGCAGTAAAAAATCATATTCATGGTGCGATTCTCTAAAAATGTATCTTCCATAAAGGCTCTGTTACGCTGTTATTACCAGGCAACAGCCAATGGCCGACACGAATTTTTACATTAAGCGTTTATGGAATGTTATTTTTTACGGAATAGCAGTATTAGATGCCTCAAAGGCTTCAAAATATTTACTGACGTTTGAATTGTTGATAAGTAGTTTAGGTTGCCTGGAAAAAAAAGAAGATCGACAAAATTTATTTTGTTTTTCTCGAGGTTTTTCTCAAATTGATATCGGCAAGGTGTGGTATCGTTTCCAACTAAATCTTGGCTTGTGATATCAAATATTGTGTTTAAAATTGAATTGAAACACGATTGAACAAGTTTCACTGAAAAATCGACGATTTTTGCCATCTGAAATTGTCGTTTTGTAATTTCGGTTTCCGTATGGTTAGAATCATCTCGATTGAATATTTCCAACAGAATTTATTGTTCTTAACCATTTTATACCTGAAAACGATAAAAACAATATGCCTGATGTATTCATTTACGAGATCAGAAAATTGGTCTCTTGTGAAAGTGGTTATATGCCCAATTTTCTCCCGAAAATGCTCACAATTTTTGCATTTTTTCTTTACTGATAAATGATGAAGCAGTTCCACTGTTTTTGTGTGTTGAAACTAAGTGAAGTTCTTCCTGTATCGGAAAATACCAAAAGCTATTGCATCTATCAGGCAATAGAAAGAAGAAACATAAAATTAACTTTTCTGTAGCTGTTATTCCATTAAAAAAAAAGTAGGTGTAAAACTTGTTTGATAAAAAATTGATACTCTGTCAATACTCTGTCAATGGGATGGATTGCCGAAAGATGGATCTAAAAAAGTGTGAAAACAAATTCAAAATCGGTTGTGTCAATCCAAAGTTACCGGTACGTCATTTTGAAAAAGGGCAAAATTTTCGATACCGTCATTCCAGTTGTTGAGCAGTTTATTCACGCCACTATCAAGCGGAAATGTTTCATGGCTACCGGAGCCGGAGCCCACTTCATAGGTAACAACATACCGTGTTTCCTTTGAGACCCACCTTATATTGTTATAATGATTGGTTTGTTCAGAAAAACAGTTTTAGAGAGAAGTGTCTGGGTGAATTTTTTGACTAGATATTCAAAGCCCCAAAATCGTATGAGGCACAGAGGTGTTAGTCCAAATAATTTGGTATGTTCTTCCCTAGGAATCATACCAGTTATACAGGGTGTCCCATAATTAGCGTGCAATACTTCACCAGCAGATTCTGCGACCAAAAATAAGAAAAAAACTTCCCATTAAGATAGGTCAAAAAACGCTTCATAAGCGAGCTACAGCCCTCTAAAAGTGGTAGCCTGAAGATGGTTTTTCTTAAATATCTTCGAAACTGTTGACAGCAGAATCATGAAATTTTGCACATCGGCCATCTTTTTATGTCCAATAATATGCAATAATAAGAATTTTAAAATTCTATCCAGAAATAGGTCAGACTGTGGGGGGTGGGGGGTAAAATCACCCCAACTTTTTCAAGTGTCGTTTTTTTTGCAACTTTAGCATAAAGTTATGAAACCCCAAAGCGTTTTGCCTGGAAAAAGGTCCCCTTGTTTAAGTTCGATAGGAAGTACCGTTCTCGAGTAAAATCGATTTGAAACTTACCCTACATGTCATAAAAATTCGTAATGAAATTACAAAAAGAAAAAAATTGAGCGTAGGCCATGGAACACGACTAGTATGTTTGAGAAAAAAATAATTGAGACAGGTGACAGATTCATGGAATAAGTGACAGAAGCATTTTAAATTTATTTAATTTATGGAAAAATACTAAGTTTATTTGAGTGACATTTTTTTCACTTTAGTAATTGTTCAAAGTGACTTCCATTTTGTTGAACGCATAGTCGGGCCCAACGACTTATAGCTTGAGAAGCACGCAAAATTTGACATTGGTTCAATCTTATTTCATTTGCAGCTCATTTTGCGCCAGCTCATTCTCTGCGCAAAATGAGCTGGCGTCCCATCATGTTGATACCAGATCATGTTTTGCAAATTCAAGGGAACATCTTCCAATAGCTCCCTTGAATTAGCGAAACATGATGGGGCGGCAGCTCATTTTGCGCAAAATGTAAGGACATGGTTAGATGGAAACTTTCCAAATCGGTGGATCGGTCGTAATGGACCTATAGCTTGGCCACCCCGATCTCCTGAGCTGAACCCACTGGACTATTGTTTTTGGGGGTATTTGAATTCTCTGGTGTACGCCACTGAAGTGAACACGTGCGAGGAGCTCCTGCAGAGAATGAATGAGGCTGCAAATAAAATAAAATTGAACCAATTTCAAATTTTGCGTGCTTCTCAAGCTATGAGTCGTCAGGCCCGACTATGCGTTGAACAAAATGGAAGTCACTTTGAACAATTACTAATAATTTTTTCAAAAGCAAAATTTCAAAAAAAATTTGGATTTCCGAAATGCCAATAGGCTCTATAGTGGGGTCGGTACGCTTTTGGATACTGCACTTTTGAGTAGAGTTACGAAATTTGGCACATAGTTTCTAGGGACCATAGGAAGAAATTTCGTCCGATGTTCCCAAAAAAATTTCCGACGGAATGCGTTATACAGGACAGGCCCCTTTTTCCAAAATGGCGACCAAATTTTGAAAATTGGCGATCATGACGAGTTGATTTGAGCCACCCCTGACTTGATCCGTCTGATATTTTAGCCATTTGGGCCTTTTTTCCAAAATGGCAGCCAAACTGTGAAAGTTGGCATTTGGTCGTATATAGTGACCTGCAAGGTATCAATTTTTGACATTTCGACCATGACAAGTCGATTAAAGTCTACCCCGACTCCATCCAACCAAAATTTTGGCCTCAATACTCAATTACAGTGCTGACAGGTACTGAATTTTTTTTTCAATTTTGAGAAGGGTTGTGGAAAACCACTTCTTGGACTTCCTGTGTGTCCAACATGTGAGTAATCCGGAGAGCAGAATCACTACATTTCCCACCCTACTGGCAAAACCTATTTCACGCATGTATAAAACTGTCAAAACCATAAAAAAATGTCAAAAGTACATACATATCAACTGCGGAATCTGCGCTCTGTAGCGTGTATTTGCTGTTTCTCAGTGGTGTTTGGTGGTTAAACTTCTCTCTGCCTCTTAGACCTCACTGACCTCAGACTTCGGCTACTTTTCATCAGTGTAGAAGAAATGTTGCTGTTGGCCTCTCAGACCTCAGACTTCGGTTACTTTTCATCAGTGTAGAATAAATGTTGCATGTTGATTAGAAATAAATTCTTGCAAGGTTTGATTTCCTGCATGAGAGAGCGTCCCACTACTCCCAGTCCCACTGATGTAGAGCATCTGAGTCGCCTGTGCGCTGATATGGGATGAAACTTATTTGGAAATTTGCACGTTTGCGTGATTGTGCGAGACGCTCAACCTACATTCTTCTTTACTGTTTTCTTTGTCTATTACATTGGTGAAAAACAGAACTCTCACCTTTCCTGATGTTGTATTATACTCGTTTTGTCGCTTACATATACCAAGGTTGGGAAAGAACTATGTACATAAGGCGCTAAAGCTGTGATGCTTTTCTCGAAGGTATAATATTCTTCCTACCATAGACACTAAGAAATCCAATTGCGATTCAGGAACAAGTTTTAATAATGAGGAACTGTACGGCTTTAAGTGCAAAAAATCTAACATTGTACCTACATTTCTTGCTGCCATTTTGGAAAGAAGGCCTCAATGGCCCAAATATCAGCCGAATCGAGTCCGAGTAGGTGGCTTGAATCATCTCAAAATCAAAATGTTAGTCACCTCAGTCAAAATGTTACGAATTGATACTTCGTGCAAACTTGCAAATTTACAAATAAATTGCACCCCCCATATCAGCGCATAGTCGACTCAGATGCTCTACATCAGTGAAATAACTACTTGCAGTTGGTATGCAGGAATGTACTTTCGACGTTTTTTATGGTTGTCAGAGTTTTATACATCGTGGAATAGGCTTTAGGAATAGACGTCACAACATGGCAACATGGCCGGCGGTTGACATTTTCTGGAGGCCAACGTCAAACGTGACATGACCGTGGGATGCACGGCACGTGGCATGCACTTGACGTTTCTCTGTTTGTGTTTGTCATGTGTTTGTCAAATTTTTGCGAAGGTAAATAACGGAAATGGATATAACAAAAAAGATTCATATTTTGGGCTATATCAGGTGGAAGAAATCAAACTATATTGCTATAAACTAAAAACTGCTAACTATAAACTGCGATCCATTGCTCTTTGCCTCTGATTCTGTGTCTGAGCATCTCATGAACGAGATTGTCGACGGCGATTCTCCTGCCCAGTTTTTGTTCGAGGTCTTCTCGCTGCCTTGATGGACCGTTACAATGAAAACGAGCGTGTTCCGCGTTGTCCTGGCGCTGAGGCTTTTGAGGCTCCCCAGTATTCCTTTCATCCAACTTTGAACCAAGGCGTTCCACTGCCGTTGCCACTGCTCGACGAAATGCTCTCTGGCCTTGTTTCTGCTTTCTGGTTTGCTGATGGGCACTCCTAGGCTTGTTTCCTCTAATCGCAAGCATCAGGGCGAAGGGTGGGATACCCGAGAGCGCTCGTGCTGCATCATGCGGAACCGTTCTGTAGGCACTGGTGATTCTGAGTGCAGCTTTGCGCAGCTCTCTGTCAATGAGTTGGGCTATGTCCGGCCTTTTTGCAACCAAGTCCGCCTGTATGACGCTGGCTGTCTCTTAGGCTAGCAATTTCAGCGCTGCTCACTGCCATTTTGCACTGACTTTTGTGACTTTTGTTGTGAACCTCCAGAAAATGTCATGCCAAACAAAACACAACCAAACATAGAAACGTCACGTTCATGTGACGTTGGTCTCCAGAAAATGTCAACCGCCGGCCATGTTGCCATGTTGTGACGTCATCACTTCTTCGGTCTATTGAGTATTGAAGCCAAAACTTAGGTTGGATAGAGTCGGGGTAGGCTTTAATCGACTTGTCGTGGTCGAAACGTCAAGAATTGATACCTTGCAGGCCACTATACGACCAAATTCCAACTTTCGAATGTTTGGCTGCCATTTTGGAAAAAAGGCCCAAATGGCCAAAATATCAGACGGATCAAGTCAGGGGTGGCTTAAATCAACTCGTTATGGTCAAAATGTTAGGAATTGATACTTTGCGCGCCACTGTACGACCAATCGCCAATTTTCAAAATTTGGACGCCATTTTGGAAAAAGGGGCCTATATAACGGATTCCGTCAAGAAAATGTTTGGGAACATCGGGCGAAATGTCTTCTTATGGTCCCTAGAAACTATGTGCCAAGTTTCATAACTCTATACTCATAAGTGCAGTTTCCAAGGGATTTTCGTCTCGTACCGTCCCCACTACTAACCAAAGTACATCCTTTCAGCTTTCAACAAAGAAACCTGAATGATACATTTCTGTTGAGGAATAAGCCCGTAGCACTTGAATTTGCATTGGCTGATTTCACCAATTCAACTCCGTCCTTAAGTATCTATGAACATACTGTTACGAGCGGCGATCCCGTGCATATTGGTAAACACGCGATCTTTCTGGATTCTTCCATCCATCAGATCGTAGTCTAGAAGGGCGGAATGTTCTGCTGCATTCCAGAGCGCGCGTTTACGTGAAACCGAATGGGGAGACTTCAATGCTCGATCGAGAAACATTTGTCCATTTTGGCGGAGGCGCCGTTCCAGAGCCCGGCAGAATTATACGGGTAATGTGTGTGATTATTCAGGAATGGTCTAGAACCGCATATGCCGGGCCACTATGGAATTTGCTGGAAGTAGACAGAAAGTTCGGGAACACTATTCGGAGGCCTTATATAAGGCATCAGCCGGCAGCTCAGGGCAGTATTGAATTGGAAGAGACAGCGAGCGGATAAGCGAGCAATAATCACAGCGATAATTCCAAGTAGATATTTGTTGGCGTGTATAGGCTACTGGACATCAATCGCATTTCAGTATAAAAGTATCATAAATCTGATGAATATCTGAATGACGAATTTGTAGTTGGAAATTTTTTTCGAAATATGATTTCATTTCGGTAAAAAATCAATTTGAAAGTGGACTTATTCAAATCAGGAATAATATGCTACGTCACAGCTTGAAAGTGGGTTAGGAGGTGGGGGGGAGGAAGGAGAGAGGAACGCATTTGACATTCGACCGAGGCATTCGTTCTGGATCTATTACGTAGTGGTGTATTTTCACGTGCGAGCACAACTTTATCACAAGGAACTAATTTTTTATGCCATTGCATGGAGTTATTATCTATTATGAAGCGAAATGGTATTCAAAAAAGCTAGATTATTTGACGTGGGCTTGACATATGGCATGCGACACTCGCAGTACTGCCACTCATATGGCACTAATAACACTGTTGTGACATTAATCCGAAGCCTGCACGAGCAAAAATAAGTGAATTTTAAGGAAGAATCGACCAAAATGTGAGGCCAAACCATAGCACTCCAGCATTTCATTAATTTTTTTGGTATAAATCAGTTCAAAACGAGAAGGTGTTCTTCAGTCATTGAATGGCCAACTAGAGTTTCTATTGGCTCTTCAAAATGTGACATCACGCACTTGCCGCGCCATTCAAACAGACAAATCTTTTTCATGTTTTTTTTTTTTATATGTACAAAAACTTTTTTAAACAAAATCATCTTGCCACTATGCAACAATTTTGGGAGGATCTTTCATAAAAAGAAATTAAAAAACTCATGTCCACTAGCCTATTGATTGTAGTACGCAGAAATAAACAGTGTGTGTTTTAAAACAATCGTCTCAATTATTAGTCCAGGAATTTTAGCTGTTAAAATCGCAAATAGCGAACAAAAATGAAAGCGAGCCGGAATTTTGTATATAAGCTCAGTAAAGCATGTAGTTTAACATAGTAAAAGTCCTCAAGAATCCGGTGTGAGCTTCGGCCGTTGTGGCCTCGAGAAGAACTTGAGAATCGCTTTCATTTTTGTTCGCTATTTTTTCTAAAATTCCTGGACTCCTATATTCCTATATTCGAACCCGTACGCGAGAAATACGTAACAATACATTTCAAGCGCCGGCGTTCTTATATTCTCTGTACCATATGTACTGCTGTTATTACGTATAGGAACCCTTATTATTGTTGCCCTTATGGAGAATATCAACTTAAAGCAAAGTAAGTACCGACATAGGATGATTTTTGCTCAACTTCAAGCGACGGAGTCGGAGCGGAATTCCACCCCCTGCTCCCAGAGCTCGCTGTTTCCAGTTTGTTCGCTGTTTTCCACATCAGCTCCTTGAATTGTCTACAAATGAGTGCGCTTCAGGACTGCCTTTGATAATGCAATAGGGGTGTCTGTACACGCCAACGCTTTCGTTTTTGTTTATTTCCATCAGGATTAATTTTTAGTCACAGGAGTTTAGAAATAGCCCTGATGTCTTTGACATTGTTTTATATTTATTTAGTACTTACACATGAAGTGCGACAACGAACTTTTCCTTTATTGCTTTGTGCTGAATAGCATATTGAGCATTGACCGGTATGACCGCAGAGCTGTAAAATAGAGTCACACTGTTATCACGTCATGAGAGCTCACATGTACAACCTAGTTATCACGTTTTACGTCACGTGTAAAAACTGTATGATATGTTTGGAAACATACCACTATCACTCCACAGTATTGTTAGAAACTTGCTGGAGATTCCGACACGCGAATAAGACACATCTGCACAATTGGCGGTGGTGCCTGTTTTGAGAGCGTGCCGGAACATAAGTAAGCGAATTCAATGAACCATATTATACCGGGTGATCATTTGAAAACTATCCATCTGCAATAACTCCCAATTCCTAGTGAATATTTTTTCGAGCAAAAACAGGTCGATTTTTATATCAAGGGGGACATCCAAAACATACATTGGCAAATTTCTATATTCACCCCCCTCGTCCCCACTCACCCCAACTTTGAAATTTCAAATGACACTACCTACCTTGCGATACTTCAAATTGAAGGAAATTAAATTTTCTTTCTGAAAAAAATATTTTCAAAATTTTCAACCCCACCCCCTTTTCCCTAAAATTGCTCTGACTGTCCCATTTTATATTCGGGACCCCTCATTTTTTTCTCAATTCAGTCAGCGTCATCCTAGATAGCATCGAAGAAGAAAATTATCGGTGGAAAAAGTGCTACCCAAATTCACCCCTTTGCTCTCCCCCACCTCAACTCCCAAATTTAACAAAACACCACCTACTTTGTGATACATCAAATTAAAGGGAATTGAATTCTCTTTCCGAAAAGAATTTTTCCAAAATTTTCTACCCCTCCCCCAATAAATTGGCCATTTGGAATATTCTAGGGGGGAGATGGGGAGCTTTAAAAGTTGTGAAAAAATCTTTTTCAGGAAGAGAATTCAATTTCCTTCAATTTGATGTATTACAAAGTGGGTGTCGGCGGTACGGCATGGGTGGATATGCATACAGGCTACTACAACGAAAGTCAAGCATCGCCGGCAGAAGCCAGAACCTGGATGGGTGACTGGTGGATAGCTGTGCGCGAAGGGAGCGGACGCAGCGTAGTGTACTTGCCCAAGGGGGCTCCATTACCTGTACACGCACATGAACGAGATGATTGTAGGTAGTAGCATAAATCCATAGTGCGGCTCGGTGCGCCCGACACCTCGACACCCAGATGGGTAAAAGAGGTTACGATTTTATATATATATATATATATATATATATATATACAATATATATATACAAAGTGGGTATTGACTTTGTATATATATATGTTGATATATTTGTATGTATTGTTTGTATGTATTGTTGATATATATATATATATATATATATATATATATATATATATATATATATATATACACAATATATATATACAAAGTGGGTATTGACATTTTAAATTTTTGAGGTCAGGTGGGGGGAGCGAAGGGGTAAATTTGGGAGGCTTTTTTTTATAGAAAATTTTCTCTTTCGATGCTGTGCAGGATGACGTTTACTGTATTGAAGGGAAATGGAGGTCAAGAATATTAACTTCGACACTCAGAGCATTTTAGGAAGAACAGGGGGTGGGGTTGAAAAATTTCAAAATATTTTTTTTAGAAAGAGAATTCAATTCTCTTCAATTTGATGTATCGCAAGGTAGGTGGTGTCATTTGAAATTTCAAAACTGGGGTGAGTGGGGGCGAGGGGGCTTAAGATATAAATTCTCCAATGTAGGTTTTAGATGTCCCCCTCGATATAAAAATCGACCTGTTTTTGCTCAAAGATATTTGCACTAGGAATCGGGAGATATTGCAGGTGGATAGTTTTCAAATGATCACCCGGTACTTTTCGGGATATACGGAGCCCCTTGTTGAGCTCTAATCGTAAAAAGTATTTGGAAGCGACACCAAACTTGAAAATATTGACCTAATAACAACAAGATGAGGAAATCAATCGCTAACAAACATCAAAAGTCCTCCGGCTAGACCCTCTCTTTAAATTTAGACACAACATGGCTAGTCAATTTGTTAGGTACTAAAAGAACCCGGTGGATCGATATGCGGTGTAATGTTGGAATGACAATGTGGATTTCCAGCATTTTTTTTAGGTGATTTTACCCCCTCACTTATTGCAGCTTCCCTGTGAAATTTTGAGTTTGGTAACAGGCATTTTCGTATTTAGTAAAAGCCCAAACCCCAGAATGTCTTGTTGCCCAAATGTTATGTGAAATGCTTCTTGGATAAAAATTTGAAAAAAAAATCTAGTCTACTAACTTCATTACTGATTTGGTCAATGCGGCATTAGAGAACCACGTGAAGACTTGAAAACTTGTTTTCTTATTTTCGGTTGCCTATAAACTTGACCCTTGACCGTCAGGAACGACAATGAATTCCCCTTTTCAATTTCAATTGCTAAATTAGCAGAGTTCCAATAAATTTCAGTACCGTCAAAGGTGCCTGGTGGCTTTTATGGGATGGGTAATAAGTGGTTAAGTGCCTTTTGCTCGGGTGTAACAAAGAAATCTCAGTTGAAAAAAGTGTTAGTCCTTGAATCACTTGACACGAGCAAGAATGGTGCTCCAGTTAAGTAGGTAATTATTGGCGCTGCAACTAAGGAAAAAAGTTTCTTAAATTTTGTTTTGATCAAGGCACAGATCTCCGAGGCTCGAGTTCACAATGAAGCTACGGTACTTGTAGATATACTTTTGCCTATTCATTTTAGCAATGCGGTTGTTGAAAGTTTCGGTCGTCATTGGGGTGTGGGTGAATATACGGTAGTCATACGGCAGCAGGATAAGAGCGGAGCTCTCAGTTTTCCTCGGCAGCAGTGTGCGAATTTTCCCGAATGACAGGTGGTTTGCGAGTGAGTTGAAAACGAGCCCCAACTTCCCAAGTCAGTGTCAGTGCCAGAATCCACCTAACGCCGTTCAGTTGGTTGTTCCAGCGATCGATATAAGAACACCGTGTACAAGAAAGTGGAAATTAAAACACCGTGTACACCGACCCAAATTGTAACCACCTTGCTGGCGGAAGCGCTGAAAATTCACACTGTAGACCGAAAATGGTGTAAATGACCACGGTAAATACATGGAAGGGGAAAATCAAAACCCCATTTATTTGTTTAAGATTTTCATATTTTATGTTTATTTTGGGGCAGCTTTAATTTAAATGTTTACAGTTCCTAGGACATGACAGGTAAATAAGGTAGGAGGTAGGTATTAAGAAAAAATCTAGAAGTGGTACCCATAGGTATTAGAACCTTGTAACTGAGTTGGTACCTATATTGGGATGTTTAGATACAATCAGTAGATAATGATGAGGGGCTGTTTGTTCTAACATTCGGTATTACCGCATTTGCTGAGTGAATAGGTATCATTCTCTAGTGGAGTAGGTAAGTAGATACGTACAAATATCTGCTGTACATTCACCAAAATTATTTAGCATTGTCATACAAATATTTTATATTTGGTAATTACTTGAATACTTGTTCAAAAATATTGCATAAAAATACTATCACACTGTCTGTGCCAGAAGCACCAAGCACAGTGATAGAAACATAATAATTACGACGATAGGTATGTAGAAAAAAAAGAGAAAGTTGTGGACATTTTTGAAGAAGGAATTATCAAGACTGCGAATAAACAATTTTAGATAGATAGATCATTTAGTATTATAATCGGAATAGAACAAGACCTTAATGAGCGATCTGTTTGTTTAAACACAAATCTGAAGAAACGACTCTTATTGGTTCAAGATGGTAAACTTTTCCAAAATGTCAATAGTTATTGTGAACCGAAAGATGAAGCAGCAGATCTGAAATTTTCATCAGAATTATGACCCACTACCTACTGATAATGTGATCTGTTAAAGCGGACTTGCTGTTAGAACATCGAAAAAGTTGCTCACCTATTGCATTTTTGAATGAATAATAATTTAATAATAGATATTTTTCTCCTTGTCGGCTTCGTAGGAGTTTTTGCTTTCATTTCAATCATTACAATATACAATGAAAAAGTTGCTAATTTACAAACACCCAGACTTTGCCTGGAAATCTCATAGGGGGTTCGCGCGACACCGGCTACACTGCCGCCTTCTGTATTCTACAAAATGTATAACTTTTTGATCAATTGTATTGTACCTAACGATATAGGTACCTAAACTAAATTATTACCTACTAAGTAAGTCGGTACTTCTTTCTTTTCTTCTATTGAAAGTTTTCCTAAATGGGAGTTGAAACAGACAAATTGAATGTTCATTTGTTTAAAAGAAATTCAAACAAATACCGAAGTATTGATTGAAACATGAGTAAATAAATTGGAAGTTCTTCAGTCCGTACCTACTGAAAACTTTTTGCACGTCTTCCTTATGTATAAGATCCGGCAAAAAGGAGTAGGTAGGTAAGTACCTCATTTTAAATGCAAATTCCACTTGAGCTATTTGACAGATCTTGATTCATCAAATCGCTGTCCACTGTGGTCCAGGTTTTGGTAGACAAATCTTGCAGGCCGATAGAAGATCAAAAGAAGTAAGCTCACCTCAAAGTCTAAAATACAAATACAAAGCTTATGACTATGAGGAAAACTTTTTTTTTGTCAATACATAATGTATGAACCGCTTGAACTGTTCCGCCACCAATTTTGCACAGATGGTTATAAAATACGTTCCTAAATAGCTCAAAAATAATCTCGCTTAAACGATTCAGTGCCGTAGATATTGTGGGCCTTTTTACACTAGAATTTTTTGCGTCACTGGAAATTTTAAAAAATTGATGCGATTTTCAGATTCTTCGTTCAATTTCAAGGAGAAAATTGGCGGTTTGAAACTATGATATGAGAAACCGTTTCTGAAATATTTGAGTTCGAAAGGTTTATTATTTTATTATTTTTTATCGATGTGTTTTTAAGACTTATTCGCACACTGAAATAACTTGAAAACGGCTTCTCCGATGATAGTTCGGTACTTACGCCAATTTCCTCCTTGAAATTTACTCTATTCACTGTGCATACTGCACAGGCGCCAACTTCTTGGTGACTTGGGAGTAAAGATGATTGTGAGTGGAGTCTACAAATTATCATGCATCCTGTGATTACTTTTATACATGTAGGGAAGTCGTGTATAAAGTTTTCAGTAGTACCTAACTAAAGAACATTTGAACACAGGTGTTTAAAAAAAAGTGCCCTTTCTACCCCAGATTCAGATTGTTGAAATATTTGATTGTGTTATTTTTAATTTTTAAAAGTGCCCCTGAAATAAGTAACAGGCCTTCAAAGTTCAATTTTTTTATTAGTTTTTCATTCATAACTTGTATACGGCTGGGCCCATTTTGCCCAAATTTCAACGGTGGCAGCTGTTAGCTTAGAAAGCTCATAGCTTAGAATGAGCGTATGTTAGAAAAATGGGCTTGTTGCGTATGTAAGAAAGTGTCCCGATGACGCCCGACAGCAGGGCTTTTGGGATGGACTAATCGGCCTGAAAATATTCCCATGTCTAGCTACTTTTCGTTGTTTATGGTTTTCAAATTTTTTAACATACGCTCACTTCTATGCTACTCTACTACTGGAAGGAACATGAGCAGGAGCTTTCTAAGTTAACAACTGTAGCCATTTCAACCAGGGTGTGCTGAAATACGTCTCTATTGAACAATGATGGCGATTAGATCAACATTGCCCAGTGGCGTAGATAGTGGAGGGGGGTAGTCTTTTTTAGGAGCGAAATTATTAGAGGGTATCTCCCCCTTTCACCCTTATTTTTTACTCCCTCGATTATTTTTAGGAATCGTTCCATTTTTTGGATTTTACGTTCAGTTTAGAAAAGAAAGTTACTCCTACAAAATTTTGATCAGAGGCTTCGTTTCAGGGATATTTGTGTTTGAAACCTCGGAGAACATCTCAAAATCTCCACTTTCATTGAACCAAAAAAAACCCCTGAAAACTTGCCGTTTCTGAAAAAAAATGGTGGTTCATCAACTTAAAAATTCTAGCAAACCTATTTCAGCTGAGAAATCATGAGTTTTTTTGGATTTTGATTTTTAGACCTTTGCAAGTGGTGTTTTCGAGATATTTTCCAATGTTTCAAATCCAAATATCTCGAAAACGAAGCCTCTAATCAAAATTTTACAAAAGTAAGGTTCTTTTTTAAAACGAACGTAGGTTTAAAAAATCAGAACGATTTTTGAAAATAATATGGGGAGTAAGGAATAAGAGTAAAAGAGAAAGGGTACCCCCTATTATCTTCGCCCCTAAAAATGTTTGAGAAAATGCGTTATCATTGTTCAGTAGAGGCCCGTTTTAGAGTGAACTTTGATCCAAATTCGAACAAAATGGATTGAACTGTGCAAAAGTTAGAAAAAAAACGATTTTTTGATTTCAACTTTGAAGGGCTATATCTCTCATATTATTCGTTTTTGAGAAAAAGTTCATGATGAAAGGCCCCTTCTTTTTCGATGCTGTATCCGCTGTTTCAGTTTCCAAGATTAAACACCGGACACCCTGTATTCAAGAGGGAACAAACACGCGTATTTATTATTTTCAACCCCAGGGCACACTATCGATCAAGTCCATAAAAAATCGACAAGTTGTCGATGTTACGTTCTATTGCAAGTTTTTTTGCAGATTAATTGACACTCATTTGAAAAAGCCGAGTCGACACACTTTCAAAAAGGGACTAATCAATTCCACAGCACAAATGACTTAGAAACCGAAAAGAATTAATTTTTCTGTCGTATTAACGAAAACTCATGACTTCGGACTGCAATGGACCGATTCAGATGAGCGATGCGTTTGTGACAGACGACAAACCGTGGAAATGCTCGGAGACAAACAATGGTTGCTTGAAAGCATTGAAGAAAAACCACACAAATGAAGAGTCATTGTTGGGTTCCACGGCAGTGACAACGGTGGTCCAGATGACAACGTCGGGAACCAAGACCATGGTGATGCCCCGTAACCATTCCACCCGGGAGAGATTCCTTTTATGTGGCCTTACCGCCGCAGTGGTGGCCCTCCTGCTGACCTGCGTCGTGCTGCTGGTGATAATCTTCAGCCACAGCATGAAGCTGAAACACCACTGCGCTGAAGGTAAGGCAAAGTTTTTGCATGGTTTTTCCTTCCTGACCATCGGTGAGTCATGAATTAGCATTATCGTAATAGTTTACGTAATGACTCCGGAACAGCATCTTCAGAAGACTTCACTTGAAAGTCATCCTACCCGGACATATTACGTAACTGCTATCCGCTGTGTGCTTTTGTCAAAAAAGTGGGATGAATCGACATCAGCGTTCGGTATGGCCATTTACGAAACTGCATGCCTATCTTGGCTTGGTTTTGGCTTGTTTTTTTTCCCGGAAACTTCGTACCTCCTATTCATCACTTAGGGTGGGTTTAGTCAGCTTATTTTAATTTTAGTCCGAGCTTTAGTCGGAAGCGCAGCGACGCCCGTTGCATTTTATGAACTAGCCTCCTCAGAACAGCCAATAAGCGATGCAGCGTTTACGGCTAAAACTAAAACCACGGTAAATAAGCTGATTGAACCCACCTTTATTTTGCTTTCGGTCGCGAGATGTCGCCACTTGACTGTATGCACGTCACAAATATTCAGCTCCGGATCGGTGGTACAGGGTGATCACGCGAGAATTCCCCTCCATACTGGAGGTTTTCTTTTTGAGATAGTTTGGAGAGGGAAAAACTTTTTTTGGGACAATTTTCCGTTTTTTGGACACTGGAATATACACCGGAACGACAACTGAAGCAACGGGAACCTTCGAGGCGTTTCCTGAGAAACTCTGGAATATTCATTCGAATACAAGACGCGAGTATAGATTATATGGTGCGGCATGGTCGGGGAGCAAGTTAAGGTTGATTTTAGAGCGACAGAGTGCGAACAACAGCGAAGCCAAGTAGTGCTATATCTGAGTACGCCAATTTTTGTGGCTTGTGTGACTAAACTAATAGTATGTCACAATAAATGCTGTGTGCTCAAAGTGCTTGAACGTCTCTCAATTTTTAAAGCACCCAGCGCAAATTCATCTCACCTGGACACCCTATACTTATACAACCTGTGCACCTTAGAGAACCTTTTGATAATTTTCTCGGAATTCCTCGTTCAATTTCTCAGATTTTCAAAAAATTTGACTCAAAAGTACCGTCATGAACTCAGGAATGAAGTGAGGTGTAAAAATTTGAATTGTACATATCATCTGAAAGGATACATTTGCCGAAGAGTTTCAGACTTAACATATTCTTCATATCCATTAGTCATTTAGCCATATTCTTCCAAACATTAGCAATCAGCACAGTTGGCGAAACTTGGACATTTATAGAGAGTTGGCCACATTTGACAAGATACCACTAACAACTTAGGTCAGAAAACTTAGTTTAGATTGTAAAAGGAAAGCACCTATTATTTGCCATTTTTGTCAGGTGATTGGCAAATTTGCCAAATTTCCTCGGAACCAATAAGGGGTGCTTTATTTCCTGACGGTCCTTTGCAGCCCTATTAAACCGGTCTGAATAGAATAAGTGGCAGTAGGTACCTATAGGGCGTTTTAAAAACAACAAACACGCAAATGGTGGTCGGAGAGCTTTGTTTCATTCAAAATATTTTATTTATAGAAAAATAGAAAATACTTGAGACCTGTTATTCCACTTGTAAATTTTGTTTCGCCAAAAAAATTCTCCACACTAATCTTGAAGGAAGCACAAGCTCCGGCAAAATTTTTCCTGCCAAAAACAACGTGACGTCACAACCCTTACCTGTCTTCATGACTTGGTATGCCAAACCGACGATAGCTGTTGTCATCAAACGTTGACATGAACAGATCACGATCAAATGAGTGGTGTTTTGTGCCTGGGTGAAGAAACACCTCGAAAAATGCACATGATTCCTGAATGTTCCCGAAGATCGATGACGAAAATACAATGGTTCACACGCACTTAACGTGATTTACATTTATCGAATACTACATTTTTGTGCTGCGAGGAATCTATGCTGACTGCAGGATGAATTGCTACGTAAAAGAAATTTGGCTGGATGCCCGCGTTCAACAAATCCGAAGAGTGCAGGTTTCTTCTTAGGTAGGTCCAAGTATTAGCCCAGTAGCTACCTACATTTTTCAATTATGCTGCTGACCAGTAGCGGCCTTAGGGTAGGGCGAGACGGGCGATCGCTCGGGGCGCCAGCTCATAGGGGCGGAAAATCGCGGTTGAAATAAGTGAAATTGATAATTTACGGAAGCAAAAAAAGACTTGTCATCGGCGATCACCGCATCTGCTTCTGTAAAAGCACACAAAGCTTCATTATTGCACAAAAATTGCTTCAATTTACTCGCTTCGCTCGCGGACCCAAGATAGGGGCGGCGATTTCGCATTTTTGCCCGGGGCGCCAAAACTGCTAAGGCCGGCACTGCTGCTGACGCGGCTTTGACGCCTTTATGAATTCAGCCAAATTGAAACGATCGTCATTTTTGTTGAACTCGGTGGTCAGAAAAATATTCGCAGCAGAAAAATTGTTCGTGAAAGAGCTTTAGCAAAACCTTATTCTGAAGCCATTTTCCATGGACGCAGCGCGCACACTAGCCAAACACAAACCAAAACTGAGTCACCCACATCAAGTGGCATTCAGTGACAATCATGACATGAATCTGGGTTGTGACGTCATGATCAAAGGGCTGGGATCATTGAAAAAGTTGAATTTTGGGTGATTTTCTTTCTCAGATTTTAATATTTGATCAAATCGTATTTTATATGCACTGATAACTCATTTTAGCTTTCACATAATGTATTAATACGAGTACATGGTTTATGTTTAATTTTAAGGGGATTCTCATACAGTGAAAACACCTATTTGGTGTATTACCTGGGTAGCTATTCTTGAAAGTGTGGGCGAAACTCCCTGGGAGTTTTATCCGTGCTACACTGTTGTAGCGAGAGTTGCCCAAAAACCACGATTTTAGGCAACATTCGCTACATCAGTGTACTGCAAAATGTATTTTACTCCCAGGCAATTTCTCGCACACTTTCAAGAATAGCTACCTTGATTGTTTTCTATCGATGAGAGTTACTTAGGTACCTAAATATTTTCGTGTGAAATCGGGGTCTTGAAAATGAATATTATGTAGAAAAATTTTACTTTGATTATGACGTTTGACCCTAAGACCGTTGAAATCGTTTAAAAACAGGGCTTCGACATTTTTTCGTTTTTTTTTATTGATTGTTGAAAGGGTTTTCTAGAATACCGACAGGATTGAAACCTTGTATCAACAATTTTTAAAATGAGTCCCCTGTATAAACGTGAGTCATTGATGAAGAACATCATTGACAAAAAATGTCGATGGGTAGAGATGATCATGATCATGAGTTTATTGCGGCTTGTAACTTTGAAACCAGAGTTGAGGTACCTCTCTCTGTAGGATTTGAATCTGGTGCACGAGGTGGCCGTGAAGTTGTTGTTTCAACCCAGTTGCTCCAACTTGGAAAAAGTCAAACACAATTAGGTACATGGTCTTACAACGTTCATTAATCATACACACTTGATGATTTTTCCCTTTGTTGGTTAATGTTTTTTGTTTCATAACTTGATGTTTTTTTTTGCTTTATTACAGATATTACGAGTAGAGTTTGTCTTACAGAAGAATGCGTTAGAACAGGTAAGTTATCAAAACTGATAATGTTTATGTAGGTAGTATTCGGTAGTTAATAAGTACTATGATAGCGAACTAAATTTTCATGTTTTCACCACAGACACAAAATAATGCTACATTGAATAGTAATTTGTTGTTATTGTTGTACAGGGTGCGGCGCAGCAAACGGAAACATTTGAAATTGAGATATCTCAAAAAGTACTGGCCCCATTCTAACCAAATTAGCATCAAATTGAAAAGGAAATGTTGCATTTTTATGTGTGGGTAGCTGAGTTGCTCAAATTTCTCCTGACAATTCGTATTTACCAGATAAATTGAAAACGGGCAAATTTGGGACTTTTTCCAATTATTATGGAAGGCACCTGAGGTTTTCCAACGTCAATGTCAGTGTCAGTATGTATCTATTCGTCATTGTGCTGCCATGGTTCAGTGGAACAGAGAACAGAGAGTCTTTGTGGTAAACTTAATGATTCGAACTGAATCTTATCTTTCATCAATGCGAGAATTTCGGCGTCACTTCAACGTCTATGATGGGCAATAATTGAAGGATTTTATCTTTAAGACATAGTTTAGCATTTCCGCATTTGATGTATTCAACAGACTATTGGAGATACTCAGGTACCCACAGATAAAAATGCATCCTTTTCTCTTCAATTTGGTGCTGATTTGGTTAAAATGGAGCCAGTACTTTTCGAGATATCTCAGTTTCAAATGTGTCCGTTTGCTGTTTGCTGCGCTGTATAATTTAATCAATTTGTTTGAACCGTACATTTTATAGCTCTTTGTTGATTAAACATTCAGGATTTTCGGACACGAAATTTAATTTTCTTAACTTACCAAAAATTACCTATAGTTACGTTTTCTAATTGAATTTTGTATCTAGAGGAAATGTCGTCTGGTTCCGAGCGGTGACGGTAAATGAAGTTATTGGAGCAATCATGACAATTAAATTAGGGCGACTGATTGACACGCCGCGTTCCTCTGCTTTATCAAAGGCATAACGTTAACAAATTCTTAAAGCTTGGCTACATCATTAAATTACCCACGATATTCAATAATAATCAACGATATGTTCATTCCAAGCCAGATTATATCTAAACCACCCATTTGCGATCTATTTTGTGATTTTACTGTCGTGTACTGAGGCTGAGCCTGTCCTCATGTGAAGCGATTCTCAGGCTTGATAGTGGCCAGTCGATAGTATACTTACTCATTTTATTCGATACATATTCACCAGTCTTAGTCTTCAAAGGAATTCTTTTGGTTTTAGTACCAATATAATTTTGATTAAATTAGAATTAAAATTTTGAAATTTTGATTAGGTACCTATATAGGCAGTCTCTGGAATCAGCGCTGTAGAACCGAAAAATGCAAATAGTATTTTAAATCATACGTATTAAGATTAAGGTGAGCTCAGTCAGCTTATTCAGCCGCAAGTTTTAATTTTAGTCGCAAGCGCAGCGACGCCCATTGGCTCTGACGAACCAGCCTCCTCAGAACAGCCAATAAGGGATGCAGCGCTTACGACTAAAATTAAAACTTGCGGCTAAATAAGCTGACTGAACGCACCTTTAAAAACCGGAAAAAACCTTTTATTTTCAAACGGAATATAACGTGGCACTTTTGTGACTGTGTTGACAAGGTATAAGGGGCATTTCTATGACACCGGCATTGAGCGGCGTAAAAGTACTTATACTCCGCTGGCGGCGGCATAAAAGTAATTATAC
Organism: Anaspis maculata; assembly: GCA_949128115.1. Lineage (NCBI taxonomy): Eukaryota > Metazoa > Arthropoda > Insecta > Coleoptera > Scraptiidae > Anaspis > Anaspis maculata. Next base: position 63,999,105 of record OX421961.1, on the reverse strand, counting down.
CTCCGCCGGCGTAAAAGTGGGTTGATTGCAGCGTGGTTGTCGCCTATAGAAACCATCGTGATCGACGCCTGGCAACTTATAGTCTTTTTTCAATTTTCTTTTTTTTTAATATTCCGTTTACAAAATGATTCTTTGAAAATAAAACATTTAATGGATTTGGTAGCCATTCCCATACGGCATTTAATGATACAGAAAATTCCTTCTGCCTGAGTGTTCTACAAGGCCTTACGAACGATATTAGAAGGGGAAGCACAAAAGCTTCCCCTTAGGAGGGCCGCAGGGGGCCCTGTAAAGTTGACGGTCCAAGAACTCCTACCAAACCATCTTTCAATTTCGTTGTATCACTCAAATGGGGATGATGTGACTCCATCGTGAATCTCGATGGCATTGGTCGCCATGTCTCTCCCATCCTTCATGCTTTGAAAAATAGTTTCTTCGGGAGGTCAGAGAAATAACTTTTTATTTTTTTATATATGCAAGAGGACGCAAAGGTGGCATGTTTTGTGTCTTAACCTGTCATATGGCATTCCCAAAATCGTACTATGAAGCCAATTTTTCAAATTCTTAATTTTGGGCTGATTGGTAGGCTAAGAATTAGGTATTTTCTAACATCCTGTTCAGACGTACTTTTTTCAATGTCCAACTGGATGATACTGAAATAATCGCAGGGGTGGATAGACTGAACTATTTTCTAAACATTATATCGAGGAAATCAATCCTAAACACTACATGGAGAGTACACAAATTATTTTTCTTTCGGTCGGTCGAATTGCGATGCCTACTACGCCCGTCATGGAGAATGCTGAGCATCGCCAGACTTAACTAGAATGAAAACAGCCTAAACGAATTCAAAACTGCCTGAAACACTCATTATGTTGTTCGACATTCAATTCTGAGTCAGCACTCAGAGTTTTAGTCAGTTTTGAGTTTGTTTAGGCTGTTTTCATACAAGTTTAGGCTGGCGAAGCTCAGCGTTCTCCCTGACGGGCGGGGTAGGCATCGCCATTCGACCGACCGAAAGAAAAATAATTTGTGTACTGTCTATGCACGGTTTAGAATTGATTTTCGCGACATAATCTTTAGAAAATAGTTCAGTGTATCCACCCCCGATAATGATTTCAATAACCTCCAGTTGAACACTGAGAAACGTACGTCTGAACTGGATGCTAAAAAATACTTACTTCTTAGCCTACCAATCAACCCAAAATTGAGAATTCGAAAAATTGACTTCATAATAGGATTTTGGGAATGCCAAATAACAGGTTAAGATACAAAACATGCCAACTTCGCATCCTCTTGTATGAATAAAAAAATAGAAAGTGATTTCTCTGACCTCCCGAAGAAATTATTTTTTCAAGCATGAAGGATTGAAGAGACATGACGACCAATGCCATCGAGATTCACAATGGAGTCACATCATCGTTTGTTAGGAGTTCTTGGACCGTCATCTTGACAGGCTCCCCCTGCGGCCCCCCTAAGGGGAAGCTTTTGTGCTTCCCCTTCTAATATCGTTCGATAGACCTTGTAAAAGACTCATGCAAAAGGAATTTTCTGTATCATCAAATGCCGTATAGTACCGGTTTTTATTGTGTACCGACCCCACTAATTGTATTGTATTCGGAGTATAAGTGACTTTATGTGCTCGTATGGATTTGATTCTCCTCGCTGCGCTCGGCGCTTAAACATCCATACTCCGTCACATAAAGTGTCACTTATACTCCTAATACAATAAATATCTATTATCTTACTCGTTTGAATATCAATAATACGAGTATATTGATATTAAAGTTCTAACGATTAAATTTCCAGCATCTTCCCTCTTAGCAGCAATGGACCATTCTGCTGATCCTTGCGAGGATTTTTTTCAGTACGCTTGTGGAACGTGGAATAAGAAGCACGTCATTCCTGAAGATCGAAGTTCGATAAGCACTTTCGAAGTTATGGCAGATCAACTCCAGGTTGTGCTCAAAGGTAGACGTTTACCTTGCGTTTTGTTCAAGTTGAAATTTGAGAATTTCTCTTTTCTTCAGGCTTGTTGGAGGAGCCAATAGATTTCCAAGATAACGGTGCAACGACAAAAGCCAAAATTTTCTACTACACGTGCATGGATATTCGTGAGTTCCACTACCTACTATATTTTTTTACAATGTTCATTTTAAATTGATTCGTTTAGTTTTACATACACTTTATTGCACTTCAACTTGAGGTTTCATTTGGTGTAGCAAACACTGTTTTCAGGTCAGATCCGGAAAATTGGGGACACATCGTTGCGGGAAGTGCTGGAATTATTGGGAGGATGGCCGGTGACGAAGCCTAATTGGCAACCACCGGAATTCTCTGTAGAAATTCTGTTGGGGCGTATTCGTGGTATCTACAATGAGGGTGTTCTCGTTGATCAATGGATCGGACCCGACGACAAAAACAGCTCTGTAAACATCATCCAGGTGCGCACAAAGTAAGAAGTATGTAATGCTAATGCACTTTATCAAGGATTTTACTTGATTTTAAGCAGTTAAATTATTGTTAAATTCTGCGTTTTCCTTTAAACTTTGTACCTACCTACCTACCTTCTTATTCATTGAGTTAAATTTGAATAAACAATATAACGTGCTAAATTGATTGGATGAATGAAGATATAAGAAATACTTGCTAATATATAATCGGATTGAAAATGAAGTGAATCCAGTACACCAGCCAGTACCAACTTCAAATTATTTATCAAATCATATTTTTACCACAAACATTTTTGAATACTTTCAGCAAAGAACATGTCTATCTTGAGCAACATTACTGAAGGTATCAAAGTGGTATCAAATCACACAATCGATTTTGACCCGGTGAGGACAAATGAATAATTAACGCTTTTATCATTTGTTAAACTCACCCTTCGACCTAGTTCTATCTTTGCCACACGTTATACCTATGCACAAGATACCTACCCAAGCCCCATGTATGGCGATTAAGAAAGTCACGTAATTTTCCACTGTATATTTTCCCAGAAAATTCGCACTTATCTGATTCTACGTGATTCGAGTGGACTGCGATTCAGACCGCGATCGGCCAGTGGTAATCGCAAAAAATGAACAAGTTAATATGCCCTCACGGGCGTGAGGCTCGATGGCGCATTTTCTTTCGGGCTAATCCGCATTAAGGCTTTATTCCCAGTAGGTAAAAACGATCTAAAGGATTTCTCCCTCAAAAATAGAGATAAAAACTCATTTTTTTTATACGGTGTACTGAGTGTAGGTATTACAAAATTGAGTACAGAGCGTTTTTTCAAAAATGTGAAAAAAAAAATTTCTTTTTTGTTGACAACTTTTTTAAAAAAACGGCACTGTACATCTCTCAAAATTATAAAACAGTTGGTAATTTTTTTGTTTGTCAAAAAATGACCCAGTAATCCTTCAGAAACTGTTTTAGTGTTTTAGAGCTATTGGGCTCCTAAAAAAATGTGGGGCAATCCAAATGGAAACAAGGTGGACAAACATTTGATGGAATCCCATAAAAATTTCTTTATCTTTTTACCTTTATTTTTGAGAGAGAAATATTGATACCCTGCGCGTATAAAGCCTTATAGTGACGAAAAAGTTTTCCTAAAATCAGTTGACTTGTGGGAGAGTCAGTATGGCGGGACAAGATGGCCGTGAATCGTAAAACCAAACTTACGATCATAGACATACGAATTTATGTGAGACACGAGCATGTTCCAAATTTCATCAAAATCGGTTCATTTACGAAAAAAGTTCAATATGACTGGCCAAGATGCCGGAGAATCATAAAACTGATAAGGATATCATAGATCGTTATACTAGTCCAGTTGAATATGAGGCGGTTTTTATGCTCAAGTTGGAACTGATCAGGGACTCGACGAAAAAAATATGGCAATGTAGATAATGGAAAACTGAATAAGAAAAATGAAAAAACTCAAGGCATATTATGATTTTGTCATTTTGTCAGTAGGTACTTGGTAGGTACTTCGTCGTTATTTTGTATGTGCAAGGGTCGGATAAAACCATTTCTAGGAAATTCAAACTGGGCGGAAATGTTACGACACAAAGATTTTTGATACTTTTTATTGGGTTAATGTGTCAAGCTCCATGTTTGTGAAAACTTTTACTTTGATAATCGTACACCAATCCAGTTAAGTCCTTGTGCCCGGTGATAGAATTGTTCTAATTGGCCTATTTTATAGATGGATCAAATGCATCTAGCTCTCCCCAGTCGTGATTATTACTTGAAAGCAAGCAGCGAAGGCGACATGGCTGCTTACCACAAGTACATGACCAACATTGCGGTGCTGCTTGGAGCCAATAAGACTACCGCCAAAGATGAACTGCAAGAAGTGGTTGATTTTGAACGAAGATTAGCAAACGTAAGTTAATTGTTACTTTATTGTTGTAACGGGGGACTCCAAAATAATCGAGAAATATTTCAAAGAGTGGATTAAATTGATCGCCTATTTCAAAACAAAAATAAGAACTTCGGCCGAAAAAAACACCGAACCTATCTACTAGAGTATTTTCGATGTACCATCGTGGTTATAAAATTGTGAAACACTGCGTTGACATGGAGAATGTTTTTTTTTCCAATTGTGACCAGGGCCACAACCCGATTTCGAAGTTTTATGCTTATCATTTCAACGAATTGATTTCCCCTGCCCGACACTTTTTTGCCAAAAAAAAAACATCGACTTCGAAGAAAACCAGTAGGTACTCCAACAGAAATACGTCGTGACCTTAGTTTCCGGACTTTGAGTTGTGCAGTTGTGTGAAGTTTCTTTTTTATTCGTTTATTCAATGCCGGCGTATTTTCACAACGAGGCCTAACACCGACGCCAGTGAATGCTTTCCTCCACTATACCGGAAATTTAGCCGAACCCCTGTGTGTTCCAACACAGGGTAGGGATTTTTAACGACCACCAACATCGCATGGGGACCTCTAGTGTGGCAGTCGAACGGCGCTGTCCACCACACCACAAGCTATCCTCTTGTGTAATGTTGATTTATGCATGCCTGCGTGCACACTAGTGGTCTGTGCTAGTGGGATTAGTCAACTTGGATGAATGGATCAACCAGTTTTTTCACGAAGTCGATGGTAATACAGGCAACAGGGTAAATTTACTTAACTAGGATGAGAAGTAAATTTTTATGGTCAGAGCAAGTTACCTACCTACTTGCGAACTTCCGAATTTCATACTTGATCCTAAAGTGGGCACCAACCTCTCTTAAATTAATGGCAAATTGAAGTTAGCTTGGTGTAACCGAGGGTAGGAGTCCAAGGTTTCATACGAATGACAGTTCGAAAAATTTCACATCAACGTGGAGTTATCGTCAAAAGAAATTTCAGATTCTTCTCTATCTTTTCCGGAAAGTCCAAATTTTCATGAAAAAATGTCCAGTTTCCTTCAATATTGTTTCAATATTTCTCTCAGAATTCAGCTGCCCACCCGAAGCGACACCTCGATCAAAAATTTCCATAGGCTCCTGGATACTAGTCGGAAAAGTTTTGTGTCGCTCACAATCCTAGCTCACAATAGACTTTTTTTCTACACTATTACAATACTTTACTACAATACCGGGGAGGTAAAAAAAACAACAAAAAATTGAATTTTGAAGTTTGATAATTTTGTTGGAAATTAGTTATAATGGTTTTAAAATTGCCATTCAAGAATAGTGATCCATGCTCCTATATAACCAGTCAATTTATAAAAACCATGCGGGAGAGGTGAAGTATTTAAAAACAGTATTTCAAAAATCTGCTTATTCTTTTGAAACCAATAATGGATTTTTTATACTTGCATTTGCGAATTTTACCTTCACTTGAGAAAAGAATTCTACCGGCATGTAGGTATTTTAATTTCAACCCTTGACGTCGATCCATCCCGCAGCCGGCGAATTTCATCATTTAACGAACATTTAAAGTGCCTCCTGCATCATCTCATGCCTGTAATTATTTGTTGCACACCTGAACGAATAAACGTATCTCGGGCGTCGTAGCATGAAGCCCCGGGCTGCTGAAACATGATTTTAAATTTCAGGCTTCGCTGCCGGAGGCAGATAGACACGACACCAGCGCTATCTACAGGAAATTAACATTGCAGGAATTGCAAACCATCGTTCCGCAAATTGAATGGCTGAAATACCTGAAATCCTTCCTGGATGTCGACATTGACGAGCAAGAGCTTGTCGTGGCTTACGGATTATCGTATTTCATAGAAATGGGGAAAATCCTCGCCGAAACTGACAGGAGGTAAGTCTGCTCTGAGAGACAAGTTTCTTATTTTATTACGTTCATGCGGATAATAATCCAGAAAAATGATCTCTTCGTCGCGCGACGTCGAGATCGAGAGAAGTTTGAAGGAACAGTTCTGTTACCTCGTCTGTTACACTTAGATAAGGTACTCTACTCCACTCGGAGCAAAAATGCGTCGCAGGTACCTACGTTCTGTTCTCGTCGCCAGGGAAACTCGCCAAGAAGCCTTGCTATTGGTCTATGCTTATTTTCAGGGCAGTTTATAGTAGGTACGCAGCTACGCACTCAGGGGCGGTTTCACCAACTTGCCGCCTCTGGACACTACATAATTTTGAATAGTACCTCATAGTCGTACGCAGGTTTCAGTTTGGGAGGGTGCTACGGCCAGAGCATCTTTGAAAATTACAGAAATAACAAAGCGAGTAAAATAGTGCCAGACAAAATTTGTTTCGAAAAAGGGGGTCCGGCAACCATTTCTTATCCCGTTTTCTGAATACTAAATACTCTCCTACAGGTGAGAATCTTGGAGTTTTTCCGATATCTTTGGGGCTTGGGAGAGGGATCAACCCTCAGAAGCAGTCTCCTGCGTAGGTACGGTCATGATGACATGCTTCCATTTAGGGGGTAAAGCGCCGTAGACATTATTTATAGGAGTGTGATGAATGTATTTTTGGTTTTATAACTGCAGTAATCTTGAAATGAAGCATTCTTATCTCTTCGTACAAAAGTAGTTCCGGTACGACTCTGGGTTCTCCATAGCTACCTAACAACCATGTTCAGTGTTCTCTGGCCTTCTCTCTTTCTATGCAGCTACTTCTCCTGCCCTGTCTTCCTTGGTTTTCGCGTGTTTTATTTTTTTTTTATTCGCCTATTGTAGTACTCTTTCCGTAAATATACGTTATATCGTACTTTCTATATAAAAAACTTACTTCCTATAACCGTTTTCACACGTTGATTGCCTTCACTATATTTTATGTCACAGGTATCTTAGCCGACAGACATTTTAGTGTTTGACCCTGAAATAAATATGTCCATTTTGAAATTTTGCACAAAGGGCTTTCGAGAAATGCTGAACAACACACTAAAAGCTCCGGTTCGACAACTGTGCGCGTCATAGATTTTTTGAGCAATAAAGGAGTAAGTGCTGCCAGATCAGATGAACTCTTGCTGTAGTTCAAAAAAGAGCATTGTCTCAAAATTGACCCATGTGTCCCTCAAGCAATGCTGGCTGATATGCTGATCAACGTACCAAAAGCTCCAGGCCTCGAAGTGTGCGGTTCATTGATTTTTGGCAAGCAAGAAGGGAGTAAATTCCGAAATAGTGATAACCTTGTAAAATTTGTTTTCTCAAAATTTTGAGGGGCTCTAGTTGGCCTGAATGCTCTCCTACCGGCCCACCAACCAACGAGGAGGGAAAGTATTGTGGACGCGCTCAAAAATATTTTTCAAGAGAAATATCGATTCTGAGTCCCCCTGAGACGATTAGGACCATTTCCAGATAGAAGTCCGTCTGTGTGTCGGACTTGACATCGTGACATATATCTCACGAAATATGACGTGCAATATATGAAAACCTGCACCCAGAACAGTTGAAGTTGTTTCTCTATCTGTTAAGTATATGTCAGATATTGAAAAATGTCGTGATAACTTTGCCATTCAATTTTTCAATATCTATCCAATGGATTGAAATTCGGCAACACAATAAATAGCCCAGGCATATTAGGTTTTAACCCGCAACAAATTCCCACAAAGCTGAAATTTGGTATACGGGCCTTTGTAAGACCTAAGGAATAACATATCAAAATACTCGGTGGCACACCCTTGTGCGTCATTGATTGTGGGGGAGGGGGCTGAATATTGCCATTTTGAATGCGTAAATGACACCCTGTAGCTTATATGAATGAAAAAAATCATATTTAGATGCCTCAAGGCTTCACAATATTTGCTTGACGTTTAAATTGTTGATAAATGGTTTGGGTTGTCTGGAAAAAAAAGAAGATCGGCAAAATTTATTTTGTTTTTGTCTCAAAAACCTCAGATTGATATCGGCAAGTGTGGTATCGTTTCCAACTAAATCTCGGCCTCTGAAATCAAATATGGTGTTTAAGATTGAATTGAAACATGATTAAACAAGTTTTACTGAAAAAACGACGATTTTTGCCATCTGAAATTGTCGTTTTGTAATTTCGGTTTTTGTATGGTTAGAATAATCTCAATTGAGTATTTCCAACAGAACTCATTGTTCTCAACCATTTTATACCTGGAAACAATAAAAACATCGTGTCTGTATTCATTACAAGATCAAAAAATTGATATGTTGTGAAAGTGATTATATGCCCAATTTTCTCCCGAAAATGCATACAATTTTTGCATTTCTTTTTTTTTACTGATGAATGATGAAGCGGTTTCACTGTTTTTGTATGTAATACTGAGTGAAGTTCTTCCTCTATCAGAAAATACCAAAAGCTATTGTAGCTATCGGGCAATAAAAACATAAAATAATTTTTTCTGTAACCGTTATTCCATTTTCAGAAAAAAAGTAGGTGTAAAACTTGTTTAATAAAAAATTGATGCTCTGACTTTGTGATATAAATAGGCGTGAGCAATTGATGCTGTTTTTGTCTAAGATAAACGTAAATATAGGATATGTCGGTAATTTTTATTTTTGACAGCTTCAGACAATGATGCCCCTGAATGAAGAAACCACAAATTTTTTGCAGATAATTCATTATTTCCGGGATGAGCACTGTGAATATCAACTGTTCACTCATCAGTCTCAATACTTGGGTCTGTTTCGAAGATGAGAAGAAGAACCTATTACCAATGCTTAGCTTCATTGGCCATCACAAAATATTCTTACATGTTTCTCATTTAAAGATCCAGGAGAGAAATTCCACCTTGCGCGTACTATTCACGCCACTATCAAGCAGAAATGTTTCATGGCTACCGGAGTCCACTTCGTAGGCAACAACATACCGTGTTTCCTTTGAGACCTACTTTATATTGTTAAAATGATTGGTTCGTCCACAGATACAGTTTTAGAGAAAAGTGTCTGGGTGAATTTTTGACTAGATATTCAAAGCCCCAAGATCGTAGGAAACACAGAGGTGTAAGTCCAAATATTTTGATATGTTCTTCCTTAGGGATCATACCAGTTATATATCAATATTCAACTTTATGCGACATTGCTTGAGGCTTTAAATTCTCACATGGTTTTCGTGAAATATCCGAGCGACAAATTAACACTCAACCGCCTTTCCCGCAGAACTAACCAATCGGAAGAGTTACAAAAGCTCCCTCACACACTTAAGCACTAACAACAAATCTCTTTCGTTCATTTGAAACATATCTTATATCGATCAGATACTCCGTTCACTTGCAGGAACAACTTGGAGATAGGTATCTGTCTAATTCTTAGAACTTGACCTTTGAGGATGAAAATCAAAGGACGCACGAGGGTGTAAGTCCGAGTATTTTGATATGTTGTTCCGTAGGTCCAATAGAACATATATACCAAAATTCAGCTTTGCGGGAATTTGTTACGGGTTACCACGATTTTTCGACTAAAATGCCTGGGCTAAAATGAATTAAGTCTGCAGTTGGAGTTTTCCACCATCTCTCAAACGGGCGCACTTGGCGGCACTTATTCCTTTCTTGCTCAAGAAAATCTATGACGCACGCACTTGCCGGGCCGGAGCTTTTAGTATGTTCTTCAGCATTGCTTGAGAGCCATTTGTGCAAATTTTCAATTTGACCAAAATTTTACCTGTATCTCGTTCACTTTTTATTTTCAGTAGAATGGTCCTTGTCTGGGGTTATTTTCATGGACTCTTGTGGTCTTGTCAAATTGAAATACATTCCATTACAATGATATTTCAAGAATTTATTAAAAACAGAACAAACACGAGAGAACTTGCACGTAATGAGAAACTTAACATTATTATTTTAGGAACATAAGAACAATAATCTTAAAGAAACTTCAGAGCCAGAAATATGGTAGTGCTAACTGAAAAATTCACAGCACCTACTGTGTTGCCCGAATTTTTGAGCCAAAGTTCATCAGCAGAGTCCAGGACAACTTTTTTTATCTCGTTCACTTTGAACTCTCTTTCCTCAAAATCTACAACTTCAATGGTATGATTTGCTTCTTCTTCGGGTTTCCTTGACAGTTCCGGATCGATCGTGATGCCGTCATTAATCTCAGTCAAATTCTGCGGCTGCACCTGATCTCGCTGTAGCTCTTCTGAACTCGAGGAAGTCTCACCGCCATCAGTTTGGTTCACTACTTCGGTCGTATTCGACGGATCGGTGGCGATGTCCTGTCAAATTGAGACGTTTGGCTTCTGGACCGAATTCAGTCACATTCTGCGACTTTGATGGTTCATCTGTGGTTAGGTTACCGCTCGCTGCCGACGTTTCCGTTGGTGCTCCATCTAGGCCCTGCAGTAAGCCCACGGCGAAAATAGCGGAGAAAACGAATTTCATATTTTTGCCTCTCGCACACCTTGCTCGCACACTGTTTTTTATTTGTTTGAAGTTTCCATAGAGGCATAATTATTTTTGTGAGAAACGGTTGGTAGCTTGACTTGTTTACTGTAAGCACACTATGAGGCTATTAGTACAAGAAAGATAGATTTCAACCTCGGAAAAAATATGGACGCCCCGAAAATTTGATATTTTGTTCAGAATTGAGTGCTCTACAACATATCCAAAATCGCCAAAAATCGCACCCGGGGGTTTTGAGTTATTGGAGGGGGGGGGGGTAAAAAATTGCTGGTAAAAATGGAGGGGATGGAACCCGTCAACCCATTGGATGCAAATACATTATAGTTCGACGTATCATATCTCAATGTTACCATTTTGGCACAAAAAGTGTTCATCATTGTTGAAGGGGAGTAGTGGGGGGGCGAAACTCTGCTAGGTGGTCCATTTTGTTTTTATGGCCATGTAGAACCGATCACGACAAGTTTGGTATCTTTTCCGACTAAATTCAATCTCCTGAACTCGTATCCGATGTGTAAATTTGGATTAAAACAAGTTTGAACAAGTTAACTTGAGAAAACTTGTTTTTTCTTTGACAATTTTGACGAATTTTTTTTTTACTGTTGGAGGTGTTCATTTTAAAAAAAATTTCAGGGACTATCGAATTAAAGTGTATTCTCCACAAAAACCATCCACTCGATGTATAGTTTTGTTTCTCGAGTTTAAAAAATCGATTTGAACTTGAGCCGGCGCGGCGCGTCGTCTACTACTGACCAGAACACTACAGCATGCACCTTTCAATGAAAACACCTCAAACTATTGGAGAAATAACAACTCATTTTTGAAAATTGGATGATCTGTGAAGAGTTGAATTTCCTATAACATAAACAAAATCGCCATGAATCGCACTGCAGGGTTTCAAGTTATTCAAGGGGAGAGGTAACAGTTCATAGAGTATGAATCCTGTCAAAGTGTTATTCTCCTTCTCGAAAAACTCAGAATCCTGCATTGCGATTCATGGCGATTTTGTTCATGGTATTGGCCGATTCAGTTCGGCACAAATCCTCCAATTTTCGAAGATAAGTTGTTATTTCTCCAATAGTTTGAGGTGTTTTCATTTGAAGGTGCAAGCTGTAGTGTTCTGGTCAGTAGTAGACGACGCGCCGCGCCGGCTCAAGTTCAAATCGATTTTTTAAACTCGAGAAACAAAATTATACATCGATTGGATGTTTTTTGTGGAGAATACACTTCAATTTAATGGTCCCTGAAAATTTTCTAAAAATGAACACCTCCAACAGTAAAAACAAAAGTCGTCTAAATTGTTAAAGAAAAAACAAGTTTTCTCAAGTTAACTTGTTTAAAATTGTTTTCATCCGAATTTACACATCGGATACGAGTTCAGGAGATTGGATTTAGTCGGAAAAGATACCAAACTTGTCGTGATCGGTTCTACATGGCCAGAAAAACAAAATGGACCACCTAGCAGAGCTTCGCCCCGCCACTACTCCCCTTCAACAATGATGGACACTTTTTTAGCCAAAATGGTAACATTGGGATATGATACGTCGAACTATAATGTATTCGCATCCAATGGATTGAGGGGTTCCATCCCCTCCATTTTTACCAGCAATTTTTTACCCCCCCCCTCCAATAACTCAAAACCCCCGGGCGCGATTTCTGGCGATTTTGGATATGTTGTAGAGCATTCAATTCTGAACAAAATATCAAATTTTCAGGGCGTCCATATTTATTCCGAGGTTTTGCCGATTTTTTTACTATTTTTCCTGTACTATATTCTATGCTATTGGCGAAAATCTTTTCCGCGTGGTGGCACTGTACGCAATAAAACATGGTGGCCCAAGGGGCCTTGACAAATAGGTAGTAAACGCAGTGCGCATTTAGATCACAACAGCTGTCAACAGTGATAGCTGTCAAGCTGTCAGTGGGCGGAACAGCGGAAAAGCGGATCAGTGGGCCTGTGCAGTGGGCCAAGAGCTGGGGGTTCGTTGGGAATGGAATTTCGTTGCAGTATCTCTAACTTATTTTTGTTTTAGAAAATGCCAATAATACAGATTCATTTGCCCAATATTTATGGTCATGTTGGTGACCAAATCAGCCCCCTCTCGACAAAGTGCGAAGGCGAAGAAGTGATTGAGGCAGGTCATTTAATCGTGTGTGGGGTGACTGGGGCTCACTGCGACTGAAGACTCTTGTGCTTTGTTATGTCTCATAAATGGATAATTGAAAACCATTTGGAGGTCAGGTTCTGTGGACCGGTTGTTAGAACAGTGTTGTGAACTCGTGAAGCCATCTCCGATAAGCCAGTGAGAGCAGCCGGAGAGCCTGGGGATCAACGCCAGCGGTATCGAGAGAAGATACCTGGCCTGCAAATCAGAATCCGTCACTCGCCTCATCAGTTCAGATTTAGAACCTTAATCGATATGAAAATATTTTCCATTGTAGAAACACTAACATCAACCGATGAGCTATGATTTAACTTATGATTGAAGAATACTCAATTACTATTGATCAACTATGATTTTTATTGTTCTAGACAGCGGTAAATGCTTATTAGCTACTGAAATTTTACTTTACAGTCAATGTATGAGTCGTACGATTACTCCAAAAGAATGTTCATCTTTCTGGCCTAAACGATAATTGTTGGCTTATTTTCGTGATGCGTCCTGTTGTACCTATGCCTTGTCTTGTGGGGGCTTAGTATTTCCACCTTGTGTGCAAGGGGCTCACACAACTCAACACCTGTAATGTAAATGAGCATTATGAGATTGCTTTTTTCGGCCAGCATTTCACCAACTTACGTATCGGCTTTTGCTGCTGCATTGTGCATTGTGTCCATCGGCGTATACTAACGCAGTAATTCAAGTCAAACTACAACACTCATTCGCTCACATTCACGACGATGTGGAAAACAAGGAAGACGAAAAAATTTAATTATTTTTCAACTGTCAAAACTGTCAATATCTTGTTATTTGGAGTAGGTACTGTCAACTGTCGAGTGCTACTGCGCTACTGCGCTGGACTGTGCGCTGGGTACCTATTTGTCAAGGCCCCTTGGGCCACCATGTTTGACTGCGTTCAGCGCCTTCTGGTGGCCGCTGATTTTCGCCAATAGGCCAAGAAAATAAGTAGTAGTGGCCGTCGTAGGTCTAAAGCAGCGTTCATAATGGCTGTTAACTTAAACTTATTCCGCAACCGTAAAACTTCAACAGCTGAAAATCAATGTTTTGGTCAAGGGTTTTGGTTCACGATGGGATGTTAACTTATGCCGTTATGCCGTTCAGTCAAACTTGTCCAAGATTCAAGTTCTACATCCAAGATCAAGGGTATTGGTACCAACTAATACTACTAGCTACTAGTCCTACCATTATACAAAGCGTGTTCAACAATGATTGTCCTTGCCGCCTTTTCGAAATTTGGCCCGCATTAGACATGCGCCGCTTCAATTAAATCATTTTGGAATACCGTAGTAACAAAATTGATAGACGTCACGTCACACTGACTGATAAAAAAACGTGAGTGCGTGACCATAGTCACCCTCGGAAGAAGTGAAACTTCTATACATATGAATCAATCAGCAAACAACGTTCGAAGAGGTGTTCTTTTCGTACTCCCGCTCCGCTCCCTCACGGTTTGTATCATCTTGTTTTTCTTATTATCAATCTTATTATTATTATTAGTCACCCAAAGGGCAGAGTACTTTCGACATGATTTTTTCACGATTAGACTTCTTTTATTTCTTTTCTCGCTGCGCTCGGCAGTGGAGAGCCCCACCAAATGCGGGAATGAAAAGAATCCTTCGAAATTCAACTTAATTATTATATTACCGCCCCTATCCCCTATGAGTGCCGCCTGCCGTATTCGCTTGCGCGCCGGAACGCACTGCACGCCTGCTAGGCCCGGCCCTGAATATACCTCCCTATCCCTATAATAAATCACATCCGCTCGAATCTATTCAAGCCAAGTCGAGAGCCATTCTTGTCGGGCCAACAGTACGACAACACGAAGAGCAGTCCAGTGTCGGCGATTAGTAAAAAATAGAACCGAACGCGGCGAATGCTGCAACAGCTTATTCTTTCATTTCCTAGGACGACGCTGGTCACCCCAAGGTCATACAAGACAACGTTACAGCACATCGTTACAGGCGTTCGTTACAACCACTGATGCTATGAAGCAATTTCACTCCCATGTGTGGTTCTGCGTTAGTGGTGTGTTGTGATCTAGGCGCGAGAATAGAAGTTTCACTTCAAAAATCTGAGGTTAACAGTGACGGCATTGACGGCTGATCCATTCCCGTTCCGTCAGGTTGCTCGTTCACTATTTACCAGCAGTCAGAGCCGTCACTGTTAGCCTCAAATTTGATGTCAGTCAGTGTGACGTGACGTCTATCAACTTCGTTACTACGATATTCCAAAATGATTTCATTGAAGCGGCGCATGTCTAATGCGGGCCCATGTAGTGCGGGCCAAATTCCAAAAAGGCGGCAAGGACAATCATTGTTGAACACGCTGTACTACCAGTTACCAGTACTACCCACCCCGCAAACCTTCAACTTTGTGTATATTTCACATTATAGACCGTGGTCCGTGCTGTCAAGTTTACATCTTACATCCTCTACATCCTACGGCGTGCGGCATAAGTTACCGGCCATTATGAACGAAACTTGATAATACGCTATTTGATGAAAAAGAAATTTGCTTTGATTCGGTTTCTCTGTCAAGTCCTTAGGTAATTTAGGAATGGGAAAACTAATCATCCCTTGAGGGCAATGAGGGTCCTTTGTAGTTGACGGTAGAAGAGCCTCACACCAAGCCATCGTTTAATATCGGTACCTATACTTATTGACACTTATAGTAAAGAGGAACCATATAACTATTGTGTGCATTCCATTTACCGACACAAGTCGACTTATGTCGACACAAATCGACACAAATGCGTTCCATTTGATCTGTGTTCCTTTGTGTCATCGACACAAGCTGACACAAACCGACACAAATGTTTTAAAAGGAAAGCGCCCAGTGAGTATCAACAGCATTTATTGTTACAATGTCCGTGTCATTCTTCAGACTTGAAGAACAAAATTCTTCACCGGGTTATGAAAATCTAATTTCAATGTGTTTCCCATGCATCATGCAAGACAATGACAAACTGACATGTTCTGAATCGTACCCGACCAATAAGTCTCATGCGATCGGTTTATTTATGAAATATTTTTTTTAAATATTGGTATTTCTGAAGAATGGCAAGCTGAAGAAGTGGTTCGTTTTGACTACCGTGTTCAACATTTCACACAATGTTCCAAATGATTCTCACAATGATATCAAACTGCAACTTGATATTCCGACGAACAATTCAGTATATTTAAAATACAACGCGAAGTGGAGACATCGACAAAGCCTTCTAAATTCAAAACTAAGATCTTCCAACTTTTGTTTCCATCGTGAGCGCCACCTTGAAACTACCCTTCGTGGGATTTTTCTATTTACTGAAGACACACCATCATTTTATCATAAAAAACCACGTCCTAGATTGCGGCAATAACCTCTTCACCCAAGAAACGTTATTAAGTTAGTTTTTCTTGATCATGACCAAATGGAACGTTAGATCGATGAGATGTTTTGTGATCATTATTATCAGGGAATGTTACAATCAAAATTATTCCGTAAAGTCAGTCACTAAATTTCATCATCATCACTCAAGTGGTGTTCTTTTGGCAAACAATATAGTCCGGATGTTAAGGTATGATACCCTTCACTTTTATAACAAGCAATGCCACTTGGCATACCTGTTGCCGAGACCATGTTTTACCAATTAAGATCAGGAGCCAAAGTCGCAAGCAATGCAGGCGTCGTATACAGGGTGTCGTATAGAAAAAAAAGTAAAAAACTCGTATATCATTAACCAAACCAGATGGATTCACGTGAATAGGCACATATATTCACAATATATTACCCATCAAGAAAAAGTCAACGGTTCTGCAAAATCTTGAGCGGTTCCTGAAATATTGAAGAAAAACTGAATTTTCTTCTGAATATTTCATTTCTCGGTAAATCAGTGAATTTTCAAGATATCGAAGTGCAACTTGGTAGTTCTCTGGCCAGTATGGTCATGAATCAAAAACGATCAAGAGCCAAATGCAAGGCCTGCCATTTCCTGAATTAAGACAGTGAACTTTTTTTTCTTCGCGACCGCCATCTTGAATCTCCGTTTCACTCAACAGTTGAAAAAGTGACAACTGAATGTGAGATAGTAGACATTCAGTCACATCATTATGAAAGAGATAGCCTTGAAGGGTCTCTAAGGTCTCTAAGGGTCTCTTCATCGAGAAAAAAGTGTTACCCAAGGTTTTCATGGTAATACGCATTTGCAGCGCCTGTGATGGCTAATCAGAGATTTGGAAGAGCAGAGTGAGCTCTTTGTCACAATCCTACATTCATTATGAGCTGAATTACCAAAATTCATGATGATCGGTTCAAAGGTAAATTTTTGGTGGCTTGCTGAACCAAATATGTGGCGCTTTTTGGTGAAAAATGCAAAAGAATCGAGCAATCATCATCATGTCATCCCTCACTAAGAGGAGGCTATTGCAAAAACTGAAACTAATCAACGCTGAAATATTTTAGGAGAGTCAACCCTATAATCTTGAGCCATAAAATGTTGGACACATGCGTCCCTTTGTTGGAGAGAAGACCTGAGAGACTTGCATGCAGAAAGTTTTTTCCAAGCTGAGCCACGTAATATTTTCAGAAAGATACCAAAATTTTGTCTCTGGATCGATGATGATGAATTTTGGTACTTAATCTCAAAATGGATGAATTATTGTTAGTCATCAACTTTTGGTGGGTTTCTGAATGTGAACAAGGATTTTGAATTTTTTTTCTGCATGCACGCCTTCCATGTCTTCTCTCTAGTAACCGGACGCATGTGTACAACATTTATTGCCTCAAGAATATAGGCTTCAATCTCACAAAACATTCCAGCGCTGATTTGTTTCAGTTTTTGCAACAGCCTTCTCTTCGTGAGGAATAACATGATAATGATAGCCCGATTTTTTTTGCATTTCTTACCAAATAGCGTCACCTATTTCGTTCAGCAAGCCATCAAGAGTTTACTTTTGGACCGATCATCATGAATTTTGGTAATTCAGCTCAAAATGAATGTAGGATTGTGACAAAGAACTTACTCCTGCTCTTTCAAATCTCTCATTAGCCATCACAGGCGCTGCAAATGCGTATTACCATGAAAACCTTGGGTGACAATGTTTTCTCGATGAGGACACCCTCACCTTGCTTCAAGGCCATCTTTTTCATAATAGGGTGACTGGATGCCAACATTCTCACATTCGACTGTCACTTTTTCAACTGTTGAGTAAAACGGAGATTGAAGATGGCGGTCACGAAGAAAAAAAAGTTGACTGTCTTACTTCTGGAAATAGCAGGCCCTGCATTTGGCTCCTGATCGTTTTTCATTTATGACAATACTCGCCGTAAACTTACCAAGTTGCACTCCGATATCTTGTTAATTCACTGATTTACCGAGAAATAAAATATTTAGAAGAAAATTCAGTTTTCCGGAATATTTCAGGATCCGCTCAAGATTTTCCAAAACTGTTGACTCTTCCTTGATGAGTAATATATTGTGGATATGTGTGCCTACTCACGTGAATCCATCTGGTTCGATTAATGATAAACGAATTTTTGAGCTTTTTTCTATACGACACCCTGTATACGGCGCCTGCATCATGTACGACTCTGGCTCCTGATCTTAATTGGTCAAACATGGTCTTGGCAACAGGTATGCCAAGTGGCATTGCTTGTTATAGAAGTGAAGGGTGCCCCCTAAATGTTGACCTTAACGTCCGGACTAATAGAACAAAAAGTTTGCTTCGATTCTTGTAAAAAAAAGCAAATGAAAAAAGGCAAAAAAGGCAGGAAAACGTCGTCCCCTCAAGCCGAATTGAAGAAAATCTGTAGGTACCCAAAAGACTGAAACGTTTATAATAAATATGTATGAGCAGTAGCAACATTTTTGACATCTCTCCTGTAGAACTAGGAAGGAACAATCCATTTCGGTTTAGCTTTATAACTACAGAACACATTCATCCGAACCCTTTCAGCATCAATTGGTATTAAGTATAGTCTTCCACTTTCGGGTACAGATTTTTTCAATCGGGTTTGAGGATACAACGTGACCCTGCCTTTTTTGCCTTTTCCACAAAAATCGAAGCAACTATCTGTTCACCTGTTTGCCAAAAGAACATCACTCGACTGATAATGATGAAATTTGGTGACTGAGGTTGCAAAATGATGTGGATTATAATATCGCAAACATCTCATTGATCCAAAATTTTATTTGATCATGATTGTCACGTCGTAGGTCAAGAGAAGTCAAGGAAAACGAACTTGATAATGTTTTTTTTTGGTGGAATTACCGGAATTCAGGACCTGATTTTTCATAATAAAACGATCGTGTTTTCAATAAAGTGGTTACCTGTTATTTGTTCAACAATTTCACGAAGGGCAGTTTGAAGGTGGCGCTCACGATGGGAAAAAAATCTGTTGTGGGCGACACAGAACTTTCCCGGCTGTATCCAGAGACGTCAGTAATGATTTTGATCTAAACGTTCCTTCGGGAAGGGAAGACTTGATTGAGAAATTAGAGAAAAAATCGTCGAGCGGCTATCCTGAAAGACACATTTGCGTATACACTTGAAAAAAAACTGCAGGTCAGGAGTTTTAAACGGCTGCAAAACCTCATCCGTCAAAATATTCAGTTTCATAGGGAAAAAGTTTCTTTTTTTTCAAAAAACACAAGAGGCTTATCGGAGCCCCAAAAGACATTTGAAAAACAAAAGATCCCGCTAGGCCCGCTCTTTAAACCTTTAAACAGCACAAAAAGACGCAAAAGGGGGCACACCTGTATCTGTAACATCGTGTGGTCGTCAGTTTAACATCGATACTTATAGAATTTGTCAGGCCGATACACAGAAGGCCGATATAACATAAGTAGTCAGTGTAAGCCTATAAGTTTACAGGTTTGGTATCCAAGTTTATTAAATGGATCAAAGGCCGTTTAACGGCCAGCCCCGGTGGTATCGGCCAGTCCCAGTGGTATCGGCCAGGAAAAAGTTCGAAAATTTATAACGTCTGTCCGGAAAATGGTGGAAAACTCCATCTTCAGCATTAATTTGTTTCTTTTGTTGTGTTGCTTACAGCCGAATTTGGTTCAAATGAGATAGATAGATTTTGAATAATTAAATGGCGAAGTTCTTAACTTTGGCATTTTTCATTATTTGACAAATGATTGGTGAAGAAATGCTTCCATCTGTTCTGAATACAGTTATTCGCGGGCGTTCAATGATATATCGCTGAACTCCATGAGATGCGACTTTTGTCGTTTTTTGATAGTGACACTTTCGTTTGACGACGACAGCCAAAAACTGATCCTGCCATTCGACAGCAAAACCATGTCTGCGTACCAAATTTCAAGTTCGGTAGTTACCATGGAAGATTACAGACAGACAGACATCATTCTGAAAATGGTCTAATCGTTTTGGAGGGACTCAAAATGGTCATATCCGTCGAAATCTTAAAACTTTTTGTCTGCACGATTACAATACTTTCCCTTTCCATGTTGGTGGGGGGCTGGGAAAGTGAAAGTTGAAGATCTATAGTTTTGAATCTAGCAGACCTTGTCAATGTCTCCACTTCGCGTATTATTTTGAACATAATTGGTTGTAGGAATATCAAGTTGCAGCTCGATACCTCCAAAAACAACTGATGATTTACTGAGAGAAAGAAAAAATTCAAAATGGCGGATCAAGATGGCAGCCAAATGACAAAAATCATTGGTCAACTTTATATAATGGACACGTACGCATTTCATTTGGCGTTTGCACCACATCGATATCTCTTTTCGTTGAGGCATAATTCTCCTAGTTCTATCACTTTGAAACATGTTCAATATGGAGAATACAAGATGGCGGCGGGGCATCAATTGTCGAAAATTGGATGTATCTAATTGAAGTTCACATCGCCTGCGAAGTTCACTCGAATCAGACCACTTTCAGAGAAATTTAAAAAGCGGATCAAAGATGGCGGCCAGGTGTCAAAAATCTTTAGTCAACTTTATATGGTGGTCACGTACGCATTCGATTGGCGTTTGCACCACATCGATATCTCTTTTCGTTGAGCCATAATTCTCCTAGTTCTATCACTTCGAAACATGTTCAATATAGAGAATACAAGATGGCGGCGGGACATCAATTGTCGAAAATTGAATAGATCTTGATGTGGTTTACATTGCCCGCAAATTTCATTTCAATCGGATCACTTTTAGAGAAATTCAAAATGGCGGATCAAAGATGGCGGCCGAATAACAAAAAACTAAAAGTCAACTTGACATCCTAGACATATGTACTACAATGTACTATTGATCAGCGTTTACACCATATCGATATCTTTCTTCCCCGACCCCGAGGAGTTATCCCGGGTACGGACGGACGGACGGACAAAGTGAAGCTAAAAGCGCCTTTTTCCCATTTTTTGGGAAAGTGCGCTAAAAATTTGAGAAATTTCACTTCTTCCAGCGTACCTATTTGGAAACGCCTCAAGATAATAATATTTCTGAAACTGATAATTAAAGATAAACTTAAAACTGTTTGCAGCAGCTTCATGAGCATGAAATCATTGAAATCAATTATCTACATCATGATTCACATACCTACTTCCATCGGTTAAGCTTCACGATTTACGATTTTTCAACAATTTTTTTTTATGTTCACCTTGTATAAAGTGTCTACACGATTTGCGCCGATGTCATAATGTCTCCACTTCCAGACAGGTCAAGGGTGGTCTCAGCAACAGGCATGCAAAGCAACAATTCTTGGTGTAAAAATGCAAGGTATCACCTACTAACATCCGAACTAGAGTAATGAGTTTGGCACTAGTCTTTTGTAAATTTAACGGGCCACATTTGTTTGTACATTTTGTTGTTGTTGTTGTGGTTGAACATTTTTTATGTCTTGGCAAAGCTAATATTGTATGTCGCAAAATATATACGAACCGCATGAGAATTGATCGGGAACGATGTAGAGTGTGACAGTTCATCATTGTTTCGCATGAAAAAAAAAACAAACTAAAAAATAGAATGAATTTTTCGTTTCCCCTTTCTAAAAAAATCTAGAGACTTTAAAGAACAACCGTACAAAAGAAAACCTCTCTTCCATCAAATGCCGTATTTTGTGGCCCATTATAGCGTACCGCAGCTACTGAAGGATTGAACTCAGGGCAGGCCAAGTATGTAGCTGAGCCCGAGGCTGAGCCTTAGTATACGTATAGCTGAACGCGAGGGTAGGTACTAAGAATACAATCATTGTAATTTAAATAAATTCTTTGTTTCCTTATTGGGTTGGGCCGAGCATTAAATGCTACAGGGTGAACCAGAACGGTGAGCGAATATTTCTGCAACTAGGGAAATGCACCCGGAAAAATTCTTCTGCACTGAAATCATGCTTTTAGAAAACATGGGAGAGATAATTTACATCAACAACAAAACACAAATTTAACGAGCATTTTCTTTGTAGAGTAATCCACAATTACGTACTCTGGAGGCTAATAATGGCTCTCTCTCCACACATGATAGACGATTATCAAAAAGAGCGAGTCGAGTTTCGCAAAATTTTACAAGGCGTTCTGAGCGAACGACACCGTTGGTCACAATGCGTCGAGTGGACTAACAAAAGACTAGGAATGGCCGTTGGAGCATTATTTATTCGCGACAACTTCAATCACGAAAGCAAGGTAGGAGATAAAGTTACACTTTATTGAGCAAGAGAAGCGAAACAATCCGTCACTACAATACCTATACATATAATTTTTTCTGCAACCTTTGTCTGGGTCAGTTTAATTTAGTCGAATTGCAGGAAACGGCATTGACCATGATACACACCATCAGAGAAGCTTTTAACGAATTGCTTGCAGAAAATGATTGGATGGATGACGAAACGCGAGCTGTAGCCAAAGAAAAGGCGGATGCAATGAACGAACGGATCGGTTATCCGAAACTAATCACCGATAAGGAGGAGCTGGTGAAAGAATACGCATCTGTAAGTTCCGTCATCTTGGTAATTCTGAAATTGAAAAAGTTCTCTTCTTCAGCTGAACATATCAGACACTCATTTCATGACAAACGTTCTGAACGTCCTAAAATTTGACGCCGAACAAAACTTGCAAAAGCTGAGACAACCGGTTGATAAAGACAAGTGGTCAACAGAACCTGCTGTTGTCAACGCGTTCTACAATCCAAACAAAAATGATATTGGTAATGATGATGAGTCTCAAAGTACCCAGTGCAAATTGTGTTAAATAATTTATTTTCAGTTTTCCCTGCTGGGATTCTTCAGCCTCTGTTTTACAGCCAGCATTTCCCAAAGTCTTTGAACTACGGCGGGATTGGGGTTGTAATCGGTCATGAAATTACACATGGATTTGACGACAAAGGTATAATTCCAATATTTTAGTCCACATCCCTGCAGTAGATATTTCAGGTCGACAGTTCGACAGAGAAGGGAACATGATGCAATGGTGGAATAATGCTACTATAAGAGCGTTTCGGGAAAGAACCCAATGTATAATAGATCAGTATTCGCGATATAAAATTGATGAGGTCGGCTTATACGTTAACGGACGAATGACGCAAGGCGAAAACATCGCCGACAATGGAGGACTGAAACAGTCATTTCGAGTATATGCTTCCAATGAAAAATTCAACATGTTTTCTATTTTGTCTTTCTTACAGGCGTACAGAAAGTGGGTCTCGCGGTACGGCGAAGAAGCCAGCCTGCCCGGGTTAAATCTGACCCACGATCAACTGTTTTTCTTGAATTATGCACAAATTTGGTGTGGTTCGATGAGACCCGAGGACGCGTTGACCAAAGTCAGGTCTAGTGTGCACTCGCCGGGGCCCATTAGGGTCTTGGGGCCGTTGTCCAATTCCAGGGACTTCGCAAGAGCTTACCATTGTTCTTTAGGTTCGCCAATGAATCCGACAAATAAATGTAGCGTGTGGTAAATCAAGTGTTTTGGGAAATCCAGCTTACTAGCAATTTTTATGGAACATTTTTGAGATTTTTATAAGAAACTGGATTTAGAGCAAATTTTATTGTGTAAGTACTACGACTTTTGCATTGTTTTCCAGGGACCCTACAAGTCCCTGCCAAAGCCAAAATAAAATACCAAAAGTTTCAGCACTACACCTACTTACTTAATAATATCAATATTTTTATTTATCTACGGAAGTGTCTGATTGTGTAAATAAAAGTTTAAGAATTTATAAAACTATGTAGGTAATTCATATCTAAACTAATTCTTCCAACATAAGTATAGGTCAATGACAAAAAAATCTTGTTTTTGTTAATCTCCAAGAATAACTCCACTTGAATTTCTCATGACATCTTTACAAAGTGTTTTACATTCTAAAGTGTAAGTGTAGACCATTTTCAATAAATTTTTCTATAAAAAATTAAAATGTTGAATCGGGTTTCTGCTGTAAACTTGATTTTCAGTTTTTAAATACCTACCCATTTGTGTATTATAAAATGTTTATCTACTCATTATCTGCGGTGTAAATACTATTCATACTTTTTACAAGTCTGTATTTGTGAAATTGTCTGAATAAAATGTAAGTATCTCTTTGTGGTTTGCTCACTCGCTCCTCTTTCCAATGTTGTAGTAGGTATACCTACATACCAGGTGGATTAAGAAATAGCATTGGAGCTCTTTCAGTACTTTGTAAGGGATGAGGCATCGACCAGTTCGAGAAAAAAATGGTAAAAAAAACTTTATCGTAAAATTCTTTAGTTACAGTCACCAGAATACCCTAAATTCGACACTCACGGGTACAAAAAAAATTGTCCACTTTCATTGATCATATAACTCTAAAACAAGTTGACATAACTTGAAATTTTTTCCAGTAGGTAGGTATTGAAAAGGTTGTTCCTTTGATAGGAAATGTGCAAATTTGCATTTATTTCTGACTATCGGTATTTACTATACAGATACAGGGTGATTCAGAATGACGTGATTTTTTTACCAAGTTTGTTGGCCTGCACGGAATAAACTAATCATCCTGTATACTTCATGTGAACTCTATTATGGAGTCAAATATGTCTCAGCTTTATACGCTACCTACTTATTGAATTCCTGCCATAACTTTATCCAAGAAGTTATGATTTTATGATTTTTTTCTCAACGGGTAGGTAAAGTTATATAAGCTGCGTTCGGCATGCTCACTCTTTTTACTCCTTCAACTCCACTTCATCGATTCAGCCAATCAGGACTCCTGAAACCATGGTCACGTGGTAGTTGGAGTGAAAAGAGCGAACGGAGTAAGGCATGCCGAACGCGGTAGTAGTCGTTGAGCCAGAGGACCCGAGTGGTTTCCACCCTGGGGATTTGACGTATCATACTTTTTTGGATTCCCCACAACACTAGCATGAAATAAAGCTATGAAACGTTTTCGTATCGAGTAGCTTAAGGCCACCATCTTGAGAAGATGGTGCCGAAGGACCTGAAAAGAACCACTTTTCACCAATCCACTGACCATCGCCGTCTCACCTACCGCAATGGAACCATATGACTTTATTGAAACCCTTGATAGCATTTGATGCCACGCCAGTGCTATTTTTCGTGATTAAAAACAGATAGTTCCTTCGGCAAACGTGTATTTTTTCTTGATTTGAAAATTATTTTTTTCTCGTGCGGAAATATGCCAAACTGACTTAGCTCAAGTTGTTTCCGGTCAGTTTATTTCTCCTTGAGCTCATTCTGGTCTCAAATTTTCATAACAGCATTTGTTGACAAGGTACACTGCAAGAATTGGTTAATTGCCAACACCAAATACAACAGTAATTTTATCATTGTTGCCATTGACCAGGAACTTCAATTTCAACAGAAATAGCTAGCTTGTACTGTCTTCTGTTCATACAGGCATGAATCGAATCTCGAAAACCACGTGGGAATAACGAAAAAGTAAGTATTTTCAGAGAGCGCGTAAATCTGCAAAGCTACACTCAAACACCTGAAAATAATCGTAACCAACATAACAAAAATCAAAACAATGAGTGACAGACATACCAGTTTAGATTACTTATTGTTCTGATTTTCGTAGCTTTGGTTACGATTATTTTCAGGTGTTTAGGTGTGGCTTTGCAGATTAACGCGCTCTCTGAAAATGCTTGATTTTTCGGTACTCCCACGTGGTCTTCGAAATTCGATTCATGCCTGTATAACCAGAAGACAGTACAAGAAAGCTACTTCTGTTAAAATTGAAGTTTCTGCTCGATGGCAACGATGATAAAATTACTGTTGTATTTGGTGTTGGCAATTAACCAATTCTTGCAGTGTACCTTGTCAACAAATGCTGTTATGAAAATTTGAGACCAGAATGAGCTCAAGGAGAAATAAACTGACCGGAAACAACTTGAGCTAAGTCAGTTTGGCATATTTCCGCACGAGAAAAAAATAATTTTCAAATCAAGAAAAAATACACGCTTGCCGAAGGAACTATCTGTTTTTAATCACAAAGAATGGCACTGGCGAGGCAGAAAATGCTATCAAGGGTTTCAATGAAGTCATATGGTTCCACTGCGGTAGGTGAGACGGCGATGGACAGTGGATTGGTGAAAACTGTTTTTTTTCAGGTCCTTCGGCACCATTTTTTCAAGATGGCGGCTTAAAGCTACTCGATACGAAAACGTTTCATAGCTTTATTTCATGCCAGTGTTGTGGGGAATCCATAAAAGTATGATACGTCAAGTCCCCAGGGTGGAAACCAAAATCATGATTTATGGATCCTGGCTCAACGACTAATAGAAATAAATTTGAACAGAGAACTACACTAAACTAAACTTATTTTTTTATAAAAAAAAAGCGTGTTCCCACCTCGTGCCTGAATCACAGCTGTCTGGCGTCTAGGCATACCTTCAAAAATATACCAAATGCCTCCTGGACTTTGGTCTCGGAGGTCGGAGAGGATCCTTTCTGCACTGCGACCTTAAGATCTTTTGTGCGTTGGTCTTGGTCCCCTCATTCTTGCAAAAGCCCTGCTCTTAGCTCTCTCAGACTCGCAAACGCCGGAATGAGGGCTCCAATTCTTCTCCCAGGCATATCACTGGCATGTTCGATCGGGTTCATATGTCCGGACTTCTTGCGGGCCAACATCCACCCGATGTCAGCTCTTCGGCGTCCAAGTACTCGTTTAGGATGTGGGCAACGTGAGGGCGAGCATTATCACGCCCTAACATGAAATCATTGCTAACTTGGGGAAGCAAAAGGAATAAGGTGCGGCCCCAATATACATATAAATTAATATTACCCATCGGCGTTCAGTGCTCCCTTATCGACAATGACAAGCTCAGTGCGAGCCTCAATGCTTATTCCTCCCCGCACTCGTCCCCGCACCATTACGAAACCATCACCATATAGCTGAGTTCGGAACGATATGACATTAGGTGAATCTTTATTTTTCTCCACACTCTTTGCCGATCATCCGGTGAGCGAAGACAAAATCTGGATTCGTCAGTAAACAAAATTCGACATTCGACCCCATTCTTCATTACCCTAGTTTATTGATGTTGTCTTGCAAACTGTAGCCATGCTACTCATCGGTGGGCCCTTGTTAAAGCTGGGCCATTCGCCGGCCTCCTAGCATCTAATCCATGTTCCACCAGCCTCCTTTCTGTTCTCGGTACACCTCATATTTCCCCGAGTATTTCCCCCAAACCCTCGTCTAAACTATTCCTCGCCCTTTGTACTTTCAGTTCAAGAAAGTGATCATCTTGAGCAGTTGTGCACCTCCTTTTGCCAGATCCAAGCCTTCTTACCTTGTTGCAAATGTCATACAGGATGTCCGTTTTTCGAGGCTAAGCATGGGTATCTCGCTTATCTTTAGAGATACAGAGTCGGTTAAATTAGAAAAAAGTTGCGAATTTTCATGACGATTAATGATCCAAAAAGATATTTGACTTGTCAGTTTTAGTTTTAGAGATATCGAGAAAAAACAGAAATTTGTGATTTTTGTTTTAATTTTTTATTTGAAAAACGGTTGAAGGTAGCCTTTTCTAATTAGGACATTGTGCAGGCACTTTTCCAAGGGGAGTTCATTGTTGCCAAAATCTTCATTCTAGCTTTCAAAACAACCGAGATATGACATTCAACTTTTTTTTCTCAAATAAAAAAACGTAAATGTTGAACATTGATTCAACAGTGACATGTGACACATCGTTGTAACCAGAAAAGAATACCGTATTCAAAAATATCAAAATCCAATATGGCGCCCATTAAAGCAAAAAGTTGAATGTCGTATGTCGGTTGTTTTGAAAGCTAGAATAAAGATTTTGACAGTTTTGAATTCCCATTGGAAAAGTGCCCTGACAATGTCTAGATCAGAAAAGGCCACCTTCAACCGTTTTTTGAATAAAAAATAAAAACAAAAATTCAAATTCCTGTTTTCTCACGATATCTCAAAAACTAAAATCGATACGTCAATTTTTTTTTGGATCATTGATCGTCATGAAAATGGGCAACTTTCTCCTAATTTAACCGACTTTGTATCTCTCAAGATAAGCGAGATACCCATGCTTAGCCTCGAAAAACGGACACCCTGTATATCGACAAGAAAAATGTCGTGTCGATAAGAAAAATGTATATGGCTTGTAGGTACAATATTATACATGGTTTGTATGCGCATGCGGTTTATGAAACAGGAATATACCTAATTATTATTAAGTATAAAAATCATACAGTAGAATATGCACATCCATATAAAACTATAGGTACTATAAGACCCGATACACAACAGTATAGAAAAGCCATATAAAGTTTTATATACAATTGCAGGTCATCTTTATGGAATCCCATACAGAACGAGATACAGAACCATACAGGGTGATTCAAAAATGGCGCATTTCCTCCCGTGTACGTTGTGGGAGACGTTGAGGGAGCACGGAAAAAATAGTAAAAAAAATTTGGCTCATTTATCCTTCGAGTTATTAAGAGGTGAAGTTGAGAATTTCACTTCTTCAGTTTGCATGATTTTCAAGCAAAGCATTGTTACTTGCGAAGAATCACATGTCGTTAGTAGTTTCCGATTGAAAATTTCTCTTGCAATTGAGATTTGAGTCGTATTTTCAAATTTCAAAACTCGTCTTTCACCTTAAAAGTGCCGTGAAAATACATTTGGCAAGTATGTTTAGTATGGTCTGGCAGGTTCTACGGAGTATCCAGAGGGTAACAATACTAACAATACAATAATGCTATTGTGATGTACCTCTTCGATCTGAAGGTGCCAGGTAGGTACTAATGCGATGCTGCCAGATTGGACAGATTTGTTTCTGTTAATAACTTGCAAATCGAAGCCGATTAATTCTTTTTATTATTTTTCTCATGCTCCGTTAACGTCCACTATTACGTGCCCGAAAGGAAATGCGCCATTTTTGAATCACCCTGTATAGATTCATATAAATCCATATTATATACTTCAACCTGGAAGAACATATATAGCCTGAAAACATTCCTGATTGGCTGAAATTCCATATGGAAAAGCATGTAGCCCAAAACCAATCCCTTGGTCATAATTAGGGAGCGGATTTATATGCAGTAGAAAAGTCCAAAATATGTAGTTTATATGCGCTTGAAAAGTATCAAAATATGCGGTAAAAATGTTCAAATAGAGCAATATATGCGAGTAAATATGTGAAATAAGCTGCAAGAATAGTGAAAATTTCAACATTTACATGTAAAACCAACCAACCAACTTTGACCATCAAAGTAAAGAAATAAAAGTTCTTCGAAAATTTTCAATTATTTTTTCCTTGAAATCAAAATATCGTGATTTTCCAGCACATTTAGATAAAATGGCCAGAATAGTGACAAATATTCAGTTATGTGCAAAAATATGGACTCAATATGCGGCTATATGCGATTATATGGACTATCAATTTGTAGCGGTAAAAAGTCAAAATAATAAATTATATGCGAAATAAAACTTGGTATTTAGGTTCCTTATAGATGGAAACGTCAAGCTGCAAGTCGACAGTTGCATCCAACTTAGCGAATAAAACATGTAAAAAATTATAAATCCGCTCTCTAGTCATGATATTATTACATAAACGTCAACATCGCACGATGCGACGTGACGCTAAAAATTTATTTTATTATACCTACCTAGGTTCTGTGTTGCGTTTCATAGTCTCGTGAAAAGAAAATGAAATAAAAACGAAAATATGTAGGTACCTACCTACAAAACCATATATCTCAAATCAGATGCATCCGCATGTGAAGCAGTGGTATTGCCGACGAAAGAAGCAATGAAAATGACACAAGGTATTTAGCAATGAAAGCGACTTGAGTGAGAAGTGATGAAAACTGCGGAAGTGACCAGACTCGGGTAGTATTCGAATACCCAGTAACTTGAATCCTACTTAAGTTACTTTATACGGTATTCGTATTCGTATTCGAATACAGTCATGAATTCTGTATTCGTATTCATGCAGCTACTTTTTCTTTGCCGGTATTCGGGATTCAAGTTACTATTCTGCGGTATTCTAGTATTCATAGTATTCGAATCCCA
Source organism: Anaspis maculata (assembly GCA_949128115.1). Lineage (NCBI taxonomy): Eukaryota > Metazoa > Arthropoda > Insecta > Coleoptera > Scraptiidae > Anaspis > Anaspis maculata. The sequence goes on along the minus strand of OX421961.1, from coordinate 63,968,724 downwards.
AGTAGTCGAATATTATAATAGAATCTCTGGATTCTACAGCAAAGAAAAGAGTATTGGTATTCGAATCCCAGTTTGGAAAAGAATCCATGGATTCGAAGGACTCTACTTTCGGATCCATGGATTCTTATTTCGAATCCCTGGATTCTGATGATCTAGCAAAAGTAGGTACCTACCGACAGTAACAATATAAATAGTTTGTTAGCTCCAAAATACTCAGATACTCTTAAATCACTCGAAGAAAAACATCCTCATGCAGATTGAAACCTAGTCTTTCCTGAATTCTCTATTTTGTACAATCATTCGATTGTTTCTATTGACGAAGTAAAGAAGGCCGTTTTATTTTTTCCTGTAGGTTCGGCAGGAGGTTGAGATGGCTTACGACCTCAGCATTTGAAAGATATGATTTCTCCAGCTAATGGCGAAACAAGTATTCGTTTACTTGAATGTCTGGCATCTTTAGCTGACCTTATAATCTCTGGGTTAGTTCCACTCGATGTCTGCCCTTGGTTCTACGGCGCCTCTCTTTCTGCTTTCAAAAAAAAAAGACGGAGGCATTCGCCTCATTGCTGTAGGAAACACTCTGTCACACCCAATTCGAGGTGGACTGTGTTGCTCCGGTTAGTCAGGGTTTGGGGGTGGGTCTTATACTGACTGATTCCCTTTTTTTTTGTTTTATTTAGAAGGGAAAATAGGCGCCACCGCTTTTTTTCTCCACGAAGCTCAAAAACGGAAAGCTTCAAAAGTTTCAAATCAAATCTCACTGGGCTGTCGCACAAGGAATGGAAAATAATTTAAAAGAACTAGGAAAAATACGTTTAAATAGATTATTATTAAAGAAGAATGTAATGATAATATTGAAAAGGGAAAAAAATGTAGGTTTTAAATTAAATCAGGCAATCAATAAATGAATAACAAAAAAAAATTAGCAAAATGGACGTATCGTAAAGATTATTCTTTTGAAGAAAGAATAAAAGAAAAATAATAAAAATAATGGAGGTCGCCTAGGTCCAATGGAACCGTTCTAAAACTACCAAAAAGCCTGTCCTCTGCGCCGTTTTTATCGTAGGTACAGCGTGTTCAAATTTAAAAATGGCTACGATAACCGCTACGATAACCGGTAAAATTTATCGCGTTTCCTTCCGACCGGCCGTGTACACGTCGCTCAAAGTTCAGCGCAAATAAATACGCAGTTACGATAACAATTAAATTGCGCGCAAATAATAAATTGAAAATAACTAAAAGTAGGGCTTATCTGGCAGTTGACAAAAAAAAGGCGGTCACAAATCCTCCAGGTGACAAAAGACGTCCCTCGTAAATTCGTCGTCAATCGATGACAATTGCCGATACTCGATGATGGATGACGGGTAGTAAAGCAGGTAGGTGGTATGAAGGAAGAAGACAGCAACAGTTTCCAGGCCTTTCGGCGTTCCTATCTCCCTTCACAGCTCCAAGGGTGGCAAAAACCACTTCGAGAATTTTGCAATTTTCGACAACTCCAGCGGCAAAAATCTGCCGGAAAGCTGGGCTGGGGAACAACTAGGCCGGAGAACCCTAAAAAAATATACATTCTCCATCAATAAATGGAAATCCCTCGGCGACTCAGGAGAAAATTGAGAACTGATAACTTTCTCTTTTTAAGTTTGAACGAATAAGCACTAACCTTTCAAAAAGGGTCTCGCCAACACACAATAATTTCCGCTAACAACAATAGCGATCACAAAACGGTAGGTATTTGTATTTCCGAAGAAAGGCCTGCAAAGAATATTAATTTTGACGAGAATTGTTGTCAAGAGACAAAACATTTTCACTCACGCTGAATCGACGTATTCAAATCCCAAATTAATTGGACACTCCAAACGATCCCTCCGTCACAACGGCACAATTTCGACACAACCAAATTGATTGTTTGGAGTAATGAACTCGGTGAAATTACTTATATCCTCATAAGAGTTGGCACCATGCACATTCGTAATTTCACCTGACGCCAGAATGGTAAAAAGTCTTATCTCCCTTTTTGTCTTTTTGTTCAAACCTAAAACTCGCGCGGCAAGAGTACCTATTTACCTACGCCTGCGGACAGCCATTTCCATCTAGCGGAACCAATTTTAATCAAAATAACAAAATAAAAGAATTTCCGTTGGCGCGACTTTTTGAGTCGTGACAATTCCCCCCTAACCACCAAGAAACTTTCCCACCGCAATCCATAGCACCATACGCTATTCTACCACATCATCTCGATTTACAGCTGGCTTAAGATCTTTGGCGTGCCAGGTACCACATGGCTTGCCTTCCAAGTCCTTTAACACATAGGTCCACGGGGACACTATCTTTGAAATCACATAAGGGCCGACGTATCGCGGAGCTAACTTTGCAGAGAAAAATCTCGCAGCATCAGACTGAGGAAAATTCCTTCGAAGAACAGATGCACCAATTTCGTATCTCACATCACGGCGTCTCAAGTTGTAAATTCGGCGATTTTTCTCCGCTGCCTTCAGAACTCGGTTCTTCACATCAACGTATACCCTTCGAAGTTCATCTCGTCGATCTGCAACAACTTTAGATTCGTCTACTTCGAAGCCAACCGGTGGATCAACCGGACCAGACAAGGACAGATTGCTTGGCATCTCACGACCAAACACTACCGAATACGGCGTGCGCCTCGTAACTTCGTGTACTTGTGTGCGGATAGCACAGGCCAGTTTCGACAGATGAGCATCCCATGTTTTATGGTTCTCAGTGACGTAACATCTGATCATGGTCTCCAAAGTTTGGTTTACTCGTTCTGTAGGGTTTGCTTGCGCATGGTAAGCGGCCGTAAAGGATTGGCGGACGCCATACGTTTGGAGCAACTGCTGGAACACCTTACTTCGGAAGTTTGGTCCGTTATCGCATATCAAGATCTTGGGTTGAGCGAACATGAGTAGTAGTTGATCCTCCAATGCTCTACAGGTCAGCTGGGCGGTAGCATCACGCAGAGGCACGACCAAGGTGAATTTGCTGAAATAATCGATTATAACCATAATAAACTTATGACCTTTGTTGGATCTCGGCAAAGGCCCTATAAGGTCGCAGCACACTACTTCAAAAGGTTCATCAACAACACGGGGCGGGGCATGCAATCCTGCGGGCTTCCTCCGCTCCAACTTATTCTTCTCACACGTCATACAGGATTTAACGTATCGGGTGATGTCGGCTTTCATCTTTGGCCAATAATAATGTTGAGAAACACGCTTATAAGTCTTAAAAATTCCGGCGTGGCCAGCACACGGGTCGTCATGATACCTCTCCAAGATTTCTCGTCGATCTGCCTTCGGTATCACAAGCTTCCAGTTACTGTCGGGGTTGAGTAAATCAGATTCCACATTCCATCGAACACACTTGTACAACTTCGATTTCTCAACCTTCCACGAACCAAACCGCAATGGGTTTCCTTCAACGTTTCGCAACATCTTCGTGTACCATCGATCCGGATTCATCTTACGCTCATCCACAAAACCATTTTGATCAGCAATCTCAACGTTTAGGTCCGGTGTAACTTCTACTTGGTCCAGGACAGGTACCGATCGTGACAACATATCTGGTACCACGTGATCTTTCCCTCTTCTATGGACGATGTCAAAACTATATTGCTGGAGTTTGATGGCCCATCGTGCCAATCTGCCTGAGGGATCATGTAGATTTCGCAACCATTGTAGCGACCAATGGTCGGTAATGACCGTAAAGTGCGACCCTTCCACGTATGGTCTCAATTTCTGGACAGCCCATAGCACTGCGTAGCACTCCTTTTCAACTGTCGACCATTTTTGTTCCTGTCTTGTTAATGATTTAGACAGATAGCAAATCACCCTCTCCTCTCCATCCGGGTCATTCTGAGACAATACTGCGCCGATGCCGTAGGAGCTAGCGTCGGTCTGCACGACAAAAGGAAGCTCAAAGTTCGGACATGAAAGGACAGGGGCGGAAATCAAGTACTCCTTTATCTTCATGAACGCCTCTTCCTGTGGGACGCCCCATTTAAACTTCACGTTTTTCCTCGTCAAGTCGGTGAGTGGTCGGATCAGTGTCGAAAAGTTAGGTATGAACCTCCGGTACCACGATGCTGTTCCTACGATAGCTCTTACTTCAGACACTTTGCTAGGGGTTGGTATCTTCAAAATCGCGTTGACTTTTTCAGGATCTACATGTAGACCGTTCACGTCGACCACGTATCCCAAATAACGGAGTTCATCTCTACAAAATTGGCATTTTTCTCTTCCAAGCGTGAGACCAGCGGCATTTAATCGAGAAAATATCTTCTTTAAAATATCAATGTGCTGTTCGAATGTCTGTGTCACGATCACGATATCATCAAGATAAACAAACACATTCGGTTCCAGGTCCATGCCCAAAACACAATCAATAAATCGCTGCCAGGTTGCAGGAGCCGAGTGGAGACCGAATGGAAGACGACAAAATTCAAATAATCCTCTTCCAGGTACAGTAAAGGCCGTGTATTGTCTGGATTCCCTCTCCACTGGTATCTGGTGATAAGCCGATCGAATATCCAGGCTGGTCAGGAACCGTGCGTCTCTCAATTTATCCAAAATGTTCGTAATGAATGGCAAAGGATATGCGTCGCGTTTGGTCACAGCGTTCACTTTTCTGAAATCGACGCAGAATCTATAGGTATCATTTTTCTTCTTTACCATCACGATTGGACTACTCCATGGGCTACTGGAAGGTTGGACCACTCCCATCTCTAGCATCTTCTGGAGTTCGACATCAATATGCTTCATAATTGCAGGAGAAACTGGGTAATAGCGTTGCTTTATCGGTTGAACTCCCTCCATCACTTCGATTTTGTGTTCCACAACGTCAGTGCAGCCGAGTCCACTGCCCATTTTCTCGAAAACGTCGTCAAGTAGCTCGTCAAGTATTTTTTGCCGATCCGAAGATAAACTACTGTGTGGATTCAAAGCATTGACTGAGTCGAGACATGCTCCAGACTCCGAATTAGTAAAAGACCACTCATTAGATCGCAGATCAGGGACAATTCCCATACTCGACCAAAAATCAATTCCCAATATCAACAAATGATTCAAACTCGGCACTATCAGTATGTCAATGATCTTTTCAATAGTTCGCAGCTTTACTGGAACTCGCAAAACACCAATACACTCACACACGTTACCATTTGCAACGGTTACCGACGAAACATCACTACTTAGCAGATCTACGCATCCCGAATTCTTGATGATTTGCCATCCTTTCTTACCCATGATTGTTCGGCTTGCACCCGAATCCAACAACCCCAAGAAATCAATCCCAAAAATTGAAATCTTCAAATATGGCCGTTCATCTCCCTGTGAGTGAGATAACACAAAGTCCAAAACAGATCGAAGAGGAAAGATGGCTTCATCAGGTGTGGCTTTGGCTCCACTGATAATTCGAGACGAGGGTAGGCCATTTACCTTCGCCTCGGGGGTGCGTTTCCCAAACGATTACATTTTGGGCAGGTTCGTTTTGTGACCTCTGGTTCACCGCAACCGTAGCAATACATTTTCTGCTGTTCACGACATCGCAAAGACAAGTGGTCGGTCCCTCCACAGTTCCAACACTTCAGCTCCTCTCTTCTTTCTTGACGACCATCAGACCGACGTCCAGTAGTAGGATCCACTTCGCTCACTGAATTTCCACGAGCATTACCTCTGGTCGAACTCTCAGAGTCGCAAGCTCCTGACGCATGGTCCGACGTCGAAGTTTCGGCATAAGCTAAGTCTGGTTCTAGTACTTGTGAACGTTTCGGTGGTCTGACAAATGTTTTCGCTACGTCGCGTCTATTATCAATCAATCGGCAACCCCGAAGAAGATCTTCCACAGTGTCAACCCTCTGAAAAGCCAGGAAGGGCTGATAAAACGGATCAATGTTCTGCTGCAGCAGGCGTAGTTTCTCCTCCTCGGATGGTGGACGACTCAGTCGATCAAAAAGATTCGCCATCGCGGCAAAATAGACGTGGCTCGGTTCATTGGCTCCCTGCGTACGCTTCGTTATCTCTTCAAAAAGGCGGTGGTCATAGTCCCACGGGAGGAAATTTTCTTTCAGTCCCGCGACCAGTGACTTCCAATTTCGAAACTTTGTCCTATTCGCTCGGTACCACATGAGTGCTGGTCCAGTGAACAAATCAACGGCAGCTCTGATCAGATCAGTATGGTTGACTCCTCTAGGTGTCCTTAATTCTTCCACTCTCGCCAGGAAAGCGGCAACAGAAAGGCCTTTCCCATCTCCAGAAAATCTAACGTTCCACTCTCGAACTGGAACACTTCTTAAACGGCTGGCAGGCTCTAGACTTTCGGAATCCGAGTCACCTGAAGAAGTTGCGGTTGCAGGTGGTCGAGAGAAAGTTGCAGCACCAGTGCTGAGGTTCAGTAACGTTGATTGACTCTGGAGTGGAGGTCGTCCGGTACCCTCAAGAGTCTTCAGCTTGTCCTGTAACTGTCCAGCATAGTCCAATAGTTTCAAACGAAGTTGTGAAGCTGTTTGTTTCTGTGCTTCAGTGGCATTCACAGCTGCACCTCTCTTCAATCGACCCAAACCATACGTTATCATCGTACCAATCTTGTCTTTCTCGCTCTTCAAGTTTTGAAGCTGAACTCCATCAAGTCTCTCAGCAATGTCAGTACAAAGCTGTGTGACCGCAGCTTTATCTTGATCATGAGTGAAGGGGTAATCGTCTTCTAGTACACTCAATGAAGCGTCACTGTCAAGCCTCATTGCAGTTCTTAATGCAGATCTCAGAGTGTCAAATCCATCTTCTTCTGTCGGTTCACAGCCTCGTACTTTCAGCTCATACAAAAGTGCGCCCTTGTCCAGCCTATTGACAGAGATCCTCAAGAAATCCATCGCGAAAAATAAGCAAACGGGAAAATAACACAATCGAAATATCAACAACTAAAAAAAAAACAAAAAAAAACAAAAGCAGAAAACCGCTTCAACAAAAGCAGCTAGTAGCCAGCACTACTAATGGTACCTGAAAGCGCAGACAAAAACCAAAAACCAAAAACCAATGACTTAGAAATTTTTCTAAGTCCGATAAATCAAAATTTTTGTAAAATATTGTAGTAATTTTACAAGTCCGAAACGTGTATCAACTTTATTACAAAATTATTCAAGCACTAATCAGTAATGATGGAAATAATGACTCTTTATTTAGGTTTTTATTTTTTTTCTTCAAAAAAAAAACCGCTCTGAAAAAAAACAAATACCAACAACAATCAGAAAGCAAAATTCAAATTTGCTCTCTAGCGACACTACAAAATATCAACGTGGAATTTAAATTACCTACTTCGCAATCAAATTTTCAAATGTAAACACAAATCTACCATTTCCTTGCCGACGTGAAAAAATGAAATGACAAAAAGGCTAAATCAGTGAGAGCGGCCCCACGTTGACGGTGCCAATCTGTCACACCCAATTCGAGGTGGACTGTGTTGCTCCGGTTAGTCAGGGTTTGGGGGTGGGTCTTATACTGACTGATTCCCTTTTTTTTTGTTTTATTTAGAAGGGAAAATAGGCGCCACCGCTTTTTTTCTCCACGAAGCTCAAAAACGGAAAGCTTCAAAAGTTTCAAATCAAATCTCACTGGGCTGTCGCACAAGGAATGGAAAATAATTTAAAAGAACTAGGAAAAATACGTTTAAATAGATTATTATTAAAGAAGAATGTAATGATAATATTGAAAAGGGAAAAAAATGTAGGTTTTAAATTAAATCAGGCAATCAATAAATGAATAACAAAAAAAAATTAGCAAAATGGACGTATCGTAAAGATTATTCTTTTGAAGAAAGAATAAAAGAAAAATAATAAAAATAATGGAGGTCGCCTAGGTCCAATGGAACCGTTCTAAAACTACCAAAAAGCCTGTCCTCTGCGCCGTTTTTATCGTAGGTACAGCGTGTTCAAATTTAAAAATGGCTACGATAACCGCTACGATAACCGGTAAAATTTATCGCGTTTCCTTCCGACCGGCCGTGTACACGTCGCTCAAAGTTCAGCGCAAATAAATACGCAGTTACGATAACAATTAAATTGCGCGCAAATAATAAATTGAAAATAACTAAAAGTAGGGCTTATCTGGCAGTTGACAAAAAAAAGGCGGTCACAAATCCTCCAGGTGACAAAAGACGTCCCTCGTAAATTCGTCGTCAATCGATGACAATTGCCGATACTCGATGATGGATGACGGGTAGTAAAGCAGGTAGGTGGTATGAAGGAAGAAGACAGCAACAGTTTCCAGGCCTTTCGGCGTTCCTATCTCCCTTCACAGCTCCAAGGGTGGCAAAAACCACTTCGAGAATTTTGCAATTTTCGACAACTCCAGCGGCAAAAATCTGCCGGAAAGCTGGGCTGGGGAACAACTAGGCCGGAGAACCCTAAAAAAATATACATTCTCCATCAATAAATGGAAATCCCTCGGCGACTCAGGAGAAAATTGAGAACTGATAACTTTCTCTTTTTAAGTTTGAACGAATAAGCACTAACCTTTCAAAAAGGGTCTCGCCAACACACAATAATTTCCGCTAACAACAATAGCGATCACAAAACGGTAGGTATTTGTATTTCCGAAGAAAGGCCTGCAAAGAATATTAATTTTGACGAGAATTGTTGTCAAGAGACAAAACATTTTCACTCACGCTGAATCGACGTATTCAAATCCCAAATTAATTGGACACTCCAAACGATCCCTCCGTCACAACGGCACAATTTCGACACAACCAAATTGATTGTTTGGAGTAATGAACTCGGTGAAATTACTTATATCCTCATAAGAGTTGGCACCATGCACATTCGTAATTTCACCTGACGCCAGAATGGTAAAAAGTCTTATCTCCCTTTTTGTCTTTTTGTTCAAACCTAAAACTCGCGCGGCAAGAGTACCTATTTACCTACGCCTGCGGACAGCCATTTCCATCTAGCGGAACCAATTTTAATCAAAATAACAAAATAAAAGAATTTCCGTTGGCGCGACTTTTTGAGTCGTGACAACTCTTCGTCGTATGGTTGCCAAGATTCTTTGTAGACGCGTCTTTGCTGAAGCTGGCGAAATTCTTCGTCCAACTCGAGGTCCAACTCAATTTGGTTTTAGTACTCGTGGTGGAGCTGAAGGAATTGTTCAATCAGTCCGCCAACATGTTGAAAATCAAGAGGGTTTTTGTGTAATGGTCAAGTTTAATTTTAAAAACGCTTTCAACTGTGTTAGGCGAGATCGGCTGCTTCAAGAAATTCATGACCATTTCTCTTTTCTATATCCCATTATTTATCAGTGTTATCGCCACCCTTCCAAATTGGCTTTTGGTAATTCTTTAATTTCCTCTGAATCAGGTGTTCAGCAAGGGGACCCTTTAGGCCCCTTAGCCTTCTGCTTAGTAGCCAATGCAGTGGCTCGTTCTTTAAAATCCAAGATAAATCTCTGGTATCTCTGTTGCAAATGTACTATAGAATCATATAGAAATTGTACCTATATTGTAATTGTAAATTGTAGGTATATGTCATCTATATGGCCCTAACAGTCTCTACAGGAGTCTATAGGTTGTCATTCTGTTCGAATGGTTTTGTACATGCAATTCCTGGTAAAAAAAATATATGTACAATCCATATACATTCCTGTAGGAGTGTACATGGAAAACATTGTTGAATTTGATGTACATGGAAAAACATATGATGTCTCTGCATGGCTATATGTGACTTTTTTCATTCAAATATGCGTTACATGGATTTCCATGTCGCTACATGGATTTCCATGTAGAATCTAACCAATAAACAGCGAGAAAATTCGCTCATATGATTGGTCAATTTCGGGACTCGGAAAATGATGATGTCACTTCGAGTTTGCTCGGCGGTCGTCATCTCAATCTGGCTTGGCTTAGTTTGACCAGCAAGCCGTGTCTCGCGTCATCTTGAATGAAATTATGAAGTTCGCGTATGTTTATTTCGTAGGTGACCAAACCCGCGAAGTGGTGCTGACAGAAAACATAAAATAATCAGTCTCGGCGGTAAGTTTAATTTAACCTCAGTGCTCTCAGGCGGATTTAAGATTATTTTCTTCTACTAGCAACAGAAGCCAAGCGATTCCGAATTCCGAACCTGCTAGAAGAGGAATCATCTCAAGACTCACAATCATAAGATGATAATGGTATCGGTGATGGTAAGGAAAATGCGTCTACATATTCACAACATAATGTGAATGTCTTGGACTGGACAGGAATGAGTACCTGTCTTGGACTGGCAGGGCAGTCTGCACGAGCACGAGTATTTTGAAGTTAGGTATAAAACGAGGTATGTATAAAATTAAAAATATCAATGTTCCAGAAAATGAAGAATGAACGCCCAAAGTTGGAGAGTACGCTTCTCCAAAGCCAGTTCCAGTTCCAACAAGATGGAGGAACAACCTACGCCCTAAGGAAGAAAACCCAACAGAAACAGAGTTTTAACCAATCAGGGATATTTTTGAGCTTTATGTTTTTCCATGTAGAGGTATATGGATGTATATTAATCTACATGGAATTCCATGAAATTGACCTTCAATCGTATCTGGCTCTACATGGCTTTTATATGGTTTTTAAAGTATTTCTACATGGATGTCCATACGTAATTTTATATGCTGTCTATATGGAATGACTGTACCAAATTCCATATACCAGCCATACAGAAGCCATATAGCTTTTTTTTATATGGTTCTATATGACATTTGCAACAGGGATATGGACGATGCTACCGTGACTGACCACCCTGGCATAGTAAGCCACGATTTGAAAATCATAAAAGATACTGGAAACGCCCTTGGACTTCAATTGAATTTAGAAAAAACTGAAGTAACATTTCTTGAAGGCAGTAACCTAGAAATTTCTAGCACACAAGAAACTTTCCGTCAATCTCTACCACAACTTCGTTTTCTTTCTCTTGATGAATGTACACTTCTTGGAGCTCTATTGAATATGGCTGGCATGTCACCTCTCCTGCTAAAAAAGTTGGATTCGATCAATCTCCTGACAGAACGTGTTCAAATACTTAGTGCCTATCATGCTCTTTTCATATCGAAACATTCACTCGATTTTCAACGCCTCCCCTATTTTATTCGTATGTGCCCCACATGGGGTTTTCAAAACCTCTTAGAAAAGTTCGATACAATTATTATTAACTCTCTACAGTCCATTTGTAACATTTCAGTTGACACTCAAATTAGACGACAGATCTTCCTCCCGATAAGCGAAGGTGGTTTAGGTTTTAGTAGCGTCGAAGAACTGTCTATTTCGGCTTTTTTAGCCTCGGTTCATTCTGTCACTTACCTTTTACAATCAATTCTCCCAAGCACAGTCGTCACCACTTGACTTATCATACTCTTACCATTGTACTCTTACCTTCGTGAAGCTGAAGACCTTTGGTGTCAACGTACAGCGTGTGTCCTGCCTTCTTCTGACTCAAAAGAAAATCAGAAATCCTGGACTCAACCTATGATAGAGCAAGCCAAACAAAATCTTCTTTCAAATTTTACGGATGATCGCAATAAAGCTCGTCTTTTTGCAGCTTCAACTAAAGAGTCTGGTGCATGGCTTCACGCTCTTCCTTCACCAGCTCTTGGAACTTTCTAAGACCCTGACTCTTTAAAAATTGCGGTGGCACTTCGTTTAGGTGCCCCTCTTTATTCACCTTTCCGTTGCTGCTGCGGCACGGCGATAGGTGTATTTGCGCATCACAGTCTCAGTTGTGGGGAATTTGGAATGCGAGCCAGACACTCTTTACTGAATGAGAGAATTCGACGTGCCCTTGTATCAGCCGGTGTTCCAGTTAGTCTTGAACCCAACGGCTTGAGCAGGAGCGATGGGAAACGGCCAGATGGATTGACCCTCTCCGCATGGAGTAAGGGGAAGATCACCTGTGTTGACACTCTTGCAGCATCCTACTTGAGATCGACATCTCTTTCTGCTGGAGCTGCGGCTGATCTTGCGGAACGTCGAGAATGTTCAAAATATGAAAACCTTTCAAGCCTGTATCTGTTTTGCCCCGTCGGACTCGAAACACTGGGCTCGTGGGAACGTGAAGCTCGTCGTTTCATCGACAAAATTGGGTCCAGGATTGCCACGAAGACTCTGGAGCCATGATCCCGATCGTTTTTACGCCAACGAATAAGCCTAGAGATCCAAAGAGTTGCCTTCTGCGCTCGTTCGGCGCAACCCCTGGCTTCTTCTTTGAAAGAGAATATTTCTTTCCTCTAAATATGTAATTTGAAATGTACTTATCTATTTTTTACACTTGTTGAATATAAAATTTCGTTAGTCAGGTGAATTTCAAAATAAAAATTTGAAGTCTTGTTCAGACACTTGTATTTTCTAGTGGCTCTACTGGGTGAACACAAATAACAAATCTTCTCGAGATCCACTATACAGCTGGACCAGAAAATCACAATGGTGAGGGTGGAATAAAAGGCAAAGTAGATTTTACAGTCATATAATTTTATATAGAGAAAAATTATATAGGTATATGCATTACAAATTCAACTTCAAAAGTCCTTCAAGGATCTATACCGTGTTTTGGTTATAAAAAAAGCTTGGAAAAATTAATAAAATTGTCAACTTGAAATAAAAATTATTCTTATTAATAATCAATAAATGTCATCTTACACAATAGACTACGCATTTTTTCAGTTTCATATTGAGAAAAATTTATGACGTTGAGCTGAATTTTTTAAATTTTCCTCAGTGCATAAATTAATTAGCAACTTTGATTTTTTAGAACCAAGCCACTAGACTATAATGCTAACAAAACATCATGTTCAACTCACTAAAGCATCAATTCCTTAAAGTAATCCTTACTTGTAAATCAATCACTACACTATTATTAATCATCATCTTATTAAAAGATACTAAATGAATTCTGAAATCAGAATTTTAATATAATACACAACTGAACTGGCGAAGAAAAAAAAATTGATATTCACAGTTGCAAAGTCTTTAATGCACACAATGACAATTTCTTTATATTTATTTGGCTACTGGCCATATGGAGGAATAACCCTTGAACGGAAAAATCACACACAACGGATTTCTCAAAAGTTACGCTATTTTCTCAAGCTAAAAATTGTATAGAATTTGGATTAAACGTGTAAGTACTTTCAATCAACATATTCAAATTAACTGTACGTTAAACTTTGAGGTACACCATTCACAGTCTTGGATTTCAGAGTGTCGTTCTCGTACGTCATCACGGTTTCTCTTCCGTTCTCGAATACCCTGAAAACAGATTGCGTCAAAGAATTATTCTCATCAATCACTAAGCAAGCAATTTTTACTTTTTCGTGGTAACCTTCTTTCCGTTTGCGAAGCGGGTGGATGTCGAGGTTCTTTTGACGTTGGCATTCGTGCTGCCGTTCGACATTGTCGTGTTTAGTGTGCTGTACGAGCTAAACCCGCCGTGGCCGTGGCCAGTGCTGAAAAAGTCGTCCATGAAACTACCGCCCAGGCTCATGCCGAACGGGCTGAACATGGTCGAACTGAGGGCATTTTGGGGATGAGAATGTCTGTGCGAATGTCGTCGGCGTTCTCGGCCTGCATTACCGTGATCGTGCATGTCCGCTGAAGCAAAAAAGTTTACATTGAGACCATCAAGAATAGAAACTGATGACAAATTCCCTTGGCCGCCACAAAGGTGTCATGACAAGAGCAGTATTGGGGGTGGCCAACTGAATTTGTCATTCACTTCTTACAATAGGTGCTTTTCTTTTACAACCTGAACTAAGTACTCTGACCTAAGTTGTTAGTGGTATCTCACTTTCGCGCATGTAATTTCTCGCTCTTTTCTCTTCAACTTCGATCAGATCATTGAGTTTTGTTGTAAAAGAAAAGCACCTAATAACTGGCCTTAAAACATCTGACATGAGTGTTTATCAAATTGATGTGCTAGGCATAGCACGCTAGAATGGAAACTGGACATTCGACTCAATTACGTGACAAAATCTCAAATTTCACTTTTTTTTTTCAATGCAAGAAAACTCCTGACTGACTCGAACAATCCTCTGGGAACAGAACCGTATCAATTCGAAAATCGAGAGATGTCAAATTCGGTTTCTACAGGATGTTGAAGAAAGTAGTGCAACATTTGTAAAAACTTGACATATAGGATGGTGTCAAGAGAGAACATTAATTAGGAAGGTCTTCAGATGCTTCCAAATTATTGACCCCCTATAACTCCTACGCCACTGATTGGATTCTTCCGAAATTTTGCAGGTGAATAGATGATTCAGACAAACCAGCCTATGGTAAATTAAGGCTAATAAGGAAGCGAGTGAGAGACACGTATGCCATCGTTTCTGAATTCTGAATGAGGATGAGAAAAATCTTATCCCTATGTTTGCTTGGTTGAAACTGAAACACCTTGTATATACTCCCATTTGAAGAGAAAAAATGGTCTTGGATTTCAACATGAAAGGCATGTAGGTGACGTTCATATTGCGAAACTATTTTTGATTTCTTATTCCTTTTATTTACAGGGTAGTATTAAACCAGTCCATCTCCCCAGCTTGCGGTGTGTCTAATAGGAAGCCTCGCCCAAAAAAGGTCTTCGCAGCAATAAATCAATTTGGTACATTATTACAAAAAGTACACATGAAACACGTACACACATATTAAAAAATATCTACAATAAGCATCGTTATTGTTTTGTTGTTAGCTTGGAAACTGTTTCAAACTTGCTTAGCAAAAAATTAATAATAGTAGTACCTACTCTAAAACTTCAATAAAGTGATATCGAAACATATTTGCCAAATGTGACCCGAGATAAAATAAGTAGTCATTAATGCAAAAAAAGGGAATGAAAGGAAAAGAGACTAATTTCTTCAACTAATTTGAAAGTTTGAAAGACACGAGCAGAGCAAATGTTTGGAATAGGACCTTTTCGATGTAGAAATTAGGGGTGAATAGTTTCATCTCCACCATACCTATTTTACTTCAACACCATTGTACCGTTGAAGGCGGTCTTAGCCCAATAACTCGGCTAGCCAAAAGGGGTGCCTTGTTTTTTTTTGTAAAGAGCAAATATCTGATTATTTCTATAAAAGCTCAGCTTTATACGAAAAATGCCCACCTCAGTAGTAATGTAGTGCATTTTGTATAGTAAATATGAGTGGCATGCGTGCACCACTTCTTTACAGTTGTTGGTTGCGTCAGAAAAAAATCATATCTGAAAAACTACAAGTCTTGGCCTCAATTGCTTCGCTGGTTGTATATAAAGTGCTCAACAAAATAAGTGTCGCAACAGAAATTTTTCACCAAATTTGAATCTACATAACTTTTGATTGTCACGGACGATTTCAATTCGGTTTTCACTGGTCGATTGCCTAATCTTTCGACTATTTACCATGTTCAAAGATCACCTGGGAAGCTGCACATAAAGTCTCTACAGGGTGGTAAATAAAGCAGTTCATAATTGTTAAAATTTTGATAAACCCCCGTTTGAGCTAAACATTTTTTTTTCAACAACCGATAACAAAATAATAGAGAATGATGACTTACCTCGGAACGGTTTTCGAATTTCCCGGATTAGAAGTGAAATAGCCAAGATACGATTTTTTTTGCTGGGAATGATGCTTTTCATTTCTTCTCCTTCATGAAAAATCAACGGACTCTCGATGTGAGAGGATATCTCTTAGCAGGCTTGCTCATTAGACGATTCTAAGCAATTTGTGGTCTAGCGCACCCCCTGTTGTGTCTTTTGGGGCTGATAGAGGGTGTACTTTTTTGTGAATTCGCCACCAATTTCACAACCTAGGCTTGTTTGGTATCAATTCTTTTGATTGAGGTTCGCTGAACAATATTATCTTGGTGAAAACATTCTTCTGTCTGTCTGTCTGTCAGTCATCTGTTCCTATAACTCCCGAACGGTTCATCGAATTTAACTGAAACTTGGTGAATATGAAGGTACAGTGTCGATCGAAAGTTTGGAAACACTTGTCAAGCTTGTCAATTTTGGAGGTTGAATTAAGACTGAATGAAAAGGATTTGAGAAGGTGACATGCGCTCAAAATTTGAAGAAGACATCTTTTGATGTCATATCACATTCAATTACGTGTGCAATTTGACTTCAAAAATTGACAGTTTTCAAAAGTGTTCCCAAAGCTTAGTCAGTGTACAGGGTGTTCACGATAAAATTCACCCCCCTCCAGTTGATTCCCCTTCAAGATATTTCGAAAAACTAAAAACTTTTTCTTCACGATTTTTCCCAGGGACCTTAAATCGATCCTCTAAAAGTTTCTAATTGGTACCCTATACAGGGTGTGATATGTAACTTTTTTATTTTGAATGCAACACCCTATATTTTATTCCGTTATTTGATCAAGCCTTTTTTTCTGATTACAAATATATATGACACTCATGATTTATTTTGACAAGTAAGTTGTTGAAAAAATAATAAAATAGGTAGTCACATAATTTTGTTTCGCGGCAAGATGGCTTTGGTTTCTACAGTTCACTTAAAAAAAAAGTTATTTTCGTAGCATTTTATCTGCGGAATTCAACTCTGCATGGAAAAATGGTCCAATTCGTTTCTAATACAGGGTGTCGCGTAATTTTTAATTTTTGATTTTTTTGACTACCTATTTTATAATTTTTTTGACAGCCTCTTGTCAAAGTAAATCATTGATGTTATATATTTTTGTAATCAGAAAGAAAGGCTCCATCAAATGACGTATTAAAATATAGGGTGTTGTATTTGAAATAAAAAAGTTACATGTCACACCCTGTATACGGTACCAATTGAAAACTTTTAGACGATCGATTCAAGATCCCTGGGAAAATTTGTTAAGAAAAAGTTTTTAGTTTTTCAAAATATCTCAAAGGGGAATCTTCTAGAGGGGGGGTGAATTTTATCGTGAACACCTTGTACAATTGTACATATGCGGGCATAATCAATATTTTGTCGGTCCCCCTCTTGCCTGGATCAGATCGA
Source organism: Anaspis maculata (assembly GCA_949128115.1). Classification (NCBI taxonomy): domain Eukaryota; kingdom Metazoa; phylum Arthropoda; class Insecta; order Coleoptera; family Scraptiidae; genus Anaspis; species Anaspis maculata. The sequence goes on along the minus strand of OX421961.1, from coordinate 63,951,752 downwards.
GCCATTACTTATCTCGACATGCTCTCCACTAAAGCCCGTAGAATATTCTGAGGAATAGCCTTCCATTCTTCCTGAACTGCAATCGCTAAGTCATTCAAATTGTCCGATTGTCCTTCTTTTCTCTCAATTTCAACTTTATCCTACTCCATACATGCTCGATAGGATTCATATCAGGAGACAAGGGTAGCCAATCCATTCTTTCAATATTGTGATCCCCTAAAAATTCGTTGACAATTCTAGCCTGATGAGGTCGGACGTTGTCGTCCTCCAACATAAAATTGTCACCAAAATTTTGAGCAAAGAGGACCACAATATACTTTATACACAAATCCCTGTATCTTTCACCATTCATACTCTCTCCTCTCCGTATCACCAAATCACTTATTCTTCCAGTCCTCATTTATCTCCAAACAGTCACTCCTCCACCTCCAAAAACCACCCTTGCCTTTATGTGTTCTTCCAGAAGTCTTTCGTTCCTCTGTCGCCATACCTGAACCCGTCCATCCGACCTAAACAAATTAAACTTACTTTCATCTGAAAACAAGCACCTACTCCACTCTGCTATTCCCCAGTGCTAATATGGTTTTGTGTCCATCTTAGGCTAGTAGCACGATGCTGCGGCTTCAGCAGAGGGCATGCCGCTCTTCTACTGTTTTTACTTGATTTTTTCAAGTCCAGAACAACTACACATGTACCTACCTTGATCGACAATTGGAGACAAAAAATACCAAGTGTTGAATTCGATAGAAATGAGAAGAAATGTTCATGTATTCAAAATTGATCTTGCGAGAGCAAAAGAAAAGGAACTGATAAGTAAGTAGGTATGGTGCGGTCTCTTAAGACCTTTCAAGATATTGTGGGATCTCTGGATCAATTTGAATTTCAATCTTGATGAATCATGTCTATACTAAATTTCAGTTAAATTCGATGTACTGGTTCGGAAGTTATTGTAACATAATTCCAGACAGACAGACAGAAAGACTAATTTTATCAAAATAATCTTGTTCAGCGAGTCTTAATCAAAAGAATTGATATCAAACAAGCCTAGGTTGTGAAATTGGAGCATATCGTAACATGTTACAGACAGACAGACGGACAGACAGACAGACAGTCAGACAGACAGAAGACTGTTTTTATCAAGATAATCTTGTTTAGCGAGCCTTAATCAAAAGAATTGATATCAAACAAGCCCAGGTTGTGAAATTGGTGGCGAATTTATCAAAAAATATACCCAATTTCAGCATCAAAAGACAAAATAGGGAGTGCGCTAGACAACAAATTGCTTAGAATCGTCTAATGAGCAAGCCTGCTGGGAGATATCCTCTTACATCGAGAATCCGTTGATTTTTCATGAAGGAGAAGAGATGAAAAGCATCATTCCCAGCAAAAAAATCGTATCTCGGCTATTTCACTTCTAATCCGAGAAATTCGAAAACCGTTCCAAGGTAAGTCATCATTCTCCATTATTTTGTTATCGGTTGTTGACAAAAATTTTTTTAGCTCAAACGGGGGTTCATTGAAATTTCAATAATAATGATCTGCTTTATTTACCACCCTGTAGAAACTGTATGCGCAGCTTTTCAGGTGATCTTTAAACATGGTAGATAGCCAAAATATTAGGCAATCGAGGAGTGAGAATAGAATTGAAATCGTCTGTGAGAATCAAAAGTTATGTTGACTCAAATTTGGGGGAAAATTTCTGTTGCGACACTTATTTTGTTGAGCACTTTAGAAAACTGTGAAAACAAAAATTTTCCTCGCTGACTCAAAATCATAATGCATTCATAGCCGATGAAAATGTTTATAAACCTTATGAATAAATAATAAACCATTGTTTCTCAATCGCTGTCGCACTGTAACAAAGGTCTGGATATGTATTTTAATTGAAAAAAAATTAAGCACATAGCTTTATTAGATCAAAATATATGGGGTGATGTAATAGTTTGGTTTCTATGCGTTTTCTCTATTTTAGACTCGATTTTAGATGAGTTTCGCGAGTTGTGCATTCTTTATTGTTGTTAAAGATTGTTTATATTTTACCGATCATCTTTAAACGTCGTCGGTATCAACCCGCAATAGTTGAGATTCGATTAACGAAAGAATGAGCTGGATATGTTCAACCGTTCGGAAGATACGGAATATTTAGGTAAATTTTGTTGAGCGAGGGGTTAAAAAAAAAAATAATACGAGGAAAATAATCACGAAAAAAAAAGCGGCCACAAATAGCCTCCGCCACTACGTTTGGCGAGGCTTAAAAATCGACTTTTTGGTTTCACTTTCTGACCGGATTCCGGGACCGATATACCGTGTGTTTTTCGAAAACCTCACCAGCCCATAACTTTTTCCTATGGGAATATGAATATAGGTTTGAAATTTTCAGGGGTTTTTTGAGATTCCTTTTGTTATTTTTTGCGTTGATCATGAAGCAACTTTCACTTCCGGAAGTAACCGGGACTGACATCAAGTTTTGATTTTCAAATGGAACACCTGTAGATTTCTTGATATTCTGAAAGAGATTATTTTGACACAGTGGTGGTCTTGAAAATTCTCTATGATGGAAAATGACGATTTTATAGCGGATTGAATATGACAGAAATTTATCAAATTATTGGTACCAGAGGTGGCTGCAACCACAAATAAAAATCTGAAGTTGAAAGTTAGTTTATTGTTCATGTCAGGAAGCGTTGCCGGTTAAAATCGACATAAACAATAAACAAACTTTCAACTTCAGATTTTCATTTGTGGTCGCAGCCACCTCCGGTACCAATAATTTGATAAATTTCTGTTTTATTCTATTCGCCATAAAACCGTCATTTTTCATCATAGAGAATTTTTAAGACCACCACTGTGTCAGTAAAAAAAACTCTATCTGAATGTCAAAAAATATACAGGATGTTCCATTTGAGAATCAAAAGTTGATGTCACTTCCGACTAGTTCCAGAAGTGAGAGCCGCTCATTATCAACGCAAAAAATAGGAAAAGTGGTCTCAAATACTCCATAAAAAATTCAAATCTATATATCCCATAGGAAAATAGTGTGGTTTTCGAAAAACACACGGTATACCTACGTCACTTTCGATGTCGCCCTATATTGAACTGCTAGCACAAGACCAAGAAGTTGATCTTTAATACCACCTTGTAAATAAATTAGGGAATTGAAAGGTTCACCGAGAACCGTTTCAAAATATGAACTTCACCTACATACACATACACATACACAAGGCCTGTATACATGCCTTTGATGTTGAAATCCAGAAAAAAAATCTTGAAATGGAAGTATGTCAAACTTTTGGAAATGTTGCACTACTTTCTTTAACGTCGTGTAGAAACTCAAGTTGTCCTCGACGATATGGTTCTGTCCCTAGAGGTTCAAGAGTAGTATGTGGGTTCAAGCTCTCAAATGTTTCAAACATAACTGACACTGTTTGAGCCAGTCAGAAGTGTTCCCTGCATTGAAAAAGGGTGAATGATGATGCGTAGTTCATACAGGGTGATTCCGAAAAAGCGCATATCCTCGCAGTAGATTATATAGGGGTCTTCAGGGACTCCGGAAAGGTAAAAAAATTCTTCCTTGGAAACCACTGTGCCATACAAAACAATTCCAAGCGAAAATTCAAGTTGAACTTTTTTGTTTAATTCAATTTTTGGAAGTTGAAAAAATGTAGATGACTTCTTCAATGTATCGACGAGAAAATACGCCATTTTGGAATCGGCCTGTACAGAGGCTGGTCCAGGTTATAGTAGCAATAATTCACCATTCGACAGTCCATCGAAAACTAGGTCGACATGCATAATTTTTTTTTTCTAAAACGCTTCCTAAGAGAGATACAGCCCTTCAAAGTTCAGTTTTTTAAATGTTCTTTTTGCAGTAACTCTAAGTCATCAAAGCGATTTTGACCAAATTTGGTACAAATACTACGAAATGAATACCCATCACTTGACGTAGATAACTTTTGTCAAAATTGTCCAGTGGCGTAGAGACGGGGGAGTTCTTTTACTTTTCACGCCCTATTGTCTATTCCACTGAATATTTTTGGAAAACTATATTTTTTTCGAATTCCTTGTTCAATTTAGAAAAAAAGGTTACTTTTGTGAAATTTTGATTAGAGGCTTGATTTTCGAGATATTTGGGTTTTAAACTTTGGAAAACATCTCAAAATCGCCACTTTCCAGAGCCCAAATTGTTTTTTTTTTCTGGAAAAGCCTCGTTTCTCAGCAAAAAATGGCAGTAAATCAACTTAAATGACCTAGAAAACTTATTCTAGATGAGGAATCATAAGTTTTCTTGGATTTTAATTTTTAGGCCTTCGAAAGTCGCGATTTCGAAGCGTTTTCCAAAGTTTCAAACCCAAATATCTCGGAAATGAAGCCTCTAATAAATTTTTTACAATCGTAACTTTTTCTTTTGAATTGAACAAGTAATTCAAAGAAAGTATAATTTTTTGGAAATATTCAGTGGCGTAGAAAATGGGGTGGGAGAATTTGAACAATCCCCCGGTATCTACGCCACTGGTCAATTTTGACAAAAGTTATCTACGTCAAGTGATGGGTATTTATTTCATAAGTATTTGTACAAAATTTGGTAAAAATCGCTTTGATGACTTGAGAGTTATTGCAAAAAGTTGATTTTAAAAACTGAGCTTTGAAGGGCTCTATCTCCTCTAGGAAGTGTTTTGTAGAAAAATTAAATTATGCATGTTGAACCAGTTTTCGATGGACCAGCAAATGGTGAATTATTGCTACTATAACCTGGATCACCCTGTATAGGACCGTGCCGTGATTCAGTGCTCTCCTATTGACACTATTCGGATCGGTTAAACTGCCTGATTCCTAATACCAGCTAAATAGAACTGCTCCACACATGTCACCGGACCCTGTAGGTACTTACCTCCAAAAATATCAGCAAATGGGGAGTTTCCAAAGAACTCTCTGAATACATCTTCGGGATCTCTGAACGTGAAGAAGCTAAAGCCTCCAAAGTCAAAATCATCTTCATGCATCCGCCTGCCTCTGCTTCCTCCATTAATGAGCCCTTCTTTGCCATACTGGTCGTACGTACGCCTCTTTTTGTCTGCAAAAAAGTAAACGTCACACTACTATATCAAATGCAGGTCTGGAAAATGTTAAAATGAAAGCGGAGAGAACCCAAAAACAAATCACTCTGCAGTCACAAAGCAGTATCTAGCACCAATCAAAAACCAAAATTAGAAAAACTGTAAAACGTTAAGTTATGTAGGTAGAGGTATAATACTAACAAGAAAGGATTTCGAGAAATTAACTAATTCACTGGGCGGCAAAGTATTATTAATCACTGCCAAAACGAAAACTGAAAAATGTTGTTAAAAACAGTCAGAACACTGGGTGTATCTACCGAAGGACCGATGGAACGGCGTGTGCGTGTCAAAATAACTTCTGTGGGAACGTGTTGATCGGCTGGTGTTGGACCTAATCGTTCTGTTGTCGTATAGTTTCCGTTTCATATCTAAATTGTTACAATAATTATTGTAAATTGACTAGCTATAAAGTGTACCCATTGAAAAAATGTAATAAATAAAAATAAATAGCTGAGAAGCGAACAAAAACGTCGATTTCCTTCCACAACAGACTTTTTATAACATGAACGGTAATAATAATCAAGGTGATTTAACATGCTGAAGGCGAAAAATTCAATTCTGAGAAAGAACTTAATTAAATTTGCGTGTCTGCCATAGAAGGACTCGTCTCTAATAACAAATTGGCTAAATTAAACCTACCGTCTGATAGAACTTCGTAGGCCTCTGAAATTTCCTTGAATTTTTTGGTCGCTTCTTCTATATTGTCTTGGTTCTTGTCCGGATGCCATTTCAGTGCCAGTTTGCGGTAACTACAACAAAAAAAGTTTATAGTAGTGTTATTTTCTAACCAACGCATTACAACAACTTACGCTTTTTTAATTTCTGCCGTGGTAGAGTGTTTTTGCACCTCAAGGACTTTGTAGTAGTCCACCATGTTGGTGCCGTCTGCGGCTTTATGCCCCAGTTTTACGAAGACTCACTGTAACAAAACAGAACTCTTCAAGTTTCATAACAATGAGGCGAAGATAAGATAAGAATAATTCTTTGATCAAAATCCTCACCAATAGAGCCACAAGAATAGAGCGTTATCCATCTTTCAACCAAAATAAATAAGACAGTGACAAGGTGAAATTGGGTTTTTTGAAATAATTTGAAATTTTGTCAGAATTGTTCAACTACTAGATTTCAGAAAGTAAAAGGTCTCTTCTCTTCCACTAAAGTCTTCGACGGTTAAGACAGTTCAAGCCTGAGATTAGGCAAGTGCAAATACAAATTGTTTTCGAACGGTTTGCAAGCTTTATGATGTTTAGAAACCAGAGACTCAAAGGAAGATTTTTTGAAGGAAAAGAACTTTGATCTCTTCATCGTTTCTCCTGGTCTCGTCTCGTTTCAAACAATTTATTCGTTATGTAATCCGGCGTTGGCTGCTTCATAATACACGATCGACAGAATTTCTATTTGATGTTGGCTTTGGCGTCAATAAAGTATTCAGTCTTGATTCAGTCATTCGGCTCATCTATATCCCGTTCACTTTTTATTTTCAGCAGAATGACTTTTCGGAGCAAAAATAAAGTGACAAGCTGTAAGCGCTGGGAGGATACGGCTGATGGCCGCTGATAGTTTCGCTCCAAAACTTTGCAGGTGCCATCAGCCGTAGCCGTAGTCCCCCAGGTTGTCACTTTATTTTTGCTCCAAAAAGTCATTCTGCTGAATTTAAAACGTGAACGACATATAGATGCTCTATTTGATCAATAATTTGTTTCTAAAGCCAACTTCAAGTGTAAATTTTGTTAATCGCAAGAGTCCTACAAGGGAAGCGGATGAACGCTTCGCCTAAAATCCTGTCGTTGTCACGTAGGACCTCGCGTGGGATATTAGAAGAAGCGATTTTACAGCGATATTGCACTCAACTTTTTTTTTGTACATTTTACTTGTGTAGTTCTTTCTGAAAGCTGCAGACAAAATATTGCAGGACAAAAAAGGGCTCAATTTCAAGTCTGACTTCCGTCCGGAATTGCATTGGATTACCATGACAACGGCGCAAAACAATCTATTTTCGCCAATCAGGCCGTTGTATTTGGCAATTTGCACCTGCGCAGTGCGCAACTGTTCAACTTTGCGCCACCTGACTTTTAACACAAAAAAACCAAAAAGGAAAAGAAATTTTGTTCCGTTCAAAACCCGAGTTAGGCGGTAAAGCGGTAGTTCACAATGCCAATAATTTGGAGAATTTTCTCTGCCAAATCCACCCAGGATAAAAATATTTGGCTACATGTACGACCACTGCCATCCAGCAATGTAAAATTGTTGTTTACCGTAATTTAGTAAATTTCATGGTGAATATTTATTACCAAGAATAAATTACTACTATACAGGGTGGCCCAACGAAAACAGAACAGGGGGTTTTCGGGCATTTCACATCATTTATTCGAAAAAAGCTCAGACAGGTCGATTTTTATATCGAGGGGGACATCTGAAACATATTTTGGCAAATTTCTATCTTCAGCTCCCTCACCCCTATCCACTTCAACTTTAGAATTTCAAATGACACCATCTACTTTGCGATACATCAAATCAAAGAGAATCAAATTCTTTTTCTGAAGAAAATATTTTCAAAATTTTCAACCCCACCCCCCATCATCTTAAATTTCTCTGATTGTCCCATTTTATATCCTCGACGCCTCAATTCTCTTCAATTCAATCAGCGTCATCCCTAATAGCATCTAAGGAGAACATTTTCGGTGGAGAAAAGTGTTACCCAAATTCTCCCCTTTCCTCTCCCCCACCCCAATTCTAAAACTTAATAGACACCACCTACTTTGTGATACATCGAATTAAAGGAAATTGATTTCTCTTTCTGAAAACAGTTTTTTTGAAATTTACAACCCCTCTCCTGATAAATTGAACATTCGAAGTATTTTAGGGGGAAAGGGGGCTTTTTGAAAATTCTGAAAATATTTTATTCAGGAAGAGATTTCAATTTCCTTCGATTTGATGTATCACAAAGTAGGTAGTGTCATTTTAGATTTTGAAGTTGAGGTGGGGGAGTGAAAGAGTGAATTTGGGTGGCACTTTTTACACAAAAAATTTTCTCCCTCGATGCTGTGCAGGATGACGTTGACTGTACCGAAGTGAATTAAAAGATCAAGAATATTGGAAACTCTGACAATTTTAGGGAGAAGGGGCGTGGGGTAGAAAATTGTAGAAATATTTTTTTCAGAAAGAGAATTCAATTATCTTCAATTTAATGTATCGCAAAGTGGGTAGTGTCATTTGAAACTTCGAAGTTAGGATGGGTGGGGGTGAGGGGGCTGAAGATAGAAATCCGCCAATGTATGTTTCAGATGTCCCCCTCAATACAAAAATCGACCTGTTCAAGCTTTTTCCAAAAAAATGAGGTGAAATGCCCGAAAACCCCTCTGTTCTGTTTTCGTTTTGCCACCCTGTATACTAATAGTACGTTTTCGGTAATTTACAAGGAAACATAAATTACCAAAGAATTTATTCGGGTGATAAAATTGGTTTATTACCAAAATAATAAATTACGATAATTTCACCACAAAGTGCAGTGCTACATCTACATCAGCCTGGCGAACGGAAGGATCTGTTTTCACTGGTATGCAAAAAAAATTGCATACACTTCAAAAATAAAGAATAGTTGGCTAGTTTTCATGTTGTGTGATGTAAACGAGTGATTGAAAAACATTCTTCGTGCGTCATCTGGATTTCTGAAAATCTAGTGAAAAGGCATACTAATTTAGAAGAAATTCTTTCGATTACTCAATACATACTGGCGAAAATAATCACCCCCTTGAAAAAATTATCTATCAAGAGTCCTCTGTACGCTCAAAGCCGCTCCGATCCTACAGAATACTGTAGAGAGTCCACCCTAAAAAAAATATTTTTTTCGAGACAAATGGCCCAGGATGGCCTGCGTAAAAGCTGACTATCTTTGACTGTGATCGTTTTTTTTTCGAATTTTCTTCCTTTTACCTGTTTATATGGAGATTTGAAATGAATTCTCCAAATGCCAGTTGGAAGAAAATTAGCGGCTTCTTGGACGGCTTCGATTTGGAGGTCTTTTAGTCGGAGCCGCTTCCAGCGTACAGAGGGCTCTTAGGTAGAGATACCACAGCATGGTTGCTGCTATATCATATACATATACATGATTTTTTGAAAAGGACCCACCTCCTATTTCTCGCTGCAACCCTCTAGCAGGATGACTACCCTTTTAAAATTTCAAATTGAGAAATTCAAGAAAAAAAATTAAAATCTTTCAGCCCATTTTGAAGTTACGAATTTTTCAAAATCAGATTCTTTCTTCCTTTTTTGTCAACACTGTATCCGAAAAATCACTAGAGAAAATACGGATGATAAATTTAAGTAATCATTTTTCACTCCATGGTTGCAACTGAGCCGGGTATGGGGTGAGAATACCCTTAAAAAAATTTCAGTTCCAACAGGAGCTGCAATAAGTGATAACCTTTTTCTAAGTCCTTGAATTCGCTTTCGAGATTTAGAACAAGGGGTTGAAAATTAGCCCCAGACCCTTTCTACTTACTTCCAACCATGGGGAGAAAAATGATTATTTAAATTTGGTGTTCGTGTTTGCTTTCAATATGAGATGTTTACAAAAGGGATCAACTCTTTTTTTTTAATACAATGTTGATAAAATAGGAATAAACATCCGATTTTGAAAAAATGTATTATAGGCCAGGCGGTAGGTCATTCTGGATAGAAAAAATTCCGACCAAAGCTTTTATGGTGTCAAACTCTTTCTTAGGTCAGTAGGTATCTACCACTGAGTTTCCGCCTAAAAACGAGTTGTGCTGATTCCTCCACATCTGCCCAAAGGTAAAAGATGTCTTGAAGGTGCAAAATAACCTGATAAACCCCCGTACTTTTTCATTTTATTTGTCTCAATGCAAACACACTGCTCTTCCGCAAACATTGGAAGCATTTGTCATCATCTCTGTGCCAGTCTTACTGTTGAAAAAAAAGATTTCTTTCTGCGGGTCAGATGAATCACATTTAATTGTTTTTCCACACAAGAAAACGATGGAGCAACATGTATTTTGAATGTTTTCTAATAACTCGTACCCACTGAACCCATTCATGGTGTTGAAATTTCAATAACAGCATTTTTGAAGATGTTGCCCGCTAAGAAGTGAATAATTTTTACCCGCCTGTTCAGCAGCAGTTTTCTCAATTTTACCAAACACCGTTCTCGAAAATTTTGTAAGGATTGACAAGCTGGAACTTTTTTCTAATGATATTATGTCTGGCTTAACCGCGGCACGCTTTTTGAAAGCGTAGGAAACTGATTTCTTTTCGAGCTGTTCTATTTTATCCGCGTGCGGCCGTGCCTTCTTGACATAGACCGGACTGATTACAAAAGCTTGGAAATGTACTCTCTTCCAGCTTTAAAATACGACCATTATTGATAAAATAATATATAATTTCTTCATAAATCTATGTACAAAGTCTTAATAATACTGGTCGTGTTTTAAAGCTGAAAAAGAGTACATTTCTAAGCTCGTGTAATCAGTCCGGTCTATGTCAAGTAGGCACGGCCGCACGCGGGTGGAATAGGAACGCTTGAAAAGAAATGAGTTTTTGAGACTTTCAAGTGCGTGCCGCGATTAAGCCAGGCACGATATAGTTGAGGAGTGATCATGCAAAACTGAACATGTCCAAATTTTATGAAAATTTTGTTTAAAATGGTTTTGGGTTCTCTTTGTTAAATTACATCTGTTCCTGCATTCAAAATTGGTCAAAAGTGAACAAATCCCATTTGAATCGCCATCCAAAGTCAGGGTTTTCGAGCAAAACTAGACATATCCACTGCAGAAAAACTCAAATAATTTTCGGATCAAAACTAAACATATCCTAAGGTATTTGCTATGTTGATTTTCTGATCCATAGCAAAACTAGACATCTCACACCATAACATGACAGAAGAAAATATTGATTCGTTAGACAATAATTCAGTCAACGTTTTTGCCGGCAGTCTTCCAACCTCCAAATAACTGCACATCGAGCTGTCATAGTTTGGTTTTGAACTCGAGATTCTTGTGGTGTGGGCGGCAATAATCTTTCTCATTTTCAAGCAAAACAAGACATATCCAAACTACTTTCTTGTTTTTTGTCGTTGAAAATTTTTTTCTTGTTTCGCGATATGATCAGTTCAAATCAGTAATTGAAACTCCACTCAATAGTCGAAAGCGGTTTTCATTTCTTCCAGCGGCTCCCAAGTAAACAGTTTTTGGCCTTTTTCTCAGTTTCAGTTTATTTGGACATGTTCAGTTTTGCATGATCACTCCTCAGTTAGAGAAGAGTTTGAGATTTTCATTCCTTGTAAAATTTTCGCAAACGGTGTTTGGTAAAATTGAAAAAATTGCTGCTGAACAGGCGGGTAAAAATTATTCACTTCTTAGCTGGCGGATTCTTCAAAAATGATGTTATTGAAATTTTAACGCCATAAATGGGTCAATGGATACGAGTTATTAGAAAACATACAAAATACAAGTTGCTCCATCGTTTTCATGTGTAGAAAAACAATTAAATGTAATTTATCTGGCCCACACAAAGAAATCTTTTTTTCCAACAGTAAGACTGGCACAGAGATGATGACAGATGCTTCCAATGTTTGCGTAAGAGTTGTGCGTTTGCATTGAGGCAAATACAACGAAAAAGTACGAAGGTTTAGCAGGTCTTTTTGCACTTTCAAGGCATCCTTTACCTTCGTGCAGATGTGGAGGAATCAGCACAACTCGTTTTTGGGCGGAAACTCAGTGGTAGATACCTACTGACCTCACGAAGAGTTTGACATCATAAAAGCTTTGGTCGGAGTTTTTTCCAGATTGTAGTGATTTTACCGACATACCGCCTGGCCTATTACTTCGGAACGGGTTGATCGATTTCAATTTTTTCTAAATTATTGTGAAGAGAATTAAAAGACCTCAAAATGATGTGTAACTCGACCTCTATTCTCATTTCAAATTTTTGAAAGAGTACGTCATCCTGTCTAGAGGGGTGGAACGGAAAGATTGAAAATACGCTAGTTATATGTATGTATGCCCCCCTCAAAAAGCAAATCGACCTGTGTCAGCTTCTTCTAAGAGAAAAAATTGTGCAGCGAAAAATTGGTGGTGGGTCCTTTTCAAAAAATCACCCTGTATATCCTTGCACTGCCCTTATATACTGACTACTGAGTTCATTTTTCTCAGGGGTGTCGACTTTCGCGAATTACGACGGATCTCCGTAATTTTATCACCAAATGAGTCATGAATATCGTCGATTGTACTTCGAGTAAGGCACTGGCACACAATACTCGGCGGAACCAAGTTGTTGAGAAAATGCTCGAAAAAACGTAAAAATAAGTACTTTGGATTTAGCAATGATCTACACTGCAGATAAAATTTTCTTGCAGACTCAGTCTTTTGAAACTTCAAGGCTCAAATTATTAATAATTAATAATACATAGGTACTGTTCCAAAAGTGAAAGCTGTACCCACGTATAGTAGTTACACGACTTAGTTATTGTGCACATTTAATAATGCTGCTCTTATATGACTCATTAAGTTCTGGTATAAATTCTTGACGCAAATAAATAATAAAGCAAAAAATCTCTGATACATGCATATGATCTGTTCGGTCAACTTTTGTCGCTTTGCTGCCTTTCAGTACTAGCTCTACCATAATAACAAATTAGGAGCTTTACAGAGGTTGTTGTTTATTGACAAAACTATAATAATGTAAGGGACAGAATAGGCTCAAATCAAACTCCGATCAAGGCGTTACTCTGATCTCTTTTGTTTGTTACACAAGCTTACGCACAACACGATTTTATTTTGTCCACCAAACTAAGCAACAATGCCATTATTCATTACATAAATCCTGTTACGTAAGAAGACGAAAATGAGTTTGAAAACGGTAGAGTACGCTACGATGTGAAAAAGCTGAAATTGATTAAAAAATTGTATTGTATTATTTCACACAATGCGGCCTTGGGGAAAGTGGCAAATTATTATTTAATTTCTTTTGTTGTACATATATTATCTATCTACACAGTTGTGTGGCATTCTGGTTTAGTGAACTAGTAGCTTTTGATTCCAAACAATTTCAAGCACTGACCTCAGACTTTGGCAGCAGAGTTTGGCAACTTTTTTCACAGTTAACTCGAAGGTGATGGTTCTGTCCATTCTTATTGATGTCTGTTCAAATTGAAGGATAAAAGGGTATTCTTTTCGGAATGAGAACACACGTGCAGGATAACGGTTTCGTCTAATACAATATATCAAGTACAATATATGAAGTGTTTTCTTCCTGTGCTTGCAGTATAACACTAAATTCTTCAAGCAAGTAACGACTATTATTGAAGAAAAAATACTTCGCAATAGGTCATAGAATTTGTATGTACGTTTACCTGAACTAAGCCATTTCATGTGACATTTTTGTAACGTTTTCAAGCGTTTAGGCGTGTTCTACTTTTTGTTTACTCTAACCGGTGGATAACTGAACGCAATCTCTCAACCTAAGGCAATTTACTGTGTGCAACGTGAGAAATGATTATTGAGTTTCCTCCGAGGTTCCCTCAAAAATCTCATTTCAAGACCAATCTTACTTCAAAACCGAATTAAAAGTTAAGTATCATTTACATAGACCTAAACCGTAACAGTAACAGCAACGCTAACCTTAGTGTAGAAGTTTGGATCTGCACATTTCATCCATGAGGCCAACACCACAACGAAAGCAGGTTGTCGGCGCCGAGACCGGAAACCAGCAACCTGCCTTCGTTGCGTTCTCGGCCTCACTGATGAAATATACAGGTCCAAACTTCTACACTAAGGTTAGCGTTGATGTTACTATTACGGTTAAGGGTTAAGGTCTATGTAAATGAGCCCTTAATTCGTATCGTATACATCTAGAATTCTTTTTTTTTTGCCCTGCATCAACAGCTAGGTTATTAGCAGGTTTTTGCCGTCGGGGTTTTTTCTTTAACGATAACAATGAGGACGATAACAACGAAGTACTGTAAGATTTAAATCTTTGGATCAGTGGGGGATTTATCAGTGGGGTTTTGTTTCGATGGCTTTCTTGTTTCATCCCTCTTCCCGGGGCATCACCGCACGATAGTAGATGCCCCAGTACTAAGGGACGCGTGAAAAAGTCCATCTGGCCCAGTGCGGATTTGAACCCGGGACCTTCGCCTTTGAAAGCGAGGCCGAGCTCACCGTGCTACCGACTGGGTTACCTCTAGAATTCTTCAATTTCTTTGAAATATTTTAGGCAAAATAGTCATAATATATTGCACTCGTATATGTAATAATATCGAGAATAATAATATATTATTCGTTTACTTCCTTGTTTATTTTTGTAATTTTGATCTTAAAAGGATGACCCAATTACAGGTAGGCGTGAAGGCGTGATCGACGTAATAAAATTCTTGTTCTTTTGCCATTATTGCCATTTTTTGACATTATTATATGTCAAAAAATAAAATAAAAAGTCTTTTTATTATATGTCAAAAAATCTTTCCATATTTACAAGTTTTTACGTCTAGATAATGTCTAAATAAAAGACGAAACGTCGGCAAAAGAACAAGAATTTTATTACGTCGATCACGCCTTCACGCCTTCCTGTAATTGGGTCATCCTTTCAAGATCAAAATTAGAGAATAATATACTATCATCAACTTTATACACTTTTCGATATTAAAGGTGCGTTCAGTCAGCTTATTTGGCCGCAAGTTTTTATTTTAGCCGTAAGCGCTGCATCTTTTATTGGCTGTTCTGAGGAGGCTGGTTCGTAAGAGCCAATGGGCGTCGCTGTGCTTGCGACTAAAATTAAAACTTGCGGCTAAATAAGCTGACTAAACGCACCTTTAAGGTGGTGTCGGAAAGAAGCATTATGTTGAACCGCTTTTCATCCAAGAGCGAGAATAGTATATTATGACTATTGTAACACCAACACCAGTAAGTTTGTACGAGTTTCACAAGAAGAAACTGTAACACGTGTTT
Organism: Anaspis maculata; assembly: GCA_949128115.1. Classification (NCBI taxonomy): domain Eukaryota; kingdom Metazoa; phylum Arthropoda; class Insecta; order Coleoptera; family Scraptiidae; genus Anaspis; species Anaspis maculata. The sequence goes on along the minus strand of OX421961.1, from coordinate 63,936,676 downwards.
TACACACTGCTTTGTCTATTTCGCCAATGAGGTCTTCCACGGGTTCTAAGGAACAAGTAAATCGTCCCCTCAGACCAGAACTAACCTAAATCACATTTTGGAAATTTATAAAAAAAAATTGGCTGCACTAATCTCAGCAAGCTTGGCTAGATGGGATACTTTGATTCTGTGATATTATTATTGCAAGCCTTGATTTGGGAATTAGAATAGTTTTTCACTGCAGAACCAAATTTAGGCTTACTCAATGAATAAAACCATAATAAAAACCTATGTTAGTGAAAACTGGACACTAGTTCTGCCCCGAGGGGACGAAATATCTCCTCGTGAAGTCCAGCTTGAAAATAAAAACGTTCATACGAGACAAGAGTAAGTTTCACGTTTAACGACAGTCGTTCCACCAATGGGAAATTTCAATATGGCGGCGAAATCATGAAAATTAGCTTGAAAATAAGTATGTTCATACAACACAAGAACAAGTTCCAAGTTTCATGGCAATCGTCCACTGAAGAGATATTTCAATATGACGACCGAGATGACGACCAAGATGGCGACGCGCGACGCAACTATGAAATCCAATCTGCCCACTGACCCGAGCACTGACCACCCTCAAGGACCTAAGCTATCCATCGGAAAAAGTTCCAGGCGAGATTCCAGGGCTCTAGCTTCATTCCCTGAGGGGAAGTTCAACTCCCTAGAAATGCACAGGAAATCTTAATAATGAATAATAATAATAATAATGATAACTATGTATACCTATACACTACACCTCAAACGAGGTAAATGGGACTTTTTGATTAATATATAATAATATAACTATGTATGGAGAAAAAAAAGCCCATTGGCCTCGCCATTGGCTACCCTTGGAGACATCAGCTATCCATCGAAAAAAATTCCAAGGCTCTAGTTTCATTCCTCGAGGAGAAGTACAACTCCTTAATTTCTACACGGGCGGACGGACAGACAGACAGATACACAGGCAAACCGGCCATATAAGCGTCACTTTCCTACGAAAATGCGCTAAAAATGAATTCAATTACTAGAGCCATCGTGGAGCTCACATGTGGTAGAGACGGCGTCCCTTGGCGACCACAACAATTTTCACTGCAGGGGGCTTGCGCTTCCCTACTTTCGCTGCGCAGTCTCGGAAATTTCTACCTGCAGGTGCACATCGCGTCGAGATGACGGTGACAGCTGTCACATTATACATGAAACATCTATCCATGGGCGTCAAAATCTAGTTAGCATCGTGCCAACACAACACATTTTTTCCATAGCTTGCTCTAATGAAGAAAGCTGTGACATTGATTATTTTAGTTTTGCATTCGCAACACGAACGGGTAATATGCAAGTAGGTAAGTACCTTGACTATTGAAACTGGTAATCGTATGTAATCTTTGAGTCATCTCAAAGATCATCTTCCTGTGAGTCTACGATTAAATATGACACATAATTCGAGTGATAGCTCTAAATGACAGCATAATACATTCTTTTGCTCCATTCATCGGAGGCATCACCTCAAAAACATTGCAATTTTTCCGAGAATTTTTCACAAAAATCGTTAGTTCATGACAAGTCCCGATTGTGGAAAGCTAGCGATTCAGAAATGATTGTGGAGGTTTCAGAATTTCCAGTAACTGTTGTAATCGAGGTTGTAATGAACAACTTTTTTTTTCACAACCACCCCAGACCTGATGCTTGAATTGTGTCCATGTGTGTGTACTGTACCTACATACTACATAGACAAAACGAGGAAAATAATGCATGCGGGCAAAAAAAAATGAAATGAATTAACTGCTCATGTAAATGTTCGGCGGTTACCACCGCTTGCTCATCTGAATAGGCGGAGTGGCGGTTACGAAGAATATGCGTACGGGTATTAGACACTTTCCGCATTATTTTTACCTATTAGTAAAATAGCTCTTTGATATAATTGCTGACGAGCTTGTGGTGTGGTAGTTAGCGCGTTCGACTACCACTCCAAAGGTCGCGGGTTCGATATCCGCCGGGGACGGATTTTCGCCTCGAAAACAAGCTTCTTGGTTTAGTTGGAATGCTTGCTAAATGCAAGACAATGCTATGCAAATGTGTGTCGCATAGCACGTAAAATACGAACGATGGTGCCGACCCCATGCGATGTTGGTGGTCGGTAAAAAACCCTACCATGTGTTGGGACACACAGGGGTTCGGCAAAATTTCCGGTATAGTGGAGGAAAGCATTCACCGGCGTCGGTGTTGGGCCTTGTTGCGTGAATAGGCCGACGTTAAATAAACAAATAAAAAAAGATATAATTGCTTGTAGAGACTTGCACCGACAAATTCAAGTTGATAAACTCTTTCAATGCAAATAGGTACCTGAAAAAGCTGAATACAGGGTGTTCTGACATCAAATAGATATCCGACATTCCTTTACTGCAAAACACATGAGAAATTATGAGACACATTTATGAGAAAAAAAAAGGCTTCTCATTGACTTCTTTGTCTTGCTGCAGTTGAAAGCAGCTAAACCACTACCTACCAACTGATAGTAGGTGAATACATATTTTTTCCAATTTCTGGATCAATTTACACATAGTTACCTACACATGAAAAAAGCAAAGTCGAAATGAAATAAAAATATGTTTTTTCATTCCAGTTAATTCGATTAGATACGAATCCCGTCCGTTCAAGCGAAAGTGGTCAGTCGGCGGGAGTAGCCACAGCCACAGGCAAACCGTGTGGTTTGCGCTCGGGTTTGCGTAAATACCCTAGTAAATACCGATTTTAATAAATTTATTATGCTGGTCGTTGGCGCCAAGTACCTCTATTGTTTTTGCTCGACCTTTTTTATTGTAAGAGTGTAGACGATTCACCTATAGGTGAAAATTTTTGTCGTGCGTCAAGTAGCATAGAAGATTTTGGTTTTTTTGGGTTTAAAAATCTGACTTATTACATAAACGTTAAGCAATTTTTCGCGACATTAGTCACATACATGTGTATGTTATTCTAGTGTATGTCTCCACCACGTACCCCACCAAACTTGTTGATGTTAGCTACCGCGAAAACACGAAATGCACCTATCTCAGAGGTATATGAGAACGGGACGAGAAATATCGACTGAAATGCAACCTAAAAAATTTGGCCCGCTAGAGCATTTGCTTCTGTTATAACAACATGAGCTTGAAAATAAGAATGATCATACGAGATAGAGGTAAGTTTCAAGTTTAATGTAAATCGTTCCACTAATTAGATTTTTCAATATGGCGGCCAAGATGGCGGCGGAATCATGAAAGTTAGCTCAACAATAGGAATGTTCATACGAGACAAGAGTAAGTTCCAAGTTTCATGACAATTGTTCCACTAATGAGATATTCCAATATGGCGGCCAAAATGCCGGTGGAATCATGAAATTTAGCTTGAAAATGAGAATGATATTACGAGACACGGGTAAGTTTCAAGTTTTATAAAAATCGTTCCACTAATGAGAGATTTCAATATGGTGGCCAAGATGGCGGCGCAAAATCTGCCCATTTGTTCACCCTTGAGGACCTAAGCCATCCATCGGATAAAGTTCTAGGGCTGTAGCTTCATTCTCTGAGGAGGAGTTCAACTTCTTCGAAGAGCACATAAAGTCTTTGTTTTTTAATAACCAATAATAACTATGTATGGATAACAAAAGTAATGCCCATTGGCCACCCTTGTGGACATCACTCGGGACATCAGCTATTCATCGGAAAAAGTTCCAGGGCTTCAGCTTCAGTCCCCGAGAAGGAGTAGAACTTCTTTATTTCTGCACGGACTGACAGACAAACCGGCCATAAATTAAGAGTCATTTTCTTACGAAAATGCGCTAAGGAACACACGCCCGTACAGATTTTCAATTTGCGTCGAGCCGCAGCTTTGCGGTCGTTTTCAAAAATTCGTAACTATTGACCCGGAAGTCGTATCGAAGTGCAGTTTTTGTCAAAGGAAAGTTATTTTTTTTCTAAATATAACTTTGCACATGTGGTAATGTATTTCCATAAGAACATGACTTGATCTGACTGTCTCGAGGACTGTCTTAAGATGGATACAAAGTTTTTTCCGACAATTGCTGATACATTGATTTATTCCATTTATTGTAGCAATAAGCGTCCTAGAATAATTCAGAGAACTATGAATTCGCACGAATGCTGCAAGAAAAGATTGCTTTCGAATTGCTTTAGTAGAGTGGGAGCGGCGCCTGGTTGATGCAAAATAGAAACAGGATCCCGCACGTTTCCTATGAAAAAGTCCCAGAAAAAGTCTTTGAAAATGTGGTTTCGGTGAATTTGGCTGAATTTTTTAAATATTGCATATCTTGTATATCTTGCATTTTACTGAAAAATTGGACCCCTCCCATGAACGGTTTTTCTTCTACACTAATCGAGACACTAATAAGGTCCAAATTAGGGATTGTCTAAAAATTTTTGAAATTCAAGGAACCAGTTCAAATCGAAGCTGTGGTCATGGGAAAAATTACTTAAAAAATCCAAGTTGTTAGTTGGGGTAGTTATCGAGGGGGTTGGGCGAGGGGTTGAGGGTCGAAATCGAGAAAATGCAATAAAATTCCGGAACTTTCGATTCTTATTGAAGCTGAGCAAAAGAATAATGGAAAATTAATTCTGGAAAACCTAAATTAAGCTACTGGGGGTGATTCTTGAGGGGGATGGGGGCCGAAATCAAGAAAATTGAGTAAAATTCCGAAACCTCCGATTCCCATTCTATATGATTTTACGAGCAATAGGAAAATAATTCTGAAAAATCCTCGGAAAAATCTAAAGTTCGGGTGTTATTGAGGGGGTAGAGGGTAGAAATCGAGAAAACAGTGAAATTCGAGATCTTCCAGTTTATCTAGAAATTGATCTGGTCGAATGACAAAATGATAATTAAACCAATCTGAATAAGGATTAATTTCTCAATTTCTCGACCACCCCTACCCTCGCCCCTACCTCTTACTCACCCACCATGATATCCTGCCGTATCCTGCCTATAACCATGTCCTAGTCCAAATTGAAATAGAATAGAATAGAACCACGACTAACTACCACACCACAAGCTCCTCCGCCATTATGGTCGTAGGTTGTAGGTATAAATCTCATGGTGGGTGGGTGAGGGGTAGGGATGATCGGGCAATGAAGGACTCGATCCTTAGCCAGATTGGTTTTATTATCAGTTTGTCATTCGACCAGATCAATTTCCAGATGAACTGGTAGGTCCCAAATTTCACTGTTTTCTCGATACCGACCCTTCACACACCCTACACAGGGTGTACACGGTTTAAGTGCTTTAACTGTAGGGTTGTATTCTTTGGCCAAATGCAAGAAAATTTATCTCAGTGGCGTGCAGATAACCAGGGTCAATTGGTGGGCAACCCTAATATCTACGCCACTGGTTTTTCAACAAAGTAATGGTAAACCCTAAATGAAAGCTGATTAATAGTCTATCAATAGTACCAAGTTTGGTTTTTGTGAAAATAGTAGTTACTACGTTATAGCAAAAAAAGATTTTATTTTCTAATTGTTTGACACCCTGTAACTTGGAAACTGAAGCCCGAAAGAAAAAAATTATTGGAAGAATTTTCTTGTATTTGGCCGAAGAATACAACCCTACAGTTAGAGCACTTAAACCGTGGACACCCTGTATAGCAACCGAAGTCATGGGCTTAGATTTTTTTTAGCGCATTTTTAGAATTATTTGCCCATTGCATCGTATATTATAGGAATTCGGAATTTTACTCCATTTCCTTGATTTTGACCCCAACCCCCTTGAGAATCACTTTAAGTTAATTGATTTAAAATTTTCAAAACTAATTCCCCATTATTCTTTCGCTCAGCTTTTATGAGAACCAAAAGTTTCGGAATTTAATTTAATTTTCTCGATTTCGACCCCCAACCCCCTGGGTGACTACACCCCAATTTACAACTTGAATTTTTTGTAATTTTTCCCGTGATCACAGCTTCGAGTTGAGCCTGTTTCATGAATTTCAAAAGTTATGAGATAATTCCTAATTTGGACCTCATTAGGAGTGTAGGGGAAAAACTGTTTACAGGAGTGTATGGGAAAAACTGTTATGTTCATGGGAGGGGTCCAATTTTTCAGGAATATATTTCTCAAATCAAGATCTACAACATATAAATTTTTTTGACAGATACACCGAAAGGACTTTCTCATAGTAAACGTGCGGGGTCCTTTGTTTACAGTGTTTCTGGATTGATTGTAGATGGTTTATTTGAAGTCAGTTTCTTTTCTAATTTGAAACATACATAGAATACACTTCAAACTACGATTTGGTCAGTTTTAATTTTTGATAAGTATGTGCCAAGGTACCTATGTGCTTTTGAAAGCGATTCGTAAGTCGTTAAACTTGCTCAAAAAGGGTCACTTATCTCGGCACTTATTGTCTCTTCGACTCGATCTACGATAACTGAATCTTTTCAATGAATGATTAGGTAGGTAAGTAAGTAGGTAATTTGTTTCCTTGTTTGAACATTCAAGTATTTACATCCAATTATTTATTTAAAATAACGATGCAAACGAATGTAACGTAAAAAAAAGCTTTATCGACAGGGTAACGCACATGGAAATACATATAGTCAAGCCTTCATGATACCAGATACCTCCCAGATACTCATCTATCAAAAAGCAGGAGGGCGAGCAGGAGGGTCATGTTCATAAATCAAGCCATAAATATTCCAAAGTAAGTGCTCGAAGATTATGAGGTAGCTGGAGGTATTTAATTGATGTTTTCTAAAATCTTGCAAATTTTTCATACCAGGTGCACGTGTGGGAGAAAGCATCAAAATCCGATTTTTCTGTGGCATTATTTTTTTGCCGTAGCGGAGAAAGTAGGCGTCGAAGATTGATAGTGCTCCAGGGCCAACTTGATCAGACAAATGAAAAGGAGAGAAAAAAAATTCACGTATCATCACGACGTCATGTGTATAACGGTTTACTTATTTTCGGGTTATTATGAATCGTACGTTGCCTACTGTGTGACGTATCTCTTCCAAGATATATTCACCTTGTTCTTTCCACCTCTAGCTCACGCCTATGAGTGTATTTTTGTTTATTCATTAGTATCAGTTATGTATACAGTATTTTTTTGAATTATTCATGTATTAATTTTCTTCCCACACTCTGTTGCGACGGGTTTCCAAAAACTACTCCTCCTAAAAGTTAAACATGACTCAACGACATATATGATGTGGGATAAGATAGTTGATTTTATTTTCCAATAAGTATAGGTAGGTACTGTTGTCTATTTAGCGCAAGATCCCAAGATCTAGCGTTTATGGAACGCAATGTGTTATTTTGGAAGGCAGTCCTTTGGTCCTTCTTTTGTTTTCGCTCGTCTATTATTAGCCGACTAGATACTTCTGTTGCAATGATTACGATTATGTCAAGAAAAATTTAAAAATAAAGTTTAGATATCTGAAAGTAAGTATGGTATGGAGGAGTTTTTTGAACCATAAATTATTTTTGCCCGGAAAATTCTGTTCTAGAATGAAATATGTACCTATCTTGTGGCTTGTACGAATGCCAGGACTTTACTTACATAAGTCAAAGTAAATACCTAGGTAGGTACCTAATCGACTAATCAAGAGAGCTTACACAACTTTACATAAGGGTAGATAGTTTTTTTATTGTTGTCAAACCTAGCCCATGATGGAGTGAAAAATATTAGTTTAGTTGCATTGGAGATTTTGTGGCATCAACTTTATCGGTATTTTCTATTTAATTATACTGCTTTGTTATCGTTTTTACAATAATTATTGTCGTTTTACTTTTGTTAATGCCTCGTGCTCATAATATCGCAGATTATCGCTCGTGTTCAATAATGGCTAGTATATTGGTAAACAAAGAACTGTATAGAAAGCTATTATTATAGTTACCTTGGCAAAATTGTGATAAGCTTATCCTCTTCAAAAATGGGAAGATTTATTTTCCACTGCTCAATCACTCATCACTACCTACGTTGAACTATGTAGTGGGACTGTACAAATATGGACAATGGGGAAAACTATTTGGTGGATGCCATTTATCTTTTTGCCCGAAGAAGAATCACACTATACACGCAAATGACCATAAAGGAAGCTGTTTCGCACTGTACACAATCCGGCTGAGATCCAGTAAGGTCCTGGCCCTTGATCGTTAATTCTGCAAATTTAACACCTGACACTTGAATTAACCTGTTAGCAACACGCACCGACACTACAATAATATCGCATCGACCAAACTCAAGGTAGGAAAATAGGAACGTTCGAGTGCAACCATAAAGCAGATAAGGAAGAGAGTTGGTTGAACGGGAATGAGAACGTCAGATTTCCAGTACGCAATCGCCGTACGCTTCCACAGGACAAGATAGGCAAACAACATTGCACATGAACAGCTGGCAGTGGCAGGTCGTGACCGACGACACACAGAGCGACCGACGACTATCACAGAATAATCGCAATTTCTCCGCTCGCGATAGCTCGTGTTTGGTTTACACCTCGGTCACGTCACCTCTCGCATCGCATCCCTTTTTTTTCAATTATTGAGGGGCGCTTTGATGCCTATTCTATTTTTAATTCTATTTGGAGCTGGAATGGTAAACAAAATATGTATTTAGTTTAGGTATTTATTCAGAAACAATCCACTCCAGTCGCTCTGAACTATGGAAAAAATGTGTTGTGTTGGTACGAAATACGAAATGCATGCGGTTGCGGTACGATGATACGGATGATAACTTATTGATTGATACTTGTATGATTGTGTCTCCTTGTCACCTACCCGCTTGCTGTTTTAGTACAAACTAGAGTTGGTAGTACTCTCTCTACTCAGTGATGAGCATCAGAAGATGGGGCCTCTGGTAAGTGGGCATTTCCATTCCATTTTCTTTACTGGCCACTACTACCTAACAGCATTAGCGAAGAGCTATTATACCAACCTGTCGAGGCGATTTTCGCAACGTAGTGAAACTGACTATACACTCCTTTGACGGGGTGAACAATCATTCAACTGTACCAGCTTTTTTTTTTCGTTTTCTTATTGAACTTTCGTATTAATTAAGGGAGTTAAGTAGAAATTAGAATAGCAATGTGCTAGACTTTGCCCCCGCACGTGTAGGCCAGTCAAATAAGGAAAGCTGGAGGGAAAAAACTGTTGGAGTTTTGGAAATTTGACAGTAATGTCCGGTAAGGTGTACTGATAAACATACTAAAAGTCCCCAACTCTACCTATTGAGCTCGAGCCGCCATCTTGGAAAAATGGTCCTTCGATCCAGTTTTCTGCTTATATTGCGCTAATCATCAGAGATATTTAAATTAGTATCATTAAAAATCAAGTCTATAAAATTGTCTACAAAAATTGTTTTATACCGATTTTTTTCTTGTATCTGTTGATATTTTAAAAATTGACTGAACAAAAAAAAAATAAAAAAATAAGTGATTTTTTGTCAATGGCTGGGATATTGTCTTCAAAATTTGTGAAGATGTTGGCAGTCTACATCAAAGCTGAACGTGACAGTTGAGATAGAAAAAAAAATGCGAAAATATTTTTACATTTTTTTTTACATCAGGCAAAAATTTGGTTTTCGAGTTTGACATTTCCAACAGGGCGGAGTAAAGGTTTCAATTGAACATCGATCAGTTTTGATATTTACATATTGTAAGACAAGATTTCATCAGTATTGTGCCTTCACGAGCTTCTGAAATGCTCGATATGAATTAAACTGAAAGAATAATAGCTGAGTCCAAAAAGTGTTGTCGATTGGTTCTGAAGGAAACATTTTGAAATAAAAGCAGAGGATAAACAGGAGGTTCAAATCAAAGGTTATTCAACTGTATATGAGCCCCACATTGATGTGCTTTATCCAAAATAGTACAAGAGAATCAATCAAAATGTTGAAATCCACCCTGTATAACAAAAAGTAACGATAAAAAATGGAAGGGGAGCGGCGGTGGCCGAGTGGTTTTGGTGTTGCCGCGCCAAGCCAGTCGTGATCTACCGCGCGGGTTCGAATCCCGCCTCGTCCATGGATATTTTGTGTTGTCCGATTGTTCCAAAAATTGTTCCGACCTTACTATGCCATATCTGCACCTGTCTGACTACAGCGGTTACAGAAAAAATGGATTTCTGACTACAGAGTTGAGTGCTATCAGAGTACTGAGGCCTCACATAGTTAACAGTAGGCAATTCAAGAATAATTAAAACGTGTACCAAAAACCCACTGAATGTCCCGTCGACGCTAATAACCTCGTAGTTGATGCGTCGTAAAAACATTCAAAAAAAAAAAAAAAAAATGGAAGTAGTGAAACATACCTGGTGTCAAAAATACAACTTTCACATTGCTGAAAAAAAGAACAAAATTAACTGATTAATTTGAAAGTTATTAGTCCTCAAACCTGACTTTACAAATTTCAGCCAGTCAAATAGGGAAAAGTAGAGAGAAGTAACTGTCGGAGATTCAGAAATTTGACAGGGATGCTCGCTAAGGTACATTTAAAAACATACTAAAAGTCGCCGCCTCTACCTGTTGCGCTTGAGCCGCCATCTTGGAAAAATGGTCCTTCGATCAAGTTTATTACCATTTTTCCAAGATGGCGGCTCGAGCACAACAGGTATAGGCGGGGAATTTTAGTATGTTTATGATTATACCTTAGCGAACATCCCTGTCAAATTTCCGAAACTCCGACAGTTACTTCTCCCTACTTTTACCCATTTTGACTGCATGGTTAAAATTTGTAAAGTCAAGTTTGAGGGCTAAAAACTTTAAAATAAATCAATATATCGATAATCAATCTTTTTTTCAGGAATGTAAAGGCCATCTTTTTGGCACCAGGTATTCTTCACTACTTCCATTTTGTATCGTTACTTTTTGTTACACAGGGTATATTTTAACATTTTGATTGATTCTTTATTTGTACTATTTTGGTTAAGGCACATCAATATGGGCCTCATATACAGTTGAATAACCTTTGGACATCCTGTATATCCTTTGCTGATGTCTTTTGTTGCGAAATGTTACCTTCAGAAACCAATCGACAACACTTTTTGGACTTAGCTATTATTCTTTTAGTTTAATTCATATCAAGCATTCCAGAAGCTCGTGAAGGTATAATACTGATGAAATCTTGTTTTACAATATGTAAATATTAAAACTGATTGATGCTCGATTGAAACCTTTACTCCGCCCTGTTGGAAATGTCAAACTCGAGAACCAAATTTTTGCCTAATTAAAAAAATATGTATATTTTCGCAATTTTTTTTCTATCTCAACTGTCACGTTTAGCTTTGATGTAGACTGCCAACATCTTCAAAAATTTTGAAGACAATATCTTTAGCCATAGGCAAAAAAATCGCTTTTTTAAAAAAATTTTTGTCAAGTCAATTTTATTAATATCAACATATACGAGAAAAAAATCAGTATGAAACAATTTTTGTAGACAATTTTATAGTCTTGATTTTTTATGAAACTCAATTAAATATCTCTGATGATTAGCGGAATATAAGCAGAAAACTGGATCGAAGGACCATTTTTCCAAGATGGCGGCTCGAGCTCAATAAGATAAGATAAGATAAGATAAGGTTTATTGGTGCTGATAACAAATACATTGCTTACACATGTCAGAGAAATAACAAAATAAAAAATGTAGCAACCACAGTGCAATCGCAATAACAGTACATGTTACATATTACATACATTTTTCCAGGTCAACATCTAAAAACTCCTGAACACAATAAAAAGAGGCCCTTTTTAAAAAATGCACCACCCCTTCCCTGAACGGTTTCTCCGGGAGTGATCTGATTCTCTGGGGGAGTCTAGCAAACAATTTGAAAGACATGTATCGAGGCGCCTTCTGTGACAAGGAGAGACGACAGAAATCTAGGCGGAGGTCCGACCCGTGGCGCGTATCATATCCATGGCCTCCCCGAGCCATTAAATTTTGATTTTTGAACGCGTAAAGCAGGCATGCAAGGATATAAATAGAGGGGAAGGTTAGTATCTCCAAACCCACAAAGGCCCCCCTGCAGTCCTGTTTGTAAGAAAGACCAGCCACAATTCTCACAGCTCTGCGCTGCAACCGAAAGATTCTGTCCGCTCCCGAGCTACCTCCCCATGTTAGCGCAGCATATGTGATCAGGGAGTTGCACAGGCCGAAGTAAGCAGTTCTTAAGACTCCGCCCGACACACTGTTCGACAAGTTCCGCAGTAAGTATATGTTCCTCGACAATTTGGCAGACAAGGCATCAGTATGGCACTGCCAGGTGAGCCTTGCATGTAGCGTGACACCCAAGAAAGTCGTGGAAGAGACACAGTTTTCATCTCCCACCGTATGTCTTAGAGTTGAAAGCATTTTGTTGGTTTTATTGATGTTCATACATAATCTATTTGTGGAAAACCAGTGTAGAGCTCTTGAGTGGGCCAGGGCATAACTCTGCTCGGCAGATGCTAAGCTATCATCAGTCACCGAGATGCACGTATCATCAGCATAAACTATGGTTCTGAAAGTTGACAGGTATGAAGAAAAATCATTAATAAATATTAAAAAAAGCAAAGGTCCGAGGATGGATCCCTGAGGCACTCCCCGCGATAGCCGACGCCTCCGGGACATTTTCCCATTTACGGACACAACTTGGAACCTGTTCGCCAGATAAGACGCAATCAGATTCGAACTCCCCTCATCAAATTTATATCTCTTTAGCTTTTGCAATAATATTGGATGGTCTACACAATCAAAGGCCTTCGAAAGGTCCAGAAACATGGAGAGCTGAAACTGGCCCGCCTCGTAGCAATCGACAGTGGAATTAACAAATTCAGTTATCGCATCCGTAGTGTTCCTATGCTTCCTGAAGCCAAATTGATGTGGACTGAAAATTTTGTTTGATTCAAAGTACTCATAAATTTGTGAGCTAATCGCTTTCTCGACAACTTTAGAGAATACTGGCAGCAACGAAATTGGCCGGTAGTTACCAATATCCTCCTTATCCCCACCTTTAAAGACTGGTATCACAGTCGCGATCTTCAGACAGTCCGGGAAGCTACCCGACGAGAAACACTCATTAATAAGAGTAGTAAGAGGATAAACAAAATGCTCTATATTTCTCCTGATAACATACGTACTGAGGCCATAGATATCTTTAGTTCTGGTATTTTTAAGTCCCTTGATAAAATCCCGTACTTCATTGATAGTCACAGATCTTAAGGAAAATGAGACATCAATGGAATTTACGCCGGACATAAGAGTTATAGGATCTTCATCGGTTGCCGGAATCTTTTCAACAGTTCTTGTAGGAATTGATACAAAGTAGTCATTAAAATCATCCGGTGAGATACCCGGCAACGAACCATCCACTTTGCTACCCCTTTTTGCATTTATCAGTTGCCACATAGCTTTGCATTTATTAGCGGATGCATTTATGTATCTATCATTAGCTTCAATTCTGGCACTTCTGATACACCGACGATACTCGCCCCTGAACTTATTTCGAACCAGACGCATTTCCCGAGTGTCACGCATTTTTAGCAAGTCGTTTAAACATTGCAGGTGTTCACGCATGTCCGCCAAACCCCGAGAAAACCACTTGACTCCGGAGTCACCCGCCCTGCCACTGATACGTTTTTCTGGAAAAGAACTATTAAATACCTGCACAACTCCATCAAGAAATCTCTGAAAACGGACAACACTCCCATCAGTGTCCCCCAAGAAGTCCCACTGCAACCCACTTAGCAGGTGGTGGAATACAAGGAAGCCCGAGGCAGTCAAAGGCCTACAAAGTCTGGAGACAGCAACACAGTCCGAGGCCGAGCCCGGAAAAGCCATTTCAAAACCCAAGCCACAGTGGTCGGACAAACCCGCATCAACTACCTCCGCCCCGAAGCCATTATCCTCCAAAGAGAAATTGACAAATGCGCTATCAATTGAGTTGTTACCCCTCGTTGCCCCAAAGGCAGCCCTGGAAAAACCAAACATGTTAAAGACATCATACAAATCTTTACTCTTCGCATTCACAACATCAAAATTGACATTAAAATCACCAATAAGTACCACCTTACTTTGCAGGTCAAAATGGTTCAGGACTCTTTCCATTGTACTCAGGAACACATCAAAATCTCCCTTTGGGGATCTATAAACACAAACAGTGAAGAGATCGAAAACTGGACAAAACACTCCACATAATTCACAATCCTTTTCAATCGACATTACATTAATTACATCAAGAGATCTGAAAACAACATTCTTTCTACACAGAATCATCACACCTCCATGTATATAGGTAGCTCTTGCAAAATAGGAGGCCACATGCCAATCATCCAAAGTAAACGCTTCACACTCAATGCTGGAGAGCCAGTGTTCGCTAAAAAAAAGCAGTGAATAATTTTTATGACGTACAGTTTCCAGGAACATTTCTATATCATTTATTTTATTACGGACACATTGGACATTTATATAAAACATATTGAGATAATTATGATTATCACACTCAGTTCGAGGGCGCATGTATTTGCCATTTGTACAATTTTTAACATCAGATGTCAAGAGCAATGAGTGCACTGGCTCAGCAGCCGGCGCCGCTAAGGCTTCAGTTCTTCCTTCTTCCTGCGTTGAAAAAACCGCGCGACGTAGGACCCAAGGGGCCATTTTCTACCATCCATGGCCTCATCCAAGTGCTGGAGTTCCAGAGTCACCTTAAATGAGGCATAGCAGGTGGGGTGCTTTGATTCCAACTTGTCGCATGTTGCTTCTGGAAAATGTTGTGAGATATATGTCGCTAGCTCCTCTGATGTGGTAGTGGGAGCCAGTCGGGAGACGAAAATAAAGGCCCTGCGAGGTATAGCCTTAACACCATCATCACCTGTCGAGACCCAACTGCCCGTAACGCCTGTTCGTTTCCGTCGTGCGCTTGTCTGGCTGCGGATAGCACTGCCTGATGTGGCGGTAGCACCCATGTCCGGAGTCTTCAGTGCAGCATCTCTTTGACTGCCTCCAGCTCCCAGAGGTTTGTTGGAAGTCAAACATTGTTTATATGTTTTGCCATCACCTGCTTGTGTACATGGTTTTTCATGCACAACGTCGGTGGCTGCGATAACAGGCTTTTTGGCACTACTTATTCCAGGGTTATAGTTTTTGTTGATATTTACATTATCAAGAAAGGTCGTGGTTCGAGCACGAGCCTTATCAGAATGTGCCTTCTTATCATCTCTTGTGTTTCTCTCTGTTTTACCTAATATAACGATGTGTTCTTTAAGCAATTTAATTTCACTGCTTAATAAAGCAATTTGCCGATCCTTTTGCTTTAGAAGGTATTTCACCATTCGTCCTTTCAGGTTTACTTCATCGGATATTACTTCGTCAACGGCATCGCAGAATTCCTCGTCCACGTCGGTCTCCATTTCGGATTTGTCCTGCTCTGCTCCGCAACATATTACGGATCCTCCCTCCTGGAGAATTATACCGGGAATAAGCTTCGCACACCCCGGGTGGAAGGCACTGTCACAAACAACACATCTGACTGCATTTTTAGGTTCTTTTTTACACTTTCTACAGACCGCCGAAGTCGCCGTGTTGTTACTATTCGGCGCCATCTTGGTATGTAAATAGCGTTCAATAAAAATGGGTCTCTATTGAACAATAATAATGCAATCTTTGAAACATTTTTAGTAACGAAGATAATAGGGGGTAGCCTCCCCTCATGGATATTTTTGGAAATGGTTTCAATTTTTGAGTTAATTCAAAGAAAAAAATAATTTTTTCGAGATACATATTTGGATTTGAAACTTGGAGAAACATCTCAAAAATGCCACTTTCAAAAAAAAGGTCTAAGAGTTGAAATATAAAAAAACTCATGATTCATCAGCTGAAATAGGTTTTCTAGGTTTTCTAAGTTGATATAAACCACAATTTTTTCCAAGAAACGAGAAGTGTTCAAAGAAAAAAATTTTGAGCTTTTGAAAGTGGAGATTTTGAGATGTTTTTCAAAGTTTCAAACCCAAATATCTCAAAAACGAAGCCTCTAATCAAAATGTTGCAAGAGTTACATTCTTTTCTGAATTGAGCGTAGAATTCAAAAATAGAAACTATTTCCAAAATACTCAATGAAGTAAAAAATAGGGGGGAAAGGGGGAGGGTACCCTCTATTATCTTCGTCCCTGAAATGTTAGATAGATTGCATCACTATTATTCAATAGAGACTTATTTTGTTGACCTTTGGTCCAAATTTGAACAAAATCGGTTAAACGGTTCAAAAGTTAGGCAAAAAAATCCGGTTTTTTAATTCTAACTTTGAAGGGCTATAATCAACAGTAATATCACAAGTGCTTAGATTTTCACGATAATTTTGGCCAGGCGCTCGCGAGTGCTGGTTGTAGCGATAAATGCCCGACTCCGTAGGAGGAGGGCATTTATCTAGGGACAACCAGCCCGAGGGAAACGCTTGGCCAAAATTATCTAGGAAAATTTCAAGCACGAGTGGTATTTTGATAATTATTGCAGAAAACAAGTCCGAAGTGACAGAGCTGTCAGATTTTGTTGTTTACATCAATTTTATTCCGTTGTCATTGACAGTGGGATTTAGATAAGTGAATATCATCCTTGTAGGTCTAATAATCAAGGGCGTTGTGTGTAATAATCAACAGTAATATCACAAGTGCTTAGATTTTCACGATAATTTTGGCCAGGCGCTCGCGAGTGCTGGTTGTAGCGATAAATGCCCGACTCCGTAGGAGGAGGGCATTTATCCAGGGGCAACCAGCTCGAGGGAAACGCCTGGCCAAAATTATCTGGGAAAATTTCGAGCACGAGTGGTATTTTGGTGATTATTACAAAAAAGAAGTCCGAAGTGACAGCTGTCAGATTTTGTTGTTTACATCAATTTTATTCTGTTGCTATTGACAGTGGGATTTAGATAAGTGAATATTATCCTTGTAGGTCTATCAATCAAGGGCGTTATTTGTAATAATCAACAGTAATATCACAAGTGCTTAGATTTTCACGATAATTTTGGTCAGGCGATCGCGAGTGCTGATTGTAGCGATAAATGCCCGACTCCGTAGGAGGAGGGCATTTATCCAGGGACAATCAGCCCGAGGGAAACGCCTGGCTAAAATTATCTGGGAAAATCTCGAGCACGAGTGATATTTTGAAGATTATTACATAAAAGAAGTCCGAAGTGACAGCTGTCAGATTTTGTTGTTTACATGAATTTTATTCCGTTGCTATTGACAGTGGGATTTAGATAAGTGATTATTTTCCTTGTAGGTCTAATAATCAAGGGCGTTGTATGTAATAATCTCTCTTATTATTCGTTTTTGATGAAAAGAATTTTATAATGAAAGTCCTCTTCTTTTTCGATGCTTCATCCGCTATTCCAGTTTCCAAGATTAAACACCGGACACCCTGTTTTGCTCTGATTTATGTACTAGGGATTTGGAAATTTAAGGAGAATCTCAGTTGAAGTTTTCTTTAAATTTTTCAATTCTAAGTTAAATTTGGAAGAAAAGTTACAACTGCAAAATTTTGATTAGAGGCTTCGTTTTTGAGATATGTACTTGAGAGTGAAACTTCGGCAAACATAATCTCAAAATCTCCAGTTTGAAGAGCCCAAAAAAATTTCCTGGAACACCTATAAAACCTATTTCACTTGAGAAACCATGAGTTTCTTAGATTTTAATTTTTAGGCCTTTAGAAGTGGTGTTTTTGAAATGTTTTCCGAAATTTCAAACTCAAATATCTCGAAAACGAAGCCCTTCAAAATTTTGCAAGAGTAACTTTCGTCTCTAAATTGAACGTAGAAGATAGAATAGCACTCAAAAATAACTAGGGGAGTAAAAAATAGGAGTAAAAAAGCGGGGCCACCCCCATTATCCACGCCCGTCAAAAATTTTGATGGAACGCGCTATTATTGTTCGATACCGACTTATTTCAGCAAGCTTTGGTTCAAATTGGAACAAAATCGGTTGAGAGTTCCAAAGTTATGACGAAAAAAAAATCGATTTTCCAAGTTCAACTTTGAACACGCCTATATCTTTGTTATTATTCGTTTCTGACATATAATTTTTTGAGAAAGTCTACTTCTTTTGAAGTTTCCCATCCTGAAAGGACGCGATATTTAAATTTGAAACTTTGGCAATCGACAGAGCATCAAAAAATAGATAAGACTTTTCTCAAAACTAAAAAAAACGAACAATAACGAAAACATATAGGCCTTCAAAGTTGAAATTAAAAAATCTTTTTTGCATAACTTTTGAACCGTTCAACCGATTTTGTTCAAATTTAGACCAAAGTTTACTGGAATATGTCTCTACTGAATCAGTGATAACGCATTTGATACCTTTTCCCTTTTCCCCTATTTTTTACTCTCATTATTTTTGGGAATCGTTCCAATTTTTGGATTCTACGTTCAATTTCGAATAAAATTGCTGTAACGAAATTTTGATTAGAGGTTTTGATTTCGAGCTATTTCGATTTGAAACTTGGGGAAACATCTTGAAAATGACACTTTTAAAGGTTTAAAAATTGAAATTCAAGAAAACTCATGATTTCTCAGCTGAAATAAGTTGTCTCCCTTTTTAAACCTTTGAATGTGTTTTGTAATTCTGTTTCGTGTACAAGGTGCGAGTCATAAATCTTAAAAATCTATTTTTCTTCGAAAATGTTCGTGAAAAGTTCTAGAGGTTATAAAACTGATGTAAACAGCAAATAACATAAATAGTTCCTATCTGAAATTTTCTTCATGCATTTTTTGAACAAACCTGTATTTTCAGGATTTATGATTCACCCTGTAGGTATACTTATAGTAAATAAAATGGCAAAACACATTCAAGGGTTCAAAAACATTGTTTTATTTTGGTCTGTTGAAAAGAGTTTACCCAGAATCTTTCAAAATAACGAAAATTGAGGGGGTCGAAGGACCACCTTTTGATCCTACATGTTTCAAAAAACAAAAGGCCTAAATTTTTTCAACACTTTTCTCAAACTTTTGAAGCATCTCCCTAACTGCTGTTCAATTTTCTACCCCAAGTTTGCAAACACCCTGTATATCTTCGGATTGAGCTTTCAAAAATATGAAGTTTGAGGTAAGAATGAATTGCAAGAAGTACCTCTCAAGAAAATTACGGCCGCTCAAATTTCAATTTTGAGAATCGTCTCTTTAACTCAACTTTTTTCCGTTCAACCGATCAGCTTTGAATTGGCTACAGCCATTCTCATTTACTTGGGGTCGAGCTTGGGGTCCTCGGGGCGCAGACTCACTCATATATCGGCGCCATCATTGGTCGAGAGTTTATGCAATCAGCTCGATCGATAAAGCGCTCGCGGTATAACTACAAATCGAACCAGCGTTTTCGTTCACGTTGTATGAACTCGACCATCCTCACATGGCTACAAACGCGGCGAATAGTTTTGAATTTCGATACGCCAACACTTGCGCATAAGCTGCGAGCAAAAGGAACCGCCTACGCCTATATGAGAAGGCCTAAACGATATCACGTAATGATATTTGTATAGCTGGGTACTTATTTTTGAAACACCCTCTATAACGTAGGTACCTACCTTCAAGGTGGTGCGCGAGTCTTGCAACACCTACTAATAAATATAAGGTGAAAAGTGAAATTATGAAGTGATAAAGATTTAACCGGAAATAATAAACAGCCACTAAAATCCCACATCTGGCAATAAAAACATGCAACAAGCACTCACAACAAAACGTTCCTGTTACTTGTATGCCTGACTGGAATAGGTATAGGTATCTTCTTCTGCATGCTCAGACTATAATAAGCCAGGGACAAATAAGATTTTCATTCCTCCGCGTGTTGAATGAATAAAGAATAAAGGTATGTTTTTTTTTATTGTACCTACTACACTTACAACTTTTAAAATCTTGAATACATTCTTTTGTAGAGTTGAGGGTTTTACGCAACACTAGGATAATTTTAGAATTTTTAATCTTGTGAAAGGCCAGAGTGATGCTAAATTTGGCAAGACATGCTATTTATAAAATGGACTTCAGCCAAACTTACATGAACGATAATAAGTAATAGAGCCGAATATCGGCGGGTGCCAAGTCTTCAAAATCTTGACGTAAATTTGGTACCTACTACCTTGTTGTTAGAAAGTTATTTTGTTTAGGAATAAATTATGCACGTAATCAACTCACTAAATAATACATCCGATAACGAAGAGGGTGGCACCAATTATTCTGCTTAATTTTTTCTAAGGATTAAAATTGTTAAATATTTAAAAGAGCTGATAACAAAACATACTTGCATAATATTTGGCTAGGTATTATGTAAAATCTAACTTATAACATATATTACACATGTCTAACATATTTCCTTCAAAATCAAAAACTCCTATGGCATTGAATAAGTCGATAAGGGGACAAAAAAACATTTATTTCATTACATACTCATTATACTCAAAATATAAAACCTTCATTTTTATTAAATCTTAAAATAATCTAAAATAGAGCAAGGTAGGTACCTAGTAGCGCGGCAAAGATGATTTCTAGGGTCAGAAAAATTATTTTATGAAATTTTATGATTGATATCGACGCAGAATTTCATCTTCTATAATATATCCAAAGTCCCAAAAAATCCCCTCATTGGCTTTTTCTATAGTCGGTTTCAAAGTATAGTGCGTTCACAGTAACCATATTCCAAGACGATTTTCTGTTTTTGTCGCTATCATTTCACTGTTATGGTTCAAATCATTGATACATTTCACTGCCATGGTTCAAATCGTTCACTTCACTTATAAGGACCACAGCTATACTTTTTTCGAAGAAAAACAGTCCCCCGTAAGTGAAGCAAGCAAAGACGTAACTCGCAATATCAATATTCATATTTTAGTACGAACGTTAGGGGACCAACCTTGCATTTCCTTCCGATGCAAAACGCTTTTGCACGTGAGTAGTAGGTACCTACAGGTAATATTTTCAAGAAGTGGTGCCCCGACGGGACTCGCAACTGGAGTGCTTCCTAAGAGGTCGAAGGTCCAAAAAATTACCATTTTTGAAATCGTTGCTTTTTTATACTTTTTTCGCTGAAGTAATATTTTTATCCTGAAAGGACGCGATATTTAAATTTGAAACTTTGGCAATCGACAGAGCATCAAAAAATAGATAAGACTTTTCTCAAAACTAAAAAAAACGAACAATAACGAAAACATATAGGCCTTCAAAGTTGAAATTAAAAAATCTTTTTTGCATAACTTTTGAACCGTTCAACCGATTTTGTTCAAATTTAGACCAAAGTTTACTGGAATATGTCTCTACTGAATCAGTGATAACGCATTTGATACCTTTTCCCTTTTCCCCTATTTTTTACTCTCATTATTTTTGGGAATCGTTCCAATTTTTGGATTCTACGTTCAATTTCGAATAAAATTGCTGTAACGAAATTTTGATTAGAGGTTTTGATTTCGAGCTATTTCGATTTGAAACTTGGGGAAACATCTTGAAAATGACACTTTTAAAGGTTTAAAAATTGAAATTCAAGAAAACTCATGATTTCTCAGCTGAAATAAGTTGTCTCCCTTTTTAAACCTTTGAATGTGTTTTGTAATTCTGTTTCGTGTACAAGGTGCGAGTCATAAATCTTAAAAATCTATTTTTCTTCGAAAATGTTCGTGAAAAGTTCTAGAGGTTATAAAACTGATGTAAACAGCAAATAACATAAATAGTTCCTATCTGAAATTTTCTTCATGCATTTTTTGAACAAACCTGTATTTTCAGGATTTATGATTCACCCTGTAGGTATACTTATAGTAAATAAAATGGCAAAACACATTCAAGGGTTCAAAAACATTGTTTTATTTTGGTCTGTTGAAAAGAGTTTACCCAGAATCTTTCAAAATAACGAAAATTGAGGGGGTCGAAGGACCACCTTTTGATCCTACATGTTTCAAAAAACAAAAGGCCTAAATTTTTTCAACACTTTTCTCAAACTTTTGAAGCATCTCCCTAACTGCTGTTCAATTTTCTACCCCAAGTTTGCAAACACCCTGTATATCTTCGGATTGAGCTTTCAAAAATATGAAGTTTGAGGTAAGAATGAATTGCAAGAAGTACCTCTCAAGAAAATTACGGCCGCTCAAATTTCAATTTTGAGAATCGTCTCTTTAACTCAACTTTTTTCCGTTCAACCGATCAGCTTTGAATTGGCTACAGCCATTCTCATTTACTTGGGGTCGAGCTTGGGGTCCTCGGGGCGCAGACTCACTCATATATCGGCGCCATCATTGGTCGAGAGTTTATGCAATCAGCTCGATCGATAAAGCGCTCGCGGTATAACTACAAATCGAACCAGCGTTTTTGTTCACGTTGTATGAACTCGACCATCCTCACATGGCTACAAACGCGGCGAATAGTTTTGAATTTCGATACGCCAACACTTGCGCATAAGCTGCGAGCAAAAGGAACCGCCTACGCCTATATGAGAAGGCCTAAACGATATCACGTAATGATATTTGTATAGCTGGGTACTTATTTTTGAAACACCCTCTATAACGTAGGTACCTACCTTCAAGGTGGTGCGCGAGTCTTGCAACACCTACTAATAAATATAAGGTGAAAAGTGAAATTATGAAGTGATAAAGATTTAACCGGAAATAATAAACAGCCACTAAAATCCCACATCTGGCAATAAAAACATGCAACAAGCACTCACAACAAAACGTTCCTGTTACTTGTATGCCTGACTGGAATAGGTATAGGTATCTTCTTCTGCATGCTCAGACTATAATAAGCCAGGGACAAATAAGATTTTCATTCCTCCGCGTGTTGAATGAATAAAGAATAAAGGTATGTTTTTTTTTATTGTACCTACTACACTTACAACTTTTAAAATCTTGAATACATTCTTTTGTAGAGTTGAGGGTTTTACGCAACACTAGGATAATTTTAGAATTTTTAATCTTGTGAAAGGCCAGAGTGATGCTAAATTTGGCAAGACATGCTATTTATAAAATGGACTTCAGCCAAACTTACATGAACGATAATAAGTAATAGAGCCGAATATCGGCGGGTGCCAAGTCTTCAAAATCTTGACGTAAATTTGGTACCTACTACCTTGTTGTTAGAAAGTTATTTTGTTTAGGAATAAATTATGCACGTAATCAACTCACTAAATAATACATCCGATAACGAAGAGGGTGGCACCAATTATTCTGCTTAATTTTTTCTAAGGATTAAAATTGTTAAATATTTAAAAGAGCTGATAACAAAACATACTTGCATAATATTTGGCTAGGTATTATGTAAAATCTAACTTATAACATATATTACACATGTCTAACATATTTCCTTCAAAATCAAAAACTCCTATGGCATTGAATAAGTCGATAAGGGGACAAAAAAACATTTATTTCATTACATACTCATTATACTCAAAATATAAAACCTTCATTTTTATTAAATCTTAAAATAATCTAAAATAGAGCAAGGTAGGTACCTAGTAGCGCGGCAAAGATGATTTCTAGGGTCAGAAAAATTATTTTATGAAATTTTATGATTGATATCGACGCAGAATTTCATCTTCTATAATATATCCAAAGTCCCAAAAAATCCCCTCATTGGCTTTTTCTATAGTCGGTTTCAAAGTATAGTGCGTTCACAGTAACCATATTCCAAGACGATTTTCTGTTTTTGTCGCTATCATTTCACTGTTATGGTTCAAATCATTGATACATTTCACTGCCATGGTTCAAATCGTTCACTTCACTTATAAGGACCACAGCTATACTTTTTTCGAAGAAAAACAGTCCCCCGTAAGTGAAGCAAGCAAAGACGTAACTCGCAATATCAATATTCATATTTTAGTACGAACGTTAGGGGACCAACCTTGCATTTCCTTCCGATGCAAAACGCTTTTGCACGTGAGTAGTAGGTACCTACAGGTAATATTTTCAAGAAGTGGTGCCCCGACGGGACTCGCAACTGGAGTGCTTCCTAAGAGGTCGAAGGTCCAAAAAATTACCATTTTTGAAATCGTTGCTTTTTTATACTTTTTTCGCTGAAGTAATATTTTTATATTTTTAAGGTCGAGGAACACAACGCAATAAGTTTCGAGAATGTGTCATGCACCAGTGGCGTACCAGACGGCTGCGAAGGGGCCGAGGTGCGATTTTTCAGTCTTATGGTAAACCGTGACTAACACTTTTTTTTGATATGTTTGGTATCATTTCTGACCAAATCTCACATCCTGATTCTAGAAATAGGTATGAAATTTTGATGGAGACGTGTTTAACCGGTTTTATCAGAAAAAAAACATGATTTTTTTACCCTCAAAATTGATGTTTTGTAATTCTAGTTCCATCATTGTCCAATGTATTTATAACTATGATTTTGACATAGACAGTTGCTTTGGGCTATTTCACACACAGATATCATTTACTGAAACTTTTTCCCGTTTCCAGAAAGTCACGGAGTGATTTTATTTTTTGAGATGTTGCAGCTTGATGTGATCAAATGTTCTATTTCACAGAAAAAATTAGTCTTTGGTCAGAGTGTAACTTTGATTTGGTACTTTATTCATTTCAAGGCATGAAAATAGTTTTCTCTATCAAATAAAATAGAAAAAAAAATGGAATCGGAGCCGAATTTTAGTCAAGACATCATTTCTTCCGACACATCGTGCTTCCGACATTGCGGAATAAATTTTGTGAAAAATTTTTGTGAAGTTTCGACCTATGAATTTGTCATTTTTTAGTTCCATTCCCATTGTGCTTGAAATCACCTATGATCATAAGTTTGACATAGATTGTTCAATTGAACTATTTTATAGATGAATTTCATACACCAGAAGTTTCTATCTATGTTACAAAGTCACACTGTAGTTTTGTTCCAAAACGTGCATCATGAGGAAATTTGACTTCAAAAGCTCGCAATGTCTAAAGGAAAATGTTGTCATGACTAAAATACGGCTCCAATTCCAGTTTTTTTTATTTTGTTTGATAGAGATAACTATTTTCATGCCTTGGAATGGATAAAGTACCAACTCAAAGCTTTATTCTGACCATAGCCTATTTTTTTCTGAAAAATAGCACGTTTCGTCACATCAAGCTTTGACATGCAACATCTCAAGAAATAAAATAACTCCGTGACTTTGTGAAAACGGGAAAAAGTTTCATCAAATGATATTTTTGTGTGAAATAGCCCAAAGCAACTGTTTAAGTCAAACCATAGTTATAAATACATCGGACAATGATGGAACTAGAATTACAAAACATCAATTCTAAGGTTAAAAAAATCTTGTTTTTTTTCTGATAAAATCGGTTAAACACGTTTCTATCAAAATTTTATTATTATTCTTAGAATCAGGATGTGCGATTTAGTCAGAAATGATACCAAACATGTCAAAAAAAGTGTTAGTCACGGTTTACCATAAGACTTTGTGAAAAATCGCTTTTTGGCCCCTTCGCAGCCGTCTGGTACGCCACATTCTCTAAACTTATTGATTACGTTGTGTTCCTCGACATTGACACTATTGACAGTGAAATGTACTAACGATTTGAACCATAACAGTGAAATGATAGCGACAAAAACAGAAAATCGCCTTGGAATATGGTTACTGTGAACGCGCTATACTTTGAAACCGACTATAGAAAAAGCCAAAGAGGATTTTTTGGGACTTCGGATATGTTGTAGAGGATGAAATTCTGTGTCGATATCAGTAATAAAATTTCATGAATTAATTTTTCTGAGGTTTGGCCAATATTTTTGCTATGTTTGCCGCGCTATAGGTAATAAAGAGTGAAAAGAAAACATTTTCATTTTAGCTTAAAAACCTTTATTTTCGAAAGGCCACCTTGAAGTTACAGTAGGTAAATGTTTGTTTTGTTTTACAATATTTAACTAATATGATACATGAAAACTGTGTGTGAGAATTGAATTAAGTGTCATTAACAAATGCCTAAGATACAAAAATAATCATTTTTCATAATTAATTACTAATTACTGATGGTTCAGTAAAAGTGACTGATCAGGAGCACGTGAAGTAAATTCGTAAATATTTATATGAAGTTTCAAGATTGTTCAGCAATTTCTTATAAATGGAGCTAGAAAAGCTCAGTGTGGACACACTACCTCTACTTTTCTGTGCCAGATTGATTCCTGGAATTAACCCAACAAGAAGAGGGAATGCCTGGTTAAACAGCCCTCAAGAATCATATGAAATAATACCTCTTAATAGAAGTAGTGAACACAGTGACAGTATCTAAGTCAAACTATAGAGCAACAAGAATTCCTAGTCAATATTCTCTCTTGTTTTCCACTCATCTTTTAATGCACTCATTTTTTCACGTTTTCTATCCCTCACTTTAGATTTCTTCCTATTTATACCCTCTAACTGAGCTTCAACACTTTTTTCACCATTCATCAAATTGTCCAATTTTGTTGTTAAAATTGATCGAGCAGTTTTCCTGTTTTGATCCAAAGACCTTGATTGATGGCACTTTACAACTATTCCTAGAAGTTGATATTAAAACCAGATTCACGTGAATATGCAAAAGAGTTTACCAGAAGGCAAGTGCTTCAGAACAACACAATTTGAAGTTTTGTTTGTGGCTTGTCCCCCTGGGCCGGCACCTCGAACAAACTGTTCCTTCAAATCATCTTCCTTCAGCACTGGCACATTAGAATAGTCGATACTGTGCTTCAATCGAACACAAGCAGCTATGTTTTTGGAGTTTAGCAGAGTGTTCCGAACTAAAGATATCATTTTAATGCTCGTCTCAGTAGCAGTGTGATTCCTTTCTGAAATTCAAACTGTTAGTGTGAATTCTTCGACACATGGGTGCTCACCTCAAAGTTGAAATTAACTTCACTCTGTTCAGTAAGATTTCTATTTGTTCTGAATTCTTTTCGAATTCTGTTTTGGAAGTAGTCCTTATCGGTGAGCTTCAGACTTTGGCCGTATCGGAGCAAATTCTTGTACAATTTCAAAATCTGAGCATTTGTAGGACTCATTTTACGACATTAATCTACATACGAATTTCTAATTCGATGTAATTCAATCATATACCTCAATCACGGACTAATGCATAATTAATCACACTCTACTAGCTGGCGAATCTGGCGATGATGGACCTAACCTATATCAGCTGTTCTGTTTGACAATTGTCACCGGCTGTCAGCTAGAAAAGAGTAGAGTGGCCGGTTCAGTGTGGCGGTTCATCTGTTATATGTCAGAATTGTCAGATCTGACCTAGCGGGACGGGAACTCGGAAAAATTGGTGGGTTTAGCTGGAACGGAACTGGATTTATTTAATTTGGATACGGATACCTAGCTCAGAGGTTTGTTGTTATGTTGATGATTGTGTCTTGTGTCGATTCTGAGGTTGAAATAACATTCAAACTTCAAAATGAAACCGCGGTCACCCGACACCTCACCACGGTTAGGACCGATGCATTTTCGCGCTTGAAGGATATGAAAAGAGAAAGCAATTGGGTAGAAAGAGAAGGATATAGGACCGTTGTTGGAACCGCTGCGGTTCAACGGTGCCTCGCGGCAAATTCCCTCTTATCAGTAAGTCCTGTCAAAGACCTGTGTACCCAACCTTTTTCACAGCCGCGTTGCCCATCCGCGCTGGCGCTACCTTCGAGCGTCAAAAGTGACAATAATAAAGGTTGGCAATGGGTGCTTTCCATCTAGCCCCAAGTTTAGTACACCTGCCATTTACGCATGTACGGGTGCCAAACGGTGCTTTCCATCTACGTGTTCTTACTCGGTTCTGTGCCGTTCATTGGATCACCTAAAATTGTATGCCAAACTATGGAACATGTTCCGTCTGGTGGTATTCGTACCGTCTAGATGGAAAGCGCCCAGAATTTTGGCGTTGTCAACCAAACTTTTTGAAATTCTCAATCGTCTGACGTTCTCATTCGCGTGAGTCACGCACGAGTTTTCTGCAATATTCTTTTATGAAAGTGTTGAATTTTCTACAGAACGTTGCTGGTTCGAGCAATGGATGACCCAGTGAAAAGAACCAAATGTTGTGTCGTGGGGTGGGATGCCGCGAAATGGGCACTAAAGCCAAGACTCACAGGCTTTCCCAAGACCTAGAATTTCATTTCAAGTGGATCCACTGATGGTTAGGGGTGGAAAGGGATCTGTCTTATCTGTCTGCGGACAATAAAGAAGCTGAGCTGAGGAGGAGCTGATGAATGTTCCTTTCGAAGCTCAATTTTCAAAGTCGCTGGCACGAGACGCAGACTTGGGCGCGATGCCTTTCCCATCTATACTCTCTGCGCTACAGTCAAAGGCCAGCCTTGTCAGTGAACTCCACGATGGACCCACCGTCGACTTAAGGGTTGCCGCCACCGCCCCCGGCTTACCTATCTTAGCTTAGTATCCCGTATTCCTTGCAGAAAATGTTGAAAATACAAACCTTTCCATCTTTGTACATGGTGTAGCCTCAATAGAAGGCCTTTGTGGCTACCGTTGAATGCCTCGATATTTTTTTCTTCAAAATTCCAGTCGTGTTTGGATGAATTTCTTGTCCACTGACATTTTTCGTAAAATGAAACGTCAGACGATAACAATTTGAAAAAATTTGATTGACAGTGTCCAAGACACTCCAGATTCTGCCGTACCGGCGCGGCTCCCTGTTTCCCTACCCATCAACCAGGTGCTGACTTACTGATAAGGTCAAATGACTCTGACAGCTGAAGCTGAAGCGTTGAAGAGTAGACCGTTTAGCGTCGAAAACTCTAGCGTCGAAAATAAACAGCAGTCATAGACAAGGAATGTCAAAACGCTGCGCTTACTTAGATCGGCAACTTGGCTTCAGAATTTATCCCGTGTTCAGCGCCCCTAGCGTAAGGGCAGGGTACTAATCAGAGAAGTGCCTGCTAGATTTTCCGTTTGAAATTGAAGATTTCCAATAGACCTATTTCTTATGGGGAACAGAGACGTTCAGACAAGGATGAACAATTTTAAGCCACACCCCTGGCCAATTGAAGGCCTTCAATTATTAGGCGCGAAATTCGAGGAAGGCGATACTGTCACAATGAATTAGAATTGTCACTGTCACTTATGACTGCAACCTGTGTCGTGTCGCTACACTGATCGAATAATTCGAAAAATGCTCGTATATTGTGTGAAAAGTTGTCCGCACTAGTCCAAGGGAATATTTCCCTCAAATGTTTCGTTCTACGGTTTTCCTGCCGACGAAAATAAGCGAAATAAATGGATGGCCGTCACTGGAAGACACCGGCACCAGGAAGAATTTGAAGGCGAACGAAACAATTTCAGCTGTTTTACAAGTTGCACAAAGCCAAAAGCGGGGTCACCCAAATTACCGTTCAAAGTGCTGGGAATGCTATCTCACCTTCCTATTTGGCGATTACCCACTACAACTTCACAACAAAACCTCAATATTTTGCTTCAGTTTTGGTGTGCTCACGGCACTTCAGAGTGGAAGATTTCTATTCATCCAGTGATAGGTACAAAGATGACGCTGAAAACAAATGCTGTTCCGGACATTTTCTTGAGAAGCTTGTTTCTTTTTCTGGCTCCTGTAGCACTTCGCTTTTACCTCCAGGCTATTCACAAGTACGTCTTCAAAATATCCTTTCACACTATACTTCATCCCCTTATCACGCTGGTTCCCCTTCATTTGATGCTTACACTACACTTTTGTAAAGAAGTAAAGCGTTGTCAAGTCTGTAGGTTGCAGGTTGCAGCGTGGCAAGACTTTTGGTTCTGTTCTACTGACAACTGATGACAAATTGTAACATATCGTTGTTGGGGGTAATGACAAGGAGAAAGTCAGTGGCACTGACAGAGTTGCTACGGGAGATTGAGAGGCAAATCTAGCCAATGAGCGGCGATAGGAGGCAAAAGGGGCGTGAAAAAGAAATAGGTCCATTATTGTTGATGTGAGCATTTTGCTCTTGCTCCGTTTGTGCTAGGAGTTGCTAAGGAAACTCCCCTAGTAGGTCAGTCATTTTAGAAGTAAAAATAGCGAATAGGAGAAATAAAATATAACAGGCTGCTGTTTGGCGGAATATACGCGTTAGGGGTATACTTAACTATGCTCAAAAGTTGCCATCTGGCAAGTGGTTGCGTCCTCTTCAAAAAGACTGAAAAGAGGTTTGAAGGCGAAACCATGGGCCTGATATAGATGTGCCCGGGGTTTGTTTACAACGGCGTTGCTGGGCGCGCGGTCCGACGCGTTGAGTTCGCAAGCTGAACGACCCGTCTATCGAAGGTTCGAATCCCGCAGCGAGCGATATCAATTTTTTTTCGCTAAAAAATGCTTTTTAAGGGCTAGAACTACTTTTCGTCCTAGTTTTCATCATAGCCTGTGGATGTCTCAAGTTTTAGGTGAATATCATCAAGTTGGAAAATACGACGGTATTTATTACCTCGCCCAATTGTCCTACACACGCCGACGGCGATGTATGAGAGGGAGCTTGCCCCTGGGCATTCTCCCACATGATTTTTACAAACATACAAATTACCTATTATCTAACAGATAGATTGTAATTATTTTGGAATTTCAAATTAAAAAAAATATATATATTACCTATTGCTAAGCCAAATTCCTTTTCCAAATTTCAAATTCAGAGTAGGTACCTACGATAAAAGCAGATGAAGGATGAAGGCAGTAATAGGCATAGCTAGTACCTTGGTATTAGTACTACTTGAGTAAAATCAGGTATGTGGTACCTGTCTGTCAGGTAGGTAGGTACCTGCCTGCCTGCTTGCCTGTACTAATTTCAGTGTAAACTTACCTTTGTCTAATTTTTTTTTCTTTTTTTTTTGTCGTGTAGCTAGGTTTGTGCATTATGTATTATGTCCACTCGCTTTTGAAGACATCTTGGCGCGACAGTCGCATGCGTGAGCTCATTTCCACACCACCTGTCTGTGAGGTAGAACTCATAGTGCGTTTTTTTTTAAGTGGTCTCCCCAATAGGCCTAAATCCACTGGAGCTTTTCCGGGTCCTCAAGAGTCGTCGCCATCGTCAACAATGTCCGCATTCGTGCAACTTCGACCATGGCAATTCCTGCACATGGTCGTGCAACGCAACCCCGCCTTTGCGCATCCACATCTTCTCCCACAGCCTTGCTTACAACTGCAAGTTATTAACGACAAAATCGAAGCCGGAGCTGGTGCTTCTGAAGTGTAAACAGGAGATAGAGCTGCGTCGTTGATGTTCTTCCAGCCCCATAGCTCGGGTCGGAAAAGGTGTCCCCGCCATGTTTGCACTTGCAGATAAGTGCGGCGGGAGTGCTGATGTGCTGCAGCAGGTGTTGGAGGTAGTTTTGATAAAACTACAGCGCTCTTTGCTTTCCCAACCGACTTGTTAAAGCAAGTGAATCTCAGCTCACTCAAATCCACTTCCGGTAGTCGAGCTTCGTAGAGAGCTGAAATGAACAGTTCTCCGGCACTTTCAACGGCTTCGTATGTGGATGTAGGGTTGTTAAAAACGTCTACAACGATGTCGAGGTCTCGTCTTTTATTGAAGAGTTGCACGGACTGCCGCTTGCCTTTTCCGAAGAATGCTGACGTCGTGTCGCAGCCACTCACAGCGTGGATGAAAAGAATCGAGTCTTTGCAGTTGCGAAGGATACTTGCCGATTGCAATAAGTCTTGTGAGCTGTATAACCTTTTCTTGATATCACCTTGAGCCTCTTTCAGCAGCAAGATGTTCGTGTTCTCCGGTGTGAGTGATATCAATAAAACCAGGAGATCGACGTCTTGTCCGACTACTACAGTTTCTTCGCTTTTCGATTTTTCAATGGCCGTACGAATAATCTGTGCATCGGCGTCATCTTCTGCGATGAATGTGCGTGTGCCCTCCACGTTCAGGCGTTCAGCCAACTGCGAAATCAGTCGCTCTTTATTTTTCAGATTACCCAAAAATTTACGCTGAGGCTCCACGAGAACTGTGCTGCCATCGAAAATGATCATAGATTTCTGGGTAATCTGAAAAATAAAGAGCGACTGGTTTCGCAGTTGGCTGAACGCCTGAACGTGGAGGGCACACGCACATTCATCGCAGAAGATGACGCCGATGCACAGATTATTCGTACGGCCATTGAAAAATCGAAAAGCGAAGAAACTGTAGTAGTCGGACAAGACGTCGATCTCCTGGTTTTATTGATATCACTCACACCGGAGAACACGAACATCTTGCCGCTGAAAGAGGCTCAAGGTGATATCAAGAAAAGGTTATACAGCTCACAAGACTTGCAATCGGCAAGTATCCTTCGCAACTGCAAAGACTCGATTCTTTTCATCCACGCTGTGAGTGGCTGCGACACGACGTCAGCATTCTTCGGAAAAGGCAAGCGGCAGTCCGTGCAACTCTTCAATAAAAGACGAGACCTCGACATCGTTGTAGACGTTTTTAACAACCCTACATCCACATACGAAGCCGTTGAAAGTGCCGGAGAACTGTTCATTTCAGCTCTCTACGAAGCTCGACTACCGGAAGTGGATTTGAGTGAGCTGAGATTCACTTGCTTTGACAAGTCGGTTGGGAAAGCAAAGAGCGCTGTAGTTTTATCAAAACTACCTCCAACACCTGCTGCAGCACATCAGCACTCCCGCCGCACTTATCTGCAAGTGCAAACATGGCGGGGACACCTTTTCCGACCCGAGCTATGGGGCTGGAAGAACATCAACGACGCAGCTCTATCTCCTGTTTACACTTCAGAAGCACCAGCTCCGGCTTCGATTTTGTCGTTAATGACTTGCAGTTGTAAGCAAGGCTGTGGGAGAAGATGTGGATGCGCAAAGGCGGGGTTGCGTTGCACGACCATGTGCAGGAATTGCCATGGTCGAAGTTGCACGAATGCGGACATTGTTGACGATGGCGACGACTCTTGAGGACCCGGAAAAGCTCCAGTGGATTTAGGCCTATTGGGGAGACCACTTAAAAAAAAACGCACTATGAGTTCTACCTCACAGACAGGTGGTGTGGAAATGAGCTCACGCATGCGACTGTCGCGCCAAGATGTCTTCAAAAGCGAGTGGACATAATACATAATGCACAAACCTAGCTACACGACAAAAAAAAAAGAAAAAAAAATTAGACAAAGGTAAGTTTACACTGAAATTAGTACAGGCAAGCAGGCAGGCAGGTACCTACCTACCTGACAGACAGGTACCACATACCTGATTTTACTCAAGTAGTACTAATACCAAGGTACTAGCTATGCCTATTACTGCCTTCATCCTTCATCTGCTTTTATCGTAGGTACCTACTCTGAATTTGAAATTTGGAAAAGGAATTTGGCTTAGCAATAGGTAATATATATATATTTTTTAATTTGAAATTCCAAAATAATTACAATCTATCTGTTAGATAATAGGTAATTTGTATGTTTGTAAAAATCATGTGGGAGAATGCCCAGGGGCAAGCTCCCTCTCATACATCGCCGTCGGCGTGTGTAGGACAATTGGGCGAGGTAATAAATACCGTCGTATTTTCCAACTTGATGATATTCACCTAAAACTTGAGACATCCACAGGCTATGATGAAAACTAGGACGAAAAGTAGTTCTAGCCCTTAAAAAGCATTTTTTAGCGAAAAAAAATTGATATCGCTCGCTGCGGGATTCGAACCTTCGATAGACGGGTCGTTCAGCTTGCGAAATCAACGCGTCGGACCGCGCGCCCAGTAACGCCGTTGTAAACAAACCCCGGGCACATCTATATCAGGCCCATGGTTTCGCCTTCAAACCTCTTTTCAGTCTTTTTGAAGAGGACGCAACCACTTGCCAGATGGCAACTTTTGAGCATAGTTAAGTATACCCCTATAGTGGACGTGGTACAACCGAAATAGGGAATATAAGTTGCAAATGATGATAAAGGCAAACCACTTTGCAGGGTCACAACTGAGACCTAAATAAACTATTTGACCCGCAGTGCTTTTCTTTTTGTCCCTTAGGATTTGAATAGCGCCCCTTTTTCAAAATGGCGGATATTATCTAGGGGCAGAAGGTATCGAATAGCCTAGTGATGTCCAGGTCAGTAGAAATATATGGGGCTATGTCTCAATCGGTTTCTGGGACATCAAGCACTATTTACAAAAATGGTGGAACATTGCCATCTACCGCAGGCAAATTTGGTGGAGGCGCCAGAAGGAATTTAGTACTGTCATAAGAAAATTGCTGTAACATTTTTATTTTTCAACCGATTTTAACACAAGACACCTCATTATGTAGAAAAGTGAATTTTTCTTGCTACCTTGTACCTTCCATGAAAAAAGACATTGAGGAATATTGAAAAGAAAATTAAAAAATGATTTAAAAAAAAAGATTTTTTTCATTTTTTTATTTTCATGAAAATTGCTTCATTTGTAGATTTTGATGTGCCCTTTCTAAATCTGCACTTTTCCGATTTCTATCTTTGCCGCACGCGCCGCCATATTGAAAAAATTATGTCTGAAAAGAAGTTTTTGACAATATCTGGATTTTGGCCCTTGTGACATTGAAATGTTCATATACATATGAAAGCACATTCAATCCTCCACAGTTTGACATCTGAACCAGTTCTGTGCGACCCGCGGTTCTTGAGCTAGACCTTCTGGAAGTATCAATTTTCGGTTCCAAAATAATTAAAAATCACCTCTTGGGGCTGTGCCAGGTCCACGAATGTTCATGATTTATGATGAATGACGACGCGTTATTGATGGGTAACTTGATCAAGACATGGTGGTGATCCAGTGGTGAAATCCGGTAGGCGCGGTCGCTATTTAACACCGAAAATTGATACTTCCGGAAGCTCTAGCTCAAGAACCCCGAGTTGCACAAGGATGGTTCAGGTGTCAAATCGTGGAGAATTGAATGTACTTTCAAACGTATATGAACATTTCAATCTTGCATGGACTTAAATTTAGATATTGTCAAAAACTTCTTTTCAGATATCATTTTTCCAAGATGGCGGTGCGCACTGCGAAGATATAAATCGGAAAAGTGCAAATTTAGAAAGGACACATCGAAATCTACAAACAAGGCAATTTTCAGGAAAATAAAAAAATTAAAATATCTTTTTTTTTCAAATTTTTTTTCAATTTTTTTTTCAACGTTCCTCAAGTTTTTTTTCCATGAAAGGGATAAGATAACAAGAAGAACTTACTTCTCTACAAAATTAGATGTCTTGTGTTAAAATCGGTCGAAAAATAAAAATATTACAGCGATTTGCTGATGACCGTACTAAATTCACTTTGGCGCCTCCACCAAATGTGCCTGCGACAGATGTCAATGTTACACAATTTTTTTTAATAGTGTTTAATGTCGCAGAAACCGATCGAGACATAACTCCATATATTTCAACAAAGCTGGACATCACCAGGCTAATCGATACCTTCTGCCCCTAGATAAAATCCGCCATTTTGAAAAAGGGGCGCCATTCAAATCCTAAGGGACGAAAGAAAAAGCACTGCGGGTAGAATCGTTCATTTAGGTCTTAGTTACGATCCTGCAAAGTGGTTTGCCTTTATCATCATTTGCAACTTGTTTTTTCCTACCACGTCCACTACTAACGCGTATATTCCGCCAAACAGCAGCCTGTTATATTTTATTTCTTCTATTTTTCCTATAATGAATGTACTATAGCAACTCCTTGCACAAACGAAGTAGAGCAAAAATGCTTCTACAACACTTTTTTCCCGTTTTGTGGACGGTTGAAAGACCAGATATACGTAAAAATCGAACATTTATTAAGAAAATGTATACAAATAAAATTATTCTGTAACGGACGCAACAATGAGGTTCACTAAATTGTCCAGGCGGAGACGAACACTTTTGAGATGAACTCCAATTTTCACAAGCAGGGTCGAAGATGCGCAGGTGATGGGAACTGGAAGCAGCTGAGTTCAAAACCGGCTCCGGATGTCCTAGCTTGACTTGAGGGATTGATGGGGGGATATGCGCACCGGGCGAGGGGTCCTCAGGGAATCCAGAGCTTGTTGAATAAAACGTTGCACAAAAACTACTTCGAATACTGCCACACCATCAATATCCAACACTAATCCACAGAATATTTTGCATGGACACTAAACTTGCCATAATAACTAATATTTTTGTTCAAAAGGAAAACGCTAGAAAATGAGGCAAACGAAAAATTTGTTTATAATTCGTTGCTTAGGCAATCCCACAGCCACTGCGCGAAACCCTGCCCTACCCCGCTGCAAATTCCGATTTTGGAGGGCCGAATCGGGGGGTCTCGGGACTTGAGATATGAATCGGTCGAGCCAAGAAAGATCACCAATCAGGGGCGGGAAGAGTGACGCTGGCGCCACCTGGGAGGCAGGCAGGGGGCTCAACCCCAGGCGCCAACCTCTCGAAAACGTTGCCACGGCAGTTTTACGGGGAGTGCGTAGACCCTGACAGCAGTGAAAGTGACGGTCGCAAGTGACAGATAATGACAGTGGTCATCATGCCCCTTTCCCCCTTTGTCCCTTTGATAAACCCTCTTGGGGAGCCGGCAACAGTGCCACAAAACCTGCACACACAGAAGTTACAGAACTTGATGTGTTGTTGAAAGTTGAAGGGGATGAGAAAACAATAATTTTAACCACCAAATTTTGGCAGCAACCAGCAAATCACATGTGTCATGTGACATGTGATGTATACAGAGTTATTCAAAAGTCCGGTATAAAATTCATAATTTATGACCATATTTTTTTCGGAAAAAACACTCGAACAGGTCGATTTCCAAAAAGGGCAAGCCGTTTTTCCATGACACGTATCATGACCTGCCATCAACCCCTTGACCCCTAGCCATCCTTGGTATTTTTTTTTAAATGGCACCCTATGGCTTACGGGGGCTCGTTGGAAAGCTTGTCAAAAACTGTATTCAGATCTACCATTGAAAGTTAGATCGAACGCTTTGCCATGAAGTTTTGAGAAACCCCAGGGTTACTCAAAAGTCCGGAACAAAATTCATAATTCATTACCATATTTTTTCAAAAAAAAAAACACTCGAGCAAGTCGATTTTTAAAAACGGTAAATCGTTTCTCCATGATACGTGTCATGATCTACCATCAACCCCCTAGCCCCCAGCCACCCTTAGTTTTTTTTTGAATCGCATCCTATGGTTTGTGGGGGTTCGTTGGAAAGCTTGTCAAAAACTGTGTTCAGATTTACCTTTGAAAATGGTTGGACGCTTAAGGGGTTGAGGGTCAAGGGCTTAAGGGTTAAGGGGTTGACGGTAGATCATGACACGTATAATGGAAAAATGACTTACCGCTTTTAAAAATCGACCTGTTCGAGCGTTTTTTTCGGAAAAAAATATGGTAAGAAATTATTAATTTTGTTCCGGACTTTTGAGTAACCCTGGGGTACTCAAAACTTCATGGTGAAGCGTTCGATGTAACTTTCAATGGTAGATCTGATTACAGTTTTTGACAAGCTTTCCAACGAGCCCCCCTAAGCCATGGAGTGCCATTTAAAAAAAAAATACTACTTTAAAAAGAGTGGCTAGGGGTCAAGGGGTTGACGGTAGGTCATGACACGTGTCATGGAAAAACGGCTTGCCCTTTTTAGAAATCGACCTGTTCGAGCGTTTTTCCCGAAAAAAATATGGTAAAAAATCATGAATTTTATTCCGGACTTTTGAATAACCCTGTACCTATGTATTGTGGAATTTTTAGGTACGGCGGATTAGCTGATGAATCGTGCATTTCGAGTAAAACCCAGGGTCAAAATATTTCCGTGTTCTACGTTAAAAACGAAAATTTTTGAGGGTGGGAGGCATTCTGGGATTTCATCAAGGGGGGGGCTAAGGGGGGGGGGGGGTTCGGGCCCACTTGTTTTTCGTGAGATAAGCCAAATCCATTTTTTTTTTTAAATTTTGTGATTTATTCCGAGATTTTTGGGATGTTTATACACCCCTCATTTTCAACCGGGGGGCCTTGGGGGGACTATTTAGGGTTGTTTCCACGATTTTCATTTTTCTGCTAAATAAAGACGTAGGGGAGAGTTGTCCACAGTGAAACACTTTTCTCTTTTTTATTTTTAGAAAATTCAGTTTTCGGTCGACCTTTGTGCGGCTTGGGCCGTAGGATCATTAGGCTATGTTCGTAAGTATATAGTGGCCAAAATAGCAATAAAGACCATCATGATTTACGAGAAACACTTATTTTCCTTGATCATGTTTTTTGTTTCACTGTGGACCACTGGTGGGGCACAGCAGTAAAACAGAACGAAAAACTTGTAGAAAATATTCTTGTAATTGACAAAAATTGTGGAACTCATAGAAATAAACAATTTTCAACTTAAATAAGAGGTAAAAACAAAAAATAAACTTGTAAAAAAGATAATGATAACACAAATCAAAACAAACAGTTAAGTTAAGTGGGTAATAATTAATAACAGTAGGTAACAATAGGGAGTTTCTAATTTACCGACCAACCGACCAACCGACCAGACAACCGACCAGACGGTCAATGACCTTTACCCAATGCAGAAAACAGACCGTGACGGAATGTAAGTAGAGGTGCTAAACTTCGTCGGGTTGATTATTGGCTTGTGGGAGGGGATGACAACGATGTTATGTAACCTTCTGGCCTTAAAGTGTCAAAAAGGAATCTAATTAGCGAGAAAGGCATTGAAACAAAAATATGTAGGTATCAGGAAAGAAGGAGGTAGAAGGAAGTGCTAAACCGACCTGCATTGAACACGAACAAGACTTCACCACCGACCAACGGACCAGACAACTGACCAGACGGTCAATGACCTTTACCTACCTAATTTACCGACCAACCGACTACAGACCAGACAACCGACCAGACGGTCAATGACCTTTATATACCCAACACAGAACACAGACGGTGAGGTAATGTAAGTAGAGGTGTTAAACTCCGTCGGGTTGTTTATTGGTTTGTGGGGGAATGATAATGATGATAGTAACCTCCTGGAAGTGACAAAAAGGGGTCTGATTAACAAAAACGGCATAGAAACGAAAGATATTAGGCAATTTTTACCGAATTCAAAGAATCATCCCATATTCTGGTCAGTCAGAAAAACTCGACCGACCGGGCATTTGCAAAAATTCAATCGGGATGAAACTTGGCACATGTAAAAAGCTCACTCGGGTGGATATTGGGCAATTTTTACCGAATCCAAAAAATCATCCTCTATTCTGGTCGGTCAGAAAAACTCGACCGACCGGGCATTTGCAAAAATTCAATCGGGATGAAACTTGGCACATGTAAGAAGCTCATTCGGGTGGATATTAGGCAATTTTTACCGAATCCAAAAAATCATCCCTTATTCTGGTCGGTCAGAAAAACTCGACCGACCGGGCATTTGCAAAAATTCAATCGGGATGAAACTTGGCACATGTAAAAAGCTCACTCGGGTGGATATTAGGCAATTTTTACAGAATCCAAAAAATCATCCCCTATTTTGGTCGGTCAGAAAAACTCGACCGACCGGGCATTTGCAAAAATTCAATCGGGATGAAACTTGGCACATGTAAGAAGCTCACTCGGGTGGATATTAGGCGGTTTTCACCGAATTAAAAAAATCATCCCTTATTCTGGTCGGTCAGAAAAACCCGACCGACCGGGCATTTGCAAAAATCCGATCAGAATGAAACTTGGCACATGTGAAAAGCTCACTCGGGGGGAAATTAGGCAGTTTTTACCAAATTGAAAAAAATCATCCCTTATTCTGGTCGGTCAGAAAAAGTCGACCGACTGGGCATTTGCAATGATCCGATCGGGATAAGACTTGCGACATGTGAAAAGCTCACTCGGGGGGATATTAGGCAGTTTTTAACGAATCAAAAAAAACATCCCTTATTCTGGTCTGTCAGAAGAAGTCGACCGACCGGGCATTTGCAAAAATCCGATCAGAATGAAACTTGGCGCATGTAAAAAGCTTACTCGGGGGGATATCAAGCAGTTTTTACCGAATCAAAAAAAATCAACCCCCATTCTGGTCGGTCAGAAAAAGTCGACCGACCGGTCATTTGCAAT
This sequence comes from Anaspis maculata, assembly GCA_949128115.1. NCBI lineage: Eukaryota > Metazoa > Arthropoda > Insecta > Coleoptera > Scraptiidae > Anaspis > Anaspis maculata. The sequence continues at coordinate 63,896,757 of OX421961.1, read as the reverse complement.
AATCCGATCGGGATGAAACTTGGCGCATGTAAAAAGCTTACTCGGGGGGATATCAAGCAGTTTTTACCAAATTAAAAAAAATCATCCCTTATTCTGGTCGGTCAGAAAAAGTCGACCGACCGGGCATTTGCAATAATCCGATCGGGATGAAACTTGGCACATGTGAAAAGCTCACTCGGGGGGATATTAGGCAGTTTTTACCGAATCCAAAAAATCATCCCCTATTCTGGTCGGTCAGAAAAACTCGACCGACCGGGCATTTGCAAAAACCCGATCGAGATGAAACTTGGCACATGTAAAAAGCTCACTCGGGTGGATATTAGGCAATTTTTACCGAATCCAAAAAATCATCCTCTATTCTGGTCGGTCAGAAAAACTCGACCGACCGGGTATTTGCAAAAACCCGATCGGGATGAAACTTGGCGCATGTAAAGAGCTCACTTCGGTGGATATTAGACATGAGATATTGTTGTATGAATTCACACATGGCTCCAAACACGCGATTATTTTAGAATCTCAATACCCCAATACCTGCGCACAAGCTGCGAGAAAAGGTAATTGCCTATATGAGAATAAGGCCTGCTTTCCCTTCCTTGTTGATGAAATCCGGCAAAGAAAAATTAAAAATCTATTTATTTTCATTCAACACATCTCAATCATTCTTTATTTCCTTACTATGATTGGTCAACTACTCATCTACCTGAATTCTGGGGCAATAAAATCTTTAGAAGCGACGGTCGCAGAATACAAAGGTGTCGGCACGAAACAATGATATCGGCGCTCAAGGGTCTTGGCCTGGTTCCCGAAAACGCTGTACCGCTACTTGTACCTACCTACTTTCCAACGCATTCCAAACGGGAAGGCGCTTTTGTCCTTGCTTTGTCCGTCTGTCCGTCCGTCCTTCCGTCCGTTTGTCTGTTTGTCTGTCTGTCTGTCTGTCTGTCCGTCTGTCACAACATCTAGCCCTAAACAAAAAGGTTTTTGCGAAACATTTTCGTTCCAATGGGTAGCTCATGACCTTGTATCCTAAACCAAGAAAAATTTTGGTGAAATAATGATAAACAATTACAATAATAACAATTTAGTGTGGCGCGGCATCGATGTTGAATGCTGCATTTCAGAAGCCGGCCTGATCTCGAAAGTTATCACATATGCGAAGAACAGTGGCGTATTTAGAGATTTGTGATGGGGGGGGGGGGGGGGGCAAGGTGAATTTTTTTTAATAAAGTTACGTGAGAAGTGAGGGTGTTTGCGGGGGAGGGGGGAAGGGTTGAACAGAAGGCAGACGAAATGCCTCCATCCATCAATAAACAGCAAAGATTTGGACTAATAGTAATTATTGTGTAGAAGGGTAGAACCTTATTACGTATTATACAACTAAATTGAGTATACATTTTTGAATTTTCAACATTATTGAAGCGCGCCTGTTCTTTTGCCAGTATACCTTCTTCTTATTATTATCACAGATAGATAGGGGGAGGGGGCACATGCCTCCCATGCCACCTCCATAAATACGCCCCTGGCGAAGAAATACCCGATCTTATCATTTTACAATAATACAAATGCGGAGTTATATTGAGAGGAGAATTTGAACTTCATTTCAATAAAAATTCCACATCGGTGCGAGGTACAGGTCAATAGTTGTGCATTTTTGAAAATGACTCCGAAGCTACGGCTCGGCTGCAAATGATTATTCGTTGCTTGCTGGTGCTGGATACCTATACTTTCCTCCGAACAAAACGAAATCCAATACAGAAAATATTTCAACTCGAATGGGTAGCTCATGGCCTTGGTACACGAACCAAGAAAAATCTTCCCGAAATAATTACAATAATAACATTTTGGTTTTGGTGTGAGGCGGCTTCGCCGATTAAGTGCTGGAATTCGCATTTAGATGTAGAAAGTTGCGATATGCGGATAACTACATGTTCTTATGAATATACATCACTACGTGTAGGGGATTATATTTATAGAACAATTTGAACTTTCTTTCAACAAAAACTCCATTTCGATACGACCGTCGGGTCAATTGTTATGAATTTTTGAAAACGACCGCAAAGCTACGGCTCGGCGCATACGCGGCCCTACAAATTTGCGTGCCATAATAGTATATTATATACCAAGGTTTAGAAAGTATTATTATAGCTGAAGCGCGCCCAGTTTAGATCCCGAAGCGCAGCTGAGGGATATGATATAAGGCGCTGAAGCTATAGTAATTTTCTAGACCGTGGTTTATATAGAGTTTTTTTTACTACTCCAAAATGGCCATCTTAGTTGAGGAACAGGTTAATAATGATGTACTTTACGGCTAGTAGTGAAAAAACACTATTTTTCAACATATTGAAATAGCCAATACTTGGTACCTGAAAGATAATGTCACTCAAACTATCAAACATGTTCGTTCAATAACAAAAAAAAAATAGGCAGGTATCACGAAAAATCATGTGACTACCATTTTTTCGGTTTTTCGATGAAAAGAATTGTTTTAATTCGAAAATAAACCCGATATTCGTGTTCAGGAGGTCGAAATCAGTTGAAAAACATTTTTTATCTATTCCCGTATCGTACTGGTCACTTTTCGACACGCAAACCCGTGTCGTACTAGCGCTTGACTTCTATGATACTGAAAGGCATTTCCACCTCTGGAATTTTCGAATTTCTTCCAAATATTTGCGGCAAAATAGATAAAATAGTATATTACACTCGTTTAATAAGACGTTTCGTCACACTCCTTTCTTTGGGACCCTTCTCAATGCCCGGTCGGTTGGCTTTTTCCGACCGACCAGATTAGGGGATGATTTTTTGAATTAGGTAAAAGTAACCAATTATCCACCCAAGTGAATTCTTTACATGTGGCAAGTTTCATCCGGATCTGGTCGTTGCAAATGCCCGGTCGGTCGGGTTTTTCTAACCGACCAGATTAGAGGATGATTTTTTGAATTTGGTAAAAATAACCAATTATCCACCCAAATGAGTTCTTTACATGTGCCAAGTTTCATCTCGATCTGGTCGTTGCAAATGCCCGGTCGGTTGGCTTTTTTCGACCGACCAGATTAGGGGATGATTTTTTGAATTTGGTAAAAATAACCAATTATCCACCCAAATGAGCTCTTTACATGTGCCAAGTTTCATCCCGATCGGATTATTGCAAATGCCCGGTCGGTCGACTTTTTCTGACCGACCAGAATAAGGGATGATTTTTTTAATTCGGTAAAAACCGCCTAATATCCCCCCGAGTGAGCTTCTTACATGTGCCAAGTTTCATCCCGATCGGATTATTGCAAATGCCCGGTCGGTCGACTTTTTCTGACCGACCAGAATAAGGGATGACTTTTTAATTCGGTAAAAACTGCCTAATATCCCCCCGAGTGAGCTTCTCACATGTGCCAAGTTTCATCCCGATCGGATTATTGCAAATGCCCGGTCGGTCGACTTTTTCTGACCGACCAGAATAAGGGATGATTTTTTTAATTCGGTAAAAACTGCCTAATATCCCCCCGAGTAAGCTTCTTACATGTGCCAAGTTTGATCCCGATCGGATTATTGCAAATGCCCGGTCGGTCGACTTTTTCTGACCGACCAGAATAAGGGATGATTTTTTTAATTCGCTAAAAACTGCCTAATATCCCCCCGAGTGAGCTTTTCACATGTGCCAAGTTTCATCCCGATCGGATTATTGCAAATGCCCGGTCGGTCGACTTTTTCTGACCGACCAGAATAAGGGATGATTTTTTAAATTCGGTAAAAACTGCCTAATATCCCCCCGAGTGAGCTTTTCACATGTGCCAAGTTTCATTCGGATCGGATTATTGCAAATGCCCGGTCGGTCGGGTTTTTCTGACCGACCAGAATAAGGGATGATTTTTTCAATTCGGTAAAAACTGCCTAATATCCCCCCGAGTGAGCTTTGCCAAGTTTCATTCGGATCGGATTATTGCAAATGCCCGGTCGGTCGGGTTTTTCTGACCGACCAGAATAAGGGATGATTTTTTTAATTCGGTGAAAACCGCCTAATATCCCCCCGAGTGAGCTTCTCACATGTGCCAAGTTTCATCCCGATTGAATTTTTGCAAATGCCCGGTCGGTCGAGTTTTTCTGACCGACCAGAATAAGGGATGATTTTTTTGATTCGGTAAAAATTGCCTAATATCCACCCGAATGAGCTTTTTACATGTGCCAAGTTTCATCCCGATTGATGTTTTGCAAATGCCCGGTCGGTCGAGTTTTTCTGACCGACCAGAATAAGGGATGATTTTTTGGATTCGGTAAAAATTGCCTAATATCCACCCGAGTGAGCTTCTTACATGTGCCAAGTTTTATCCCGATCGGATTATTGCAAATGCCCGGTCGGTCGACTTTTTCTGACCGACCAGAATAAGGAATGATTTTTTTAATTCGCTAAAAACTGCCTAATATCCCCCCGAGTGAGCTTTTTACATGTGCCAAGTTTCATTCGGATCGGATTATTGCAAATGCCCGGTCGGTCGGGTTTTTCTGACCGACCAGAATAAGGGATGATTTTTTTAATTCGGTGAAAACCGCCTAATATCCCCCCGAGTGAGCTTCTCACATGTGCCAAGTTTCATCCCGATTGAATTTTTGCAAATGCCCGGTCGGTCGAGTTTTTTTGACCGACCAGAATAAGGGATGATTTTTTTGATTCGGTAAAAATTGCCTAATATCCACCCGAATGAGCTTTTTACATGTGCCAAGTTTCATCCCGATTGATGTTTTGCAAATGCCCGGTCGGTCGAGTTTTTCTGACCGACCAGAATAAGGGATGATTTTTTGGATTCGGTAAAAATTGCCTAATATCCACCCGAGTGAGCTTCTTACATGTGCCAAGTTTTATCCCGATCGGATTATTGCAAATGCCCGGTCGGTCGACTTTTTCTGACCGACCAGAATAAGGAATGATTTTTTTAATTCGCTAAAAACTGCCTAATATCCCCCCGAGTGAGCTTTTTATATGTGCCAAGTTTCATTCGGATCGGATTATTGCAAATGCCCGGTCGGTCGGGTTTTTCTGACCGACCAGAATAAGGGATGATTTTTTCAATTCGGTAAAAACTGCCTAATATTCCCCCGAGTGAGCTTCTCACATGTGCCAAGTTTCATTCTGATCGGATATTTGCAAATGCCCGGTCGGTCGGGTTTTTCTGACCGACCAGAATAAGTGATGATTTTTTTAATTCGGTAAAAACTGCCTAATATCCCCCTGAGTAAGCTTCTTACATGTGCCAAGTTTGATCCCGATCGGATTATTGCAAATGCCCGGTCGGTCGACTTTTTCTGACCGACCAGAATAAGGGATGATTTTTTTAATTTGGTAAAAACCGCATAATATCCCCCCGAGTGAGCTTTTTACATGTGCCAAGTTTCATCCCGATCGGATTATTGCAAATGCCCGGTCGGTCGACTTTTTCTGACCGACCAGAATAAGGGATGATTTCTTAATTCGGTAAAAACTGCCCAATATCCACCCGAGTTAAATTCTCACATGTGCTAAGTTTCATTCTGATCGGATTTTTGCAAATGCACGGTCGGTCGGGTTTTTCTGACCGAACAGATTGAGGGATGATTTTTTTAATTCAGTAAAAACTGCTTAATATCCACCCAATTGAGCTCTTCTCATGTGCAAATACATTTATTTACTGCAATTGGTAAAGGTCATTGACCGTCTGGTGGGTTGACTGGTCCGTTGCTCGGTGATGAAGTCTTGTTCGTGTCTAATGCGGGTCGGTTAAGTAACTTCTTCAACCTCCTGCTCGCCTGATATACAATTTTGTTTCAATGCCGTTTTTGTTAATTAGACCACTTTTGGTCACTTTCAGGGGGTTACTATTATCATTATCATTCCTCCATAAACCAATAAACAACCCGACGGAGTTTAATACCTCTACTCACATTACCTCACCGTCTGTTTGCTGTGTTGGGTAAAGTTCATTGACCGTCTGGTCGGTTGTCTGGTCTGTAGTCGGTTGGTCGGTAAATTAGGTAGGTGAAGGTCATTGACCGTCTGGTCGGTTGTCTGGTCCGTAGTCGGTTGGTCGGTAAATTAGGTAGTACCGTAACAATATTCAAACTTCAACGCAAGTCAATATTGTTGAAACCTCTTGAAAAGGACAGCAATAAGGTTTGGCGTTTGGTTTTACCCTGCTCTACCGGCGTAGGTGAAACACTTCTGTTTTACTGTGCCCCATCTTTAACCTCTTACTAAGAAAATCATTGAGCTTGGAAAATGAAATCTATCGAATATTGGGAATGTACTTTACCTTGTGTAATGTTTTCTTATTCTTTTGCGCCAGCACCCGATTTTATATTTCAAAAAATGCACTTGCAGCGCGACCGACATGGACCGGCGAAAAGTTATTTACGGCGCCGATTGAGCGCGTCAAACTTTGTACCGGTAAAGTAACTAATAAGTAGAAACACTAGAAACCGCCAGAGGGTTGATTTGTTTGACCAAAGATGCGTTGATAGCTCAAACTTTCACCATTAGATGGAAGACGCTGTAACATTTGTGTTTTTTTTTCAATTTGAAATGTTTCACTGTGGACCATGTTTTACTGTGGACCACCCTCCCCTATAGTGACGTGCTTGATATCGTTTCTTACTAAATCCCGCCTTCTGAATACGAATCTGGCGTTGAAATTAACACACGAGCAGGTTTGAGATAGTTATGCAAGAAAAAACAGGTGTTTTGGGCCCACTTTTTTAGCATGCCTTAATTTGGGCCCAAGGCTTCAGCGATCAAAATTCTCAAGAGGATCATTAGCGATTAGAGATCATTAGAGATCACTTGTGAGTTTCAAGTACTTGGAAGATGAAAATCATGCACTATAAATGCGCCTTTTGCTTTCAGAACCACATACAATTGATTTCTTGGAGAACGATCCAATCCGTCCAACGCAACGGTCCAATAATTATTTGAGTTTAAATAAATAATTTGCTTAAACATATGACTTCAACGATTGCGCATTTCATGTAAAAGACAGACACCAGCAATTTTCCTGTTCTACGATTGAAATGAAAATTTTTGAGGGGTAATTTACTTGTTCTTCATTAGAGAAGCCAAATCCATCATTTTTTTGAATTCTGTGATTTGTTACAAATTTTTGGAATGTTTTACTTACCCCCCATTTTCAACCAAGGGGCCCTGGGGGGACTTTTTGAGGTTGTTCTCACGATTTCTATTTTTTGCTAAGTCAGGATCTAAATTGACATGCTTGGTATCGTTTCTTACTAAACTTCTTACGAGAATTCTGGTGTGCTCAACTAGCATATAGCATCGTAGAATAGATCGGATAGAAAATAATATATAACTTCTTCATTTCCAAGCTCGTGTAATCAGTCCGGTCTATGTCACTAAGTAGGCACGGCCGCACGCGGATGAAACAGAGCCGCTCGAAAAGAAATCAGTTTGATAGACTTTCGAATGCGTTGCCGCGGTTGAGCCAGGCACGATATCGTTAGCAAAGAGTTTGAGCTTTTTATTCCTTATAAAATTTTCGCAAACGGTGTTTACTTTGGTAAAATTGAAAAAATTGCTGCCCAACAGGAGGGGTGAAAATTATTCACTTCTTAGCTGGCAACATCTTAAAAAATTCTGTTATTGAAATTTTAACGCCATAAATGGGTTCAATGGATACGAGTTATCAGAAAACAACCAAAATACGTGTTGCCCCATCGTTTTCTCTTGTATGAGAAAACAACTAAATGTGATTTATCTGTCCCGCACAAAGAAATCTTTTTTTTCAACAGTAAGACTAGCTGGCACAGAGATGATGACAAATGCTTCCAATGTTTGCGTAAGAGTTGTAAGTTTGCATTGAGGCAAATATAACGAAAAAGTACGGGGGCTTAACAGGTCCTTTTGCACCTTCAAAGCATCTTTCACCTTTGCGCAGATGTGGAGGAATCAGCACAACTCGTTTTTGGGCGGAAACTCAGTGGTAGATACCTACCGACCTGATGAAGAGTTTGACACCATAAAAGCTTTGGCCGGAATTTTTTCCAGATGGTAGTGATTTTATCGACATACCACCTGGCCTACTAGTAACAAAGGAAAAAAAGATCTGTCCAATAATAACAATGTATTAAGGCGTTTACGTTGCATACATGCATATGGCCCGCTAAAATGATATGCCTAGGTTTTATTCTACAGTATGTTCATTAAAAAATTCAATAATGGGAGGCCGTGGACCGATGACAACCTGGCCGTTTTCGGATCGAATGGCCTGCGTCACAGCCTCCCTTTATTGAAGTTTTTAATGAACATACGGTATAAAGTAGGTATGTATACACAGATATATTTTTAATGTAGGTAAATAAGCATCTTCATTAGATTAATTATACCTATCTAAAAAATCTTTTCGAAAAAGCTAAATGCAGCTATTATTGTCTACTTTTTAGGACTGGATTTGTATATGCTGGCCGCATTTTTTTTTGGAATAACCATAATGTTTCTGTATGATTCTATGTCTAGAGTTCGGAGATATAAGAAAATGACTGGAAAGTAATAAATATTATTCATTCCAAGCTTTAAAAAACCACAGCGCTTATGATATTTTATCTTCAAGTTGGACAATCTGATAAAGTTAATGGATTGAAGAAGTTAATATTTCAATCAAGTTGGTCAAAATGATTTTTGCTATGCTAGATTGCCAGTTTTAATTCAATTATTAAGGTCAGATTTTTACACTTTTTACAGATTTTGATCTTTTTGGTCTTGGAAACGCCATTAAGCACATTACTTTTAATAATGAGAACTTTTAGAAGGTGCAACAGTAACAAAACTATAGACATAAGATGTGAAAGAAGATATACCATTCTACAATGACCGAGGAGGATCCATTTCTAGCGCTGGAGTGTGATATCATGGCAGGTGATCTCCTGACTTGAGCCTTTTGACCCCTTTCTATCAACCTAGAGGCGAAGTCAGGTGAGCTCGTGAGTTTATCGGTCTATGAGTGTACCTTTTGGAAACGGCACACACGGCACACACACGGTCTTGCATTTAGCAAGCATTAGGTACAACTAAACCAAGAAAGCTTGTTTTCGAGGCGAAAATCCGTCCCCGGTGGAGATCGAACCCGCAACCTCTAGTGAGTATAGCAGTCGAGCGCGCTGACCACCACACCACAAGTTCCTCATGAGTGTACCCATCGACCCAAAATTACAGATTTTCATGCAAAAAGGTATTATTTACATCGGTCGGGCTACAGCAAGGGGCTTCGTTGGCGCCGCCCCATAAGAGCTAGGTAATAACTGACGTATCAAGTCAGAAATTTACGTTAATTCACTCTTTGTTCCAGGATCATGATCTGTGATCCTGGCCAAAAAAAAGCGGCTCAGGTCACTATGAGCAAACCGGTGACACAGTAGGGTGACCAGATATACTCTTTCCAAGAGTATTGTACTCTTTTTGTACTCAAATTACTCTATACTCTCTCTTTTCAATTTTACTCCTAGATATACTCTATTTCTACAAAAGAAACTTCTTTTTTTCAAATTACTGCAAAAAACAAAGAACAAATCAAAATTGGTGGTTTAATTCCTTTAGGTTGGTAGCTTAACGAGTCGTGAGTCGATCATGAAATTTGAAAATCTGAACCTTCCCGCAAAACCCGAAAAAATGTTGGGCTTTTTTGGGGGGCTGCGACTCTAAAGCTTAGTTTATAGTCGACGCAACCGGATACGGAACCACATACGGCTAGGCAAGGCTAAACTTCGACAAACTGAAAACGTCGCAAATGGTTTATAGTGAACGCAATGCCCGCAACCGTATCCCGTATACGCAAGGAGTTGGCCAACATCCAACTCTTGCGTTGCGGATGCGTAAATGACCCTTGGTTTCCACCAATCAGAATTTGAGTTTGGATAGCTAAGTGAACAGGCAAACAAATCCCCTATGGAAGGCGTTTACTATAAACTAGCGGTTTTGCTTATACGCTACCGTTTGCGTAACCGTATGCGGTTCCGTATCCGCTTGCGTCGACTATACTAAGCCTAAACCCTACATCCATCCGCAATTTGTGATTATACTATTTTTTTTCTCGAAACATCTGGTCAGGGTCACCCTACGACACAGTCCCCAGAATGGCAATTCGACAACACAGCGTAGTATAGTTCAGGTGCAGGTTTTATGTCATAGGGACACAAATTAGAACGGAAACTCTCTTGTATCAAGATGGCATTTTAAACATAAAAAATCAGAGACACCAACTAAACTCAAATTTTTCATAGCAAGCTGTGCTTTTTTAGCGCACTTCTCCAAACGGAATTTTTGGCACGATTAGCAATCCGATAGTAAATTTTGATAATTTTGCACTAGTGCAATCCACCTTTACCATGACCGTTACACGCATACCTGTAAGCGTGGAACTAGGGTCTGTAGTAGCTGTTGGCATCAGCGGGAATCTCACAGGTATAGGTACACATAAGTGATTTCTCGTATGGGAAAGGTGGATTAGCGCGAATAGGTCACAAAAGTGAGATCATTAACGTTAAGATAGAGACATAATTGTTGTTTCGTTTCGTTTTATCTACAAAGATTGAAATGTAGTTAATACATACTTTGATTCATGAAATTTTCTGGCAAAATATAATTCGTGCATTGAAAATGATTGAAAATTCTAGATAGGTACCTAATTTCCAATGCACTTATTATTATACCGGGTGTTTATAAATGTCTGTTATCATATCGCCTTTGGAATCTCCTATCACTCTTTCAAATCGTGCCTTTCACCGCGACGTTTGGCCTGACCAAAGCCTGCCGCGATCACAGACATTTATAAACACCTGGTATTATACTACCATTGTATATACTACTAAAAAATTCTGACAATGCCAAGACACTCAAGACAGTGCCGAAACGCACCTTGCCGACTTCGAAGTGATGCTGTAAATGCAAACAATGAACATGCCCTAATTTGGGCCCAAGGTTCCAACCTCGGTTCCAACCCAACCTTGGATTTGGAATTTGAACCTTGGGATTTTGATCTTGAAGCCTTAGGCCCCAAATTAGTCAGTCGATCTCGATGTATGTGACAGCATGTCAGTCCGCAGTGCACTGTGCAAATACCTAGTTATCCAATTCGCAATCAGAATTCACTTCGTTTTACTCTTGAATGACACATGATGACGCCAGACCTGAAGACAGGTTAGACGAAGCTCTAGCCAACATTTAGTACTTACCTACTTACGCAAAAACAGTGTAATGTGGTTTTTTCCAGATTCGTGTTCAAAAGGTCTGAAAGCATGAAAAAGTGAAGGTTGCCGGCCGCAAACAGTGAACGTTTGCTCCTAGAGTAGCTAGGAGGAGCGAAGGCGGTAATTTCAGAATTTGAGGCATGTGGGTAATAGGATCAATAGAGCATCATGAAATGATTATTCTTTAGTTTTTTTTTTCTTTTTCTTCGAAAAAAGCGTATTAACAAAAGTTCGAAGTTGAAATTGGGAAAATCGTTTTTGGTCATAACTTCGGCATTTTCAACCAATTTGGCTCAAATTTGGTACTTGCACTTCTTGAATCATTGCCCACAATACCGAATTTCAGTTTTAGCCACGCATAACTAGTGGTGTAGATAATGGGAAATGAAAAGTCGCTATACAGCAGAGCGGAATTAAAAATCGCTGGAATGCCCCCGCCCTCCTCCCAAAGTAAACGTGAACTATTCGCGACCGGCAACCTTCACTTTTTCATGCTTCCAGACCTTCTGAACAAGAATCTGAAAAGAAACCGTGTTACACTATTTTTCATACCTACTCAATGTTAATGTTGGCTAAAGCTTCGTCTAGGTCTTTTTTAATCGCGCGCTGAGTATTATGGGAACGATAGCTGAAAAGTTAATTCCTTATATCCTCGAGACAGTCTATAATATAGGGCGAACATTTATGAGGTAGGAAACGCTTTGGCGTCGTTATCGGGATATTTTCTATTATTTCTAAAAAGTCTATAAATCCATAGCCATGGCAGCACCTTTGGCCGCATCTCCTCCATTAGTGAATACGAGTGGTAATTCATATAACTGCTGGACTTCTTTTTGTAGGACCTTATTTCGTGACAGCCCAGAGCCATTTCCTACAATCCGGTTGATGCTTGCGTTGCGTAGAACTTCTTTCGGCATCATTCTGCAAAAAAAAATCAGGCTTAATTTCTCGCTTAATTTATTCCGTCCGTCCATACAACAATCGTGGTGTCACGTTGCTTATCAAGTTCTTTCTGATATAATGCTGGTAGGCAACTGAATTAACTTTTCTAACCTGGATGATTTTAAGGGCTAATTTCAAGTCAGCGACGCAACTTGCGCCACTCATTTACGGCATCGGTAAGTCAATCATCGCGTCGGATTGATGTGTTATTGTTCCCATAGTGACCGGACTGACGCTACACTTACGTGGGCGTATCTCCAACTTGAAATCTACTACTTAAGGCCTAAGGTAGTATATTCCATTCTTGGGCTGCCACTCACACAATAACATAGGTCACATGTATCAGCAATTGCTGTTTCGTTAGTTTTGAACCAGTGGCCGTGGCGTAGAAATAATTTTATGTATTTTTCTCTTGAAAATGTACTACATTTTTTATAATAATTTTTGTACAAAATTCCTGTCATTTCAAAAAACATTCCATTTTTAACACATCAATAAGAAATTTTTTTTTGTATAGTTGGTTCCAAATCAGTGTCATGCCATCTTCTTGATATGATCTTTTAGTTAAATTTGAAGGGCTGAATCTTCGTAACGGTACGAGTTAGGTCGGGGAAAACTAGGGTCAATCTAATCGTCATCATTCTAGTCACGGAATCTTGAGTTTTCGTTTAGCAGGATGTTCTTTATTGTATGTATGTATGTATGTATTGTATGGAAATGCCGGTTGAAATAACTGTATAGGTGCGTTCAGTCAGCTTATTTAGCCGCAAGTATTAATTTTAGTAGCAAGCGCAGCGACGCCCATTGGCTCTTACGAACCAGCCTCCTCAAAACAGCCAATAAGCGGTGCAGCGCTCACGGCTAAAATTGAAACTTGCGGCTAAATAAGCTGACTGAACGCACCTTAAGTCAATACACCTCACACCGCCAATGCCGGCTTCACTCGATAAGCCTTGTACCGTATTCGATTAATAATATAATAATAATTCTTAATACTTATGTATCATACAATTTACCTGTGCAAATTCACTATTAGACCTCGGCAAAGAGCACGGAAAACTTTCCCCAATTCCAAGTTGCCAATGTTGATACTTGTTACAGACGCAGTAGTATTGGGCGCGTGTCTTTCTCCCATGCAAATCGGGGAAATTTCCAGATCCGAAACGCTGCTGTCTTCCATTCCCAAATTGATTACTTTTTCCCATACCTTGGCTGTGGGTCGCTTTATTATTCACCTTTCCAATTTTGTTTTCGGTCACTTACCTTGAGGTATTGAAAAACCCAAAGTCATTATCCACTGCTGTACCATTCGCACAAAAGTAGCCAAACAGTTACCGCCATTCAGAGAAGCGGCAACTGCCAGATATTTACCGCTAAAGTAAGGTACGTATTCCACCGTATTATGGACAGCAGGAGGGCCACTGTGTGGTACGAAATTGTCGGCAACAAAAGCGATTTGTGCAGAAGTCGAAATATTCAGGACGGCATCTTTCGTTGTTTCCAGAGTCGACAAGACGGAACATTGCAAATCCGCCAAGCCTATCCCTGGAATAAAATGCACGTTAGACTATGTCTCAGTTGGATCAGTTGGAAATGATTTTGACAGTGGCCTGCGCTCACATTTTGGAACTTTGTTAACTGCAGTAGCAAGTAATAAATTAAGGGTAGGTCGGTGATGATCAAATAGGTAATATGTGTTGTCAAACTTGACATTCTATTTCAAATCATACCTACCAATGGGGGTTCCTTTCGGTATGCTGTGCCAGTTATCGTCCAAGGATCCAGCTATAGACCCACTCGTTTTGACTTCTGGTAGAAGTTCAACGGGGAAACCTGCTTTTCTCAGTATTTCTTCGTTCCACTTGTGCTGGCTGCAATCAAAATATCCCCAACTAGCCGCGTTTTGTTCGGACATGACTGGCTTGTCCAGATTACAAAGCATTGCCACGGCGAAATCTTGGATGGTGCCGGAACAGTTGAACTTCTTCAATTTGTCAGGTCTGAAATTGAAGCAAAATTTGGGAAATGGAGGAAAATAATAGAGTGCTCTATTAGATACTATCACGGACAAAAAAAACTAGGACAGGGACTGACACGGAGTGTACTGATTTCGCCCTGGTGTCATTGTGACACAAGGCTAAATTTGGTGCACTCCATGACAGGCTCTGTCCTACTTTTTTTGACCGTAATGGTACTTACTTATTTTTGCTCATCCAAAACATCGTTGCCATGCCAAAACCGGTATAGATGTGAATGTGAGATTGGGGAATTGGCAATGTTGACAGGAATTCTGGATCGCAACGGTTGTCCTGCCACGTGTAAAGAGCAGACACTTGGTCTTGATGCACGTCGTATCGCACCAAAGTGCTGTCTTTTTCAATCCGTTCCCAGGCCTTGTCTTGTGGAGTATTGTTCCAAAACATGACGCCGTGCATTTGTCCGCATATTCCGATTTTGGTGATCTGACGACCCAAAAAAGAGTATACTTACTCATGGTTTGTAATCTACTTAGATGCTTCTAGCGATAGATTTCATATATTTTTCGGCCCCAACCATTCACGTGATTCTTTTAGGTAGGTACCAAATATTCGACTGAGTTGACCTTGAGAAGTCTACTATGGGATAAAGCCAATTTTTGTAAACAAGGAGCTGATCATTACATAAATTTTCGGACATCAAATTTTCAGAAAAAAGACGATTTAGCAGTGGTGGATTCTGGACTCTGGATTAAGTGGGAGTGATGGAACATAGTTCCATCCGGCACGCAGGCCTCACCACTTTGGGCCCTAGTACCATCTTCCCAAAGGTTGCCTATACCATACCTACTGGGTAGGCGTTCCGGTCTCTTTGTTTTTGAAAGGTTGAAAAATACGAGGAAAAATACAATCTAGTCCGGTAATAGGGAGTTTGCGTACACACGTACGTACGACATAAGATAGCTTTCAACGTGAAAATTGACGAGTTTGTCACTTGCAATTTCTTTACAGGGAAATTTTCACATTCTACTCTATCTACAGTATGTTCATTAAAAAATTCAATATGATGGGAGGCTGTGGACGGATGACAACCTGGCCGTTTTCGGATCGAATGGCCTGCGTCACAGCCTCCCTTTATTGAAGTTTTTAATGAACATACGGTACTATTGAACAGACTTTTGACTAGTTTGCTGTCGGTCGTTTTCGAATAAATTGCATGTTCCTCAGTTGAGATACGGTTGTTAAAACTCGACAAAGCCATGTTGTCGAAGCCAGACTATTTATTATTTTGCGAACCTAATGCTTTTGCACGCGGGATTTTTTTTGAGTCAGGCACCTACCCAGTGGTTCTTATTTTTGGGTGGGCCAAAGTATACAGCAGGGTGTTTCAAAAGTAGGTATCGCATTCCGAGTCCAGAGCGATATATGGAATCTGCTCTAGAACACGAACAAAAAAAAAAAAAGTAGTTGAGTTTAATTTTGAAAATATGGTAAATTAAAGGGTGGGACTTCGCTCCCCTCTATTCTCGTAGTCAAGTGATTTTGGGGAACTGTTTGTGATGGACTAATCATTAAAAATTTGCTCAGCAATCACTGAGTGTGGACTAGATTTCTATTTCATATACAGAGTGATTAATAAATCTCAAAAATTCATTCAACTTCAAAAACGACTCATTATAGAATTCTTCCGAAATATTGAGACAAAAGTTTGAAATTAAACAAATAGAAAAGGTAAGATTTTGAATAAAAAGTTCGTGCTAGTGGCTAAAGAGCAAGCCCTCAAGATCAGCAAATTGACAAAAAAAAAACTTCAAAAACGCCGTTAAAAAAGTTTTCTATGGAAACGAGGGCAGTCATTTCTTGTTCTAAATTACTTTAGGGACCAATAGAATATTTTACAGACATAATAATTTAAGAAAACTGGATTTTTGTGATTA
This sequence comes from Anaspis maculata, assembly GCA_949128115.1. Taxonomy (NCBI): domain Eukaryota; kingdom Metazoa; phylum Arthropoda; class Insecta; order Coleoptera; family Scraptiidae; genus Anaspis; species Anaspis maculata. The sequence goes on along the minus strand of OX421961.1, from coordinate 63,880,688 downwards.
ATGACTCACCCTGCGTCATTAACAAAAATTCAGTGCACGCCCGCAAATTGATAATTTTTACTGTTTTATCTTCAAAAATTAACGTCAATTATTTTTTTTCAATATTTTTCTCGTGTACCTGAGAATGCGATACTTTTGAGACACCTGTATACATAATAATCTCTTAGATTATTATCGTTTTTAATTCTGGGCAACGACGTTTATGCTTTCTGCATATAGAAGTTGATATTACGGTTTTAAAATCGTGAAAATATTTCATGCAACTTTTTCCATAGAAACATTTAACTATTCGTTAAAAATTAATTGAAGAATTCAGATAATTTTCATTGACTATTTGCTCAAAGAGACGTCTGTTTATACAGCTTATCAGTTATAATAAACTGATATATGGTAGATTATGAATAATTATTTAGGTATAGAGGAGTTATGTACCTAAGGTACCTAAAGGCAGTTTTAATACCATTATAGGTAACTTACTTGCTGCAACAAGTTCTTTTGAAGTTTGGCTACGCAGGTGTTGAGTGCTGATATAATTTTAGGAACATCTTGCTTGTTTCCGCCGATACCTTGATCACTGGGTACATTAGACTGGGTGTCCTTGCCTATTTGAGCTACGATCTCGTGGTTTTTTGTGTCGACAACGCACACTTTTACGGATGTTGTGCCTATGTCGATGCCGAGGGTGTATCCTTCCATTTTTCCACTTTTCAAAGGACTGCTGCGGTTTCACTGAAATTAGAAATGAGACTGGCCGTTATCGGAATTGGACTTCAAGTGGATAAAGAGCTAACACACACCATGCGGGTTCACAGCTTGTTATTACAAACTGCCAATGTACATAAACACTACTTGATTGAGGGATTTGTACACAAAAACTCATGTTTATATTCACTGATAGAATGCTTTAAATATCCTACCTGGTACATGTTATCACAATAATACCTGTGGGTATCTAACATTAATTAACTTAGAGGAGAATCGTTTCTCAACATCAACGCTCGTGAGACGAGTAGGTACCAGTGCTACAGTATTGCACTCGAGTAGGTATACAAACCATGAAGTGAATAATTGAAATTTGCAATTTACAACAATTAATATGTTTATTCAACTGTAATTTTCAATTATTACTGGCTGGCTCAGCACTCGACATTCACATGATCTTACAAACTTTTACTGTAATAGGTATGTTTACACTTACCAATTGATTCTGAAACATTACATAGGTACCTACCTATGTACTTAGGTTAGTCCTTTCAAATCAGTCCCGTGAGCCCATAATTCAATGGGTGTAGCTAAAAATAAAAACAAAGCGTTTATTGTAATGTTAATAAAAATGTAGGTACCTACCTGGCCCGCCAGTCATTTAATTTGTGACCCCAACACTCATTTTATTGTTTCGCCAAGTTAGTGCCAAAGCCTAAATTTATCCCGAACATTCTATGGATTGAAACCACCAGACTTATCTTTCAATGCTCAATGAAAATCCTTGATTTCAGGCCTTCATAGGTATGTACCGCATTCAGGGCCATTGATCTTTGCGGTAATTATTATTGTACGCAAATCAATACATCCAAAAATCAGTTATCCTCAATGAAAACTTATTGTACATAAATATTACTTATGCATTTTATAAGGTGACCTATAATACTGATCCCTAAAAAATGTCACGGCTACATCAGTAGAAATTGATCAACACTATTTTCTTGAAACAAGTATCTAAATAAGTAGCGCGGTAATTATGTACCTTTTATCTATTGTGGGCAGGAGAAAAAATATAGACCGTTATTATCATAGCATTGGTATTATAAATGATACCAAAACATTGTGAGCTCATTCTCTTTTCCAACCGACTGCCAATATCGAACTGATTTCTCGGGGGATTCCGAGGCAGAGGCCCAACTCACATAAACCCAGTTTCCTTTTTTACCTCGTCCTCGATGAAACAGGGACAGACAGAACAGGAGTAGAGAGCCATCCCACGGCGGTTTCTGTAAAGGGTATTCTCCAGCGATAGAAAACGTCTGCATTTTTCCGTAGCTGTCTTCGTTTGCTTCGTTTTCGGAAGATTTCCAATTCCAAACGCCATACATAGGCACAGCAGGTCCAGTAATAAACTATTTATGGTTCAGTTAAGCTGACTTGTAACTTTACTTACGAACCGATTGGACCGATTGGTTTGGTGCAGGACTCTACTCGGACGTCATTTCCTGCTTGAGGATCGAATTTTTTGGAAAAATTCCGAGGAAAAATTCCAACTGATATAGAAAAGTAGATTGCATTGGACTTCTTGTAGACCATTTTCAAATGTGACACGGTTTCGGAGTGTTTCGGTTTTCTGTCTGTCGTTGATTTTTCAAAATGAAACTTGCACATTCCGTGAATTTGAAAATACTGCAGTGCAAACTTCGACATGCGGTGATTCTCACGAAACATTTATTTAAGCTGCAGACCCCGGTTAGATTACCTACTCCTCCCAGATAGTTCGGGATGTGGGGTGTTCAACCTTTAGGGAAATGCGAAGGTTCGCACAAGATAGGTGGGGATGGAGGTACGTATCCAACTAGTCTAAGGACTGTGAGCCTTGTGATGAATGGGGTACTTACTTGCCTAATTTTTTTTTATTGTCTTAATCGATAGTATGGTTTTAAAATAATGTACCCGTATTTTTTCTTTTCCCTAAATTCCCAAAATTGCGGCCGCAATGCGTGTTTTGAAAATATATTTGTGACGTCACAAATGTATTAGAGATATTATAGAACATAGAAGGGCTCTTTTTCCTCTTTGGGTTGGCAATGATATAACGTCGTTAAGGTACCGTTTTCAAACTTTGAAATCGTATCATCTCAAATCTGATCTGAGTCTGACTGACAACGTCAAACCGCCGACCGTAATTTCTTCCTGTGCCCTTTTTTTGCCTTTGACTGCTTTGATCAAGGCTTTGATCTACGCGGTAAGTACCTACTCGTTTTGTTCATTCCTTGTTCAACCTAGCTAGTCTCTTTCTTTAGTCTTCAGTGCTGTCTACCTAAAAGCCTTTCGCATGTTTGTCACCCGTGATTTGACCTGGCTGACCCTCGGCTTCATTTCGGACATCAGTGTTCCTGCTCCCCAAATTTCATTTGGAGATTCATCGCGTCCTCCCCACATGGATCTCTTGTAGCTCTAAAGTATTACCTATCCGGAATTGTATGCTAATGATGAACCTATAAAAGCTCACTGTTCATTTTCAGCCTCTTATTTCTGTGCTATTGTAGGCCAGGCGGTATGTCGGTAAAATCACTACAATCTGGAAAAAAAACTCCGACCAAAGCTTTTATGGTGTCAAACTCTTCGTGAGGTCAGTAGGTATCTTCCACTGAGTTTCCGCCCAAAAACGAGTTGTGCTGATTCCTCCACATCTGCACGAAGGTAAAGGATGCCTTGAAAGTGCAAAAAGACCTGCTTAACCTTCGTACTTTTTCGTTATATTTGCCTCAATGCAAACACACAACTCTTACTCAAACATTGGGAGCATCTGTCATTATCTCTGTGCCAGTCTTACTGTTGGAAAAAAAGATTTCTTTGTGTGGGTCAGATAAATTACATTTAATCATTTTTCTACACATGAAAACGATGGAGCAACTTGTATTTTGTATGTTTTCTAATAACTTGTATCCATTGAACCCATTTATGGCGTTAAAATTTCAATAACAGCATTTTTGAAGATCCTGCCTGCTAAGAAGTGAATAATTCTTACCCGCCTGTTCAGCAGCAATTTTTTCAATTTTACCAAACACCGTTTGCGAAAATTTTACAAGAAATAAAAAGCTCAAACTCTTCTCTAACTATATCGTGCCTGGCCTAATCGCGGCACGCACTTGAAAGCCTTAAAAACTTATTTCTTTTCGAGCGTTCCTATTTCACCCGCGTGCGGCCGTGCCTACTTGACATAGACCGGACTGATTACACGAGCTTAGAAATGTACTCTTTTCCAGCTTTAAAACACGACTATTATGATTAAGACTTTGTACATAGATTTATGAGGAAATTATAAATTTTATCAATAATGGTTGTGTTTTAAAGCTGGAAGAGAGTACATTTCCAAGCATTTGTAATCAGTCCGGTCTTTGTCAAGTAGGCACGGCCGCACGCGGATGAGATAGAACAGCTCGAAAAGAAATCAGTTTCCTACGCTTTCAAAAAGCGTGCCGCGGTTAAGCCAGACATAATATCATTAGAAAAGAGTTTCAGCTTGTCATTCCTTATAAAATTTTCGAAAACGGTGTTTGGTAAAATTGAAAAAACTACTGCTGAACAGGCGGGTAAAAATTATTCACTTCTTAGCGGGCAACATCTTCAAAAATGCTGTTATTGAAATTTTAACACCATAAATGGGTTCAGTGGGTACGAGTTATTAGAAAACATTCAAAATACATGTTGCTCTATAGTTTTCTTGTGTGGAAAAACAATTAAATGTGATTTATCTGACCCGCACAAAGAAATTTTTTTTTCAACAGTAAGACTGGCACAGAGATAATGACAAATGCTTCCAATGTTTGCGTAAGAGTGCGTTTGCATTAAGACAAATAAAATAGAAAAGTAAGGGGGTTCAACAGGTCTTTTTGCACCTTCAAGACATCTTTTACCTTTGGGCAGATGTGGAGGAATTAGCACAACTCGTTTTTGGGCGGAAACTCAGTGGTAGATACCTACTGACCTTAGGAAGAGTTTGACACCATAAAAGCTTTGTCGGAATTTTTTCTATCCAGAATGACCTACCGCCTGGCCTATTGGTGATCCCCCAGATATTCCCCTGGAAATAAATTATCTCGACTGAGACAGTGTTATAAGAGGTTTCTGGAGTCAGTTTTTACGAAACCTTGTTCGACTTTATTGTCCAAATGCTCACGGTAAAAGAATTCGATATAGTACGTCGGGTACACATTAAATTAAACCAAAAAGCTGTACATTTTGATTGGAATATGCCGCTTGCTATGATCATAGATAAGGTCAAAACAAAGTTTTTTGGCAACAGCGCCACTTAAAAATCGGTGCAGGAAACAAGATGGCGGGCTTCAAAGATGGGCACCACCTGTTTTTTGTAATTTGTGGTTTTTCACCATCTAGCGGTCCGATTTCAATTTCCTTTTTTTTTGTTCATAAAACCCTGCTGAAGGCTAAGCTTATCTGCCATCACACATTTTCCTTTTGACATTTACAGTTTCGTAATATTTGGAAAAAGAAATATTTTGCCTCACTTATTAAAATGGTTAACATGTGTATTTCTCGTGCACTTCATTGCTTCTGATCAGTGGCGGCTGGTGAGGGAGGGCTCAAGGGCGGCGCCCCCCCAACGCTAAAGGCGGCAAGAGGTTTTCATCGGTAGGAAGACATGGAATGCATTTTATCAATTATACTTATTCCAAAGATTTGGTTTAGTGCAAAAACGTTCAGTCATTGGTCAATTAATATTTTAACAAAATAATTCTAAGCGATCGCACGGTCGAAGAAGTTCGTCTTGGGCTCCGCATTCGGCGCCCACCGCCGATGCGGTGATGCCGGGGTGCACCCGCGCAAAACATGTGCCGTAACCATGGCAACGCGAGACGCGGCTCCCGCTCTATACTGCAGATATGGGCTCCGTTTCTCGAGCCCCTAGCCGATTGAAATAATCGATATAATTATTTAAGTTTTCTTCGATTAGTCAACAGTTTGCAAACATGAAGATAGCTGACCTTGAAAAGGTACATTTAGGTCATCAAGCCTACAAGAAGAAATAAATGCAAAAAAACAACGGACGTCCGATCACAGCATTGATTTACTGAATATAAAGCAAATCGAACCCGCAAGAATAAATTCGTGGTGCATTAACTCACACGTAATTTTGTTAAAACAGTGAATGCTAAAACTCCATATGGTTGTGATGCGGATACGACAAAAAAGTTTTTGTCTCGAGTTTCGTCATTTCGCGAACTGAGAACTGTTCTATCTGCACTCTTTGTAGAAAATGTTTTTCGAACTTCGAACCAACAAAACATGGACGAAATGTTTCATGATTTGAACAATTAGATCAGAAACGGGAAAGGAATAAAAGCCTCTTTCTCTAGTTTCTGATCTAATTGTTTATATCAGGAAACATTTTGTCCATGTTTTGCTGGTTCGAAGTTCGAAAAACATTTTCTACAAGAAATGCAGATAGAACATTATAGTTCTCAGCTCGCGAATTTGTTATTAGCTTGAGCCCTCCTTGCAAAAAACTCACGAGCCGCCACTGCTTCTGATGATCATTGAAGAGAAGAAAGAACGGTTTCTGGTTCCTGAAACTCTTCCCTCTGTGAATAGAGTAAAAATGACAAAAAAAGTTCAGGTAATTGAATGGGAATAGACGTGTTTTTGATGTCTAAACAATTTTATGGAATTTGGAATAGGTTTCAATAAAAATAAATACATAGGTCTGAATTTCTCTCATTCGGACTCTAGCACCTCGTCTTCTCCATTACCTTCTCCTAATTCCCCCCTGAAAGAGCAACCGAACGCTGCATTTCACCAGCTCCCGACAAGCTGCCCAAATTAGTTCTAGACAAGACCAAACCGGCGTCCACTCCCTTGCAATCATAGTCCATCCCCATCCGTTTGGTTCTGGAATGATTTCTGTCGTAGAACACTCACGCTCCCAGACTCTGCCCCAGACTTTGTCCTGCTTGATATGCAGACCTTGGTGCATGCTGCCTAACTGAACTAAGTGCTTTTTTGGTTGGAGGGAGGTTTTAAAGATTGCGACTTTTCGTTGTAAAAAGAAGCTTTCTCTTATGATTGACGGAAAATTTTGGGCACCTTTGTGGTAGAGCAGGACAACAAACTTTTCAAGAGCTTCAATGTTTTATTGGAAATGGATTGTTGTGGTAGAGATATGGCTCCAAATGCTTTCGTGGCTTCAGGAAAGGACTTCCATACATTCCAGGCGGTTTGTTATTTACCCTTCATTGCAAATGACGATGTTATATCTGAACCTCTGAATGCATGGAAACATCTCAAGGCAACAGTTCTTTATTTACCCATTCTTTCTGCCATGGCGTTGATGTTCATTCATCTCTGGGCTTCTCCTGATCCAAAAATTATCCACATCTCCTGTACAGCATTTTTCAGAGTTTGGAAAAAAGATATTGCCAAAACGACTACGTCAGTGTCTACTGTATAGATCATAATTTTTGTTGCTCCTTGTTCGACACTATCTTTGGCATTGAGCAATATTCTGCCATCTGCTTCTTCCTGTTGCCTACGTTTCTGTAACAATATGTGCGCAACCAAATTTCAAAAGAGCATGTTGTCCAAGTAGCTTGAACAGTTTTATTTTGTTTTCATCGCAGCAAGAAAATCATTCCAATTCTTTGGCAACACATTCTCTTTAGCTGCATGGCGACGAATACCAGAGCCTCTTTTCTCTCTCACGAATCTCTTCAGGCTGGTTTTCTGGTAAATATCTCACAAAATGTGTATCCTACTTGCATGGAATTTTTCAGTATCATGAAACATCCTGTTTTTGAATTCTGTGTCACAATATAGACTAATTGTCTGTGATGTTTTCGGTGGTAGAGCATGTACTAGTGCTGCTCCGTCATAAATTATTGTGTCACAGAATCCATCGAACTGTGATTGATCAACGGTTTGTTCCAGGATTTTGAGAAGCTGTGATTTCTGAGATGTTCGCAAAACACCATTTGAGGAAAGCGACGGCAGTGCACTCGTATTGTCGTGTTCAAAAAATTTCTTTAAATCCATGTCTCTGTTTTGGCTTACGATAAAAGCCCTAGAGAACCGCTGGACGTCATTTTTTAAATCAGAAATCGTGGGTGAGAGGACTTTTTGGCGAGCAAATTCAAAAACTTTTGTGCCAGTTTTTCGTAGTGGAGCAAACATACTGACTTTTGCCTCTGTACTTGAACGTTCTTCTACATATATCCCATACACTTTCTATTTTCAGTAGAATGACTTTTTGGAGCAAAAATAGAGTGACAAGCTGGAGCACTGGGAGAATACAGCCGATGGCCGCTGATAGTTTTGCTCGTGAACACTTGGTGCTTAAACTTTCAGTTCCTTCAAGTCTTTTATATGAATTGGCGACTAACGAGCATAGTGGAGATGATCCGTTATGAAAAACCACGGTGTCAACTCTTTCAATGCATGAATGAACAGTTCATAGTTGCCATCTCTGATGGACCGAACAAACGCCAAAAGAAGTATCTTCAAATTTAATACTGAAAACCAGAAACGGAAAGTTGGATAGTTTGAACTTTTTTTTTCAACCCACTCGTCAAATGAGATATCTGAATAATCTTGTAAATTATAGGAATCTTTGAGTAAATTGTATAAAACACTAGCAGTCTGATGAATTGCTCTTGACTTTGTTACATGAGTAACTTTGAGACATACGCGTCGGACCCCGCTTCTGCATTTATTCCAGAGTTTGCCCTTACTTCAATCCAACCACTACCTTCAAGAACTTGGCCAAGTACCTTCAGCAAAGCCTGCACAATATGGAAAGCTGCAAACATGGCTACAAAATTCGATTCGTGTATTCTTTGCTCTAAAAATGTAAACAATTATCAAGTCTTTTTACAGTTTTGCTTTTATCTTCGGTGTGTTTTCAAAAAATGTGCCGCCGTTTTGTGAAACTTTTTATATAGGTGGAGACGAGAACCTGTTCTTCCATCCGTAAAGTGATCAGGAAACTGATAATGTTAATAGGTATATTAAAGCCGTGTTTGATAAATGAAATGAATTAGAACTAACAGTTGAATAATCAGATTTTTCAAAATTTTACAAACCGTCAATGTCAAAAAAAAACTGTGATAGCAGATAAGCTTCATCGTAAGCAGGGCTCTCATACAAAAAAAAGAAAATTAAAATCGGACCGCTAGAAGCTGAAATACAAAAAATTCCAAGAAACAGGTGGTGCCCATCTTTGAAGGCCGCCATCTTGTTTCCTGCACGGATTTCCAAGTGGCGCTCTTGCCAAAAAGCTTTGTTATGACCCTATCTATGATCATAGTAGGTGGCATATTCCAATCAAAATGTGCAGCTTTTTTTTGCCTACCCAACGTACTAATAGGAAACCGGTTTTGCGATAGCATGTTCAAAATGACAGTGTCACAGTGACATCCCTGACATTCTTGATTATTCCATTGTCACACAGTCAGGCCAACCCCAGTCAAAATCCCTGTCCTGGCGCGAAGCTTTTAGCATGCTTTTAGGAGGAATTTTTCAAATTCATTTTTTTCTGTAGAAAACGACGGGATTTTTGTGAAATTCTCAGTAGAGTTCCCTTATCACTTATACTAGCAATCAAAAGTATTTCCAGCTGAATCTATTCCATTGGCAAGTACCCCATTCTCAAGAACAAACTTTCGCCATGATGATGATAATGATGATTTTTGGCAAGTGACCTCGCGAGAAACGCCAAGGTCTTCATTAAGTAGAGCCCAATTCACTGTCGAAATGTTACGAAACCATCAGGGACACTGAAGATGTATAAAATCAAGAAAAATTTTGATCGTCAAAGGTTTTCTTGTAGATGGGGCTCTTGCTTTGATGCTAGGAGTGTCATTTCACAATGATTTGATAGCATGTTATCATTCTCACAAATCCCAATCACATTTTAATTGTTTCCTTGTAAATAAATACAGGGTGGTGCCAATGAGAAGAAAAAAGTTGACTATCTGTTTTTCTTTTCAATTGTTGGCCTAGAGATTCATTTTTCAGGTTATTTATCGTAGAAACACCAAGTTTCGCTTCAATATCTGGAGAATAACTGATAAGCATGCGAAAAAAAACTGCTTTTTTTGTAAGTAACAAGTTCAGTATTTTGAAGATCCTTATTATTTAAGTAACGGCTCAAGATATTTGATTAGAGTTCACGATGACTTTATGACCATGAAATTAGGATTATTTACGGCAATTTACGCAATGTCTTCACCTATTTTGGTTCTTGAGATACCTACAAATGTTCAACTTTTTATTTTTCTTCCACCCTGTATATGCCCCCGGCATAGATGGTATCGATGGCTACAAGTCTCACCCGAAAGAGAATAGATCAAACAACACCTCAACCAAGTGGCATCCCGCCATCATCAAACTCAAGGTCTATACAGTTTTCAGCACCGATTATCTGGGCTATTTTACTTTTCTTGTGTTTTGACGGAGAAGGAGTAAACTGGGTTAAAATATTTGAGGACTTTTCCTATTCTTTTGAGGACTATTCTTTTCGAGGCCACAACGACCAAAGCTCACACTGATACAAATGGAATATTATATTATATACTTGAAATTCAGTTGAACATTGAATTAAAAGGAGGTAGGTACTTGTTAGAAAGACTTCAAACTTGTCCCTGATACGTGATATTTCGGATTTCGGGTTCGCCCATTTCGATTTTCAAACGCAAACAATTCATTATGCTTATTCTATCAAACTGCACTTGATTATTCGTACTAGTCCGTATAATTAATTATCGCAGACAACTGTTTTACAAATTTACAACATCGGCATCAATGTTTCTTTCGTTAGTCTTTTAATCCCACTTTATCGCTAGCTAATCTAAACTGTAACTTGCGGTCTCTGCTTGCGTGTCGTGCTGATGCCGCTGCTTTTCATCCGCTGGGGTGTTCGGGAGACTTCGATGATCCGTCTGGAACGATTCTTCCGTTGCGCCTCCGCCAATCTCAAACATTCGTAACACTGCCCTCCCCTCTTGAGCCCTTTCGTCGCGAATAGGCTCATCCTCATAGTTCCGTCTTAGCTCTCGGAGCTCGTTGGATTTTGTAGACAACCTCGTAGACGTCATCAATCCGCGACCATGTACAGCCAGACCAGATCTCCCGCTTGAAATCCAGTCGAGTTATAGTTATAGTCATCAAGTCGTAACGGGTCTTACATCTGTGAGGTACATAACAATTTGCTTCTATGCCTTATCATTTTCGAGAAAAATGGCTTGAGCCTTGAGTTTGAATCACCCTATACATTTATGAGTTCATATTATCGGATTTTCCCGTATCTTTCGAGGGGTTAAACATACCGAGTTAGTTTTTTCGCTAATCGAATCTTACTAATTTTGGCTTCAAGGTTCCATCGTTATAGCTGGATGTCGGCTCGTTGAATAAGGCAATAAAATGAATAAATAAATATCGCATTTGAGGACGATATGACAATTTTAAACAATTTTTTTAACATCAAATCTGCACATGTCGAAGTACTGTCAGGAGCACTATATTACATACATCAAAATTTTTGTATTAAACTTAACCTCCTTGTCATCGCTAATAACCCTTTGTGGTTGATGCGAAATGATTAAAAAAAAATAAATTTTGCAACTTAAAAAAATGTGACATAGCCATAAAGGAGCCCCTTACGTTACATTTACCATGAAGTCAGTAATCAAGCCTTTTATTCTGTCAGGCCATAACTGCAATGAAGCAAGACCTTGTCGTTTTCTTTCTAATGACAAAAGTTTTGATGTATGCAGTATTTTGCTCCTGACGGTACCTACTCGTACTTACTAGAAGATTTAATAACATTTAAGTCATTCACTACTGATTTTCATGAAATTTGGAGTTCACTCTTGTTTTAATTAGAACAGCAGCTGTAAGCTGTAAGCTTACACCTTACTCGATTCCTAGACCATCAAGGATTATGAAACAGTATAGTGGAACATTGCCATCTGCTGCAGGCAAATATGGTGGAGGCGCCAGTATGGGCCCCATCTGATAAAATAAGAAACTGTATGTACCTCGTTTGTTTTCAACAGATATGTGTCAACACTTGAACCGTCATTTCGTAGAAAAATGAATCCTATTATAACTTCAAACATAATTTTCAAAAAACATATCGGCATGCAAACTAAGCTTAATATTTCAATTAGGCTTCGAGGTACTTAATCACAGGAAAAGAAATCTGGTGTTTGAAATGGAGACCTTGGAGGCCAAGTAAGGGTGCCATTTATTAAAATCAAGCCTATTCGGGAGTTACTCCTTCAATTTCAAGTCGCGCAACTCTGGGCTAGGGCTTTTTTATAGGTTGAAGTTCCAGCTTACCTACACGTGGAGTTTGAAACTGGCGCCGAAAATACCTTCAACACCCATTGAGAGGAAAAAAACACCAATGTCAAGGCGCTTTCGTTTTGCGCCAGGAGCTGCTCCGGGTAGATCACTAAAAATAGAGAAAGTAGATACATACACCAATCACGGCCCAGCTGGATCTACTTTCTTTCTCTAGTGATCTACCTGGAGCAGCTCTTGCTAGCAAAACGAAAGCGCCTCTGAACACCATTGCATTGCATTGCACAATGCATAGACAATGCTGACAAAATTTGTCAAGCCTCCTCTTTTACTTATATAAAAAAAATCGTGGCGAGAATTCCATTTGATACTTCCTTACTCAAGAAATAAAATGATTAATACTATTACGTATTCAGCGTACGGGTTCGAATATAAATAAATAAGTTTATTGTTTCTTCGGTGAATACAAATACCATAAACAAGAAGAAACGTCTCAAATCGTTTCAAAACACACACTGTTTATTACTGCGTACTGCAATAAATGCACGATAAATACACGCCAACAATTATCTACTTGGAATTATCGCTGTGATTACTACTCGCTTTCAATCCGCTCGCTACCACTTCGCATCCAATTCATAACTGCCCGTGAGCTGACGGTTGATGCCTTATGGACAGGGAGCTGGTGCCTCAAGACTCACGTCATAAGGTACATGATTTCAACCCTGTCGGTCTAATGTACGTTGATAAGGTTGTTCAAAATTTCTTTGTCTCACATGTCAGACCGGGGGCTTTAGGCTGGTATAGGCTTGTCAATTTTCGAAAAATGTCAAAAATTCATGTCATAAGGCACATGAATGAAACTGACGGGCTTTTGTGTGGTAACATCCCCTTAATCAAAAATCGGGTCATAAGTCAAAATTTTTGGGGGCTTTCGGTCCATAAGACAAGTTTGAAATTTTCAAAAAAGGCCAAAATTCACCTCCTCCTGGAAACTTCCCCTTTGGCATAATTTTAGGAATGAAAAACGATTCTCACATGATTTTTTACGCAGGTTTCGAATCTGTCCACAAAAATTTTTAATAGTACATCGATAACAGAGTGCAACATCGAAAATTTTTTCTCAAATCGTACACCCTGTATTTTAACATGGAAATCGATTCCATTTTTCATCCTGATTACAAAAATATATCACACTTGGTGGGTTAGTCAACAAAACGCCTGTGAAAAAATTGATAAATTTTGGTCCTTTCTTGAAAATTTCAAACTTGTCTATGGACCGAAAGCCCCCAAAAATTTTGTCTTACGACCAGATTTTCGATCAAGGGGATGTTCCCACACAAAATCCAGTTGGTTTTATTCATGTACCTTATGACGTAAATTTTTGGCCATTTTTTCGAAAATTGACAGGCTCATACCAGCCTAAAGCCCCCGGTCTGACATGTAAGACATAGCAATTTTTAACAACCTTACCAACGCACATTAGACCTACAGGGTTGAAATCATGTACCTTATGACGTAAGTTTTGAGGCACCAGCTCCCTGTCCATTATATAAGCCTCCGAATAGTGTCCCCGAACTTTCCATCATCTTCCAGCAAACTCGACAGTGACCCGGCATACGATTTTCTAGGCGACTCCCAAATAATCCCATACATTTCGCGTATAATTCTGCCGTGCTGTAGAGCCGGCGTCGCCGCCGCCGCCAAATGGGCAGATGTGCCTTGATCAGGCGTTGGAGTCTCCATGTATTTCAATGCCACCTCGTACACTCTAGAAATGTCCAGAGCTCCACACATTAGTACACTGCGGCCGTGGAAGAGCCTAGAAATATCGCGTGTTTCCAGATTGCACGGGCATCGCCGCTCGTAACAATACTTTTTGTGGACTACACCGAAATGTCCTGCCTCGGTTAGAATAAGGATATCTCGAGGAAAGATTGGCCGATTTTAAAAATTACTGTGATTTTTGGTAGAGTGATTTTTGGATTACAAGGTACCATCTCACATCATCTGATTGTCGATCTCATATACAATACACAGGATGATAATGAGAGGGATAAAATAACCTGACTTTAGTGAGGACGAAAATAAGTCGCAGAATTTTCTTGATCACATTTTTGAAGAGCATACATCAATACCTCCCGTTCGATTTTTATTTTCAGTAGAATGACTTTTTGGAGCAAAAATTAAGTGACAAGCTGGAGCGCTGGGAGGATACGGCTGATGGCCGCTGATAGTTTCGCTACAAAATTTAGCAGGTGCCATAAACCGTAGCCGTATAGCCCCAGCTTGTCACTTTATTTTTGATTCAAAAAGTCATTCTACTGAATTCAAAACGTGAACGGCATATACCTACCTCCATTTTTGTGTGTAATTTTCACTTTGTGAGTTTGTAGTTTATATCCACAATTTCATTGTTGTGCCAAAAATGACCAAAAATGATTATTGTACCGCTGCTCCTGTAAATTATAGTATATTATTATACGAGTTTAGTAAGACAAAGTTTGCCACACCACTGTTTTTGGGGCACGATGAACGCAGTGAGAACGGTCCCAAAGGAAGGAGTGTTTCGAAACGTCTTATTAAACGAGTGTATACTATTTTATCTATTTTGCCGAAAATATTTGAGACAAATTAAAAAATTCTAGAGGTAGCACAAATGCCTTTCAGTGTCATAAAAGCAAACCGCCAGTAGGTACGGCACCGCGAAATATTTAGATATTTATTCATTTATCTATAAATCGAGAATTAAGCAGAAAAACAAAACAATCACTCAAGATGGAACAAACTGGTAACGATGGCAATCTTAACCCAACGGACTTGCCATTGGTGCATTCTGGACCATCCTGGGCTATTTAACATGCAATGTAATGTCGCAGCATACCTACTTGATTTGTCGTAATCCCAAATAGGGTTCCAGGTCCTCCACCATTTCTGGGTGCCAATGATTGTTCCTTGGTATAATTTTGATACAGTTCTTGTGTATATTCCTGTCGAGTTCCAATAAGAGTTAGCAAGACCACTGGCATCAAAAAATCCAAAAATCACAAAAAACAGTAGGTAATATTTCGAAGAAAAAATTTTACGACTTGTTTTTTTAAAACGGGACCTTAATATTATAAAGTCAGGTCATTTTTGCACTCTTCTCACTGTCACCCCGTATTTTGTATACTTATCAGGTCGACAATCAGGTGATCTAAGATGGTACTTACCTACCTTGTAGCAAAAAAATTACTCTATCGAACATTACAGTAATTTGCAAAATCGAGCAATTTTTCCTCGACATATCCCCATTTTAACAGAGGCAAAATTTCGGTGTGGTCCAGTTCAATTTTGGCCAAATTTATTGGGAGTCAAAAAGATGATTTGTAAGTATGATAACAATATAGCGGAGGCAAAAACAAGATTGCACGGCTTCACTCTTGACCCCTGAAAGCAATCAACGCAGATGTTCTATCAAAGCCTTTTATTCTTATAGATTTGCGTGTATGAAAAGATTTTTTTCTTTCAGCAGTATGTAATATGTATATCCACACATTTCTAGATAATTACATTTCGTAAGATAATGCAGAATTTTAGTAGAATCTGCCATCAATACCACAGTGTTACAACGATGGATATACACCAGGGCAATGGTATGAACAGAATAAAGGATCCCCCATATTATAACATAATTCAGACTGTTACGGTCTAATTAGGCTGTTAAAGTTAAAAAAACAAAAATCTTATAGTTTTAAACTTTAACATGGAAAGTTGTGACCAGAAACGCCTCCATTCTCCATTTTTACGAATTTAGGCAGCAGTTCAAAACTTTTAAAGTAGTTCAAAAAGGTACATTTCGGTACATCAAGTCCAGTATGACTTGCATCGCTTCGCTATATACCTAATAATAATTACAGAGCTGCATTTTTACCTACTAATTATGTCATAATTAAAGTATCTCATCAAGTCCAGTATGACTTGCATCGCTTTGCTTTACTTACTAATAATAATTATAGAGCTGCATTTTCACCTACTAATAACGTCATAATTAAAGTATCTATCAACATCAACTGAGCGTAATATCGCATACGAATGATTATTATTATATATTTATGGAACCTTTTGAAGTGTCTTTTTGCCAAAGGCATGGGCATGTCCATCCCTTATGATTTATGTAATAAAATCAATCACTCCAGAGTCCAGACTGCTTATAAAACGTCTTTGCAAGCGATGTAAAGGGCTTAGTCACTTTAATCCAAATCAAATATTTTTAAGATGGCGAAGCAAGAAACTACTGTAGATTTTAAAAGCAAAATCGAAACAGTCATCAAAGCTCTACGACTTTTAGGTTTATGGCCCCAGTCAGATAGTTTCAAAATCTTGTACACCATTTATGCGGGTGTTATCCTAACAATTTGCAATTTTCATTGTTTTGTTCAAGTGGCTTGTTGGTTTCTGATGCCCTCCGATTTAGAAACAATATCCTCCTCAGCAATGATCGTGTTCGAAGAACTGTTGGCCAACATCAAAGTATACGGAGTGGTTAAAAACCAAGTGTTTTTGAAGCGCTTTATCGAGAATTGTAATGAAGAGTTGATGCAGTCGAAGAATCCAAAGCAAAAACTGGATGCCGAAGAAATAATGAATCAGTTTAGGGCATTTTACATTTTTTTGGCCGTCGTCGGAAATTCGGCTGTGGTTTTTCTATCGATTTATCCACTGGCATCTGGTTTCACTGGCGAGGAAGTTCATCATCTACCGTTCGATGCCTGGTATCCATACAACCAAACGAAGTTCTTCGTAAGTTCCTACGTTCAGCAGTGTGTGAGCATGTTCATCTTGGTACAGTTTCAAATCAACGTAGACTGCTTCTCGTTCGGACTCATGGCAATCATGATTTCGCAATGCAACATCCTATCTGATTCGATGAGGAATATTGTATTCTACACGAAA
Organism: Anaspis maculata; assembly: GCA_949128115.1. Classification (NCBI taxonomy): domain Eukaryota; kingdom Metazoa; phylum Arthropoda; class Insecta; order Coleoptera; family Scraptiidae; genus Anaspis; species Anaspis maculata. The sequence goes on along the minus strand of OX421961.1, from coordinate 63,863,726 downwards.
GAGTCAATGGGTAAAGGAAATACCGTGGTCGAAGAAGAGTTAGATAAAGCAATGGTTAGATGCATTAAACAACATCAACAAATATTACGGTATGGATGCAAATAAATAATACGTATCTGATAGTATTTGAAGGATATCTAATGCGACTGAAAAAGTGGATTAGTAGAATACACTTTTGGTACCTTTTTTTTCGGCATGCGATTTCCTTTCACAGAAATGTAGGGTTAATGCATTAAATTTTCACATTTAAAAAATGTCTTTTGGAAAATTTGAAAATTATATAGCATTGCCGAAAAACGCGTCAACACGGTGGGTGTCACAACAAAAACACAAACGGACACCAAAGTCCGTAGATTGAAAGCTTATAAGAACTGAACTTCATATTAGTAGTAAATGAACTTGCCTTAATTATTTTCAGCTTTTCAACTATGAATTATAAAAATATGGCTTCAGGGACTTTTTATGGTATATTTTGTTGTCTTCAAAACTGCAGGTATAGTTTTTTTTCTAAAGCTCACCGCTTTTGCGTCGTTCCACTTAAGGACGGAGTTATTGGTGAAATAAGCGTTGCGGAATCAATCCCTGTGGGTTTATTCCTTGACAGAATCTCAACATTCAGGTCTCTTTCGAAACCTACAAGGATGTATTTTGGTTTGAGTCCATTGACACTTCCAAAATCCAAAAATCCAAAAAATTATTTTTCGATTTTGAAAATGCCAATAGGCTCAAACCAAAGTACATCCTTGTAGCTTTTGAAAGAGACCTAAATGCTAAGATTCTGTCAAGGAATGAATCCACAGGGATTGATTCCGCAACGCTTATCTTACTAATATAACTCTGTCCTTAAAATACTTTGCACAATTCTGCACAGATCATCGAATTTTCAAAGATAAGTTGTTTGTTCTTCTTTTTCAATAGTTTGAGCTATTTTCATTCAAAGGTGCATGCTGTAGTGTTCTGGTCAGTAGTAACCGACGCGCCGGGCCGGCTCAGGTTCAAATCGATTTTTCAAACTCGAAAAACAAAATCACACATCGACTGGATGATTTTTGTGAAGAATACACTTCAATCTAAAGACCTCTAAAAAATTTTCAAAGATGAACACCTCTAACAGTAAAAAAAATTCGTCAAAATTGTCAAAGAAAAAACAAGCTTTTTCAAGTTGATTTGTTCAAACTTGTTTTGATCCAAACTTACACATCGGATTCGAGTTCAGGAAACTGAATTTAGTCGGAAAAGATACCAAACTTGTCGTGATCGGTTCTACATGGCCAGAAAAACAAAATGGACCACCTAGCAAAGCTTCGCTTCCCCCCATGACCTCCCTTCAACAGTGATCGACACTTTTTGTGCCAAAATGGTATCAACGGGATATGATGCGTCGAATTATAATGTATTTGCTTCCAATGGATTGACGTGTTTCATCCCCTCTATTTCAACTTGCAATTTTTTACCCCCCCTCCAATAACTCAAAACCCCCAGGTGCGATTTTTGGATATGTAGTAGAGCATTCAATTCTGGACAAATTTTCAGGACGTCCACATTTTTTCCGAGGTTTGGCCGATTTTCTTACTATTTTTCCTGTACTTGTGGTCTACCTACTGTCAAGGAATTCAGAACCTGGATACAAAAGACATGCTACAATCTGCGTCGTTTAGCTCCTTCCGATAGTTCGATTGGAACTAAAATGGTGATTCTTCAAACTTGTCAGCACTTGCTGTGCTTGGTTTGGTCAAACTAAGATTTTCAAAGCACGATTGGTATCGCCAAATTTTCCGCTATCAAATGCAGAAAACCGCATCTGAGTACGTTTTGAAATGTGCCTGAACGAGGCTTGTAAACCTCAGCATGTTGACGCGTTTTTCGACTGAGGCGAATGCCTATTAGTCTAGGCAATGGGTAGTTCTACCTTGCAAAAGGAAGACTTGCTCGCGGAGAGTCGAAAATTTGAATCTGACTTCACTCAAGTTGATTTCGATCAGCTTCTTTTTTCTTGAACTTGTTCTGGTTTCATGATTTTCTTAATAGCATTTGTTGACAAGGTGCATTGCAAGAAGTGTAAGATTGCCAACACTTAATTCACCAGTCAATTTTTCATTGTCGTCATCGACCAGGAACTTTGACACAAACACAAACAGAAATAAATAACTTGTACTGTTTTCTGCTTATACAGCATGGACAGAAACTACAAGTGCCCGTGAGAATACCGAAAAATATAGTATATTATTTTCATTACATTATATATAATATATAATTCATTTTTCAGTGGCATTAGAAACCTCTTAGCAAGCGTTTAATACATTTTTTGTCAATTTCGAAGCCCCTGGGAGATCAAAACGTACGGCTTAGATCGGTTCTTTTGACGGTAATGTGACTGTGGCGATTTAAACAATACAATTTAATAAGCCAAGTCTTACATTTCCATGAAATCGCCTACTTCGTTGTGAAATTTTATTAAACGCTTGGTGCATAGATCGTTGTTGCCTGTTGTGAACAATTTGATGTTCATTTTCAAATGTTTACTTGCAGTTCGTTTGCTGGAATGTATCCAATGTTTTCTACAATAATTTTTGCTCAGTACATGGCCAGCACGATATCAATCTGCTTAACGTTATTGCAGACTACATTAATTGATATCACTAGTCCGAAATTCATAGTTATCATAATTTATCAAACTTCGCTTCTGAGTGAACTCTTCATGTATTGTTGGTGGGGCAACCAAGTCATTAATAAAGTAGGTACCTACAGCGCCAAAGAGTAAAGTTGTTTGTACTTTGTATCCATAACGTTCTGTTCATAGAGCGCAGAATTGCCGATTGCAGCGTTCCAGTGTAACTGGATGGAAGGATCCAAAGAATTTAAACGAAACATCTCGATATTCATGCAACGAACTCAGAAGCATCTGACAGTCTTTGCTGCTGACTATTTTGAAGTTTCTTTGCCAAGCTTCATGATGGTATTGATATCTATAAATTGAACCTAATAGCACTAGAACTAATTTTCTTTTTTCTTCTAGATATTAAGACATTCTTACTCGTTCTATGCTTTTATTCGCCAAATGAATTCAAAAGAACAATAAAAAAATAAACAAGTGAGAGAGAACTGCATCTGACTTCGCAAATTTAGAAACTGTTATTGTTAGTTCTTTTTTCCAAAAATCAATTGGCTTCATCCATAATTAGCCAAGGTAGGTAATTCAGGTGATATTTTGTTCAAAGCTTGAACAAATTGATGACCGGCTGAAAATTGCTCAACTAATCTCTGAAGGGCCTTGGCTATAGCCATATACAGGCTGTCCGTTTTTCGAGGCTAAGCATGGGTATCTCGCTAATCTTGAGAGATACAAAGTCGGTTAAACTAGAAAAAAGTTGCAAATTTTCATGACGATCAATGATCCAAAAAGATATTTGACTTGTCAGTTTTAGTTTTCGAGATATGTATTGAGAAAAAACAGAAATTTGTAATTTTTGCTTTTATTTTTCATTTGAAAAACGATTGAAGGTAGCCTTTTCTAATTAAGACATTGTGAAGGCACTTTTCCAAGGGGAAGTCAATATTGCCAAAATCTTCATTCTAGCTTTCAAAACAACCGAGATATGACATTTAACTTTTTTTTCACTTATGGGCGCCATATTGGATTTTGACATTTTTGAATACAATATTTTTTCTGGTTTCAACGATGTGTCACATGCCACTGTTGAATTCATGCTATTAGGCTTAAATTTTTTTTTATTTTTCAAAGAGTGCTTCGGAAACAAAATCAGCACCGACAATAAAAAAAAACGTAAATGTCAAACATTTATTCAACAGTGACATGTGGCACATCGTTGTAACCAGAAAAGAATACCGTATCCAATTATATCAAAATCCAATATGGCGCCCCTTTAAAGAAAAAAGTTGAATGTCGTATCTCGATTGCTTTAAAAGCTGGAATAAAGATTTTGGCAGCTTCGAATTCCCCTTGAAAAAGTGCCCTGGCAATTTTAAGATTAAAAAAGGTCACCTTCAACCGTTTTTTGAATAAAAAATAAAAACAAAAATTCAAATTTCTGTTTTTTCACGATATCTGAAAAAACTAAAATCGATACGTCAAATTTCTTTTTGGATCATTGATCGTCATGAAAATACGCAACTTTTTTCCAATTCAACCGACTTTGTATGATGCTATTTTCACTAAGTACCCACTTGTTGATACAATTTTCTTCAGCTGTAAAGCTGTAATAAATATATAGATAATTTATTAAACAATTGTCGCTTTATCATGAAAATTAATGTGCTAAACTCAAGATTTAACTGAGTAATGTCAAAAACAAGCGAATCTCTACAGCGGTACTTTGGCACCCTATCAGGCGCAAGCGCGGGCAAGAAGCTGGTAAGCTTCGTTGTGCCTGTGCCGGCGTGCCTGCATAACGTTGCCATAGCGGGTGCCAAGATGACGGTTATGTTCCCGCGACCTATAGGTTTCTCGATTGTTTTTCAACCGTATTCAAGTAATTTTGAGGAAAAAAAATGGTGATACAGTATGGGAAAAAAGAACATAATACACGCAAAATGGTAAAACTAAGCAGTAAAGTGGCTTGTCTTTTTTTTTATGAACTAGGTATGCCTGTGATTTTTTGGTTACTACTTGTTTGGCATCTAAAGATACCACAATACTCTGTTGCTGATTTCCAAAATGGCGTCGTTTTAAAATGGCGCCGACTTGATTTTGGTAACATCGATTCACACTCAACTTCCGCCAATTTTCACCCGACTCGAACCGATTTGATTTTTTTTTTTTATAGATAATGGATTGGACGTTCCCTATTTGCCATTACTGTCCAAAATTTCCATGTGTACCAAGCTTTTTTCCAAAAAGTGTAAAAAACTGAAAAATCTGTGAATATTAGGATTCCTATTGCCTCAGGTACTGTCGAGGGTACTGTGCTTCCTCGTGAGAGGCGCGACTTGGGTAGTATTCGAATATCCAGTAACTTGAATCCTACTCAAGTTACTTTCTGCGGTATTCGTATTCGTGTTCGAATACAGTCATGAATTCTGTATTCGTATTCATGCAGCTACTTTTTCTCTGCCGATATTTAGTAAAGCCACAGAAATTGAACGAACCCTGTAGATTTTGAGGCCGCGATGCCACTTGGCAGAATTGTTCTATGGAACATTGTCTTGATTTGAAGAAGTGGTGCCACGATGGTGGTCGGTGCAGACGCTGTATACGGTGCAGACGGGTGATCAAAAATGAAAAAATTCAAACTCAGGAACCAAAAGAGTTGGAGCCATGAAAATCACCATGTAGATTTAAAATTTTACGCTTATCAAGATTAAACAAACCGCGTCTAAATATCTTTAGCCGTTTCAGAGATGTCCTGAAAGTAGTGGTCGGTTTCATGAAAATTGAAATTTTCCAATAAATCAGTGATTTTTCAAGATATTCCGATGAAATTTGATATTTCCGCCAAAATTGACTTCAAAAATACAATGCGATGTGGTGCCACCGTCTCGGCCTACTATTTTCGAAAATGAGACAAGCAACTGTAATTTTTTTCAGGACCGCCATTTTGAACTCACCCAGTATTCAGTAAGTGGAAAATCGATTGGTACTAGTGAAATTGGTCATACGCAATATTCTTAAGGCAAACATAACCATTCCCAGCAAGCCACTCCGTTTTCATTGGCCGTAAGGTGATGTTGAACCCATTTTTACGAGTTTTACAGCATCCCCTCACCATGCCCAAAATTACCGTTGCGGACTTTTTAAAGTGGACGACAGTTAACAGATTTCTCAGGATTCTGGCCTGAACGTCGCACGACAGCAAGCCAACTCGTTGACATTGCCGTCCACTTTAATTTGGCCGCAATCGTACCATTGGAAATGTGAAAGATTTTTAAAAGAATTCAACTTTATTTTGATGTGAATTACGAACCCATTTTGGATTATCTCAAGTACTGTCTCATCTCAAGTACTGTCTGAAATATCATGGAAAAAAAATAGCTCTTCGTACAACTCGTAAAAATGGGATCAACATCACGTTATACCCAATAAAAAAGAAGTGACTTGCTGGGAATGGTTATGTTTGCCTTTAGATTATTGCATATGACCAATTTCACTAGTACCAATCGATTTTTCACTTATTGAATACTGGGTGAGTTCAAAATGGCGGTCATGAAAAAAATTACAATTGCTTGTCTTATTTTCAGAAATAGTAGGCGGAGACGGTGGCACCACACCGCATTCATTTCTGACATCAATCTTGGCGGAAATATCAAGTTTCATCCGAATATCTTGAAAATTCTCAGTCGTTTCTGAAATATTTTCAATTCAGTGGTCAATGGGGTACTTGCCAATGGAATAGATTTAGCTGGAAATACTTTTGATTGCTAGTATAAGTGATAAGGGGACTCTACTGAGAATTTCACAAAAATCCCGTCGTTTTCTACAGAAAAAAACGAATTTGAAAAATCCTCCTAAAAGCTTCGCGCCAGGACAGGGATTTTGAGTGGAGTTGGTCTGACTGTGTGACAATGAAATAATCAAGAATGTCAGGGATGTCATTGTGACACTGTCATTTTGAACATGCTATCGCAAAACCGGTTTCCTATCGAATTCTCTTACCATGAGCATTTGGACAATAAAGTCGAACAAGGTTTCGAAGAAACTGACTCCAGAAACCTCTTATAACACTGTCTCAGTCGAGATAATTTATTTCGAGGGGAAAATCTGGAGGATCACCAATAGCACAGAAATAAGAGGCTGAAAATGAACAGTGAGCTTTTATAGGTTCATCATTAGCATACAATTCCGGATAGGTAATACTCTAGAGCTACAAGAGATCCATGTGGGAAGGACGCGATGGATCTCCAAATAAAATGTGGGGAGCAGGAACACTGATGTCCGAAATGAAGCCGAGGGTCAGCCAGGTCAGAGCACGGGTGACAAACATGCGAAAGGCTTTTAGGTGAACAGCACTGAAGACTAAAGAAAGAGACTAGTTAGGTTGAACAAGGAATGAACAAAACGAGTAGGTACTTACCGCGTAGATCAAAGCCTCGATCAAAGCAGTCAAAGGCAAAAAAAGGGCACAGGAAGAAATTACGGTCGGCGGTTTGACGTTGTCAGTCAGACTCAGATCTTGTTGTTTGAAAACGGCACCTTGGCGACGTTATATCATTGCCAACCCAACGAGGAAAAAGAGTCCTTTTATGTTCTATATCTAATATATTTGTGACGTCACAAATATATTTTTAAAACACGCATTGCGGCCGCAATTTTGGGAATTTAGGAAAAAGAAAAAATACGGGTACATTATTTTTAACCATACTATCGATTAAGCCAATAAAAAAAATTAGGCAAGTACCCCATTTCATGGAAATGGACATTTGCCAAAAAATCTGTGATTTTCCAAGTTTTTCACTTGGAAAACTTTGTTTGTTTTTTTTGTTTTTTCACAAAGAATGACCCCATGAATGAAATGTAATGTGTTGCCACCGTCTCAGCCTGCTATTCGAAAATATGACAGTCAACTTATTTTTTTCTTATGGCCGCCATCTTGAATTCGCCCATTTATGGAATAAGTGGAAAATCAATTGGTACTAGAAGTATTGATCATAGTCAATAATATAAATGCAAAAATCGTTCTTAGTGAGTAACTTTCTATAATTGGCCACTTGGAAATATTAAACCCATTTTTACGAGTTTTATAGCACTTCGGCGTTTAACACGACCAAAATGGCCACTGATGTAAAGATGAATATGGGGTTTTGAAGCAATCCATCATCTAGTTTGGTCTACTGTTTGGCTATTGTGCATGTTCGAAAACATTTTCTAATACCAAAAATCACCCACCGACAAAAAAAACGGCAATTCAAAAACGAAAAATTGATCAAAACGTATTTCCAAAACTTGTCCCATTTTTTCAGGATATTTTCAGTATGTTTCGGACATGACTAATGATAAATCAAAATGGCATCTCGAACAAGATATCGAATTGTTTCAATACTCCATGCATATTCATCTTCACAATGGTCATTTCGGTCGTGGTAAGCGCTGAGGTGCTGTAAAACTCGTAAAAATGGGTTAACAATTCCTTATGGTCAATTACAAAGAGTTAACCACTGAGAACGGTTATTTTTGCACATAGATTATTGACTATGACCATTACTACTACTTCCAATTGATTTCTCACTTATTCCATAATGGGCGAATTCAAAATGGCGGCCATAAGAAAAAAAGCAGTCGACTGTCATATTTTCAAAAATAGTAGGCCGGGACGGTGGCAACTCATCAGCTCATCACATTTCATTCATGAAGTCATTCTCTGTGGAAATGCAAAGACTTATCCAAATATCTTGGAAAACCATCACTGAATTATTGGAAAATGTCCATTTCCGCATGAAACCGACCACGAAATTCAAAATATTTCAGCAAAAACTGAAAATATTGCAACACGGCTTGTTTTAACTTGATGAGCATTGAATTGTAAATCCACATGCTGATTTTTATGACTTCAGTTTTTTTGGTTCACGAGTTAGAATTTTTGCATTTTTGATCACCTGTATACGGCGTCTGCACGGACAGACATCTTGGCAACATCTTTTAAAATTGAGACATGGCACTGTATCAAACGGCACTGCTTAATCATTAAATGCAAGGTGGTTGGATACCTTGGCCCCTAACATCCAGACTAGCATGCCCACTCACAAATGCAGCGCCGTAGCTTAGCTGGAGAAGGAAACGGGTGGTCATGGGTTTTATTTCATCTTAAACTGCGTCTTTTTGATCAACTGACACTCCTTTTTTTTAAATCAAGAGAACGTATAGATAATGCCAGTTTCAAACCGTTTTGGATTTGTTTCCTCCGCTTTGCCTCATAAGCCTCCCGCAGTCCATAACGCCTCTTGTCATTCTGCTCGTCAATTCATTTTCAATCCCAACCTAAGATTTCCAGCTTTGGGATTATAATATTGAAAAAAAAATCGACATTGATCGCACCAATCAAAACAAAAAAGGTTTAAATTGGCATGTCATCACAAAATCCGTTTGGAGATTTTTAGAAAGGAAAAAGTGTGTTTCACATAAAAAAAGGGCGATGAGTGGCTGAGTCATGGCGGTATATTTGTGAGATGGACATGACTGTGTTTTAAGCATTTTATAAGTGGATCATTCGCATGGCAAAAACTCTGGAACTTCGGAAAGCTCACACGATCGAGATTCTAGGGGACCAGTGATATGAGATAGACAAGCCCCTTTAGGGTTAGTTTAGCACATTTTTAGCAGTACCTGGGCTACATAGCCATCTGTAGTTTCTAGAGCCGGTATAAAGAATTCGGCTACCATCGCCCGAGAATAATTACAGAATATTTTTGTTACTAACGGAGCTTGTCAAGTAACATTGTATGTTGACAAGAGCGAGCCTAAATGGGTTAATCAATTAAAGAGACTTCGCTATCATTTCTTTTGATTTCTCTATAAATAATTTGACTATGACTGTCACAAAAAGGCGAAGCACCAACCTTTGTTTTCAGAATGACAATGGTTTTTTGCGTAATAAACCTCTTCTTATATGAAAATGGAAAACAATTTTTCATGTTTAAAACTAGAATCTAGATGGTACCTACACACTTGGTAACTTTTTACAGATATAAATTATACTGATGTTTCCGGCCGTTTCGCACAGAAGTCGTACCTAATTATGATTATGCATGTACATACCTACTATTGAACAATAAAGAATAATAAACTATAAGTACCCACAAAAACGGCCTTTAATTTTATATTCTGGATTCTGGATGTAATAAGTGGTATAGAATCATGTTCTATTGATAGATGATACTTCGCCTGAAATGTAACGACTCACACTCAATTCCTACTTGATTTACCTACCTCAGCACAAAAATAGCTTAAGGTAAGAATTTCATTCTGTTGTCGTAAATTGAGAGATGAGCCTCTCAACAAACTCAAGCGTCCGACCGGGTAAGGTAATACGGCCAGGGGGCCAATTTTTGAGAATATACGTAAAGTTGCGTACGCGCAAATTTTCGTACGAAGATTTACGTATACGTTTCCGTGTGCCAATTTTTGAGCAGTGTTCGCAAAACGAAAAACGTTCGAATTGGGTCTTCGTAAATGAACGCATGGTAGACGCGACAACGTTGCAAATATCGGTGCATTTTATCTACTCAAGCCACGCCAAGCCTACCAAAGCTTTTAAACGTCAGTTTCTGATGTTCGTGTTTTCATTCAGATCGAGATTCAGATTAATAAATTTTCATAACCTCCATATTTAACAACAAAGAATACGTCTGGAGACTTTCCCTTGAACATAATTCAGGAAATGAGGAACGATTACCTACAACATAATTTTTCCGTAGGCTTTGAATCTGTCGACAAAAAATGTCTGTGGATATCACTTACAGGGTGCAACATAAATTTTTTTTCCTACATTCGACGCCCTATTCTGATATGGTAATCGATTCCGATTTTTATCCTTATTATAAATATGCATCACACTTGATAGGTTAATCAACAAAACACAAATGCATGTGAAAAATGTGATGAAGTTTTAAAATGATCGAAAAGTTATTTTTTGTTTTAAAGTAACTCAGTAAATTTTTTATCATTTTAGTAGGTACTTGAATGGATTTCATTATATTTAGTTTGAAACTTTTACTGAACCTAACTTAACTTTACAAAGTCAAACTTTTGAAAAAGAAATATTGCTTGGTAGTTTTCTTCACCTCGTTCTTAACTAACCTATATCGAGTGAGATATACCTACGTATATACCGGGTGATCATTTGAAAACTATCCACCTGCAATAACTCCCGATTCCTAGTGAAAATGTCTTCGAGCAAAAACAGGTCGATTTTTATATCGAGGGGGACATCTAAAACATGCATTGGCGATTTTCTATCTTCAGCCCCCTTGCCCCCACCCACCCCAACTTTGAAATTTCAAATAACACTACCTATTTTGCGATACAATAAATCCAACAGAACTGAATTCTCTTTCTGAAAAAATATTTTTCAAATTTTCAACCCCACCCCTCTTCCCCCCTAAATTCTCTGAGTGTCCAACCAAATATTCTTGACCTCTCAATTCTCTTCAACGGAGTCAACGTCATTCTGCACAGCATCGAAAGAGAAAATTTTCCATGGAAAAAGTGCCACCCAAATTCACCCCTTCGTTCCCCTCCCTCATCTTAAAAATCTAAAATGACAATACCTACTTTGTGATACATCAAATTAAAGAGAATTGAATTCTCTCCCCAAATACAATTTTTTCGAAATTTTTGGAATCCCCGTTTTCCTACTGAAATACTCCAAATGTCCAGTTGAATGGGGGAGGAGTTGAAAATTTCCAAAAAATTGTTTTTTAGGAAGAGAATCTAATTTCCTTTAATTTGATGTATCACAAAGTGGGTGGTATTTTGTTGAATTTTGAAGTAGAGGTGGGGAAGAGCAATGGGGTCAATTTGGGTGGCACTTTTTCCACCGAAAACTTCGTTCTTTGAAGCTATTCAGGATGATGCTGACTGAACTGAAGAGAATTGAGGGGTCCAGAATATTGAAAGGGACACTCAGAGAGTTTTTAGGGAGAAAGGGGGTGGAGTTAAATTTTTTGAAAATATCTTTTTCAAAAAGAGAATTCAATTTTCTTCAATTTGATGTATCGCATGGTAGGTAATGTTATTTGAAATTTTGTTTTTGGGATGAGTGGGGGCGAGGGGGCTGAAGATAGAAATTTGCCAATGTATGTTTTAGATGTCCCCCTTGATATAAAAATCGACCTGTTTTTGCTCGAAGAAATATTGACTAGGAATCGGTAGTTATTGCAGGTGGATAGTTTTCAAATGATCACCCGGTATATAATCAGGATGAAAAGCTGAATCAATTCCTATAATAACATGGCTCTGTTACTAAACAGCGCGGGCCAAAATAGCGAGCGACAAAATCGCGCGGAACTAATAGCGCTGGACAAAACAGCGCTAGGATGAATTGGCCCCGGACAAAACAGCGCTAGGATCAAATAGCGCCGGACAAAACAGCGCTAGGATCAAACAGCGCTGCGACACAAAAGCCTGCGGCAAAGTAGCGTGCGACAAAATCGCGCGGAACTAATGGCGCAGGACAAGACAGCGCCAATATGAAATGGCGCCGGACAAAATAGCGCTAGGATCAAATAGCGCTGGACGAAACACCGCTAAGGTTAAACAGCGCTGCGACACAATAGCGTGCGACAAAATAGCGTGCGATAAAATCGCGCGGAACTAACGACGCAGTACAAGACACCGTCAAGATAGAATAGCGCTGCGACGAGACAGTGCTAGGAAAGAATAGCGCCGGACGAAACAGCGCCAGGATGGAATGGCGCTGGACAAAATAGAGTTGTACATAATAGCGTTGAACAAGGAAGATACCTATGCCTACCTACCTATACCTAAGGAATTGTTAAGCACCAGCTGCATAGACGAGAAGAGCTCAAACATTTACGTATAGCGCCGGATAGAAGAGCACGGAATAAAACAGCATAGCTATCCCTTGCACAATATGTAGGTACTCAAAAACACTCAAGTATTCTTCTCCTTTTCAGACCCACCTAACAATCCCTTAGATGTATATCCTAGTAGGTCTAAAACAGAAGGTACTTACCTCAAGTTGAAAGGATTTGTAATTAAATAGCGACGGACAGAATAGCTTGGACATGGACACAATAGATGCATGCATCATACAGACCTGGTCAGGTGCCCAAGGAACATTGTAGGCACCAGTCTTTGTCATGAAAACAGCTTACGTCAGAGAATTATTGATGTCATTCGCATCAAGATGAGTCTCTCAAGTTCCAATAAAGGTGCGGTAGTTCTCATTTTCAACGACTACAGATACAGAAAGGATAAAGTACATCTGTCTTCCACGTCGTGGAGATGTACAGAGAAAAACTGTAGAGGAAGGATGATCGTTTGCGGCGAAACGAAAAGAGAAACAACTCCACATAGCCACGGCCCGAATAAAGCCAAGATAGAAGTTTTAGCTGCAGTGGAAGCGATGAAAGATATGGCCAGAACAACCGAAGACGGGCCAAGACGAATTCTGCAAGCGAGCACTTCTCGAGTGTCGGCGGAAGCGGCAGTGTTACTTCCAAGCTATGATGCTGCAAGGAAAACGGTACAACGACTGAGAAACAAGGAACTGAAAGTCAGTGGTGTCTGCAATAGCAGTAACGAGATTAAGATTGATGAAAAGTATAAGCAAACGGAGAAAGGCGAACCATTTTTGTTATGGGACTCAGGAGCGGAAGATGAAAGCAGGATTCTGCTTTTTTCAACGTACCGAAATGCATCACTTTTAGGTGAATTTCCCAATTGGTGCCTGGATGGTACATTCAGTGTCGCCCCAAAGTTCTTTTGCCAAATGTTCACCATTCACTCTTTAATAGATGATAAAGCTATTCCTCTAGTTTATGCTTTGCTGCCCAACAAGCAGGAATTGAGCTACAAGAGAGTTTTCGCTAAATTATTGGAATTTGACCCTACGTTGAAACCCGCGAGTGTGCTCTGTGATTTTGAGAATGCGGTGATCAATGCAATGACCCATCAATTTCCTGACACCCAAATTGTAGGCTGCAATTTTCACTTGGCACAAAATTTATGGCGACATATTCAAAGTGCACATTTGACACGGAAATATCAAGAAGAAGAGAATTTCCGCTTAAAATGCAAAATGTTCTTGGCTTTAAGCTATGTTCCGGTAGAGGATGTACAGTTTGCATTTGAAGTAATTGTCGCCAGTGAAGATTTTCCAGCTGACCTGAAACCAATTGCTGAGTACTTCGAGAACAACTACGTTGGCCGTAGACTCCGCAACGCTCCTCCAAGGTTTCCCATAGAAATGTGGAACTTGCATGACAGAATTATGTCCGACTTGCCGAGGAGTAACAATTCGGTCGAGGCATGGCATAACTCCTTCCAAAAAACAGTTCAGTGCTGCCATCCATCGCATGCCAAATTATTCGACAGGATCAGGAAAGAACAAAGCCAAGTCGAAATTTTCATTGCAAAATACCGTATAGGATTCAGGGCCAAAGAAAAATCAAACTGCAAATATTTCCAAATTAAGAAAAGACTGCAAGTTCTGGTGGCTGGGTACAGATTTGGGAGCGTTGAGAATTTTTTAGGTTCTGTTGCTAGCAACTTATCTTTGTAGTAGTTATGTGATCAATAATAAAATTTTCTTACTGTTTGATCAAGTATTTGATTAATAAATTCATCGGTCCGGAAAAGTCAATCTATGCACTAACTCCGACCTCGTCATGTGCCCGAAGGGCTGTTTATGACTAGGAAAAAAGACTTTGTTGTCTACTATCCTATCTCCTACCACTGTTTTGTTCGGAGCTATTAATTCCGCGCCATTTTGTCACATAATATTCAATTGCAGCGCTATTTATTTTATCCTGGCGCTGTTTTGTTCAATCGCTTTTTTATCCTATCGCTATTTTGTCCGCCGCTGTTTTATCTGAAGCCGTTTCATTCTGGCGCTGTTTTGTCCGACGCTGGTTTGACCTAGCGCTATTTTGTCCCAACACTGTTTTGCCCAAGCGCTTTTTTGTCCTGGCGCTATTTTGTCTGGCGCTGTTTTATCCGACGCTATTTCATCCTGGCGCTGTTTTATCCGGCGCTGTTTTATCCTAGCTCTGTTTTGTCCTAGCGCTGTTTTGTCCGGCGCTCTTTTGTCCGGCGCTCTTTTGTCCGACGCTATTATGTACATCGCTATTTAGTAACAGAGCCTAATAACATACACACGTGTCTAATTTGAGAAAAATTTTCGATGACTTGCGATAGACGACAGAAAATTTTAGTGCCTTCCGAGGTGCCTTCGAAACCTGCGAAAAAAAGTGGTCTCTAATTTTTGAAACTATGTTTGAGCGGAAGCCTCCAGTTGATACGTGAACACCCTGTACCATTATAAAAATTGAAAAAGTAGCCGATAAAACCAGTCGACGCTAAATTTAGGCTAATTTTGTCGAAATGTGCCTGAGTTACAAATTTTTGAAATCCGAAAAAAATCAACTATGGAGGGCTGTATCTTTGACAATAGGCCGAACTCTACAAAGTGGTTTATGAGTTTTCGTAATATTTTGACAAGATCTATCTACTCACAGTTGGATTTGTTGTTCAGTTTGTGACGCTACTGCTTGGGTAGCGTGCACTCTCCTCGACCTAGTCGAGGGTAGGGGGTCGGTTAGGTGCTCAGGCGCCACCACGTTTTGTTGAAAACGTGGAAAATGAAAAGACGAGGGTCTGTAGATTCTTTTATTTGAAAAATAGAAGGGGGGGGGGCGATCGTAGATTCCTGCTCGAGAGTCGGGGGTCGTAGATGATGGCACGAGGGCAAAGAGATTTGTTAGCGAAAACGTTGCACGAGTCTGTGTAGGCTTGGCGCGCTTGGACGTGTGCGTATGGAGGAAAACCCGTGCGGTTTGACACCAGACACGTTGGGCGAATCGGGAGGAAAGACCCGTGTGGTTATGCACCAGGCACGTTGGGTCAGTCGGAGGAGAGCCCGTGCGGTTTGACACCAGACACGTTGGGCGAATAGGGAGGAAAGACCCGTGTGGTTATGCACCAGGCACGTTGGGCCAGTCGGAGGAGAGCCCGTGTGGTTTGACACCAGACACGTTGGGCGAATCGGGAGGAAAGACCCGTGTGGTTATGCACCAGACACGTTGGGTCAGTCGGAGGAGAGCCCGTGTGGTTTGACACCAGACACGTTGGGCGAATCGGGAGGAAAGACCCGTGTGGTTATGCACCAGGCACGTTGGGTCAGTCGGAGGAGAGCCCGTGTGGTTTGACACCAGACACGTTGGGCAAATCGGGAGGAAAGGAGAGCCTGTGCGGTTCGTCACCAGCACGTCTAGGCGCTATGGAGAGGAAAGCCTGTGCGGTTCGTCACCAGCACGTCTAGGCGCTATGGAGAGGAGAGCCTGTGTGGTTTGTCACCAGCACGTCTAGGCGGAGTCGTTGTCTTAGCTGAGTTCCTTGCGGAGCGAAGCCAACACGAGACTGGCCGTCCGGTGGCCGTGTGCGCCGTTATCTGGACGCGGTCGGTGGTGGGAGAGATGCGCGCTCGCTGCGCGAGTGCACCTCCCCACCCGATGCGCTCGCCGGAGCACTGGCGGTATCGCGGGAATTCATTACAAGTTGAAGACAACTGAACATTATTACATATTTCCAAAAACCTGGAACTCGTTAGTGGGGAGCAAATGCAAAGCTTTACTGCAGACTGCAGACGATGAAAAGAAAAAATGAGACATCATCGTGACAAGTTTTAAACAGTGTCCCTGGAGCTGACAAAGATTGAAAAGGATGACAGAAGAGTGAGTAATTATTTATTTAGGACGCATTCGTGAAGTTATTCCGTGCCGTATCTCATTACCCGCCTGACTCGGCACCATGATTGCCACATACCTTCAGCAATGCTGTTTGTTTTGTTGATAACAATGAAAGCATTAATACCTAACCTCACTTCATCGTAAAAGCGTATACGCAAAGTGACTTGCGCCGGTCCAGGTCCGCTCGCAGCAAAACGTATGAAAACGTGATACGTAAAGAAACGACGGCTCAAAAATTGGAATTTACAGAAATCGCAAACTTGCGAACGTTTCTTAAAGTTGTTAAGAGTAAAAAATTGGCCCCCAGGGCTCCTCTAGTATAAATCATCTGATTAATGCTATCCCTGGGCAATGGTACACCAGAACCAGACTTGATCAGCGGTCTCATTACATTTGGATAGTTACCATTTATTAAGTTGTAGTAGTTGCCAGCAGTGATAAAGTAGGTAATGCTTCTGCAAGGCAGCAAGGCTTGATAAATCTGTGATCTGTCTTGTTTACAGCCTTCGTTGTGTGTCACATCTCTTCACGTAGGGATGTCCAAATGTTGTCGGTGAATCGATTAGTGCTAATCGAATCGAATCGTAATCAATAGTTTGATTCGATTAAAAAATCGTATGAAATGAATCGATGCATCGAAAAGAACCGGTCTTAGTGCATTCAGTTCGGCGGGGCAACTTATTTAGGTTTGTGGTCTTAATATAGATGACGCCCCTGGCGAAAACATTTCAGAATAATAATAATGTTGACAATAACCAATGATTTTTCATCAATTTTAGATACAAATGACCAAAGAATTGAACGGCTTTTCGGCATTAACGTCACGGCATTTTCTTTCACCGTCGTGGCTCGCTGAAGCCTGCCGGCCTCGCTGCCGGCGTTTTTACTTTCCCGGCCCCTCCACCAACATGGAAGGGAAAGTTTTGTGATTGGTGCAGAGAAAAGTTTAAATGTCGAATCGTTGATCCCATCGACTTGAAATTCGGTATGTGAACATGGTTTTTCTATGAAATGAGCCAATGGGAGGCATGGACAATCTTGCTCCCGCCAGGAAGTGCTGCGGTCTCGGAGGATCCTTTCTGCATTGCGACCTATAAGATCTTTTGTGCGTGTGCTGCGGTTGGTTGGGAACTAAGATCACTACATCCGTAGTAATAAGGTCACGACATAATGGGGACTAAAATGCGTACCAACTGGTGTGCGACAGAAACAGTTTGACATGAGTGCGAGCGAAATAGGGACATTTTGTACTTGTCATCATTTCATTGAAATGTTGATGTTGAAACATAAATGTATAGTGTCACTTTCAGCTGACCAATTTCAAGTTTGCGTTCGATGTTTTTCCTGCCTCAAAGTCCAGATTTCCTGATAAAATCTCAGATGGTCTTTGTCTTATGTTTTCACTGCTGTTGTGAAAGTGGTAGCTTGCATTCATGACATGCTAACATTTCAAAAAAATTTGCACATCATGCTCGAACGACCAATGATGTGTCCGATTGGAATCAAAAGAAGAATTATGGCTCTACCTCTATTCGTCTAGGAGATATCACTTTTGGAAATATCCAGTGACTTGGGCAGTAACAAAATCACCCATGATGGGACTAACTGGTAACCATGGTAACTTTGATGCAACGTATGGTTACAAGTCTTGAATTTTTAACCATGCTGGTTTTATCAGGTGTCAGTGTGATGTCGCAGCATGCTTCATTGGGCATCTCCCCTGAAGAGATTCAGAGGATAGAGGATCACCTCTTCTGGGGGCCGATGAGGTCAAATTTTCTCATGATATAATTCATCCAGCAATTGTGTATACGTTTCTGGAATTTTCAAGACAAAGCAACAGCGCCAGCAAAAAATTCTGGATAAAAAAATCCAGATTTCACAAAAAAATCCACAACTCCTTCAAGAAACAAAATACGATCAAAAGTCAAAAACCATTTCGAGATATTGATATCCGCTTTCTAAAAGTGGACAGAAAAAATCCGAAATTTTTCCTAAAAATGTTCCAAGACTTCAAACGTTAACACTTCTGACACTCCTTTCTCTGGCATCCTGTATATCACGGACAGAGTCAATGGTGCCGTAAGTCGACATAGCGTCTTGCAGCTGAAGAAAAGCTCTACCAGGCATCGTAAACTTTTTTTCAAATCGGATAATCTTAGCCGAAGATGTCCTTGCTTGAAGTTGGAGCAAATTTTGGTCTATGCTTAACTTTTGTCGATTTTTTTTCCTCAGAACAGTTTGTCGCAGGCACTGTCTATGGCAGGCACTCGAACACATCACATCCCCAGTGCCGCCGAGAGAGTGGTTCAGGAGGTGTCATATCATTGGGGCCCGGAGCCTCGTGGGGGGCCGTGAGCGTCAGTTAATTTTTTTTTTCTAGCTTTACTAACAAAAAAGTAAAAAAAAAAGTTTCAAAACCCAAAAAGCTCTATTTTTGTTTGTTTTGGTCCTACTTTTTGCTTCAATTGATGAATTTCTTCGCGGGCCCTAAATATTTTCTAAGGAGGGAGCCCCTTAGTGTCATTCAACATCGGGGCCCGGCGAAGCTCTCGGCGGCCCTGCACATCCCTCAATTAATCGACAGCGGTGAGCATCTCCGTGTTGAATTCAAGGCAATTCTTGAATTTAATTCCGTGATTCATGACTAATGCGACCTGGTTGAATGCCAGGTAGAAAACATTGAGGCAAGTCTAAATCTGTGTCAAAAAAACTTTTTTGGTCAGCGGTTACGAAGATACAGTGTATTTCCTATGTTTGGGCTTAAATTTTAAAGCGCGATATCTTTGCAACGGTTTGATGAAATCCGACAAAATTTAGAAGAAACACTCCTCCTCCACTACTGAGGTTCTTCAAGATGGCGTATCTCCAGATTGAAAATCCAGGATCGTACTTGAAAAAAGTTGTGTGCATTTTTTTGACAGAAAATCACATATTCCGATCGACGTTCGAAAAAAACAGCATTGGACTCGGAAAGTACAGAGAAAATGCTATCAAATGAGCTTTTTAAATCGCACGGCACACTTCGACCAGTTTCAAAAAAACAGATCAAAGTAAGAACTTGTACACATTTTGCCGTACCTTTTTTCCTAATGTTCGTCAAAATTCATCCGAAATTGTTTCCAAAGCTCCCCTGCTGTGAATTTACAAAAAAAATAGCCCATTGCCAGAATCGAATATCCAGAATGCAGGACCGTACTTGGGAAAACTTGTTTTTTTGACATAAGAGCAAGCATATTGCTTTTGGGGAAAATGACATCGGATTCGGAAAGTACAGAAAAAATGCTGTGAAATGGACTCCCTATGTCGCATTAGTCATGACTGATCACAAAAATCTTGTCCTTCATATGAAACAAGTTTGAAGTTGATCGGATCAATATTAAGGAAGTTAATGATCATTTATTCAAAACGTCGTATCTCAGGAACGGGCGAGAATATTCCAAAAGTTAAAACTTTTTTGTGATCACTCATGAATCACCCTGTATACCTAGTGATATTTTTTTTGTGAACGTTTTCAGTCAAAGGAGGTCGCCCGCCCTCCGGACCAAAAGTCATGAAAATTTGCGATTTTTAGCGCATTTTCGCAAAGAAATGACGCTTATATGGCCGGTTTGTTTGTATGTCTGTGGGAACTTGGAGCTAGAGCCCTGGGGGCCAATTTTCTACTCTTCGCAACTTTAAAAAACGTTCGCAAGTTTGCGATTTCTGTAAATTCCAATTTTTGAGCCATCGTTTCTTTACGTATGCGCATCGATGCGCACGTTTTCATACGTTTTGCTGCGAGCGGACCTGGACTGGCGCAAGTCACTTTGCGTATACGCTTTCATGATGAAGTGAGGTTAGGTAGTAATGTTTTCATTGTTATCAATAAAACAAACAGCATTGCTGAAGGTATGTGGCGATCATGGTGCCGAGTCAGGTGGCTAATGAGATACAGCACGGAATAACTTCACGAATGCGTCCTAAATAAAGAATTACTCACTCTTCTGTCATTCTTTTTAATCATCAGCTTCAGGGACACTGTTCAAAACTTGTCACGATGATGTTTAATTTTTTTCTTTTCATCGTCTGCAGTCTGCAGTGAAGCTTTGCATTTGCTCCTCACTAACGAGATCCAGGTTTTTGGAAATAGGTAATAATGTTCAGTTGTCTTCAACTGAACAACAAATTCAACTGTGAGTAGATAGATCTTGTCAAAATATTACGAAAACTCATAAACCGCTTTGTAGAGTTTGGCCTATTGTCAAAGATACAGCCCTTTATAGTTAATTTTTTTTGGATTTCAAAAATTTGTAACTCAGGAACATTTCGACAAAATTAGCCTAAATTTAGCGTTGACTGGTTTTATTGGCTACTTTTCCAATTTTTATGATGGTACAGGGTGTTCACGTATAAATTGGAGGCTTCCGCTCAAACATAGTTTTTTTTTCGCAGGTTTCGAAGGCACTAAAATTTTCTGTCGTCTATCGCGAGTCATTGAGAATTTTTCTCAAATTAGACACGTGTATGTAATTATAGGAATTGATTCAGCTTTCCATCCTGATTATAAATATATACGTATATCATATATCCCACTCGATAGGTTAGTTAGGAAAACTACCAAGCAATACAGGGTGTCCGTTTTTCGAGGCTAAGCATGGGTATCTCGCTTATCTTTAGAGATACAGAGTCGGTTGAATTAGAAAAAAGTTGCGAATTTTCATCACAATCAATTATCTAAAAAGATATTTGACTTGTCACTTTTAGTTTTCGAGATATCGAGAAAAAACTGAAATTTGTAATTTTTGTTTTAGTTTTTTATTTGAAAAACGGTTGAAGATAGCCTTTTCTAACTAAGACATTGTGGAGGCACTTTTCCAGAGGGAATTCAATGTTGCCAAAATCTTCATTCTAGCTTTCAAAACAACCGAGATATGACATTCAACTGTTTTTTCTCTCATAGGCGCCATATTGGATTTTGACATTTTTAAATACAATATTTTTCTCTGGTTTCAACGATGTGTCACATGCCACTGTTGAATTCATGCTTTTGAGCAAAAACATTTTTTGATTAAGAGTGCTTTGAAAACAAAATCAGCACCGACAATAAAAAAAAGTAAATGTTGAACATTTATTCAACAGTGACATGTGGCACATCGTTGTAACCAGAAAAGAATACCGTATTAAAAAATATCAAAATCCAATATGGCGCTCATTGGAGAAAAAAGTTGAATGTCGTATCTCGGTTGCTTTGAAAGCTAGGATAAAGATTTTGGCAGGTTTGAATTCCCCTTGAAAAAGTGCCCTGACAATGTTTAGATTAGAAAAAGCCACCTTCAACCGTTTTTTGAATAAAAAATGAAAACCAAAATTCAAATTCCTGGTTTTTTACGATATCTCAAAAACTAAAATCGATACGTCAAATTTGTTTTTGGAGCATTGATCGTCATGAAAATGCGCAACTTTTTCCTAATTCAACCGACTCTGTATCTCTCAAGATAAGCGAGATACCCATGCTTAGCCTCGAAAAACGGACACCTGTATTTCTTTTACAAAAGTTTGATTTTGTAAAGTCAAGTTAGGTTCAGTAAAAGTTTCAAACTATAGTGAAATCAATTTAAGTACCTACTAAAATGATAGAAAATTTACTAAGTTACTTTAAAACAAAAAATAACTTTCCGATCATTTTAAAACTTCATCACTTTTTTCACATGCATTTGTGTTTTGTCGATAAACCTATCAAGTGTGATGCATATTTATAATCAGGATAAAAATCGGAATCAATTACCATATCAGAATAGGGCGTCGAATGTAAGAAAAATTTTCTATGTTGCACCCTGTAAGTGATATCCACAGATATTTTTCGTCGACAGATTCAAAGCCTACGAAAAAAATTATGTTGTAATCGTTTTTCATTTCCTGAATTATGTTCAAGGGGAAGTCTCTAGACGTATTCTTTGTTGTTAAATATGGAGGTTATGAAAATTTATCAATCTGAATGAAAACACGAACATCAGAAACTGACGTTTGAAAGCTTTGGTAGGCTTGGCGTGGCTTGAGTAGATAAAATGCACCGATATTTGCAACGTTGTCGCGTCTACCATGCGTTTATTTACGAAGACCCAATTCGAACGTTTTTCGTTTTGCGAACACTTCTCAAAAATTGGCAAACGGAAACGTATACGTAAATCTTCGTACGCAAATTTGCGTATACGTAACTTTACGTATATTTTCAAAAATTGGCCCCCTGGGGGCCAATTTTCTACTCTTCGCAACTTTGAAAAACGTTCGCAAGTTTGCGATTTCTGTAAATTCCAATTTTTGAGCCATCGTTTCTTTACGTATGCGCATCGATGCGCACGTTTTCATACGTTTTGCTGCGAGCGGACCTGGACTGGCGCAAGTCACTTTGCGTATACGCTTTCATGATGAAGTGAGGTTAGGTAGTAATGTTTTCATTATTATCAATAAAACAAACAGCATTGCTGAAGGTATGTGGCGATCATGGTGCCGAGTCAGGTGGCTAATGAGATACAGCACGGAATAACTTCACGAATGCGTCCTCAATAAAGAATTACTCTTCTGTCATTCTTTTCAATCATCAGCTTCAGGGACACTGTTCAAAACTTGTCACGATGATGTTCAATTTTTTTCTTTTCATCGTCTGCAGTCTGCAGTGAAGCTTTGCATTTGCTCCCCACTAACGAGATCCAGGTTTTTGGAAATAGGTAATAATGTTCAGTTGTCTTCAACTGAACTACAAATTCAACTGTGAGTAGATAGATCTTGTCAAAATATTACGAAAACTCATAAACCGCTTTGTAGAGTTCGGCCTATTGTCAAAGATACAGCCCTTTATAGTTAATTTTTTTTGGATTTGAAAAAATTTGCAACTCAGGAACATTTCGACAAAATTAGCCTAAATTTAGCTTTGACTGGTTTTATTGGCTACTTTTCCAATTTTTATGATGGTACAGGGTGTTCACGTATAAATTGGAGGCTTCCGCTCAAACATAGTTCCAAAAATTTAAGACCACTTTTTTTTCGCAGGTTTCGAAGGCACTAAAATTTTCTGTCGTCTATCGCGAGTCATTGAGAATTTTTCTCAAATTAGACACGTGTATCTAATTATAAGAATTGATTCAGCTTTCCATCCTGATTATAAATACATATACACGTATATCGTATATCCCACTCGATAGGTTAGTTAGGAAAACTACCAAGCAATACAGGATGTCCGTTTTTCGAGGCTAAGCATGGGTATCTCGCTTATCTTTAGAGATACAGAGTCGGTTGAATTAGAAAAAAGTTGCGAATTTTCATGACAATCAATGATCTAAGAAGATATTTGACTTGTCAGTTTTAGTTTTTGAGATATCGAGAAAAAAGTGAAATTTGTAATTTTTGTTTTAGTTTTTGATTTGAAAAACGGTTGAAGATAGCCTTTTCTAACTAAGACATTGTGGAGGCACTTTTCCAGGGGGAATTCAATGTTGCCAAAATCTTCATTCTAGCTTTCAAAACAACCGAGATATGACATTCAACTTTTTTTTCTCCCATAGTAAACATTTTTAAATACAATATTTTTCTCTGGTTACAACGATGTGTCACATGCCACTGTTGAATTCATGCTTTTGAGCAAAAAATTTTTTTGATCAAGAGTGCTTTGAAAACTAAATCAGCACCGACAATAAAAAAAAGTAAATGTTGAACATTTATTCAACAGTGACATGTGGCACATCGTTGTAACCAGAAAAGAATACCGTATTCAAAAATATCAAAATCCAATATGGCGCCCATTAGAGAAAAAAGTTGAATGTCGTATCTCGGTTGCTTCGAAAGCTAGGATAAAGATTTTGGCAGCTTTGAATTCCCCTTGAAAAAGTGCCCTGACAATGTCAAGATTAGAAAAAGGCACCTTCAACTGTTTTTTGAATAAAAAATGAAAACAAAAATTCAAATTTCTGTTTTTTTACGATATCTCAAAAACTAAAATCGATACGTCAAATTTCTTTTTGGAGCATTGATCGTCATGAAAATGCGCAACTTTTTCCTGATTCAACCGACTCTGTATCTCTCAAGATAAGCGAGATACCCATGCTTAGCCTCGAAAAACGGACACCCTGTATTTCTTTTACAAAAGTTTGATTTTGTAAAGTCAAGTTAGGTTCAGTAAAAGTTTCAAACTATAGTGAAATCAATTTAAGTACCTACTAAAATAATAGAAAATTTACTGAGTTTCTTTAAAACAAAAAATAACTTTTCGATCATTTTAAAACTTCATCACTTTTTTCACATGCATTTGTGTTTTGTTGATGACCCTATCAAGTGTGATGCATATTCATAATCAGGATAAAAATCGGAATCGATTACCATATCAGAATAGGGCGTCGAATGTAAGAAAAATTTTCTATGTTGCACCCTGTAAGTGATATCCACAGACATTTTTCGTCGACAGATTCAAAGCCTACGGAAAAAATTATGTTGTAATCGTTTTTCATTTCCTGAATTATGTTCAAGGGGAAGTCTCCAGACGTATTCTTTGTTGTTAAATATGGAGGTTATGAAAATTTATTAATCTGAATGAAAACACTAACATCAGAAACTGACGTTTTAAAGCTTTGGTAGGCTTGGCGTGACTTGAGTAGATAAAATGCACCGATATTTGCAACGTTGTCGCGTCTACCATGCGTTTATTTACGAAGACCCAATTCGAACGTTTTTCGTTTTGCGAACACTGCTCAAAAATTGGCAAACGGAAACGTATACGTAAATCTTCGTACGCAAATTTGCGCATACGTAACTTAACGTATATTTTCAAAAATTGGCCCCCTGGAACTTCTTCCGATGGATAGCTTAGGTCCTGAAGCGGATGAGCGGATTAAATTTCACGATTTCGCCGCCATCTTGGCCGCCATATCGAAATCTCTTATAAGTGGAACGATTGTCATGAAACTTGTAACCGAGTTTGTAACTTACTCTTGTCTCGCATGAACATTCTTATTTTCAAGCTAAATTTCATGATTCCGGCGCCGTGCCATCTTGACCGCCGTATTGAAATTTCTCATTAGTGGGACGATTGTCATAAAACTAGGAACTTACGCTTGTCTCGCATGAACATACTTATTTTCAAGCTAAATTTCATGATTCCGCCGCTGCGTAATCTTAACCGCCATATTGAAATTTCTCATTAGTATAGGACGTGGAACGATCGATTGTCATATGAACTTATGAAACTTCGAACTTACTCTTGTCTCGCATGAACATTCTTATTTTCAATCTAAATTTCACGATTCCGCCGCCATCTTGGCTACCATATTGAAATTTCTTGTTAGTGGAACGATTTTTATGAAAATTGGAACCTACCCTTGTCTCGCATGAACATTCTTATTTTCAAGCTAATTCTATGATTCCGCCGCCATCTTGACCGCCATATTGCAATTTCTTATTAGAGAAACGATTGTCATGAAACTAGGAACTTACCCTTGTCTCGCATGAACATTCTTATTTTCAAGCTAAATTTCATGATTCCGCCGCTGCGCCATCTTGACCGCCATATTGAAATTTCTCATTAGTGGAACGATCGATTGTCATATGAACTCATGAAACTTCGAACTTACTCTTGTCTCGCATGAACATTCTTATTTTCAATCTAAATTTCACGATTCCGCCGCCATCTTGGCTACCATATTGAAATTTCTTGTTAGTGGAACGATTTTTATGAAACTTGGAACCTACCCTTGTCTCGCATGAACATTCTTATTTTCAAGCTAATTCTATGATTCCGCCGCCATCTTGACCGCCATATTGCAATTTCTTATTAGAGGAACGATTGTCATGAAACTTCGAACTCACTTTAGTCTCGTATGAACATTCTTATTTTCAAGCTGAGCTTCATGATTCCGCCACCATCTTGGCCGTCATATTGAAATTTCTTATTAGTGGAACGATTGTCATGAAACTTGGAACTTACTCTTGTCTCGCTTGAACATTCTTATTTTCAAGCTAAATTTCATAATTCCGCCGCCATCTTAACCGCCATACTAAAATTTATTATTAGTGTAACGATCGATTGTCATGAAATGTGAAACTTACTCTTGTCAAGTATGAACATTCTTATTTCCAAGCTGGACTTCATTTATATTAATGACAAATCTGCAGTAAGAAAATGCGCTATTGCGACTCACGCACGTGAGGGAATATTCACTTGTTTTTAACTTTAGAGCGTCATCAACCGACCCAGCGCCCTAAGACTATGGCCCAGCTGTCCTATAGGTCGCGGGAACATAACCGTCACCTTGGCACCCGCTATGGCAACGTTGCAAGTATGCCCGACGTAGCAACAGCGCATTGCGCATCTCCGCGCTTCTTAGCCTCTTTCGTTTTGCTCCAGAAGCTGCTCCGGGTAGATTACTAGATAGAGAAAGTAGATAGATACATATACGCCGATCAACCAATCATGGCCCAGCTGGATCTACTTCCTTTGTCTAGTCCCTGAGCAGCTCCTGCCGGCACAACGAAAGCGCCTCTTGTCAGCTTCTTGCCCGCGCTTGCGCATGATGGGGTGCCAAAGTACCGCTGTAGAGATTCGCTTGTTTTTGACATTACTTAGTGAAATCTTGAGTTGAGCACTTTATTTTTTTAATAAAGCGACAATTGTTCAATAAATTTTCTATATATTTATTACAACTTTACAACTTAAGAACATTGTAATAACAAGTAGGTACTAGTGAAAATAATAATGTACCATATACCCTTCTTTAGGACGCCATTTTTGTTCCCGCGACTTATAGGGTTAATCCGTCACTGCATTCCAGCCAATACGCGAGGAGTTTGAAATCGCAAAATTGGAACTTAGGAGAACTAACTTTATCGGGTAGGCATAGGCAACCTTTTCGAACAACGCATCCATCAACACTCCGCGCTCCGCGACAGCTGATTAGATCACCTCCCTTCATACGTCACTTTCGGCCCGTGGTCCGAGAGTGACATTATTTTCCAACCTGTAAGGAATCATCCACTTTCCAACTTCTTAAAAGTTAGGAATGTATCGATTGCTAACTCATTGTAAATAAACATTATTCGCAACTTTGGTACATAATATACTGTTACGAGCGGCGATCTCGTTTATATTGGTAAACACTCAATCTTTCTGGATCCTTCCATCCATTAGATCGCAGTGTAGAAGTCTGGAGCGATCTGGTGCATTCTAGAGCGTTCGTGTTTGTGAAACTGGAGGGAGACTTCAATGCTTGATCGAGAAAGATCTGTCCATTTGGCGGAGGCGCCGCTCCAGAATTATACGGGTAATGTGTGTGATTATTCAGGAATGGTCTAGAAACCGCTATGCCAGGCACTATGGAATTTGCTGGAAGTAGACAGAAAGCTCGAGAACGCTTTTCGGAAGCCTTATATAAGGCATCAGCCGGGAGCTCGCGGCAGTATTGAATTGGAAGAGCGAGCGGATAGCGAGCGATAATCACAGCGAAGTACCTGAGAAATAATTCCAAACGTGTATAATTGTTGGCGTTTATTGTTGTAGTACGCAGAAATAAACAGTGTGTGTTTTACGATCGTCTCAATTATATTCGAACCCGTACGTGAAATATCGTAACAATACTATTATCGTAACTTCAACAGCCTCACTCAACTGATTTTGCCCAATTTTCGGAGACCATCAAGAAATTAAGCAGCCTGCAAGATGATGATGAAGCCTAGCTGCGTAGACATTGGGGAAGGTCGGTAACTTCTTCTGGCTCATTTCTTCCGGATTCTTCGTGTGTTACCCGATGCGTTCCAAATACTACTTATCTCGGAAGTCGGGCGGGTTCTCTCGAACAAAAATTCAAGTACCTACAAAAAACTCTTTTTTTAGATCTGCCAGCATATGAAAGCGCAAAATTCTAGTATAGGTATCTACCATCTACCGAAAATGCAAGTTAGCTTACATAGTTTGATGTTTGGTCAGACTTGGTGAAAATTCAACTCATGATGTTTAATCAATAGCTCAGCATTTTTAAATTCACTAATTAATAGCGTTGAAAGTGGCACTCATTAACCTAATGTGAACATCAAAACTGGCGACTAATTGGAAGTCAAATGAGGCATGCCTTTCCTCTTTCAATATTCAAAGACAATTTACAGAATTTGGGTCTCAGAGCGTTAGAGTTAATTTCTTAATTGTTGGTCAAATGTATCCAAATTAATGGGAACTTGATACGAATCTTGTGCTTTGGAAGCGATGATCATTTATTCAGGAGAATTGAACGAAGAGTTCTTTATACATAAAAGACTTTACCAGTTCACTTGCGACTTCAGTATGTAGAATTGGCTTATTCAAAATTGATCGAGAAAAGATGAGGATCCAAAAACAAAACCACATTGACTATGAAAAAACTTTGCGGATAGTAACAAGGGAGCTAAAAGTGATGGGACTGTGGTCAAACACTGCTCAGTTTTTTTCGCGAAATGTTTATTCAGTTTATGCTGTGTCCATAATTGTCATGTGTAACGTGCACTATGCTATTCAAGTGGCGTATTGGTTCGTAGTGTCTGGCGATTTGCAGACAATTTCCGCCACTGGAATGGTAGTGTTCGAGGAGGTCCTAAATAACGTTAAAGTTTACGGACTGATGAGCAGTCAATATAAATTGAAAGAGTTTTTGAAAAAAAGCGAAGGCCATATGTTCCAGCCAAAAAGTGCGGAGCAAAGAAAAACGGCGATGAAAACGCTGAACTTCATGACACGAATTTTCAAAATATTCTCAACTTCTACACGTATAGCCATTTTTTTCTTCGTGTTCAGTCCCCTGCTGGACAAGAACGGTGCCAGGCTGCCATCACTGGCATGGTATCCTTATAATACTACAGAGTATTTCACCGTAACTTACGTACAACAAGCAGTAAGCGTGATTTACATGACACATATCCACATCAATGTTGATAGTTTGTCATTTTTCCTTATGGCACTGATTATCGTGCAATGTGATATTTTATCAGATTCCATAAGGAACATCCGAAAATGTGATGAGAAGAATAACTTGGAAAGTTGTGGAAATCACGAGATGAACAACTTGGAAGGTTGTGGAAATCACGAAGCAGTTCTTTTTGAACACATCAAACACCACCAGGAAATATTATCGTAAGGATAATGGATAAGCTCAGATACTTACTATGATATACCTAATCATTATTTCAGGTTCTTTGTAGTTGTGTATAACATGCTGAACTTGACAGTTTTTGCTCAATATTCGTCGAGCGTTTTTACATTATGCTCAACATTATTACAATCAACAGCACTCAACTATGACGATCCTCAACTTATTGTGCTTGCTGGGTATCAACTGGTAGTCTTCGCCCAACTGTTCCTTTATTGCTGGTGGGGAAATGAAGTCATACGCAAAGTAAGAATCCCTTCAAGTCAGCTCCGATTTGATCCTTCATCATATTTACTAAGATTTAAGAGAGGGGGTACACCGAGGGGTACACACTTACGAAGTAGGTGTCCCACACGTGCAATATTGCACAAACGGTGTACAACATTGCACGCATTGCAAAGACATTGTACAGATTGCACAAAACATTTATTACCCAAAGTAGGTGTTGGCATCATTATTGATGTATGCAGTGGTGTGCAATGTTTAGCCCAGGCGCCAGGGAGCAAAAATCAGCAGGCATTGTCGTAAAAGCTCCATGGCCACTTGACTCAAAAAACTAAAATGTCGATGTGACAAAAAAATTTCAAAATGAGATTTCTCGAGAATCTTTTATGCTATAGTTGCGGTGATGGTCTTAAACTCTTTCTGTTGAACCGTTGATTACGAATATAGAAAAGTCAAAAACGTCACATTGTACATATAGATGGTGTACTGAGGGGTTCAAATCAGATCAGAGAAATTTTACATATTTCTTCGATTTAGCCTATATGCGACACTCTAAGCACCTAACGGTCGGTACGCTGAATGATACTGCACTTTTGGTTCATAGAATGAAACTTGGCACAAAGTTTTTTGAAACCATTTCAAGTAATTTCATCCGATGAGCCAGAAAAAAAAATCGATAGGGGGCGCTGTACAGCCCTTTTTTCAAAATTGCGCCCGAATTTTGAAAAAATCACCAAATTATCGTACAATTGCCGGAAAAACATCATTTCTTTGTATCTTGAGGATGCTGAATCAATTGGCAGCAACACTGACTTGACTAGACCAACGTGGAGGTCGTAGAACTGTTATTCTGGACTTAAATGGTAAAAAAGTATTGTTGTTAGAAGTCTCAAGCAAAACCGATTTATTTTTCGGGCATTTCGATGGCGTCCTGTTGTTTGGTAGTAATCCAGAATCGATGAGGGCAGCGAGAGGTGAATTTGTTGAAATTGCAGACAATGCAGACTCTGGAACAGGTACTTATTCGCTTATTTCAATGTATGTTTTTCGTTAGTGCGGTCGGTACGTTGAATGATATTGCATTTTTGGTAAATGGAATGAAACTTGGCATAAGGCTTTTTGAAACTATTTCTAGTGATTTAATCCGATGAACCAGAAAAAAAAATTGATAGAGGGCGCTGCACAGCCTTTTTTCCAAAATGGCGCCCAAATTTTGTGAAAATCACCAAATTGGTCGTACAATTGCTGGAAAAGTATTATTTTCATATATTTTGAGGATGCTGAACCGATTGACGGCAACATTGACTTGATTGGACCAACGTGGAGATCGTAGCACTGTTATTCTGGATCCAAATGGTCTAAAAAAATGCCTTTTGACTAGGTGAGTCTCAAGTGGAACCGAATTGATTTTCGGTCGGGGCGTCTTATTGTTTGAGTAGTAATCCGGAATCGATGAGGGCCATCAGATCGGCTGTAAACGGTTGGACATCTCTTGCAGAGTTTCTTTGTGCTCTGGCAGAGGAGGCTGACGGTAGAATTACGGCTCACCCAAAAGATATGACTGTACATGGCACTCAGTCGATCCTCATCTGCACTGTTCATTTAGAAGTTGTAGTGCTTTCAGTGTCCTATTGTTTCGGATGAAAACATCTTTGACTGATCTTTGGATCCTGTTCGGCACAGGCCATACAAAGCGGTGTATAATAGTACTTACACCAGATTGCCTGCCATGAGAGTTTTGGCGAGGAGAAGACCACTGCATTACGAGGATTCCATGCGTTTACCGGTTGTGAATTGTGATACCTACCGTCTTATCTTTCATGAGAAAATGAAGGAAGTCGACAGTGAAAGTGTGGAAAAGCTTTACAGATAGTACTGGCGCTTTCTTTGCCATTTTTCACCCCTTTCATTAGGTACCGATGCTACATTCAGCGTCCTAGAAAAGTTCGTGGCTTTCCTATATGGCGCGAACAAAAACAGGAACTTGGAACGAAGCACGGGAATATTTGTGACAAAAACGAAAACCCTTAAGTTACCACGGACTCAGTCTGCGCTGCGTCAACACATTTTTCGGGTAATGTTTCAGGCTAGCAACATCTGTGGTCAAGCCGATGACGTGAACCCCAACATCTCATGGCCCTTGCTCCCTTTAACTGGGGTTGAGAGTAGACGACAGCACTGTGGACTAGGGATCACGCCTGTGGACACCACCATGGACAGATTTGCCACCTATATGGGAGTCAGTCAATGAACTTGATGAATATGTACGTCAAAGCAAGTAGCAGGTGCTCTTGTAAAGGAGCAAAATAAGATACTTTGCACTCAATGTTGGAGTGGGTGCAAGGACTACAAGGGGAACTGCTACAATTCAAACCAGCAACAACCAGTTTCATATTATTTTGGCAATTTTTTCCCGGTCTGCTAGCTTTGATTCCCATGAAAGAAGTTTTACTGATATCCAGTGTGGAAGTCGAAGACAAAGAAGTGCATGAAAAATAGGTACCTACCTACTTTAATATACCTAATGGAAATTCTGTAGATAGGTACTTTCATGTTTTTATAAAGTTCACATTATTTACCAAAACTTTTAGTGTGTACCTATGCTCGTGCTACAGAGAAGATGTACATCAAATACCACCACCAAACTGCAAGAAGAGCATTAATTTCTACTTTTGGTTGGTTAAATGCCTTGTACCAATTCAGCATAGCTGCTAAGCGATGAAGTGACCTTTCAATGCTCGGAAAAATGATACATTGGACTTCGCTTAAGGAGACTTGACTAAAACTCTTCTTTTACACCACTTGAACACAGAATAAGAGCGGCGTTACGCATTTCTGGTGGTCCAGTTGAGTCAGATTAGCTGTCAATTAATCTAGAATCCTCAAAATATCTAAATCATACTCCTTCCAACTATCCAACATGAGTTGATGCAACAAGAATAAAAAATCAGCATTTTGATATTATTTGGCGTTCTCAGGTAGAATGTAGGGCCCTAAAGGCAATATGGTGACTCTGGTAACGCCCTTGCCTTTGATGGAGGAACAGTTCTACTGAGTACCATCATGAGTTTTCTTTGCGATACTTGAAGGAGTATGGAATACCAACTAAATATACCCAATGCTTGTATCGCAAAGTGCAAGCTATAAACAAATTTTGGTTCTAAGCTCCCGCACTCCGTACTACTCCATGGTCTGCATTGCCTGCTCGATTGCCTGCAATTTGAAGAAATTAAGTGGTATTCATTTCATGTTAACCTCTTCGATTCCGGAGCACTACTAAACAACAAGACGCCCCCGAAATGACCGGAAAATAAATCGGTTTTGCTTGAGACTTTTAACCAGAATGCTGTTTCACCATTTAGGTCCAGAATAACAGTTCTACGACCTCCGCGTTGGTCTAGTCAAGTCAATGTTGCTGCCAATCGATTCAGCATCTTCGAAACACATGGAATTGATGTTTTTCCGGCAAGTGTACGATAATTTGGTGACTTTTCCAAAATTCGGGCGCCATTTTGAAAAAAGGGGACTGTACAGCGCCCCCCATCGATTTCTTTTCTGGCTCATCGGATGAAATTACTCAAAGTGGTCTCAAAGAACAGTGTGCCAAGTTTCATTGCATGAACCAAAAGTGCAGCATTTGTTCCATTTTTGTATTCTACCGACGACACTCTAAGCACCTAACACGAGTCCAATATCAATATGGATTTGCTCTATAAGCTTAACTTAATACACTGAAGAAGTGGTCAGCTCACAGCTTTACTGTAAAATGTTTTGAAGGCACTCTGAAATCATCATAATATATTAAAAATTTACAGTATCAAGGAATGTATATAACAGTATATTATATACCAAGGGACCAAAGTGAATTTTTGATTTGGGGATTTGGGCCCAAAGGGCCCTCGAGCAACAAACTTCACCCAAGGGATCAAAAATTCACTTTGGTTCCTTGGTATATAATATACTGTTACATACATTTCTTGCTACTGTAAATTTTGATGATTTCAGAGGGCCTTCAAAACATTTTACAGGAAGGCTGTGAGCTGACCACTTCTTAAGTGTATCAAGTGAAGCTTACAGAGCAATGCATATTGATATTGGACTCGTGATAAGTGCTTAGAGTTTCGCATAGGATATATCGAAGAAATATGTCAATTTTTTCTGTTCTGATTTGATTCCCGTAGTACACCCTGTATATGTACAATGTGACGTTTTTGACTTTTCAATATTCGTAATCTACGGTTCAAGTGGAAGAGTTTAAGACCATCACCGCAATTATAGCATGAAGAATTCTCGAGTAATCCCATTTTGAATTTTTTTTTCTCACGTCGACATTTTAGTTTTTCGAGTCAAGTGGCCATGGAGCTTTCACGACAATGACTCTCGCTTCCAGAAGCTCTATCTCAAAGACCATAGGTTGCAGAGAATTGATTGAACAACCAAACTGTAGGGAATTTCATAGGCTTCAAAATGACTCCTTACATCTTTTGCTGTTAGATGACCCAATATTAAGATATTCGGCAAAAATCACGCTGGTGCATTTCTTGTTGATGATGGCGACATGACGCCGACATTTCCGAAAGGGGGGAAACTAGTATGTCAAAACCTAAGCTACACAGATCGTTTTAAGCTAGTTTCCAGTCAGAAAACAATTATTTTTTTATTGTTTTCTCTGGCGCCTGGGCTAGTTTGTGTAATGCCCGGTCTATGAGAATTCACAACAATCGTAACGCAGCCGCAACGCAGAGCGCAACGTTTCTGATTGGCTCGCAAGGTATTCGAAAAGCCATCGCAACGACGCGAAAGGCTTGCGAGCTAATCAGAAAAGTTGCGGTCTGCGTTGCGGCTGCGTTACGATTGTTGTGAATTTTCATAGACCGGGCATTACACAAACTAGCCCAGGCGCCAGAGAAAACAATAAGGAAATAATTGTTTTCTGGCTGGAAACTAGCTTAAAACGATCTGTGTAGCTTAGGTTTTGACATACTAGTTTCCCCCCTTTCGGAAATGTCGGCGTCATGTCGCCATCATCAACAAGAAGTGCACCAGCGTGATTTTTGCCGAATATCTTAATTTTGGGTCATCTGACAGCAAAAGATGTAAGGAGTCATTTTGAAGCCTATGAAATTCCCGCCAGCCAGCCAACCGCAACGCAGAGCGCAACGTTTCTGATTGGCTCGCAAGGTATTCGAAAAGCCATCGCAACGACGCGAAAGGCTTGCGAGCTAATCAGAAAAGTTGCGGTCTGCGTTGCGGCTGCGTTGCGTCATTTCATAGAGCGGCCTTAATGGTGTGCAATGTTTGTATAATGCCAGTGCAATGTGTGCAATGTGTGTGTAATGCAGTAATTAATAATAATATTCTTCGTGGTTCGATCACGTGACCAGACACATGTGCCTAACCGAGTGCCTAACTGCCTAACATTATTTATTGCTCACAACTATTATGCACAGGCATTGCAAGAACATTGCACGGTGTCCCGACAAATTTTGCAGCGAGATTTTTTTAGTTGAAAATGCATAACTGGCTTGGCTTGGCATATCGAGACCGGATTCAAATTAACGATGTCAGATGTGAGGGGCAGACTCCCAGTCGAGCATATTCAGAGAAAATATTGTCTTCGTTTTCAATGCAAGAATTTGCGAGATCGACCATTCAGTTTTAGAGTTTTCCTGACTTGAGTCATTTCCAGACACTTTTTTAGCCGTGAACCATTTCACGCCAAACAAATTTTGAAATGTGGCCTATTTTTTTGACGATTTATACACTAAGACGATTTTGTTCTTTGCTCACTTTTTCAGTTGATTCAGAAACCCCTCAAGAAACTTCGATTTTTAATGAAGAGGCGTTTCCCTGCCGTATGTCAATTCTTATCTAAACTGCTGGACAACGAAGTTGTCGGTATCGGAAAAATGGTTCGACTTTGAAGACCTATAACTTCCGATTGCCGAATGTGATTTCCATTTTGTTTGTTTTGTTGATTAGCCTAATGTTTCGGTAACTTATCCTGTAAAGGTGAATGTTGAAAAACTCCATGTAACATTTCTACAGGGTGATACGTAAAATGCTGCAAAATTGCACCGACTTCATCGTACCCCCATTTGTCAAAAAAATTTTGTTTATGGAATTTAATACAAAAATCATGAAGTGTGGTGTATTATCTCGAAACGGTTTTGGATTTACCCAGAATGAAAGTCTAACATTGAAGATATAAATTTTTATGTTGAATGTTTCAGATTTGCCTTGTTGGCACGCGAGATTAGATCAATTTTGATGAATGGATGTTGACATTGAGCAAGATTGTTCGTACAACAATCCAGGACAATTCTATTCTCAACACGATCCGAATATTTGGTGTGGGGCTAAGCAGGAGGCTTTTTTTCAAGTAGTTGTCACTGCCTGTTCTTTGTACGTTGAATTTCGGCAAAATTTCATCAGAATTTCAGATGTGAAACATCTTCTATTTGCAAGTTTAAGCCCCTGAACATGGTAACGATGTAAAACTCAAGTTTCCGAGTGAAGTAAAGCCCCCCGGACGTTATACTTTTTGTGCTTGTGCTATGCCTGAGTTTCGTAAATCTGCAACATTCAACATAAAAATTTATATCTTCATTGTTAAACTTCCAATCTGGGTAATTCCAAAACTGTTTCAAGATAAGACACTACACTTCATGATTTTTGGATTAGCACATCGAAAAAATATTTTTTTAGAAAATGGGGGTACGATGAAGTCATTGCAATTTTGCACCATTTTACGTATCACCCTGTAGAAAATTGATGAAGCTAGTTAACGCAATAAACAAAATGGAAATCGCAATCGGCAATCGGGAGATATTGGCCTCCAAAGTCGAACCATTTTTCCGATACCGACAACTTCGTTGTCCAGCAGTTTATTTTGTTTCAGAGTGAAGAATTACCCAAGGCAGCATTCGAAAGTGACTGGCTAGGAACGACCCATAAATACAGGCGAAATTTGATGTTCTTCATTCACCGCACTCAGAAGCCTTTGACAATTTACGCGCTTGATTATTTTAAAGTTTCTTTGGACAGTTTTGTTATGGTGAGAAATTGAATTTACATTACATACAGGCACATTTTACGAATATGCCTACTCTTTTTTGCAGATTTCACGAACCACTTACTCTTTTTATGCTCTTGTACATACAATGAACAAACATTAAAGTATCCATCTTTATACATTACACATGGAGTTTCAGTTAAGGTGCGTTCAGTCAGCTTATTTAGCCGGAAGTTTTAATTTTAGTCGCAAGCTCAGCGACGCCCATTGGCTCTTATGGACCCGCCTCCTCAGAACAGCCAATAAGCGATGCAGCGCTTACGGCTAAAACTAAAACCGTGGCTAAACAAGCTGACTGAACGCACCCTTAGAGTTTGAAAGTTGAGTACCTATTATCTGTTCAGCTTTTGTTTGCAACGCAGCAGGGCCTGGATTTTTTTTGCGGTGGGCGGGTATCTGTGTAGTCACTGGCAGTACCTCCTTAGCGCCGCCTCAGTACTCTGACTTTCCTCCTGTGCCGAAGTAACCTTGTTCTGAGGCTAGTATTACTAATATACCTACTTGGTAGCGAAAAGAGCACCTTGGGTTATTTCTCGCTTTTTAAGAATAGACCATTATAAGAATATACCTACACTGAGAGAAATTGGTCTATAATACCATGTAGTGTTACTCTTCCTAAATCATCAGGGACAGAAACTTGGATTTATAGATCGTCAAATTGTTGAAATAATTAGATTTATTATCAACGTGGGATGTATAAACGCCGACTTCTAAGGGTGATAAAATCGAGAGTGCGGATTATAAGAAATCTTATACCAAGAAACTGATGACTTTATTGGATCGACGCGACGACGACGAGACACCTCGAAAGACTGTCGTCGCCATTTGCACTTTGTCATTAGTTGGTTCTTCATTCCTGTGAAAGACTCTTGTATACAGGGTGTTTCAGTGACCTTGCATAATACTTCGGGAGGTGATTCCTCTCAAGAAAATAGGTCGAAAAGTGAGAATAACATTTTACCTTGATATGCTTCCTAAGGGAGTTACAGCCCCTCAAAGGTACGAAGTTGAACAAAGTTTTTAATTATTTGCTAAAAAACCGTCTAAGGTAGGAACTTCAAATTTGGCATAGAGAAGTTTCTCAACAGTGCAAATGTACATGTAAAGTTCTAAACAAATCTAACCAGTGGCAGAGAAATTAGAGGGGATTGGGATTATGTTGAAAATTATTCATGACACGTCTACTTTTTTTTTTTTTTTTTTTTTTTTGAATGTTTTACGACGCATCAACTACGAGGTTATTAGCGTCGACGGGACATTCAGTGGGTTTTTGGTACACGTTTTTAATTATACTTGAATTGCCTACTGTTAACTATGTGAGGCCTCAGTACTCTGATAGCACTCAACTCTGTAGTCAGAAATCCATTTTTTCTGTAACCGCTGTAGTCAGACAGGTGCAGATATGGCATAGTAAGGTCGGAAAAATTTTCGGAACAATCGGACAACACAAAATATCCATGGACGAGGCGGGATTCGAACCCGCGCGGTAGATCACGACTGGCTTGGCGCGGCAACACCAAAACCACTCGGCCACCGCCGCTCCACGTTTACTTTTACTTTTACTTTTACTTCAGAACGATGCATCCTACCGGAAAAATGCAAGAGGAATAAAAGTTTTGGATTGAACGAATCTATCGAAAACATCAAATTTGAAGCTCTTACCTTTGACAGTTCTTGAGCAAATAATTGAAAACTTTGTTGCATTTTGTACCTTTGAGGAGCTGTAACTCCCTCAGGGAGCACTTTAGGAAAAAAATTTACTCTTACTTTTCGACTTATTTTTTTGAGAAGAATCACCTCCCGAAGTATTATGCAAGGTCACTGAAACACCCTGTATACACAGGGTATACAGTACACCCTGTGTACATGGTGTTTCAGATTTAAATCGCGTCCTTACAGGAAGTGATGGGAAACCTCAAAAGAAGTAGACTATCTCAGAAAAATATATGTCAAAAACGAATAATAACGGAGATATAGGCGTTCAAAGTTGAACTTTAAAAAATGTTTTTCGTCATAGCTTCAGAATTTCTTAACCGATTTTGTTCAAATTTGAACTAAAGCTACTGAAATAAGTCGGTATCGAACACCAATAACGCGTTCCCTCAAAAATTTTCAGGGGCTTGGATAATGGGGGGTGTCCCCGCTTTTTTACCCCTAGTTTTTACACTCTCAAGTAATTTTGTAAATTGTTGATATTTTTAAGTTTCACGTTCAATTTGCAAGAAGAAGTCACTCTTGCAAAAATTTGATAAGAGGCTTTGTTCTCGAGATATTTGAGATTGAAACTTCGAAAAACATCTCGAAAACACCATCATCGCACTACTTTCAAAAGCCAAAAAATTAAAATCTAAGATAACTAATAACTCCTTTATTGAAATAGGTTTTCTAGGTGTTTTAAGTTGATGAACCATGCGTTTTTCTAAGAAACGAGAAGTTTTTAGAGAAAAACACTTTTTGGGCTCTTAAAAGTGGATATTTTGATGTGTTTTTCGTAGTTTTAAACCCAAATATCTTGAAAAAAAAGCATACAATCAAAATTTTGCTTTCTTCCAAATTGAACGCAAAATAAAAGTATGAACAATCTACAAAATTACTTGAAGGGGTAAAAAATAGGGATCAAAAAAAGGAATCCCTCATTATTCACGCCCCTGAAAATTTTCGATGGAACGCGTTATTGTTGTTAGATACCGACTTATTTCAGTGATCTCCGGTTCAAATTTTTTACAAAATCGGTCAAGAAGTTTCAACGTTATGACAAAAAATTGATTTTTAAAGTTCAACTTTGAACGTCTATATTTCCGTTATTATTCGTTTCTGACATATATTTTCTCGAGTAAGTCTACTTCTTTGGACGTTTCCCATCATTTCCTGAAAGGACGCGATTTAAATTTGAAACACCCTGTATGTTGGCTGGAATCTTCTTAAAATTTTTTTGCGTCATCGCAGCCCAATTTGCACATGCACTTATATCCTGTGACTTGGATCAGAAATGACCAAAGTGCCAAAAATTGGTAATGTAAGTATATAAATGGCACTAGGTACAGACACTGAAGAACATCGTCTATAGGTACCTGACACTCGAGTTTGGCTTATACTTTGGCTATGGGTGGACGATGTCCCTCAGTGTCTCTCCTAAGTCTCATTCACTCACGACCAACGTTTTGCACTTTGGCCTTTTTTGTCCAAGCCACAGATATATTGGAAATGCAAATGGATTTTTACTAACAGGAAACATCTCATAGCATTTATAATACAAAATAATAATGTAGGTAGTTATAAGACAGATATCATAATAGCAATGAAATTGATTCCTACATGCTATAAAAAATGTCTTATAAAATTTTAAATGTTGCATTGTAACTACTGTAAGATCGGTTCAGCAATATCTGGATTATAACTGGGGCCTGTTCCATAAAACTACAAACGACAAATTACAAATGTATAACCTTGACGACCCATTGTTGCAACAATGGGTCGTCAAGGTTATACCGAGAGTTCATAAATTAAATGGGTCAAGGGTGCCTGTGGATTCAAAAACGTGTGTCGAAACTAGCGTAATCCTTTTGTAATAAATTTGTCAAACTTTGACAAGTTACGTCCCATATTATTGATTTATGATCTGCCATGAGTGCACGAGAATACTTCAAGTTCAAAAATACTCCTCGATCATGTAGGTTTTGTGCCCTGCAGTGAAAACCACATTTAGAATGTTCCGAAAACGAAAACTGTGACTGGTTTGATGAATTGACCATATTAATTATTCAGAGCGCAGTCGCAGATCGGGGAGAGAGACAACCACATGTGCTGGGTTAAAACTCTCATAAGAATATGCATGTTGAATGACTTTGTAAAATGATCAATTCAAGGTGCAAATTGACAATTTCAACGAATGTATAACATAGCAAGTGTGTAAAAAGAAATACCTGATCTACTTTTCACCATCATGAAATAGAAAATCTTGCTGTGAAGTTTATGCGAAGCAATTTAGAATGGGGTTTTTGAATCCAAAACAATTTCAAATTACCCGCCATATTTTATTGCACAACTTCCGCTAACGAGAATTTTGACAGCGCTTGAAAGCGAACCGAGCGTCAGCCGTCACGTAAAAGTATGGTTAAAAGAGTTAAAACGTCCCAAGAATAAAGAAAACACCTTGAAATCGTAAATTCTGACAGCGACAGCAAAGTTCCGTTTTCTATGCATGCTGTGGCGCGCGAGATCTTCTACTGCAGTGCGCATGGTCACAGGCACATACCTAACTTACAAATGACTAGTGGAAGGGGAAAGTGAGAATAATTAATATGGTCTATTACGATAACCAAAAAATTACAGACATCAAATGAACGATGCTAGTTCCGACAGATGTTTTCAAACTCATAGGCACCCTTGACCCATTTAATTTATGAACGCTCGGTACATTTGTAACTTGTCGCTTGTAGTTTTATGAAACGGGCCCCTGCCCTGGTGTAAGATAAATAGCCGTCCAACTTTTCATTGGAAATATTATACTCGTATTTAGAATTCTAATACCCTCAATTAGACATTTTTCTCAATGTACCTATTATACAGGGTGAATCAGGAATGGCGCATTTCCTAGCGGTACGTTGTAGGGGGGTCTTCAAGGACTCTAGAAAGTGGAAAAAATTCTTTCTTGGACATTTTCTGAGTATGAAGAACTCAAAGATTGATCCCAATTTCGTTATTCACAAAGGCAATATTTGAAAAATATGATACTGCGCCATACAAAACAATATCTGCTATAATTTCCAAGCTCAAGTTCAAATTCTTCTCTAAATAAAACCCCGTACATGTGGTAATGTATTTCCATAAGAACATGTACTTCTCCGTCCTGATGTCCTTATTTCTTACTGTGAAATTCAGCAATGATTAATGCGCGACGTCGCTGCACATTCAAATATTATTATTGTTATTGTAGATTGTTATTTCGGCAAGCTTTTTCTTGTGGCTCGTATACCAAGACCACGAGTCTTGTCCGCATGCCCCAAGTTTCAAGATCCGGCCGGCTTCTGAAATGCAGCATTCATCGACGATGCCGCGCCACACTAAATTGTTATTATTGTAATTGTTTATCATTATTTCGTCGAGATTTTTCTTGGTTCGGGATATATAAGGTCATGAGCTACCCATTGGAGTAAATTTTTTTCGTAAAAACCTTTTCGTCTAGGACTAGATGCTGTGTCGGACGGACGGGCAAGCGAAGAGAGAAGCGTCTTCCCGTTTGGAGAAGTGCGCTAAAAACTAAAACACAACCGGGTTGTTCATTGCAGCCGTGGATGTCGCCTATAGAAACCATCGCAATCGACCTCGTAATCGACACAAGGCAACTTACTAGGCAACTTATTACAAAGTCTTATTTCAATTTTCTTTTTTTTTATAATATTTCGTGTACATTATGGATTGTTTGAGAATAAAACATTGTATTGTATTCGGAGCATAAGTGGCTTATAGTGCTATTCTGTGAAAAAATAACATTCCATAAACGTTCTGTTATGTAAAAATTCGTGTCAGCCATTGGCTGTTGCCTAGGTAATAACAGCGTAACTCGTAACAGAACCTTTATGGAATGTTTTTTTTTTAGAGAATCGCACCATTAATGTAACTCGTTTGGTTTTAATTCTTCTTCTCCTCAACTTCCATACTCTTTTATACCGTTTCAGGGTGGGTTTAATCAGCTTATTTGGCCGCAAGTTTGGATTTTATGGTGCTATTCTGTAAAAAATAGCATTCCATAAACGCTCTGTTATGTAAAAATCCGTGTCGGCCATTGGCTGTTGCCTAGATAATAACAACGTAACAGAGCCTTTATGGAATGTAATTTTTTAGAGAATCGCACCATTAGTCACAAATGCAGCGACGACTATTGACTCTTATGAACCAGTCAATAAGCGATGCAGCGCTTACGGCTAAAATTAAAACATGCAGCTAAATAAGCTGACTGAACGCATCTTTATACCTACTCCTCATACAATAAAATATCTATGAGGCGTATCTTTCCCCGACTCCCTGGTGATTTCCTAAAAGCGGCCCGGGAATAAAAAAACTTTATTGTGGAATCAGGAATCACCCTGTATGTGTGAATGAAAAGCCCCAAGCGAAATATAATGAATATAAGAAATAAGTAGCTTTATAAATAGCGACAGCAAGCACTAATGAAGCGCTGTTTTGGAGGGCCAAAAAAACCTTTTAATGAGCATTGAATAAGAACTGCAGTGGCAGTATAAGAAATGTTTCAAGTTGAGAGTTGTCGGCACAGAAATGCAATACGAAATGTTCTTGGCCAGCGCGGTCTTTACCGATAATAGGGGATCGTTACTTACGTCACAGACTACTCTCACGTCATCAAGATGCCGAATTTTCAACTTCTCCATTTTTTTTACCTTGGTTCCGAAAATCATACATGATCACATTTGGATTCTTCATTAGGACTCCCAAGTAAACTAATATAAAAAAAATTCTATGACGGGACCTTTTGCAACCTCGAATGGTCGAATGTTCCTTCTACTGACCTAAATTGTGATTCGTGGATAGGTTCGTCACTTATCGGCTATCGGAGTCTCCACGGAATTTCCAACATCCTGCAGGTGGTGGCCTTAGGGTAGGTGGGATTAGTCGAGGGACTCATTGTGAATAGTTTGATGTAGTACCTACTTAGATTTTTCAGTTGAATTTAAATTGATGAAAAACGAAGCTCCCTTCGTTTTGCAATGTCACGGAATTTATGTTTCGCGGGGTGAACAAATTTAAAATCGGTTGTGTCAATCCAAAATTACGTCATTTTGAAAAAGGGCAAAATTTACGATACCGTCGTTCCAGTTGTTGAGCAATTTAGTGTCGTCCAGTCAAATTAAGCAAAAATCGGCCAAAACTCGAAATCAATTCGCAGGTTCATACTATAAAGTTCGCGAAAATTGCAAAGCTTGGATTTTTTTAGGGACAATCAAAGAGTGTCATCCTTGAGAATTTCCGGATCTCTCTGAATAACTTGTGAGTGTTGTGAATAATAACTGAATAAGTGTTATCTCAAGAATAAAAACACCAATTAGAGAAATGAAGCCTATTAATTTCCGAGAGACCAATACCAAGCTTATTATATTCTGTGGCTAATAGTCTGAGATACAGCTCCTACAAAAACGCAGTGAAAATCACTCGAAATTAATGTCCGAATTTCACGTAACAATTTACATAATCTTAGTTTAGAGGTTATAACTTGAGAATTTTTTACTGATTTATGTACACAGGACCTAGTGTATACTAATTAGCCATGCACTCATTCTCTAACTTAAATTAATAAAACATTCTTAATAGTCTCAATTTCACCCACCGGATCTATTGTTATTTTGTTTTGTTAGAACATTTATCGATCACAGTGTTTAAACGAAGCATTAGCTTTGATTTTTAGATTCACTTTGTAAGTTTGAACGGTTTAAGCCGCCTCAACCTGCGCACGACCTCACTGTTATCCAGGAGCTGAGTAACTTCGATGTTGGTGTGTTGGTGGAGCCTTTACTCATGCATGGTTTGTGGCACATCGCTGATTTCCGCGGTCACGTTCTCGATTCGAAGATCTCTATGCAGATCTTTGTTACGGATGTACCATGGTGCGATTACTATATTCCGCAGCACTCTGTTGTTTTGGAATCTGTTGATTGTTTGCAACGTTCCGAGCAACGTTCCTAGACTAGACTTGGTGCAGCCCTATACAGTTGTATTCCTAGGTCCACACTGGCTTGAGTATCTGCTTATACAGAAGCAATTTGTTGTAGGTGGTCAAGTTGAACTTGAAAGAACAAATATAGTATGAATAATTTGATACTCGTTTGTTACCTTTTTAATAAAAGTCGCCAACTTTGAAATGCTAGTTTTCCTCGACCTCTAAAATCTATACTGGTACTGATTGTTCCGAAGAACACCCAAAATCCGATTTTTCCATCCCGTGTGATTTGCTTGATATTGTTACGAGCAGCGATCCCATACATATTGGTAAACACTCGACCTTTCTGGATCTTTCCATCCATTAGATCGCAGTGTAGAAGTCTGGAGCGATCTGGTGCATTCCAGAGCGTTCGTGTATGTGAAACTCAATGGAGACTCGAATGCCTGATCAAGGCACATCTGTCCACTTTGGCGGAGGTGCAGATTCCAGAACACATGGAAAGCA
The DNA here is from genome assembly GCA_949128115.1 of Anaspis maculata. NCBI lineage: Eukaryota > Metazoa > Arthropoda > Insecta > Coleoptera > Scraptiidae > Anaspis > Anaspis maculata. Next base: position 63,818,731 of record OX421961.1, on the reverse strand, counting down.
CGTGGAAGGTGTGTGTGATTATTCAGGAATGGTCTAGAAACCGCATATGCCAGGCACTATGAAATTTGCTGGAAGTAGACAGAAAGCTCGGGAACGCTGTTCGGAGGCCTTATATAAGGCATCAGCCGGCAGCTTGCGGCAGTATTGAATTGGATAGCGAGCGATAACAAGCGAAGTACCTGCGATATAATTCCAAGAGATAATTGTTGGCGTGTAGTTATTGTAGTAGTACGCGGTAATAAACAGTGTTAGTTTAAAAAAAAAAAAAAAAAAATCCAACATGGCGCCTAGTGACGAACACGTGAGCGAACTGTCCCGTCTGAAAAAGGAAGTTTTAATTGATATAATAATCAATAAGCAAGTACCGAACAGTGTAAATGTGAGTGCTGAACTACGACAATACATCGAATCTCGCAGCAGTGATGCTGCGAATAGAGATGCTGCTATTCAAGATGCGAAAGAATCACTTAACCTGCAAAATGCGACACATTTGATGGAAGCACGGAGCAGGATCGAGGTAGCCGAAGTGAAACTGGAATATACCAACAAGCTTAATGAAGAACTGCAGAAGTCTGTGAAAAACCTGGAGACAATTATACATTTAATGAAGAGCGAGGAGAGTGGTGTATCTCAGGTGCAACGGACGAGCAGCGTTGCCGGTCGTACGAAAAGTCATACAGGAACAGCAATACCGAACCACACACAGCCTCTAAATGTGAATACCAACAAAGCAGGAGGGTCAGGGTCAGTACCGAGAACGGACCGGACAACGACGACGGTGGACAGCCGGAGTACCAGCAAGGGCCAAATTGGAAAACCGGCCCTGAAAAGAGATGCTCCTAAAACCATCACCGTACTTGGAAACGGCAAAACAACGAGTGCAGTACACAATTCGACGTTTGCTGGCGCTACAAGACGTGCATGGCTGTACGTCGGTCGAGTAAACGTGGAGTGTGATGAAGTGCACATACGAACACATCTGGAAACAAACTTCCCTGGCCAAGAGTTTATTGTAGAAAAACTGCCTAAACGGGAGGATGCACGGAGCATAGCATTTAAGGTGGGAGCTGAGATTGAACTTGCAGACAAGCTATATCAGCCAGAGGTATGGCCTGCAGGAGTTCTCGTGAAAAGATTTTTTCGTCTGAGAACAAAACAACAGCAAAACCGATAACACCGAAAGTAAGTGAGGAAAGAATAAGTCTTATCAATCTTAACATTCAAAGTGTCAACAAAAAGATAAACGCCCTGGAGGTTTTCACGGACATATACAGACCACAACTATTATGCTTGACGGAACTCTGGACAACAGATGACAACATAAACAAAGTAAATATCGAGGGATATAGTCTAATTTCTGCTTACAACAGAAAAAATCGTGAGCATGGCGGTGTTGCCATATATGGGCTACACTCCGTGAAGAAATCCAACCAAGTTAAATTATCACTCGAATCGGAGGAAATGAACTTTGAATGTTGTGGAGCTGTTTGTGAACTGAAAAATAAAAAGACGCTGGGAATCTTATGCGTCTACAGATCGCCTGACGGGGATTATCTTCGATTTCTGAAATGTCTTGACAGCGCTATTAAACACATGTATGGAAAATGTGATTCGATGATTGTTTGCGGAGATATGAATATGGACTACTTAGTTCAAAGCACTTCTCTCAACAAACTGAACGATGTATTTCAATCATATGAATTAACCCGAGCAACGAATGAACCATCAAGGGTATTTACAAACAAAAATGGACATACATCTATCTCTGGAATCGACTATATTGCTCACGGACGGTGTGGGACCAAGATCAACTGCGAAACTATATCAACTACCATGTCTGATCACTATGCACAGCGGATTGTTTTCAACATGCCTAATGGTAATGCAGCTACAGCATCTACAGGTATCACCTACTATGGCAGGCAACTGAAAAAATCAAACATCCTTGTACTGCGGTGCGTACTGACAAAAGTAGATTGGGACTTTTTAGCAACGCAACCCAACACAAACGACATGTGCAAGGCCTTCATCGCCAGACTGACTGAAGAACTTGACCTGACGTGCCCGATGACATCACATGTCCTAAACAGCAGCAGCAACAGACCGAAGTGGGTGACGAAGGAGATCAGGGATGCAAGCCGGAAGCTGAGACAACTATATGAACAGCAACGTGATAGTGGCGACGAGACTCTACGCAACTCGTACAATAAAGAAAAATCCGTCTACAAAAAAGTCATTGATAAGGCCAAAAAACATTATTACTCCACAAAGATAAACACCTCATCTAATAGAAGCAAAACTGTATGGAAGATAGTCAACAACAAGCTAGGAAGAGAGAAGGCAACTCCCACCATTCTCCTAAAAAAGGGAAATAGTTCCATTCAATCACCAGAAGAAGTGTCCGAGGTCTTCGCGGAGTATTTTGCCGGCTCATCTCGGCAGAGAATAGTGAGAGAGCATGGTCCATATAGCGGTGAGCGAGTTCGAGCGACTACCACGAATCAACAGACCTTCTTTTTTTCTGATATTGAGCCGGACGACATCTTTAGGGCGATCAAGTCGCTGAAAAAACGGGGAGCGGCCGGTCACGATGGCATAACTTCGAAGCTGATCCACGAGATACAGGAAACGATTGTGTGGCCTTTGTGTTTCATATTCAACAGTGCAGTGAAATCGGGAGATTATCCGGAAGTGTTGAAGATCGCGACGGTGATTCCATTATATAAAAAGTGCGACAAAACTCGTGTGGAAAATTACAGACCGATATCGCTACTGAGCGTCATCTCTAAAATATTCGAAAAAATTATTCTAGATAAAATGTGGTCATTCATAGATAAATATAAGATAATTAGCCAAGACCAATATGGTTTTTGCCGTGGAAAATCTACACAAATGGCATGTAATAAAAGCCTAGACTATGTTTATACACAGATAGATAAGGGACACTTTGTAGCGGGTTTATACTTCGATCTTAGTGTGGCATTTGATACGGTTGAGCCCTGCATCTTGGTTGATAAAATAGAGCACCTCGGCTTTCGCGGAAGAATAGCCGAACTTTTGGCTTCCTTTTTGAAAAATCGTAAAATACACGTCCGAGTCGGCCAAACAGTATCGAGTAACCATCCCCTTGATATTGGCGTGGTGCAGGGCTCACGACTGGGCCCACTACTGTTTTTATTGTTTGTGAGTGATCTACCATCATATTTTGTAAATATAGGGAAAGTTATAATGTACGCGGATGACACTACTATTTACGTAACAGCAAAAAGTCAGGAAAAGCTCTACTCAATGATTTCACAAGCATATAATCAGTTCAAGAAGTGGACCCAAAGCCATCGGTTGTTAATGAACGTTGAAAAAACTGTGTGCGTCAATTTTTACAACAGGAAAAACGTACTACAAGCTGTAGATTGTCACTGCGACGATGGTAACACGCTGAGAATCTCACCTAGTGTAAAATATTTGGGCATTGAGATAGATGCGAGCTTGACCTGGTCTTTGTACATAGACACCTTAGCGAAAAAGTTGAATAGTACATATTTTGCTCTTTATCAGCTTAGAAACTGTATTGATTTAAATAGTTTGAAAAATGTTTATTACGCCCTGGTCCATAGCAGCATCAATTACAATATATTGTTATGGGGAAATGCGACGGAAGCGCAAAGAATATTTGTAATTCAGAAAAGAATACTGCGCCTACTCCTTACACTTAAGCCTAGAGAATCCTGTAAAACAAAGTTTGTTCAACACAATATCTTAACCGTTCCTAGTATGTTAATTTATAGTGCGGCAATATATGTAAAAACAAATATAGATAATTATTGTACAATTGGTGCAATTCACGATCATAAAACTAGATTTGGAAACCTATTAAGAACTGAAAAGCACACCTCAACTCAATACGAAAAATCGCCGTCGCACATAAGTCTCACTATTTACAACAAGCTTCCAGACTCTATAAAAAATATAGGAAGTATCAAGGTATTTAAACAAAAACTTAAGCAGATACTAACGCGTAAGGCGTATTACTCCGTGAAGGAATATATGATGGATGAAAATTTGTCTTGTTTGTGATTTTTTATTTATTGCTATCTTGTTATCTACATGTTTCAATTGTACTTTTGGTTTGTTATCAAACTTTTTTATGACGTATACAATACGTACGAACTTTTGTATGTCCAGTATGAAATAAAATCTATCTATCTATCTATCTAGTTTAAAACGATTGTCTCACTGATATTCGCACCCGTACGCGAAATATCGTAACAATATTTTAAATATAACAAAATCATGCAAGGAATGAGTATGCAGGGTGATTTTTTTTTTAAAGATTCATCGCCAATTTCTCGCTGCACAATTGTTTTCTGAAAAAAGCTGACACAAAGCGATTTTCTTTTCGAGGGGGACATATAACCAGCGTATTTTCAACCTTTTCCTTCCACCCCTCTAGGCAGGGTGACTACCCTTTCAAGAATTTCAAATGGGAATAGAAATCGTGTTGCACATCATTTTATAGGTCTTTTAATTGTCCTCATAACAGTTCGAAAAAAATTGAAATCCATCGACCCATTTTGAAGTCATGAATTTTTAAAAATCGATTTTTTTCTTTTTGTCAACTTTGATTCCGAAAAATCAGTTGATCCCTTTAGTTAACGTCTTACAATGGGAGAAAACACGGACATCAAATTTAGGTAGTCATTCTTCACCCCACGGTTGCAACAGTTCAGCCGTCAATCGCGGTCAAAGTTGCGCGCCGGTCCAGTGAAATGGAAGAACTTTCCGCGTGACATTACTCCTTGAATTCTGCGAGAACAACAACAGATATCAAAAAATTGTGAGCGAAGCAAAACACCCAGCGATAATTATAATGGGTGACTTCAACAGTCGAAACACACAATGGGATTACAGTGATACCAATGATGACGAAGTGGCGCAATGGGCAGACATAGAAACGTCCTCTTAGTGCTTGATGGAAAATACAAAAGAACCTTTTACTAAGGGAGATGTAAACGAGATTACAATCCAGATTCCTCTGTTTTGTTTCTAAAGATAGACGCAACATACGGAACATATCATACAATGTAAAAAAGAAGTGCTGACAGATTTTTCTCGTAGCCAACACAGACCTGTGCTGCTTCGTTGGGTTGCAAATTCAAACAAAAACAAAATCGACACCTAGTCCGGAGGGTAGTGACATGGACCCTGTCTACTTAGTGACAAAAGCACGAAAATTGGTTTCGATTGGGAATAAGAAGCGCCTCGCAGATTTTGTCTCAGGGGGAGGGTCCCTTTTCTAAGATCGTTTTACCTGGTGAAGAGAAAACGCATGATTCTATCATGAACCTTAACAGCATTCAAATCATGAAGTAGTTTTGCCGCGGTATCGCCTTACCAAATCGAAGAAAAAGTCATTGGATCTTGATTTGTATAACAAGCTTCCATTGGAAGTAAGGAACTTGCCCCTCTGTGCTTATAAGCGTGCAGTGAGACGAATTGTCCTGAAATTGTTGTTGAATTGTTTTTATTCTCTTCAAGAATTCTTGTCACTGCCGGTTGCGTGAGTCTGACATGTTTCAGTTTCCTGTGCATATAGGTATATCTTGTTATTGTTATGTGATGTTATGTTGAAGTTCTATCTACCTAGTATGTACTCTGCTTCAAACTGATGTATGATCATGTAATGTGGCGTAATAAATCTCATCTTATCTCATCATAAGTCGCCATGTCGCTGTCATTCTTTATTGTTGTAAAAATTAAAGTTCGGCTAGTGCGAAAAATATATTTTAATTTTTTTTTCACTACAAGAACATGAAAAATTGGCGCGTTTGATGTCGTTTCCCACATTTTTGCATCAGCTCGTTCCATTCATGAAGTTGAAATTGCGATAGTCCTATTTTTAGGAGAATGCCAGGCAAAAAGTGAGCAATTTTTATTGCCCAGTTGAACAGCGGTTTTTACCATTATATTCAAAATCGATTGCTGACAACATTACTTGAAAAAAAAAATTGGTTAAACTGTCCTGTCCTGAACTGTGTGTGTGTGCAAACAATTCCCGGAAGAAGAGAGTATTTTCTTCAGAAATCAAATTGTATTCGTTTCTAATTTAGCCTAGTTAAGCAGTGCTAAGAATAATAAAACTGTAGCATTCACAGAGAACAAAATACTGATGTTTGTCCATATCAAATCAAATGAAATAATAGAGTTCGTTATGGTTTGGGATGATTGTTTCTGTGTAGAAATGGTTTAAAGTGATCCTCTCTCATAATATAGAACCTGGGTGCCGACTTGGAAGGATGGGGTGAAAAATTAGCAGGTAACAAAAAGGGGTAAAGTAATCACAACGTAGGGAGATCACGCGGGGTCGTGATTGATTCAGTATATTAGGTATAATAAGACTTCAAGGTCTACTGAATCTTCAATAGGTAAATAAAATAATGCCGTGAAATTTTTCACATTTCACTTCAAGGTTAATTAGTGAAATGTTTCTTCTGTTATCCATTCTGAAGTATATTATAGGCTCAATTCATGCGACGAATCACATCATAAAATGAATTAGCATGACGTAGAATCTACAAATAAAGAGTGTATAGCAATACTTTTTTGTTGTAAATAAACAGTGAGTACGGCTTTAGTGGCCCAAAAAAAAACCACTATAAGTCTTCAAGGTCTATTGAATCTTCAGTAGGTGAATTAAAATATTGCCGTCAATTTTTCACATTTCGCTTCAAGGTTAATCAGTAAAATTTTTCTTCTGTTTAGTTATCCATTCTGAAGTACCTATATATATATATATATATATATATATATATATATATATATAGTAGGCTCAATTCATGCGACGAATCACAGCATAAAATGAATAAGCATGACGTAGAATCTACAAATGAAGAGTGTATAGCAATACTTTTTTTGTTGTAAATAAACAGTAAGTACGGCTTTAGTGGCCTGAAAAACCACTAATGACCAGTTTCACCAAAGAAAATTCTCGAAGTTTACCCAAAGAGATTTTATGATATTTCCGTCTGGGTCAATGAGTCAATATTGTAGATAGCAAGAAAGCTGTCATGCGATATTATACTCTATATTTATAGAATTGTTTATTGTCTGTATCTGTTAGACACACGGTTACTTCATTAGCGAGCATAGAATGATAGAATTCGCCAATTCATAAAGAGCTGTTATTACTATTATTAATATTATTAAACCCTTGGTTAACCAATCAGTGCTGTGGGGAGATGCAACGGAGATTTATATTGATCAATTAACTTCATATTGTTTGGTGGAACCAGGCATTTCTATCCAAAACACAAACTCACCATCATAAAACTTTGTAAAGAAACTTTAAAATAATCAACGGCGTAAAGTATGAGCGGAGTTTGTGTTCGATGTGCAAATATTAACAAATTCTGTTTATATCCCGACGATGTGGCGATCCAATCACTTTCGAAAGCTGCATATGGCAACTGTTCACTCTGAAAAATCCAGTCTTATAAACAGTAACGAAAAAGACATGTATTTTTATTAAACTTACCTTGCTCAACAATTCGCTTCCCCACCAGCAATACAAAAAAAGTTGACTTAGTATAGTCATTTCAAAAATTATGACAGTGATGAATTTAGGGTCAGTCGGGGCAATCAATGTTGTTTGCAATAAAGTCAGACAAATACTAATTGTCGCTGATACATACTGTGCAAAGACTGCAAGGTTTAATGTATTGTATAGGGCACTGAAATGCCTGAAAATACTGTAAGTAAGAGAATTGAAACAAAAGTACAGGTAACTCACAATAAAATTTCATTATGATGTTTAATGCGTTCATGTAAAGCTAAGTTCAAGACTTTCCTGAATTCCTCAGGTTCCATCTCCTGCTGTATTTGCAGTTTGTTTGTTGTGTATTCTTTCAAGAACCTTATTGAATCCGATAGCAGATCACACTGGACGATGATGATACCAATTAAATAGGCAGCAAAACCATCGATGGTAATATGAGTTTGAGCTATGTAAAACATACTTATGGCTTGGTGAAAATATGTTGCAGTGAAATATTTTGTTTCGTTATACGGGTACCATGCTATGTACGGCAAATATATTTCTTGCTGGCTATAATCAACCAAAGGATAAAATGAATAAGTGATCACAGAACTGGTCGCCACCGTTGCGAATATCACGTAAAACCATTTCGATTGATTCATGGTCTCTTGAGCCAAATCTTTTTGTTTCATATTTATTGGTTGAAATATTTCATTGTTGCAATTTTCAACAAACTGCTTCAAAGACTGCTGGTTTTTAATTATGGCGAATGCCTTCACATGAGTTATTATCTCCTCGAACACCGTCACAGCTGACAGGGTTTTAACTTCCAGATCTCCAGTGCCGACAAATAAATATGCAACTTGAAACAAGTAGTGCAAAGCGCACATTATCAAAACGACTATCGCGTAAACCGTGTAAAGACTAACAGAAAAGAACTTATCATCAGTTGAAGACCACAGTCCAAGCACCCTTAAAATGCTGGTAGGCAAACTGAGCCTCTTTTTGAAATCGAAACGAAACGTTCCCTCCATTTTCGACAACCGCAACAGCTAGGCAAAGTTTTCGTAGGTGGGTAATATAACAGTTCTTGCAACTGAACGAAGTTGATGGAGCCAAAAAAAAGGATCAAAAGAATTCTGAATTATTTATTGTGGCAAGTCAAAAATTGTGTCCACGGTGTACCGAATTTACACTATTAATATTTTACAATCTTTCGTAACTTTATAGGTACGTATCGGGATATCGGTTCCCAGTTCCGACTGTAATAATTATATTGTAGTCTATGTCAAACAGTAACCCCACTAATTATTATAAGTAGTAGTTCCAAATGATTTTACTTTGTAAAGTTCAGGTAAAACTGGAAAAATTACAAAAGTAAGTGCCCACCTTTGTTTATTCTCCCTTTCACTTTGTTATTAAGTTCGTGCCAGAATTGCTTCTGGACTCTGGACAACAAGTCTTCTACTGAACTTTCGGCAGCAATTTTGAATTATAGGTAAGCTTGTTAAGGGCGGCAATTCTTAGCATAAAAAATGGCTGAACAGACTGCGGATTAGCTGCAGAGCGAAAGAGAAACAGATAGATTCTTGTGGCGTGAGTTTCTGTCAAATCTGTTCAGCTAAAAATGTAACAAAAAAAATGAATTATTCTAATCTGGGGTGGCAAGAGAATGAGAGTCTTTTTTAGAAAAATATATAAATATTTTGAAAAAAAACGAGTTTTTCGGATTTTGAAATTTTAAAATACTTATACGTTTTCATACTTGATTATAGATTCCCCTTCTTTTTTCAATTCTCCTACTCCACTGGTTTTCACGAAAGTCACGTTCAAAGAAAAAACAGTAGGAAATGCCGTCCTTTAACTGGTATAAAAAATTAAGGAACGGGCATAAAATTAATTGTGATAATAATTATTTCAAGGGAACATAATATTTACATTTTATATAGTTTTATTCATGAAGCATTTCGTTCTTGCATTAGGAACATCTTCGGATACAACCTACATACAGTCATTATACATACCGGGTGATCATTTGAAATCTATCAACCTGGGGCCCTATTTTCGGAACCGGGAAACAGCTCATCAGATGATGTTGCCTAGGTGACAGCCAATCACAGCCCTGGTTGCCTAGCAACTTCGCATGCAAACGGATCACACGTCTCCCGAAAATAGGGCTCCTGCAGTAACTTCCGATTCGTATTCCGATTCCGATTCGAACCCCACCCCTCTTTTGCCTAAAATTCTCCATTTCCAATTCAATATTCTTGACCTCTCAATTCTCTTCAATGCAGTCAACGTCATCCTGCACATTGAAGCAAACGCCACAGTGACCTGCATGAGTATGAGACTAGAAATCGTCATAACTTCCGTCAAAATTTTCTAAGATTGAGTAGAACTCAGAAATCTACAAATTATTTGGCTCTGAAATTTTATAATGCATTGCCAGATGCATTGAAATCTCTATCATCAGAATCTTTCAAAGTCCAGATAAAGGACATTTTAATATCAAAGTCCATCTATTCATACGAAGAGTTTTTGAGTTATAAATTTTAAATGTATAATCAATTGTATATTATTAAATTGTTGTTTGTTGTAGTATGACCTGTGAATGTACCGTGAAAGATATTCCATGTACAAAATCACCAATAAAGCTGTATTGTATTCTTGTATTGTATTCATTACGGGGAAAATTTTCAATGGAAGAAGTGCCATCCAAATCCACCCTTTCGATCCCCCCGCCTCACCTTAAAAATCTAAAATGACACTACCGACTTTGTGATACATCAAATTAAAGGAAATTGAATTCTCTTCCTGGACAACATTTTCTCGAAATTTTCAAAACTCCAAATGTCCAATCTAATGGAAGAAGGGTTGGAAATTTCGAAAAAAAGTTCTCAGAACAATAGTTCAATTCCCTTTAATTTGATGTATCACAAAGTAGATGATGTTTTGTTGAATTTTGAAGTTGAGGTGGGGGGGGGAGGAACAAAAGCGTGATTTTGAGCAGCAGTTCTTCCACCGAAAATTCTCTTTTTCGATGCTATCTAGGATGACGCTGACTAAATTAAAGAGAATTGAAGGGCCCAGAATATTAAATGGGACACTCGGAGAATTTTTCAGGGACAAGGAAGGTGGGGTTGAAGATTTTGACTCGGATTTTGAAATTATTTTCTCAGAAAGAGATTTTAAATCTCTTCAATTTGATGTATCGCAAGGTAGGTGGTGTCATTTGGAATTTCGAAGTTGGGGTGAGTGGGGGCGAGGGAGCTAAAGATAGAAATTTGTCAATGTATGTTCAAGATGTCCCCCTCGATATAAAAATCGATCTCGACGACTTGCTCGAAGAAATATTCACCAGGAATCGGGAGTTATTGTATGTGGATAGTTTTCAAAGGATCACCCGGTATGTCAAAAATGAACCAAATCCTGGAAATAATTTGTTAAAGGCTGTTTGGGTTAAGAATGATGTAGAAATGATACATTATTATTCTCGGAATTTTCTTTCCATCAGGGAAAAAAATATGAAGCCCTAAAGGGTCTCACCCTTGAGAATTTTTGGTTTTCTCTGAATAACTGTGTAGCCATAGTCCCTACGACAAAAACGCCTATAAATTTATATAGTCCGATATATTTTCTACGCCAGTTGAATTAAGTAAAACAAATTTTTCCATTTGAGGGAAGAAACTGTCGGAGTTTTGGAAATTTGACAGATATGTTCGCAAAGGTATACTGATGAACATCCCAGCTCCAGCTCTACCTGTAACGCTCGAGCCGCCATCTAGGAAAAATGGTCCTTCGACCCAGTTTTCTGCTTATAGTGCGCTAACCATCAGATATACTGACGCTCAAAATTAGCGGAACGATTTTTTAAAGTTTTGCCACAGACGAATCCGCTGACAAATTTTTATGAAATTCCACATCAGGTTTACTTGCGGTGTGTTCTTGAAGTGCCGAAGTTTGCAGCGATATGAACTGTAAGATTACAGGGTGATATTGATTAGAAGGCGATACTGTCCTAATATCAATTTCGCACAATTTTCCATTGCATTTTGAGGATAGTCACGACGCTGTATAATTTTTGTACCTGCTTAATGTGGTCTGGACTGATGGGGTACACCATCGCCCGCAGTCTTTGTGTATGATTTTCTTTTCCATGACAATGTTCATCAGCAAGATTCACTTCTTATTTCGGTCACTTGACAACATGGCACCGATGTGCGCAAAAATGGTTTGTTTGCCCGGAGTTGAAGTCATCTGCTTATCTACAGATGTAACACGACCGTAAGTGATGGTGAACATTTTCCATCTCTTTTACAACCTGTTGATGTGAGAGGTCCTGTCCTTACCACAGGCTGAGAGACCATTGTCAGAGGATTCTGAACATTTTAGGCGTCACGAAAGAATTCATTTGAACCTTCACGAGTCATCAAGTCATCAGCGTGTCACCATACTACCCCGTTTTGCCCCCTGTCACCAATTATTGGTAGGTACCCCCTAAAAAATGACGACAAAAACAAAAATTTTTGAATTTACTTGAGCCTACGTTTTTGTTAGGTTAAAAGAATACGTTGTTGTGATTGGGAGCGATTGTATGTACTTAATTGCAATTAATTTGCGAGTTAATTTGTATTTTTGAACACTGAAATATGAGAAATGCCCCTAAATGCGCATCGCTCTAATAGCGCTTTCAGCTTAAAAGCGAGGTATGAATACGGCCCATGTTCTTCTACTTACCAATACTAGAGAGTTATTGCAGAATGCCATTTTACTACACGGCACTATTAAAGGAGGCGTTATTAAAATACTGCTTACCTTATTTTTGGTTGTTGAATAAGAGTTATTGCAGATCGCAAATTCCCTTACTTGCCCGCGTCATTCCCAATTCCTAACCTAAATTTTTAGTCTCAATTTAAAGTTGGAGTGCAAATTGCATGCGGGACGCAAGGACCCCTCTGACGGGCCTGATTTATTGCACACGTGTACTGCAAGGCCTGCAGAGTCTATCTGCAAAAAATTAGCCCCCTATTTAATAACGTAAGGGAAGTTTGATCAAAATTGGACGAATATAGGCAACCAACAATACACTAAGTAGGTACAGAGCCATTTTTGGGGCTTGTCAAAATAAAGTATGAATAAGGTCGACCTAAACAGTGCACAAATAAAGGCATGCACTATCCTTATTGACCATATTATTTATTCAGAGCGCAGTCGCAGATCGGGGAGAGAGACAACCACATGTGCTGGGTTGAAACTCCCATAAGAATATGCATGTTAAATGACTTTGTAAAATGATCAATTCAAGGTGCAAATTGACAATTTCAACGAATGTATAACATAGCAAGTGTGTAAAAAGAAACACCTGATCTACTTTTCACCATAATGAAATGGAAAATCTTGCTGTGAAGTTTATGCGAAGCAATTTAGAATGGGGTTTTTGAATCCAAAACAATTTCAAATTACCCGCCATATTTTATTGCACAACTTCCGCTAACGAGAATTTTGACAGCGCTTGAAAGCGAACCGAGTGTCAGCCGTCACGTAATAGTATGGTTGAAAATGTTAAAACGTCCCAAGAATCAAGAAAACACCTTGGAATCGTAAATTCTGACAGCGACAGCAAAGTTCCGTTTTCTACGCATGCTGTGGCGCGCGAGATCTTCTACTGCAGTGCGCATGGTCACAGGCACATACCTAACTTACAAATGACTAGTGGAAGGGGAAAGTGAGAATAATTAATATGGTCTATTAAGGGAAATTTAACGTCGCACTAATCTGCGCAAGCGTAGGTGCCAAAATAGTGACGCTTTTAATACTGCTTGCCCTTAAATCATCTGCAATGGCCTTGTTCACGCGAGGTTTAAAACTGGTGTTAAGGTCCGTAACATCAATGTTATCGTCCGCATAAACACCTCTAAGCGCAAGTTTCGCAACAGCTGTTAAGCTTAGCTAAATGTGATTTTAAATTGCATTTAGTAAGCAAACAAGTGTTGGCAATCGCACGTAAACGCCCATGCCCATCCGCAGTACACTGATGTAGCGAATGTTGCCTAAAATCGTGGTTTTTAGGCAACTTTCACTGCAGAAGTGTACTGCGGAATGTATTTTACTGCCAGGGACTTTTCTCACACGATTCAAGAATAGCGGCCTAGGTTAAGGGGCTGTTGGCTGTCATTTTGGTCGGCGCGCGTAAACACTCCTAACTAACCACTGTTAAAATCTCTGCTAAGCCTCGCGTAAACAAGCTCAGTAACTCTCTACTATACTCTATACACTGATAGAAGGGACCACCAGATTCCTCCGCTTAAAAAGTAGTCCCCGAGCGTTACTCGCGAAATTTAAAATTGCAGTTAGAAAGAGGTGCTTATTTCCGCTAATCACAGTTAAGTGCTATGGTAATTTTAAATGACACCAGTTTAATACCAATTTCAATGAATGAGAGAATAATTTTTTTGAATTAAGCTGATTTTATTACACAACACTCACAACAGCCGAGCTGACTAAAAATAACAAACATCATAGAGAAATGGAGGTTAGAAATCGTACGCAAGTGTCAAACTCGCTGAATGTAATGCCATTGGCTTGGCGTAGGAATAATTTGCCCGGGTAAGACTACCAACCGAACAAAACTAATATTAGTTCCAAACGCGCCTATGTTGTTACAGTCTTTGGTGCTTTTGTTTGCTATAGGTTACATCACTGGAATTAAAAAAAGTCCGTTCTATCGGTGAACAGACTATACCGCCAAAATGCATGCAAACGATCTTGAATTCACGTTGTGCTACTTTTTGTTACACCTTGCAGTACATTTTTTCAGGTGTGAACGGTTTAGACGATTTGGCCGGTTGCTAAGGTAAGGCAGGCGGTGATTGTTGCATCTGAGCATCTAGACATGCTTGACACCTTATACCTGAATGCATTGGTAAACTTTTCAATCCCACAATGTTGCTTCAAACTGCTTTTTCTTTGTCCAAATCAGAGATTGCATTCCATTCTCGCAGCACTAGTTTGTCTCATACTTCGGAAGTTCGGAAATTGCCATTTCTCAAGAAAAATGGTCATGAAAATGCAATTGTCTTTCTGTGTTATAACCCGCCTGCCCTACCTTAACAACCGGCCAAATCCGTTCGTACCTGAAACAAGCGAATATGCCTCATGGGCATGAGGCTCAGTAGCGCACTTCCTTTTGGAAGGATTAGTGAACGCAAGATATTAAGTAACTATATAGGGTTCTACTCTACCGTTATTTGGGCAAACAATTTCAATATGGCGGCCAAAATTTCGGCAGAATAATGAAATTCGGCTTGAAAATCAGAATGATCGTACTAGCTAGACAAGGGTAAGTTCCAAGTTTTATGAAAATCCTTCCACTGATACGAGATTTCAATATGGCGGCGAAGATAGTGGCGAAATCATGAAATTTGGCTTGAAAATAAAAATGATCATACGAGACAAAGGTCAGTTCCAAGTTTCATGAAAATTGTTACACTAACAAGAAATTTCAATATGGCAGCCAAGATGGCGGCAGAATCATGAAATTCAGCTTGAAAGTAAGAATGATTGTACTAGACAATAAGGATAAATTTCAAGTTTCATGACAATCGTTCCACTAATAAGAGATTTCAATATGGCAGCCAAGATGGCGGCGGAATTATGAAAGCCAATCTGCCTATTTGGTCCTTGAGGACCTAAGCTATCTATCGGATAAAGTTCAATTTTTAAGGGCTGTAGCTTTATTTTCCGAAGAGAAGTTCAACTTCTTCGAAGTGCACAGGAGATCTCTGTTTTTTGATAATAATGATAACGAGGTATATATAACAAAAAATAGTGCCCATTGGCCACCCTTAGGCCAGTGGATAGCCATCAGCTATCCATCGGAAAAAGTTCCAAGGCTCTTGCTTCAATTCTCGAGAAGGAGTACATCATCCTAGTTTCTACACGGACAGACAGACAGACAGACAGACAGACAGACAGACATACAGACGAACCGGCCACATAAGCGTCAATCGTCATTCTGTTACTTATAAAATAATGTTTTCCTACTGATTTCGACCTCCTGAACACGAATATCGGGTTTATTTTTGAATCGGAACAATTCTTTTTTATCGAAAAACCAAAAAAATGGTAGTCTGTCACATGATTTTTAGTGATACCTACCTACTTTTTTTTGTTATTGAGCAACCATGTTTCATAGTTTGAGTGCCATTATCCTTCAGGTACCTAGTAATGCCTATTTCAAATTGTTGAATAGTGTTAATGGCACGTCTGATTTGAAATTTGTAGGGACGCGTATATGCGCCGAGCCGTAGTTTTGCGGTCGTTTTCAAAAATTCATAAAAATTGACCCGAAGGTCGTATCGAAGTGGAGTTTTTGTCAAAAGAAAGTTCAAATTGTTCTCTAAATATATTCCCGTACATGTAGTGATGTATTTTTATAAAAACATGTAGTTACCCGCATATCGTAACTTTCAACATCTAACTGCAAATTCCAGCACTTAATCGGCGAAGCCGCCTTACACCAAAATGTTATTATTGTGATTGTTTATGATTATTTCAGAAAGATTTTTCTTGGTTCGCGTACCCAGGCCATGAGCTACCCATTCAAATTGAAATATCCTCTGTATTGGATTCCGTTTTGTTCGGAGAAAAGGATATCAAGCACCAGCAAGCAACGAATAATCATTTGCGGCCGAGCCGTAGCTTCAGAGTCATTTTCAAAAATTCATAAGTATTGACTGGTACCTCGCACCGATGTGGAATTTTCATTAAAATTAAGTTCAAATTCTCCTCTAAATATAACTCCGCCTATGTATTATTGTAAAATGATAAGAACGGGTACTTGATCGCATGTGATAACTTTCGAGATCAGGCCGGCTTCTGAAATGCAGCATTCAACGGCGATGCCGCGTCACACTAATTTGTTATTATTGTAAAATGTTTATCATTATTCCGTCGAGATTTTTCTTGGTTCGGGATACAAGGTCATGAGCTACCCATAAAGTGAAATTTTTTCGCAAAAACCTTTCCGTCTAGGACTAGATGCTGTGACGGACGGACGGACGGACGGACGGACAAAGCGAGGACAAAACCGCCTTCCCGTTTGGAGAAGTGCGCTAAAAATGCACTGCAAGGTGTAACAACAAGTTTCATGACAATCGTTCCACTAATAAGAAATTTCAATATGGCAGCCAAGATGGCGGCCGAATTATGAAAGCCAACCTGCCTGTTTGGTCCTTGAGGACCTAAGCTATCCACCGGATAAAGTTCAATCTTCAAGGGCTGTAGCTTTATTTCCCGAGGAGAAGTTCAACTTCATCGAAGTGCACAAAAGATCTCTGTTTTTTGAGAATAATGATCACGATGTATGGATAACAAAAATAGTGCCCATTGGCCACCCTTGGGGACATCAGCTATTAATCGGAAAAAAGTTCCAAGACTCTTGTTTCAATTCTCGAGAAGGAGTACAGCGTCTTAATTTCTGTACGGACTCGGACGGACAGACAGACAGACAGACAGACAGACAGACAGACAGACAAACCGGTCACATAAGCGTCATTCTGTTACTTATATAAAAAAATGTTCTCCAACTGATTTCGACCTCCTGAACACGAATATCGGGTTCACTTTTGAATTGGAACATTTCTTTCTTATCGAAAAACCGAAAAAATGGTAGCCTGTCACATGATTTTTAGTGATACCTACCTACTTTTTTTTGTTATTGAGCGAACATGTTTCGTAATTTGAGTGCCATTATCCTTCAGGTACCTATTATTGGCTATTTCAAAATGTTCAATTACTATTTCGGCACGTCTGATTTTAAATTTGTAGGGTCGTATAATATGCGCCGAGCCGTGGCTTTGCGGTCGTTTTCAAAAATTGATAACAATTGACCCGACGGTCGGATCGAAGTGGGGTTTTTGCTAAAGAAAGTTCAAATTGTTCTCTAAATATAATGCCGTACATGCAGTGATGTATTTCATTAAGAAATTGTAGTTGCCTGCATATCGCAACTTTCTACATCTTACCGCGAATGCCAGCACTTGATCGGCGAAGCCGCCCTACACCAAAATGTTATTTTTGTAATTGTTCATGATTATTTCGGCAAAATTTTTCTTGATTCGCGTACCAAGACTATGAGCTACCCATTCGAGTTGAAATATTTTCTGTATTGAATTTCGTTTTGTTCGGAGGAAAGGATATCAAGCACCAGCAAGCAACGAATATATCATTTGCGGCCGAGCCGTAGTTTCGGAGTCATTTTCAAAAATTAATAACTATTGGCCTGCACCTCGCACCGATGTGAAATTTTCATTAAAATGAAGTTCAAATCATCCTCTAAATATAACTCCCCATATGTATTATGGTGAAATGATAAGATCGGGTACTTCCTCGCATGTGATAACTTTCGAGATCAGGCCGGCTTCTGAAATGCAGCATTCAACGGCGATGCCGCGTCACACTAAATTGTTATTATTGTCATTGTTTATTATTATTTCGTCAAGATTTTTCTTGGTTCGGGATACAAGGTCATGAGCTACCCAATGGAGTAAAAATTTTTCGCAAAAACCTTTTCGTCTAGGACTAGATGCTGTGACGGACGGACGGACGGACGGACGGACGGACGGACGGACGGACGGACAAAGCGAGGACAAAAGCGCCTTCCCGTTTGGAGAAGTGCGCTAAAAAGTAGCACAACGTGAATTCAAGATCGTTTGCATGCATTTTGGCGGTAGTATTGGTAAGTAGAAGAACAAATCTTTATTTTGACATGGAATCAAGAAAATTCGACAAAAATAAAGAAAATTGTAGGGGGCCGAAATTGTCACATAAAAATCACAAAAACTGGCACTGCGACTCAAAAAGAGGAGCTCCTGGTGTATGGCAGTGCATATCGAGAACTTTTAACCTAACAAAAACGTAGGGCTCAAGTAAATTCAAAAATTTTTGCTTTTGTCGCCATTTTTTAGAGGGTACCAATAATTGGTGACAGGGGGCAAAGGGGGTTAGTATGGTGACCCGCTGATGACTTGATCACTCGCGAAGGTTCAAATGAATTCTTTGGTGGCGCCTAAAATGTTGAGAATCCTCTGACTCTGGTCTATTTTCACGTTGAAAGTTACCTAACGTCGTACGGATGTGTGCACGCAAACTCCCCATTATTAGACAGTTCGCGTAGAAATGTTACGTGGAATTTGACCTGTAATCAAGGACTAACTTTTTATAGTTACAAGAGAAATTTGTCATTTCACGTTGGTTGTGCATGTTTTTTATCCAGGTACTCGTATTGCATTAGTAGTATATTTGAATTAGGTTTTTTGCTTGAAGAAAGTAGTTCTCAAACGGTTTTTAGCTAAATGGTTAGCCATCCCCACCTGTTTAACATGCCAAAAGCATAAATCCCTGTGACGCGTAATACTTCGTTACAGGTGAAAACCAGAAAAAAAACCATTTTTTTATTTCGGTGAATTAGTTTTTCGACAAAACAATATTATCTTCTTTCATTATTTAGCAACCCTATGGTCTCCTATTGGACGTGTGAAATATTCAGCCCTCTATAGCTGCTAGTATTCTTCGTACAAGGTGGAATCAATTTCTCTTCAATATATTTAATAATAAATATAATTTTTTTTTAATAAATGTTTCCCTCCTTCTCGGCTCACATTGGCCATAGGAGTTTTTACCTTTATTTAGTAGCGTACAATATAGTGAAAAATTGCAAATTAGACAGCACAAACATCCAGACTTCTTCTGGGAATCGAACCCGGGGCTCTCGTGGCCGCAGGCAGCCACACAACCACCT
The DNA here is from genome assembly GCA_949128115.1 of Anaspis maculata. NCBI lineage: Eukaryota > Metazoa > Arthropoda > Insecta > Coleoptera > Scraptiidae > Anaspis > Anaspis maculata. Next base: position 63,799,400 of record OX421961.1, on the reverse strand, counting down.
GCGCCACGAGGCCGCCTTTTCAATATATTTTATCTTGATCGAATCAATCCGGACAAAGACTATTTCCGGCTATGTTACAAGTCCATAATCTCTCATTCAAGATATAAAAATGTCACATTCCTCAAACTGCTAAAACATGACAATCAGGGTGAAACACCCTTCTTTTTTTCTTTCTTTTCCTGGGTCACAATAATTCGGATGATAATTTTATCCTTTCCAATGGAAAGCGTAGAGTATTCAGCAAAACATATTAAAAATTTACATTTCTGCAATCACTGCAACTACTGGCTACTGCAGCACTAAGCATTTTTGCAATTTTGGTTTTGCGAGGAGTTGCTAAGGACAATTTTTCAGCAACTCCTGGCACAGCAAAAGTGGAATCAAAATATAATTCATCCTCTATCAAGTCGAAGTGATAGTGAAAATGCAGATTTTTTATATGGCTTGCGTAAAACTCTGAGCTTTCCAGTGAACTAGATAAGAGTTCATTATCTCAATTAGTTTCACCCAGAAAAAAAATAAAGAAAATAAAGTATGTTTCACCATGTAGGTTGCGTTCTGGGAGTTTGAGGAATATGGCATTTTTATATCTTGAATGAGGGATTATAGGCTTGTAACAACGCTGAAAATATTTTTTTTTTCAGGATTGATTCGATGCAGATGGAGAACACTAAAAAAAAATTTCACCCTGTACGTAGAATACCAGCGGCTGTGGAGGGGTACATTTTTCACATGTCCAATCGGAAGCTATAAGGTTGCTAAATGATGAAATACTGTGTTTCTCGAGGATTATTTCATCGAAATAAAAAATGTTGAAGATTTATTTTTTAATTTCCACCCTGTATACTAAATAGTGGGGGACCGCGTAGTGTAATGGACTTCGCGCTTGGCTTCGATAACTGAAGTCAAGCCATACACACCGCGGTCCATTTCTAGATGGGTGACCGCTTCAACATGGCGCTGTGGTAGGGCCCATTCGGAAATGGGATACCGGCGCCAAATCCCCCCTCGGCAAGGTTCTGGGCAAACCTTCCGAGTACTTCGGCCCTCGAAAGCTCCTCTGGATGAGTGATGGCTGTTGCTATTCTCTTGTGGTTCGGAATCCACTTCAAACTGTAGGCCCCCTATTCAATATAAATAGGCAGAGAAGCTATTGGGTTGTTATGGCTAATGAATGAATGAATACTAAATAGTACACGTTACAGGGATGTATGCTTTCAACATGTTAAACAGGTGGGGATGAGCTAACCCTAACCATATAGCAAAAAACCGTTTGAAAACTACTTTTTTCAAGCAAGAGATGATTTTTTGACAAGTTGCACTTGAAATTGAGCCCAAACTAGCTATATATAATCCCCAAACTAGGCTGTCTATGAAAACAATGCAGCTTATCGTTCTTCTTCCAATAACTAACATAAGGATTACTGCGACAAAGGTACCCACCCGAGTACCTACTTAGTGGTAAATGGCAATGGCATAATATAGCAAAAGCATTCCAAAAGCTCGTAAATGCCTGCCATGAAGGGCAGTAGATCGAACCTAAAGTTACCGCAAATAGAAGCACCAATACGTTGCTTGATTAGTCAAAAAAATCACGCGAACAGGATAGGTACCTACCTATTTCACGGGTTTAATTAAAACCGGAGCAGTCGATTCATTATAATCAAAGATCTCCGAAACGTGACACCGTAATTAAAATGGAACATCTTTCACTCCTTAAATGGCGTTCAAACAAAAGCAATCCAATTTCACTTGATTAATATTAGATCATTTCAATAGTGCAAAGACAAAGGGTACTTACTAATTGTCCTCCTAATTACCCTTGGGTTGGTAGGTTTTGAAATTGGTGCCTCTTGATCTTGTTAACATATTCCCAAGATAAGTAAGTGTACAGCGTAGGAAGTCCCTTATTAGATCCTATTAGTACTTCGAAATAATTTAATAGTAGGGCTCGAACAACAAACTGTAAGTAGGTATCTACATAAAAGTCACTGCTAATAGTTCCAATACCAGCACTTCATACCTCAGAGTTTGATCAACCATGAGAGAAATAGAACCAGACCACTTCACTGACTTCAAGGCTCAAATCCTTATGGTTACAAAAACACTGAGAATTGTTGGATTGTGGCCTAGTACAGAAGCATTTTTCTCTTGGAATCTCTACTCGGCTTACACAGTTTTCGGAATACTGACTTGCAATGTCCACTATTTTGTCCAAGTGGCGTACTGGTTCTTGGTTCCCAGTGATTTGGAAACGATTTCCTTATCAGCCACGGTTACGTTTGAACAAATTCTAACGAACGTAAAAGTTTACGCTATTGTAGCAAACTTTAAGACGCTTAAAGAGATCATGAAGATATGCAACAAGAGAATATTTCAACCGAAAAATCTGAAACAGCAAACCACAGCTTTGACAACTTTGAAACAGTTCAAATATTTTTTTATATTCTTCAATGTATCAGCGACTATAGCGGTTTGTTTTTGGTGCCTGTATCCTTTGGTGAGCTACAAAAATCAGCCGACTTTGCCATATTTGGCTTGGTATCCGTTCAATGAAACGCAATATTTTAAATTCGTTTACCTGCATCAAGCCTCAAGCCAATTTTTCATCGCACAGACTCATGTCAATGTTGATGGATTTTCCATGTGCCTCATGGCTCTGATCATCATCCAGTGTGATCTTTTATCAGATTCTGTGAAAAACATCACTCGGAGAACTGCATTTGGACTGGATGAGATACAAGGGATGGATATTTTGCTACGCAACAGTTTGTTACATTACAAAGAAATCTTGTCGTAAGTATTTCTCCCAATTCTCCCACTATATACCTACAGTGGGATCGAGAAATAATTCAAGTCAAAGGTGCCCCTGGTGCAGCCGACGACGACTGCTGTAGAGTAGTGTAGAGTAGACGGCATTTCTCGCCTTTTGAGACCACCAGGACCACCTTGACTAGGATATAGTTTTTGATTTCACGGCATAAACTCCCCATCACCTACCTACCACTTACCTAAACTCATTGTATAGGCGCTCTGCACATTTTGAATATTCCGCCCGTTTCAGCACCCTCATGCGGCATTCGCGAACATTATGTGTGAGGAAAATTTTCAACATTGAAGTTTATGAATTGTTGAAATTGACATTTGGAGGTGGTATGATTATTCAAATGGCATTGTTGTTATGGAAACAGATAACTTCCTGCAGCAAGTGTACAAAAAAATCGCAACTTTTGGCGCTGAAGCAAATCCGCAGAGGGCCTATAGGTGGGAAAACTTGAACGTTTATTTATAGGGAAGCTTTGTATCACAATCAAAATGAATGAAGATACTAACAAGTTACTTACACAAAGATCGGTCAAAGCCATTCTATTCTACTTAAAAGGCGGTTCAAGAATGTGTAGGTATAGGTACCTAAATAACTTTCTTCTATGATTTAACAACAAAAAATTATCAATCAGCACGCATGTGTCAAAATACAATACTGAAAAATCCTTTTTTGTCTTACGCCATCATACTAATTATCAAAAAGAAACAAAGCAGGTAATTGTCGAGTTTCCCTATGAAAACATCCAAATTTGGCCACCCTATACAAAAAGTAGGTACGTATTCGCGATTTAAATTAATTTTTCCCGTCACAAGATGATAGATAGATAGAGAGATAGATAGACAGATAAATAGATAGATAGATTTTATTGAATGTTCTTGTGCACGAAGCACTACACGAGTCAATGGATGCTTATAAGTACATGACAAATAAATAAATTATATAAAATATGACAGTTTAAAATGATGGACATTTAAAATACGAAAATGTACATAAATCAAACACAGGTAACTGCAATTTAAATTTCCTGAAAGTTACAGGCAACCTTCATCAGAAAAGTCGCTCGGCTTTTGCTGCAAAAACTCATCACAACAATAAAAGGCTCTTATGCCAAGAAACCGAGTGAACAATTTTACCGGCAGATTTCTGAATGCTTTGATGACGATGCAATTGTTATGTTATGGCAGCTTCACAGAACTTCGTATGTCGCCGGCGACAGTCCCCCACTCCACTGTAGTTGAACAATTTGAACGACACGACGACAGAAACTCGTGTCGCGGGAATTATGTAGGGAGGTAGGGGAGTACAGGCAGATTGAATCCTATTGGCCAGCAACACTGTCGCCGGCGACACACGAAGTTTTGTAAAGCCGCCATTACTTTGATGTCATTGGCAGTTCGGTTGTCACTACTTATTCAATCCCCATTCGGCAGCCATCTTGTGGCGGAAAAAATTAATTCTGATCGCGAATTATGAGGACGAAGAAGAAGTGGGTAATGCAGGTAGATGGAGTGGAAAAACTAACAAAATAAAACTTTTCTTAAAGTTACTTCGACGGCGTCTACAATATGCTGAACGTGACAATCTTTGCACAATACATTTCAAGTGCCGTCAGCATTGGTTTGGCTTTGTTACAATCTACATTGCTTGAACCATCGGATCCCAGATTTTTTATTGTGGGAATGTATCTGGTGGCTATCTTGGGCCAATTGTTCATGTACTGTTGGTGGGGAAATGAAGTGATGAATAGGGTGAATATAACTAAGATAATAAAGGATGTCTCAGAATTTAGCACCTACTGTAAAGGGACCCTAGACTCTTCAATATATCATGTTATGATAGCCTATTAAGTCGGTTTTGAAAAATTTGACTTTACTAGAGAGATACACCCTTTCACAGTTCCAACTTTTCCGTGTTTTTCATCAAAAACTAAAAACTGCCTATGTATTTGATGAATTTAAACAAAATCTAACCTCTGGTCCTTAAATTGGGAGACGAAGAGGTCGTGAAAAAAGTCGAATTATGTACGGGACTGGAGGTCTTTATATCAAGTGGAGAGTCGGTCTCCTTTCAAGTCAGGTACTCAAGTCTGGGACTCATATACAGGGTGTTATTTTTTTTTTAGTCAATATTTCAAGGGATTGTAGTGCATCAAAAATAAAGTGGACTTTCTCCAAAAAAAAATTATATCAGAAACACATTATAACGGAGATAGGGGCTTTCAAAGTTGAGTTTTGGAAAATTTGTTATAACTCCAAATTCAATTAATGGTTTTTAATCAAATCTGGTACAGAAAGTGAGTTGATGCATGCTTCCAAGCTGGTCATATTGGCTTAGGTCACATTTGTAAAATTGGTAGTTTTTTTAATTAATTTAAAGAAAAGAATTAATTCTTTTTTTTTGACGGAAGTACTGTCATTGTCCATTAAAAACGCGTGCAAGCTTTTGACACGGAGTTTACTGATTTGATTGATTTAGGCCTGGTGTCACAGTGACAAGGTAGCCAAAATTATCCAAATCAGTACCTACACTACGTGCCAAAAGCTTGTACGCGTTTTTGATGGGCAACGACTGTACTTATTTCTTGATGATGCTCTACCATCTCCTGAGATATTAACAAAAAAGTGGAACACCCTGTATGGTAGATGAACTGTTAAATATAAAATAAAACTTTATTTCAGAGTGGAGAGCTGCCTTACGCTGCATTTCGGAGTAACTGGATTGAGGCATCCAGAAAATTTAAACAAAATCTACTATTTTTTATCCATCGTGCACAAACACCTCTCACTGTGTATGCCGTAGATTACTTTGAGGTGTCACTCGAGAGCTTCATGATGGTGAGTAAACGATGAACTCGAAGTGTTTAGGTACGGCGCCGGCGTTTAGAAAGGTTCTGATAAAAGTCTATTAAAATTATCTAAATCGTGAAGTATGCAACGTGTCCCATTCTTTTCTATTTATCAACTGTGTACAAAATGGATTCAAAATTGACCAAGAACTTTCAATCTTTTTAGGTACATCAGATTGGATTCAAAAATAGATCGGGCCGTCTTGCCGTAAGGTGCTTGAAATTCAGTAATAATAATGCTTCAAATACAATAAAAAAAATCGGTTGGGTCGCCCCAAAACTTTCGTTTGTGTATGAGATGTAAATTTTTGTCCACCAGCCGACTCAGAAAATGAGACTCTATCACACATTCAAAGTCACCGAAAATCACAGCATTGCAAAATTTTCTACAGGGTGATAAAAAAAAATCAACTCATGAACCGAGTCATGAACCAAAAGAGGTAGAATCATGAAAATCACCACGTAGATTCAGAGTTCATTGTATATTAAGATAAAATAAACAGCACCTAAATTTCTTCAGCCTTATGAAATATCTTGAATATAGTGGTCGATTTCATAGAGAATGAAAATTTTTAATAAAGTAGATAGTGATTTTTCAAGATATTTAGCTGAATGTGATATTTCCGCAAAAAGTGTTGTCAAGAATGAAATGCGATGTATTGCCACCGTCTCCGCCTACTATTTTCGAAAATGTTAACAGACAACTGTTTTTTTCTAATGGCCGCCATCTTGAATTCGCTCGTTATCAAGTAGGCAGGGAATCAAATGGTACTAGCAATAATGGTCATAAGCAATGAATAGGTACATTTTGGAGAGCAACTGAAACATTTTTGAGCATAATCAAAACATTTTTCAGGACAATAAAAACATTTTTGAACACAACATTGGGATACTCAACATTCAACACATTTTTCGATCACCCTATAGATGACATATGAAGAGGTGAATTATTTTGGTCCTTGTGCGAAATCGTTCCTTGAGGTCTTAGGTATCACTTGCAAAGCCGCTTCCTTTCACAATTGAATGCAATTTATTTTTCGTGCCGCTTTCACTATATGTATAGCTTATTTCAACTTTTGAAATAATTGGTTCAACTTTGAACGCACAGGAAAAATTTTGCAATGCGGGGATTTTCGGTGATTTTGGACATGGGATAGGGGGTCTTTTTCTGAGTCGAATGGTGAAAAAAAAATTTCATGAATTATTTTTTTCCGGGTTTGGGTGTTTTTTTCCGTATAATTCCTGTACTAAAAGGGAATTGAAATGTACTCTGATCAGTGTTTTTTTTCATACTTGGGGCTTCCAATTGGTGTTCTCCAATGTTCTCCCTAGCGGCCTAGCGCCACCTGTTACGGAGTTACAAGGCTGTAATGAAAACGTTGCTCAACATTTTATGCATTTTACAAGTGTTATGTTGTTGAGGTTGCATCTTTTTCACTCATTTCTAACAATCTATGCTGGCAACAGTGATAAGCAAAGAATGCAATATAGGACAGCATAAACATAACACAGGACAAGAAAGACTTTTGAGTCAGCTTTTGAAGTAAAAGCTTGATGTTCTTGTAGAAAGCTGGCATTACTTAAATGCTACAACCACGTCACAAAATGGATGAAGTCGCATTCACTTAATTGAATGTAAAAAAAAATTAAAGACCCTTGCAATGTGACTGGCTAGGGAGTGATATAGTTTTTTTTTTGAGGTACCTATTGCAAAAATTCTATTTTTATTTTCCAAAATTTGAAAAAATTCAAAATCCTACACGTAACATACCCACTCTTTGTTGAGGTATTTTAAAAATCTGTGACTGTTTTCATTACATACGTTCCATTGGTCAGGAAACTACAACCAACAACCATACCGTTCACGATGTAAATTCAGTAATGTCACTTTTGAATTGATCGTGCGATCTTGAGAGATGAAGTATCTGATTGAATCGGGTTTCAACACATCTCTTACTGGACTTACGACCTTAATTACTTGAGAATGGAATCAATTTTCAATACTGGAAATTTTCAATGGCATGGAGAACAAGGCCGATTGTATTTATGATATTATTATGATAAAAGTGGCTCATTTTGTGAGCGGGGACGATTGCGAAATGAACGCTTAGCCAGTGGAGCAACCCCGCGAACAAAAAACCATCAAAAATGTCGTCATCGTCATCAAAAACACTAATTATATAAATGTTTCAGATTTTACGTCATTCCTACTCATTTTATGCCGTAATCCGTCATATGAATACACCGAAAAACTGAAATGATCGAAGATATGCTGCAATATCTACCACCACTTGTAGTACCACCACACCAATGTCGCAGGCAAAAAAATACATTGTAATTTAATATTTTAATTAATTAATTGATTAATTAGTTTCCGGACTTTTAATTGCGTAATTTTGATTTATGTATGCATGTTGAATGCACACTAGTAAGCTCAATCAATATGGATAGGTTGAATGCATCAACGTCGCATACAACTAATAACTTGTCATTGAAATTCTGGCGAGATCAATGATGAAAATGGGAATGAAAACGAGTATAATTTTGCAAGTATGTATGTGATTGAAGTTTTCACACGGTCATCGATTCTATAGAGGGTGAAACAAGTGAATATCCCCTCACGTGCTTGAGTCGCAATAGCGCATTTTCTTAGTGCAGATCTGTCATTGATAGAAATGAAGTCCAGCTTCAAAATCAGAATGTTCATACGAGATAAGAGTAAGTTTCACGTTTCATGACAATCGTTCCACTAAAAAGAGATTTGAGGAGCTTGTGGTGTGGTTAGTTAGCGCGTTCGACTACCACTCCAGAGGTCGCGGGTTCGATCTCCGCCGGGGACGGATTTTCGGCCTCGAAAACAAGCTCCCTGGTTTAGTTGGAATGCTTGCTAAATGCAAGACGCGCCGTGTGTCGCATAGCACGTAGAATACGAACGATGGTGCCGACCCCATGCGATGTTGGTGGTCGTTCAAAATCCCTACCCTGTGTTGGAACACACAGGGGTTCGGCAAAATTTCCGGTATAGTGGAGGAAAGCATTCACCGGCGTCGGTGTTAGGCCTCGTTGCGGAAATAGGCCGACGTTAAATAAACGAATAAAAAAAAATAAGAGATTTCAATGGCCGCCAAGGTGGCGGCAGAATCATGAAATTCAGCTTGAAAATAAGAATGCTCATACGTGACAAGGGGATTGAGTTCAAAGTTCCATGGAAATCGTTCCAGTATATTGAGTCTCTAAGAGATTTCAATATGACGGCCAAGATGGCAGCGGAATCATGAAATTCAGCTTGGAAATGCAAATGATCATACGAGACAAAGGTAAGTTCAAAGTTTCATGAAAATCGTTCCACTAATACGAAATTTCAATATGGCGGCAGAATCATGAAATTCAGCTTGAAAATGACTGCGTTTCTATCGCAGCTTTGGATCCGATCGAAACTCTATCCGATCGGGTCGATCCGCTCGAAATTGCCGATATAAAACGGTCAGGATTCAAATTTCAATCCGATCGAGCCGTTAAAGTCGATCCGGTGCTTTGGCCGGCTTGACTTAAGTCGAGCGGATCGAGCTCGCATCCGCTCGTATTTTAACCGATGTGAACAGGATCGAATCGAAGTGACAGATGGCCGACTTGTTGGCGATAGAACATAGCGATAGAAACGCAGTTATTAAGAATGATCATATGAGGCAAAGGCGAGGGCAAAGGTAATGTTACGTATTTCGCGTACGGGTTCGAATATAATTGAGACAATAGTTTTACGTGAGCTGACAGTTGATGCCTAATATAGGCCTCCGATTAGTGTTCCCAAACTTTCCATCATCTTCCAGCAAACTCGACAGTGACCCGGCATACGGTTTTCTAGGCGACTTCCGAATAATCACACACCTATCGCGTGCTTCCCGTGTGTTCTGATATGTAGCACCGCCGCCAAAATAGACAGATGTGTCTTTATCAGGCGTTTGAGTCTCCATGCATTCCAATGCCACCTCGCACATTCTAGAAATGTCCAGAGCTCCAGGCATTTGTACACTGCGGCCGTGGAAGAGCCTAGAAATATCGCGTGTTTCCAGATTGCATGGGCATATGAAATTCAATCTGCCCACTGGCCACTCTTGAGTACCTAAGCTATTCATCGGAAAAGTTCCAGGGCTCTAGCTAGCTTTATTCCCCGAGGCGGAGTTCAACTTCTTAGAAGTGCACAGGAAATCTTTGTTTTTGATATTAATAATGGTAATGGTAATGGTAATGTATGTATAAAAAAAAATAGTAATGCCCATTGGCCACCCTTGGGGACATCGGCTATCCATCGGAAAAAGTTCCAAGGTTCTAGTTTCATTTCCCGAGGAGAAGTTACAACTTCTTAATTTCTACACGCCATATAAGCCTTACGAAAATGCGCTAAAAAGCAATCTGATTGTATCAAGATGAAAATCAAGGATTTGAAGTAGAACGCTTTTCATCATAGTTTTCTGGCATATTTGCAAGTATACTTGCGAGGATTCTCGTTTTCAGCATGGATCTTGTTCCAGATTTTCAATATCAGGAAGTAAGGACTGTAATAATGAAGGAGATCACAGATCAACCTGACAAAGGCCGAAGGATTTGACCTTATTACAGGAAAACATTTACAAAAACTTCTAACACCAGAAATAAAAACCATTCAACCAAAATGCAATGTTGTGTTGAGATCTAACGACTTCCCTAAGCAGTGGAAAGTCTCACAAACAATCATGCTTCCGAAACCAGGAGAAGATCCACAAGAAGTTGCATCATACAGACCGATAAGTCTTCTTTCATCCCTGTCAAAAGTGTTCGAGGAGCTATTTCTTGAGAGATTGAAGCCAGTTCTAGACAAAAATAAAATCATACCATAACACCAGTTTGGATTTGGAAATAGACACGGGACGATTGAACAAGTACCTACATCGAGTTGTCAAGATAATCAATGTAAATTTTGAGAGAAAACGATTTTGTTCCACCGCCTTTTTTGAAATCAGTCAAGCATTCGATAGAGTAGGTATGAGGGTATGACACAATAAATAAACCTACCTCACACATCCTACGAGTGTTGAAGTTCTATCTAACAGAGAGGCAGTTCTTTGCGCAACAACATAAGGATAAGGAATAAATTGCAATAAATTGAATAATGACAAGCTTTATTATGTCAAGTCGGAGGTACCTACCACAGGAGAGCGTTCTGGGACCAGTATACTCTTATCTCCTCTTCACTGCGGACTTGCCCGTTCCCTTACCCGTACAGTGATGACAGCTACATACGCAGACGACACTGCGGTTCTTGGTTGGCTTCGGCTCCACTAAATTCCTGGGCGTCTGGATGGACTCGGCGCTCTCGTGAGGAAAGCAGATCGACTCCGTATGCAGCACTGCAGCAGGCTCAATTCTGCCTATTACGCTCTGTATAAGCTCAAAAGCGAAGGTTCCGGAGGCAACACTCATCGCAGGTTACTTACTCCATGGTATACACACACCCAGGGCCGGCAACAATAGTGGTGCTGACGTGCTCGAGCACCACACGTAACCCGAAGAGGTGATGCTGAGCACCACATGTTGAAAATGCAGAAATTGAAATTAGCGCCATAGCACTCCAAGTTACCAATTTCGAGATTGTTTGTTTTATTTTGAAAGTTTTATTTGTCCATTATCCCCCCTATATTATACAGGTGTCCCAGACTGTAGTAGCCAACGGTCTATGGGAGTCCAGAGGACACTAGAAGACCTCTACATTATTTTTTTGCGAAAGCTTAATATTAAGCGAGATGCAGCTCTTCAAAATTTGACTTTTTCATTGGTATTTCATGGATAATTCATAAACGGGTCGAAGTGTTCGGCTGAAATTTGCCAGAGACTTGTTTTGAATGATTCCCTACCTATTGGCATAATTTTACTAGAATCCAACCAGTAGTGAAACGATTAAAAATTAAAATAAAAAAAGTTCGAATGCCGAAAAAAATATGTAGGGGCCTCTAATTTCTTCCAGGCTATCTCCCATAGGCGTTCGGATACTTTATTTTGGGACAGCCTGTATAGTACCTATATTTTATTTAAATATGACGTGTGCCTGAATATTTTTTTTACGTTTTAATAAAACTTCAAAAAAAAATCGCCTGCGACGCTGATACCACCCCCCCAGTTCTTTTTCTGAAATATTCAACAGTCAGCACCACACGTTCAAATCCAAAGTTGCCGGCCCTGCACACACCTGCAGTACAGTGTCATACTGTGGGGTCGAGCAACGAACATATCTAGGGTCTTCATACTCCAGGAGAGGATTCTGCGGCTGATGTTCGGTTTGGGGCCTAGAGAGTCCTGTGTCCCAACCTTTAGGTCCAAGAAGTTGTTGACACTACACGCCATTTGTCCGTACAGATGTGCACTGATTGCTCACGGGAACAAACATATGTTTCTTGAAGAACGAAGACTTCGGCCATAACCAGACGAGAGGCTCCACCAAGCTGAGCATACCGCCACATACCTCCGCAAAACTCAAGAAGTCGCCATAACGTATGGTCCGAAAGTTTTGGGAAATTGTTTAAAGCTAATAACTTTTTCTGAATAGTCTGTATTTTTTAACTTGATATTGCAAAAAATAACATTATACAGGGTGATTCAAAAGTGTCGGACCACCTTGAAGGTGCGTAATATGGAAGTGTAATAGAGTGCTGGAAAGTTGTTAGAAAAATTCTGTTTCTTCTAATTTTGAAGTCATGGAGGGACACAAGTTGGTCCTTCGATCGCTTCTATTTTCGTTGTTTCAAAAGATTTCAATAGTTAACTGTTTATGGAAAAAGGATGAGTACAAAAAATCAACTTCTGAATCTGCAAAGAATTTCTGTTTTGTTCACAGGGTGGGTCATGAATCCTGAAAATTATTTTTTTCTAAAAGTACCTGCAAACAGCTTCAATGGTTCCATAACATATACAGGGTGTCCCGTTTTTCAACGCTCACTATTGGTATCTCGGAAACGGTAAGAGATACGAAGTCGGTTGAATTACAAAAAAGTTGCGCAATTTTATGGTCATTTCAAAAATGTCAAAATATCAAAGATATCTTTGGTCATTTTTGAAATATCCCCAAAAAACTGAAAAATGCCGAATTCCAAAAATTATAATAACTTTTTTATTATGACAGCTATCAATTTCAAAATTGAGATCCTGACATTTTTTAAGGTCCTTGATTGACTGACGTCAATAATTTTCTCCTGCATTCACTAGTTTTTGAGATATGACAGTTAACTTCAGTTTTTCTCATGGACACCATATCATTTGTTCACCCCATAAAACTCATATTTTCTTTCTCTTCACAAAGATATAAAACACTTGTAGCATTTTTGTCAAAATAACCTGTAAAAATTGGAAAAACCATTTCTGGGCGAATAAATCTAGTTACCGGGTCGGTTGCCATGCTCTCGTGCCATAATAACAATGGCATTTGGTTCCCATGGTCGGTTGATTTTGGAAAAAGTTGAGTTACATTCCGTTTTCATGTATTTGATAATGATAATGAATAACAATAAAATAAATACAAAACCAAGTATAACACAAAATAACATGGCAATAGCAATAAACATTTATAATTCACAATTACTCGAAATGGGGTCCATTTTGCGGGGAACGCTCAAAGATCGAATTAGTGGTTCATGACAGAACATCCCAAAGCAACCAAGAGCTGGAAGCAAGGAGATGATGAGGTGTTTCAGTCAATTAATAACCCGCATGATATGAGCGCAGCCGTTGAAAACATGGCTAAAAGGCACACAACTCTGCATAGAACAGAATGGACTCCAATTCGAGCAATTGTAAATTATAATTGTTTATTGCTATTGCTATGTTTTTTGTGTTATACTTGGTTCTGTATTTGTTTTATTATTATTTATTATCATTATCAAATACACGAAAACGGAATGTAGCTCAACTTTTTCCAAAATCAACAGACCATAGCAACCAAATGCCATTGTTTATATGCCACAAGAGCATGGCATAACCGAAGCGGTAACTCGATTTTTTTGCCTCAAAAACAGTTTTTCCAATTTTTACAGCTTATTTTGACAAAAATGCTACAAGTGTTTTATTTCTTTGTAAAGCAAAAGAAAAGGTGAGTTTTATGAGATGGATAAATGATATGGTGTCCATAAGAAAAAATAAAGTTAACTCTCATATCTCAAAAACTAGTAAGCGCAGAAAAAACGTCAGTCGATCAAGAACCTTCAAAAATATCAGGATACCAATTTTCAAATTGATAGCTGTCATAGTAAAGAAATAATTTGAAATTTTCGAATTCGGCATTTTTCAGTTTTTTTGGGATATTTCAGAAATGACTGAAGATATCTTGGATATCTTGACATATTTGAGAAAGTCATAAAATTGCGCAACTTTTTTGTGATTTAACCGACTTTGTATCTCTCACCGTTTCCGAGATACCAATAGTGAGCGTTGAAAAACGGGACACCTGTATAGAGCACAATGAAACTATAAAACACAATTCATTTCAATAGAATTCTACTGCTTCCGGTTTTTTAAGAAAGCCAAATTTTCGTAGTTCATGATTCACCCTGTATAGAAAACAAAAATTCAATACAGATTCAGAGGTTGATTTTTTATTCTCATTATTTTTCCATCAACAGTTTACTAAAATCTTTTGTAACAACGGAACTAGAAGCAATCGGAGGACCAACTTTTTTATCTCCATATCTTCAAAATTAAAAGACAGAATTTTTTCAACAAATTTTTTCAGCACTCTACCACACCTCCATATTACGCACCGTTGAGATGGTCCGACACTTTTGAATCACCCTGTATATAACAATAACAAATTCATTTTCAACATATTGTTAATGGGATAATCTTCCATGGATCTCACTTTTCTTCCGCCATGTTCCATCATTTTCTGGGCAACAGCAGGATCAATTTCTCTGATGCGAAATGCTCGAATGTTTTTGAAAAATGCGACGCCGTAATTGGTCTTTATTTGCAGCTTCCCATCTCTTGTCGTAGGTATATATACTTTTCTGCTCAATAGGTACTGACCAAAAATCTTATATTAGTCGAGCTTGCGGTACAATCGAGAGTACAATGGGAGACAGAAGCTTAGAAAAATTGATCCTGCTGTTGTCCAAAGAATGATCGAACATGGCAGAAGAAAACTGAGAGCCATCAAAGATGATGGCTCATCTTCAGTATGTTAAATATGGATTTGTTATCGCTATAGATGATGTTAGATTTTGCAATATTAAGTTACAAAGTTGAAACTATCAAAAAAAAAACGTGAGTGCGTGACCATAGTCACCCTCGGAAGAAGTGAAACTTCTATAGATATGAATCAATCAGCAAACAACGTTCGAAGAGGTGTTCTTTTCGTACTCCCGCTGCGCTCCCTCACGGTTTGTATCATTTTGTTTTTCTTATTATCAATCTTATTATTATTATTATTATTATTAGTCACTCAAAGGGCAGAGTACTTTCGACATGATTTTTTCACGATTAGACTTCTTTTATTTCTTTTCTCGCTGCGCTCGGCAGTGGAGAGCCCCACCAAATGCGGGAATGAAAAGAATCCTTCGAAATTCAACTTAATTATTATATTACCGCCCCTATGACTTGCCGCCTGCCGTACTCGCCTGCTTAGACTCGCCTGCTTAGACTCGCCTGCGCGCCGGAACGCACTGCACGCCTGCTAGGCTCGGCCCTGAATATACCTCCCTATCCCTATAATAAATCACATCCGCTCGAGTCTATTCAAGACAAGTCGAGAGCCATTCTTGTCGGGCCAACAGTACGACAACACGAAGAGCAGTCCAGTGTCGGCGATTAGTAAAAAATAGAATCGAACGCGGCGAACGTTGCAACAGCTTATTCTTTCATTTCCTGGGACGACGCTGGTCACCCCAAGGTCAGACAAGACAACGTTACAGCACATCGTTACAGGCGTTCGTTACAACCACTAATGCTATCAAGTAATTTCACTCCCATGTGTGGTTCTGCGTAAGTGGTGTGTTGTGATCTAGGTGCGAGAATAGAAGTTTCACTTCAAAAAGTTTATTAGGTTCTAAAAAATTTCCCAAAGCTTTCGAACCATACGTTACCACAATTGTGTAAAGATCTACAACGCCTTGCCTGATCCCCTGAAAGCAATTCATACGCGTACAGGGTTCAAGAACGAGCTGGAGAGGGTTCTCATTGACGGTCCCCTATACAACGTTGACGACTTCGTCGGTCGCGTCCAATAGCGTAGTCGTCCTCGCCCAAATTTTACCTGTTTGTCTTATGTGTAGTGTGTACCCATGTGATTTTGTACCTATATAGACAATACAAATAGAAAAGACATAATGTTGTCACGGATTTTTACGGTTGCGTAGGAACCAGGCGACTCCATCATTCAAAAAAAGGTTGGCTGATTTTTGATGCCCCAATATCCGTGACGACGGTGGTGATAAACATTATGGTCTTCTCTATTTGTATTGTCTATATGTACTTACAATTAATGTGATTATTAAAGCTATTCTGTAAAAAATAACATTCCATAAATGCTCTGTGATGTAAAAATTCGGGTCGGCCATTGGCTGTTGCCTAGGTATATATTTTATTTTTTTGTTCACAAAAAAACATCAAACTTTATAATTTTCAAAGTATCATAGCTCATTTTTTCAAATTGCATGCCCCTAATTTTATAACGTTATCTGATAGCTTTTTCTATCCTCTTTCATTTTTACTAGAGGTACTCTACCCTTAAACTTAATTTTTTTAAAATAATCAGAAATTTTCACAAAATTTGCTATTTTTTGGTGTTTTTCAAAAATTGAGTTGGCCGTGATGAATGACAGGCACGCCAAATAGTACGCAACTGTCTGTTAGTCAGTCTGAACATTGTCGAACAAAAAAAAAAGGCTTTAAAGCAAAAAGGAAACGAAGTTGGGATCCTGGATATCTGGGTTATTACCAGAATATCATATCAATCATTTCCTCTCGCGAAATAGTATATTACATAACAAGCAACGAAAGTGATACTTTTCGCATGAGTGTGAAAAATTGCGCACGAGCACCAGCGAGTGCGGTAATCACACGAATGCAAGAAAAGACACTTTCTTGCGAGTTGTGTACACTATTTTTCCTTCGACCGACCTATTTTCCCTGTCCGACGTCTGCTCATTGACGATCGAAGGTTTGAACTTCCTCCAATTTTTTAAAAATTTCACAACAACCAGCAACGCTGCTCGACATTGACAGTTGTTGCTAGGGGTTTTTAGATATTTTGTTCAGATTTACCTAGCTACTGAAACTAAATTATTTCAATCCCTCTTCATTTTAATGTCACGGATTCAGCCAACATTCTCACGCGATTTGTTTTATTTCTATTATTATTGATTAGTGGGAGTTCTCGGCTTTGAACAACGACCACCTACTGAGGGCGAAGAAGCATCTGTGGCATGCTCAGGGAAGTATGTGGTCCATGGACGCTGCCCATATGCTGGATAATGGAAGATCGTTTCCCATGGAACTATGCTTGGCATTGAAAAGCGAAAGCAAAAGGCACTAGTGACGATATTTTCACTTTCGCGCACAGTGTTTGCAATTGACAAGTTTCGCGTCTACTATACCGTACAGGAAGTAACGTTTTCGTGGGTGGTCGTAGGAAAAGTTATTTTTCTTTGTGGTTTGCGGTTTGGTAGGAGTCCTAGCACCTTCAACTTTCAGGAGCCCCCCGAGCCCCCTTCTGGTGGAAATTCGGCGTGGGTCCACCTCTTATCTGAAAGAGGGGCTCATTCTGAGTATGTGTACCGAATTTCATGCTTTCATCATCATTTGCAAGGTTCATTCACCTAGTGCCCTCACTATAGTAGTGGAGTCGGTACGCGACAAATAGGTCCAGTTCCGTGCACTTTTGAGTAAAGCAATGCCGTTTGGTAAAAATACTCTTCAGACCTTCTTTACTTTACTTGGGCTATTTTCGGTGCCCCGACAAGCCAAATCTCTTAGAATTATAACATTATTGAGTATTGACTGAGAGAGGTAAGAGGTTCAGATGAGAAGTTCGGCAGTTTTTTTTTTCAATTCAGAGCTTTTTATATACTTTTCATGCATTTTATAGGAGAATGGACGGTAGAGAATGCTTTTATTATTTAGCAACAAGTCTAGGAGTTTTTAGGCAGCACAGGCGTTTCTCAATTTCGTTAGAGGATTGATTTTTTCTTCATTTCGAGCTTGTCGGCGTCGGCTATTTCATGGTTTGCAGTGGATGCGAAAATGATAATTGAAGCTTGTCCATATTTAAAATACAGAACACAGTTGAGTTTCTTTTATATTTCAAGCTTTTGCCGATGTGTTTTTAAGAAGAAAGCTTGGTGGATCAGCTGCCGTTTTTTCAATATAGTTTTTCAAATTATGTATGTGTAAAAAAATTGTTGCTGATGTTGTTGGGCGTTCGAAGGTGCACAAACCTGGTGAAAATATCCAATCATCTTCGCAAAACCCATGCAGAATTCAATTTCATGAAATATGAACAAAGAAAATCTCATTTTCATACACATAAACGCGGCAAAAGTCAAAAGTTGTCGTCCTCACCGTGGTGATGGTGCCTGGTGCGAAGCTGTGTTTTCCAGCCTGCATGGCGAAGGCATCAATAGAGGGCTGAAATTCTCGCGTCCATTTTTTTTCTTTGTTCACTGTTCCACCAACAGGAGGTGTCGATTAATATTCCTACTGCGTGTACGATTATTTAAAGTAGATATCGTGTCGGGTCTGTGTATCATCGAGCATCCTTGCTTGGAGATTCTTCCCTCACTGATGAGGCCCAAAAGGCCGAACCACGTATCTAAGGGTTCTCTACTTCCTTCCCTGCTCGAGGGTTCGATGGTGCACAGACCTGGTGAAAATGTCCAATCATCCCTGCAAAACCCACGCAAAATTCAAGTAACTGCCGCTAGTGCTGCTGCAGTAGCGATCTCTGAATAGTCACCAAGCCCAAAATTGAAAAATTCTTCCCCCCTCTCTTTGAGTTTTGTTTAGGATCAATTTTAGCGAAATAAACATAAACAGAAAAACACAGCAAAGATTGTTTCTAGCCCGTTAATAAATTTGGAGTGAAAATTTTCACCCTTCCCGCCCCCCAGATTCTACACGACACCTCCATCAAGGCTCCCGCCCTCTGGGATTATGGTTCCTTTCCAACCCGCAGAACTCCTTAAGAACACTACCAGTGGTCGAAATGTACCGGAACAGACCGGAACGGCGTTCCGGTTCGTGAAATATTTTCAAAAACCGTTCCGTTTCGTGGAAAATGTGCCGATAAGACGTTTAGACTTGCCTTTCAATATAAATTTGTCTTTCGCTTTTGTTTGTCTTATTTTGATTTCATTGTCTCGTCATCACATTTATTCTTTCAAGAAATTATAATTGTACGATATTATTGTAGGGAATATCCTAATTATTAATCTTCCTTATATTCTCTATTCATTCACGAAGAAAATTTAGTAATGTCACTTTTTGAGCTGTGTAGTCCAGCAAAATATTTGTTGGAGGAAACCAGGCTCAATCTAATACTTCATCTTACAATATTCCTCGATCAACACAAGGAATACCTATAACATTACTGAATTTATGTACATCGCAAACGGGATATTAATTGTCTCTCATTAGCACCTATCTTGAGCACGCATTTGAATTATCTGAAGAAAAAAATTGCCTGAACTTTCTAATGCAACAGAAATGGGGATGTCTCAGCAACTTCTCCCCTTCTCGGAAGGAAGGGGGGGAGGTATTGTCACCTGCAGCTCTCGCTCGCTTCGCTCGCATCGAGAGTCCGAGCGTTCCGGTTCGTGAAAATTGCCATTTCGACCACTGAACACTACAGACCACAATTATCAACTTTTATAACCTTTCAGACGTTGTTGTACAGTGGCGGATTAGTAAGCAGTGGCGCCCTAGGCTAATTCATTTCGGCGCCCCCTCCCCTTCACTTCGAAACTACAACAAATAATGAAAAAAAATCCACCATGATTTTTTCCTCAATTTTCAAAGATTGAATAAAAAAATTTATAGGCTGTTTAAGAACAGAACAAAACTAATACAAACATAGAGTAGCACACTGTAAGTAGGTATGTAAAGTGTTAAACACTAGTGACTACTAGTGACTGAATAGACCCTTTTAGCCTGTGGGCAGGTGATTTTCATTTCTATATATTGGTAGAGGTCTGTCTTCTTGAAAAAAGTCATTTTATGTCATTTTAAAGATGGTGACATTCATTCGCTTCGTCGCTTGAGCTATAAACGGAAACACAACCTTTTTCCCGGTGTCTTACGCCGGCGCCATGGGGCAAAGACCTTCCACCTTTTCAACGGTTCACTTTCGATACAGTTACCAGTTTTTTACAAGCAAAGATGCGTAGGTAGTCACCCTATAATGAGATTTAATTATTTTATTCATAATTTATTACTTGCCAGCATTTCGATTCATTTTTTCCATAGCATTTCTTCACTTGGGAATGGATGCCAAGACCCGAGAGTACCTTTCCAACTTTTCTAGCTGGCCTAAAATTATTGCAAGAATATGAAACATGAAACTACAACATCTTTTGCGAATTCATGCTTTTTCCAATTCTGCCTTGGTCGGCGCCCCCTTTCATCGAGACGCCCTAGGCTGCACTCTACTTAGCCTATTGGTTAATCCGTCACTGGTTGTTGAATTATGAAAAAATTTGCTTTTAAATTTTTTTCCAAAAACAAAAGACTGTGCTAAAATACGTTCCTTAGGCGAAAAATAGTTCAAAATAATACACCTGAAATGGAATTCAACCACAAATGTCTAAAACCCCCTCAAAAAATGTCTTCAAATAGGAGCACAAAAAAACATGATATTCTCTGCACAACTCGTTTAAACTTGTCGCTATCGATTTTTTCAAGTCATGGTTGAGTTCAGGAGATGTGATTTAGTCTGAAACGATACCAAACTCGCCGATGTTGGTGCGAAATCAAAGAAAAAGTGAAGATCGGCCACATGTGTCAACTTGAGCCGCCCAGCCCCCTCCCAAGAGGGGAAGGAGGTGGCTACACCACTTAAAAAAATCCAGATATATCACAGATCTAGAAAACACCTTGCTTCCGCTTACAACATCGAGTGCAAAAGAAAAGGTCCAAAAAGCCCCCAAAAAGCCAGAACAACCCCCTCCCCCTCCCCCTCTGGTGAAAATTGAGAATGGCTCCACCCCTCAAAACTTTCATTCTTAACCATATTTCACAAAAATAAAATAAAATTGGCTTCGGCACAAAGTGCATAATCCATCTACTAAGCCGCCGGACTAGTTGTGACAACAAAAGAAAGTTGATGAGAACTGAGCAACTGGACGTAAGTGAGCAAATATACGAGGAAGGCGAAAGCTAAGCGAAAAGCCCGAGGAAAAGCCTTTGTCCCCAAGGTAAAATTCAGAACCTAGTGGTGGATTCTTTCTAATCAGCATTATTATGAGGGCATCAAAAATTCTACTGTAAAACAATAGCTACCAATAAGTTAAACGTGATCCGTCGCAGGAAGTAATGTTATAAAGACACAAATGTTACTAAAGCGTTGAAATATTCATCACTGATTCCACTTTTAATTCAAAAAGTAGGATAACTTCAAGTAGGTATATCATACTTTCTTGTGTCATTCTTCAAATTGAAGGTATCAATTCGTGTTCAATAATTAAAGGTCCCAGTTCCTTTTTTCTAGTCGCTTCCCCAGTTTGAAACTTATGTACCTACCTACATTACAAAACTAATTACTAACAAAATCAGGAAGGAAAATGTCTATATAAAGTTTGCTTTTAATGAAAGTGCGATGGTCAACGATTGATTGTCTTCGCGGTAGCACTTATTATTATGAACGATCAAGAAAACTTCATTGACTATAAAAAAAGTGTCCGCTCTGTGACGAACGTTTCGAAATTTCTTGGGATATGGTCCAGCAGCGACCATTTTTTCAAGTTGAACTGGTATTTTATATATGCCTCTGCAATTCTGATTATGTGCAACATCCATTATTTTGTGCAAATGGCGTCGTGGTTACTCGAACCCAACGACCTCGAATCAATTTCAGCATCCGCAGCAGTGGTCTTCGAAGAATTGTCCATCAATATCAAAATGTACGGAATCATGAAACACCAGGGCGTGCTCAAAGAGTTATTTGACAATTGCGACCAACAGATGTTCCAGCCGAAAAACAAGAAGCAAAAGCTCATCGCTTTGGCAACTTTGCGGAAGTTTAAACTGTTTTATTATTCCTTTGCGGTGGCAGGAACTTTCGCTGTGATTTACTACACATTTTTTCCTCTGGTAGATTTCAGTACGGAAAAAGGACCATACTTGCCGTTTGTGGCATGGTACCCTTTCAATCAGACTGCGTATTTCAAAAGCGTGTACATCCACCAGGCCATAAGCATGTTTTTCATGGCCGAATCTCATATCAACGTGGACGGATTTTCGATTTTATTAATGGCTTGGGTCATCATACAGTGTGATCTCCTCGTAGATTCCTTAAGAATAATCATGGACGATGCAAAACTAAAACTTGAGCGTAAAGAAGAGGGAGAGCTAATGGCAGAAGTTGACATTTGTCTACAAGAGTGCGTTGTACGGCATAAACAAATTCTTCAGTATGTACCACCACGTATATTATATACCAAGGTCGGGAAAGTATTATTATAGTTGAAGCGCCAGATTCGATTCTGAAGCACAGCTGAGGGATATAAGCCGCTGAAGCTATAATAATCTTCTCGACCGTGGTGTAATAGTAGTTTACAATACGAGTTGGCTGTTACATAAGTGGTTTTCAGACATGAAGCCGAAATTTGCAGAACGAGGGCGCAGCCCGAGTTGTGTGAGAGGCTGAGTGTCGGAAAGCATCTTGTGTAACAAGCCACGAGTGTTGTACAACATTTTACGTGTTTGTTCTATAAAAAAATGGGAAATTTTCGTAATTTTTGAGGTTATTTTGACAAGTGTCAACTTGAATACATAAACTGTAATATCCATGTACAACTTATATAAAAGTCATTACATCTCATGTATTAACACAACAAACACGTAAAAAGTTTTTTCATACTACTAGCTGTAAAGTAGGCCGTTATTGACCTGCTCAGAGGTCGTGAAGTCATTTTTCACAACCAGTAGGCTGACTGTCACATTTCATATTCTTGAAAATCGTCACAAATCAGGATTCAATGTTTGCTAGTAGTAAGAAAAATAAAATAGTACATAAACCACGGTTGTGAATGCTATTATAGCTTTGGCGCCTCATAACTTGTAACTTTAAACTGGCGCCGCAGCTATATCTAATAGCATTCTTCACAACCTTGGTACGGTTGCGGCCATTATAAAGTGGACGACAATGTCAACGAGTTGGCTTGCTGTCATGTGACGTTCAGGCCAAAATCCTAAAAAATTTCTGTCAACTGTCGTCCACTTTAAAAAGGCCGCAACGGTATCTATCTATATAATAATTATGTACTATTTTTTCTATAGAAAATCGACATTTCAATTCAGGAACAGGTTAAAAATGATGTACTTCACGGCTAGTGGTGAAAAATCTTTTTTGGCTATGCAACTTGGCCTATAGTGGGAGCGCGAGCGGTACGCAAAATGATACTGCATTTTGGAGTAGAGTAACGAGATCTTGCATAGGCGTGCCTTATACCAAAACAAGCGATTTGACCCGCAGCACTCCATACGGTACGGCTATGCAAAATCTCGTTACTCTACTCCGAAATGCAGTATCGAAATGTAGCATCAATAATGGTGCTAACAAATCTAATGGAAATCTCATTAGAAACCCATCAGGAAGATGCACCAAATGCTTTCCCGGCAATGGTCCTAGCAATGTCTCAATTAATGTTATCTATAATTTTAACATTGCAGCCCAACTCTTGTACTTGATCTTTTCTTTTAGCTACTTCCATGCTGCGTACGAAATGTTAAACATAACTGTATTCTCCCAATACTTGGCTAGCACCATAACCATTTGTCTGACGCTGCTTCAAACTACTATCGTAGAACCGACAGATATAAAGTTTATGGTCATTATGGTGTATCAAGTGACCATGTTAGGCCAACTGTACATGTACTGCTGGTGGGGTAACGAAGTCATTTACAAAGTAAGCACGACTTTTAATCGTTTAATCGTTATCATTTGCTCTACAGAAAAGGTTTTGATGTCAATAATTTTTAGAGCCAAGAATTACCAATAGCTGCGTTTGAAAGTGATTGGCTGGCGACATGTCCTCAGTACAGACAAAAACTGTTAATTTTCATTCACCGAACTCAAAAACCTCTCGCAGTGTATGCAGCTGATTATTTCCAAGTCTCTTTACCAAATTTTATGATGGTAAGACCCCAGATGTAGAGGTGGACCACACCAAAATCGACAGGCAACCTACCGATATGCTGATTTTCCGACATTAGATTGACTTGACTCACCGACAGATCGATTTACAAATAGGTATTAGGTACACTATTTACTTTAATTTACCAAACGACTGATTCACTTGGGTTTTGTGGTCACTTGGGTACCAACCTCAATCCCCAATACGTTAAGGTATTATTGTAATGCATATATCCCGTTAATTTTTTATTTTCAGTAGAATGACTTTTTGGAGCAAAAAAAAAAGTGACAAACTGGAGCGCTGGGAGGATACGGCTGATGGCCGCTGGAAGTTTCGCTCCAAAACTTTACAGGTGCCATCAGCCATAACCGTAGCCCCCCCAGCGTGTCACTTTATTTTTGCTCCAAAAAGTCATTCTACTGAATTCAAAACTTGAACGGCATATAGCTAGAGCAACTTTGAACTAGTTATTTGGAATTCAACTTACTTTGAATTTCGCTCGTGACAACAACGCGTTCGATGAAGTGACAATGAAGTTGAAGGTCTAGAAGTTTCTGATCCCAGATCATTGTGGAAATGGCTTATGTTCTTCTAGGATGACTGGAAAGGTTTGTTGGGTAGTTCTTATATCAATCAATCAATCAATCAATATTTTATTTGTTCCGTACATTGATACCTTTAAGGTGTAGAAAGTGTCACCATACAATAAATTAATAAGATAAATAAAATATGACAAAATATAAACAAAATAAAACACAGGCCAGGCGGTAGGTCGTTCTGGATAGAAAAAAATCCGACCAAAGCTTTTGTGGTGTCAAACTCTTCGTAAGATTAATAACATTCAATTGTTTTTCCATACAAGAAAACGATTGGGCAACAAGTATTATGGTTGTTTTCTAATAACTCGTATCTATATTGAACCCATTTATGACGTTAAATTTCAATAACAGCATTTTTGAAGATGTTGCCCGCTAAGAAGTGAATATTTTTTTATTGCCTGTTCAGCAGCAATTTTTTCAATTTTACCCAACACCGTTTGCAAACATTTTAAAAGAAATGACAAGCTGAGACTGTTTAATAGTTTAATATTATGTCTGGCTTGACCGCGGCACGCACTTGAAAGTCTAGAAAACTGATTTTCTGTTCGAGAGGTTCTATTTCATCCGCGTGCGGCCGACAGGTTACACGAGCTTGGAAATGTACTCTTCCAGCTTTAAAACACGATCATGGTTAATAAAATAATATCCACTTTCTTCATAAATCCATGTACAACGTTTTATTGATAATACCCGTGTTTTAAAGCTTGAAGAAATAAGATTTACAAGCTCGTGTACCCAGTCCGGTCTATACACCCGGAGAACCGCTAGAAAAGAAATCAGTTTTCTAGACTTTCAAATGGGTGCCGTTTGAGCTTCTCATTCCTTATAAAATTTTCGCAAATGGTATTTGGTGTGATTGAAAAAATTGCTGCTGAACAGGTGGGTGAAAATTATTCACTTCTTAGCTGGCAACATCATCAAAAATGCTGTTATTGAAATTTTGACGCCGTAAGTGAGTTCAATGGATATTAATTATCAGAAAACAACAAAAAAACATATTGCCCCATCATTTTCTTGTATGGCAAAAGCAATGAAGTGTGATTTATGTGACCCGCAGAGGTCTTTTTTTTCAACAGTAAGACTGGCACAGATATGATAGCAAATGCTTCCAATGTTTGCGTGAGAGATGTAAGTTTGCATTGAGATTGAGGCAAAAATTACGGAAAAGTACCTTTTTGCACCTTCAAGGCATCCTTTACCTTTGCGCAGATGTGGAGGAATCAGCACAACTAGGTTTGACACCATAAAAGCTTAGGTAGGAATTTTTTCCAGATTGTAGTGATTTTACCGACAAAGCTACCACCTGGCCTATGTTCTGGTATTGTTACGAGCGGCGATCCCATACATATTGGTAAACACTCGATATTTCTGGATTCTTCCAGCCATTAGATCGCAGTGTGGAAGCGTGGAATGTTCTGGTGCATTCCAGAGCGCGCGTTTACGTGGAACCTAATGGGGAGACTTCAATGCTCGATCGAGAAAGATCTGTCCATTTTGGCGGAGGCGCCGCTCCAAAACCCGGCCGAATTATACGGGTAATGTGTACGATTATTCAGGAATGGCCTAGGAACCACATATGCCGGACCACCATGGAATTTGCTGGAAGTAGACAGAAAGTTCGGGAACACTATTCGGGGGCCTTATAAACTGCTCGTCAAAAGTTAAGCATAGATCAAAATTTGCTCCAATTTCAAGCAAGGATTTCTTCGGGGAAAGATATCCGATTTGAAAAAAATTTATGGTGCCTGGTAGAGCTTTTCTTCAGCTACAAGACGCTGTGTCGACTTACGTCACCATCGACTTTGTCCACGATATATAGGATGCCAAAGGAAAGAGTGTCAAAAGTGTCAATTTTTGAAGTCGTGGAACTTTTTTAGGAAAATATTCGGATTTTTTTTCTTTTCAGTTTTAGAAAGCGGATATCAATATGTCGAAACGGTTTTTGACTTTTGATCGTATTTTATTTCTTCAAAGAGTTCTTGATTTTTTTGTGGAATTGGATTTTTTGATACAGAATTTGCTAGAGCTGTTGCTTTTTCTTGAAAATTCACAGACACCATGAGAAAATTTGACCTCATGGGCTCCCAGAAGAAATTATCCTGTGGACCTCTTCAGGGGAGATACCAAATGAAGCACGCTGCGACATCACATTGACACTTATTGACTCTAACATGAATGAAAATGCAACACTTGTAACCATACGTTGCATCAAAATTACCATGGCTACCAATTAGTCCCATCATGGAAGATTTTGTTACTGCCCAAGTTACTGGATATTTCCAAAAGTGATATCCCCTAGACGAATGGAGGCAGAGCCCTAATTTTTTTAAGATTCCAATTGGACACATTATTGGCCATTCGAGCATGCTGTGCAAATTTTTCACGTTTATACTTTTTCAGTAGTGGGGGGTAATTTCGACGTTTGTCATGTCGGAAGTTTTTTCTTGTACTTGTCATTATTGAAATGTGAACATTAATGAACTCTGTCATTTTCAGCTGATAAATTTCAAGTTTGCGTTCGGTGTTTTTTTCTTCCTCAAAGTTCAGATTTCCTGAGAAAACCTTTGTTGGTCTTTTGTTTTCACTAATGATGTGGAAGTGGTAGATAACATTCATGCTGACATTTCAATGATGACAAATACAAAAAAATAGTTCTGACATGACAAACGTCAAAATTACTCCCCCACCACTGAAAAAGTAAAAAGTGAAAAATTTGCGCATCATTCTCAAATGACCAAAAATGTGTGCGTGTGCGATTGGAATCAAAGAAAGAATTACGGCTCTACCTCTATTCGTCTAGGAGATATCACTTCTGGAAATATCCAGTGACTTGGGCAGTAACAAAATCACCCATGATGGGACTAATTGGTAACCATGGTAAGTTTGATGCAACGTATGGTTACAAGTCTTGCATTTGTATTCATGCTAGAGTCAATAAGTGTCAATGTTATGTCGCAGCATGCTTCATTTGGTATCTCCCCTGAAGAGGTCCACAGGATAACCTCTTCTGGGAGCCCATGAGGTCAAATTTTCTCATGGTATAATTCATCCAGCAATTATGTACGTTTCTGTGAATTTTCAAGAAAAAGCCACAGCTCTAGCAAATTCTGTATCAAAAAATCCAAATTCCACAAAAAAATCAAGAACTCTTTGAGAAATCAAATACGATCGAAAGTCAAAAACCGTTTCGACATATTGATATCCGCTTTCTAAAACTGAAGAGAAAAAAAATCCGAATATTTTCCTAAAAAAGTTCCACGACTTCAAAAATTAACACTTTTGACACTCTTTCCTTTGGCATCCTGTATATCGTGGACAAAGTCGATGGTGACGTAAGTCGACACAGCGTCTTGTAGCTGAAGAAAGCTCTACCAGGCACCATAAATTTTTTTCAAATCGGATATCTTTCCCCGAAGAAATCCTTGCTTGAAATTGGAGCAAATTTTGGCCTATGCTCAACTTTTGGCGAGCAGTTTATAAGGCATCAGCCGGCAGCTCGCGGCAGTATTGAATTGGAATGCGAAGTGGTAACAAGTGCGGAACAAGCGAAGTACCTGCGATATAATTCCAAGAAGATAATTGTTGGCGTGTATTTATCGTAGTAGTACGCAGCAATAAACGGTGTGTTTTAAATCGATCATCTCAATTATATTCGAACCCGTACGCGAAATATCTTAACAGTTTATTGAGAATAGAAAAAAAATAGGGTGCTTTGCTGGAATTAATTCGAACAAAAACTTTTTTTTTCACTATAACAAGCTTTCTCTCCAAGATTTTTGCAAGAAGGCAAATATTTTTATTTTATTTTTCTAGCAAGAAAAATAAAATTAGTTCAAGTTCAGGTTCGTGTCGCAATCGAACATTTTAAACGTTTTTATTGGAATTTGAAGCTTTGGGCCGCATTTCTTCGCAAATACAAAAACCTTACAAACAACACGGACACAGAACAAAATTGAACCATTTCAGTTAGAAGAAAAAATGAAGAAAAACCGTTCAAGTCACCGTTGGGTTGACAATTTGACAGCCGTTTGAATGCGCGCCAATCGGAAATGTAAGGTAGCCATTTCGACCTAACGAAGACGTTTTATTTCTTCCGCAAATGTCAATCAATAAGTGAGGTGGCGTCCACACCTTGGAAACACTAGCCTAATGCGTTCACACTTTCGTGTTGTGTATTTTTAGCGCATTTTCCATCTTGATGAAAATCGCTATTGCAACCGCTTTGTCCGTCCGTCCGTCCGTCCGTTCCTCGAACTCCTCCCAAACTAGACGCCCTAGCTTTCTAATTTTTTCGCTGTTACATAGCTGCCACTCCCAAAGGAGGGCTGGGCTATATTGAATGTCTATATTGCGCCGCCAACATAGAGAAAACCGCCCCCGATAAACTTGAAATAACATGATATTGCAATTTCTCCCAGACCTACCGCTCTGGTGTTCTCATTTTATGAATATTACATAGTTGCCACTTATAAACGTAAGCCCAGAAACATTCCGCCTCCAATATGCGCCGCCGATATGAAAAAATTGCTAAAAACCGCCCCCAATCACTTTAAAATGAAAAACATAAACCCGAAGACATAGCGATCTAATTCTTTCGGTATATGAACAGCTGACTAAAAATGGAAAAGTATAGGCTACTTTTGGTTAGTCGCCGCCCCCAGATTCCGCCCCCAAACGACAAATAGTGCAACTTTCACTATTTTACTGATTAAGATGTTCTCTCAAACATTTAGAAACTGCCAACTCAAATTGTGCAACATTTGCTTAGCCAAACGCTGCCGCTCCCACACGCCGCCCCCAAAGTAAGAGATAAATGGAAAACATGAACCCGAAGACATAGCGATCCAAGTTTTTCGCTATATGGATAGCTGACTAAAAATGGAAAAGGATAGGCTACTTTTGATATGGTGCCGCCTCCAGCTTCCGTCCCCAAAAGAAAAAAAAGTGCAACTTTCAACAATTTTCACTGATTTAGCTGATAATGTTACCTTGAACATTTAGAAACTTTTGACTTAACTGTGCAAGAATTTCTTTGCCAAACTCTGCCACTCCCACACGCCGCCCCCAAAGTGAGAGATAAATGTAAAACATGAGCCTGAAGACATAGCGATCTAATTCTTTCACTATATTGATAGCTGAATGAAATTGGAAAAATATAGGCCACTTTTGATTAGCCGCCGCCTCCAGCTGCCGCGTCCAAACAAAAAAAATGTAACTTTCACAATTTTCACTGATTGTCATATTTCCCTTACATTTAGAAACTCCCAACTCAAACTGTGCAATAGTTACTTTGCCGAATGCTGCCGCCCCCACACGCTGCCCTCAAAGTGAGAGATGAATGAAAAACATGAACCCGAAGACATAACGATCTGATTCCTTCGCTATATGGATAGCTAACTAAAAATGGGAAAGAATAGGCTACCTTTGACATGGCGCCGCCTCCAGCTTCCGCCCCCAAAAGAAAAAAGTGCAACTTTCAACAATAGAGTATTATACTTTAAAAAAAAAAAATTTTCGATGGAATATAGATAGCTTACTGAAAATGGGAAAAGATAGGCCACTTTTGATTAACCGCCGCCTCCAGCTCCCGCCCCCCCCCCTCAAACAAAAAAAAACTTTCACAATTTTCACTATTTGTCATATTTCCTTAAACATTTAGAAACTCCTAACTCAAACATGCTGCCGCCCCCAAACGCTGCCCTTAAAGTGAGAGATGAATGAAAAACACAAACCTGAAGACATAACGATCTAATTATTCCGCTATATGGATAGCTGACTAAAAATGGGAAAGTATAGGCTACTTTTGATATGGCGCCGCCTTCAGCTTCCGCCCCCAAAAGAAAAAAGTGCAACTTCCAACAATTTCCACTGATTTGAATGTTAATGTTACCTCAAACATAGATAAACTCCCAGCTCAAACTGTGCAAAAGTTTCTTTGCCAAATTCTGCCGCTCCCACACGCCGCCCCCAAAATAAGAGATAAATGTTAAACATAAACCTGAAGTCATAGCGATCTAATTCTTTCACTATATTGATAGCTGACTAAAAATGGGAAGAGATAGGTCACTTTTAATTAGTCGCCGCCTCCAGCTCCCGCCCCCAAACAAACAAAATGCAACTTTCATGATTTTTACTGATTTGTCATATTTCCTTACACATTTGGAGAGCCCCAACTCAAACTGTGCAACAGTTACTTTCCCGAATGCTGCCGCCCCCACACGCTGCCCTCAAAGTAAGAGATGAATGAAAAACATAAACCCGAAGACATAACGATTTATTTCTTTCGCTATATGGATAGCCGTCTAAAAATGGGAAAGAATAGGCTACTGTTGATTAGTGGCTGCTTCCAGCTTCCGCCTCCAAACAAAAAATATTGATGATTGGAAGAATTTTCATTCAAATCTGATTTATTGACAAGTACCCCATTCTGATAACAAAAAATAACAATGAGTTTCGACTGAAGAGAGTGGGCAAAGAATGATGTTTCTCCTTCAACCAAATTTCTTTACATTCATAATATGCCTCTTCAAGAAAATGCGCTACTGAGACTCGCGCACGTGAAGGCATACTCACTTGTTTTAATTTTGTGCACTGTCAGCTATCAGCCTGGGGTATGTTCGAGAACGTCCTCCTTATAATCCGGATAACAAAAATCCGTGCGAAAACTAGAAGATAATCTGAGATAATGATAACAAGCGAATATGCCTCATGGGCATGAGGCTCAGTAGCGCACTTCCTTTTTGAAGGATTAGTGAACGCAAGATGTTGATTAGGGTTCTACCGTTATTTGGGCAGAAATTTCAATATGGCGGCCAAAATAACGTCAGATTCATGAAATTTGGCTTAAAAATCAAAATGATCGTATTGACAAGGGTGAGTTCCAAGTTTCATGAAAATCGTTCCACTAATAAGAGATTTCAATATGGCGACCAAGATGGCGGCAGAATGTTGGAATTTGGCTGGAGAATAAGAATGATCATACAAAACAAAGGTGAGTTCCCAGGTGAGTCCCCAGGTGAGTCCCAAGCTCCATGAAAATCGTTGAGTGATGAGAAATTTCACTATGGCGGCCAAGATGGCGGCAGAGCATCATTTGTCCAAAATCGGATGTATTTTGATGAAGTTCACATCGCCTGTGAATTTCACTCAAATCGGACCACTTTCAGAGAAATTCAAAATGGCGGATCAAAGATGGCGGCCAAGTGACAAAAATCATTGGTCAACTTTATATGGTGGTCACTTACGCATTCGATTGGCATTCGCACCACATCGATATATCTTTTCGTTGAGGCCCCAGGTGAGTCCCAAGCTCCATGAAAATCGTTGAGTGATGAGAAATTTCACTATGGCGGCCAAGATGGCGGCAGAGCATCATTTGTCCAAAATCGGATGTATTTTGATGAAGTTCACATCGCCTGTGAATTTCACTCAAATCGGACCACTTTCAGAGAAATTCAAAATGGCGGATCAAAGATGGCGGCCAAGTGACAAAAATCATTGGTCAACTTTATATGGTGGTCACTTACGCATTCGATTGGCATTCGCACCACATCGATATATCTTTTCGTTGAGGCATAATTCTCCTAGTTCTATCACTTCGAAACATGTTCAATATGGAGAATACAAGATGGCGGCGGGATATCAATTGTCGGAAATTGGATAGATCTTGATGTGGTTTACTTTACATTGCCTGCAAATTTCATTTCAATCGGATCACTTTTAGAGAAATTCAAAATGGCGGATCAAAGATGGCGGCAGAATAACAAAAAACTAAAAGTCAACTTGACATCCTGGACATATGTACTATTGATCAGCGTTTACACCACATCGATATCTTTCTTCCCCGAGGATTTATCCCGGGTACGGACGGACGGACAAAGTGAAGCTAAAAGCGCCTTTTTCCCATTTTTTGGGAAAGTGCGCTAAAAATGACAACATTGTACATGTACCAGCGTTCGACAAGAGTTGTCTTCCGAACGTTCTCTCGGTAATCGATCTACATCCCGTTCACTTTTCACTTTCAGTAGAATGACTTTTTGGAGTAAAAATAAAGTGACAAGCTGGAGCGATGGGAGGATACGGCTGATAGTCTCGCTCCAAAATTTTGCAGGTGCCATCAGCCGTAGCCCCCAGCTTGTCACTTTATTTTTGCTCCGAATAGTCATTATACTGAAAATGAAAGTGAACGAGATAATTCTAAACTTACTGTCTATTTTAATGAAAACAACACAATTCCCTATTTTGATTTGTCAATTCTCACAGTAAATAAACAAATTTTCTTTCGATATTCACCATAATTCAACTTTTACAGATTTTATCATTCCATTACCTTTTTTGACGTGCAATCTTTTTTTTACCGTTCGTTAGTTTGTCACCATCATGGAAATCTAAATTAAGGATGCAAGTTTAGTAAAAGTAGTAGTTCGTAAAAACCGAGGTGAAAACAGTCGTTTGCTGACAATCAAGACACTGTCAATAATGATTTTTCACGATTTCTTCCGTTCATTTTCACTACAAGTTCTCTGTGCACGACCATGCATGAATGAGATACCATTTGACTGCATTCGAAAATCTAACAACCGCCGCACCGGCATTCGAAAACATTCGGCTGCTAGATATCATCACCTCACTCTGCACTTCCACTTTTCAGAGGACGCCGTCTTTCTAGGAGGACGTTCTCGAACATATTCCTGGATATCTACTCGGCACACTAACATACAATTCTATACTTCGTGTATCAGCTCACATAATACTGTCAGACTATTTTTTTGGCTTCGATTCAACCCTAGGATGATTCGAGTTGGCTGGGGGTCTCGTCACGCGACGCTCTTGCAAAGGAGAAATTCGAGAAATCAAGATCACTCGAATCACAATAGGGTTGAACGTAATATACTTCTAAGGTAAAGCAAGTCAGGTCAGGTCAGATCTGTCTGGCTTAGCGGTGAATAGGGCTATTGACGGGCTGGTATGTCGCTGAATCAGAATGTCGGTAAGTTGACATGTCGGTGAACTATAACTACCTGCCTACCACATTATTTTATGTTTCTACAGATCCTTCGCCATTCTTATTCCTTTTATGCAGTTATCCATCACATCAACAACAAAAGTGCTTAGAACATAATTTTTTAATTTGATTCAATGTTGAAATTTTTGTTTTGAATGGAGCTTGAGATTAATTGAGTTATTTCTTATGCTACTTAAACCAGTCATAGAACCAGTGGGTTGCTATAATTATCTGGGCATACCTACTCTTCAGTTCAGCTGGAGTCTTCTCAAACACTTCAGAGGATAGATTGCAGAAGACAAGAATAAAAGTCGGCACTCGGCACAATATCGTATACAATTAACACAAGAAAAATTAATAGCTTAAAATAAGTCCCCCGTCTCTATAGCTCAATACCAACACTTGCATACTGTGGAGGAAACAAACAGAAACTATACAGGGTGTTTCAGTTTTAATCGAGCTAACTTTGGGATTAAATTCTCCTAATCCTCCTGATTCAGAAAAATATAACATACATGCCTTTCACTCATTTCCTGAGAAAGATACAGGGTGTCAAAGTTGATTTTTTTCGGTTTTCAAAATCTTGTAACTTGAGAACCGTTCAACCATAGTAACTGAAATTTAGCATAGGCTGGTTTGTTGGAACCGTCTACCTACCTGCCAAATTTTGAAAGAATCCAACCAGTGGCGTAGAAGCTATGGGAGGTCATTATTTTGGATTTTGGAAGCATCTGTAGAACCTTGATAAATAATGACCCCCCATAACTCCTACGCCACTGATTGGATTCTTTCAAAATTTGGCAGGTAGGTAGACGGTTCCGACAAACCAGCCTATGCTCAATTTCAGCTACTATGGTTGAACGGTTCTCAAGTTCCATAATTTTGAAAACCGAAAAAAATCAACTTTGACACCCTGTATCTTTCTTAGGAAACGAGTGAAAGGCATGTATGTTATATTTTTCTGAATCAGGAAGATGGGGAGAATTTTATCCTAAAGTTTGCTCGATTAAAACTGAAACACCCTGTACAGGACAAGTTTTTCGAAAACGTTTTATACAGGATGATTCAAAAGTGTCGGACCATCTCAACGGTGCGTAATATGGAGGTGTAGTAGAGTGCTGGAAAGTTGTTGAAAAAATTCTATGTATTTTAATTTTGAAGTTATGGAGGGACAAAAGTTTGTCCTTCGATTGCTTCTATTTCCGTTGTTTCAAAAGATTTTAGTAAACTGTTCATGGAAAAATAATGAGTACAAAAAATCAACCTCTGAATCTGTATTGAATTTCTGTTTACTATACAGGGTGAATCATAAACTACAAAAATTTAGTTTTCCTCAAAAACCAGAAGCAACAGAATTCTATTGAAATGAATTGTGTATTATAGTTTTATTGTGCTCTACATAGGTTATGGGACCAATGTGGCTGATTACAGGCACTTTCAGAGAAAAATAGTTTTTGGGATTCATGACTCACCCTGTATACAAAACAAAAATTATTTACAGATTCAGAGGTTGATTTTTTGTGCTCATTGTTTTTCCATAACAGTTTACTAAAATCGTTTGAAACAACCAAAATAGAAGCGATCGAAGGACCAGCTTTTGTCCCTCCATAACTTCAAAATTAGAAGACATAGAATTCTTTTAAAAACTTTCCAGCACTCTACTACGACAGTTCCATATTACGCTTCTTCAAGGTGGTCCGACACTTTTGAATCAGCCTGTATACCGTCAACGCTTTACTTCTAGACTGGTACAAAATATCGAAAAAAACCGCTTCAACTATCTTCAGATGTTAGATGTAACAGATGTTTTTAAGACTAAAATCCTCCTGAATCTGAAAATGGCTGTTACCAAGTCGAAATATTAACCAGAAGTAAGATGACCACGATAGTTAAAGATGACGTACAATTAGGTGAAAACAATTTTCTGCCGTTTCTTTTCACCTCTTTAGGGATCGAGCGTATTTCAAATTTAGCGACTCCATGCTGTCAAAATTTGCACTTTTGGCGTGAAAAAACTAGGTTACTGTATACACTGAAAGGGTTTCTATAGTTGATATCTTCCTTTTACGACACGGGGTGACTCGGATGTCAAACTGATCTGACAGTGAGTGATCAATAGGGACCATGCACAGTGGGCCAATAGCTCAGTTCAACGTGGCGAAATACCCGGCATTTCTGGGTGTTCGGCGGTCGAGGTCGAATCCCACCACGGATATTTTTTTTTTTTTTTTCCTGGAAGATTTTTTTGGAGGTATTGTTATTTACTCTTGAAGTACTCATCATAACTCATGCACTCTTCAAATTTCACTCGATTATCATGAATAATTTAAAAAAAATAGCAAGAATAAAGAGTAATGCAAATTTTCTTGAAAAATTATTTTTTTCCAAAACTGCTAGTAGATGCA
Source organism: Anaspis maculata (assembly GCA_949128115.1). Lineage (NCBI taxonomy): Eukaryota > Metazoa > Arthropoda > Insecta > Coleoptera > Scraptiidae > Anaspis > Anaspis maculata. The sequence goes on along the minus strand of OX421961.1, from coordinate 63,763,355 downwards.
AATGGGAATGGCAACATTAGAAAGAAGAACCTTTCTCCTATATACAGTGGCTGTTTACTTTGTGTTTCTTTTTGTTTTTTTATGTGATTTATTCATTTTTCCAAAGTTGTGTTTCAATGCATTGTTGTATTTGTTCAAGTTGCTGTATTTTTCATGATCATTGATAATAATCGAGTGAAACTAGGGAAGTTCATGGACTATGATGATTACTTTGAGAGTAAGTTGAAATAACTCCTCAGTTACTTTCGAAAAAAAAGAAAAAAGTTGCTGGGACTGAGATTAGAACCATAACTTTGGAAAAATGAATAAATCACATGAAAAACAAAAAGAAACACAAAGTGAACAGCCACTTCATATGTATAGAAGAAAGGTTCTTCTTTCTAATGTTGCCATTCCCATTTGCATCTACTTGCGGTTTTGGGAAATTTGAATTTTTCAAGAAAAGTTGCATTACCTACTCATTATTCTTGCTCTATTTTTTTAAATCTTCATGATAATCGAGTGAAATTTGAGAAGTGCATAAGTTATGATGAGTACTTTAAGAATAAATAACAATACCTCCAAAAAAATCTTCCAGAAAAAAGATAAAAGAAAAATACCCGTGGTGAGATTCGAACCTCGACCCCCGAACACCCAGAAATGCCCAGAGCTATCGGCCCACTGTGCCTTGGGGTAAACGTGCGTAAAAGGTCAAGTTCACTGCAATTTTTTTTACCATGATCCGACCACAGTTACTTTAGTCGGGTCACTTTTGACTCTAAATAAAAGGGAAGGCAGCTCATATTGACATCTTCTTATCGACAGCGTCACATTTTCCACGAAACGGAACGAATTTGACAAAATGTCACGAGACAGAACGGATTTTGAAAATATTTCACGAACTCCGGTCTGTTCCGGTACATTTTCGACAACTGAAAATAGTAAATGATGATGCCATAATGGCACTGATTGCCAACCAAGTGCGCGCGCAACACAGGTAATTCTGCAAAGGTCTATTACCAAAGGCGTTTTCGTTTTGCAGCAGGAGCTGCTCGGGGTAGATACTAGACAAAGAAAGTAGATCCAGTTGGGTCGTGATTGGTGTATGATGTATAACAGTAACAGAGTGGTGTATGACTCTCTATCTAGTGATCTACCCAGAGCAGCTCCTGGCGAAAAACGAAGGCGGCTCAAAGTGTACTGGACGTCGCGTTTGACTTCGATCATTGAAGTAAAGCCATAGGTCGCGGGAACAAAAATGGCGTGCTAAAGATGGGTATATGCAAGGGTATATGGTATGATGTTATTTTCACTAGTACGTACTTGTTGATACAATTTTCTTCAGTTAGGAAGTTGTAATAATTATATAGATAATTTATTGAACAATTATCGCTTTATCACAAAAATGAATAAGCTGAACTCAAGATTTAACTGAGTAATGTCAAAAACAAGCGAATCTCTACAGCGGTACTTTGGCACCCCCTGAGGCGCAAACGCGGACAAGAAGCTGGCAAGAGGCGCTTCGTTCTCGGCTTCGTTGTGCCGGCGTGCCTGCAACGTTGCCATAGCGGGTGCCAGGGTGACGGTTATGTTCCCGCGACCTATATACAGCGCAGCCCGTTTCTGTATGGATGACCGCTGCAACAAGGCGCTGTGGCGGGACCCACTCAGGGGCGGGACACCGAGGCGCCAAATCTCCCCTCGGCGAGGTTCTGGGCAAACCTTCCGACTACTTCAGCCCTCGAAAGCTTTCTCTGGAATAGTGATTGGCTGTCGTTATTCACTCGTGGTTCGGAATCCCCTTTAAACTGTAGGGCCCCTACCCTATTCAATATGAATAGGCAGAGAAACGAGCCGAAACCCTTGATAGGTTGTTATGGCTAATAATGAAATTGCCAATTAAACGCGAATTTTATGATTAAGGACGGAGTTGAATTGGTAAAATAAAGCGGTGCGAAATCAATCGCATTGTTTTTGAATTTTGGAAATACCAATGGGCTCAAACCAAAGTACATCCTTGTAGCTTTTGAAAGAGACCTAAATGGTAAGATTCTCTCAGGGGATAAACCCACAGCGATTGATTTCGCAACGCCGTATTTCGCCAATCTAACTCCGTCCTTATAAAATTTGAGTAGCATTTAGAAACCGGCGGCAGTTTTCCGCTGAATCCGCTGTCGATTAGCGGTTCATCTCCTGCTGGGTAGGTACCTACCTACCTACGACCTACACATACTTTTTACTTTCAACAAGTTCGTATTCAGATAAGATAATAAGTTTTTTGTTAGGTATGCGTGCTGGTCAAATAGTAGTTTTCATTGTTTTTCAATTGTGCTGATAAATAATAATAAGTGTAAAATTTCAAAAAGATGGTAAATCTGTGCTATCGTAAAATCTTCAGGTTTCACTGTTTATAATAATTATTGAGTGGAAGTTACAGGATTAGGTAAAGTATTTTTCTATATAAGATAAGATAGAAATGATTTTGTGCAACCACAGACGTACAACCAATAACTGGGTTTCATACCAAATACCTACTTACAGTCAAAGTGCATTTGTGATGATCAGTAATAATTATGTATTATTTTAACAGCTACTACCTTCTTGCAGCAAGGTAAAAACCGCAAATATAACCTTGACTATTCTACGGTATCCTCATTAGTGTACAGTAATTTTAAAACAATTTTGCATTGTGGGTATAGTTTACTAAATAAATGTGTAGTTTTGAGGCAAGGTGGACTGTTAAATTTCTTATTTAGTTTATCGTTGTGTTTTATGAAGGAAACGTGTTTGTTGAAATCGAAGTCAAATTCACTTCAGGTATAATATACTGGTTATTGAGTTCGCAAATCATCCTTTTATAATAATTCCTAGAAGTGATTCAATGAAATGATAATGAAACTCATTCATTAGATGACTTTGATGTAGAGTAGGTACCTACTCAGGATACAAACAGTGTTGGCTTCGTGGATGTGCCCACGATGGAGCAAGGCAAACCTGAAGAAACAGTTCCAATCAGAGTTTTCACATACAGATGGATCATACTAGCAATATTTTGCTTGTATTCTGCCATAAATTTTGTTCAGTTCCTGCAGTATTCCATAATATCAAACATCATAGCAAAGTGAGTACCTATACCTACACGCCCTACAAGTTACCTTTTTTATTAATTCGCTTAAGGCTGAATTCGCAGAGTATCAATAGGTGCTTTCCTTCTACCACAAAACTCACTGATCTGATCTAAGTTAAAGAGAGACAAAGGGAGAAATCACACGCGCGAAAATAAGATAACACAAGCAACTTAGGTCAGACTCGGTCAGAATACTTAGTTTAGGTGGTAAAAGGAAAGCACCTAACATTTCTCTCTCAAAAATGAAGTTGAAGAGATATAAAGACTTTCATGGGATTCCATTGAATGTTTGTTCACCTTGTTTCCGTTTGGATTACCCCACTTTTTTTTGAAGCCGAATAACCCTAGAACGCTGGAAGTTTCTAACACTTTGCTGGAAGTTTCTAAAACATTGCTGGGACATTTTTTGACAAAGGAAAAATTGATCAACTGTTTTATAATTTTAAGAGACGTAGAAAATTTAATACATAATACCGTTTTTCGTTAAAAAATTTGTCACCAAGAAAAAAAAATATTTTTTTCACACAATTGAAAAACGCTGTGTATTACATTTTCTAACACACTCAGTACACCGTATAAAAAAATTGAGTTTTTATTTTCATTGTCGAGGGGAAAATATTGAAGATACTTTTACCCTGCTGCGAATACAGCCTTAATGCAACTTTCATTCGGTCTTTTTAACATTTTGTTGCTTCAGATATTACGATGTGGACGGCTTTGCTGTTGATATCTTGGGTCTGATATTCATGATAAGTTACATAGTAGCTTGTATACCACTGAGCAACGTAATCGAACGATACGTAAGTTTTTGTATTTTCATAACCAGAATGTTTGGTTTGTGTTATTAGCAGAAAATGTGCTTGTTTTCTACAGAATTTAAAAGTGACAGCTATTCTCGGCAGTGGCTTGACCGCAGTTGGTAACTTGCTGAAACTGGTTTCAGTGGAAAGAGACCGATATCCCGTCGTTGTGGTCGCTCAACTGCTATGTGGAGTTGCGCAAGTTTTTATACTTAGCATCCCTGCGAAACTTGCGTCTACTTGGTTCGGTCCAGAAGAAGTTTCGACGGCATGTGCGATTGCAGTTTTCGGAACCCAATTCGGAATCGCTGTGGGCTGTGTGATGTCACCTAACATGGTCAAAAACAGAACTGTAGACAATATTGGCGCAGATCTCTTTACCATGATGATATATAATGCTGTTATAACGTGTGTGATATTCCTCGTTGTTGTGATATGTGAGTATGTATATAAAACTTGATTCGGCGTGAAAAAAGTTTCAGTTTTTAAGGCAAAACCTATATTGCCACCCAGCCAATCTCAAGCGGAGTGTGCAAATTCAGAACCACCGCAAATGTGGCCGATTTTGAAGAAAATGTTCACAAACAAGAACTATTTGATACTAATAGGGTCTTTCGGAATGGCTAACGGCATCTGGTCAACCTTTGGGATTGTATTCAACTCGATTTATTTGGAATATTTTCCGGTAAGTAGGAAACAATTCGTTTTACAATCGATTTAATCAACAAAGAACTCGTAGGGGTCGGAGACTGATGTCGGCTGGATATCTGCGCTGGCCGTTTTAATAGGTGGGTGTATTGGGAGCGTTGTTTTTGGATACCTCCTCGATCGGACACATAGATTTAGGTAAGTGACAGAATATATCCCGAAGAGGACCTATTCAATTAAAATTACATATTTCAGACTGATTTCATTTGTATCAATATTTTTCGCTGCAACTGCTCTCATTGTTGTACTGTACACGTTAGAAGCTTCAGCGAAACTGGCAACATATTTTTCTATTCCCGTTTTCGGGTACGTTGCTCCTTGGAAAAAATGAACGAACACCTCATGACATTCTAATTTTTCAGGTTTTTCTTGGCGAGTACCTTAGTCATCAGTTTCGAGTACGCTACAGAAATTACGTATCCCTTACCTGAAACGATTGCATGTTCTGTCTTAAATGCAGTCATATTTTTGTTCACAATCATTTTTACTTTGGTTTTTGAAGAACTTTTTGCGGACATTGGTTACATGTGGACCTCTATTGTGATAATCATATTACTTTATATAGCTTCCGCTACTGTGTGCTTTGTTACACCTGAGCTCAACAGAAGAAATGCCAATATCCATAATGAAAATGAGACTGTGACGACGTGATATTGAAATGTTAAAACTGAATCCTGTGACAACTAAATACCTAGCAAAATATTTTTTTAAGCTCGTGAATAAATGTATGTACATATTTTGGATGAAGTTTTTTTCCAGTGCTAAACGTTCTAAATTTGGTGTCGCTCTTTAAAAGAGCAGCATAAGAAAGTGAGAAGAGTTTTAATCTAGAATTTGGCGGCATGAGTGGCAATTCTATAAAATACCCTTCACCTACGACCACTACGATGAATACCGCTTAACTAGGAGCCTAAGTACGGAGTGATCTAGGAGTGATCGAATAAATTTCTCCTCAAGGTAGGCCTTGATCTGAGAAAGAAAGAAATGAGCCATTTGACAGCAATATTCAAGAGCGGTTTTTCTAGTGTTCTTAAACGATATAAATATCAATTTCATCAGGAATGGATAAGTTGAACTATCTTTCAACTAAATTGAATGGGACCTAATCTCGGAATGTATTAGAAACTACCAAAAACCAGACTTTCTCAACTACCATGTTCAAGCTAGTGGGCTAAGGCCGCGCTGTTTGGATCGCATTTGATGGCCGATTCTCGAATCACGCCTACTAGAAAAACCGGTGCCAACTTCCGACCGCTTGGAAATCTGGTTTTTGGTAGTTTCTAATACATTTCGATATTCTTTTTCATTCAATTTAGTTGAAAGATAGTTCAACCTATCCATATCTTGATAAAATTGATATTCATATCGATTGAGAACTCCAGAAAATCCGCTGTTGAGTTGAATACTGCTGTCAAATGGCACATTGCCATTTGAGGCAATGCATGTCTTGTGAGGAAGCAAGGGGTGTTTTTCATAAGACAAATATTTTATGGAAGCCCATCATAATCTCTACATGCCCCAGAAGTCAAACCGCATTTTGCTTATGAGGTAAATAAAACGTTGCTGGCTCTTGGTCTATAAATAGGGCGATTGCATGTAGGGGGCGCTTGCGGCGCCGTTTGCCACCTGGGGACTTAGGGTTTATCAATTGGTATTGCAAATCGCCAAATCGTGTGTCATAACTGTCAATCGCGTGATTTTGGCACTTGAATAAATCAACATTTTTCTCGCCACACCAATTGCCTGCTGTCATTAGTTTTCTTCTCATCTTTCTATATTGTCGAAGCTGAAAAATGCCCTATAAATGTTGTGTGCCACACCGCGCTCAAAACTGAACAAAACAGAAATGGCATAAAATTCCACAAGTTCCCCACCAATGAAGCCCTGAAAAAGCGATGGGCCGTTGTTCGACTTTAATTTGCAATTTGCAAAACATAAACAAACGAAACTAATCGGTAATCTGGATCTGGCGCAAGCGCGCTGTGCCACCGAAGATGTCCTATTGGAATTAAAATATTTCGAGCTGCCGTGCAATTGTGCATGTGCATAATCAAAATGGCAAGCCCTGATGAGTATTTAGATGAAGAAATTACGGCTAAATATTTTCAAGCACCAACGCTATGGCTCATTGAAGTTATATCACACAAAAAAAACACTCTTTACCAAGATAGCATGCACATAACGAGCTCGCTACCAGAGATACCGAATAGGCATGTGAAGCTCGGCAAAACAAGACTGCAGCAAAATCTTTCAAGTGAAATGCCGCGAGAATGGTAGATCCTAGAAAAAGTTATGAAGACAATAAAATGTAGGTACCCACAACGAAGAAGTCCTGAAGCCATATGTTTTCTTAATACATCATCACACAAAACTCGTCTATAGCCATTCTCATTTACCTGGGGTTCTCGGGGTGCAGATTCACCTCTATTGGCCGTCATTGGTCGACTTCATGCAACCAGCCCGATAGATAAAGCGCTCTCGGTTAAACAGCCAGCTGAACCAGTGAGCTTGTATACTTGAAGACCTGCGCACGAGCTACTAGCGAAAGGAACCGCCTACATGAGAAGGTCTATACTGACGAATTCTGCGCGAACAAAAATGTACCTGTAGCTCTGCGGGACTCTCAAGTTAACACATACATTTTAGAGTTAGGCGCCACCTACAAAACCCAGTGAAATACAGAAACACAGACAAATGAAACACAATCATAAATAGGATGTTATACAAACTACAGGCATAAAAATATTTCATCGCAAAAGTCCCTACTTTAAAAAAAAAAGTTGAAAATTTGGGCAGTAACAGGTGGAGTTCAAACTGGAAGATTAATGACGTCAAAAACCTGTACCGCGCTTGCGCACTAGGTAGGTCATCTTGTCATATGCATTGACCGTTGCTATCAGGTTGTGTCCGATAGGCAGTCTACAATTCAGAATATTCACTAGCTTCACACAGCACCAGCAAAGTTGAATCTTTTTGGATTTTGAAAATGCCAATAGGCTTAGAGCAAAGTACCTCCTTACAGCTTTCGAAAGAAACCTGAATGGTAAATTTCTGTCAAGGAATAAGCCTGCAGCGCTTGATTTAGCAACGCCTTATTTCACCAATTCAACTCCATCCTTAGAAACATAGAAACTACTGAGACCTTATCGGACTTAAGATGACATCCCGATAGCCAAGTTTTATAAAGTACTTCATTCCCCTTTGCAAAGCAATTACAGGACCCGAATTAGGATTTCACCGAATGGGCCAGTACGTGTCGACTCGGAATTTTAGACCGTGATAACAAAGGTTATTCGTTGTAACCTTGTAAAACTAGTGATGACACTGATGACCAAAACTGAAATGCAAGTTGATTTACCATTAGTATGAGATTAATCAACAATAGTTTTCAAACTAAATGTATGATGTGAAAGAAATGTGAAATTTAGCTCCACAGACTTTCGTGGTAAGCACTATGTTGTCTTCAAAACTGCAAATGAAAATGTAATCTGAAAAGATACCGTTAATTCTGGTTACATTCCACTTGAAAGACTTTAGTGCAGATCACTGTCAAAGAAACAACAGGTTGTTTATCAAGCTTGTTCAAACTTGCTTCTACTGAAATGTCGACAACTAATTTTAATGTAGAAGGTTAGTCAGAACGATACCAAACTTATTGCTATCAGTCTTAAATGGAAAGAAAAAGATCTACCTAGTCGAACTTCCCCCCCCCCCCATGCTCCTCTTCAACATCTAGCGGCACTTTTGTGAATGTTGGCCAAAATATATACGATGTATTTGAGTGGATTTACTTACAATCAATAATTATGTAATCAAGCCTAAAACTCGAAGTCCAAAATTAGTTGCGGGTCTTTGTGATTTTTTTTTACAAAATTCCTGGGCTATGTACGAACATACTGTTACGAATTTCGCGTACGGGTTCGAATATAATTGAGACGATCGTTTTAAAACCCACACTGTTTATTACTGCGTACTACCTACAATAAAAACACGCCAACAGTTATCTACTTGGAAATATCGCTGTGATTACAACTCGCTTTTAATCCGCTCGCTGCCACTTCGCATTCCAATTCATAAGTGGTCGTGAGACGACAATTGATGCCTTATACAGGGTGTTTCAGTGACCTTGCATAATACTTCGGGAGGTGATTCCTCTCAAAAAAATAAGTCGAAAAGTAAGAGTGAAATTTTTTCCTCAAGTGCTCCCCGAGGGAGTTACAGCTCTCAAAGGTACAAAATGCAACAAAGTTTTCAAGTATTTGCTCAAGAACTGTCAAAGGTAAGAGCTTCAAAACTCAATTTTTTCGATAGATTCGTTCAATCCAAAACTTTTACCCCTCTTGCATTTTTTCCGTAGGATGCATCATTCTGAAGTAAAAGTGAGAAAACACGGACGTGTCATGAATAATTTTCACCATAATCCCAATCCCCTCTATTTTCGTCGCCACTGGTTAGATTTGTTTGGAACTTAGCATGTACATTTGCACTGTTGAGAAACTTCTCTATGCCAAATTTGAAGTTCCTACCTTTGACGGTTCTTCAGCAAATAATTAAAAACTTTGTTTAACTTCGTACCTTTGAGGGGCTGTAACTCCCTTAGGAAGCATTTCAGGGAAAAATGTCACTCTTACTTTTTGACTAATTTTCTTGATTGGAATCACCTCCCGAAGTATTATGCAAGGTCACCGAAACACCCTGTATAGGTCCGACCAATTCATCTCGAATGTTCCAAACATTCTCCAGCAGTTTCCATAGTGATCTGGCATATGAATTCTAGACCACTCCTGAATAATCACACACCTTCCGCGTGTTTCCCGTGTGCTCCGGAATGTCTGAACCTCCGCCAAAATGGACAGACGTGTCTTGATCGAGCGTTGAAGGTTCCCAATGCCAAGCCATCGCGTCTACTTCTGGAAACATCGAGAGCACCGCTCTTGTATCTACACCGCTACATGATGGGTGGAAGAATCCAGAAAGATCGCGTGTTTACCCGAATGCACGGGATCGCCGCTCGTAACAATACCTATACAGAGTGGCTGTATAGCCCCTGGCCTATACAGGGGGGTGGCTGTTTTCTGCTTTTTCATCTTGTCCTTGTTTTCAGTCTTATATTTATTCTTTAAGATAATGCCCATCTATGGTACTATACATGGTGTTTTATTACTTTAATTTTAGTCAGGTATTCATTTTGTTTAGTGGAAAATTGGAAACTCATTTTATTTTTATCATATTATAGGTATCCATTACTATTAAGCGTAGCGTAGACCTTGCTATAAGAATGTAATTCTTGAAAAGCAATAAATTATTATTATTATTATTATTATTATAATACCTATACAGAGTGTTTCAGCGATGATTGCAAAAAATTCAACTGTAAGTAAATCTCGTCAAAATATGACAAAAACCTATACAGGGTGTCCGTTTTTCGAGGCTAAGCATGGGTATCTCGCTCATCTTTAGAGATACAGAGTCGGTTAAACTAGAAAAAAGTTGCGAATTTTCATAACGATCAATGATCCAAAAAGGTATTTGACTTGTCAGTTTTAGTTTTTGAGATATCGAGAAAAAACAGAAATTTGTAATTTTTGTTTTAATTTTTTATTTGAAAAACGGTTGGAGGTAGTCTTTTCTAATTAAGACATTGTGAAGGCACTTTTCCAAGGGGAATTCAATGTTGTCAAAATCTTCATTCTAGCTTCCAAAACAACCGAGATATGACATTCAACTTTTTTTTCTCTTACGGGCGCCATATTGAGTTTTGACATTGTTGGATACAATTTTTTTTCTGGTTACAACGATGTGTCACATGTCACTGATAAATTCATGCTTTTGAGCAAAAAAAATTTTTTATTTTTCAAAGAGTGCTTTGGAAACAAAATCAGCACCGACAATAAAAAAAACGTAAATGTTAAACATTTATTCAACAGTGACATGTGGCACATCGTTGTAACCAGAAAAGAATACCGTATTAAAAAATATTAAAATCCAATATGGCGCCCATTAGAGAAAAAAGTTGAATGTCGTATCTCGGTTGCTTTGTAAGCTAGAATAAAGATTTTGGCAGCTTTGAATTCCCCTTGAAAAAGTGCCCTGCCAATGTCTAGATTAGAAAAGGCCACCTTCAACCGTTTTTTAATAAAAAATGAAAACAAAAATTCAAATTCTTGTTTTTTCACGATATCTCAAAAGCCAAAATCGATACGTCAAATTTCTTTTTGGATCATTGATCGTCATGAAAATGCGCAGCTTTTTCCTAATTCAACCGACTTTGTATCTCTCAAGATAAGCGAGATACCCATGCTTAGCCTCGAAAAACGGACACCCTGTATACCATTTTGTAAAGTTCGGCCTAATGAAGAAAATACAGCCCTTCAAAGTTCTTTTTTTCGGATTTCAAAAATTTGTTGACTCGGGAACGTTTCAAAAAATTCAGCTTCAATTTTGCATTAGCTGGTTTCTCATAGTTATCTATCAACCTGACAGATTTTGAAAGAATCCAATCAGTGGAATCCAATAGAAATTATGGGGGGGGGGGTCACCTCAAGCCAACTTTTCTTTGGATGCAGGGATGCTTCTAAATCATGGACTCTCGTAACTCCTACACCACTGGTTGAATGCTTTTAACATTTGGCAGGTCAGTAGTAGTTTCGACAAATCAGTGTATGCTGAATTTGAGTTATTTTCGTCAAAACGTCACTGAGCTACCTACAATTTTTTTAAATCCGGAGAAAGTAAACTTTGAAGCGCTGTATCTTCGTTATTAGGCCGAACTTTGCAAAATGGTATAATAAGTTTCCGTTATAATTTGATGAGATCTGCTCACAGTTAATTTTTTTGCTATCATCGCTGAAACACCACTGTATATTATGATGACGTAAATAATGTATGCAACATGGATACTTACACCACTTTTGTCGCCTTTTCCTATTTCATTCAAACTGTTTAGTTTAATGACCGATCAATGATATTTTTTAGTGGCTAGGTACCGAATCAAAAGCTATTGTCGAGGAGCGAGATTACTGTTATGATAATACTTTATGAGAAAAATCACGCGAGATTAAAGAATAATGAAAAACTCCGATTGTGCATTCGGGCATTCCTGCCTCTATGACTGTTTTGCATGTTTCTCGAGGCTCGCCTTCGCTTGCGACTCAATTTCACGCTTTGAACATTAAAAAATGAAGTACCTACCTCTACCTCACCTTAAACCACCAAGTGGGCGTGATCATCATGTAATGCTAATGAAGATCACGTGAGATCACATTGTAGGCAGGTACCTACTCCTCAGAATAAGTTGAATAAACATAAACATATTTGTAGATAACGTTATCCTCATCTAAGATAAAGAGAACGTCTATAAATAGATGTAAATTATTTTAGAAGACAAAAAATCCGTCTTATATAGAGTGTAACAGCTGCTACAAGATGAGCCCTCCGACAGCCGAAAATCTGAAAATAGTTGAATTTGATGTGAAAGACATACGCTTTCCGACATCTCTGGATTTCCACGGGTCCGATGCTATGGTGAATATCACTTTATTCAATTTAAAATAACTAAATTACATTTTAAATTGAACTGAATTATGTAATTTCAGCACACGGATCCAGATTACTCCTGCGCTTATGTTACCATCAAATTGAAAACCGGCCTGGAGGGTCACGGGATTACGTTCACGTGTGGCAGAGGCACAGAAATTGTCGTGGCAGCTATAAAATCGCTGAGTGATTTAGTGGCTGGACAAATAGTCACTGATATTTACAAAGATTTCGGGACATTTTGGCGGAGCTTGACTAGCGAAAGCCAAATTCGATGGGTGGGACCGGAAAAGGGGGTGCTGCACTTGGCTACGGCTGCTATTATAAATGCGCTGTGGGATTTGTGGGGAAAACTGTTGCATAAGCCCGTATGGCAACTCTTGGCTGATTTAGAGCCGGAACAGTTGGTCAGGCTTATCGATTTCAGATACTTATCAAACGTGATTACAAAAGATGAAGCCATTGAATTACTCAGAAAGGGAAGAATTGGACGTGAAGAACGAATGAACCATTTGTTAGACAAAGGATATCCTGCTTACACAACTCAAGCTGGATGGATCGGCTATTCTGATGACACTATCATGGAAACTGCTCAGAAATTCCTCGACTTGGGCTTCACGGCATTCAAAGTTAAAGTCGGAAAGAACTTGTACGAAGATATCAAACGCCTAGAATTAATCAGGAACGTAATTGGATGGGACAAAACCTTGGTGCGTACATCAAAATTTCCATTTGGAGTTGGCTTTGGACACAAAATTTTCAATAATTGGAGTGACTGAATTTGGATTGGCTAAATGTAAATGACGACTGAATATTTCAACAACGAAAGCCACCTCCAAGTGAAATTAAATTGGTCGCATTTAAAAAAATATACTTTTTTTAATACAGCAATATAATTGTTCAATTTTTAGATGGTTGACGCAAATCAAGTATGGGAAGTCCAAGAAGCAATTGACTGGATGAAGCAACTGGCACATTTCAAAATTCACTGGATTGAAGAACCAACATCCCCAGATGACGTTATAGGTCATGCTGAAATAGCTAAAGCACTGAAACCATTGGGCATTGGAGTTGCTACAGGGGAAATGTGCTGCAATCGAGTTTTGTTCAAGCAATTTCTGCAGACGAACGCTTTGGAATTCTGTCAAATTGATTCAGCCCGCATTGGAGGAGTCAATGAGATCTTGAGCGTCTACTTAATGGCACACAAACTTGGAGGTATTTACAATAATTTGATGAAGTTACCCTCAAATATGCCCATTAGGCCAAGAGGTACTATATTATATGAAATTTTAGTGAAAGTCTGTCCACATGCTGGAGGAATCGGTTTGTGCGAAATGGTACAGCATTTACAAATGTGGGACTACGTCGCTCTATCTGGAACGATGGAGGGAAGATTGATAGAATACGTTGACCAACATCATGAACATTTCGTTGATCAAACGATTGTTGAGAACGCTTGCTATATGCCGCCTAGGGTAATGTCACAATTCCCAGTTCAAGATGGCTTGCTTTAAATATTTGCATTGATTTATTTTGCAGACACCTGGATATACCACAACTCTGAAACCAGAAGCCATCGAAAAATACGTATACCCCGAGGGAAGCGAGTGGCAAGAGATGTTTGCCAAAGGAATTTTCCACAAACCTTCGACAATGTAAACAATAGTATTTTATTACTCAACTTTATGGTTACCTACATGTTGAAATGCCATGTTGACTGTAAATCATGAGCGTTTTGTAAACATAAACCTATCCAGCTTTCTTTGTTTTTCGCGTTGTTTTTCCGATCCAGACTCTGGATTTTTCCTTTTTTCGCCACCCTAAAACGAGAAAATCATAAGAGCGTGCGTGGACAAGTAACTGAAAGAGAAATGGGGAGAAAACGCAAAAACAAAACCTACTTCAGCCTTCTTGATCTTCTCTTCATCATCAAATTCGTATCCCGCAAACTTGTTAGTTAAACTGAGAGGATTCTTGTTTTTTTCTTCGACTTTTTTGGCATTCTTCAAAAATGGATTGACATTTTCTTCCGAAAATGAAATATTTTCCGTCGTTTCGTTGAAACTCTCCGTAATGGTCGAATTTTGCGTTGAGTTTTTCTCGTCTTCAAAAATGTCGGGAGTGCAGATTTCTTCTTGTGTGATTTTAGTTTTTGGTGTTGATTTTATTGAGCTCAATGTCAAGTGTTTTCTGTTTAGAAACCTTATTGGTTTTATCTCTTGAGATTCCTATAAATTAATTTTCAAAAAAGTTACATGAGAACTGAGCACACAATATATTATTTTTAGATATTGATGATATTGATTAAGGAATGGGAGGATGTGAGATACCTATCTGTCACTATTCTCAAAAAAACTGAAATTATTATTCGATTTCAGGAATCCATCCAAACTTGCTTTCGAATTGATAATTTACACTTTCACCTTTTTCGCGGCAAGTTTTCCACGAACTGCTGAACTATCATAATCTCCGAGTGATGGATCAGCACCCAGCTTATGTTCACAATCCATTTGGACGCATATTTCTACTTCAGTTAGCTAGTTGTTTTCAAAAGTGATGAGATGATCATTAGTTCCCGTTATCTTTCAGTTTCCATCAATTTTTTCAAATGCAAAATAATCGACATGGGGGATCAAAAACGTTCAGCTTCGTTGACAAAACAGATTGATTCGCGCACTGAACGTGGGTGAGTAAATGAGAAAAGCCTACTTACCCTCATGGGCAAACTGAAAGAAGTAGATTCATCTTCATCCACAATGTCTTTGGCCAAATCCATCAGTTTTTCGGAGAGTCTTTTTTTGTTCAATTTTGAAGCATACTTGATTGACAACTTGAGCAAATGTGGATTCGAAATAATTTCCATGAATTCCAAAGCTCGTTGATCCAAATCATTCCTGCAAGCCAACTATATGAAAGAATAGCACCAATGTACCTACATGTTCTCATATAAAACTTACAGCGAACGTTTTCAGTCCAGTCTCTTTGAACTTTTTATCCATATCATCAACTTTGGTGTTCGACCAAGTGAAAAGATTCATTTCCATTTGACTTTTCTCAGTGGTTAGTTCAGCAAATGGCGGCTCGAGTGGCAACTCACAAATCGTAGGACGCGGTGTAAACCCGGGATAAATGCTACCCTTACACTTTATTCCAGCCACAGTTTGGTACTTTTCAAAAACTGCAGTCACAAAGAAACCATCAGAGACGTTCTTGCGCTACAAAACAATAGAAATAAAATTTAAAATGTTTCAAGGCAACCGAGAAAGAAATAATTACGAATTTTGAAGTATCACAAAAAGGTATCCAGACGTTGCAGTTGTGAGGATGCAAGCTCAGCATGCCTAAAGAGTCTATCATTGCTGGAACACCCTCGTCAGAAAAGCCCAACCATAACAATGTGGATTCTGGACCGAGAGCCGACTGTAGATCTTTGCTTTCCATCGTCAGGCCTTGAAACTTAATCAGTTTGATGTTCACACATTGATCGCCTTTACGCGGGCCGGCCGAGTGGTAAGCCACTAACAGACAATTTCTATGAGCCGACATAGAAATCAGAGGGCCTGGAATCGAAACGATACCTCTTTGAGTTCCAAAGATTGAACAGATTCTGACAATGTAGTTGTTGGTGGCCAAGCACACCAAGTTGGCGGAAGCTGCGAGGAGGACTATCTCTTCAAATTCTTCAGTCTTCAGCAGCCACTCCTTGGAGCTAGCGCTGAGCGGGATTACGCTCATTTGGCTAAAAAAAGAGGCCTTTGGTTAGCTGTTTTGATCGTGCGAACTTTAATCGTAGTTTCTCCTAGTCAGCCGCCATAATTCAGAAAATTTAGATTGTATGCCTTTATCATCGCTTCCCAAGAAATACAGGTACAGTAAGTCAAAGTTTACAGAAAATACATACGAATGGGAAATGAGCATGGCCCGATCCCAGGTCACATTCCTGTCTCTGTATTATTTCTTGCAGACTTTTCTGGTGGCGATCCGCAGGAAATACGGAACCGGAAAACGACCAGAACGTAAAATGTACGTCTTTTACAGTAAGAAAAGCCAAAAAAGCTGAAAACCTCTGTTATAATGGGCCTGTACAGCGTATTTTTTTGCTATTGCCAAACAATGAATAATCGTCTAAATATATTCTTTTGTTTTGCTCTACAAAATTTAAAAAAATAAATAAGGAGTCGATAAATTTAAAACGCCAAGATCGAGCGGTATTTATGACGTCACCGTCGCCCGACCAATAACACAAGTTCGCGGCGCGTCATACGGGTGGTTGGCGTGGGATTGTGACAGCTTGACCAGTTTACAGTTATCACGCATGAAACGAACACGAGCGGGTTTGATAAGTAGCGCACTATCATGCCAATGTAGTAGAGTAGTACAGTATCGGTGAGGAATTCAACGGCTCCCATGCATGAATTCATTTAAACTGAAGTTCATTACTTTGTTACCTACATCAACAATTATTTGTCCAATCATTTTACTCATTTTAATCTTTAGGCTTTTACCATTTACACGCAAGTTTCCCAATTACGAGAAAAACTTCACGTCACTATCAATTTCTGCGCTCTAAACGCAATTTGCCACACCCCCAATCCTTACGATTGGATGGAGAACGATTACTACACATACAGCGCTAATAGCCATTCTCATTTATCTGGGGTCCTCGGGGGGCAGGTTCACCTATATTGGCCGTCATTGGTCGAGTTCATGGAATCAGCCCGATCGATAAGCGCTCCCGGTTAAACAACTAATTGAACCAGTGAGCTTGTATACTTGAAGACCTGCGCACGAGCTGCGAGCAAAAGGAACCGCCTAGCCTATATTAGGTCCATACAATGCGTTTGAAAATGGGAGTGAAATTCTCGAAGTCAACTTTTTTTCTACCTGAAATTTTCAAAATTTTACAAAAACAAAAAATACGTGAATTTTTATTTTCAATGAACTTTCTGCTCAAGCAAAAAACTAGAAGTCTGCAAAAAAATAATACGGGGACGGCAGTTTGTGCAGCGGCCGGGCCGTGCTTATGTCCCATTCAAAATTTGATTAATTTGCAGACTTTGATGTGCCCTTTCTAAATTTGCTTTGTCAAATTGATAAGAAAAAATCCGATGCATCAGATTTTGGAACAAAAATACAGTCAACAGATACTCAAGGGAAAATTTCACTCTGGTTTCAATTTTTTCTCACCAATTTGATCAATGGTTGTATTAATATGATGTAAAAATTCAACTGGTGAATTTGAAACAATGATCCCAAAAATAAAAAATCAAAGAACATGTCTGATTGAAGATGGAAATGTCGAGTTGATAAATTTCTCCTCAAAAGAGCGAATTAGTGCTAAACCAGTCGGGTGGCGCTACTTGTAGTAATTTTTATGTATAATCTGAATCGTACGTCCATTTTGGAATAAGAATGCATACATAAATACAGGTGACTTTTTTGACAAAAACTTGGGGATCAAAAAATCATGGTCTGGGTATTCTGTGGTCTGGGCCTAAACTTTTTCAACAAATTGATATGGCGTTATAAAGAGCCTTAGTATTGGAATTCACATGCCAAATTTCAATGGATTCTATTAATTTATTTGACAGATACAGCCCGTCAAATTTTCTACCCGAGTATAAATCACCGCTGTGACTCCGAAACGGGAGGACTTGGGAAAATTTTAAAGCATGATTCAGATCTGCCTCTAAAAACTGAATGAATGCCCTCAAGTTATGTCGGTTGTTTCGTGGGATACCCTTATTTGTTTGTGAATGGGCCATTTTTAAGATATCTGCTATGAAGCATCAGGATGAAAGACTGATTTTCACCTTTGTGCTCAAATCTACCCGTAACTCTTAGTGTGGTTTGTTAGAGTTGAGTGGGAACTGACCAATCGAGTGATTGATCGTTTAATGCCCAACTCAATGGTGAGTTTTCCAACTCCTGGTTAATTTTCCATCTGAGTAGTGATTTGACTAAAAAATGGGACTTTCATTCCCATTCTTTCAGATTCCCATTCAGGAAGTCTCCTGATGGGGTGGCTCTTCACCTCTAATTTGGTAGCACTAACGGGACTCTTGGAATTTTGACTAGTGATGAAGGCCACATTCACGATGGTCCATGGCAAATTTTAGCTTTGCCAAATCGATTCCGACCTCAAAACAGTGCAATTTACCTTGAATTTGCAACAGCAACAACACCACTACTGACAACTCCCATTACATAATCTTGATAATTCTGCAACATTATGCTGCTGTGAAAGGATGTGTCATGGAACTCAACTTCAATCAACTTGGATGAGTCTTCGTCAGTTACTCCATAGCTTCGAATAACCCCTACTTCATTCCAACATAAATAGCGGGGATTCAGGTGTTCTGGCGTTGACGACGGCATGAATGGTGATTGAAGTTGGGTTTCTGGAGTCCTTGGTCTTGGTGTAGGCATATGTGAAGACACTACAAAGTAAAAAAGTATTCTTTTTGAGCTAATTTCAATCAACATGATTGGGCCACTCACTAGCATCCATATTTAACTCAGGTTCTGAATCTGGCATGTACTGCTTTTTCAATTTCTCTACAGAAACCGCATTTTCGTTATCTTCATCATCATCTTCGCTTGCTAAGTTGAACTCTAATTCATCAAATTTGTCATCTTTGAATTCATCAGAAACTTTTTCAGGAGTCGGTGCTTCTTCTATTATTTCAGGTACACAGTCTGTCATTATTCCAAGTTGTCCCTCAACATCAGTATAAACGACATTGCCAGAGCCTTTAAATGAGTTATTTTCAATTATTTGATCTCAAGGAAGTGAAACTTACGCTGGGTTCATGTTCATACATCAAGTTTAAAGCATAGCATCAACATCAAGCGTTCATACACCAGGAGCCTCTGATTCCTACAAGGGAAGCGAACGATCGCTTTGCTCAAAATGCCGCCGTTGCAACGTGAATACAGTTGGCATTTTAGATGAAGCAAAACAAAAAAGTAATAAGATCCCAGGATAATGGATAATGAATAAGAGTTAAGAACTAGACTGCATGTTTGGAAAATAACAGTATTATAGACCTAAACTGCTTGACGATTGAACTGCAACACCGAAAAATTAGGTGCGTCTTCAAATTGAGATAGCTCGAAAAATATTTGACGGATTCCAGAAATTCAGGCATGTGAGGAAAGATCATTCCTTTGACTCGAATCGAGTGCTGGTATTGATGATAAGTTTGATTGCACAATCTGTCATATACAGGGTGCCAACGTAGAGCGTGCAGATATGGGCAATCTTCCACCTTGTACAACATTCGAAAAAAAAATCCAAGATTTTTTCTATCGCCTGCTTTTGAAAGGTTGTATCATTATGCCGAAACGGTTTTGGAACTTTGACCCTAAATTTTTTTTTCAGAAAATTGTGCTTAATTTTCTGAAATATGCACTTTTTGATTAAGAAAAAGAAATAGAGACATTGTTTGTTTTCAAACGGCGCCGGCGTCCATATTGAATTTGCTTACGAAGATTTTCATTTGAGCCTCCACATCCTCTAGAAACTACCCCTTTTAGGACACCGTCTCACAACAAGATATGCAATGCTTCATTTAAAAGGCATAAGGAAAGTACTCACCAATTATTATATTAAAATAAGGATACTGCAATGACCCTACACGTACAGATCCCTAAAAACCACCCCTTGACTTCAAGGGACAGGGTTGGTATGATAAGACATGCAATACATGAAAATTCCAAAAAACGTCTTTTTCAACTGTTCCACTAAAAAAGTGATGCTACACGATGACCCTTTGCGTAGGTCATCCCAACAGTAGCTACCCTCTCGGAAAAAGAACTACCCTTTAAAACACCAGTACTTCCGCAATACCTTATTTGTTGGAATTTTTCCAAAATCTGTCGCAATAGTTTGCCGCTACGATGATTTCATTCACGTATCTACCCGAAACTACCCCTTCAATATCGCATAGCCTTTACCTTGATGCGTGTAAGGTCATCGCGAAATCATTTTGAACTTATACAATCGCACCTTCTCTGAGCTTCAAAATGAGGTATTGCATACCTTTTACTAAAGGGGTGATTTCTAGGGGTAGTTTCAGGAAAGGTTTTGTACTACCATCGTAGAAAACACCATCATTTCAATGAAACGGTTAGTGGGCAAAAGTTCTTTCAACTCGTAAATAACGCATCAAGGTAGAGGCTATGCGATATTGAAGGGGTAGTTGAAGGGGTAGTTTCGGGTATACAGGGTGTCCGTTTTTCGAGGCTAAGCATGGGTATCTCGCTTATCTTGAGAGATACAAAGTCGGTTAAATTAGGAAAAAGTTGCGCATTTTCATGACGATCAATAATCCAAAAAGAAATTTGACGTATCGATTTTCGTTTTTGAGATATCGTGAAAAAACAGGAATTTAAATTTTTGTTTTTATTTTTTATTCAAAAAACGGTTGAAGGTGACCTTGTCTAATCTAGACATTGTCAGTGCACTTTTTCAAGAGGAATCCAAAGCTGCCAAAATCTTTTTTTTAGCTTTTAAAGCAACCGAAATACGACATTCAACTATTTTCTCTAATGGGCGCCATATTGGATTTTGATATTTTTGAATACGGTTTTCTTTTCTGGTTAGAACGATGTGCCACATGTCATTGTTGAATAAATGTTTGACATTTACGTTTTTTTATTGTCGGTGCTGATTGTTTCCAAAGCACTCTTTGAAAAATGAAAAATAAATTTTTTGCTCTAAAGCATGAATTCAACAGTGGCATGTGACACATCGTTGTAACCAGAAAATAAAATTGTATTCAAAAATGTCAAAATCCAATATGGCGCCCATAAGAGAAAAAAAAGTTGAATGTCATATCTCGGTTGTTTGGGAAGCTAGAATGAGGATTTTGGCAACATTGAATTCCCCTTGAAAAAGTGCCTTCACAATGTCTTAATTAGAAAAGGCTACCTTCAACCGTTTTTCAAATAAAAAATAAAAACAAAAATTACAAATTTCTGTTTTTTCTCGATATCTCGAAAACTAAAACTGACAAGTCAAATATCTTCTTGGATCATTGATCGTCATGAAAATTAGCAACTTTTTTCTAATTTAACCGACTCTGTATCTCTAAAGATGAGCGAGATACCCATGCTTGACCTCGAAAAACGGACACGCTGTATATGTGAATGAAATCCTTACACGCATCAAGGTAAAGGCTATGCGATATTGAAGGGGTAGTTGAAGGGGTAGTTTCGGGTAGATATGTGAATGAAATCATCGTAGCGGCAAACTATTGCAACATATTTTAAAAAAATCCTAACAAATAAGGTATCGCAGAAGTACTGGTTTTTAAAAGGGAAGTTCTTTTTTCGAGAGGGTAGCTACTGTTGGGATGACCTACGTAAAGGGTCATCGGGTAGCATCACTTTTTTAGTGGAAAAGTTGAATAAGACGTTTTTTGGAATTTTCATGTATTGCATGTCTTATCATACCAACCCTGTCCCTTGAAGTCAAGGGGTGGTTTTTAGGGAGTTGTACGTGTGGGGTCATCGTAGTATACTTATTTCAATCCTATTATTGATGAGTACTTTTCTTAGGCCTTTTAAATGAAGCATTGCATATCTTGCTTGCACATCTAGAGGATGTGGAGGCTCAAATGAAAATCTTCGTAAGCAAATTCAAGATGGACGCCGTTTGAAAACAAACAATGTCTCTATTTCTTTTTCCTAATCAGAAAGTGCATATTTCAGAAAATTGAGCAAATTTTTTGAAAAAAAAAGTTAGGGTCAAAATTTCAAAACCGTTTTGGCACAATGATTCAACCTTTCAAAAGCAGCCGATAGAAAAATCTCGGACTTTTTTTTCGAAAGTTGTACAAGGTGAAAGATTGCCCATATCTGCACGCTCTCCGTTGGCACCCTGTATATGACAAATTGTGCAATCAAACTTATCATCAATACCAGCACTCGATAGTCAAAGAAATGGTCTTTCCTCACATGCCTGAATTTCTGGAATCCATCAGATATTTTCCGAACTATCTCAATTTGAAAACGCACCTAATGTTTAGGTGTTCCAGTTCAATTGTCAAGCAGTTTATTTATACAGGGTGTTTCAATGGAAACGAGCCACTCTGAATAAATTTTTGCCTGATGGTGAAATTTAGAAAAATTCAAACCCGTCGATTTTTGTTTCGAGGGGGACATCTAAAGCATACATTGACAAATTTTTATCTTCAACCCCCTTATTACCTCCATCCACCTCAACTTCGAAATTTCCAATGACACCACCTACCTTGCGATACATCAAACTGAAGAGAATTAAATTCTGTCTGAAAAAAACATTTTTAAAATTTTCAACCCCACTTCCTCTTTTTCCAAAAATTCTCTTGAGTGTTCAATTTTATATTCTCGACCCCTAAATTCTCTTAAATTTAGTCAGTTTCATTCTAAATAGCACCGAGGAAGAGAATTTTTGGTCGAAATAGTGCTACCCAAGTTCACCCCTTTGCTCTCCCACACTCCAACTTCAAAACTTACTAAGACACCATACCTACCTTGTGATACATCGGATTGAAAGGAATTTAATTCTCTCTGAAAACATTTTTTATTCAATTTTCACCCCGTCCTCCATTAAACTGGACATCCAGAGTATTTTAGGAGAATGGGAATTTTTAAACAAAATTTAATAATTTTTTTTAGAAAGAGATTTTATATCACAAATTACGTAATGACATTGACTGCAGTGAAGAAAATTCAGAGGTCAGGAATATCAAATTGGACATTCAGAGAATTTTAAGAAGAAATGGGGTGTGGTTAAAAAAAAGAGAAATATTTTTCCAGAAAGAGATTTAAATTCTCAATGATTTTAATGTATCGCAAAGTAGGTAGTGTCATTTGAAATTTCGAAGTTGGAGTGGGTGAGGCGGAGGGGGTTAAAGATAGAAGTTTGCTAATGTATGCTTTAGATGTCCCCCTCGAAACAAAAATCGACGGGTCTCGGGAAACTTTCTAAATTTCACCTAACAAAAATTTATTCAGGGTGGCTCGTTTCTACTGAAACACCCTGTATAGGCGGTTTACTTTACTCGCAGCTCATGCGCAGGTCTTCAAGTATACAAGCTCACTGGTTCAATTGGCTGTTTAGCCGGGAGCGCTTTATCGATCGGGCTAGTTGCATGAACTCGGCCAATGACGACGCCAATATAGGTGAACCTGCGCCCCGAAGACCCCAGGTAAATGAGAAGGGCTATAGCAGGTAAACCCATGAGCTCCGTCTAAAACTTAAAAGATGAAAGTTGGCCAACTTCTTACGCGTTACGCCTTACTCCTTATTCCGTATGCGTTAAACTTGGTGTATGAACCCAAGATTAAAAATATTACCAGAAGGATCCCACATTAGCCCACATATGGAAATGGGTTTGGAATGTTTACTGCTGTTGTGTACACTTTCAGATGTTACACACCAAATAACAAAATCTCCTTCAACTGTGACAGCGAGGAGATATTTTCCACAAGGTGAAAATTGAACAATAGAAAATGATGAAGAAGATAGGACATTTGATGCAGATAATGTTGAATGGTGAGACCAATCATTGGTTTTTAACAAGACAACAGTATTTTTTTCAGGATAAGCAAGATAACGTCCACAAGTTGGTTCAAAATCCATCCGGCCTAAAATTGTATTAATATAAAATCAACAACAAAATTCAGGAATTGTACCCACATAACATTTTAGCATTACTGAAACTGTTCACTTTTGGAAAACAATCAAGTTCCTTCAGTAAAGCTTTACTTTCAATATTCCATACACGTAGCTTGCCATCCCCTGCACCAGCTGCTAAGTATTTTGAATTTGCACTCAGTGCTACACTGAAACAAGGACCTGCCAATTTATCGAAGATGATCACGTTTTTCTCAGACTGTGCTAAATTAATCAGTTTCACTTCCATGTCTTCACCTGCCAAAGCAATGTACTAAAAGAAATTTCTCAAGATAATGAGAATCACAACAAATTAGTTGAAATATTCATACTTCATCACAAATAGCAATGTGATTGATGGGGGCCACAAATCTTTCAAGTACTCCATTTCTTTCACCTTCCGGAAACTTCAAGATTTGAATGTCATTGCTGCCAGTGGCTATGTACAAGTCATCATCCTTTTGCCGAACGCACAGTGCCCATTCTCCTATGCATTTATGGATGGGGTCTTCGCTTTCCTCAACGGACCAGATTCTGATATCGCCGTCGGCTCCGCATGTTACAAATTTGCTGTAAATTGCCAATTCGATGTTTTTATAATCTCGTCTGATCAGTTTATATTAAGTACTTATTGAAGAAGTATACATAAAAAATCGAACAAACATCATTACCTTCCATCTGATGAGTAACACACGTCCGTGTGACCCTCATCATGGGCATATCGCAAAGGTTCGTGTTTCATTTTCTTTCACAACTTGACATACATGTACACAATGGAAATTTTGGTTTGCTAGATTTTGGCTGTGCTCGACAGGCACCAGAGAACAGGCACAGGTGGTACAACCAGAGGGTACAACAGCGTACAACTGCACCGCACAAGTGACATTTATTTTTGTTTTGTCAGATCGAAATGGCGGGAAAAATTGACATAAATCTCATTGTGACCAACAACTTAGCAGGAAAGTTACAGAATACAAAAATAACCAATAAAATCACTAGAGACATTGGCGTAGGCAACAGATGGGCCAAGGATGTCGATGGGCCATCGAACCTGCATCGAACCGAACCATCGAATGGGGTCGTAGCTGCGTTCCTTTTATCATCTGAACTGAGAATTCTCACTTCAATTGCTAGTTGTGTCTCTCTCCCTCTCATGCAATTCTCGCTCTTTCTTTCTCTAACTGAGGTGAGATTATCTGAGATTTCGTGCAAAAGGAATACAGCTTTCTGATACAATCAGATCTCAATCTCAAATCTGATCTGAGTCTGACTGACAACGTCAAACCGCCGGCGCCGACCGTAGTTTCTTCCTGTGCTTTTTTTTGCCTTTATTGACTGCTTTGATCGAGGCTTTGATATACGCGGTAAGTACCTACTCGTTTTGTTTATTCCTTGTTCAACCTAACTAATCTCTTTTCTTTAGTCTTTAGTGCTGTCCACCTAAAAGCCTTTCGCATGTTTGTCACCTGTGCTCTGACCTGGCGTGACCCTGCTTCTGCTCCAGTGTTCCTGCTCCCCACATTTTATTTGGAGATCCGTCTATGGTCCTCCCCACATGGATCTCTTGTAGCTCTAAAGTATTACTTATCCGGAATTGTATGCTAATGATGAACCTATAAAAGCTCACTGGTCATTTTCAACCTCTTATTTCTGTGCTATTGGTGATCCTCCAGATTTTCCCCTGGAAATAAATTATCTCGACTGAGACAGTATTATGAGAGGTTTCTGGAGTCAGTTTCTTCGTGTCTAAATGCTCACGGTAAAAGGATTCGATAGGAAAACGGTTTTGCGATAGCATATTCAAAATGACACTGTCACAGTGACATCCCTGACATTCTTGATTATTCCATTGTCACATAGTCAGACCAACCCCACTCGAAATCCCTGTCCTGGCGCGAAGCTTTTAGGAGGAATTTTTCAAATTCGTTTTTTTCTGTAGAAAATGACGAGATTTTTGCGAAATTCTCAGTAGAGTCCCCTTATCACTTATACTAGCAATCAAAAGTATTTCCAGATGAATCTATTCCATAGGCAAGTACCCCATTATAGGTAGGTACGCGAACATCTTAACTAACTCAGTTCAGGTACTCATACAAATATATGGTATATGATATAACATGTTCCAAAAATAAAACTAATAAGTATTTGGTTTTATCTTTGGACTTTATTAAATTTGAATTACTAGAGACCGAAACGCGCACGTTGCACGCGCAGCTTTTCTACTATACAGTGATAAAAAGTTCAGGTACATAGGACCATAGATAGGTGCGATCGCACGCAAAATAAACGGAGACAGTGTTTCGCGCGGAGTGTACCAATTTTATGAATTTTAGCTTGGTGTCACAGTGACAAGAAGGCCAAAATTCATTAAATCAGTACACTCCGCGCGAAACACTGTCTCCGTTTATTTTGCGCGCGATCGTACCTACTGATTTATTTCACGGATTTGATTCAGCTACTTCTCCCTTCGATATACTGACGTCTTAGTTTGGCAATTAACCCACGAACAACCCAAAAAGAATACTTCACGTGTTTGTTGTGTTAATACATAAGATGTAATGAATTTTTAAATCGTGTCAAACGAGGCCCGGGGGCTCGTATTTGACCGGTCAATTGACCAGAATATTTGACACGGTCAAATGACCGGTCAATTGACGGCTCATTTGACCGGTCAATTGACATCGTGCAACCCTACCGCGGAGACATCCACCGCTAAAACGATCCACCGAAAAAAGGTCCACCGCGCATTTATCCACTGTCAGGTGACTTCGCTCATAGACATTGCAAAGCTAGATGAAGTTTGGGCAGTGTTTCTGGTCGCCATCGGCCGATCGCGGCCTGAATAATCGCAGCCCACTAGAATCATGTAGAAATCAGATAGTCTATACCTCCTTGCATCTCCAAACTTTTCACTGATCACTGTTAGAAAACGAGCAATTGCCGAGTAATATTATGAGCAAGAACTAAAACTGCTGCTATTTTGCATGCTAATATAAGGGTAATTCCACATCAAATCGGCCACCTATTTAGTCAATGTTGGCCGATTTCATTAAAATTTGGTGGATTTGTAGCTCTTTATGAGACGTATCGTTTCCATCAAAGAAAAAAATTTTTTGTAACAAAATGGCGGAGTTAGAGAATTAATTATTTTTTCAAAATTGGGATGCGTCGGTTCAAAAAAAATTTTTTTTCGCAAAACCCATCCAATATTTTTTACACAATTTACAATTTTTGTGAAGTAAATTGAATGGGCTATCAAGCAGTGGAGTTCTCGTGGATTTGTTCACTTTCCGACTAAGCACAAAATAATTTCAAAGTTTTAAAAATGTTTTTTTGAGAAATATGACAGTTTTTATTTTTAACAAAAATATCTTAGAATGTAGTCAACTACATCTGTATTCGTTCCCCACTATCGGTATAAAGTGGACAGAGGCACCAAATTTTAACAGCGATTTATATTTTATTCTGTCGTTGTGACCATATAGCTCAAGACCCGCTGTAGCCCAGAGCCGCGATTCTGTACTCTCCCACCGACACTTGTCGGTGTCGGTAGCTAGGCAGGAGCGAATTTGATTGGTTCTCACCCTAGCTACCGATCCGATAGTTGTCGGTAGGCAAGTACAGAATCGCGCTCCAGGAGTAATAGACATTGACCCGGAACAAGATACGAACCAAAATTGGTTTGTTTCATATAGTTGTACCTAACATAGCCTAAACACACTATGAAAAATCCCGCACTGTAACCCATCTGCGTTACAAGATATTGCTGAAAAAGGGCGCACCACACTTTTTTTGTGGTTTTTTCAATCCTAACTAAACAAAATGCGGAAATGAGGAAGATATTTTCATTCAATATCACTTTGTCACGTCCCCTTTGCCCTTTGCATATACTGGGAAATTCCTTGCACTGTCCCTTTTGGTCATGGAAATATAAGTCAGTGTTCGTTGATTTACCCACTTATTTCCGGTTTTCTCAATATTATCCCAATATTATGAGCATTCTTTTACTTGAAGAGCGCCGGCACTTCAATTATTGCTACTACTTAGCAGCAAGTATATTAGTACCTACTAGTTTTCAAGCACGTTTCGATGATGTTTGATTGACCACGTGATAAAGGCTTCATTACTTAACGAATAAAAATAAAATAAGGATAATTTCTGAGGATAGAAAGTGGGAAAACTCAATTATTTAACGTTAACGTGTTATTCTTATTCCTCTGGATGCGAATGTGAGATGTATTTATGGCAATAGGTCCACTAAGTCTGTACTTGAGCTGACAGTTCTACTGGATTGAAGAATTCTCATGATTTAATGCATTTTTGGCATGTCAGATTTATTGTGAAAATCGAAAAAAAAGTGAGCATATCGACGAAAACTCCAAGCCCACAATGGGTAGTTCCAGGAATTTTAGGATACGTTCAGGGCATGTTACAGAGTGACAATGATTGGAAAGTCTTCATTATTTTCAAGGTGCATTCAGTCAGCTTATTTAGCCGCAAGTTTTAATTTTAGTCGTAAAGCGCTGCATCGCTTATTGGCTGTTCTGAGAAGGCTGGTTCATAAGAGCCAATGGGCGTCTCTGCGCTTACGACTAAAATTAAAACTTGCGGCTAAATAAAGCTGACTGAACGCACCTTTATTTAGTCGCTGTTTTAGTTTTAGTCGTTGTCGTAACAGAGAAGAGCGTTCATACTTCATACAGCAAGATTTAGTCGTAAGAATTGACCAATAGGAGCTCGAATGATACTGCGCGAACCTTCATCTTCATACGGTCCGTGTTCATAATGGGTAGTATTAATATAAAAACTCGTAAAAAAATAAGCATTAATAAGTATTTGCTTACATTTATGAGGAGTACAACTCCTCTGAAATCGAAGCAAATGCTTATGCTATTTTTTTATTGATACATACAATCCATTACCATCACCATCCATGCTCATACCTTGTACCGGTAATTACGCAACCTGCAAGTCGGCATCATACGACAAAGTTCTGAATTCTTACGACTAAAATTAAAACTAAAACTCTGTATGAACGCCGCGCATATGACGCGTGCTTTCTACTTTCAAATTTACGACAACGACTACGACTAAAACTAAAACCAAGCTGACTGAACCCACCTTAAGGTAGAATTGAAAAAACAAAAACGGCGTGGTACGCCCTCTTCCACCAATACCTTGTAACGCAGATGGGTTACCGTGCGGGATTTTCCATGATGTGTTCAGGATTCAGGACATGTTACAGAATTATATGAAACAAACAAATTTTGGTTCGGATTTTGTTTCGGGTCAATTTCTATTATTCCTGGGGTACAGCGGGTCTTGAGCTATGGTCACAACGACAGAAAATAAATCGCTGTTGAAATTAGGTGCTTCTGTCCACTTTACCGATTGTGGGGGACGGATACAGATATATTTAGCTACATTTTAAGATATTTTTGTTGAAAATAAAAACTGTCATATTTCTCAAAAAAACAATTTTGTTACTTTGAAACTATTTTTTGCTTAGTCGGAAAGTGAACAAAACCATGGGAATTCTACTGCTCAATAGCCCATTTAATTTACTTCACAAAAATTGTGAATTGTGTGAAAAAATATTGGATGGGTTTTGCGAAAAAATTTTTTTTCAAAATGCATCTCAATTTTGAGAACATAATTAATTCTCTTACTCCGCCGTTTTGTTGAAAAAAAAATTCCTTAGCGTAAACGATACGTCTCATAAAGAGCTACAAATCCACCAAATTTTATTAAAATCGAAAAACATTGATTACATAGGTGGCCGATTTGATGTGAAATTACCCATAAGTATGCAACCGAACATACATTCAACAGACCATCTACTAGTTTTGAAATGTCTATGGGTGTAGGCGGCATATGACAGTGGCTAGATGAGCGGTGGACTTTTTTCCGGGGGGACATTTGAGCCGTGGGATGATTTATCGTCGTGAAGACTCGGGGATAAATGCGTGGTGGACCTTTTCCCGGTGGACCGTTTGAGCAGTGGATGTCTTTGCAGTGTCAGAATTCGGGGATAAATGCGTGGTGGACCTTTTTCCGGTGGACCGTTTGAGCAGTGGATGTCTTTGCAGTGTCAGAATTCGGGGATAAATGCGTGGTGGACTTTTTTCTGGTGGATCGTTTTAGCAGCGGATGTCCTCGCGGTGGTAGAGCTCGGGGATTAACGAGTCGTTGACTTTCTTCCGGTGGGACGTTTGAGCTGTGGACTAATTTCGCTGTGGACCGTTGAGTGGGCTCCCCTCAAAATTCATGCTGCGCTACTGGTAGAACGTGATGCGGTGCCTGCGATGCTTGATGAACACAAAAGATCTTATTTTATTTGTTATAAAATTATTATATTGCACAAAATGGTGTGCAATAACCTTCTCATTGTGCTTATTAAGCATGTGCAATATTTCAAAAGAGAAAATCATCCAGTGCCTGCGACTCCTGAATCACTAGTTTTTGAATTTCCCGCTCACCCAAAATAGACTGGCAGATTTCGCGTGATAATGAACATAAAGCGGTCAATAGGTGTCGCTTCGGGCTTCAGAACAAAGAGAAAAAATTATGCAGTGTTCTGTAATTCAAATCCACGAATAAAGAATCATTTTAGCATCTAATCGCAGTGTTCGAGATCAAAACTTTTAATCCAATGAATTGTAATATCATTGTTACTTTTCATTGATTCCAAAATTCAAAACAAGGGACAAGAAACGAGTTACGAAAAACAATTGATAGATAGCAGGGGTGGCTGTGTTGGTGTTTCAAAAAATTTAAAAAGTCGTTGTCATCAACAATCTGCCAGTGGCGTATTTTTCGTGCGAAATGGCAATTTTTTATTCGCACTGATTCAAGAGAAAGCTCGCGAAATTCGAACACCGAGAGGCGTGGCCGTCGAATTTTCACTTGGAAGAAGTGCTGCATTCTACACGCGTAGTTTGTCAACAGTTTGGTAACTTTTATCACAGAGGGGGGGACGCTCCGCTGCTGGGCGAAGCAACGGTATTATGGTATTATTACAGTGCGCGTCCGCCATTTTGATGTGTCGAAGTGGGGATATGCTTAGCACTTAGCGTTGTGCGAGAAATCCGAAAAAGTGGCCTACAAATCGGGAATTTAACGAAATCGTGCTCCAAATTAGAGCTCCTGGCAGGCTCTGGACACACAGGATTGCCGAACAGTGCTTGTGTTTGTGTGTTTTGTGGATAAGAAAGCCAGCCCGACTTGGAATCTAGCAGCGTGGCTCCTGCCGCTTCTCTTTGTTTCTGTCACGGTTTAGTTTTAAGGTAAGCATTTCGCCACAAGGCGCTTCTCGGGGTTCCGGGGGCGTCCAAATGGGGCATTCCGGAGCCCTCGGGACGCCGATGCGTCAAGCGTGGCCCGCTCGGATCGTTTATGCCGATCATGTTTGTGTGTTTTTGCCGGCTTTCCTGTCGGCGGGGCCGGCCCGGACGGACGAGACGACGGCGTCCAGGGGCAGCCCCTTTTACCCGCGCTTTTTCCGTCAGTTTCGTTTATCGCCCAAATTTCCCCGCGGTTTCGCGTGGATTGGACTTGCGATCCATCCAGCTAGCTGCTGGCAATGACCTGTTTTCGCACATCGGCCGTCTTGATCAAGCAAGCAACTTTACTACAACACACTCTAGCACACCGTAGTGTACGCGAGAACGACAAAATGAAAGTTTGCGTTATTGCGTTCACTTACGGCGGATTAGAGCGGTGTAGCGACGAATCCGTTGATGTTGTACCGTTAAAATCACAATAATAATAATAAACAAGGTGGTACAATCGACCGATCTAAATGTAAACGCCTGTGCGTTGATAAAAACGGAGAAGTCGAAGACGGCGGGCAAGCTCCCAGCCGACCTTGACTTCCGCTGCTCTCGCTCCTGGTTCATTTCGAAAAATAATTTGTGTACAACCAACTAACAGGTACCTACATTTTTCGCAATTTCTCTTTCTGCGGACAGCATCCATGACCACTAAAAGCAATGTAGAGAACTCCGCAAAAAACAATAATATTAACTTACCAAGCTCCCTAATAGTCAAGCTCGAAACTTCTAGAGTTTGCCTCCCACAGTCCCACATAATTATTCTGCCATAAAAACCGGTAGGTTCTGAAGGCTCCGACGAAGGGGTGTCTTCGGAGGTCTCAGTTGGTCAGTTCTGTTAACTTGTCCCGAAATTCTCTTGCTCTTGCTACCCATCTTATTTAGGTCAAGTGTAAATTCTTTGGATAACACAATACCAGAGACATACCAATATAAATCTTGCGATCAACAAAATTTCCTCTGGTGTTGGCTTTGGTATCAAAATATTCAGTCATTCAGCCTATCCCGTCGCTCCAACTGTCAAATATTTTGTTTCCGAAGCCAACGCCATAAGATTGAAAATCTTGTTGATCGCAGGTAAATGAAGAGCTTATTTATACTTTTCGTCGGTACGTTTTTATTTTTCAAAATTAAAGCTCTTACATTGTAAAGTAGTATTTGTTTATGACTCCTACCACACGGCCAAAATTCTGAAGGCCTAGGAGGAAGGCCTAAGGTAACATGACCTACACTGATGAGAAAAAAAGTGAAATTGTTTTCACATCATGAATAATGAATAACATCAACAATTACCTACATTATTATCGATAAATTGTTGATTTACGATATGTTATGATAATAAAAAGTTCTTGACTCTGAATTTTGCATTATAAGCACATAATATTATTAATTTTTATGCATTGTATTTCATTAATAGTGACCTGGAAGATGAAACATTCGTTGTGCAATACAACTATTTATTAACACTTTACCCCAGAAAAAGTTCGATTTTTATACATACATCATCATTTTGTCCTATTCGAGACCAGACAACGCGTAGTCTAAAAACAAACACACGCACACAAACTACACAGATGCTAGAATAATTATTACAGTCGTGTAATAACGAGTGATCGAATAAATTTCTCCTCAAGTCGCCTTTGATTCCTCAAAATCTGGCGAAAAAACATGGCTAGCGAGGAGATCAAGGCCTACCTTGACGAGAAATTTCCGAATCGAAAGAAACCTTTTTCCGAAAAGAATGTGAGATGGTCAACTTTCATGCTTAGAGTGCATTGTATAAAGGTCTGGATCACGTAAACCGAATTTACTTGAACTGGGTTAAATTGCCTTCACCATTATTTTGTCATTTTGATATTGATCTTGTACAGGTGATCCAAAAGTGTCTGACCAAAACAATACACGGTTCGAGACCAATCAAATGGTTCAGAGGCATTTTTCAAGAAAAATAATTTCCGAGGTTTCTGATTCACCCTGTATAGAAAACAGAACTTCAATACAGATCCAGTGGTTGATTTTTCTCACTCATAATTCTGCCACTATCAATGTCTTGAATTCTTTTTCTTTTGAAATAACGGAACTACAAGGGTTCGAAGGACTACCGTTTGACCCTTCATAACTTCAAAAATAAGAGTCCAAGAATTTTTGGAATTTTTTCTGGGTTTTGTGAAGGATTCCATGTAGTGTATATTGTTTTGGTCCTTTTGAATCACCCTGTAGATATCATCTTTATTTTGCCTAATACCCAGTCAAACAGTGTACGAAGAAGTGGAAGAAGTACTAAAGTTAATACTGGGCAGTATTATCCATTCCAAGCTCAAAAAAACACAGTTGTCTATGAGTCTATGATATTTTTTCTTCAAGTTGGACAATCTGGTAAGTTGATGGATTGAAAAAGTCAAGATGATTTCAATCAAATTTGTCAAAGTGATGTTTGCTCTGCTGGATTGCCGTTTTAATTTAATTGTTACGTCAGATTTTGACGCTGACACAATATTTTCATTCTTTTTTGCCTTGAAAACGTCGTTGGGCACGTTATTTCAACAGTGAAAGTGTTGAGAGGTGCAATGGTAAGAACATGCAGTTTAAAAACGACCGAGGAAGACCCAGTTCAGCGCCGGAGTGTGATTTCGTCGCAAGTGATCCTGTGACCTGAGCTCGTCGCCCCCTGTAAGAACCTAGGAACGTCAATCCAGAATCGTGACCTGTGATCCTGGCCGAAAGAAAGCGGCTGAGGTCACTGGACAAACCTGCGACCTGCCGGCGACGCAGGCCTCAGAATGACAATTTGGCAACACAGCGTAGTTCAGGTCAAGGTTTCATGTCATACGGACTCAAATTTTAACGTAACCTCCCTTGCATCAAGATGACATCAAACATCAAAAATCAGGGACACCAACAAAACTCGAATTTTGCATGGCAAGCTGTGGTTTTTTTCAAGCTTGGAATGGATTATACAAATGTTACTTGTTAAGTTTAGTTGAACTCTGGGTTGATCTAGGTTCACGTGATCCAAAGCTTTATATCGTGTGATCAATTGAATTCCTAATTTAGGCAGGCTGTGCCCTAGCCCTAGCCAAATACAGCTTCGCACCCCTGATTGGGGAGACAATTAATTATTGGAACAATTAAATCTACGGCAACTAAACCATGTTTTACTGTACGAAAGTTGAACTCCAACTGAAATACTGGGCCTTAAGATGTTATTTAATTGCTTTTTTACAGTCAGAAATAATGGGCATTCGTGATCTGTGTCTAGTAACCGGAATTTAATGTTGATCATAGATAAGACGGCAACCGACACTACAGTATTTAACAAAAAAAACTAAATTACATAGGATGGAGGTTGCATCATTTTTCAGTTTTCTGCAATGTGTCCCAGAAATGAGTGATAAGAAAAAACTCGGGAAAAAACCTAGATGTAGCCTTTCCAGCGGAACCGTCATTCGAGTGACCCGAAGGATTTTGTTTCTCAAGTTACCTTTAAACTACAGGGTAATTCATAATTACACCGATGGATTTCAACCCTGTGTCAAGAAATTTGTGCACGTATATGAAACTGAAATAATTTTTTTCCTCGTGGACTTAGTTTGGAAGTTATGGTCCTTCAAACTCTGAGAAAATTTTGTTATTTGTTGATTTTAATTTTTGTTATTATGGCATAATCTGAACGTTAAGGTGAAGGAATGAAAAGAACAAATTGTACCTTTTGAGTTTCGAAAAACAAATACTCAAATACATATAGCAGAAAAAATGATGGAAGAGTAAATAAATTTTTTAATGTCATTTTTGTACATTGTACTCTTATAGCTGTATTACACTACACAATTTCTTGTACAATCTGCCAAAATACTGTCCAAAACACAATGAACTCGATTGTTGATCTGACAGATTATTCAAGAAATTGTGTAATGTAATACAGCTATTACATCTCCCGTGACACGGGGTTGAAATCCTTCGGTATAATTATGAATTACACTTTACACAAAATCCCCGAAACTTTAATAGGGTTGGTTCGTTGGTTGCACTGGCGATATTCGGCAGGATGATTCACGAAGACACATGATGTCGTCCGGACCACTTTTGAAACGGTTTTTTCACACATTTTCGCTACAGATGGACAGAGATTTTTGCGGGACGTACCTATATCAAACGCGTTTCTTTATTTTATTAGAAAATAGGGTAATTTTCCAACCTGTTCTACTTCCCCGACCCGTCCCCTCACTCGGAAGAGAACGTTATGTGATGATGCGGGAAAACTGTTCCGACACGATAGCTGCCAAACCGTTAATCTGATCGACTACGACTGATCTGACGTATTTTAGGCAATGTACATATTG
The DNA here is from genome assembly GCA_949128115.1 of Anaspis maculata. NCBI lineage: Eukaryota > Metazoa > Arthropoda > Insecta > Coleoptera > Scraptiidae > Anaspis > Anaspis maculata. The sequence continues at coordinate 63,727,866 of OX421961.1, read as the reverse complement.
TATCAAAAAATGAATAGACTGATTTGATTTGATTTTATCTTTTATCTGATTTTCCGATTATCTTTCTCAACTACAGGGTGATTGAAAAAAAAAAACTTTTTGGTTTTTTACTCATAACTTTTTTTCTTGCTGACCGATTTTTATAATCTATAGTTCATGTTGAAGCTAAAGCTTTAGAGTGCAGGAATAGGTCTTCGGAATTGATCCAGAAGAAAACTCGAAATTGAAAGTCTGCATCAAAAGTGACCCAGATCTGAATACCCCCCGAAATCAGATCTGGAGATGGAACTCGTCGGAAATCAATTTGCTTTGAAGTGAACTATTCTTAATGATCATTTCAAGAATTTAGCTCATCCATTGCGACTAAATCAAACAGCTTGTTTTCGAGACGAGAATCGGGGAGCGCCCACCGTGGGACTCGAACCCATGACCTCTGGCCTGGTAATCAAACGCGCCGACCACCACACCACAAGCTCAAATAACTCAAATAGCTCAAATCAATCCTTCAATAATTATGAAGGATCACAGCATACATTATACTGGTAATGTTACGATTACGACTGGTTGATTACGACCGATCTCTAATCAAAACTGGCATTCAAGAACAATCCAAGCAGCTAACATTTCTGAAATCCAACTGACTTCCTAGCGGAGCCGTATGAATTATTTCACTCCCAACTGTATAACATTGTAGCCATGGAAATGTCATATCTGCCATCTTTGTATACACACGAGACGGCCGCTCACTCTGGTTTTGACCAGGACGACCCGCGTTTGGTGCAGGACACTTACTCAGACATTCTTTCCTCCTATTTAGGGAATTAACTTTTCCCATAAAACCTTTAGCTGTAATAGAAAGTAGATTGCGCTGGGCGTTGTCTAGGCCATTTTCAAATGTCACACAGTTTCGGTCTTCTGGCGATGATTTTTTTCAAAATGAAACTTGCACATTCCGTGAACTAAAATAAACTGCAGTGCAAACCTCGACCTGCGGTAAGCCCTACGAAATGTTCATTTTAGGTTAGGTGCATACTTACGAAGAGTCACAGTTGGAGAAAAGATTGAGTTCATTTTTGAGGGGAAATTTTTGAAATCGGATCAACAGTTTTTGGCCCCCCCTCTCTTCTGGAAAAACTTCAAATTTCCAATTTTTTATCCCGTGAACCGTTTTCCACCATTTCTCTTTTGAACAACAGGTATCTGGTTCTTCCGGCATTCCGAAGTACGAGGAAGAAGCTTTCTTCTCATTTTCCAGAAAAAAAAAATAGGTTTTTGCCGGCCACTGAGAAAGTCCGTGATGCCGCGAAGAAATAGAATGTAAAAAGAAAAAAACCACTGTCCAAGAGGAAATTTATTCATTAGATGGACAATATGGATAGTAGGGCAATAATTTATGGAGTTGAACTGTACGAAGACGAGACAATTTGGGCGTGAGTAGGTGGGTACACTGTGTTGTCTGCCAGCATGTGTCTTCATACCTTGCTTGCTGTTGCAATAGGTATAATAGCTACAGCCAGAGCTGGAGTAGGTACCTAGTACTGACTACTTCAGTGATGTGCATCAGAAGATGTAGCCTTTTGGGCGGTGGGTCGTTTCATCCGAGTAGTATCCTGCCGATCTTCGACATCATTCATTAGTAGCCGCCAAAAGCCTAACGACCTTGGCGGAGACCCACCAACCAGTAAAGACAATCTCCCTTATCGTCCACACTGCAAAGCACTCCAAAGAAACTCACGATTCCTGGCATATGCTCAAAAATTTTCACTTCCGCGTACATGATACCTTGACACGGTGACAAGGTGTCACATTAAAAATTGCACGTGTAGACAGACTGACTGGCATCCCCTTGTCATCGTATCATTCGTACCAACACAACACAATTATTCCATAGCTTGCTGTAATGCAGAAATCCGTGAAATTGATTATATGCAGGGCGAGTCATAAATTTTGAGAATCCAGTTTTCTTCAAAAATACACCAGAAAGTTTTCTATGGAAACGAATCTTGTTATTTGTTGCTCTGCATCAGTTTGGAGTTCTCTGGAACTTTTTGCGGGTATTTTGAAAGTATTCGGATTTTCACAATTTCTGACGTACATTATTGTAAATTAAATTTCAAAACACAGTCGACAGTTCAAAACGTTGCTTTTTCGTTTGTTTATAAGAGTTTACAGGATCAATACAGTACACGAAAAAAAAGGGGGTTCATGTCCCACCCTTCGATCCCCTCCCTCGTGTTTGCAAAAAAAAAGTTTTTTTTTCAATTTTTTTCTGCCATTTTTTTAAGCATTTCCTCAAACTGCTCTGGGCTCCTTTCACGTTTTTCCCTGCTAGTTTCTGATATATCGGTTTATTCCATTTATTGTAGCATGCATCATAGAATTTAGAAAGTTATGAATGCAAAGGTTTGCTTAAGTAGAGTGGGGGGCCGGCACCCGATCGATGCAAAGAAGTAAAATTCATAGAATCTCTGGATTAATAATTGTAGCTGGTTTATTTGTAGTCAGTTTTTTCTAGCTTGAAACATACATAACATAATATACATTTCAACGTGTAATTTGGTATTATACCATTTTCGATACGTGCTTTTGAAACCGAGTCATACGTATATACAGGGTGATTTTTTGAAAAGTTTCCACCCCTTATTTCTCGCCGCCAAAATTTTTTACAGAAAAACGCCGAAACAGGTCAATTTTTGTTTCCAGGGGGTCATCTAGGGCACATATCAGCGAATTTTTATCTTGAACCCCTTCGCCCCCACCCCACCCTGCTTTAAAATTTCAAATAGCATGACCTATTTTGTGATACATCAAATTGATGGCAATAAAATTCTCTTTCCGTTAAACATATTTTAAACTTTTTGAAACCACCCCCAACCCTTCTGAAAATCCTCTTTTCGGTAATGAAAGGACAATGTACCCCCTATAAACTCTCGATTCTTGAGAAATAGACTTCCCAGCAAAAACAGGTCGATTCTTATTTCAATGGAGTCATCTTAGACACGAGTGGCCAAATTTTGATTTTCAACCCCTTCGCCCCCACCCCACCCTACTTTCAAATTTCGAATAGCATCACCTACCTTGTGATACATCAAATTGAAGGCAATAAAACTCTTTCCGTCAAACATGTTTCTATTTTTTTTAAATCACCCCTTTGAAGTAGGGTAGGGTGGGGGCGAAGGGGTTGAAGATAAAAGTTTGGCCATACTTGTCTTAGATGACCCCACTAAAATAAAAATCGACCTATTTTTGCTGGAAAGTCCATTTCTCAAGAATCGAGTGTTTATAGGGGGAACATTGTCCTTTCATTAACGGAAAGAGGATTTTCACAAGGGTAAGGGGTGGTTTGAATTTTTTTTAAATATGTTTATCGGAAAGAGAATTTCATTGCCTTCAATTTGATGTATCACAAAAGAGGTCATGCTATTTGAAATTTCAAAGCAGGGTGGGGTGGGGGCGAAGGGGTTCAAGATAAAAATTTGGTAATATGTGCCCTAAATGTCCCCCTCGAAACAAAAATCGACCTGTTTCGGCGTTTTCCTGTAAAAAATTTTGGCGGCGAGACATCAGAGGTGGAAACTTTTAAAAAAATCACCCTGTATTTTAATGTAGGAATTATAGGCAAGGTGCAAAAAAATCGTGGTTTTTGAAAATAAAAAAAAAATCGATTATTTTTAAACTGCTCAACAATTGAAGTGGTCCACTCGAAAATTCCGCCCGATTTCAAATACAAATATCTTGGAAAAAAATTGACCAATTCTCAAAAGTGCAGTATTTTTCGATAGCTTATTCTTTCCACTATAAGGTGCCCCGATAGACCAAACAATTGATTACATAATGCATAATATACAGGGCGACAACAAAAAGAGTGTTAAAATGTTTCATTTTAAAGCACGTCCCACTTTTGCAAAAAAATTCGCTGAGTCTTTCCGAGTACATTTTTTAGAAGTGCACATCCATAGCTCGAAACGGTTTTTGAAATTTCCGCCTATGTTCTTTGGTTACAGGGTGATGTGAAAGAAACAACTTTTTGTTTTTGTAGTGGTAACTTTTTTATTTGTTGACCGATTTCCAAAATTTGGAGCTTATGTTGAAGCGAAGACCTCAGGTAAGAGGAATCGATTAACATAATTGAATTAACACATCATTGCAAAAAGGGGGGTGGCATCAAATGTGACCTAAGCATGAAATGAGGCCGAAATCCGATTTGGGGGAATTTTTAAAGATGAATCAACTTGTCGTTAAAGAAATCACTCATTACGAACGTTTTGAGATCAGTCTCGCTTACTTTGGGCAATAATTAACGACGGAAAACCCAAATTAAGACTGCATGTTTTCACAGGAGAACCGATGCTCTTGCTCACCTGAAAATACACGTAACTTATGTTACGAGAATCACTGATCGAGTTTCCTTCGCGATTTGGACGGTCAACAGAGGGTCGACAGAAACAGTCAAAAGTAACAATAAGTACGTGTGTTTTCAGGTGAGTAGAGGCATCAGTTATCCTGTGAAAACATGCAGGCCCAATTTGGGTTTTCCGTCGTTAATTGTTGCCTCATATGAGCGAGACTGATCTTGAAATGCTCGCAATGAGTGGTTCCTTCAACGAGAAGTTGATTCTTGTTGAAAAATCCCCCCAAATCGGATCTCGGCCTCATTTTATGCTAAGGTCACATTTGATCCAACCCCTTTTTTTGAAATTATGTGTTAATTCAATTCTGTGATTCGATTCCTCTTAACTGAGGTCTTCGCTTCAACATAAGCTTCAAATTGTGAAAATCGGTTAACAAACAAAAAAGTTACCACTATAAAAACAAAAAGTTGTTTCATTTTACATCACCCTGTAACTAAAGAAGATAAGCGGGAATTTAAAAAACCGTTCCGAGCCATGGATGTGCACTACTAAAAAATGTAATCAGAAAGACTCGGCGATTTTTTTGGGAAAACTGGGACGTGCTTTAAAATGAAACATTTTAACATTCCTTTCGTTGTCACCCTGTATATCATGTTATGTATTCAATTGTTTGGCCTATTATTGCATCTTGTAGTGAAAAGAATAAGCTATCCAAAAACACTGCACTTTTTGAAATCGGGCGAAATTTTCGAGTGGACCACTTCAATTGTTGAGCAGTTTATTTAAACCAGATTGTTTTGATTTGAATTAGATTTTTATTTTTTCGATTTAAACCAGATTTTTCCGGTTTCACTTAAATTGTTTGCTAATTTAAAAAAAATCTGTGGCAATTAAGGCTGAAATACAGTACAAAAAATATGGATACTCTTCCGGTGTCCAGATCTCTTGTTTTTTTTTTTAATTCATATTTTTGAAGTTCTCGGTTTTTTCCAGAAAAGCTGAAACTCTAGGAACTCATTATGGTTCCAATCGTAACCCATACTATATTGAACAATAGGTACTTGTCAAAACAACAAGTGTCGTCACGTCGGGAGCCCACTCAGCGGTCCACGGCGAAATCAGTCCACAGCTCAAACATCCCACCGGAAAAAAATCCACGACTCATTTTACCCCGAGTTCTCCCACCGCGAAGACATCCGCTGCTAAAACAATCCACCGGAAAAAAGTCCACCACGCATTTATTCCCGAATTCTGACACCGCAAAGACACACTGCTCAAACGGTCCACCGGAAAAAAGTCCACCACGCAATTATCCCCGAATTCTGACACCGCAAAGACATCCACTGCTCAAACGGTCCACCACGCATTTATCCCCGAGTCTTCACACCGATATCATCCCACGGCTCAAATGTCCCCCCGGAAAGAAGTCCACCGCTCATTTAGCCACTGCTGTCATATGCCGCCTACACGCATAGACTATGGGCGGGTCCGGACAGTGGATAAACGCGTGGTGGACCTTTTTCCGGTGGATCGTTTTAGCAGTGGATGTCTTCGCGGTGGTAGAACTCTGCGATAAATGAGTCGCGGACTTTTTTCCGGTGGGATGTTTAAGCAGTGGATATCTTTGCGGTGTCAGAACTCGGGGATGAATGTGTTGTGGACCTTTTTCCGGTGGATCGTTTTAGCAGTGGGTGTCTTCGCGGTACCAGAACTAATGGATAAATGCGTTGTGGACCTTTTTCCGGTGGATCGTCGTAGCTGTGGATGTCTTCGCGGTAGCAGAACTCGGGGATAAATGCGTCGTGGACCATTTTCCGGTGGGACGTTTGAGCTGTGGGCTGATTTCGCCGTGGACTGCTGAATATGGATCCGTCACGTCTTGGGATGGTTCGTCGCCGTCGTTTGTCGGGGGTGGGGTAGGCTGAACGTTTGATTTAAATATTCGCACCCTAATTATAGGTTATGATGTTATGAATATGAGTGGTATTAACCATTTTTCAGTTGAGGTGACAAGTTTTGGGATAATTTTACATTTCCGTCTGTTGTGAAAAAATAAAAATTTGTGCATGATAGGCAAACAAACCGAAAGTCTCGCCTTTTCCGACCAAGTAAACAGGTTGTCAGGACATTCAGTATTCAGTATTCAATGTGGATTGTGAGTCCTCCAAGAACGTCAAAAATGATCACGGAAGATAGTATCTCGGCCGATTTTGGGCGACCTGCGTCTTGCCATGAACTCATTTATTGCTGCTGTAAATTTCTGGAGCTCCGTTTCATTTTATCATTATGAACTAGTCCATAAAGCTTGTGGAACGTCGATAGTCCGTTTTACTTTATCATTGCGGACTAGTCTATAAAGAGCCATTTATGTATGTAACTCTCGGCTAATTAGTGTCATCATTATAAGCCATGTGACTAATTATGAATATGTAGTTGAATTTAAAATATTTGTTGGCATGATTAGAAAGAATAATTGGTACCTATTTATGATTAGTTGCGCAGGTTGCGATACAGTCATGTGGCATGTAGGTATATTGAACTTAACCGTGGTAATAATTAGTTCTAGCTTAAAAATGTCCAACTCCCAATCGAATTTGAACTCTGACCTCGTCGTAGTCAGCATATGAAATATGATTGTGTTCTCACACATCTATTCGTGCGAGAAAGTTACTTTCGATAGAACTCTCGCAGAAGTTCTGACGCATGTCATCCTGTAATAAAAAAATAATGTTTGGACTTATTTCTCATATTGGGGCATTTGACTTGTAGTTTTGCTGCATTATTTATATGGAAGACAATAATATCTAGAAGTGATTTCGAGGTGACTTTGACTCGTTTTCTAGATATTCCCGAGTCAAGTATGTGTGCCTTTTGCTGGTTTTGAGTTTGTTCGATCGTCCAAAGCGCCCTCGTGGCGGGTGGCGTGTTCTGCTTTTGTTTAATGATTATCTCTCTGCCATTTCTGCGGGCGGAGAAGAAAACAATTAAAGTTTCGGTCGGCGGTGAGGGGACAAGGAGGATGAGGAGGTGAGGTGGCGGATCTGATTGGGGGGGGGGGACTTTTTTTTTTGGATTTATAACTTTGTTCATACTTGGATATAAATTTTTAACGAATTAAACTTTTTTACAGCGGACACAATTTAAAGTTTTGTAACTGTTCTGACGGCGCGCGACGTGCTCTCGGTTGCGGTTGCTGCGGTGACTGTTTCAGTTAATCGAGCCCGCGCGCCGTTGAAAACTTTTTTAATGAAGAAAACCCCCGCCGCCAACTAGAAATTATGCGCCTTGTTTATTGATCCTCTCTAATGTTTTAACTGCAATTTTTATCAGGTCGGCCCTCTTCTCGCCTGAATATCTCATAAATAACGATGCCCGGGCTCGAATCTTTTCGGTTCGTCCAACTCACTTGAAAACGGCTCCATCAAATTCTATTGCTAAAGATGAAAGTGAACGTTGGTCAATTTCTTAAATAATTGTAAATTAATAATGATTGAAATTTGAGACTAATAATTATAATAGGATTTTTAATTATAATCGAATTCGCGATTTGCGATTCGCAAGCATGGTTCGCCACCGACAGGCGAATGGCGGGGCGATGCTTTCCAGTAGCAGTGGGGGTCGAAGCAGCCGTGGGTCGACAGTTTCAAGACGTTGCATGTGTTGCAAATGAACTCGTAAGTCTTTGGATCTTTTCGACAAATTTCTACAAAACATCTTCGTTCCACTTCACTGTTGCGTTCATGTGTGCTCAAAATCGAGTGAAGACCTCAAGCAGATGAAATACAGGGTGATTCAAAAGTGTCGGACCATCTTGAAGGTGCGTAATATGAAGTTTTAGTAGAGTGCTAGAAAGTTGTTGAAAAAATTCTATGGTTTTTAATTTTGAAGTTACGGAGGAACAAAAAGTGGTTCTTCGATTGCTTCTATTTTCGTTGTTTCAAAAGATTTTAGTCAACTGTTTTTGGGAAAATAATGGATACAAAAAATCAACCTCTTAATCTGAACCTATTGAATTTCTGTTTTTTATACAGGGTGAGTCATGAACTACAGAAATCTAGTTATCCTAAAAAAGAGAATCAATAGAATTGTTTTAAAATTAATTGCGTTTTATTGTGCTACACATTAGGTCATGGGACCACTGTGACTGTTTGCAGGTACTTTAAAAAAATAATTTCCAGGATTCATGACTCACCCTGTATACAAAACAGATTAATGGGGTACTTGCCCAATTTTTTTTTATTGGCTTAATCGAAAGTATGGGTTAAAATATTGTACCCGTATTTTTTCTTTTTCCTAAATTCCCAAAACTGCGGCCGTAGTGCCTGTTTTAAAAATATATTTGTGACGTCACAAATATACTAAAAACTAAACAAACAGCACTGTTGGGTTAAAAACTCAAAAAACGGTTAGAATGGTTCCACAATATTTGAAAAATACAGACATAAAAATTTCACTGAAGTTTCCCTACTGTTGCCAACCTTTTGAAAAAAAAGATCGAAAAAAAAATCTTTTTAACCAATGGATAGATTTTCCGGAAATTTTCAGGAAATACTATTTATGACTCTTGTTGATGATTGAAAGTATTTCCAGTCAAATCTGTTTTATTGGCAAGTACCCCATTACAGATTCAGAGGTTGATTTTTTGTACTCATTGTTTTTCCATAGACAGTTTACTAAAATCTTTTTAAAAAACGAAAATAGAAGCGATCGAAAGGCCAACTTTTGTCCCTCAATAACTTCAAAACTAAAAGACATCATTTTTCCAACAACTTTCCAGTACTCTACTGCACCTTCATATTGCGCATTTTCAAGGTGGTCCGACACTTTTGGATCACCTGTATATTTCAACGAATTTTCCTATCATTGCTTGAATCAACCGTCCTCAGTATTGCTCGGTTTCACAAAAGCGTTTTATCATGTGGCTGACATGCACTCATGCACACGGCTGCAGCGACTATGGAACTACGGTATATGAAAACTGGCCTAAAATGTCAATTTACGTGGAACTTAATAGTTGATACACAAAAAAGTACAATACAAGTTATGTTATTAATACGCGTCACATTTTTATCGTCGTTTTCACGCTTATCAGTACCTATTACAAAAAATTTGTCCACGCTGCCGCTGCGCTGTACATCAAATCTGGTGAAACCACGCCACTGGCTTCTCTTGTCTGCAGGCCACTTGTCTGTCATTCTCAGCAGTGGGAACATAACCTCCTTAAGGTGCGTTCAGTCAGCTTATTTAGCCGCAAGTTTTGATTTTAGTCGCAAGCGCAGCGACGCCCATTGGCTCTTATGAACCAACCTCCTCAGAACAGCCAATGAGCGATGCAGCGCTTAAGACTAAAATTAAAACTTGCGGCTAAATAAGCTGACTGAACGCACCTTTAGAGTCAACTAATTAAGAACGATCAAAAAGATTTAGCGTGTTGGATACCTAGTGAAAAGTGAAGCCCGGATAAACCAGCGAAAGATGTCCGACTCGGCTTTATCGGAATCATCAAATCTTTCATCTGACGAAGATGTCGTATACCTGCTGCAGCTGGTGCGATTCCTGATAGTCGTATGCTTTATACACAGGCCACGCGTGACCTTCGTCTGACCAATAAGCTTACGCTTATGGTAGGCAAAATGTCCGACAATAGAGAGTTATTGCAGAATGGCATTTTACTGCACGGCACTATTAAAGGAGGCGTTATTAAAATACTGCTCACCTTATTTTTGGTTGCAGAATTAGAGTTATTGCAGATCGCAAATTTCTTACTCCCTCTATCTACTTATACCCTCTAACGGGTGTCAATAAGCGCATGCCGCATGCAATGCAAATTGCATGCGGAACACAAGGACCCCTCCGACGGCCCTGATTTTTTGCACACGTGTACTGCAAGGCCTGTGGAGTCTTATCTGCAAAAAATTAGCCCCCTATTTAATAACGTAAGGGTAGTTTGCTCTCGAGTTGTCTCAAAATTGGAGGAATATAGGCAACCAACAATACACTAACAGGGCCGTTATTGGGACTTGTCAAAATAAAGTATAAATAACGTCGACCTAAAGAGTGCACAAATAGAGGCAGGCACTATCCTTATTAAGGGAAATTTAACGTCGCACTAATCGGCGCAAGCGTAGGTGTCAAAATAGTGCCGCTTTTAATACTGCTTGCCCTTATTTCATCTGCAATAACTCTCTAATAGCTATAGCATTTCTGTCGTCTTATAAATACAGGGTGTTTACAAACTTGGGGTAGAAAATTGAACCGCAATTAGGGAAAGGTTTCAAAACTTCCATAAAAATGTTGGAAAAAATGTATGACTTATTTTCGGAAATATGGAGGGTCCTTCGACCCCTTCAATCCTTGTGCATGGTCTTGAACGAACATTCCGTGCGCCCGTGCGTTTTGGCTCGATTCATCAACAAATGGTATTTAGAATGTCGTTCTTTGTGTATCTGATACCACATTTGGTGCAAGAAAAAGCTTTCGTACGAGCTCGCGCAATTCTTCAAATATCTGACGACTTGCAAATGTGAACAAGTTTTGTCGAAAAACTTGTACCTACTGTTTACATTCGTACGAGTGTTCTTATCCTGAATAGAAATCAATGCACTTTGTTTGTTTCGAATGTTCGTATACGAACAGCAGATATGAACAGCGGAGGTTTTATAATTTGTGTTAAAACATTCAAACACCCTAGCACACAACAATAAAACACCCATACCGTCAAGTCGCCCAATAACAACACCTATTTCACCTATTATGCTCTTTGCTTCTACGTCGGCCAGTTTAATTTATTTCTCTTGATTTTGTGAGGTTTTATTAAACGTCAATATTAAATCAAAAATATCAAACTGACATCGTCGACATTTCACACATTACTGATTGGAGAATAAACAGAGCTTTTCTATTATACTATAAAAACATACAGGGTGATTTTTGTTTGCACATTTGAATAGACTTGTTCAAGACTAAACTTTTATGTCCCTTGCATTTTTTTCGTAGGATGCACCGTTCACGAGTAAAAGTGAAAAAAACCAGGAACGTGCGACATGACATGTGGTTTTTATTTTTTTATTTTTTTGTCAGAAAGTTATAAGTAGGTACCTATCTAATGTGTAAATGAAAGTAAGAGATTATTTTAATGTGCAAACAAAAGTACGACCGGAACGTAGACTCTTTTCTAGCAATTCAACCTAACCCCTTATTTCGACCCCACTGGTCAGATTTGTTTGGTTTTTGGTTCTTTTTTTTTGGCACAAGGAGATTTCTTCACAGCGCAAATAAAACACGTGTGAGATTCAGAACAAATTCAACCATCATCAGTGGAGTTGGGGGATGGGGTCGGTTAAAAATAGATTCTTGATCAAATAATTGAAAACTCTGTTTCACTTGACTCATTTTTTTTTGAGAGGAATCACCTCCCAAAATTTAATGCAAGGTCACTGAAACACCCTGTATACGACCATGAGTGACCTTCTAATGTTGGTGTAGTTTGTGTGTGGTGTGGTTATATGAAAGAATATAAAAATTTAAAATATGTGATGAGAGGTGGATTTGCACCACTTTCATTATCTTCCGAGCAGTTTCATAGACCGAGTTCGTTCCGATCAATTATTCTTATCTGTTTCGGCTGGATACCGACAATACTTGTGTGATAATATTCGAAACCAATAGAACTTGAGGAAGTGAAAGCTCGACTGGCCCAGTCAGAGCACTTGTTGTAGTATTGCACCTACTCGTTTCGTTCATCGTATTCTCACTTACATTTTGATGCATGTGAGACGTCTAATCTGAATGTGAAATATTTTGCTTGATTCATTTTCAGAATCTATTACAAGTTCATCAGCCTTAATAAAAAACATAACATCAGCAAACACTGAGGAACAAATAATGAAAACAAAATTTGTTTGAATTATTATTTCTTTTTAGCTCGTTTCGAGAAAGTCACACCACATCGGCAGAAATGCAGGACAAGAGTGAGAGTTTCAGGTGCATTGCATTTGGTGAGATGTACAAAAAGAGGTCGATGGTCCAGTGGTTATTATTTTTGTAACAGCACCCAAATCCCAGTCAGGTATACCAACATTTTATTGATTTTATAGTGAATGTCCGGCAGCAGTTATACGTACGTACATACATACATACATACATACATACATACATACATACATACAGACATACACACACCGGGTACTACAGTGGGATGAAACACCAACCACCACCACTGCCCGCCATCGCCGCCGACAAAGGATTTCGGTATCTTTAGCCACCCGTCAACAACAAAGACATCGGTTAGAACAGACAGAGAGACGCGATGCGTCCGTCCGGACTCCAGTATTGAGTGTTTCGCAAGGATTCCGGGCGCGAATCAATCGGAAAATACTTAGCCCCTCCTAATCCGCATTTTCCACATGGTATGCGAGAGTGTCTGGTGCGAGAGAGGGGTAAACTCTGAGAAAACATCTAATCTCCAGCACAAACATTCCAACTGACTGTGCAACTCCCAGGTTATTCGCCTTGTTCGAAACCTAACATCGCAGAAAATAATAGACAATCGGGATTCAATTATTGAGAACAAATTTGAATGAAAAAGCATTTTTTAGGGGGGGAATAATAATTCAGCAAAACGAGACTCTGAATTGGAACCGCATGAAAATATAACCTGAATTTGTGCAATTGTTCAATCTTGAAAAAGAAAATGAAAAGACATTCTAAAGATGTTGCGTTAATTAAACTATATCCGGAAGATTAAAGTTTGGCGAAAGAAGTTCCAAATGAAATAAGCGACAAAGAGGCCGCGGCGCGTCCCCCTTCCTTCTGCTGCCGCCGACACCGCCACAGGCAGTCAGACAAGGAAACGCTTCCCGTCAGCAAACTTTTAACTAGTCTCTCCGACACGGGGTAAACTTTGCCCGAGAACTAAAGTTGTTACAAAAGTGTAAGTTTATATACTTTATGGCAAAAGTTAGTTCGGGGAGAATTGCCGTCGTCGACGATCGATTCCGGCAACTTTTACGGGAGTTTGTGCCGGAGTTTACGGCGGCGATTCGTGCTGTGTGTGTGTTGGTGGAGGTTGGAGGAGAGAGGATTCTCTATGGCGCACTCTTTTTCTCGGCTTTTCCGCGGGTGCGCTTTCAAGAATCGCCCCCATCATCTGGCGCTTCTTAATGACCGCCGAACTATTTAGCATATGATGAGTGCATTCGTGAAACATTGCTGTGGGTTGAGTTTCTGTTGGAGGCACCGAATAGTTACCAAAGATTGTTCCGTAAAATATGCTCGCATTTTTTCATTGTGCTCATTTTTAAAATTCGTAGAAGTTTGCAAAACCGTTTTTTTTTCTTAATTGTGCCGCACGCGTGCTCGATGAGGTTAATGCTCAGGCTCTGCAGGGAGTGCTAGGGGCGGTATTCCATGGTCGTGGTACAGATTAGCTATTCCATACAGAAGGACCACTTCATTCTGAAGTCTTAAACCATTGTTACTAGACTTCAGGTCTCGGATGGCCTGCACCGTTCATCCAATAGTGTATTTAAGATGTTTGTGGTCGAATCAAAATCATAGTTTCACTGTTTGAATAAAATTGGTACTCGTAATATTTGTAGAAAACAAAGTAAACGCCGGGACTTCAGTCCTGGGCTTCGGATTCTCGAATCGGTCTTGAATGATTTAGTATGCTAAATCAGGTCAGGAAACCACAATTGGTCTACTTGCGGCCTGACTTGACAAACCAAATCATTTTAATGATATTTCAATCTCAACAGAAATGAAACCAGTCCATCTAGCTCAGGCGCCAGGGAGCAAAAATCAGCTCAATAAAGAAATAATTGTTTACTGGCTGGAAACTAGCCTCGAACGATCTGTATAGCTTAGGTTTTAACATACTGTTACGATATTTCGCGTACGGGTTCGAATATAATTGTGACAATCGTTTTAAACACACACTGTTTATTACTGCGTACTACTACAATAACTACACGCCAACAATTATCTACTTGGAATTATATCGCAGGTACTTCGCTTGTTTCGCACTCGTTACCACTTCGCATTCCAATTCAATACTGCCGCGAGCTGCCGGCTGATGCCTTATATAAGGCCTCCGAATAGTGTTCCCGAACTTTCAGTCTACTTCCAGCAAATTCCATGATGGTCCGGCATATGCGGTTTCTAGATCATTCCTGAATAATCGTACACTTTACCCGTATAATAGGGTAGTGACCGATTTTTTTATATATATATTTTTTTAAAGTTCACTCCTTGATAAGTGACGCTATATAGTTAACAGATTTTTTTTCGTAAGTTTTCTTGGTGAAAAAAAAAAATTAAAGTTTTCGATCATTTCAAATTTGGCGCGATGACGTCACAATCTTTCAAAGGCGGAGAAGCAGGCTTGACAACACTACAGAACTTACGACAAAAAGCACTAGCGTCAACCCGTCAACGCTCATAACAGCTGATTGTTATATTGTTAATGCTTTGTGTATCTGTGCGGTGATTCGTGTTGTTTTGCTGGAAAATATGGAAAATTGGTAAAATCTTCCGTGATTTATGAATATTTCAAGACTACATCAGACTTCAATGGTTATGTTATGCTGGCAAACGTCAACGTCAACACTGACACACAGGCAACGGAGGTGGGGTCATCCCCACTACTGTCAAAAGATTGAAACGTCACAGCCCGCCTTACAGCTCGGTAGATTTGAAATCGTTCGCAAAGTAGCCACTTTCAAGGCAGATTTTGAGACACTTGGAACTTTTAATTCGAATTTTCACGAAACGTAGCCTTGTTATTAAGGCTCTACATTCGATTAGTGTGATTTTTTTTTATATTTTTCGATGGTGGTCACTACCCTATTCTGCCGGGTTATGGAGCGGCGCCTCCGCCAAAATGGACAGATTTTTCTCGATCGAGCATTGAAGTCTCCCCATTAGATTCTACGTAAACGCGCGCTCTGGAATGCACCAGATCGCTCCAGACTTCTACACTGCGATCTAAAGGATGGAAGGATCCAGAAAGATCGAGTATTTACCAATATGTACGGGATCGCCGCTCGTAACAATACTAATTTCCCCCCTTTCGGAAATGTCGGCGTCATGTTGCCATCATCAACAAGAAGTGCACCAGCGTGGTTTTTACCAAATATCTTGATTGATTTTGAGTCATCCTTCTTTTGTCACTCTGTATATCATACAGTATATCAGTAAACACGATGTCCAAATAAGAAACTTGCAGTCAAAAGAACGCTTGATTCACTAACACCATCTTTTTTCAAATCGGTTCACTTTTCTTCACGATATCCTCATTTGAACCTGAGTGAGTTTTTGGGGTGGACCACTTCAATCTTTGATCTGTTTCTAAAGAAGTGGTGCGCGCATGCCACTTATTTTTACAGTGCTAAATGCACTACAATGACTACTGAGGTGGGCATTTTTCGTATAAAGTCGAGCTTTTACAGAAATAAATCAGATATTTGCTCTTAACAAAAAAAAAATTGCACCGTTTAGGCTAGCCGAGTTATAGGACAAAAACCGCCCTCAACGGTGCCATGGTGTCGAGCATGGTGTTAATAACGCAAAATAGGTATGATGGAGATAAAACCATTCCCCGTAATTTCTACATCAATATGTCCTATTTCGGACTTGATTTGTTACAAGGCGAAGAATTTAAGATCATCACCGCAACTATAGCATGAAGGATTCTCGAGAAATCTCATTTTGAAATTTTTTTGTCACATCGATATTTTAGTTTTTCGAGTCAAGTGGCCATGGAGCTTTTACGACAATGCCTCTCGCTTCCAGAAGCTCTATCTCAAAAACCATAGGTCGCAGAAAGGTCATTTAAAAACTATTCCGTAGGGAATTTCATTGGTTTCAAAATGACTTCTTACATAATTTGCTGTCAGATGGCCCAAAATTAAGATATTTGGCAAAAACCACGCTGGTGCACTTCTTGTTGATGATGGCGACATGACGCCGACATTTCCGAAAGGTGGGAAATTGATATGTCAAAACCTAAGCCACACAGATCGTTCTAAGCTAGTTTCCAGCCAGGAAACAATTATTTCCTTATTGAGCTGATTTTTGCTCCCTGGCGCCTGGGCTATAAGAATTACTTAGTCTTAAGTATATTTTTCAGTTTTTTATAAACAAGGTTCAATCAAAATTATTATTCTCAACATTTTCGATTCAAATTCAAACAATAATTAAAAAAAAAATTCTTGATCATTTTCTAACAAATTCCTTTTTTTTTTTCAAAAATATAAGCTGTTGCACATGCTCTGCAGTCAACTTGTCCTTTTCATAGTTACGATACCCCCAATTTCAGAGAAAACTCACTCCGAAAACACAGAGCTTGCTGGATGGAATAGCAAGGTATTTATATTTTATTCCAAGTAAGCTGCGAAAACCTGTGGCAGTGCTCTCAGCTGACAAGAGATATTAAGCTAAAGCTCTGTAAAACATGATCTTTCTCGTAACTAATTTATATTTAAATAAATTTCAGTTGTATTCTTATAAATAGGACATCACCGAAAGTAACGAGTGATCGAATAAATTTCTCCTCGAGTCGCCTATGATTCCTGAAAATCTGGCCGAAAAACGTGGCTGCCAAGGAGACCGAGGCCTACTTTGAGGATAAATTTATTCGATCACTCTTTATTACAAAATATTCTTGTAACTTGATTGTGCATTAAGCCCCAAATAAAAAATTCAGTTAGGTTTTCAAAGACTTTGAGGAGTTCAAAAAAAATGAATTCTTCGCTGAAGTCATTTTTTGCAATAACGAAAAAATGAAGGTACCGATGAGGTGGTTTTGAAGAACGAATATCAGAAGGTATTATCTCGTTCACTTTTTATTTTCAGTAGAATGACTTTTTGGAGCAGAAATAAAGTGACAAGCTACGGCCGATTGCAGCTGCAAAGTTTTGGAGCAAAACTATCAGCGGTCATCAGCCGTGTCCTCCCAGCGCTCCAGCTTGTTACTTTATTTTTGCTCCAAAAAGTCATTCTACTGAAAATAAAAAGTGAACTGGATATACCTAGTTAGCGATTTAAAAAGTGTCTTAGAAAAACCCGCGGTGTGGTCACAATCCTAAATCAGAATTCATCTCCTCTCTCTCCCCTCCCCCAGTTAAAAAGACTATCAACAGTTTCCAGTATGCATTGTACCCTCGTCCCTCATAATAAAAGATGGACCGAAGTGTTCAGAGGATGATAAATGGTGTAATTATTGTGCACAGTGTAGCCGTACACAATCGAATAAGCAGGAGGGAAAAGGAGAGAGAGAGAGAGTTTGGGTTAGCAGTTAGTTCTCGGACAACTCCTTTACAACATCAGAACAGACTACAACTACTTCTATAGAGTTAAAACTAATTCAAACTCTCGACTGCTCTGCCGCCACCACCACCACTACAACCACCGCCAAAGTTACCGACTATTATTGCACAATGTTTGGTTTTGCGCGAAAGTTTGAAAATGTGTTTCAAAATATGGCAAGGCGAAACGCCAACGGCCAACTTTGAATATTTTAATAAATTATCATCGCTGGCATCGGGGGCCGTTGTTACCGCCACGCCGACCGACGCCGCCGTCGTCGCTTCCATATTATGCCGCGAACGCCGCCCAGGCTGCCGGATCGTCCCGCCCCCTTTAAGGCCTTGTTGCCCTGCTTGCTTGTTTCTCTCTGTTAATAATCAAAAGGAGGC
Source organism: Anaspis maculata (assembly GCA_949128115.1). Taxonomy (NCBI): domain Eukaryota; kingdom Metazoa; phylum Arthropoda; class Insecta; order Coleoptera; family Scraptiidae; genus Anaspis; species Anaspis maculata. The sequence goes on along the minus strand of OX421961.1, from coordinate 63,709,817 downwards.
TTGCGGAAATGCGTCTCGCCCCCGTTCAATTCTAATTTCAAGTATCACAGCACACCACCCCGCCGGTTCGCTCGCTTAATCGATGAACTTTGCATGCGACAACTTGTCGTCGTTTTACATGGGAGGAAGAGAGCGCCCCCGAAACTATTACTATTATTATTAAGATTGAAGTTGCAGAAACACCACACCACCAAGTGATAACGATTCGAAGTCCCGTCACTCATTTTACCTTTTGCGAAATGAGATCAGTTTGCAGCTGCTCTGTTCCTTGGCTTCAGAAGACTGAACAAGTCAAACATGGCCGTAATAGCTTAGTGAACATATCCGTACTTCTACAAAATAGTACTTTGTATATCAAGGCCATAAAGGTAATGTTTTTTGGCCGAATCTGAAATTTTGTAGCCGAGGCTGCAAAACAAGCGAGGCCAAAAAAGAACCTTTTGGCCGAGGTGCACACGACCTTTTTTAGGCGACTATCACAAAAAATTGAGCAAAATACTGATGTTTGATTTCTTACTCGCAATCGCAAGAGTGCTTTCTTTCATAAAACATAGTTACCTATGACATTAGAAAACAAAATTTGTAGATGTATTATTATGACAGTAGTTTAGACAAGTCAATGATGAACGAGGTATAGGCGATTGACCTTATTGGGGAAAATGGCCGTTTCGTCGAGGAAGTTTTAGGGAATTGATTTTTAGAACTGGTGTAAGTTGCCGTCCGGCAACGGCGGTGGTTACGTCAATTGGTGGCATGTCAAAACTGTCACTTTGCTGTCTTGTGCAGTACGCTACAAGCAAACTTTCGTTCCTGTGAACCCTTGGGACCCCATAGGCTCGTTATTGGGCCCCATGTTGATGACCAGCGTCGTCGCAGACCTTTCTCTAAATCATCCATAGCTTCCGCCCAAGGAAGAGCAACAGACTCTGTCACACCCGCACGGAGGGAAACACACAAGCCCGTCGACCAGCCTGCCAGCCAAGAAAAAATCACCTCGGGCTGGCCGTGCAGAGTCAACCACCACCTACCTTTTTTCCTCGCTTTTTTCTAAAGATTTCCTGCTTCGACTTCAGCTGGAGATACGCATTTTTCATTCTAACAAGCTCGCCGTAGCTACCTCTGTGTTCGCGACGTAAACGTTATCTTTTTTTATCGCAATAATGTAGTGCATTGCTGGGGGCGTAGTCTTTCAGCTGCGCACCTCTGGAGCTAGATCTACAAACCTGCTAAGTACGCTAACAATAACATGAAATAAGAGACACAAATGCAAACCCCTTTTTCAGATTATTTCTACTTGTCAAATTTCCATGTCACTATGTGGGTATCACAGGTATCCACTAGTGCCCACCTAGGCTACTAGACGTCGAAGTATGTTTTCCTCGCAAAAACGTCCTCGACGATCAAGTACCGAGCTCTACACCAGGTGGCGTTTTTTAAATGTAAATCGCCTATAGTGGAAGCGATTTTTCTCAAACGCCGGAACCACAGACCGAAGCTCAAATGCGGCAGCTTTGGATTTGCTTCCGCTGAAATCACAAGCTGTATAGGTACTTACTTGAAGCAGTATGAACATTTTGTGATAAGTTGGTGCCTGTGAAACAAGGCAAAAATCTGGACAGGGTCTGTTCCTCTGGCTTACCTTTCGGTAAAATCACAATCGTGCAAGTCATCAACGTTGTGGTCTATTTATTTATTCATTCCATGATGAGGGCTACGGTATCCATCGAAATCCAACAGACACGCGTGTTTCGGACCTACTTGGGCCAATTTTCACGACATGAGCATAACCATAACAAACAAAACAAAATAATCAAATTGCCTTTGACTTTGACAGCACTCACATTGACATTGTAGCATTGACCAATGATGTAGTAGCGTAGCAATCTTGCAACTGAAAACCACCGCAATGGGCACCAACCTTACGGAGAAAATAACTGTATTTTCAAATTTATGTAATTATTACATCTGATTTTAGGTCATCATTGAATGATTAATTGCTCTTTATTAATCAGGTATACCGCCGACTACTTCGTGATGTAAATATTCAACAACTAAATCGGTCTAAAATCATGTTACGTGAAAAAAGCAGAATGACATTAGCGTCCCAACAAAGTAAAACAAATGAGGTTTAGCGGCCGAAAAGGGAAATATTGACTTTAACGTACAAAAAAAAGACACTATTGGGACGTCAAAAAGGACGTAAAGAAAGCTTTTGTGTGTGGTCGCCTAAAAACATCGTTTCTTCCTTCCTTTCTTCATTTCTTTGCTGGTTTTATCCAATCCATTGCTTTTGCTGAATCTTGTTAAGTGATTGTTTTAATAATCCATCGAAAGGGTTAATCGTGAGCGCCACTTTTGCGGAAATCAGTTTCTGGCATTATTGAAAGAAGACCATCTTGACTACAAGACATCCTGATTGAACAGAATATTGTGACTTCAAGACAATGTCTTGCTAAATCGACGTACTAGGCTGTGACGGCTTCAGAAATACCAATTTATCGTCATTTTGGAAAAGTGGCGCTTACGATACTCTCCCTGATGAAATTAAATCTTTCTAGGTCACACATTCAGTGAATGGTCCTTCTATATACGGGGTGTTGATAAGAAACTGTGATCGCGGCAGGCATGGGTCAGGCCGAAAAACGTAGTAACAGGCGCAATTGTAGTGATCGAAAGCGGATTCCAAAGGCAATGCGATCACAGACATTTATAAACACCCGGTATAATCAGTTTTTCTGAATTTTTCATTAGAGTTGTTAACTTGATGCTGACGTTTGATAGCTAGTTGTCTAGCATCCAGTTCCATCAGCGAATTTAATTATTGTTAGCTAATAATTGAGACATTTTCTCTGATGGATTTAAGGTCAGTGCTGGTTAAATGACCACGGAAAATGCACACAAGCTGTTGTGATCTAGACATTTTTCCATAATCTTTCGTGAAACTTGTGTTTTCTGTGGTCACGGAGCCAATATTCACCAGAGAAAATATCTCAATTAGTTAACAATGAATAAATTCGCTGGTGGAACTGGCTGTAAATGTGCTATGTATTATGTGAGATTTGCGAAAATAGGAAAACGTGGATTCCCTTGAAAGTGAAAATTTTCTGCGACTGTTCGAGCACCCTATAGTACTCGTTTCAAAATTCTAGACTTAGCACTTTGAGCGCTGGATTTCAAAGATTCTTCAGCGACCGACTGTACCTACAGGGTGGACAAATTTGGATGTTTTCAAGGCGTACTGCGTCTTCATTCCTCAGCGACTGTACTGTGCATACAAAGATCACTGGAAAATTTGAGGGACGAGATAAAGGAGACGAGTCTATAATTTGGAGATCATTTGGATACAGAGTAGTGACTGTGTCGTGTTGCAAACCTTCCCCTTTCTTGTTGTTGAGCATTCAAATAACATTTTTGCTAATACTTTGCTTTTCTTTCTTTCAGGTGATGCATCACAATGGATCACATATTCAGTCGCGAAGTGTAACTTAGCAGTTACCGTCGCGATTCGGTTGGTCATCCAACATTTGGCCAAGCAGCAGCAGCAGCCCAGATAGCCTGTTTGGAGAGGTGTACGCGTTGTAAGCAGCGAGCATCAGGCAGAAGGAAGTTTCTGTGTGGTGCGGGTCTCGGTAGTACTGCCGCTGTGCATGCGGCAATTGTTCGAATCGTGTTAGACCAGTGTTCAAATGGACAAACGAAAAATGATGGCAAAAAGGTCTAGGGTTGACAATATTCGAGGTCCAATCTCGAACGGACCGATGCAAACGCGGCCGCTTGTGGCGTTGCTTGATGGACGCGACTGTTCGATTGAAATGCCCATCCTGAAGGATGTGGCGACCGTGGCGTTTTGCGATGCACAAAGTACCAGCGAAATACACGAGAAGGTGCTGAACGAGGCCGTCGGTGCCCTCATGTGGCACACCATCGTCCTCACCAAAGAGGATCTGGAAAAGTTTAAGACTTTGCGTATAATCGTACGCATTGGCAGCGGCGTCGACAACATCGACGTGAAAGCGGCGGGCGAACTGGGCATTGCGGTCTGCAACGTCCCCGGATACGGCGTTGAAGAAGTGGCCGACACGACGCTGTGCCTGATCCTAAATTTGTATCGGCGGACGTACTGGCTGGCCAATATGGTTAGAGAGGGTAAAAAATTCACGGGACCCGAACAGGTGCGGGAAGCTGCCCAGGGAAGCGCAAGGATACGCGGTGACACGTTAGGGATCGTTGGCCTGGGACGGATCGGTTCTGCCGTCGCTCTCAGGGCCAAAGCGTTTGGGTTCAACGTCATCTTCTACGATCCGTATCTTCCGGATGGCATCGAAAAGAGTCTCGGTCTCACAAGAGTATACACGCTACAGGTAACTGAATCGAAATAGAACATAGTGAATTTTTCCAATAACATTGATGTGCCTTTTGCTTTGCAGGATTTGCTGTTTCAATCAGACTGCGTCTCCCTACATTGCACTCTGAATGAACACAACCATCATCTGATCAACGAGTTCACAATTAAACAAATGCGACCGGGAGCTTTTCTCGTCAACACTGCCAGAGGTGGACTGGTGGATGACGACGCGCTGGCCCAAGCTCTGAAGCAGGGTCGGATAAGAGCTGCAGCACTTGACGTTCATGAAAACGAACCCTACAACGTGTTTACGGGACCGCTCAAGGACGCGCCAAACTTGCTGTGCACGCCGCATGCAGCTTTCTTCAGTGACGCCTCGGCCACCGAACTCAGGGAGATGGCGGCCTCAGAGATACGACGCGCCATCATGGGCAGAATCCCAGAATGCTTGAGGAATTGCGTCAACAAGGAGTACTTTATGGGCCCGGGCTCATATCCCGAAGGTACAGGTAATATTATAAACGGTAACGGTCAATTAACACTTCACGCTAGTTTCAAGTACAAATCGAGTTCATTCTTGATGTGATGTATCATCATTAAAGTAAACCTCACTCAATTCATATTGAGGTATAATAATTGGTCATTTGTATCATCTGCTGTAGGTTACTAATAATATTATTCATTGCTTTAATTGTTTTTGCCTATTCAAGAACATAAAGGGGAATGCAGAACTGAGCTGATGAATAATCCATGCCGGGCAAAATAATGTCAGATTTTCACTAAATCCAAAATTGCATGAAAATCATGAAGTTTGTAAGAGGCACATTCTTCAAGTGCTCCTCTCTTTCGACGGGCTGTCACTTCCAGGCTGGCTTGCTTTACACTGCTGAAACTTGATACTTCTTGAAAAATACCATGTGCCATGTGTTCAACAACATTTTCATTTCGAGTTGGCGTTCGAAACAAAATTTTCAACAATTTGAGCGACTGGATTGGCTGAACGATTGTATGTTTTGACAGCATCGCAAACTCCAAATAAAAATTCATAGTGTGAATCTATGATCTTCTTCTACCGCAAAACGCCCAACACCTTGCGGTAGAAGGGAATTTGATAAAGAAAGAAGAAGTGTGATTATCTAAAAGATAACATTCTATAAACACTCTGTTACGTAAAAAAAGTCTTGTCGGCCATTTGGTGTTGCCCAGGTAATAACAGCTAGCGTAACGGAGCGTTTATGGAATGTATTTAGAGAATATTTTTTAGAGAATCACACCATTTGCTTGCATAATCATGATACGTACTTCTCTAACATTCTGTAGATTTGTTTTTGCTGATTCACTTGTTACGAAAGTGCCCTTCAAATGCTTAATACCGCATTATTTCTAACAATTCATGGCTTGTTGGAGATGGAAAGAAGAAAATAATTTAAAAAAATAGATCAAAATACATTGTCGACAAACGATTGAAAATAGCCTGTTGGAAAGTTTGACGACGTATGAATCGCTTTCAAAAGCACGAAATCGAAAATGGAATCAGACCAAATTGCAGTTTGGAATGTATTTTATGTATGTTTCAAATTAAAAAAGAAACGGACTACAAATAAACCAACTACAATCAATCCAGAAAGACTCTGTAAACAAAATTTTCTACTTTGATCGACCGGGCGACCTGTACCACAATAACTATCAAATCAGAAGCGACACTCATTGTTGTAGCATTGTTGTTGTTATGACCAGATTCTATTACCTTGAAACTGACAGGTGTTTTGGGAGTAGTGTGCTTGTCAAAAGATTCAAAATGTTTGAGAAAAAAATACACCAACTATATCTCATACACTTTCTATTTTCAGTAGAATGACTTTTTGGAACAAAAATAAAGTGACAAGTTGAGGGGCTACAGCTACGGCCTACGGGTGATAGCACCTGCAAAACTTTTGGAGCGAAACTATCGGCAGCCATCGGCCGTATTCTCCCAGCGCCCTGGCTTGTCACTTTATTTTTGCTCCAAAAAGTCATTCTACTGAAAATAGAAAGTGTAAGGGATATACCTGCTTGATATTTGGTGAATTGACTGAATTCTGTGTCTGTGTGGCTGGACCTCAAACATGTTGGGAAATCCAAAAAACTAGCCTTTCTTCCGGGAGGTCCAAATTCAGCAACGTTCAGTGCTAGTAGACGTAATTCTAAAGTCTTGCTGAGATAATGCGACCCGAAAGGCTTAACCTACAATACAATTGAGGTGTTTTTTTTTTTTAAACCCACTTGTCAATTTAAAAAAAAACTTTATGTATACTGACGGACAAAATTAGCGTTACACTTTTTTAAAATATTGGCGAATTCGAACCCGTCAACAGATTTTCTCAAAATTTTTCGAAGAGCAAGCTTGAAGTGTTTTCTTCAAGTCCACAAACGCGCAAAGACGTGGTCAACAAGATGACTGAGTTGTACGATCTGAAAGGTAGAAATAACCAGAAACCATTTTCGTAGAATTTTCCAACACATTCAAGAGATCTTCCTAAGGCTGCAGAAAAGGTAGTTCTCACTTAAAATCGTGTCAGTAGGTGGTTCATACCCTTTGTAGTCTTCCTGCATGATTTAAACAGCACAAAATGTTCACCCAGTCAGTGTTAGTTCTTTGTTTAATGGAATGAGAAAATTTCCATATGATTTCCAACAAAGCTTTGTGTAATTGGAAAATCTGTTTTTCACGTACTTGAGAAAGTAATGCAGCAGAAAATGATTGAAAAAATTTCTTGTCTCCTTCGCAACCTTTTCATGTGGTAAGTCATTTCCTTACCATGAGCTGATAATCCGTTGTCGGAAGAATCGAAACAGTCCCGGTGATACCTGAAGGTTCATTGGAACCTCAGAGCGCCATCGGCTTGGTATCCGACCCTCGAGGTCCTCGATTAACCATAATTTAACACCTTGTTGGTACCCTCTACAAGAATGGTGAAGGAAGCAGATTTTCTCAAACTCGCTCGAAAAAATGCTTTTTCATTTGCTAGTTATCCGATCTGTATAGTCAAATGCACAAAAAACCCTCATCTTGTGTTTTGAGGTCAATTTTTGTGACTTCCGTGCATCAACTTGCACCCAGTGCAACTTTTAGGATTTTTATCGCATTTTATTCATCGTTCGTCAAGATAAACCTCGATGCCTTCATTCATCAACGTAATCATAAAAATGCATACACAGTTCCTCAGAGTCACCCAATCAGCCTTTATTTTGGATGTTGCAATGGGTTTTCCCAGGTGCGAACAGCCGGTTGGGTTGGCGAGTTGCTATGATAGAGTACGTGGCTTGTACCCAGGAAGTTTTTGAAAGTTTATTCGACATTCTGTGCAACCAAAGGAGCCTTTCTAGGACTGGTGATAACTCGTATTTCGGGAACAAAGGTCTACCTGTAGATTTTCAATCCTTGCAATCCTGTCGTTGATAATTTTGCGAAATGTGAATCATACCTTTCATTATTGTGAATTAACAACAATTAATAAGGTACTGCTGCCTGATCCTGACGTTGACGCTTGTCAGAAAAAAATATTCGAGCGATACAAAATTACCAACGATAGGATTGCAAGGATTGAAAATCTTCGGGTAGACCTTTGTTCTCGAAATACGAGTTACCACAAGTCCTTGGAAGGCTCCTTTGGTTGCGCAGAATGACGAATAAACTTTGAAAAACTTCCTGGGAACGAGCTACGTACTCTAGCATAGCAACCCGCCAACCCGACCGGCTGTTCGCACCTGGGGAAACCCATTGCAACATCCAAAATAAAGGCTGATTGCGTGACTCTGAGGAACTGTGTATCCGTTTTCGTGATTACGTTGATGAATAAAGGCATCGAGGTTTCACTTGACGAACGATGAATAAAATGCGATAGAAATCCTAAAAGTTGCACTGGGTGCAAGTTGATGCACGGAAGTCACAAAAATTGACCTCAAAACACAAGATGAGGATTTTTTGTGCATTTGACTACACAGATCGGATAACTGGCAAATGAAAAAGCATTTTTTCGAGCGAGTTTGAGAAAATCTGCTTCCTTTACCATTCTTGTAGAGGGTACCAACAAGGTGTTAAATTATGGTTATTCGGGGACCTCGAGGGTCGGATACCAAGCCGATGGCGCTCTGAGGTTCCAATGAACCTTCAGGTATCACCGGGACTGTTTCGATTCTTCCGACAACGGATTATCAGCTCATGGTAAGGAAATGACTTATCACATGAAGAGGTTGCGAAGGAGACAAGAAATTTTCCCAATCATTTTCTGCTGCATAACCTTCTCAAGTACGTAAAAAACAGATTTTCCAATTACACAAAGCATTTTTGGAAATCATGGAAATTTTCTCATTGCATTGAACAAAGAACTAACACCGAGTGAGTGAACATTTTTCACGGTTTAAATCATGCAGGAAGACTACAGAGGGTATGAACCACCTACTGACATCATTTCAAGTGAAAGCCATCTCTTCTGCAGCCTTAGGAAGATCTCTTGAATGTGTTGGAAAATTCTACGAAAATACAAGTACAACTCAGTCATCTTGCGGACCACGTCTTTGCGCGTTCGTGGACTTGAGGAAAACACTTCAAGCTTGCTTCTCGGAAATTTTTGGAAAAATCTGTTGACGGGTTCGTCTGTGCCAGTATTCTGAAAAAGTGTAACGCTAATTTTGTCCGTCAGTATATTTATTGGGAACTTCTGGTTACCTCAATATGATTTGTAGTGTTTCTACAGAGGCGACATAATTTCAAATACAGCTAGAATTTTTCTACACTGGCTTCGCGGAGATTTATTTGGTGAATCGGCTCTGGCATAGTCGCAAATATCCGCAATTGAGCTCTACCAAAAAGTGACATGTGACATGACACCTCAATTGTATTGGACCAAAGTATTTGTGTGCCAGATTTCAGCGCAGTATCATGAAATGTGCAATAGTTGTGCGTACCGCTTGCACCACAAACGGAAAAAGTGACAAGCAAGAGTAGTGTAATCACTGATTACTAATCGGTGACTGGTCAAAGGGAAAGGGCCAAAAGCCAGAAGGGAGAAAATTACTCTATATTTATGTAAAAGTTTGAAAGTTATAAAAAGGCAGTGTCTGTTGTATGGCTACAATCTTTTCCATACATAACTAGGTTTTTAGTTCTGACACTTCAATTGATATTGATGCCAAGATCAGCTTTCTGTAATATGCAGCATACGCTCAAGATTTTGCTTTTGATCATTTTTTTAACAAGCAAGTGATCCTTACAAACATCGTACAGGGTGTGGGGGTCAGTTTATCATTTTTTCTATTGAAATACAAAGGGCGGTTGGGGTTGACATGAAAAGCTACGCTATTTTATGATAGTCTTACATGCAAACATGATGTCTGACTGTTCCTAAAAATATACGGAAAAACTTCTGTAACACCATTTTTATTTCTTATAAAACTATTTTGAAAATCTTTTCTACCAATTGCTATCACTATAGCTTTGCTTTTTATAACTCGGGGATCTGCCATAATGTGAGCTGAGGCTGAGATTATCTGAGGTTTTGTGTAAAAAGAAGGCCTCTTATGGCGAACAGTTTGAAATTTGTTAGGGGAAAGTGGGTAACAGTAATAACACTTTTTTTTATCCTGGTGATAATTCGAATTGTAAAGATACTAAAAAATATTTTTTTGCAATTCATGCATAAGATTATTACATGTCTCATTGTTACTGTTACTGTTACTCACTTGGGATCGGGAATGCCTCTCTGCTACCCAAAAGACTTCAAAACTTGGGATGAACACTAAGCCCCAGTTTCCAAAGCCGGTTGGTTCTCTTGTCAGTACCTCCAGCTATATAGGGACTGTGTATGATGTCATGTGGCGCCGTGTAGTGAGCGAGGTTGACAACAAACACCCTCCTACATTTGACAGCGACAGCAGCTGACGCTTGAGAGCACGCGCCACGCGGCAAGCCAACGACATCCAAAACACCAGGCGAAAACAAGCGCACCGCACTAGAAGGCCCGCCACCACTACCACCACATGTAACCGCTCGCCGACGATATTGGATCTCTGGATCAGGATTAGTCGGAACTTTCGTTGCCTATGCCTATTATCCCCCGCTATTCCGAAAGCAGTCTCAACGCCACTTCGGTCGACAATGCCCTCCTCAGGCCCGTCACCTTGCCACATCGGCGGCCTCAAGTCTAGGACGATCACTGCGAAGCCGGTCCCATCCTCCATGACTCCCCCTTCGACAAGTCTGGATGCGCAAGGATTGATCTTGCTTCTTTCTTCTTGTCACATCGTCTGGTTCCGTTGTCGTTTTGTCCACTACGAGGTCCTATGGTTTTGTTACAGTGATTCCAACGCAATTTTAGGTTGATAAGGATAGCCGTTGCCGTTGAAAATTGGCCAAAAATGCGGGTGATTGGCAGTTCATAAGTTTTAATTTTGAAGTTCGTGGCCGTCAAGCAGCAAACAGCTGTGATGCTGGTGATGCTGCCAAACGAATGGCGGGTGCGAAGTTTCTTACTTGGCCACCCCGATCGCTGCCAGTCACAAACTGCTTGGCTCCGCCTTCGTGCACGGTCCCTATAGGAACACAGTTCAACCGGTTCATTTCTGACAAAGTTATGGATAGTGATTGGAAACATTAATCAAATCAAATCAAATTTGTTGTTTCAAGGAGTCACATCCAATAATAAGTTATATAGTATGACAAAAATTTTCAGGATCACAAAATATCATAATACGCATGATAGAACAAACAAAATCAATTGGAGGAGCGGCGGTGGCCGAGTGGTCTTGGTGTTGGCGCGCCAAGCCAGTCGTGACACACCGCGCGGGTTCGAATCCCGCCTCGTCCATGGATATTTTGTGTTGTCCAAAAATTGTCCCGACCTTACTATGCCATATCTGCACCTGTCTGACTACAGCGGTTACAGAAAAAATGGATTTCTGACTACAGAGTTGAGTGCCATCAGAGTACTGAGGCGTCACATAGCTAACAGTAGGCAATTCAAGGAATAGAAACGTGTACCAAAAACCCACTGAATGTCCCGTCGACGCTAATAACCTCGTAGTTAATGCGTCGTAAAACATTCAACAAAAAAAAAAAATCAATTGGAACATGAAGAAATTGTTGTTGAATGTGGCAGTAAAAACGACTCCATTTTTTGTTTGCAGTTTCCCAAGAAATATAACAGGTATAGGCTGTCTGATTTCTACATGATTCTAGTGGGCTGTGTTTCAGGTCGCCATCGGCCGATCGCGGCCTGAATCGCAGCCCTCTAGAATCATGTAGAAATCAGACAGCCTATAGAGTAATAGAGTTTCAATGGGGAAATTCAATAATGCTCAAGTTTCATCAAATTTAAGCTGAATTCCTTGGCCAGAAACATTGCTAGAAGTTTTGTAAAATATTAAAACGCAAAATATTGTGCAATGGATAGTATTTCGAAAATTTCTATCCGTCCAAGCCCAAGTTTTCAAATTTAACTTCACAAAACAATCTGATTGCCTATACAAATCAATACAAAATAAAACTACATTTATTCAGGTCGGTTTATTTTGCGAAGCATCCCGAATACAGGAAGGAGGTGTCTCAAAATTCGCACCCACGGAGCCCAAGGCAGTTTCCGGAATTGCTTGAAAAGTCCCAGAAAAATGTTGGAAAAATGCCCCAACAATTTGGGTCTTTTATTTTTTGGCAAACTGTTTGGAACAGAACATGGCGTAAAAAATATCAACCACTGGATGTGTATTATTGTGTATTGAATATTTGTTTTCCTACGATTACCCGCGAAAACGTTACTTTCTGTATGTTGTGGTAGGCGCGAAACTTGTCAACTGCACACATGGTGCGCGGAAGTAATAATATCGTCACTAGTGTCTTCTGCTTTTGCTTTGTGATGGCCTACTTTGAATAATTATTCTACATGACAAACATTATAATCTTTTTTTTTTTATTCGTTTATTTAACGTCGGCCTATTTCCGCAACGAGGCCTAACACCGACGCCGGTGAATGCTTTCCTCCACTATACCGGAAATTTTGCCGAACCCCTGTGTGTTCCAACACAGGGTAGGGATTTTTAACGACCACCAACATCGCATGGGGTCGGCACCATCGTTCGTATTTTACGTGCTATGCGACACACGGCGCGTCTTGCATTTATCCAGCATTCCAACTAAACCAAGGAGCTTGTTTTCGAGGCCGAAAATCCGTCCCCGGCGGAGATCGAACCCGCGACCTCTGGAGTGGTAGTCGAACGCGCTAACTAACCACACCACAAGCTCCTCCATTATAATCTTATTATAATAATAATTTCAATCTAGGTTTTATTTAAAAATTGATATTTTGGAGAATAATTAATATTCAATAAAAGGTCATCCATCAGCAAATCGATTTTTCATACCGGAGTTTCATACCCAGATTTTCTAAATTTTCGAAGAAATGTCAATAAAATCCAACCCGAAGTGTCTGGTGATACTCTATAGTGTTTTCTAATGTGAAAAAAATGCGCACTAACTGCCCTAACCTTGCGTATGGACCAATAGTAGGGCTTCCTGGCGTGCTTCTGACAGCGAGCGAGCAAGAAGTGCGAAAATTTTTCCCCGTAGAAAACGCTAAGAAGTAGCCGCTTGTGAATTTGAAAGTTACTGTAAATAATGATAGATTGCACCCAAGATCCATTTTTTGGCGAAAATTGATCTGTGAATAATAATTTGAGTATGGAATCAGATAGTTGCAGTAATCGAGACTGATACATATCGTGATTACCGTACTCGCTAGCGCTCGTGCATAATCTTCACACCCATGCAAAAACTATTTCTTCGCTGCTTGTTATGTAATGTACTATTTTATACAAGATGAATCTGTACCCTTTGTGTAGATGTGTCGCCATTCGGCTGGTCTCTTAATCGATGTCGAACAAAAATCACAGCGTTGTGTACCAAGGAAATTTTTTTGAAGGATTTTTTTTAGGAAAACTTTTACTTCGTGACTCACCCTAAATTTAACACGCACCCAGTAGTTGATATTTTTTATCCATAATTCTGCCAATAGATTACTCAAATCTTTTGGAATAACGAAACTAGAAGGGCTTGAAGGACCCCCATTTCTTGAAAAATATAAGACCTTTTTTAACTATTTTTCTGGCTTTTCAGCGCGAATTTTGAAGCAGCCTGTATATGTTATTTTTGTTTGTGTTTTTCGATAATCTGTAACATTGCGCTTACTTATTCCCTGATCGATCTTGTAGTGTCTCCAGCTGGCGTGAATGGCGGCTACTACCAAGGTGGTGCACTTCCCGTCCAACAGGCGCACTCCACAACTCCGCATGAAGCTCCTCACACAGTGACCCCAAGCGCTGCGCCCCCCACACCCCAACCGGCTCCCCCTGTGGGTCCAGTTGTACCACCCCATGCTCTCGTGAGTACTACCACTACCACCATAAAGTAATCAAGGTGTCTGCTTTCTCTCTTTATTTGCTTTTGTGTTGCTTTTCTTAACTTTAATACCAAAAACATGAAAAAACTTCTTTTTTTTTTTTCATACAATTTGTGGTATAGTACGTTCAACCCTAATGTGATTCGAGTGAGCAATGATTTCCCGAATTTCTCCTTTCTAGGGGCGTCGCGTGGCGAGATTCCCAGCCAACTCGAATCACATTGAAGTTGAACATACTTTAGTGTAAGCTTGGCCTATTTCTCTCCATCAATTTGGGAGACCTTTTTTAATCTTTTTAATTTTGCAGCCGATAAGTACGCCCGATCCAGCGAACCACCATGCAACAAAACCGGAGCCGTCGGAGGTCCACTAACATCTCCTTCGACGGCGACAAACAATGTGTTTCTATTTGGGCTGCAAGCTGCTGCGAATGTGTGAAATGCATGTTTTGGTCAACTTATCCATGTTCTTGTTTTGTTCATCCCTTAAGGTATACATATCGTAAAAATGAAATAACTACATCACAAGCCATTTTCATGAGATGCTCTTTGACTCATTTTGGAATTCTGTTGTTTGAAGTATCTCTTCATTCTATTTTCTCTTCTCTATTCTAATGATAAGTAAATGTATTTTAAAAGAATCATTCTATGTACATAAAGACTAAAGATTTTAATTAGAACTGAAATGTTGGAAGAAGTGAAAGAAAATTATGATTGCTAGGTCGGTGTAGAGTTTCAAAGTGAGTCATTCAGTTTGTATAAAAAATATACTTAAATGTTTTGTTTTTCTTTTTATGTTCTGTATAAAGAATGGTATTTTCACGCTTTTTTACTCAAATATAAGTTGCTGTTCATTATGCAAACTGATCCCTTTGCAAAACAGTATGAGTCTTGTAAATCTTTCTTGTTATTTGTCCAGACAACAGAAGACCAGTTTGTATGTTGATGCTCCATTAATTTGTTAGTAATGTAATAGGTTTAGTTATCAAAATATCGACATAACAAAATATAGTTTTATCTTGTAAAATCTTTTTAGTTCTAATTAGAATCTTTTCTAAATAAAATAAGTGCATTATTTTTGAGTGTTGATAAAAGTACACTCCGGTATTTTTTATATAAACAGATTTCTTCATTGCCCTGTGAATAAATGAAAAAATTATATTGATATTTTTCTCCCCAAAATTAGCATTAAATATGTTTATTTAGAAAATGCTGATGTGTGTATGAGTGAATAGCCCAAACGTTTGTTTGAAATTTTCTAGAAGAATAAACTACAACTATTATTGATATATAAAATATATATATTGAAATGAGACTTTTCTTTAAAGAGGATACTAGTGGTCGGTTTTAAAGTGAACTTAAAACATTTAAGGTGAAGTGCGGTATTGTTTTGATTTCGTATTGTAGAATAAATTAGTGATACTTGTGACTTATTTCAGTGATAAATATGATTTTCAAATTGCTTTCATGTGGTGCATATTCTTGTCTCCTGTCTGTCCATTCACAAACAAAATATATGACATTCCATATGGGTTTCTGTATCTGACACTGGAGCTTTCTGACACATACAAAAAAAAACAGTTATGGTGCGCTATTTACTAAGTATATTTTTATATAAACACAATTTTTAAAACATTTTATAAATGTAGAAAATGGTTCACCTACTGGATTGCGCTAAATCTCTAAATATTTTATCATTGGACGACAATATGCAACACAAAACACAATAGAAACAGCATGTGAAATAAAATTGTAGGGCTATTGGACTTCCACAAAATTTTGAAATAAATATCTTAAAAATTACAATATTTATGTAAAATAAATTTATTTTTACACCTTTTCATATCACAATTAGGTAACAACAATAATCAAAACTTGAGACATTTTGAGAGATATAAATGTAGATACGAAATTAAATCTTCATAGTGTTCACAGTTGTGCTATAAAATTGTGCCCTGTGACCAACAGGATTACCTCCTACTTTTCTTTGAATTTGAATAAGGCTCCGACCTCTAGTTTCAACCACACAGAAAGAAACAAAAACACAACCCATGTATAATAAAACCGCCATACTACCAAAGATGTAATGACCAGGAACATTATGTTGCATCATCAAAGCAAATGTGTACACGTTGATGAATATTAGAAACCAAGATAAAATGCTGATTATTGAATTGGCAAGAGCACATACTTGATACGGCGTGTACCGAAAAATTAAAACTTTAGCCGAGTTGTTTAAACTCATATCACAAAAGAAAATTAATAGGCCTACAAAGATGAATGCTATCCAGCGTCTTTGAATGGCCTGGTACACTTTGTATTCAAGTAAAGCCAAATAAACTGTAAGAAGTGTAAGTTGAATGGCCACCATTAGACAACTCAAGAATAAGATTTTACGAAGCCTCCAATTGTGGCGGACACGAATAAGCCCCCAAAACAGTTTTGATGTGAATAACACGATACCCATCAAAATTGTATCCATGAAAGTGTCAAGTACGGGTTTTTCATTATTCCAAATTTCCATGGCGTAAAAGAGAATTATGTAATAACCACTGAAAACTTGGAAGACTGTTAGAAAAGCAACGATAAGGAACGGCTTTTTTACAGCGTTTGTGAATAACATATATTTATACGTATCTGGATCCACTCTAACGAATTCACACAGCTTTCGTATTGGTCTCATATCAGTAGACAGATTGCCTTTGCCTCTGTACCAAATAAGGGCGTCCTCAGATGCTTTTTCACCACTACTAAACAAAAAAACCGGACTCTCGGGTAAAGTGAAAAGCAAGACAAAATGTATTAATGGAATCGCGGTACACAATAAGGTGAATCTCTTATGAGTCAGCGTTGCTTGTGAGACGTAAGACATAACCACTCCAGCAATGATTGAGCACTGGAATGCCACTGAGAAATATTGCAACAGTTTCTTGTGAATTGTTTCATGCAGCAACACTTCGCCGCACATCAAATAAGAAATTCCCAAAACCCCCATGAATAGTCTGCCTGCTACGGCCACTCCCTCGGATTCTAGATACTGCATCGACAGCCACCAATTTGCAATGTAAAAAACCGCTTGAACTTGCATGGCTCTCTTAGGCCCCACTTTTGCCATTGTGTAGGCCCACGGTAAGATTCCCAGACTACATCCCAAAGGCATCAGACTGATCAGCCATCCGAATGTTGTAGACTTTCTCCACTTGTCATTTTCTTTATTTACAGTGTACAAGATATACGTTGACCATCCAATCATGTTTCCAAATGATATGGCAGAAATACAAGCTGCAAAGAGACGATAAGCTGTTGTTTTACTTTATGAAACAAAGTCAGACCTACGGCTCCAGTGTACAGTTGGGTGCTCAACCTACCATGAGCATGTCGTTCTCGTTCTACCAAGTCACTTTCAGTCAAACTATAGGGGCTGGGATCTCCTTCATCCTCTTCGGTACTAGCTGACATAATCCAATGACGTTAGGTGGATATTTGTAATTTTCAAGGAGGTTATAATTATAGCAGGAGGGAACATGAGCTCAAAAAAGTGAAGCCGTGTGACGTCACGTTCTGGGTATGCAACCCGTAAGTTATGAACCACACGAAGGCACACGACCACGAGTCACAGAGGTCCATCCCACAGAATCATGAATCTGTCACTGCGAATAGCGTAGTGACAGAAGCAGTCAGTTTTTGTGTTTGTGTTTTTCCTTTGCCAATTTCTCATTTTCATAATGGCGGAATCAGTAGCTTTCATGGCTTTTGGATGCCGAGACCACTAGCGGTCACCGCCCAGAAAGAAATGTTTTGAGCAGAAAAAGCAAAAGGGCATAGCGTAGCAGAAATGGAAAGCAGAACAGAAGGAACAGAGACGAACAGAAGCAGGTGCAGATAAACAAGCTACAAGACTCTAGATATGCCAAACCAAGAATACAAAGAGCTACAAGGCAAAGTGCCTAGATGCACGCTTAATCCAAACGTGAAGGCTGGAAGCAGCGATTTGCAAGGTTGTGGTGTGGTGATGGGGTACAGACGAGTAGCTACTGGAAGCTACCAGAATGCTACCAGGGTATATCATGTTGTGGAAAGGAGTGAGACGATGGAGCACTTGAGGTCATGTCAGGAATCGCTGAAGGAGGGCAGAACTCTGAGGCAATTGTTGGGAGATGACGAAAAGAGGCTGAAATGGATGACAAAGATTGAAAGAAAACAGAAGAGGTGCAACACTGATGATGACAAGATGTGGCAGTCGAATTTTGTTTTATATTTATCAACATCCTTTTATTTTGCGGCGTATAGTGTGAATAATTCAAATAAAAATGTAACAATCTCATGAAATATCAACAATAAAACTCAGTTCTTTCTCGACATTAAGTATCAAATTTTTCTTGATGTATGAACTTCTCATCGTCTCTTGTCTTCAGCGAGCGTTCTTCCTTTATTCCAGCTCAGTCAATTTTCGGTTATTTATCTTACTGTTGCGTCCTATGCTTCTTTTTGTCTTTCCTGATTTCTTATTCCTGTCATTCTCGCTTATCGTTCTACTGGTCTATCCTCGTTCAAGCTCTCTAGGCGTCCTCAGCAACTCAGTTGTCTCTTATCTACAAATTTTGTTGCACGCCTCATCTTAGATCTTTTCTTACTCGGGGTTACGAATTGTGTCTCCTCAGTATTTTTTTTACTCCGCAGACGCATACTTCATCCCCGTTGCTTCACGCTCTTTCTGCATTCTCTTAGATAAGACCTCCATGTCTCACCTGTGAGTCATCAGTCAGTACTGATCTGAAAATCGTATTATAGGTACTTTCAGCTTGGTCTACTACTTCTTTTTTATTCATCAGTGTCTTAGTAGTACATATTTTTGGTGGTATTCTTGTACAGACTTTTTATAGCACTAGTTAGTTTTTTTTCACTCCTCGTTGCTCTCTGAATTTTTTGATGCATTGTGAAGATGAGGCTTTGCACGCTACGTTTCTATCGGAGTCCACTTTGAGTGTTCAGCAACGTTGGCTCTATTGTCTTTTTCAGTTTCTCTCCCAGTAGTTGTATATTTTCATTGGCATGTTCAGCAAGGTGATGCATTTATGGTTTGCACACTCGTTAAGAACCCCCTTTTCTTTTCTATGCTTTATATTGTAGATTTCCAGCAGCAATCTTTTCCCCTCTTCTCCGAAAGCTATTTATTATCTCTGATAGTCCATCCGCTAGGTACTATTCTGTATTTTTTTAGAGGTCGAAAAGGTTTTGGAATTCCAATCAGTTAAGGTCCACAGAATCATATTTTTTTGGTGGCAACGCTCAAAAGTGGTGCGGTCACCCTGTGCACCCCCATGGGGGCCAGCCCCCAGTTAATCGAATTTCAGTTCTGTAACTCGGAGGATCGACACAGAATTACAAAAAATTCAGGATGTCATTAAAAAAGTCCCTCAAAAGTCATCCACAATGAAGATACAGCCCTTCAAGTTTCAAAAAAGGCGATTTCCGTGGAGGTACAATTTCCACAATTTTCAACCGATTTTGCTGAAAATTTGGCTTAGCCCCTCTGTAACAAGCATCTAGAAGGAGGAATTTCATTTTCTGGATAAATTGTCCAGTGGCGGAACAACTGAAAATTTTGACATAATGCCGTCCCTCCTCATTTCTCAATTCCCTGGTCAACTTTGGACTCGGAAACTTTCACTATGTATCGAATACATTATTCAGCTACGATGTTCCCAAAAAAAAAAAAAAAAATTTGGACACAATTTTTTTATATAAAAAGAATACTAGGATATTCAGCTAAAAAAAATTAAAGCAAATCCTCCTCTTCTATATTCAACATTTAACCCAGAAACCAGCTCTGATTCTAATTTTTTTGGGAACATCGTAGCTGAACAATACATTCGATACATAGTGAAAGTTTCAGAGTTCAAAGTTGACCAGGGACTTGAAGAGCTGTATCTTCATTGTGGATGACTTTTGAGGGACATTTTTCATGACATCCTGAATTTTTTGCAATTCTGTGTCGATCCTCCGAGTTACAGAACTGATATTCGATATACTGGGGGCTGGCCCCCATGGGGGTGCACAGGGTGACCGCACCACTTTTGAGTGTTGCCACCAAAAAAATATGATTCTGTGGACCTTTACTGATTGGAATTCCAAAGAAAAACCTTTTCGACCTCTAAAAAAATACAGAATAGTACCTAGCGGATGGACTATGATGTGAATTTATCATGTCCAGGAGCTTTGTCGTTTTTCAGTTTCAGGAATGCTTTTGTTCTTTCAGGTCTTCTGTTAGCGTCCCTTCATTTCTGTCTTCGATCGTCTTCATCAGTCTACCTTGGTTGTGCACTCAGTAACTCTTGGAAATATTCACTCCATCTTTCCATTACTTCTTCAGAGACCAGCAATAGTGCTCGATCCTTCCTCATTGATTATGGAATGTTCTGGTGAGGTTCAGAGATCTTGAATATGGAAAAGTTATTTTCAATTGTAAATTTTTAAAGAGATTTACTCAAGTTTCAATAATAATTCTTGGGCCAAGCAGTATCGTTCTTCTAATTCATCATTATTATGTGGTTTTTTAATGCCTTTCATCATGGTGCTCTGAACCAAGATCTAGGCCTCCTAAAGCTAAGCCTCACATCATATCCATTTCATCAAATCATCACCTATGCACAAAAGAACTTGAAGGTTGACTGGGTCGAGGCGGTCATACTTCAAGTGACTTTTTTCTTTGTTCACTTTCTTCTTGAGTAAAAGGCAGTATCTTCTCTTCGATCGTGCATGTGAAATCCAAAAATAGGCATCCTTGAATTTGGAAAGATAAAAACCAATATTATCAAAATTTTGTGGCATTTTTGACTCTCAATTACCTAATTGACTTGCTTCCATTTTATAAGTATGAATTATCCAGTGTAGGTGCACACTGGTACAACACACACGTAGGTCCGTACGCACAATATTGGTAACTGTATTAGGTTAAATAGGTAGGTAACACAGCAGCTGTGCACTGGGCAGTGCAGGAGGCATACTTTGGCTAGCTCGAGCTTTTCATTTGTTTGGTCTTCCATGAGTTTGCAAGGCGGTTATGTCCTTTATAATTCGGCACTGGACAAGGGCACACGTCGTAGAGGATACAATCAAATCATTTGGAGCTGCAAATCTTGAATTGGGCATATTCGTAACTTCAAAATTTATTGTTCCAGGTTCACTTACTTGTGCAACAGTATTTTCTAGTTTGGATTGTCTTCTGCTGGAAAAATTGTCTCTGAACGGCGATCGCTGTGGTTTTCACATTAAAAAAACTCAAAAGCGATTGAAAATGCCACATTGAAGAGCGAAACTGACAAATGAAAAAATTTAACCACAAAAACGAATGATATGCTGTCACTTTGCTGTATAATTCTGTGGGATAGACCTCTGTGATTCGTGTGCCTTCGGGTGGTTCATAACTTACGGGTTGCATACTCAAATACATGATTTCCCCTCACCCCGTTCCGCATCAAATTTCCTCGCCTACAAGCTGGGTTACGTTCCCTCCTTATATTCTAACCTCCTTGGTAATTTTGCTTTTTTTTTTAACTAGGTTTCTTTGTTACACAATCATTATACTTTGCCATTCACTTATTGTTGTACCTGATGGTTTGTTTACCTTAAGGGGTGGGGGGGTGGGGCAGTATCACTTGAATTTTCCATTTCGACGGTCATATTTTTCCTAAATATCAAGAGAAATCATTCGCTGCGCAACAGTTGAAGAACCTTGTTTCAAAAAGTCTACGAAGAACCAGATTCGACAAAAAATCTACAAAGAAGTGCAAATTATTTTTTTTTGACTGGAACCTGCTGGAGTTCTGAAAAAGGCCGTCTGCGAGGCCGTCTGTCAATTTTTAAGCGGACTTATTATGCAAGACGGCAGTCAAGTCGGCAGTCTTGGCTGATTTTCTCGACAGCAAGTAGGCAGTCATGGCAGTCAAACCGGCAGTCACTACAGTCTTGGCAGTCCTGGTACACATTTTTGCGTGGTGGTTCAACCTTCGCTTTTTTCATTCATTCTGGTAACCTTAAGTAGCAGACAAAGAGCGTGTTTGATTATGGGCAAGTGCAAGTTGAATGTTGTTATTCCAAATTCTGCTCTTAAAACGAGTCTTAAACATAGCCAAGGGTGGAACGTATTGGAGATACAATAAGTTTTTTAGAATACGTTTTCTAGATCTCTTTAGTGTTATTATTACTTAGTTATACATGGTCATTCAAAAAAGATGTCCCACCCCCATTTTTCTCAAGATCCGCTAGCTTCAGCTAGCGAGTTGCGGTAAAAACCGTTGGATTCAGCTGGTTTTTCTGAACAAATTCGATATGTCAACAAAACTACTTCACCAAAACTCTGAGCACGCGGGGGCACCTCAAAATTTTGGCCAATTTTTTTTACACTGCACAATATTGAGTGATATGTCATTGAAAAGCCCTTAAAAAGTTTCAATGGACAAGTGCAAAAAGTTTTAGAAAATTTCCAGCGGTTTTCATTTTATATCCTCCTAGATTTTATGACAGAAAACAAAAACCTGGAAAAACACGTTTTTAGGTATAAAATGAGAATCAATGAGAATTTTTTCAAACTGCAAACGGCATTCAATAGAACTCATCAGAACGGTCAGTGAGATGTGTAACTCAATATGCAATGACTATTTCTGAAATTTTGAAATTTTCCGAAATGAAGATTTTCATGGGTAAATTGAATTGCCTCAAAAATTTGAAATAGCTATTGCATATTGAGTTATACATCATACTGACCGTTTCAATGAGTTCTATTGATTGCAGTTCGCAGTTTGAAAAAATTCTCATTGATTCTCATTTTATACCTACATAAAAACGTGTTTTTCCAGGTTTTTGTTTTATATCATAAAATAAAAACGGCTGGAAATTTTCGGAAACTTTTTGCACTTGTCCATTGAAACTTTTTTAAGGCTTTTCAATGACATATTTTTCAATGTTGTGCAGTGTAAAAAAAAATTGCCCAAAATTTTGAGGTGCCCCCGTACTCAGACTTTTGGTGAAGTAGTTTTGTTGACATATCAAATTTGACCAGAAAAACCAGCTGAATCCAACGGTCTTTATCGCAACTCGCTAGCTTCAACGGATCTTGAGAAAAATGGGGGTGGACGTCTTTTTTGAATGACCCTGTATACAAGTTTGTAAGTGGTTCCATGGTAATAATTTTTAGCGCATTTTCCATCTTGATGATTAGCGCATTTTCCATCTTGATGAAAATTGCTATTGCAACCGCTTTGTCCGTCCGTCCGTCCGTCCGTCCGTCAGTCCGTCCGTCCGTCCGTCCGTCAGTCCGTCCGTCCGTCCGTCAGTCCGTCCGTCCGTCCGTTCCTTGAACTCCTCCCAAACTAGACGACCTAGCTTTCTAATTTTTTCGCCGTTACATAGCTGCCACTCCCAAAGGAGGGCTAGGCTATACAGGGTGTCCGTTTTTCGAGGCTAAGCATGGGTATCTCGCTTATCTTGAGAGATACAAAGTCGGTTGAATTAGGAAAAAGTTGCGCATTTCCATGACGATCAATGATCCAAAAAGAAATTTGACGTATCGATTTTCGTTTTTGAGATATCGTGAAAAAACAGGATTTTGATTTTTGTTTTTATTTTTTATTCAAAAAACGGTTGAAGGTGGCCTTTTCTAATCTAGACATTGTCAGGGCACTTTTTCAAGGGGAATCCAAATCTGCCAAAATCTTTATTTTAGCTTTCAAAGCAACCCAGATACGACATTCAACTTTTTTCTCTAATGGGCGCCATATTGGATTTTGATATTTTTGAATACGGTATTCTTATCTGGTTAGAACGATGTGCCACATGTCATTGTTTATTAAATGTTTGACATTTACGTTTTTTTTTATTGTCGATGCTGATTTTGTTTCCAAAGCACTCTTTGGAAAATTAAAAATTTTTTTTTGCTCTAAAGCATGAATTCAACAGTGGCATGTTACACATCGTTGTAACGAGAAAAAAAAATTGTATTCAAAAATGTCAAAATCCAATATGGCGCCCATAAGAGAAAAAAAAGTTGAATGTCATATCTCGGTTGTTTTGAAAGCTAGAAGGAAGATTTTGGCAACATTGAATTCCCCTTGAAAAAGTGCCTTCACAATGTCTTAACTAGAAAAGGCTACCTTCAACCGTTTTTCGAATAAAAAATAAAAACAAAAATTACAAATTTCTGTTTTTCTCGATATCTCGAAAACTAAAACTCACAAGTCAAATATCTTCTTGGATCATTGATCGTCATGAAAATTCGCAACTTTTTTCTAATTTAACCGACTCTGTATCTCTAAAGATAAGCGAGATACCCATGCTTAGCCTCGAAAAACGGACACCCTGTATTGGATGTCTATATTGCGCCGCCAACATAGAGAAAACCGCCCCCCATAAACTTGAAATAACATAATATTGCACTTTCTACCAGACCTGATGCTCTGGTGTTCTCATTTTTTAAATAATACATAGTTGCCACTTATAAGCGTAAGCCAAGAAACATTCCGTCATCAATATGCGCCGCCGACATGAAAAAACTGCTAAAAACCGCCCCCAATCACTTTAAAATGAAAAACATAAACCCGAAGACATAGCGATCTGATTCTTTCGGTACATAGAATAGAATAGAATAGAATAGAAATTTATTCATACTTAAAACAATGGAATCATTGCATGTAAACGTCACAAAATAATGGTCATCACAATACGAGGGGTCGACCACGACCAAAAATCTGGTACAAAAAACCTCCAAATAGAATGAAACCTCCAATATCTCCACCATACCTCCACATATCTCCACGGATCTCCACGGATCTCCACGGATCCCCACAGATCTCCACGGATCCCCACGGATCCCCACGGATCCCCACGGATCCCCACGGATCCCCACGGATCTCCACAAGACCTCCACGGATCTCCACAAAACCTCCATGGATATCCACAGTCTAGCGCATGCGCAGTGTTCACGTACATACGTACACACATACTGCATAGGGTTATCTCAAGTGGGGATCAAAATCAATTATTGTCTTCTGATGAAGTGACCAATTGTCTTGTGACCGTGTCATAAAGGGGATCCCGATCCCGATTTCGATCTGTCCAAAAGTAGGAATAGACTACAAACGGTGACCCAGAAGGTTTTTAAAAGAAATTTTGCGGAAGATACACAGATTTTCGAGGAAAAAAATGAAAGGAAGGAAACTACGCAGTGTATTTTTGCGCCGGGCGGAATAACGCGTCGTAAAACGAAACAGGGCAGAAAATGGCAAGAAATCGGGAGAAAACCAGGAAGACATTGTTTTTGTGACAATATGCTACCAAAAGACACGAACGGGACCATGGAGCAAAATAGGAGTGTTGGGCGAGGAGAAGCTGGGAAGAACGTATCATAAAACTATAAGAACGGGGTGAAAAATCGCAAGTAATTGTAAGAAAATCAGTGAAAGACATTGGTTTTGTGGCAATACGCTACCAAAAGACACCAACGGGACCAAGGGGTGAAATTGGACTGTTGGGCGGGAAGAGATTAAAAAGAACGCGTCATAAAACAAGAAACAGGGCTAAAAATCGCTAACAATCGTAAAAGAAAACATTGACAAGTAAGAATAAATCACACGAAACGGGAAGAAAGTCGCAAGATAAGGCAGTCGACGCGTGTAAGGAAGGAATAGAGTGCAAGGAAAAAACGGAAGAGCCCAAAAAAGGATAACAACGCATGGAAAGTATATCCCGCAAAAGCATGAAAAGGAGGTAAAGTACGTTTAAAAAGAAGGAATAAAACACGAAAAACGGGAAAAAAAGTCGCGAAAAATAGGTACCCACTCAGCAAGAAAACATCTTAATTTTTCACCACTTTTCAACATAGTTTTATGTCACAGGAGGTTCCGCACCTATTTTTACTGATTTTCACAATCTATACAGCACGTTTTTTCCCTAAGAAAAGTTCTTCTTCTATGGCGTCCTCCGCAGGATTCGAACCTGGATCCCCACAGGTGATGGTTAGAGGCACTGCTGCCGAATCGTCTAAGCTACCAACTTGTCTACTACAGTATATTTAAACAGCGCACTTGATGTTCAGGGATGTTTCTCGGAATATTTCATTAGGACTCCAAACGATACACCGAGCCCAAAAAGCCTCGCTGGGGCTTGAAACGTTACAGCAAGGCACAAGGGACTCCGTTGGGGCCCCGGACATTATAATAAGACATGAACGGGAGTCATCAAAGTATTCGAAAGCACAATAAAACAAAAAGGGGCCCATTTTGGGGTTCCGAATAACGCAAAAGCAGACACAAGGGTTCACTAAAGGTGCGAAAGTCACGACAAAATGCAAGAAGGCCCAGTAGGCTTTCGAAGAACACAAGGAGACACAAATGGGGCACACTAGTTCCGAAAGTCACAAGCACAAGAAGACACAAAAGTTGTTCCAAACGACACTTGAAGACATAAGAGGGCCCGCAGGGCCTCACACTAAACATGAAGACATAAGGCTGTTCTGGCATCACACACATGGAATAGAGGACAAAACTATTTATAAAATATTTTTCGACACACAGAGCTTAACGATGACAGCCCGCGAAATTTGAAAAATCTCTCAGTGACTACATCTCATTGACGTCAGTGAGATGTTACACTTCGGCAAGTTGAAAGCAGTAACAATGTGATGTCCGGTAGATGTCTCATGTGTGATGTTCAATTTAAGTTTATTTCGAAACATCTCTCAGACATTACATCGTATAACATCGCGGATGAACATCACAGAGATGTGGAAGTAACGTTCATTGTGATGTTATTTTGTGACATGATTGAGATCATCTCATTTATGAAACATGACATGCTATGCTGAGTGGGTAATTGACGCGTGTAATTTCTCTATTTGCCTTTCAAATCATATTGCTGTTTTTATTAATGCCAATAACGTACTGCGCTATGTGAAGCACATGCATCTTCACATTTTTCGCATAGCTCCTTGAAACGTCAATTGTCAGAAAAGAACAGCGAGAAGAGAGTGTGGTTACCATGACGACCAGCAAGGAAAGTGGACATTGTT
This sequence comes from Anaspis maculata, assembly GCA_949128115.1. Classification (NCBI taxonomy): domain Eukaryota; kingdom Metazoa; phylum Arthropoda; class Insecta; order Coleoptera; family Scraptiidae; genus Anaspis; species Anaspis maculata. The sequence continues at coordinate 63,682,982 of OX421961.1, read as the reverse complement.
CAAGTGCGAAAATTGAATAGTTCACGTTAGTAAATCGCACTCTCCCGTACCTAGATCGACTCAAAATTATGGCATGAGGAAGGGAATAATGGTAAAATTGTTACTGTGAAATGTACGGCTTTGGGTCCCCTTTATGACACGGTCACCTACTTTTCACTTGGTATAACCTCCTGGGTTAAACTCTCGCCGGCGTGCAGTTTACTCCAGGATCTATTCCCGAAAAGTGCTATTTCGCTTTCGTCAAACTGGCCTTCACTCGAGCACTCACCCTGATTTTCTCATTCGCAACGATTCGCAAAACAAGAAAGGGAAACAGGGGTGACATCCATTACAGGTCGTCTTGAATGGGATAATACAGAATTCTGCTTTAACGATATCAAAAATTTGCCGATCTATCAATACTAAGTATTTCCTTACTATTTTCAACTAGAGCTGGCCAACAAATCAAGCTTAGATATTAAAACATTGATCCAAAGACATCATATGACTTCAAATATCAGAAAAGTGTCCAAATTGAGAAGAAATTTCCACGAAATCTCCACGGATCTCCATAAAACCTCCACGGATCTCCACGGATCCCCACGGATCTCCACCAAACCTCCACGGATCTCCACGGATCCCCACGGATCCCCACGGATCTCCACCAAACCTCCACGGATCTCCACGGATCCCCACGGATCTCCACCAAACCTCCACGGATCTCCAAGGCAAGGGACAGAAAACCTCCACAGTGGTTAACCCCTCGTCACAATACATACAAATGCACAAATATGACAGACATAACTCGTAAAAATGTCAACAAAACAAACAGTAACAACAACAATATCACAGCCTATCGATTATTTTTCTGGAAGGTGAGAAACTCCTGTATGGTGTAAAAACAATTCTCCCTGAGGAGAGATTTAAGCCTCGCGCTGAGAGCCCCCACAGACAATGACTTCCATCCCTCCGGCAGGCTGTTGAATAGACTGACCGGATCGCATTGAAATGACACAGTGCGCTGAAGTCTGCAACGTGGAGGAAGAATAAACTTTTTTCGGGTGTTGTAATGACCGCGGTGTATACTGAAATTATTTGCAGCATAGATGACACATTCATATATGTACTGACTGGTGCACGTCAATATCCCCATCCGACTGAACAATGGCCTACACGACGTCCGCTGCGTCACCCCAGCCATCGCCCTGATGGCGCGCTTCTGCAAAATAAGTATCCGGCACGCATGAGATGAGCCACCCCATATCAAGATACCGTATGACATCACACTATGAAACAATGCATGGTAGGACATTCTTAATGTTACTGCGTCCACCCTCACCGTCAGATTTCTCAGGAGATAGATGAGGCTCGATAGCCTCCCTGAAAGAGAATTTACATGGGCCTCGAATGACAATCTGCCGTCGAGTACGACGCCGAGACATTTCACTGGCTGCTGACGCGGCAAAGCTGTGTTGAGCGAGAAGAGCAAATGCTGTGTCTTGTCCGGGTTAAGACGAAGTCTATTAAGAGCAAAAAAAGTCTCTGCTTCCGACAGCGCCTCTTCCCGAACCGCTTCAAGAGAACGCAAGTCCCTACTCGTGGCGATCAGAGTCGTGTCGTCGGCATAAATTATGCATTTAGTTTTTATAAAGCTGGGAAGATCGTTTATATAGATAATAAAAAACAATGGTCCCAGTATCGATCCTTGGGGGACACCGTGCTTCACGCCGATGAGGGCGGACAGATTACCACCAGAATCAACGCACTGCAAGCGTCCGCTGAGATACGATGACGCAAATGACAGAGCCGGCCCCCTGACTCCACACGACTGCAACTTGGCCAGCAGGATATCGTGCGAGACACAATCGAATGCCTTTGACAAGTCACAGAATGATGCAGAAACCGACGAACCCCCCTCTAAAGCATCAACAACAATACTCAACATCTCCCTGAGAGCATGAACGGTAGAACCGCCGCGAACAAAACCGAATTGAGCTGGTGTTATAATCCTAAATTTTTCTAAGTAGTTTAACAATCTATTACGGAATGCAGTCTCCAAAATTTTTGATATTACCGGTAAAATAGATATCGGTCTGTAATTTCCGGCGTCCCGTTTGTCACCCTTCTTGTAAATAGGCACCACTCTAGCAATTTTCAAATTGTTCGGAAATGTTCCCTGAGAAAAACAGAGGTTAATGAGATGAGTCAGCGGACCGCACAGCACATCACCAGCGAGCTTGACTGCCTCAGCATTGAGGTCATAGATGTCCCTACTTCCGGAGCCCGACATGTTCCCTATTATCCCTAGGACCTCCTCCTCGTCGACAGGACGGAGAAAAAACGATCGACCGCGCGACGAGTCCCTGATGAAATTGAGATACTTTCTGTTATCCACATTCATTCCGGCTGCAAGGAAGTTGACTGTATTTATAAAAAAGCTGTTAAATTCGTGAGGAGATATTTCCTGAGACCCATCATTATCACGATTACAAAACCTGTTGCCATTAATTATGCGCCATGCGGTTTTTTGCTTATTGCAAGAGTTATTTATCAAGTTGCTATTATACTGTACCATTTTTTCTTTAAGTTTATATCTGTATAGTTGTTTGAAAGCTTTAAATTTATTATTGAGATGTGTGTCGACGTGGCGACGATCGTATAGAGTTTTAAGTTGGCTTCTCATTTCCTTGAGCTCTGCGTCAAACCATTCATGTTTTCTGGTCCCACCATCAAGTTTCCTTTCATACTTAGGAAAGGCCCCATCGTAGCCCTCACACAGCATCCGCATCAGCCTCTCGGACCCCTCATCACAGTCTCCCGCTCCGTAGAAAGAGGTCCAGTCAGCCCCCGAAATCAGCTCCCGAAAAAGGAGTTTTGTCCCATCATTAATCCCACGACACCAGCGGGTGGCCATCTCAGCGCGATTGTGTTGATATTTCTGTCTTGTAATAAGACAGCAATGATCAGATAGGCACGGGTCGAAAACGGAGGTGGAACGCAGCGATACGTCAGCATTCGTAAAAATATTGTCAATTCTTGTGGATGATGTGCTAGTGATTCTAGTATTCTCAAAAATTGTTTCCCGCAAACCAAATGATTCGAAGATATTGACAAGCTCCATAGCATGTTTATCACTCTCGTCCGCAAAATTCGCATTAAAGTCCCCCAGGACAGTCACGCCTCCTCCCCGCGGCAGATCCTCTAAAAAAAGTGAGATATTAGTATTAAACACGTCAACATTACCCGCCGGAGAACGATAACAACAAACAATAACAGCCCTGAAATCAGGCAGAGAAGCAGCGCAAAGCTCCACATCCAGCTCAACACACAGGTCGCCCCTCACCCTCAACCTCTCAAACCTTCTACCAACACTGACAAAAATTGCGACACCTCCATGCCCTCGACAAGTTCTGGTGTAATACGATGCCAGTTTAAAACCTTCAATTTTAACATTCTTAAGTTGCTCTTCATTAGACCAGACCTCCGAAAAACACAATACATCGTATTTCTTATCTACTAAAAAACTATTGATTTCCAGTATCTTATTGTGTATACACTGAATGTTTATATAAAATGTTGTCACGCTTCGTTTGATACTTTCACGGCCGTGCCTCAATTTCAACCCTTGGCTTTCAGCTCCCGAGTCGATGGAAAAGGAGAGCTTCTTGGAAAGTGGAACCTGTCGACCCTCACGTTCTCGGGCCAAAACGCGGGATCATCCAGAGTTTCTTTCATTGCAAATGGGGCCCCTATTTTAAAAATAGGAAGATTCCCTTTAGCTGGGACCGCTTCGCACGTGAAGGTCACATGAGGAACAGCCTGCTTCAAGTAGACGAGAACGTTTTCCGCCGTTGTACTGGGGCTAGTGCGTTTCAAACACAACCACACCTTACGCTCGACTCCCGAAAAGGGCAGCAAAGACGCATCGGATGACTTAGTGCCCATAATGATTTTACTTTTCCGTAAATTCCTTCCCTTTACTGGTTGAAATCCATCCTCAGCGGCAACAGTTTCTGTGACCTTACCAGTCAGGTCTTGTTTCTGCGTTTCAGAGCCCGACAATGAAGGCGCCGCCGCCGAATCCCGCCGCTGCACTACTGCAGCACTCGATGGCTTCGTGGTTTTGCCTCCAGCGCCACCCCGTCTGTCAGTTGCTATTTCCATCTGGTTTGGCTTGGCTTTGTTTTTGTTTTTACCGCTGATATCACCTGCCGTTCCACTCGTCATTTCTTCAGGCTTCCGTGCTGGTTTCTTGCCGCTGTCCTTATCTTGCCCCTTTAAGAATTTTATGTTATCGTTCAATAAGAAAATTTTTTCTCGTAATTCCATTATTATTTCGTCCTTTTGTTTCAAAATATAACCGAAAATTCGAGGATCCACATTTGCTTCCTCAAGGAACCGCTCGTCAGCAATATCCCAGGGCTGATCCTCCACCACGGTGGCCTGATGTTCGGGAACAGCACCATCGCAACAAAGCACCCCTGCTCCCTGTCCAGTGAACTTTACACCCTTCACAAGCTTGGCACAACTGGGGTGGAACACGTTGGTGCACTTGATACACTTTAGTACATTTGTCAGGTTGCTCTTTTTACACTTTTTACAGGAGCTCGAAGCAACGCAAGTACTCTCGTTAGCGGCCATGTTGGATGTAGCTGACTAAAAATGGGAAAGGATAGGCTACTTTTGGTTAGTCGCCGCCCCCAGATTCCGCCCCCAAACGATAAAAAGTGCAACTTTCACAAATGTTACTTATTGAGATGTTCCCTTAAACATTCAGGAACTGCCAATTCAAATTGTGCAACATTTGATATGCCGAACGCTGCCGCTCCCACACGCCGCCCCCAAAGTAAGAGATAAATGAAAAACATGAACCCAAAGACATAGCGATCTAAGATTTTCGCTATATGGATAGCTGACTAAAAATGGAAAAGGATAGGCTACTTTTGATATGGCGCCGCCTCCAGCTTCCGCCCCCAAATGAAAAAAGTGCAACTTTCAACAATTTTCACTGATATAGCTGATACTGTTACCTCGAAGATTTAGAAACTCTTGACTCAAACTGTGCAAGAATTTCTTTGCCAAACTCTGCCGCTCCCACACGCCGCCCCAAAGTGAGAGATAAATGTAAAACATGAACCTGAAGACATAGCGATCTAAATCTTTCACTATATTGATAGCTGACTGAAATTGGAAAAATATAGGCCACTTTCAATTAGCCGCCGCCTCCAGCTGCCGCCTCCAAACAAAAAAAAAATGCAACTTTCACAATTTTCACTGATTGTCATATTTCTCTCACATTTAGAAACTCCCAACTCAAACTGTGCAACAGTTACTTTGCCGAATGCTGCCGCCCCCACACGCTGCCCTCAAAGTGAGAGATGAATGGAAAACATAAACCCGAAGACATAACGATCTAATTCTTCCGCTATATGGATAGCTAACTGAAAATGGGAAAGAATAGGCTACTTTCGGCATGGCGCCGCCCCCAACTTCCACCCCCAAAAGAAAAAAGTGCAACTTTCAATAATTTCCACTGAATTAGATTTTAATTTCACCTAAAACATTCAGAAACTCCCAACTCAAACTGTGGAAGAATTTCTCTGCCAAACTCTGCCGCTCCCACACGCCGCCCCCAAAGTAAGAGATGAATGTAAAACATAACCCTGAAGACATAGCGATCAAATTGTTCCGCTATATAGATAGTTGACTAAAAATGGGAAGAAATAGGTCACTTTTGATTAGTCGCCTACTCCAGCTCCCGCCCCCAAACAAAATAAATGCAATTTTCACTGATTGTCATACTTCCTTAAACATTTAGAAACGCTTAACTCAAACTGTGCAACAGTTACTTTGCCGAATGCTGCCACCCCCACACGCTGCCCTCAAAGTAAGAGATGAATGGAAAACATAAACCCGAAGACATAGCGATCTAATTCTTCCGCTATATGGATAGCCGACTAAAAATGGGAAAGAATAGACTACTGTTGTTCAGTCGCCGCTCCCAGCTCCCGCCCTCAAACAAAAAAATATATTGATGAGTGAAAGAATTTTCATTCAAATCTATTTCATTGGCAAGTACCCCATTCTGATAACACAATATCACAATGAGTTTCGAATGAAGAAAGTGGGCAAGGAATGGTGTTTCTCCTTCAACCAAATTTCTTTACGTTCACAATATGCCTCTTTGAGAAAATGCGCTACTGAGACTCACGCACGTGAAGGCATACTCACTTGTTTTAGAATTTACGGGGTGTTTATAAGAAACTGTGATCGCGGCAGGCATGGGTCGAGAGCGGATTCCAAAGGCGATGCGATCACAGTCGGTTATAAACACCCGGTATATAATGCTTGTCATCATCCCTATTTTACTTTCCCGGCCCCTCACCAACATGGAAGATGGAAGGGAAAGTATTGTAATCGTGCAGAAAAAAAGTTTTGAGATTTCGACGGATATATCCATTTTGAGGTCCCCCAAGACGATTAAGACATTTCCAGAATTATGTCTGTCCAGTGCCGTCTTTTAAACAAATGGGGCCCCGGGCACAAGACAATGAAGGGGCCCTCTTGTAAAAAATATGCGGAAAAAAAGAACTCGAGTAAGGCGAGCAGCACCGCAGGGAAAAACCTTTGTGAAAGAGGCCGTAGAAATCCAATGACGTTAGCCAGAATTTGGGGGGCGGAGGAGGCAAAGGCAACGACGAGAGCGCAAGTTTAGAAGTGGTAGCACCGGAGGCGAACATTTTTTGACACAATAATAATAATAATAATGCTGATAAGAATCGACATATTTAAAGCGTTTTGCGATTTCACTTTTTGATTTTTTAAGCACAATTTCTTTTTCACAAAAATTTTGCGCTTCTTGAAAATTTTCGATAGATTTTCGATAGAAAATCGGTCTTTTCTGGATTAGCTTAGTGGAATGTAGCGCTATGGGCGCTTAGGGGGTGAGGGGGGGGGGGCGCACGATCAGCCTATAGGTGATATCGACGAGGCGGCCATTTTGTGGAAGCTAATCAAAAACAGCTGACTGAGATTTAGATTTGTCACATACCTACATCAAGACTGACATGTCGAAGTTGTCAAGCAATTACAGCAAGACGCTTGCTAACGATGATTTGCCCAGCCGCGAGTAGAAACTTGCGGTGCTGTTTGTAGTGTGACCCATTTGAGCCGGTAAATCAAAATCTCGACTACACATTGGATATGATGCAAAAACACAACGCGGGATGCCCTTGTAGGCTACTTGTGTTGGGTACAGAAACGTTCTCAGTCAAGCAACTCATAGCCCATGAAGCAGAAGAAGCACACGACCTACCGCACGCAAGAAGTGTTCTCTGCAAGCTTTCCGTTGTTCAGATCATTCCTGCGCTCGATCTCCACGGGATATCAACACTTCAGGGTAGTCCAAAACAGTGAAAACCGATGCTCCCATGCGGGAGTAGGTGGCCGAACAGCCATATACACAGCGAACAGAGCAAACTACCATCTTCTGGGTCATTGAAAACATGAACTTTGTGACACTCTAGTTGATGTGATAAAAGTCAGTTTGATTAGCTTCTACAATATGGCCGATTTTCAGGAGCGTGACGTCACGTCGATACGACCTATACGATCAGCTCATAGATTGACAATAAACGTCGTGGACTGTTTATTGTCAATAAACTGTATTCTAAACAGTTGAAAGCATTCCTTTAACCAGCATCTGTCAAATAATAAAAAATTACAAAGTTTTAAACTGTGCCATTAATAATTATCCAAAATCTATCTGATGGATTTGAACCAAATTCGGCTGGAGGCCACACAATGAAGGAATCAAATAGGTCTTTTCATGAGGTCTAGAGAGCATGCTCACGTTCCTTGCCGGTCGGCAAACAACGGGGTCGTACCTTTGACCTTTGAAACGCTGGCTCAAATGCCGTAACTTGACAGAGACCAGAGAGCTTCGCGTGCTTGCTTACTCAAACTGTAAAATCTTGCGCATGCCCACCAAAACACAAAATCATCTTGAAAAGACCTATTATTGCTGAAGTTGCAGTTTTCCACCATTTTCCGGACAGATGCTATGAATTTCCAAAATTTTTCTTGTCCGATATCAGCGGGATCGGCCGTTGACTTACCTTCGCCTTCGCCCCATCTTATTTCCTTGGATACCAAACCTGTAAGCTTTGTTATATCAGCCTGACAAATTTCATAGGTATCCACGTCAAAACTGACGGTCACACCCTCTGGGTCACACGATGTTTCAGATATACCTAGGTGTGCTCCTTTTGTGTCTTTTTGTGATGTTTTGTTAAGGTATTTTTTTTTTATAACAGCGGACCCCGATCTTTTGTTCTTCAAGTGTCGTTTGGAGCTTCGATAAACCCTTGTGTTTTTTTTAAGCTTCTTTCGGTAACTTTAAGTAACTTTCGGGACTCCAGTATCCTTCGACGTGTGTAACTTTCCTGTGTGGTTTGGTACCAGGACCCCTTGGTATCTTCGAGTCTTCTCGTCATTTGAAGCCTCGATGGAGCCCCTACTTCCTCGTTTTGTAGCTTGCAAATATCTTATTGTGTGCCTTTTGGGTTTGCTTTTGCCATCTGACGCATACCATTTCTGTCGGAAACGGCCAAGAAAAAATTGAGGTGTAGATATAATCCGAAGCCCTATCGGTCCCCTGAGTTAGCCCGCTCAACTCCGCAGATTTTTTTCCAATAATTTCCAAATAAAAACCTCCGCTTCAATCAAAATCATTACTGACGTCTCTGGATACCGCCGGGAAAATTTCGGGGTAACACAACCGATTTTTTGCCTTGTTATCGAAACTGAAGTGCAATAAGGTCTACGCTACGATAGGTGCAAAAGACGGCAAGAATAGTCCTCAAGAAATAAATATATTCCAAAACGATGTAATACAAAAGAAGTTATAGACTGGAACAGTTTTCGAAAAACACAAGATATGTTTAAAATAAATGATATAAAATGCAGAATTTGTCGGGTGGCTCATGATATGGTTATTCCGTCTCCCAAAAAACCGTAGGGCGCATATGAATCCCTATAGACCGTGAGCTAGCGGCCTTTGAGATCATGTCATTTCTGACCGCACCATACTTCTCATTGTGGTAATAGCCACCCACATGGTAGTTGCTGAAACGCCAGTCTGCCTCCCCAAAGCGAGTCGTCTTGGGGGCTGCCAGTTGTCAAAAGTCAAAAAAAAACTATTTTGCACCGTTAATCCGATCGACTTGAAATTTGGTATACAGACAAGGTCTTGCTGTCAAATGAGCTGATTAGTTTTTGGCTGTCATCTGTCAAGTGGAAGTGTCATTATCAAAAAATGACAGAAGTTTCATTTCATAAAACTTGACTTGCAATATGTTATTCGAAACCCCTAAAAAAACTGTATCCAGAACAGTTCGAAGTACTCTTCTAACTGTCATTTGTGAGTTAATGGCCGGTTTATGCAGACTTAAAACTTAAAACTCAATACAGTGCAACCTCTTTAATCCGGACACACGTTAATTCGGACATCCAGTAATCCGGACGCTCAAATCGCGGTGTCATAATCCGGACGCACCTCGCTAATCCGGACACTTCGCGTCCGATTGCGTCCGGACGCGCGGTTACTGCACGCACTCAGCGTTTGGTGCGCTTTTAGGTATCATTGTGGATTTCATTGGGGATGCGGGGCATCCAAGACCTTCGAGTTCAAGATGGGTATTCAGAGTTATGTACCGATGTATTTATATTTATACCTATTTTTTGTTTGATCTTTTGAAATTTTTGAGAAAAATAAATATTTTTGTTATTTTATTTGTGTTAGTTAACTGAATACCTTTTATATCCCTTCAATAAACATTTTCACAAGTTGTTCACTAATCCGGACAAATCGCTAATTCGGACATACCCCGTGCATTTAATTGTCCGGATTAACGAGGTTGTACTGTACTTAAAACTTAAAACCTTAAACTTAAGAAAAATAGCGCAGTTTATGCACATGTAAGATTTAACAAAAAGAACCAATCAAAAAGGTTTAAAAGTTACTTGTACTTGTACTTCAACTTGTAAAAGTTGAAAGTAGCGAACTTTCAAGCTCAAGGACATCGGATTAAGTCTCCAAGTGTTAAGTCTTAAGTTTTAGGTGTGTGCGCGTTGAAATAAGTGCCGTTGATTTTTCAATATATTTTATTCACTATACCCGGGAAATTATTATGATGTACAAAAAATGTATGTATGTAGAAATTTATGCATGTAGCACGTTATTGCTTTGAGAAGGTTACATGAAGACTGCCGAGACAGAGCTGGCTGAGATAAAACCTAGCCAAGGGTAGGTAGTCTAGGTATGTGTGTCGCGACACCCACCCAGCGGGTGAAGTGTGTAATGGCATTTTAATGGCTGGGAATTCCCAAAACCTGTGATGCACTTAACGTAATGGCATTTTAGTGGCCGGGAATTCCCAAAACCTATGATGCACCTAACAAGGTGCATAAACAAACGTCACGGAACGCAATGGTTTAACCTCACTTTTAACTTTATAAGTTTTAAGTGTTACGTGTTGAGTTTTAAGTTTTAAGTCTGCATAAACTGGCCATTAATAAAAAATATCAAAGTTTAAAACTTTCACATTCATTTCTTCAAAATCTATCCGATGAACTGGCATCAAATCCGGCATAAAGCAGAAAACCAAAATGATCTTATGGCGCGATGTGACGGAGAAAAAGTGTCTGCCCTGAGCAGGATTCGAACCTGCGTCCTTCCATTTGCCGGATGGGTACTCTAACCACTAAGCTATCGGGGAAGACAACAGTTCCTCCGTCACATGCCCATATGAGAGCCGCCACAGTACTCCCCCTCCAGAGACGTCGTTCGTCTCGTATGTCATCCGTGTTCACCGTTCTTATAAACCGTTGTTCGGTACCCCCCAGCTAGGGCGACGGATAGGACACGTGGGTGGACGTAGGCAGAGAGGTGGCGTTGCTGTTCAATTGTTCGCTGTTACTTGTTTATTTAAGTAGCGTGTTGCGTGCGTGTTATTGTTGTTCGGGGTCACCATTTATAGCGCGATGTGACGGAGAAAAAGTGTCTGCCCTGAGCAGGATTCGAACCTACGTCTTCCATTTGCCGGATGGGTACTCTAACCACTAAGCTATCGGGGAAGACAACAGTCCCTCCGTCACATGCCCATATGAGAGCCGCCACAATCTAATCAAATCTGCAGTTGGAGTTTCCCACCATTTCCCAACAAGGCGTTACGAATTTTTTATTTTCTCTTGGCCGTTGCCACCCGAGAGGGCCGCTACCCGGATTTTGACGAGGACGACACACGTTTAGTGTAGAACTCAACTCAGACAGCCTTTCCTGCTCGGGGATTGACTTTTTTCTAAAAATTTCAACTAATATCAAAAGCAGATTAGATTGGGCGTCATGTATGCCTATTTTCAACTGCGACGCGTCTCCGGTCTTCTGCCAGTGGCGGATCCAGAGGGGGGGCGCAGGGGGCGCGCGCCCCCCCCTGGGCTAAACCAAGGGTTGTAATTATTGCTCTTAGCTTGTCAGGATGCTTTTCCATGTTACAATAATTACTCGAGTATCTCTTATTACACGTCTCGCTTTATTAATATGCGACCCTTAATGTACACAAGCACACAAATACCACCCAGGTCAGTGGCTTATGGCCGGTGGCCTTCTCCTATTTTCACACAAAAAATATCAAACTACCCTAATAAACTTTCTAAAAACATGTCACAGTCACACAATACGCGCCCCGTGCGCCTTTCCTTTTCTGCCCGCCCGACAAACAAAGCATTCACGCATCTGGTGTGCATACTTGCTATCATCAAACAACACCAATTCACCTACCTGCCGGAGTGCCTGCCTAACACAATAAATACTTGATCAAAAACAAATTAAATGACACCTACATAAGATTGAAAAAACGACGAAACTCAAAAATGAAAAGCCATTATATACCTATCTCTCGATAATAATTGATTATTTAATTAGGTATTATACTTGGGGGTTGCTTCTGGATGAGTTGCTTGTTCTTTTGTATTCAGCGGCACAGATAGCTTCAACGAACGCCTAGTCAATAGGTAGGTACCGCATAATCGGCTTTGAGAGGCTCAATTATTGTAATTGTAATAAATCTTAGATACAATACCCGGAAAAAATTGGCCGGTGTGTCGATGTGGAAAGCCGGGTCTAGTACGAGTAGTACCTATATTATTGGAAATTGAATTTCAACTGGAATTGACCATATTATTTATTCAGAGCGCAGTCGCAGATCGGGGAGAGAGACAACCACATGTGCTGGGTTGAAACTCCCATAAGAATATGCATGTTGAATGACTTTGTAAAATGATCAATTCAAGGTGCAAATTGACAATTTCAACGAATGTATAACATAGCAAGTGTGTAAAAAGAAATACCTGATCTACTTTTCACCATAATGAAATGGAAAATCTTGCTGTGAAGTTTATGCGAAGCAATTTAAAATGGGGTTTTTGAATCCAAAACAATTTCAAATTACCCGCCATATTTTATTGCACAACTTCCGCCAACGAGAATTTTGACAGCGCTTGAAAGCGAACCGAGCGTCAGCCGTCACGTAATAGTATGGTTAAAAAGGTTAAAACGTCCCAAGAATCAAGAAAACACCTTGAAATCGTAAATTCTGACAGCGACAGCAAAGTTCCGTTTTCTATGCATGCTGTGGCGCGCGAGATCTTCTACTGCAGTGCGCATGGTCACAGGCACATACCTAACTTACAAATGACTAGTGGAAGGGGAAAGTGAGAATAATTAATATGGTCTATTACTTAGTTCAAACAAAAACGGTTTTTATCTTAATCATGGCCAGCTTTCAGGCTTTTCTCCAACATGTCAGTACCATAGTCAGTACACAGGGTGAAAGTTTGTTGTTTTTTGTCACTTTATTTTTTTTATTGGAGAATTGATGACCGTTTGCTGTGCATTAAGTTACAGGGTGAAATGAAAACTATATTTTTCATCTTCAATTTTTTCTTGATGGAATCGATATAGACTGAAGTCGGTTTCAGTTTTTTTGCCAGCTTTTAATGTCATGCTGATCATATAAGAAAGATACATCCCTGTGACTGATGCTTTTTAATTTACAGAGTGAAAAATCACTTTAACGCTATAATTTTTTGTTGGTGAAATCGGCTCAAACAACAACTGAGAATGATTCTTCTGTTAACTAAGGAGTTTCTAGTCGAACATATCAAAAATAGAAATTTCTGCTACAGCTGCATTTTTATTTTCAGATTAAAATGCTTGGTATTGCCTGAAAAATTTTCACCTGCGGCGCTTTTTTTTCTGGCATTGGTCGCTATTTGTGAAGTTGTCCGCCTTTGTCAGGGAAGCTTTTTTCTGCGTCTAAAAATAACATGTCACCAATAAGCTGGGGGTGCCATTTTTCGATCCCAGAATTTCTAGGGCACAAAATTGCCCAATCCAGCACTGCACTCGGGCTGTCACTACATCCTGCAGCTCATTAGAGGTGTAAATTTAGCTGTGGGATGGGGGGGGGGGGGGGGTGTAACAGGATAGTCCGCTCCGGGTGCCAAATATGCTAGGTACGCCACTGTGTTGCGCCCCCCCCCTAGCACAAATCCTGGATCCGCCACTGTCTTCTGCGGATATTAATTACGGAATGTGCAATTGCTTTTTGAAAAAATAGCCGCCGGAAAACCACGTCGCGTTTGAAAATAGGCCTACATTACACCCAATCCAATCTACTTTTGATATCAGTTGAAATTTGTCGGAAAAAGTCAATCCCCGAGCAGAAAAGACCATCTGAGTTGAGTTTTACACTAAACGTGTGTCGTCCTGGTCAGAATCCGGTTGAGCGGCCCTCTCGGGTGGCAACGGCCAAGAGGAAATTTAAAAATTCATAACGCCTTGTTGGGAAATAGTGCAAAGCTCCAACTTCAGATTTGATTAGATTATTTTAGTTTGTTGCTTTATGCCGAATTTGATCTCAGTCTATCGGATAGATTTTGAAGAATAAAATGTCAAAATTTTGAACTTTGATATTTTTTAATTACTGTCGAATGAGAGTTGGAGAGGTACTTTCAACTGTCCTGAATACAGTTTTTTTAGAGCTTTCAAATAACATATTGCAAGTCAAGTTTTGTGAAATAAAACTTCTGTCATTTTTGATATCGACACTTTCACTTGACAGATGACAGCCAAAAACTAATCAGCTCATTTGACAGCAAGACCTTGTCTGTATACCAAATTTCAAGTCGATCGGATTAACGGTGCAAAATTGTTTTTTTTTTGGGGGACTTTTGACAACTGGCAGCCCCCAAGACGACTCGCTTTGGGGAGGCAGACTGGCGTTTCAGCAACTACCATGGGGGTGGCTATCCGCACAAGAAGTATGGAGCGGTCAGAAATGACATGATCTCGAAGGCCGCTAGCTCACGGTCTACTAGGAAATATCAAGTAGGTAGAGCGTATTCTATATTCTGAACAAGCTGATGAAAATCTCCGTTGGATGGCTTTGGGCAAGCCTTTCAGAGTATTACGTCTACAACTGGCAGTACGGCAATGTGTAGAGAATAATCGCCGCAGCGTGGGCGGAGGACGGACTAGTCAAGAACGGACCCAGCGCAGGCACCGGGTATTAATATACCGGCACGTGCGTGGGGAGTGTGGCGAAATCTCGAGGTATGTGTGCTCTTGCTCGGCGGCCCTGTGCAGTGGTTGGTTGGAAATTCTCGGATGGACCGCTCATCATGCATCCCAACATCACATCGCGGCTCGGTGTGTCCGGCTTATTCGGAGAGATGGTACAATGGTCCAATGGGTACCTAATGGGTCCAAAAGCGAAGCCTACGTGCCAGAATGGAACTATAAGTTATGTTCCATGTTCTCTATGAATACGAGAACACCCCCTCTCATTTAAGAAATCTAGAATCCATCCGTTTTTTTTTTCTTCAAAAATTGAGTTGGCCGTGATGAATGACAGACCAGCCAAACGGTACGCAGCTGCCAGTTAGTCAGTCTGAATATTGTCGAACAAAAAAAAATTGCTTCAACGCAAAAATACAACAAAGTGGATGGGATCCTGGATATCTGGATTAATACCAGTATCATATCATCAATCATTTCCTCTCGCGTAAAGTCATTTTTCTTCGTTTGACAATATTTAGACTGACTAACTGAGAGCTGCGTACTATTTGGCTTGTCTGTCATTCATCACGGCCAACTCAATTTTTAGAGAAAAAAAACAGAAAAATAGCAAATTTTGTGAAAATTTCCGATTATCTCGGAAAAACGGAGTTTAATGGTGGCCTTACATTGAGCATCAAATGCTGCAGCTTTTTTTATCTGCTGAGCTCTCATTGGTCACATGTTGGTCATTGACAGCAATGACAGGCGTCTACTGTTCCAATCAAAACTCTGCATCTGCAACTAAAAAAGCTGCAGCATTTGATGCTCAATGTAATGGTGGCCTTACATTGAGCATCAAATGCTGCAGCTTTTTTTGCTGCCGAGCTCTCATTGGTCAAATGTTGGTCACTGACAGCAATAACAGGCGTCAGTTCCAATCAGAACTCTGCTGCAAAGAAAGCTGCAGCATTTGATGCTCAATGTAAGGCCAGCATTAGGCCACCATGAGGGTGGGGTATCCCTAGTAAAAATGAAAGAGGATGAGAAAAGCTATCAGGTAACGCTACAAAATTAGGAAGAATGCGAATTTGAAAAAAAAATAGTTATATGATGCTTTGAAAATAATGACAGTTTGATTTTTTTTTGTGAACGCCCGTATCAAAAAATCGCAATTTTTTGACATTGAGATATGTATTGGTCTTTGATTCTTTGACTTGACCATCCATGGACTTGACTATCCCCATGTCAAGTTTCATCTCTCAGTTTTGAAAAGTAAGGCCGCTACGACTTTTTATTGAGAAAACTGTGAAAATGCGATTTTTTTGTTTTTTATTTTCAGTTGGTAGCACTGCCACACAATTGAAAAACAAAAATACAGGCATAAGACAGTTGAAGAAGCTAAACACAGGAAAATGCAAAAAAATATAGGGTAGGTATTATTCCATTTAAAAAAATTGACGTTTCGTTAATCTCGTCAAAATGGGACACCTGTATAGCTGAAAATAATTTTAGTTTATAGGTCAAACTCGTGGTCAAACCATATAACTTTTCTTTTGCATCTTTTTCTCTATCTTGAACGGTAAGACCGCTATGGGATAATTACGTTAGGGTGGACCACCTGTATATACTTAGGCAACGCTCACGCCTCGCGTGCAATGAAATAATACTATCTGAATTCTGAATAACACATTTAAAACGTTCCCTGCTTTATGGTGGATTCATGCATGGAAATTTAAAATTTAAGATTTAACATTCAAGTGTTCACCCATTGGTTTCTTATGGAAATAAAATTAAATGTTAAATTTTAAATCTTGAATTTCTATGCATGAATCCACCATTAGAGTCGAGACTTTCAAATTTCAGTAGCAAACAAATCCACAACGGAACCGACCTATACAGTACACAACACACTCACCAAGTCACCACCTCACCACAATAAGTAAGTGGGTAGTCAGTCACTCACACTACACACTACGCGAGTCACGAACGCAGCACGGCAGGAACCAGAAGTGGGGGAGATGTTGCTATTAATATGGCGTCCTGTGTTTTTTAGTGAAGCCCAAAACGTTTGCCGTTTTAGTGTTTGTCGTATGTAACTTTTGAAAATGAATTCATGGCAACCCCTGCCTAAGGAATTGAGCTACGGAATTGGTAAGTCGCGGGGGCTGGCATTGTTCAGTTCTCCTCAATTGTTTTTGTGCTTTCATAACCGCACTTTCCGAAACTTGTTGATTTACTGTTTGTTTTGTTGGCCCGCACCCGCACCCACCTCCCAACTGAAAATGTACAATTTTTATAATTTCATGTTTTTTCAATCCGCATAGTTTCAACGTGAAATGGACCAAATTTACTTTCAGATCTAGGATCTAGTTTGTTGTGATCCTGCCCCTCCCACATTTTATCTTTTTCTACCACTTCCTCCAGGGAAATGTTGCGTTGATTCATAAAAATGGACCCTTGTTTACGTACGTTACTACGTTAATTGTCATTCTGAATCATTCAAAGAACGTTCCAAGCAAAACGTTGTACTTGTACACATTACCTAGGTAGGTGGTAGGTACTACTTCTCTACCTATTTCTTTATTAGTTCTCAACCGAGTTCTCAACCTTACTGGCTTCGAACATTGAAACAATTAAATTGATGATGTAATCTCGGTCTTTGGGTAGACTACAGATTCATAATATTATTCAAGTATGTACCTGCCTACACATAATATCATATGCTGATACTACGTATTTGAATACATAAGTCTAATTGTCATTATATACCGTATGATAAAAAAATACAATAATTACAGTAGGTATCTAGATTAACACCATAAACGTCTACTGTCAAATGAGGCGGTGATCAGATGGATCCGATGGATCAGATGTAAACAAGAGCAGAACGTGGTCGTGGAAGGTACCGTACCTAGTACCTTCACATCCCGTTTGCATGTCATCATTCACTGTAATAAAATAATAGATACATAATTATTGAAACATTTTTCATCGCCCTGTATTATAATTTATTCTTTTATCCGCTTAACGTGGGAAAAATGCAACGAACAGTATGAAATCATTAATTTGTAAAATAAAAAATAACATTGTTGATGTAAGAAAACACGGACTGCTCATTACCACGCGTGAACCACACACCACAAGTTTGGTACTTATTGGCTACTTTATTATTTTCGGTCTCGTTGTAGGGGTGACCGTGTCTAACCACGGGTTCCACCAAAAAATTTAAAAGCGGTTCAAGCTAAACTGAGTTTGAACGGATTTTTCTGGTCAATGCTGGTTTCTGGTTTCTGGCAATTCATCATGGAAAATACGTTAAATCGCAAGTGTACCACCCTTTCGTTAATTACTCAGTGTGAAACCTGAATTTACTCTGATCATTTGACCAGAATCCATCAAAAGAAATATCAAGTTAGCTATCAACTGGTTAAATATTTTGGTTGACCCTCGGTTAGTGTCTAATAACTTTTTTTACCCACCGGGATCTCGCATTAATACGCCACAGAGTACGGATCATGTACGGATACTGGATACTATACTCATACTGTCAAAAATGTAACAGGTACGTACTCCCTTCCTTCCCTTCACCTAGTTTTGCGAGGATAATTAATTGGACATTTTTACCAAGTCTGCACCATCGAGCGCCCGAGTCAGGAAGGAACTTTCAGACACGTGTTTCGGCCTTTTAGGCTATCGAGGTCCACGTCCACGTAATAGACGAATCTAGTTAATCTTTTCTTCTCCTGACGCATGTGTGAAGGGCTTGCCATTGGTACACTCCGGTCACGACTGATAGAATTCGTGCAAATTTATACTTCCTTACGACAGATGACAACCAAAAACGAATAGGCGCATCCAAGGGTGAAATTATGACTAAGTAATGCTTATACAGGCTGTCCCAGAAATGGCGCATAAACTCTCCAGTACGTTGTAGTGGACGTTCCAGGGAACCCTAGAAAAATACTAAAAAAATTCCTCCTTGACCACTCTTCGAGATACAGGCTGTCCCAGAAATGGCGCATAAACTCTCCAGTAAGTTGTAGCGGACCTTCCAGGGAACTCTAGAAAAATGGTAAAAACATTCCTCCTTGACCACTCGAGATATAAGAGTTTGCATTTGGAAACTCAACTTTTTTATTTCTGTGATTTTTTTAAAACCGCAATATTTATCTCATGGGGACAAAGCCCTTTTATCATTTTTTGGTGAAATAATCCTCAACAACTTTTGATTAACGGCTACAGCCAATTTTAAATTTTGCAAATCTTCAATCCAATTACCCACCTCGGGTTCCACCAAACTTTTATCAGCGCGATAACTTTATCACTCTGATAGTAACTAAGCAACCGGCCATCCTATTGGCTGGTGCATAGCAACTATCAGCGTGATAGATTTAATCTGCTCTTAAAATTTTGGTGGAACCCGAGGCCAGAAAATGGATCTGGCATCATCGGTGAAAAACAAATGAGTAGGTATACCTACAATCTGACGTTAAATAAATGAAACATCGAACAAAGTCAATTTCTGACAGTCAGATCAGTTAGTGTCATTTTGCATCATTCCTGCCTCGTTTTCACTTTTCCGCGAATAATGTATGCGACTAGCGAATACACTGATATGTTGCTGATTTTGGGCGAACGTCGCGGCAATCACTTGCAGGCCGAACGTCGCGGCAATCACTTGCAGGCCGAACGCATTATTTACCCCCAGCAATACCCTCAAAGAAAGCATCCCGGTATTCCCGATCGTAATGTGATAATGAGAACAGAAGACATAAGGACCGGACAGGTAGCATCATCAGTATTATTACAAGCAGATCGCGGCCGCCCTCGTCATGTAAGGGTACCTGATGCTGAAGAAGACGTTTTTGAACTGCTTCAGAATCAACCAAATCGAAAGGCTCACAAAGGGACTGCATGCACTTACTTTTCCCTCGAATACGAGTAGTCCCAAACTCCTATCGTCAAAAGGAGCCTGACGGATGTTAATATTCACACATGATTTCCAAGGATTCTTCTTTGGATTGTTAGTTCAGAAGTGTTCAGAAGTTCAGAACAAGTTAAATAAGTGAAAAGGGTGTGGCGTTTTTTGAAGTGAATTTCTTTCTGAGACAGCCTCAGTAACTCCTAAATAAAAATGGGAGGAACACAGTTTTACAAGTTTATTTTCTGAATGCGCGAAAGTTGTTGAAATTACGAAGAGGTGCGATCGGTAGTTATCAGCCAGTAGCTGTACCAGTAGGTACCATGCAGGCAGGTACATCAGTATCAGTGACTGGGAATCAGTGAGTATCAGTACCTACAAGGAAATGTCTAAATTGGCCCCAAGGATGTATTGGCCCTGACAATGACCGTTTCTATGATGACCATGTTTATATTGGAACAATTGTAATCTTACCTAGCGGTACGTATGTAGGTGAACACGTGCAGTCGTGCACGTTTGCCAAATCGGCCGTTTAGTTTTTTGGCGATAACTCAATAAATAAAAGCCAAAGATTTTTTCTACTATTTTTCCCCGACTCTATGATGAATTCCCAGCAACGTACTGGAGAGTTTATGCGCCATTTCTGGGACACCTGTATACAAATTTCAACTCAATCGGATCAACGGCCCGGTAGTTATCGTGTTATATTAGACATACACACACGGACAGAAATCACTCTGAAAATGGCTAGAAAGAATGAGCGTTCGAGTGGATGATCCAAAAAATACAACCCCTGTTTTAAATTCCGCTATGTAAGAACTGAAAATACATGAAAGAAAACCTTGAACAGGTCGATTGGTTAATTTAAAATCCTACTTCTCCAAATACCACTAAAATGTGAACTCCGAAATGTGACCTTGACAATACCAGCGGCGACGAGGGAGAGGGCTCAGTTTTTTTTTTCAACGGAATGAGCAGCTTCTTGTGGTTCTCTTCTCAACCATGTTCAGAAAATATCATCACATCACATAAAATTGAAGTTTAGATGAAAAAGATTCACCTTCAGTTCCACAAAAAAGATGATCAGCGATCAAGGCTGATTGCAGATCAACTGCACTTTTTTCTGCTGAATGCTAGGTGATTACTCACAAAAAATGCTTGAAATCTGTACTAGACCCATCATCTTTTCATTATTGAGGGATAAACCAGCATTTCCATTGATCAGTCAGCTTCAAATTGACAAACAAAAATCTCAAATCAACTAATCTCGTATTATCTGTTTTGTGAAACCCACGGTCAAAGTGTTCACAATTTGTGGAAGAAGGAAGAATCCTTCAAAGAGATTTGAAGTCTCGCATTGCACTACAAAAGTGATTTGGAATAAAAATCATGAAAATCCTGTAAAGCAGGACACTTTTGGTTTGCCCCTAGGAGGGTTGATCGAGTGACGTCATAGGATGAAAAGAAATATTTTTTTTCATAAAATAAGCGGAAAAATAGACGTGTTTTTTAATGATATGTACACATGAACATTTAGATTAGAAACTATAGGAAAGCTCATCTAAAATCAATATATATTTTTTTTCCAGAATAACATCCCATTTACGATTTGTTGCAAGGACTAACTTAACATCCCTATCTTTGTTCGCTAAGTGAGAACATTAGAACAAAAGAAAAATCACTGCCACCTCCTAGACTCTAAGGGAATCAATAGACACATAAATTGATAGATCACGCACGTGTATTTTCTCACCTTATGTGACATCATAATAAAAATTTTGTCGCCCTAATTGACGTTATTTATAATAGCATGACATCCTCTATGTGATCCAGTTTAAAATCCTTCTAATATTTCATTATTATTTATATCATTATCATGATCATCATCATTAATATTTATGATACAACAGATACGAATACTCATGTAGGTACCCCATTTAAAACTGTAGTATGTATATACCTACAAATTTAAGTGGGTACCTGAAATAAATGGGTTCTTGAAATACCTACTTTGAAATTGTATAAATTTCTGTAGCTTCTTAGTGATGCTCCTACATAAAAGTTGAGTTGTTCCGTCTTTTTTTCAACAGCAATATACAATTTTAACGAAGATGTCGACTACAAGCTGAAACTGACCGTCGGCGATGCCGTCCATCTCTTGGAAGAAGAGGAAAACTGGTACTATGGTTATATCTTGACCGATCGACACGCCAAGGGCATATTCCCGAAATGCTACGTTCACGTAAAAAAGTGCACGGTGGATTTCAGCGGCCCCACGCCAAATTTCATTTTCGAAGAACCTCCGATCGCCCAAGAGATCACATCCGTGCTGAGGGAATGGGGCACACATTGGAAAACTCTCTACGTGGTATGTACATTTGCTCAAGTATCTGTGAAGTAGGATTGGCATGATTTTGTCTCTTGATACAGTTCTAGACAAAACTCGAGATAAAACCAAGATAATCCCGATTCAATCCACCTACCCTCGGTTTCGCCAAACCATCTCAAATTTGCAGTCCCCTTTCTGAAACGGAATCACATGCTTTTTTTTTTCAAACTAACTAAAAACCCGTGGTTAATTATTCTTTGAACAACAGTTGGATGCTCCACCGCTATATCACCCTCAAATCTAAGCATAGTGATCCTTGATCATGCCTACTAATTCCAGAAGTTTATAATCCTTCCTCTATAACAATAATGTCCTTCTCGATCTACAAATTCAAAATTAGCGGTAATAACAAGGCGCATCCGTGACTACGCCTATATTCTAAATGTTTACTGCCCTTAGTCCAGGAGCATATGTAAATAAAAATTATTCCGTGGGATTTTGAATGAAAGAGCATAGCGACCATGTGGAATACATTCCTTGAATGGGCAGCAATCACACCTCACCGGGTGTTTTGCTTGAATTTCTTGCAGGGGATTTATACAGGGTGAAACAGAAGAAAAAAAGAAAAAATATATATTTCTCGAACTATGAAAGGTGGAGCGGTACAAATCACCAGGAGGATGCCTGACTTGATGCTTTTAAAGGTTTTGCTTGAAAAATTGACATTCGTGGTAAATAGAGTGGAAAACAGAAAAACTTGGGAATTAAATTTATTATTTTGAAAAAATCATCGTCGGAAAACCGAAACCGTGTCGAATTTGAAAATGGACCTAGACGACGCCCAATGCAATCTTCTTCCGATATAAGTTGAAATTTTTCGGAAAAAGTCAATCTCCCACCAGAGAAGGACAGATGAGTTGAGTCCTGCACCAAACACGGGTCGTCCTGGTCAAAATCCAAACGAGGGGCCGTCTCCGGTGGTAACGGCCAGGAGAGAATTTAAAAACCCGTAACGTTCAACTGGGGAATTAGTAGAAAGCTGCAACTGCGAGCTTGGTTTGATCCTTTTGTTTTGTTGCTTCCTATCAAATTTGGTTCCAATCCATCGGATAGATACTGGATAATTAAATGGCAAAGTTTTTTAGAGAAGATTACGGAGCAGTGTCTGTAATCTTCCACGATAACAGCCGCAACGTTAATTTGACCGACTTGAAATTCGGTATGCGGACATGATTTTGCCTTCGAATGAGTCTGTTACATTTTGGTTGTCATCTGTCAAACGGAAATGTCACAATCAAAAATGACAGGAAGCATATGTCACGAAATTTGACTCGCAAGATGTCTTTTGAAAGCCCTTAAAAAACTGTATTCAAAATTGTTGAAAGTATTGCTCCGCATGGCATCTGTCAAATATTAAAAAATGTCAAAGTTCAAAGCTTTGTTATTTGATTCTTCAAAATTTATCCGATAGATTGGGACCAAATTCGGCAGAAATCAACACAACAACAGAATCAAATCACGTATGTAGTTTAGGCTTTCCATCTTTTCCCAGTCTGGAGCTACGAATTTTTATTCATTATTTCTGTTTCACCCTGTATAAATTTCCTGCAAGATATTCAAGCAAAACACCCGGTGAGGTGTGATTGCTGGTCATCTGAGGAATGTATTCCACATAGTCGCTATGCTCTTTCATTCAAAATCCCACGGGATTACATAAGCTCCTGGACTACCTGCTCGAATTCTGTTTTTTTTAAACAGTCACCGTTGAAACTATAAACCTTTACAATC
Organism: Anaspis maculata; assembly: GCA_949128115.1. NCBI lineage: Eukaryota > Metazoa > Arthropoda > Insecta > Coleoptera > Scraptiidae > Anaspis > Anaspis maculata. Next base: position 63,659,345 of record OX421961.1, on the reverse strand, counting down.
TGCAGACTCACAGTAAGGACTTCGAACAAATCAAGAATCAAATATACGATTTGATCAACCACCGAAGTAAAATAGTCAGTGGGACATTGCCTGTCGATGAGCTGAAACGCGTAACGAAACAGGCAACGGAAGAAATTGATGTAGGCAATAAAATTCTTGGATTGGATCTAGTCGTCAGAGATAGGAATGGTAACCTTATCGAATCTGAAGAGTCGAGTACCATTCAACTGTATTACCATCACAAAAATGCCACTGAACGAATGAGCAGGCAGAGCAAGGTCAGTAGCTCTGAATCCAGTCCCGAAAATTACTCAACTTTTGAATTTATGAATTTCTTACAGCCTGACGCAAAAGAGCTACAACCGAAAAGTGCCGTTCAACAGTATTCGAACATATTCATAGTGACTGTGAAGAACTTCACTTCTAAAATGACTGAAGATGCGGAGCTTCTAATGACACTTTACGATGGCAAAGATTTCAAATCAATTACTGAAAACTACGTTGTCCGATGGTCGAAAGATGGCTTGATGAGTGATCTCGATCAAATGTACAATTTAAGGGTGATGTTCACGGTATCTTGTTCATTTTTGCTTCATTTGCATTGTCTTATAATTATGTTCTATTTTTGTTAGGATCTAGGCAAAAGAGATCTGGAACGAGAAAAGATCTTTTTGGTTTGTTATGTAGTGCGGATAGGTGCAATGGATTCGAAGGAAATTGATCACAGACGAAGTTCGGTGTCGGTGACGTCGAAAAAGAACTATTCCGAAGGAATGCGCAGGCCGTTTGGAGTTGCCGCCATGGAAGTCACCAGTTTTATGAACGGAAAGCGAGAAAGCGACCTTGAGCAAGAGTTCCCTGTACCTTTTGTGAAGTAAGAAATTTGTCTGCACGGCTTTTAGGTTTATGAATCATTAACGTAAATTTTTTCATTATTTGATATAATCTAGGTACAACTACTTACAGAGTTTTTATTAAGTCGTAGCTTCAGGGAGTGACAGAAAGTCGTATAAGAGAACTTCCTAGAAAATTGAGCATAAAACAGGGGATGTAAATATACGTAGGTACCTAATATGTATTGTTTGAAAGAAAATTTTATTCTGCGGTTTTTCTTTTAACGTTTTTTGTAGAGTTTCAAGTTGATCACTAAAAATCGTAGTGATGTTGTGATGATGTCACAAGGGCAATTTTCGAAAATCGGACACTACCCTTATTCCTTTGTCGCTTTTAAAGTGAAAGAGCTTAAAAGATACATTTTTTACGCGTTTTTTTTTCATTAACGTTGAGCTTGCGCCGTAGCGCGTGGATAAGCGTGGCGATCAATTTTTTCCCAAAATTTCAATGTCAAATTGTCGAATTGTCCGATGTATTGGGCTATTATTGCCATTATTATGCACAATTATAATAATTATTTCATATTTCAGGTGAGGTGTGTGGTATTTAGTTTAGATTCCATTTAATCAAGAAAGCAATAAATCTTATTTCTTGCAGTGTTCACACCACACCATACTATTTTTATTTGTTGCCAAAATATATGTTGAATATGTATTGAGTTGAAGGAAATGGAGGAAAGGAAGAATAAGAGACTGATGATTTATCTTTTTTTTTCCAAAGTCAACCTGATCAAAATCGCATAGTCTCATAGTCTAACCAACTTTTAATTTCGCGCGGCCCTGGTTTACGAGCGCGGCTGGCAAGTGGCAAGACAACCAAGACAGATGCATGTTAAGGTACGTTCAGTCAGCTTATTTAGCCGCAAGTTTTAATTTTAGTCGTAAGCGCAGCATCGCTTATTGGCTAATCTGAGGAGGCTGGTTCATGACAGCCAATGAGCATCGCTGCGCTTACGACTAAAATTAAAACTTGCGGCTAAATAAGCTGACTGAACGCACCTTTATAGTTAGTTCATGATGTTCGTATGTATCGTGTGGTTCATTATAATTATTTTTTTTAGCGCACTTTCGTGAGAAAATGACGCTTATATGGCCGGTTTGTCTGTCTGTCCGTCTGTCTGTCTGTCTGTCCGTGAAATTAAGAAGTTGTACTCCTCCTTGGGGAGTGAAGTTAGAGCCTTGGAACTTTTTTGATGGATAGCTGATGTCCCCAAGGTGGCCAATGGACTTTTTTATATCCATACATAGTTACCATTATTATTATCAAAAAACAAGATACACTGTGCACTTCTAAGAAGTTGAACTCCTCCTCGGGGAGTGAAGTTAGAGCATTGGAACTTTTTTGATGGATAGCTGATGTCCCCAAGGGTGGCCAATGGACATTATTTTTTTTATACATACATAGTTATCACTATTATTATCAAAAAACAAAGATTTCCTTTACACTTCTAAGAAGTTGAACTACTCCTCGGGGAATGAAGCTATAGCCCTGTAACTTTTTCCGATGGATAGTTTAGGTCCTCAAGGGTGGCCAGTGGGCACATTAGATTTCATGGTTGCGCCGCCATCTTGGCCGCCATATTGAAATTTCTTATTGGTGGAACGATTTGCATGAAACTTGGAACTTACCCTTGTCTCGCATGATCATTCCTATTTTCAAGCTAAATTTCATTATTCCGTCGCCATCTTGGCCGCCATTTAGAAATTTGTTAGTAGTGGAGGGATCGTCATGAAACTTGAAACTTACCCTTGTCTCGTATGAACATTCAATTTTCAAGCTGGACTTCGTTTCTATCAGTGACAGATCTGCACTAAGAAAATGCGCTATTGCGACTCACGCACGTCAGGTGATATTCGCTTTTTTAATTTTTCAACTGCTTTTGCGATTAATACCTGCCTTTTGTTTCGCTTGCTTTTTTTTTACGACTGACGTTTTGGAATATACCTAATCTAGGTAGCATCTTAAAAAGCTATCATCGCATAGTCTCAGCTTATTCATGAAATATTTGTGAAAATAAACACTTATATAGGTACCTCCCTATCTCACGGATACTCACGGAAAACCTATCTCCTTATCAATAAATTCGACTTTGTCAAAAATAAAGTGCCGCCAACCGATATCGTGCTGCGCGTTTGCAATGTTCGTATCATCCAAATTCTGCGAATAGGCGGTCATTTCTTATGTGAAACGAGGAGTTTTCAATTTTGAAATACGTCTCCGAATGACAGACTTGATGACTGACCACAGATACATATCGCGATTCATTGCAGAAAAGCTGACCAGTGGTATTCAAAAATCACGGCGGTGGTACACGACCACCGTCGATTATTTGGCGATTATAGTATTATACTTTTATAGCGTTTTCGAGTCGCCAGAGCCGAGCCGGTTCGGCTCCAAAATCGCTATAACTGATTGGCCAGCAATTTTCGAGAACCAATCAAATCCCCTGATTTTAGAGCCGAATCGGCTCGGCTGTTTGTAGCGACTCGAAAACGCTATTAGTTAATGATCATCAAGGTCTTAGATGACGTTCTATTTAAGTGATCTTTCAGTAAATGACACGTGACACACTAGTAATTTATATTGTTATTTACGCTTAATGATCATCAAGCTTTGTAGTCTGTCTAGGATATTAGAGTCGCGCTAAGACCGTTAAGCCTAGTCTACAATATAATTTCTAGTTGCAAGTTGCAAGTCTCTAGTCGCAAGAGTTGGTCTAGAATCAACTTTTACTGCGACTAGCGACTGCAATTCCAACCTCACTTCCACCTTGCGACTTGCAACTTGCAACTAAAGACCATATTGTAGACTAGGCTTTAATGAACAGACAAACTTTAAAAATGCGCCTTTGAGTGTTTGAAACGACACATGAAAATGGGCCCCTGTGTACAGCAGCATCTGATCTACTGTTTATTTTACAGTTGCGAAAAAGACAATCTGGAACAAACACTCAAAAAAATCATGAGTAAAGACTTTGCCAAGATGGAGAACAAGAACCAGGCCCTGTTCATCAGCATGAAATTGCTACGGGGCGACTTGAAACAAGTGCGCGAAGAAAACCCCCATCTGGTTCTGGGCAATGTCTCGATAGCACGCAAGATGGGTTTTCCAGAAGTCATTTTGCCCGGAGACGTGCGGAACGACCTGTATCTAACTTTGATCAAAGGAGAATTCACAAAGGGCAACAAAACGAGCGACAAAAATGTAGAAGTTGTCGTCAGAGTTTGCAACGAAAAGGGCGAAGCCATTCCTGTAATTTCTTTGAACAAAATTTCTTAATATAATTTGGAATCATTTTCAAATACTTCTGCAGGGCGTCATTGGTTTGGGTGCCGGTGTGCCGCCGTTAGACGAGTACAAATCTGTGATTTACTACCACGAGGACAAGCCGCACTGGTACGAAACGTTGAAAGTTGCGATTCCAATAGAGGAATTCAAAGTCAGCCATCTGAAGTTCACCTTCAAGCATCGATCCTCCAATGAAGTGAAAGACAAGAGCGAAAAACCTTTCGCCATGTGCTATGTGAGGTTGATGCAAGAAAATGGGACGACGTTGAAGGACGCCAGGCACAATCTCGTCGTTTACAAAATGGATCATAAAAAATTCGACGAAAAAAACATGGACTACTTCAAGCTGCCTTCAATAGTAGGTGACGTGAAGGAAGGTAATATCAAACAGCAGCAAGTTCCTGGACTTACCATGAGCAACAAAGATTCCTTTGTTATATCCAGCAACATTTGTTCAACAAAGCTGACTCAAAATGGTGAGATTTTTGGCGATTTTGAAGCTCTGTTTTAATTTTTGACTTTTCAAGTTGATTTGCTTGGGTTACTGAATTGGCAAACGGACAAAGATAACTTGAAAGCCTGCCTGCAGGCTTTAATCAAAGTGGATGGTGAGGAAGTGGTCAAGTTTTTGCAGGACATACTTGATTCGCTGTTCAGTATTTTAATGGTGAATTCTGAAACAGACACTTACGACATTCTGGTGTTCAACTGTTTACTTCACATAATCAGCTTAGTGAGTAACGATTGGAAATACCAGCATTTTGAACCAGTATTGGACTTGTACATTAAAGAAAGCTTCAGTGCAACCTTAGCTTATAAGTAAGTTCAAGCTTGAAAAACTTATAGTATCAACAACTATACGTTTATTTTGTTGCTCTCTCTAGGAAACTTATTTCGGTTCTGATGTCGATTATAAACAGATCCACTTGTACTATATCTGACAGTAAAGATGATTTGGTATTTAAAACCATGAAATCGCTTCAGTATGTCATCAGATTTGTATCCAAGTCTAGAATGTTGATGAAGCTTTATCCAGTGAGTGATGGCGAAGATGACTTTGAAGAGAATCTCAGAAATTTGTTGTACAATATTATTTACATGATGTCATCAACTTCCGATTCAATTCTAAGAGAACAAGGTGCTTGCCTCAAGTATTTACCCAGCACCATTCCCGATATTTTGATGGTATTTGATGCCAAAGAACTAAGGTATTTGTTTTAGTTAAATATATAGCCAGTTCTACCAGCGAATTTAATCATTGTTAGCTAATTGAGAGATTTTCTCTGGTGAATATTGGCTTAGTGACCACTGAAAACACAAGTTTCACGAAATATTATGGAAAAATGTTAAGACCACAACAGCTTGTATGCATTTTCCTTGGTCATTCAACCAGCACTAATCTAGAATCCATCAGAGAAAATGCCTCAATTAGTTAGCAATGATTAAATTCGCTGGTGGAACTGGATGTAAGTAGATACTGTTAACTGGCCAAATTTAACTAATATTTAATCAATTTTATAGTAACATGCTGTGCGAAATGCTGAACAATATTCCTCCAGGAAGATTGACTAAGCAAAAAATGATGACAATAAACGAAATTGTGCATAGCCAGCTTTTTCTCTATGCCGAATGCCGTAAGATCATGCTGCCAGTTTTCATGCGCCAGGTCAAAGTACTGTTTGAAACTTGCGAAGAGGTAAGTCATTATAGCACTTCTGCTTCACAATATTGGCTGACATGCTTGGATTTTGCTGAAGCACAGACACCATATCAGATGTTAGTCCAGTAAAATAAGCATTTCACTTGGAACTAGGTAGGGACTCGGTAATAAAAATATGGCAATGTAGAGAATGAAACTTGACTAAGGAAAAACCTAAGTTACATTCCCCACTGGCAACCATGGTGAAAAAAATGAAGACGATGGAAAAACTTTCCTCCTGGTCTTTCCCCTAGAACGATGAAAGAACGGTAAAATATAATTATATGAAAATTGTGAGGGACGAAGTTGTACGGAATCTACAATGGTCTACAAAAAAACCTGCAAGGGCATATGTCTTAACTTCTTCAGTTTGGCCGTTAATCGCGTTGAAAGTTGTGTGCGTAGTGCAGTACAGTGAAGTAATACAGAAAAATCCTCGGCGTGTTATTCCTTCGGAATTTTGTAAGAACAACAAAAAATATCCGAAAATTTTGAACGAGAAAGTTACGGAGAATTAAATATTCTACAAAAAAATCCTCAAGGCCAATTATTATTAGCTTTACTAGTTTAGCCGTGAACCACCTTCAAAGTTGCGTGACAATTCAGTTCATGAAGTGGCTCTTTTAGGAAACTTAATAAATCATCAATTCGATAAAAAAATATGAAATATAGAGAACAAAAAACTGAATATAGAAAACCAAAGTTACATTTCACACCATCCAGAGAAACATGAGAAAAAAATTGAGAAAATCGAAAAATTGAAATTTTCACTGCAAGCTTTCTCATTCAACGTTGAAAGATGTGAAAGATGAAAATAATGATCATTCAAAAAGCCCACGAGGTCATACATCAATCTGTTTTGTTTAGCCGCAAAGCGCTGTCAAATTAGGGGAACATTATTCATCGGAAAGTCGCGTCGTGCCGGTCTGGCCACATTACACTCATTAGAGGACCACATGTAGGGACATGTCGCCCAACTTTGACAGCAGTTCGCGGCTAAACTAGAAAATATAGATATACAGGTGATTCAAAAGTGTCGTACCAAAACCGTAATACGGTATATTGAATCTTTTATGAAGCTCATCAAAAATATTGAAAAGATTATTCGACTCGAATTTCTGAATTTACGAAGCGTCAAAAGATGGTCTTTCGAACCTTTCTAGTTTCATTTATCCAAAAGAATTCATTGAACTGTTGATAGAATTACGAGAGAGAAATATCAACCTCTGAATATCTGAATATCTGAATGTCTATTTAATTTCTGTTTTCTATACAGGGTTAGTCAGAAACGTCGAAAATTATTATTCTTCAAACGTGCCTTTGAACTCTTTGGTTGTTGCCTCAACCAATACACCTATGCCACCGCGAAATCAACTCGTGAACCCGTTGCGTGCGCCGGTTATATGGGGAAATTTTGCTTGGGGTTTGGACATAATTGGTACTCTGAAATTGACAGTTAACATTGGCAGAGTAGATAATATCCGATGCCCGTCAGACTTGCCAACCTCAATTTTTAATATAGCTACATTGCATGCGCACTCCATTCATAATTTCCCGACAAAATAGGTGTATGCATCAAGGAAAGTGGATTTTTTTATTTTGTGAGCCACCCTGTATAGTAAATGGAAATATAGTAAACACCCAGTAGTTGATATTTTTTTATTCGTAAATCCATTATTGACAATCTATCAAAATATTTCGAATTAACCAACCTAGAAAGATTTGAAGGACCACCCTTTGACCTTTCATAGCTTCGAAAATAAAAGTCGAAGAATGTTTTAAATATTTTTGGTGAGATTCATAAAATCAATATCGATGTTCTTCTGTCTATACACTACTTAATAAAATCGTTGTCTATTTTCTGACCAATATATATTTCGAGCTGATGGCGCTCATCTTCAGGGTTTTTTTGCTACAAATAAATATATAAATGGTATACCATTATATATTACTCTACATGGTATACCATTTATATATTTATTTGTAGCAAAAAAAACCCTGAAGATGAGCGCCATCAGCTCGAAATATATATTGGTCAGAAAATAGACAACGATTTTATTAAGTAGTGTATAGACAGAAGAACATCGATATTGATTAAAAACACACTACAGACATGGAAGAATTCCTATGGAGATTCATAAAAGATTCCATATATCGTTTTATGATTTTGGTCCGACACTTTTGAATCACCCGGTATATGATTCCAAAGTTTTTTATATTTTTTATAGAACATTTTATTCTCTACAGGTTTGTCAGCGAAGGTTTCCAAAAATATTCACGTTCATTTCAGCATTGATTGAGAAAGCTTAGAGTGAAAATTTGCATTTTTGGTTTTCTCAATTTTTTTCTCATATTTTTCTGGATGGTGTAAAATGTAACTTCGGTTTTTCTTGTTCAGTTCTTTGCTCTCTACACTGTTATATTTTTTTCATTGAGTCTGGGATTTTTGTTAGTTTTCTAAAAAAAAAACACTTTATGAACTAGATTGTCGCGCAACTTCAAACGTGGTTCACGGCTAAACTAGAAAAGCCATTTACTGGCCTTGAGGATTTTCTTACAGAATATTTAATTCTCTACAACTTTTTCGGTACATATTCCGAATTTTTTTGTTGTTCTGACGAAATTCAATTCACTATGGGCACAACTTTGAACGCGATTAACGGCTTTTCTTACCGAGTTTTTCATGCTCTACATTGCCATATTTTTTTCATCGAATCTCTAATTAGTTCAAACTTTGGCATAAAAATCTTCTCATTTTACTGGGCTATGTGGATCTTTTGAGAGATCCAAAGCTTTCAAGTTTCATGCACACTGAAAATTCAATAATGTAAATAGTTTCTCGGAATGATGTGAATGATGAAATTCGGGTAGCTGTATGTGTCAAGCTACTGAATTTCTAATTTTCTGTTTTCAAAGTTTCATTTTTTTTCTCAGAGATCAAGTACAGGGCAATTCTGGTTTGTAACACTACATTCAAATTATTGTCGTGGGGTGTGTCTAACGCTGCTTTCTTTTTTTTGTAATTTTATTTTGGAATTTGTTTTGAAGACAGAACATTCTTGTAATGTAATCTTCTGCACAGAGATATCTTGGCCACCGATGATTCGTCAATACTTGACTACGTACATATCTCTTCTGCAATGATTGGTTAGTCCTGATTTGTTCGTTTTCTTTCTTCTGTTGTTAAACTGTTATGCTTATCACTTTCTCTAATTTCCATCTGAACAACTTGTGGCTTAGCATGTGTGATTTTATACTGTTATCTTTCGAAGATTGTAACTACTTTTTTTTACAACCACTCCACGGATAGATATTGTCGAAAATGAATAACTTTCAAGATATTTTATTTGCACTTATGATGATTTTTTTGATTTTATAATCGTGGTTGTAGAAAAATTGGTCTACAATACTAGCGTGGAAAACTGTGTTCTCAATGTAATCGATTTATGACTGACTTAAAGTTGAAAAGAGATGCATTGTTGATTTTTACTTTCTGCCCCCCAAAATCACCTTCCGCCTGGGGCCCTATTTCGGGACACATGTGATCTGTGATCTGTTCAGCACCTAGGCATCACCTAGGCAGCAATTTGTGAATAAAATAGTATGACATACTCTAGGCGGTTAGAGGTTCATTCCTGCTTCGAGCATGGCTGCAAGCGCTCAGCACCAGTGAAGCGCTTCCCGTCTGGGTATATAATATACTATTACTTAACTTTTTGGGTCGGCGTTTAGCACTTGCATGTAGCTCGTATGTCAACATATGTCTTCTCACTATGTGAAGTATGACTTCCACGCATGTATTGTACATTCGTAGATAAATCTATCTCAACATTAATAAATACTTGAACCGAGGGGTCAACCACTTAGCAATTTTGGTGTACAGCCGTGAGCAAATTTCTGGCAATTGTGGCAATATTCTAGCAAGTGTGTGGCAATTTTCTGGCAATTGGCGATTTTGGTGTACACATTTTTCTCAGGTGGTCAACCCCTCAATTTGAGCGGTGTAACATTATGCGGTATTATTGGGTTCTACTAATATGTTCAATAATTTTTATTTACCGTTGAAAGAAGCTTTCCATTGTTGAGGAAGGAAATGAAGGAATACTTGAGTAGTAAACTGTTTTTGGTGCGATAATAAATCTAGTATTAACCTGAGTAATAGATAATAGTATATTATTATACCAGTTTTATAAGACGTAGTATTCTCACACGACTAGTTTTGGGACACGACGAGCTTGTGAGGAGCAACTTGCAACTTTTAGTTTTACAATAAAGGTGGGCTTAGTCAGATTATTTAGCCGTGGTTTTAATTTTAACCGTAAGCCACGAGAGCAAAAAAAAAAAAAAAAAAGCCACGAGAGCCAATGAGCGATGCTGCGCTTACGGCTGAAATTAAAATTACGTCAGAATAAGCTGACTAAACCTACTTCAAAATTTTGAACCGCTTTCCTTAGTAGGTAATTAATTCAATTGTGAACAGTTATAACATCGAGATAACGCCCCTGATGACGGCGGAAGCATTTTTCTAGGCACTAGTCAAAACGCACTTGATCGCAGAATAAGTACAGAAAATTATTTGATCAGTTCACTAAAATGTTATTCGTACTTATAGAACTTAAATCTGACGTAAATATCTTGTTGATATCTTGTTAAGTAGCTTTATAAATAACTGTCAGTGTCACTCAAATAAAATAGTAGATGATTCGCTTATCAGTGGCTCTCAAATCTTCTTTACGATAATTTTGGAACCAAAGAAACCTGACCGCACGCTTAGAAGGAAGAAAGAAACACATATTTAGATAACCCACACTTTAATTTAGGAACGAGTGACAACATTACAAATACTAAGTTAAAATGCGAATTGGGAGTCTCTGTAGGCAATTGAGAACTGCTGTTATGTTATCCACCATGATGGCGCCCATATTGTGGAAATTTATTGTTTAGTTTAGTATCCCGATTAGCAATCAGGTTTAAGTTCAGGTCTATTATTTTAACCGACGAGGCAGCCTTTTGAATGGGATGCGTTCCTGCCTGGCGAAGTGGAGCTTTAGGTTCTATTCACAGTAAAGTAAATCTGAGCGTTGTCTTGTGTTCTATAGTCGTAAGAAGTGCCGATAGGAGAAAAGCATTCATAATTTATACAAAAAATTAATAGAGTCAGATCACATTTTAAATAATTTTTGGAAAGTTCGAAGTCACTTCCCTAGAAATAAATAGCAAAACTGAATATAGCAGGGGATGATAACTAAACTGCTGGACAACGAAGAGTTGTCGGTATCGGAAAAATGGTCCGACTTTGAAGACCAATAACTTCCGATTGCCGGATGCGATTTCAGTTTTGTTTATTGTGTTTATTAGCCTAATGCTTCCGTGACCTACCCTATGGAAGGGAATATTGAGAAACTTCATGTAAAATTTCTACAGGGTGATACGTGGAATGTTGCAAAACTGTACCGACTTCATCGTACCCCCATTTGACTAAAACATTTTTTTTATGTATTCTAATACAAAAATCATAAAGTGTGGTGTCTTACCTCGAAACGGTTTTGGAATTAACCGGATTGGAAGTCTAACATCGAAGATATAAAATTTTATTTTGAATGTTACAGATTTGCCTTGTTGGCACGCGAGATTAAGTCACTTCTGATGAATGGATGTTGACATTGAGCAAGATTGTTCGTACAACAGTCCAGAACAATTTAACTCTGAACACAACCCGAATATTTGGTGTGGGGCCAAGCAGGGGGCACTTTTTCAAGTGGTTGTCCCTGCCTGTTTTTCGTACGTTGGATTTCGTCAGAATTTCATCAGAACTTTAGATATGGAACATGTTCTGTTTGCAGATTTAAGCCCCTGAACATAGTAGCGATGTGAAACTTCAGTGTCCGAGTGAAGTAAAGCCCCCCTGGACGTTATACTTTTTGTCCTTGTGCTATGCCTGAGTTCCGTAAATCTACAACATTCAACATAAAAATTTATATCTTCAATGTTAGACTTCCAATCCGGGAGATTTCAAAACCGTTTAGAGATAAGACACCACACCTAATAATTTTTGTATTAGAATACATACAAAAAAATTCTTTGACAAATGGGGGTACGATGAAGTCGTTGCAATTTTGCACCATTTTTCGTACCACCCTGTAGAAAATTCACATGAAGTTTCTCAACATTCACTATTATAGGATGGGTTACAGAAAGATCAAGCTAGTTATTGCAACAAACAGAATGAAAATCGCAATCGGCAGTCGAGAGATATTGACCTCCAAAGTTGGACCATTTTGTCCGATACCGACAACTTCGTTGTCCAGCAGTTTAGTACGAAGATTCGATTCGGATCAATTGATGGTCAAACAAATAAACAGTTGTAACATGTTTTAATACAATTTTTCCGGTGGATTTTTATCGCGTAAATTGCATGGAAATTACAAAGTTTTTTTTTTTAGTTTCTGACTTGCACTAAAAAAAGTAGTATGTTGATCCCAATTTGTTCGACTCCGTTTCCTCTTTGCATTTTTGTATTTTTATAATAATTATACTTATTTATATTTGTTTGAGTAATGTGGTAGTGTAGTGGTATGCTGGGTATTATAGGGTGACAGAAGACATGATGGAAGGAGACAAAATCGATCGGTGGCCAAGGTGGCTCAGCTTCTTGGAACGACCCAGCATTGTCTGAACCAACATAGAGGATATTCCGAAGAGGTGACATTTCACACAAAACATTACACTTATTTTTACATATTTTCCATCACACACGCAAACATTCACATTAAAGCGCCCATCAATATTGCCGACAAGCTTTCTTTTCCAATCAAAATACACTGAATTCTATACTCAATGTCAAATTTATCTAGGTGGAATTGTGCATTAAGATATTGAGCGACATATTGGAGCTGCTGTTTCGCAAAGATGTTGGTTCAACCTACGATGATATAATGGAAATCATGATGATTGCTCTTCGAACGGTGATCCAAACGCACATCAGCATGCACAGGGAAAATCCGCATTCAGTATGTTATTCAAGTTTTTGAAGAAATGTCATATCTATCTCTTTTTTTATAGGGAAATTTGGTAGCAATCATGATTGATATTTTTAGACAAATGACGGAGAAACATTACAACACTTACATAGACCATTTTAAGACTCCCTTCGACGTGTTGGATTTTTTAATGGAAATTTTGCTAGTATTCCAAGAACTGGTTGACCAATCAGTTTTTCAACACGATTGGTGTGATATGATAATGTTGCAAAACAGCGTCATCTTGAAATCGCTGCGTTTTTTTTCTCATACGATAAGAGATTACTTTTTTGAAAAATTCGAGCATCAAGCTTGGAGCAATTTTTTTCATTGCGCTATTGCGTTCATGACCCAACCCGGTTTGCAGTTGGAGACGTTTTCTTTTAATAAACGCATGAAAATAATCAAGAAATACAAAGACATGAGGCGAGAAATGGGATTTGAAATTCGATCAATGTGGTTCAATTTGGGACAGTATAAAGTTCAATTTGTACCCAGCTTGGTTGAGTCCATACTGGAAATGACTCTCATTCCCGAGCAAGAGCTGCGCAAAGCTACGATACCGATATTTTTCGATATGATGCAATGCGAATTTTACTCGTCCAAGTTCGAAATGGAAAGCTACGGTGACACGAAACGTGATTCTAGTCATGTCAAAGCGAATTTTTGCGATTTTGAAAACGAAATGATCGCAAAATTGGACATTCTGGTTGAAGGCGGAAAAGGTGACGCCGAATACAAGGATTTGTTCCATGAAATTATGATTGAGTACTGCAGCCAGCACACCACCATGAAAGACGAAGGCATCAAGTTTGTTAAAACTGTATCCCGACTGATGGAACGCTTGCTGGAGTACAGAAGTATCATCACTGACGAGAACAAAGAAAACCGCATGAGCTGCACCGTCAACCTGCTCGATTTTTACTCTGAAATCAACAGGAAAGAAATGTACATCCGTTATCTAAACAAATTGTGCGATTTACACTTAGAATGTGACAACTACACGGAAGCTGCATACACTTTGGAGCTGCACACGAAACTTTTAAACTGGTCCGACGATAATCTGCCGCCTTTGTTGAAAAGCACGCGATATTCCGAAGCACAAACGCACCGCCAACTGAAGGAAGCGCTATACTACAACATAATCGAGAACTACAGTAAGGGAAAGATGTGGGAATGCGCAATCAAAAAGTGCCAAGAGCTTGCCGAACAATTCGAATTGGAAACGTTTGATTATGATCACCTCAGCGAGCTGCACACGAGAATGGCCTCGTTTTACGATGACATCATGAAAAAGGCCAGGGCCGAGCCGGAATATTTTCGGGTCGGGTATTACGGAAAGGGTTTTCCGAAGCTGTTGCAGAATAAAGTTTTCATCTATCGCGGGAAGGAGTACGAGAGGCTTGCGGATTTCAACAGTAGGATTTTGAACGAGTTCCCCAAGGCTGAACTGTTGAACAAGTTGACTCCGCCTGGTGAAGAAATCTTGGAATCGGACAAGCAATGTATCCTTTTGTACTAGTAGGTTACGTTTGTTTGTTTTCCAGAATGGATTTTGAAGCAGTTCTAATAAGGATCAGTATTTCCATTTCTGGTTAGCTTCAACTTCAATTAGAAAGTAAATGTCATAGAAACAACGGTTGTTAACATTGCCAATTCTGGACAATCTGATAAATCCCCCTCGGATGGCCGTGGGCAATTTTTTCCGAGTATTATGCCTGCAGCCGGCAGTACAACAATGTGTAGAGGATTAACGCCAGCATAGGCGGGGAACGGACTTGTCAAGAACCGAACAGCGCAGGCACCAGCCTGTATTCATGTTGATGGTCTGACAAAATCTCGATGAACCGTGCGCTTGGCAGCCCTTGTGCTTTGATGGACCGACCATCAAGCATCCAAGCATCACATTGCGTCTCGGTGAGTTCGGCTGGTCTACGGAGGTTATGCAGTGGACCTAAAAGTGAGGCCTACGTGTCATACGGAACTATGTTTCATCAACTCCCCTCATTAAATCTAGAATCCAGATCTAGATATTAGAACCGGTGAAGTAGTTCGTAGGTTATCTCAAGATAGAAACTTAGTTTGGATCACTTAGATGATAACTTTAGCCTCAGAGCTGCTATTTTGTCCAAATGAATTTCTATTGATTTCCAAATGAATTTACATTATATTTTTCTTGACGGTCGCATTTCAGTCATCCAAATAAACAAAGTAGATCCCGTGATGGACGAAAAGAAGCAGCGGTTCTCCGGAAAGCCGGTTTCCGACCAAATCGTCAAATACTACAAAGTCAACGACATAAACCGCTTCACGTTTTCGCGACCCTTCAACCGAAAAGACCCCTACATAGAAACCGACAACGATTTTGCTCATTTGTGGCTCGAACGGACCGACCTGACGACCACGTATCCGCTTCCGGGAATCTTGCGTTGGTTTCCGGTGAAATCGGTCGATGTCCATGAAGTTTCCCCATTACGCCATGCCATCGAAACCATGGAGAAGACCAACAAAAACTTGAAAAATTATGTCATCCTGTACAACCGCGACAAAAACATGCAGATCAACCCGCTGAGTTTGACCCTGACTGGTATTTTGGACGCGGCCGTTATGGGCGGTATAAAAAACTACGAAGAGGCGTTCTTCACGGAGCAGTACGAAGTGCACCACAAAGAAGATTTGGTTCTTCTCCAGAGATTGAAAGATCTGATAGCCGATCAGATTCCGTTGCTGGAGTTGTGTGTTCAAATCCACAAGGAAAGATCGCCGGCTAATTTGCAGCCACTGCAAAAAAGACTGGAAGATTGTTTCGGCAAGATGCAAGAAAGTGTCGTGGAAAAATACGGAAAAGGGGTAACGACATTATTTGTACCATGTACGTTTGAAAGTTGCTCAATGGATTTGTTCTAGACCTGTGATATTAAACTGGAGAATCATGTCATGATGAGACGGCATTACAGCATTCTCAATGACTCGAGGTTATCAGAAATGGCTGTGACGTCTGAGTAAGTACTCGTATCTGTTAGGTTTTGTGATGTAAGGGTCCTTTAATAACCTGCATATTTCTGTAAATTCATAATATTATGCAGACTGGCATGAATAATTTTTGAGTGACCACCCAGTACAGGTGAGCCCAGTAAGGCAGTAAGGAAAGGGTTTTACAGCTATTCATGTATTAAGGAAATTATGACGATGATAAATACCAAGGTGCCCTTTAAGGGGCCTAGGTTGCCCGGGGTTATTGCCATCTGATAATTCCAGTAATACATAAAATTATTTTATTCCATACGGGACAGACTTTTTCCCGTTGAAAAGATTACAGTTTTTCAAATTTACTTGTCAATTCTGGCAGTTGGCATGAGCTAGAGGGAATTATGGATTAATAATAACCTTGGAGGAATTATGACCGCCCTCCCCCCTCAGTGTATACCGTAACCAAGACATTATTTAGTCATTAACTCATTAACATCATAATTAACCTGTAGGGAATAAAAGTAAGTTACGAATGATCGAATAAATTTCTCCTCAAGTCTGGAGAAACTTCAAGTCAATAAACTTCCATGGAACAGGTTTCAGATTTCAGATGTACCTATTGCTCATAGGTAGCAATTTCCAAGCCTGATACATTCGCACCTGTATGCCCACATAATACGCCTGATAGAGGTTCATACATATACAGGGTGGTCCATCCTAGCGTAATTATCCCATAGCGGTCTTACCGCTCAAGATAGAGAAAAAGATGTAAGAGAAAAGTTTTATGGTTTGTTAAGACCTATGACCTAAAATTATTTTCAGCTATACAGAGTGTCCCATTTTGACGGGATTAACGGAACGTCAATTTTTTTAAATGGAACACCCTATATTTTTTTGCATTTCCATGTTCAACTTTTTTAACTGTCTTATGCGTGTATTTTTATTTTTCAATTGTGTAGCAGTGCTACCAACTAAAAATTGAAAACTAAAAAAAATCGCATTTTCACAGTTTTCTTAGAAAAATCGTAGCGGCCTTGCTTCTGGACACTAAGAGATGAAACTTGACATGGTGATAGTCAAGTCAAAGACCAATATCCCAATGTCAAAAAATTGGGATTTCTTGATACAGGGCGTTCACAAAAAAACATCAAACTTCATAATTTTCAAAGTATCATAACTCATTTTTTTCAAATGACATGCCCCTAATTTTATGACGTTATCTGATAGCTTTTTTTATTCTCTTTCATTTTTACCGGGGGTACCCTACCCTTAAACTTCATTTTTTTTTCGAGATAATCGGAAATTTTTACAAAATTTGCTATTTTTTTTTGTTTTTTTTTTTTCAAAAATTGAGTTGGCCGTGATGAATGACAGACAAGCCAAATAGTACGCAACTCTCAGTTAGTCACTCTGAATATTGTGGAACAAAGAAAAATGATTTTACGCGAGAGGAAATAATTGATATGATATTCTGGCAATAATCCAGATATCCAGGATCCCACTTTGTTTTCTTTTTGCGTTGAAGCCTTTTTTTTTTTGTTCGACTGTTTTTAGACTGACTAATTGACAGCTGCGTACTATTTGACTGGCCTGTCATTCATCGCGGCCAACTCAATTTTTGAAAAAAACCAAAAAAATAGCAAATTTTGTGGAAATTTCCGATTATCTCGAAAAAATAGAGTTCAAGGGTAGGGTACCCCTAGTAAAAATGAAAGAGGATAAAAAAAGCTATCGGATAACCTTATAAAATTAGGGGCATGCCATTTGAAAAAAATGAGCTATGATACTTTGAAAATTATGAAGTTTGATGTTTTTTTGTGAACGCCCTGTATCAAGAAATCTCAATTTTTTGACATTGGGATATTGGTCTTTGTTTTGACTATCACCATGTCAAGTTTTATTTCGTTGTTTTGAAAAGCAAGGCCGCTACGATTTTTCTAAGAAAACTGTGAAAATGCAATTTTTCTTAGTTTTTAATTTTTAGTTGGTAGCACTGTCACACAATTGAAAAACAAAAATACCGGCATAAAACAGTTCGAAAAGCTGAACATGAAAATGCAAAAAAATATAGGGTGCTCCATTTGAAAAAATTGACGTTTCGTTAATCCCGTCAAAATGGGACACCTGTATAGCTGAAAATAATTTTAGGTTATAGGTCTCATCAAACCATATCACTTTTCTTTTACATCTTTTTCTCTATCTTGAACGGTAAGACCGCTATGGGATAATTACGCTAGGATGGACCACCCTGTACAGGGTGTCCGTTTTTCGAGGCTAAGCATGGGTATCTCGCTTATCTTGAGAGATACAAAGTCGGTTAAATTAGGAAAAAGTTGCGCATTTTTATGACGATCAATGATCCAAAAAGAAATTTGACGCATCGATTTTAGTTTTCGAGATATCGGGAAAAAGCAGAAATTTGAATTTTTGTTTTTATTTTTTATTCAACAAACGGTTGAAGGTGGCCTTTTCTCATCTAGACATTGCCAGGGCACTTTTTCAAGGGGAATCCAAAGCTGCCAAAATCTTTATTCTAGCTTTCAAAGCAACCGAGATACGACATTCAACTTTTTGCTCTAATGGGCGCCATATTGGATTTTAATATTTTTGAATACGGTATTTTTTTATGGGTTCAAAGATGTGCCACATGTCATTAATGAATAATTGTTCAACATTTACGTTTATTTTATTGTCGGTGCTGATTTTGTTTCCAAAGCACTCTTTGAAAAATAAAAAAATTTTTTTTTTGCTCAGAAGCATTAATTTAACAGTGGCATGTGACACATCGTTGTAACCAGAAAAAAATGTTGTGTTCAAAAATGTCAAAATCCAATATGGCGCCCATAAGAGAAAAAAAAGTTGAATGTCATATCTCGGTTGTTTTGAAAGCTAGAATGAAGATTTTGATAACATTGAATTTCCCTTGGAAAAGTGCCTTCACAATGTCTTAATTAGAAAAGGCTACCTTCAACCGTTTTTCAAATAAAAAATAAAAACAAAAATTACAAATTTCTGTTTTCTCTCGGTATCTCGAAAACCAAAACTGACAAGTTAAATATCTTCTTGGATTATTGATCGTCATGAAAATTCGCAACTTTTTTTTAATTTAACCGACTCTGTATCTCTAAAGATAAGCGAGATACCCATGCTTAGCCTCGAAAAACGGACACCCTGTATAGGTTTATACACAATATGCCTATATGCCGTTCACATTTTAATTTAAATTCAGTAGAATGACTTTTTGGAGCAAAAATTAAGTGGAAAGCTGGGGGGCCAAGGCTACGGCTGATGGCACCTGCAAAGCTTTAGAGCGAAACTATAAGCGGCCATCAGCCGTATCCTCCCAGCGCCTCAGCTTGTCACTTTATTTTTGCTCCAAAAAGTCACTTTATTGAAAATAAAAAGTGAACGGGATATAAGTACTTCCTCCAGTCAGCTGGTTTTTAAAGGACTCTTCTTTTTTGTTGCCGTAGTTTGTGTCTTGTTTGTTGAACGCTTTTTTTATTATTTTGGTGTAGTAATGTGGGTGGTCGTAGCCGAGTTTCAAGTTTAACCAGAACTCAAGTGGCGTCTTTGAAGCAATTCACTGCTAGTTTTAATTTTACCGCTTCTTCCCCTTCAGTTAACAGGTCAGTATTTTCACTTAACTCGAGCCTACATTAAATTAGCCACAAATGCTATTTGAAATGATAATTCAACAGCTGTATTTTAATAAAAGCGCTTTATTAACATTAGTTACTTACCATTTTTTTTCGGTTCTTTGTTTCTGTTTAGATTGTACATAGTTCTGTGTTGAGATATTTTTCATTAGAAGAACTAACTGGTTTTACTTCTTTTACAGGCGGTCTCAGCAATCTTCAGTGAATAACAGAAATACTTCCTATGCTTAAATAGTTCTAAAATTAATTTCCTTTTTAATATAAATATCTTGTAGTTCTCTTTATTTAACTTTTATTTTCCTGGACTTTTGGAAACTGTTTTACTAATAACATGGTAATTATCTCAATCTAATCCTTATTTTGTTGGTTGCATGAGCATACTTCCCAAGCACTTACTTTCTCATTACATTCGCACTTTTTTTCAAAAAGGTTTGTTTTTCAAGGCCTGTTTTTCTAGTTCAGAATTAAGTTACTCAGCAAATAACTACCGGGATTTCCCAATACCTCCTTATTATCAAAATAATGTTTAGGTATGTAGTTTTAATTTATTCAGAGACAGAATTACAAGGTCCTTAGCATTATTATGTAGAATTTTTAGAATAGGGACTCGGAATTTAAGACAAGTTAGCCAAATTCTTAGTATCATGAGTCTTAGGGTGCATACAGACCTGAGCATTTGCTCGCGCACAGTGTTGCTCGCGGACGAACAGGGTTTTCATTTTCGCACACTTGCGGGAGTGTGGACGGAACAAATGCTTGCATGGTGGGTCAAAACAAACAATGTGGAGGCATACAGCTCTTTTCAGAGGCAATAGCTCATTTTCGCGACGCACAGTTTCAAAAGGAAGCGGTTCGATCAAATGCTCAGGCCTAACCCTTAGTAGCACGGCTCGAATTTCCTTGCACTCTATTTTCCAAACAGATTATTTTCACTCTTTTTCACCATTTACTTGCTCAATTTTTTTTATGCAATTATGATGAAGCTATTTGAGTGAAATATTTCGAGTTGAATGTGTTCTAGGTTGAACTCTTCCACATTTGTAAGTGTTGATTTTGTTTGTATTTGCAGCAAATCCAGCTTGGGTCAAAGCACTAAAAGCTTACTGTTGTCACCAACTAAGAGTCTAACGACGACTCCAGCAATGAATCACAAAAAGTCTTTCAAAATGCCGAAAGAAAAGCGCCGTTCCAGTAAATCCGAAATAACTAGTCCGTCCATAAACCCTTGTGCTACCCAGTGGTACACCAGTGACGAAACGTCCAGTGCCAATGGAACGCCCGTTTTCGAATTGACGCAAGAGGTGAATTTGAAAGACCTGTGTTTCATTTCATAATAAAAACTGGACTTTTTTGCAGCTAACTCCGAAAAGACCGTTACGCTCAGAAGTGGAAAAAGAAAAACGACTGAGTCGTCCACCTAGCGGCCAATTTTCCAGGCCTAACAGCATGTCTGTAACCATCAGAGGCACTGGAAGTTCGGGAAATAGTAGTAATAGAGATTCAGTTGGTGAGTTTCTAATTCTTATTAATGTAGCGAAATTACACCAAATATTAGGGCACTCAGTTCTGGACAGAATATCAAATTTTCAGGACGTCCATATTTCATTGAAGGTTGAAAATCATCTTTCTTTTACTATTGGTGTATTGAGAGAATATTTCGCCACAAAAAAATATTTTTAATACAGATTAGAGATGTAGTGTACATTCAATACGAAATATGATTGAGGTCCATTAGCTAACTGTTCTGTTATGTTTTCAAGGCACCACCGATTCAAGTATAAGTGAAGAAGACACTGTTCCTCCACCGCTGCCAGCCAAATTGAGGGAAGTGGACTACTGCAACATACCAACTGGTGAAACAAACACAAGTTTTCTATATTCCCAAAGGAATTCGTTGAGAAATACTATTCAAGTCACAGTGCCAGTTTTAGATTCGATTGACTTTGATGATGTTCCGCCGACTCCTCCTCCAAAGCCGCCAAAAACCAAGAACAAATCAAATTGCTAAGTGCCACTATTTTGTATTGATTATTAATGAGTAATAAGGAGAAGATAGTTGCTTGGTGAAGAACCTGTGCAATTAATATTTTGTACAAATCGATTTATAAATAGTCCATCCGCTAGGTACTATTCTGTATTTTTTTAGAGGTCGAAAAGCTTTTTTTTGGAATTTCAATCAGTTAAGGTCCACAGAATCATATTTTTTTGGTGGCAACGCTTAAAAGTGGTGCGGTCACCCTGTGCACCCCCATGGGGGCCAGCCCCCAGTTAATCGAATTTCAGTGCTGTAACTCGGAGGATCGACACAGAATTGCAAAAAATTCAGGATGTCATGAAAAATGTCCCTCAAAAGTCATCCACAATGAAGATACAGCCCTTCAAGTTTCAAAAAAGGCGATTTCCGTGGAGGTACAATTTCCACAATTTTCGACCGATTTTGCTGAAAATTTGGCTAAGCCCCTCTATAACAAGCATCTAGAAGGGGGAATTTCATTTTCTAGATAAATTGTCCAATGGCGGAACAACTGAAAATTTTGACATAATGCCGTCCCTCCTCATTTCTCAAGTCCCTGGTCAACTTTGGACTCTGAAACTTTCACTATGTATCAAATACATCATTCAGCTACGATGTTCCCAAAAAAAACAAAAAATTTGAACACAATTTTTTCATATGAAAAGAATACTAGGATATTCAGCTAAAAAAATTAAAGCAAATCCTCCTATTCTATATTCAACATTAAACCCAGAAACCAGCTCTGATTCTAATTTTTTTGGGAACATCGTAGCTGAACAATATATTCGATACATAGTGAAAGTTTCAGAGTTCAAAGTTGACCAGGGACTTGAGAAATGGGGAGGGACAGCATTATGTCAAAATTTCCAGTTGCTCCGCCACTGGACAATTTATCCAGAAAATGAAATTCCCCCTTCTAGATACTTGTTACAGAGGGGCCTAGCCAAATTTTCAGCAAAATCGGTTGAAAATTGTGGAAATTGTACCTCCGCGAAAATCGCCTTTTTTGAAACTTGAAGGGCTGTATCTTCATTGTGGATGACTTTTGAGGGACATTTTTCATGACATCCTGAATTTTTTGCAATTCTGTGTCGATCCTCCGAGTTACAGCACTGAAATTCGATTAACTGGGGGCTGGCCCCCATGGGGGTGCACAGGGTGACCGCACCACTTTTAAGCGTTGCCACCAAAAAAATATGATTCTGTGGACCTTAACTGATTGAAATTCCAAAAAAAAGCTTTTCGACCTCTAAAAAAATACAGAATAGTACCTAGCGGATGGACTAAAAAGTATCATATCAAAAATTTGGACTTTTTACGCTTTATAGAAAACTCGGTACTCAGGTTACATACCTGTAGCGCACAACTTTTTGATAAGGGACAAAGTTACCAAAAGTGCCATGTATGTATCTTTAGTCTGTATATTCGCGAAAGTACCGACATATAGTCATTCACTTTTTATTTTCAGTAGAATGACTTTTTAGAGCAAAAATAAAGTGATAAGCTGGAGCGCTGCGAGGATATGGCTGATGGCCGCTGATAGTTTCGCTCCAAAACTTTGCAGGTGCCATCAGCCGTAGCCATAGCCCCCCTGCTTGTCGCTTTATTTCTGCTGCAAAAAGTCAATCTACTGAATTTAAAACGTGAACGGCGTATAGGTATTATATTTTTTTGTATAAATTATTAACTTTTATTTACCTACCTACCAAAGATTGTGAAAATGAAATCGAAATAAAGAAAACGCATATTTGTAGATGGAGGCTTTTTTTTCTTCAAATGTCTCGGAAGAAATCTTTATTCTGGTTGATCTTAATAATAATAATTTCGTCTTTGTTACGGCTAAGTCTAGCCAATGGCTACTCTACTTAACCGTAACCATCTTCTTCTTCTAACGTGGTAAATGAAGATGTAGATTGTAGGTTTTACATAAGTACACACCTATTATATAACCAGTCCATCTCCCCACCTTGCGATGTGTTCAATAGTAAGCCTCGCCCAGAAAATGGACTTCGATTTTACTTGGAAAAACATACGCAACCATCTTCCAAATGAATTCAACGTCAAAACAGGCGAGCTCATGAAATCGTAGGTCTTGGAGTTTCGGCATAAGTTTTAATTTTTGCCAAAAAAAAATCTAAGCTCAGCTTGAAAATGAAAATGTCTGTAAGAGTGAGTTCCAAATTTTATGAAAATCGTTCCACTAATGAGACTTGAATCGTTAGAATCCGCTAGTAAGTTCTTGGAGATAAACTTAGATAGGTACGTATGCATAGGGAGCTGTGGTGAAACCACGAGCACTCGACAGTTGTCGATCTCGACAATTTCCCCTCTGCACCTCTCACCCTAATTTCTCCTCTCCCCTCTGCACCCTTCACCCTTTAGAAAAGGAGAAATTGTCGAGATCGACAACTACTGTCGAGTGCTCGTGGTTCCACCACAGGTGCCTCAAAACTTACGTCATAAGGTACATGATTTCAACCCTGTAGGTCTAATGTGCGTTGGTGAAGTTGTTAAAAATTTATTTGTCTTACATGTCAGACAGAACGGGGGCTTTAGGCTGGTTCAGGTTTGTCAATTTTCGAAAAATGTCAAAAATTTAGGTCATGAAGGTACATGAATGAAACCAACGGGCTTCTGTGTGAGAACATCCCATTAATCAGAAATCGCAGAAATCTTTTGAATGAGGGGAGGGGTTGTAATGACCAGTTTTTCCACTACGATGGTCATTCCTTGAAAAGGGGGCCACCAACCAGGAGCGCGATTTTGTACTTGCCTACCGACAACTATCGGATCGGTAGCTAGGGTGACAACCAATCAAATTCGCTCCTGCCTAGCTACCGACACCGACAAGTGTCGGTAGGAGAGTACAGAATCGCGGCCCAGTAAAGACAATGTCCCTTATCGTCCACACTGCAAAAGCACTCCAAAGAAACTCACGATTCCTGGCGTATGGTCAAAAAATTTCACCTCGCGTAGATGATACATCGACACGGTGACAACGTGCCACATTAAAAATTGCACGTGTAGACAACTGGCTGGCATCCCCTTGTCATAGTGTTATTCGTACCAACACAACACAATTTTTCCATAGCTTGCTCTAATGCAGAAAGCCGTGAAATTGATAATAGCATAGCTCATCAATAATCTGAGCCATTTTTTAAATATCTTGAAATTCTTCGAACAAGTAGTGTTTATGGACAATAAACAGTTAACTATTTCTCAAGCCCCGTTAAATTGGTAAAATCAGCCGTTGCGAAATCAAGTGCTAGATGGTAGAGGGGCTTTATAGCCTTTGGTGGCCTTACATTGAGCATCAAATGCTGCAGCTTATTTTGCTGCGTAGCTCTCATTGGTCAAATGTTGGTCACTGACAGCAATAACAGGCGTCAGTTCCAATCAGAATTTTGCTGCAAAGAAAGCTGCAGCATTTGATGCTCAATGTTATGGTGGCCTATGCTGGCCTTACATTTAGCATCAAAAGCTGCAGCTTTTCCAGCTGCCGAGCTCTCATTGGTCACATGTTGGTCATTGACAGCAATGACGACAGGCGTCAGGTCCAGGTCCAATCAGAACTCGGCAGCTAAAAAAGCTGCAGCTTTTGATGCTCAATGTAGGGCTACCATAATGCTGGCCTTTCATTGAGCATCAAATGCTGCAGCTTTCTTTGCAGCAGAGTTCTGATTGGAACTGGCATGTGGAACTGACGCCTGCTATTGCTATCAGTGACCAACATTTGACCAATGAGAGCTCGGCAGCAAAAAAAGCTGCATTATTTGATGCTCAATGTAAGGCTACTATAATGGTGGCCTTACATTGAGCATCAAATGCTGCAGCTTTCTTTGCAGCAGAATTCTGATTGGTGGGCAAAATTCAAAAGTTTTGCCGCCATGCTGCTCAAGAAATTCACGTCTAATCAACTTCTCTAGCAGCATGGCGGCAAAACTTTTTGAATTTTGCCCATCCAATCAGAATTCTGCTGCAAAGAAAGCTGCAGCATTTGCTGCTCAATGTAAGGCCAGCATAAGGCCACCATTATTCCTCTACAGAAATGCTGAGAAATGTATCATTCAGGATTCAGGTCTCTTTAGAAAGTTACAAGGGTGTACTTTGGTTTGAGCATCCATGGTTTGAGCCGATTGGGGATCGAAGGTGTCGAGTCGACGTGGCAACGCTGAAGTTTTTGTTTACATTTGACAAATCAAACGTCAAAGTGACTGATGATGACATTGATGACTCATTGACGTTGATGGATGTGACTGCTGTGACGGTGAGGTGCGACTCGCCGAGCTCAACTTAAAAATAATCAAAAACTTTTAAGTTCTGGAGGTAATTTTTTTCACATCAACCCGATTATCGATGTATTCAGCCATAACCTACATTTGGGACATTTCCTCAGCGCTAGAATAGTAATTTGATTCAAGATTTGGCTACCTGGCCAATTCTACAAAAATGGACCGTTTGAAAATCGGAAGAAAAGTTAAAGTATCCGGCAAGGACGTGCTAGGCACGATCGCCTTTGTGGGACCGACAAGTTTTGCGGCAGATACGTGGATAGGTCTGAAACTAGACGAACCTAAAGGCAAGAACAATGGGACTGTCCAAGGAATTGAGTATTTCAAGGTACCTTTATTTTTCTCATAATAATTGTGTTTTGTTCCAACTCATACGTCCCAATTTAGTGCGAAGATAAACACGGATTGTTCGTAAAACCATCCCAGGTGGTGTTCTTGGACGATCAAGGAAGGGCACTTGCTCCCGAAGCTGATCCAGCTCAGAAGGCTCGACCACGTCAAAGGTACGTTTCCATCATAGAATTAAGTAAGCTGCTGGGGTTCTAATAAGTTGTTTTCATGCTCTTTAGTGTTGGTACAAAACCAAAACCCACCACGTAAGTTGAAATCTAAAATTATTCTTGCAAAATTGTACTAATAGTCTTGTCCTGTCAATTATTTCATTGCTGCATTCATAGTGTGAGACGTAAAGCATCACCGCAAAAAAGACCACCGTCATTGTCGGCATCAAGGTATTTCTCAAGAAATTTTTACAACTGGGTATTGACATTAGAGTTTTTAATATAAAAAACGTGTGAGCCATAGCTCTGCTGTTGCCCAATTTTAATGATGATTATGTGATCATAGGGTTTGTCAAGAACTCCACAGAGAAACCATTTTAGTTTTTTTTTTCCAATTTCAACATCATAGTGTAGTGGTATATCGCGCTTCGTTTTGATCATAGAAGTCAAGCATTAGATCAATACTCACTGGGGCTGTCTTTGGATGGGTAAGTGGTGACTGCTGCAACATGACGCTGACCCCTCCCTAGCTAGATTCTGGTCACATCTTCCAGGTGCTAGTCTACTAGTCACTCGTAGTTCAGAGCTCACATTGATGAGGGGCTGAGGCAAGAGCCTACCTAGGCCTGTATACAGGTGTTTCAGATTTAATCGATCAAACTTGAAGATAAGATTCTCCTCATCCTCTTGATTCAGAAAAATATAGCCTATTATGCATTCAGCTTTTATTTGCAACAAAGCAAGCCTTGGAATTTTGTTTTTACGTTTTTTAAAATTAAAAATACCCAGACACTTCAGCTATTACAGCTGCCAGTCAGTGTCAATGTTAATACTCTGTCAGCTATACCAGCTGATATGAAGCAATGTTGTCTTTCCCCTTGCCGCTTAATTTTTGTGCTCACATCAGGGTAGGTGCTCACTGTGTTTGATAAAAAAAAGCCTGATGTTTCTGACAGTTTCTGATGTCAAAGCAGTTACACAGTTGGTGTGAGATGGATTTTGATCTTTGGGTGTGGTTGAAGGAAGATTGGAATAACGTGAGAAAATCTTTTTGAAGATCACCGGATGTGAAAGCTGTTATTCTGCCTACACACATTTTGTGAAACTCCTTTCTTCAGTATTTTTTGGCTAGCTACCTACCTACCTACCTACCTACCTACCTTCATTGCATCTTCATCAATGAAGATGAAAACGGAGCGAGGACCTAGCTGATGAAAGTCCGTTCCAGACAGGATGGCTGAAAAGAGACTAAGAAGCTTGTTCGATCATGTCGCGAGCTCAAGTGATGGACAGTCCCTGCCTATCTCCACAAACTTCCGGAGTCCGAAATGTTCCGAGTTCAAGTACCTTGTTTCTAAAAGTACCTACCCTAATAAAAATTAATAGGCCAGAGCCATCATTCGTTTCAATTCAAAGGTCTCCACTTTTATTGTTATTGGTAGATGCCAGTACCAGATCGATCTCTATCGACCGAAAGAAACACGGCTTTCATGACACAGCTTCTTCCTTGTTAAATACAGCCAAATTTTTAATTTCTCTTCTCACTTTGTATAGCACCGCCTGTACAACTTCGTTTGTTCCATATGGAGAATGAGGAAGAACTTCTCCACCAGGTTCTCCACTACGCTTGAAGAATGACAAGCGGTTGATAGTCTATGTCATTCGAACATTTAATCAATCAGAAATGAACTTGCAACGCTGTTCTGTATTTTGAAGTAAAGCGATAACCCCAGAAAATAATGCATAACCTAAACTGTGGCATTCCACTGACAGCGCTTTTACAGAGTGGATTCTGTCAAACTAGACTCGCCTGCTTTGTTGCAAATAAAAGCTGAATGCATAATACATGCCAGTCACTCACTTTCTAAGAAAAATACAGGGTGTCAAAGTTAGCGGAGGCTGGTTTTTTGAAAATATATACCTACCTGCCAAATTTTGCAAGAATCTTTTAAGTGGCGTATGGGTCATGGGGGGCCATAATTTTTAAAGGTTGTTCAATGTTTCCAAATTAATGATCCCCCATAACTCTTACGCCACTGATCAGATTTTTTCGAAATTCAGCAGGTAGGTAGATATTCCTGACAAACCAGTCTATGCTGAATTTAGGCTGATTTGCTTGAATGGTTAGCAAGTTACCAATTTTTAAAATTCGAAAAAAGTGAACTTTGACACCTTGTATTTTTGTCACCAACTATTTTGGTTGATTGTTTTAGTCAGACTGAACGGGATTTTTTTTTGAATCTTTGATTGTGTTTCCAAACTTCAGTTACTGTATAAGCTAGAGTAGGAAATACTCACTACTCAGCGATTTACATTCCATTCTCTTTAGTTCTGCCACGCTTGGCCGCTTGGCCATCATTTTCTTCAGTGACCACTATTCACCTGGCAGCGTCAGCGAGAAGCCGCCAATCATGGTAGAGACGATGTCCTTTGTCGACCACAGCAATTTACACTGCAGGGGGGCTCACGTTTCCCTACTTGTGCAAATTTCTACTTGCGGGTGTATTGCGGCAAGATGACGGTGACAGCTGTCACATTATACCATTATACATAGCACATAATTATATCAAGGCGTCAAAATCTAGTTATATCCCATATACTTTCTATTTTCAGTAGATTGACTTTTTGGAGCAAAACTAAAGTGACAAGCTGGAGCGCTGGAAGAATATGGCCGATGGCCGCTGATAGTTTCTCTCCAAAACTTTGCAGGTGCCATCAGCCGTAGCTTGTCACTTTATTTCTGCTCCAAAAAGTCATTCCACTGAAAATAGTCGACTTACATTTAAAAAACGCCACCTGGTGTAGAGCTCGGTACTTGATCGTAGAGGATATTTTTGAGAGGAACACATACTCAGACGTCTAGTAGCCTAGGTGGGCACTAGTGGATACCTGCAACCTGCAATACCCACATTATTGACATGGAAATTTGACAAGTAGAAATAATGTGAAAAGGGGTTTGCATTTGTCTCTCTTATTTCATGTTGTGGTTAGCGTATTAAGCAGGCTTGTAGTAGATCTAGCTCCATAGGTGCGCAGCTGAAAGACTACGCCCCCAGCAATGCGCTAAGGTACATGAATGAAACCATCGGGCTTTTCTGTGGGAACATCCCCTTAGTCAAAAATCGCGTCGTAAGACAAAACTTTTGGGGGCTTTCGGACCATATAAGACAAGTTTGAAATTTTCAAAAAAGGCCAAAATTTACCTCCTCCTGGGGACGCTGTACTGGGGACTTCTCCTTTGGCATAATTTTAGGAATGAAAAACGATTCTCACATGATTTTTCACGCAGGTTTCGAATCTATCCACAAATATTTTTAATGGTACATCGCTTACAGGGTGCAACATCGAAAATTTTTTCTCAAATCGTACACCCTGTATTCTAACATGGAAATCGATTCCGTTTTTCTTCCTGATTACGAATAATCATACGATTACGATGTGAAAAAATTGATGAATTTTGGTCCTATTTTGAAAATTTCAAACTTGTCTTATGGACCGAAAGCCCGCGAAAATTTTGTCTTACGATCAGATTTTCGGTCAAGGGGATGTTTCCACACAAAATCCAGTTGGTTTCACTCATGTACCTTGTGACGTAAATTTTTGGCCATTTTTTTCGAAAATTGACAGGCTCATTCATACCAGCCTAAAGCCCCCAGTCTGACATGTAAGACAAAGCAATTTTTAACAACCTTATCAACGCACATTAGACCTACAGGGTTAAAATCATGTACCTTATGACGTAAGTTTTGAGGCACCAGCTCCCTGTCCACAACCCTGAATGGTTTTTTCTTGATTTTATAGTTGTTAGTTTCACTTTGCAGTTTTTGACATAACAAAGAAAGCGGAACTATGGCTCAGATTTTTAGTAAAACAGCCTGCGCATAGCCATGAAATGGCGCTATAACACTAGGAAAGAGTTTCAACCCTTCATTATTTTGAAGAACAATGGCACTTTTGTTGAAGGAACACATTTATTTTTCAAGTTTTTTATTTTTGGTTTTATGGAAACTGGTTTTGGATATTATTGTTGCCTTTGTGGCTTGATTTTTTTTTAATTCAACTTTTACAGCTTTTGTTCTGTCCTTGGATCATCGGCTTACTGAGGATGTTTGTATTTTTGCATTGTCGAAACGTTTTTGGAACTTGTCACAGAACGGTACAAAATCTTACAGAAGGGCATCATAACCATTTTTAAAACGCGTTCTCAAAGTTGTGCGATATCAAAGACACTTTTCAATTTCGGAAATTTCCGAATTCCGTGGTCATGCTGGATAGCGTGTTCTTTTGGCTGTAAGATACTTGGATGGTACAGAGATTCAACGACGTTGAGTGTGCTATACAGGGTGGAAACAGAAGAAGTGCAAAACCGGTCCACATTATTCAGTGAAAAAAAATCTCGGATTTTTTCTGAGTGCAGTTTTGGAAAGCACATATCAATATCTCTAAATTCTCGAATTTCGATCCTAGTGCGTTTTTTTTAAGTTGTTATTTTATTTTTTTGTACTAACGCGTTTTTTCATTCTCCTAGTGTTCATGTACTGCATTCAAATTTGAAAGGAATGCATTATGTGGCCAGACAAACTTTTTTATGAAAAACTTGACGTAAATGACCCTCATGCGGCCACTTCCTCGATCGTCTGGAACCAACTGCATCATTAGTCTTAGTTCGCAAATTTTCTTACAGGGTGCTTCCTTCATTGAAAATGTTTGAAATTGATATAATTTTTTTTATTTTTGGATTTTGGAAATGCCAATGGGCTCAAACCAAAGTATACCTTTGTAGCTTTCGAGAGTGACCAAAATGGTAAGAATTCGTCAAGGAAAAAACCCACAGGGATTGATTTCGCAACGCTTATTTTACCAATTCAACTCCGTCCTTAAGTCGATGATAATGCTCGCCCACATCGAACCTTTCTGGTTAAGGAAGTGTTATAAGACCACCGGATCACTAGAATGATATGGCCGGCAAATTGTTCGTCAATGTCTCAATAAAATTTGCTTTGCTCATTAGTTGAATT
Organism: Anaspis maculata; assembly: GCA_949128115.1. Taxonomy (NCBI): domain Eukaryota; kingdom Metazoa; phylum Arthropoda; class Insecta; order Coleoptera; family Scraptiidae; genus Anaspis; species Anaspis maculata. The sequence continues at coordinate 63,627,992 of OX421961.1, read as the reverse complement.
TTTATTGATTTCGAAAATTGAAAAGAAAGTTTTTCATCAAATTAACAATTTCACGATCAGAACTGCAACAGATCTAAGACAAAACAGATTTTTTCTCTACGTCTGCTCGTTTCCGATATCATTTTTAAAAATTTTCAATGAAGCACCCTGTAAAAATATTTTGTGAAATAAGATGCAGTAGTTGTTTTACAGTTATTATACAGTGCAGGAAGAAAAAGTGTTGATTGGGACCGCAACATGCCCACATGTTCCTGCCTTGTCAAAGGTTCCAGACGATCGGAGAAAGTGGCAGTCCTGAGTGTCATTTACGTCAAGTTTTTCCTTAAAAATGTTGAAAAGATATTGATATGTGCTTTTCAAAACTGCACTCAGAAAAAAATTAAGATTTTTTCCACAGAAGCGGAGATAGAAGCATTGAATAATGTGGACCAGTTTTGCACTTCTTCTGTTTCCACCCTGTATAGCCCACTCAACGTCGTTGAACCTCTATACCATCCAAATTCCAAAGTATCTTTTCAGCCAAAAGACACGCTATCCAGCATGACCACGGTTTCCAAAATCGGTCCATTTTTTCCCAGAGATATCCACGTTTGAAGTGAGGCAAAATTTTCGAGTGAATCACTTCAATTGTTGCCCAGTTTATTTTGAATTTTTTCTTCGATTTTATCTTTTTTTTTATTACGGAAACTCGTCTCAAATACTTTATTTCCATCAGCTCTAGGATATCTCTAGCGAGCAGTCGTCAGTCTTTGGCCGACAGCCGGCAGTCTTTATCCAGCAGTAGGCAGTCTTTGACTGGCAGCAGACAGTCGCTTGTCGGCAGCAGAAGTCATCTCGCTTCACCAGTGATTGAAAAAGTCGATTCAGCGGAACATGTCAGCCTTATACCAAAAAGGGCATCTTTTGTCGAGGTACTTACTAAGAATAATAATTTGCATTACTGAGAATTCTCGATTTAAAAAAAATACTTGTAGACTGGCTTCGTGGAAACTTTCCAGCCAAAATTCACCCCCGGTCAGGTGATCACCACAACGCCCACCCCAGTCACATCGGTCGACGACAAGATCAACATGCTGCAGATCCAGCAAGATCTCGAAAACAAAAACCAACAGATTCGCGATCTGGGCGAAAAGATCGAAACGCTGAAAATCAAGCGGCAGCAGGACAAAGAAAAACTCAAGGAGTACGATAAGCTGAAGATTCAACTTGAACAGTTGGTCGAGTTCAAAAGTAAGATAATGGAGGCGCAGGCCAGCCTCCAGAGGGAGATGCAGCGCGCCAAGCAGGAGGCCAAAGATGCCGTCGAGGCCAAAGAACAACATGCGGAGGAAGTCGCGGATCTGGCAGAAGCCGTGGAAATGGCAACTTTGGATAAGGAAATGGCGGAAGAGAAGGCGGAGACGCTCCAGTTGGAATTGGAGGTGTGCAAAGAGAAGCTTGAGGAGGTGACGCTGGATTTGAAAATTTTGAAGACGGAAATGCAAGGCAAATGTGAGTTTGTTGTTCTTTCTCAGTTTGATTGTGTTGACAGACAGGTTGTCAAACTCAGTTCCCTAAAAGTCTCGAGAGCGGACCCTGTCATGTGTCAAAATAAAAATTATGTGTATTTTCAATAGCTATTTATGTATCAAGGAGGCAAGAGGCTACCCAGAGGGCTCTTGAAGAGCCCAAGGGGCGTAGGTTGCCTGAGGTTATTCCCATCTGATAATTCCAGTAATGATTATATGTATAGGTGATTTTATTCCATACTGAACAAACATTTTCTCATTGAAAAGGTCACAGTTTTTCTAAGTAATTTGTCAATTCTGACAGTTAGCATGAGCTAGAGGGAATTATGGATTCATAATAACCCTGGAGCCGTATTCTCTAACTCGCTATGCACTCGAACCGACAGATATCGCTATCGGTATCTAGGCAAGCACCATTGTGGTTGGCTTTTGCCTGACTACCGATAGCGATATCTGTCGGTTCGAGTGCATAGCGAGTTAGAGAATACAGCTCCTGGAGGGAATTATGAATTTTATAATAACGAGTGATCGAATAAATTACTCCTCAAGTCGCCTTTGATTCCTGAAAATCTGACCGAAAAACGTGGCTACCAAGGAGACCGAGGCCTACTTTGAGGAGAAATTTATTCAATCACTCTTTACCTTAATGTATACCCTCGTGTATACCGTAACCAATTCATGATTTAGCATCATAGGTAACCTGTAGGGAATAGAAAACTTGAAGATGCTCTTTAAAGAAGGGATCGAAACGCATTGCTAATAAAGAATTAAAAAAAAAACCTGTCAGAGTTAAGTGCATTGTGTTTTTTCATTTAAAAAATATAAAAATGTCTCCACTAGGAGGTGGCCATCCATTATATTTATAACTTATATTATTTTCAGCTGGAGGTGGTGCTACTTCCTCAGTAGCAGTAACTGAAGAACAAGCAGCCATGACAACGTTTGAAATAAAGCAATTGCAACAGCAAAACGCGCGCCTCAGGGAGACGCTCGTTCGCCTCAGAGATTTGTCAGCGCACGACAAGCACGAATATCAAAAACTACTCAAGGACATCGACCAAAAAAAATCCGAGATAGTCGAACTAGGAAAAACTAAAGAGAAACTCAGCACCCGCGTGGAAGAAATGGAACAGCAAATTGCCGACCTCCAAGAACAGGTGGGCCTCATCCATGTTGTTTTCCTTTGGGGCAGAAACTGAAAAACATGCGAAATGTGTCTGATTCAAGGTGGATGCCGCTCTTGGTGCTGAAGAAATGGTCGTGATTTTAGGCGAACAAAAACTGACCCTCGAAGAAAAGGTGCAGCAGCTGACGGAAGAGGTCGCCGATTTGGAAGCCTTGCAAGACATGAACGATCAATTGGTCGAAAGTAATGCCGAACTCGAGGCAGAGCTGAGGGAAGACTTGGATATGGCCCAGGCAGCTACTCGACAGGTAAACGGACCTTTCAGGAATGCTGAAGTTTTAGCAAAGCAAATGCGGAAAAAGGCAAAAGCAAGCAATTTGTGCAAAAAAAAAACACGTAGAGCATGGTCACAGAAGTGACTAAAGTTACCCTAGGAAGTATCACCCATTGACGTTGCGAATGCAGAACTAGGGCTTTTTGGATAAAAAATAAAGTGACAAGCTAAAGCATTGGGGGGTTACTTTTGCAAGTGCCATCAGCTGTAGTCCCCCAGCTTGTCACTTCATTCTGCATTTGCAACGTGAACGGTGAAAATTAGCATGGAAAACCATTAAAATTCGGCGAGATAGCTAAATTGGTATGACACTTTATGGGACGAGAAAAATAAGTTCGCGCCATTCTAGGCAACGTTCTTGGCGAAAATTGTATAGGCAATGAGAATTGAGAATATCAAACTGGCTTGTGAACTTTTAAGGGGGAAAACGCATTCGTAGTCTTATCTTGGCGTTAGCTACTTGCAATTATTGGTACACATAGGGAAAAATTATTGATTTTGCATATTCATGGTTTTGGCATTGCGCTAACGATGTATGACTTTGTGGTATGGCCTAACCGTGGACTTGGTAGTTTGAAAAACTGGTTTCCGAGCGGTTCTAATTCACCCGCGCCTACTCGACATGAACTTGTGTATAGGCCAAACTAATTTCACAAGCTTAAAAATGTACTGCCTCCACAATAGAGGAATAATCTGAAAACAGTTTTGAGGCGAGTGTTCATATTGGCATCCACCAAAAAATTCCTGGCTAAATAGGAGATGGCCAAGCCTTCAGCATGCAGTTTTGCACCGTTTCATTTGACATCCTGTAGAAACTTCATAGGTCTTTTCTCATATTTCGTGAAACTTGGGTTCGATAACCAATGGATCCGACTATCGACCAATTCAAACAGATCCAAAATCGCCTAGATATATCCAAAGCTGTTTACTTTTGAAATCCGATGAAAAAAATTCGTTATACATATATGGCCCTAGACTCCCCCTGAGTTGACCCCCCTTATTGACATCAAAGTACAAAATATTTGTTTGGCATTCATAAATCAAATGGTCGAATTTCAAAGTTTGAAGCAAGTACAGTTCTAAGCTTGTGTAATCACTTAGGCCTATACCTACATCAATTTATGTCGAGTAGGCGCGGTGAACCGCTCGGAAAGGAAATCAGTTTTCTTGACTACTGAGTGCGTACCGCGGTTGGGCCATACGTAATACTGCTAGCAAATACTTGGTGTCTGGTAGGTAGTAGATCTACTAACCTTATGAAGAGTTTCAACACCAAAAAAAGCTTTGGCCGGAATTTTTTCGAGATTGTACGGATTTTTACGATCCTGGTCTAAGGCGAAAATATTCAAGTACTGTCCATGTCCAATAATAGTTTTTTTTTTCTTGTAAATTTCAGGCAATGCGCGATCGAGACGCCGCTTTGGAAACCATTGCCGACAGAGAAGCCACAATAGGCAAATTCAGGGAGCTGGTGCAGAAATTGCAGGAACAATCAATGGATTTGCAGCAGCGTCTGGAAACGGAAACCAGTAAGCCCGTGTCAGCGTTGCCGGAAATTTTAGATTTCAAGAAGATGTTCACCGAAACCAAAGCGCACACCAAGGCCATCGATTTGGAACTGAGACGCGTGGACATCCAACAGTTGCAAGGTCACATCAAGTACTTGACTTCGTACATGCCTGATTCCTTCATGAATCGGGGCGGCGATCACGATGCCGTTCTTGTTTTGTTGCTGATACCACGGCTCATCCACAAGAGCGAGATTTTGCTTAACCAGATCAAGGACAAATTCCCGACTGTCGGTAAGATTGACAGAGCAGCCGTTGTGAAAGGGCACGCCGTCGAGCAGTTCACTTTCAGGTGTCGCGTGTCCTACTACATTTATGCTCTGCAGGTACGTTTTTAAATGTAGTTGCTTCTATAACCTTGATTGTTGTGGTGAAGTACGTTCAACCCTAGTGTGATTCCAGTTGGCTGGGAGTCTCGCCACGCGACGCTTTTGGAAAGGAGAAATTCGTAAAATCATTACTCACTAGAATCACACTAGTGTTGAATATACCTAATTACCTATGGTAGAGTACTCGGAATACCAGAGGGACTTTTAACTGCGCGAACTGAGTTCATCTAGTGGTGCACCTTGATTTGCAGTGGGATTTTAGGTTCGCCTGTGACCTGGTAATGGTTCACCACTCCAGCTGACGGTGTTGCTTCCCCTATTTCAACACACAGACTCGTCCAAAACGATTTTTGTTTTTCTGTTCAGCCCCGCCCACAGGTCCCTGTGTGAATTATTAATTTAGGCAGGCTGTGACTTGGTCAAACTCAGATGTGCGAAGCTGCTTTTGGCTAGGGCACAGCCTGTCTAAATCAAGAATTCATTAGATCACACGATATGTGTAAAAAAAAGAAACCTTAGACCTCAGAGAGGTATCATGGCCTGCTGCTACATATCAAATATGTTTCAAAATTAATTCAGTTTCCATGATACTGGGATACTGCCATTGCCAGAGTGATCCATTAACCTGGAATCAAGTAATAACTTTCTGTAGCTTCTATCACTTCTATTATCAAGTGCAGTATTATTTGCTTGAACTGCTAGTTTCATAAATACTATCCCACCGTTTGTGACAACTCAAAGTAAAGTACACAGATTGAAAAATTTGCAGGTTGATACACCTAGTCGTCATAATATTCAGGTGATAATAATAATAATAAACGCTTTTATTCTCTATTGTTAGGGTATGTTTATAAAGAAAAATAATTATACTAGGTACTAACAAAAGACAAACGGCAGGGTTCAGTCCAGGGACTAATCTTCCACCCAACCGAGGTAATCAATGTTTTAATTCAGCAATTATGAAATATCCTTCAAAATATGGTTCATTCACTCATGTACGCGACGCCACCTTCAGTTTTAACATTTCCATTTCATTTTGAATTTTTGGGGGCGCAAAATTTTGACGATAAGGTCCCATTGGTGAAAGAGGGCTAACCTTCAGTTGCTGAAAAGCACCTTACATACAGATTTTCTGCTATTGGATACCTGCTCCCAGACATCTGTTTGGTATATGGTTCTGCCCCTTGCTAGGGAACATGGCTTTTTTAAGGTAAACCAATTTTCTGAGTGAGGCTTCCTATTAAACATACTGCAAGGTGGGAAGATGAACTGGTTTTACTTTGGTATTAAAAAGTGTTCCCAATGTTCCAAACGGCAAGATGTCGAGAGTTTCAGAAATTCAAAAAAAAATCTATTTCAAGTTTTAACTTCGACTGATGGTGACTTTGACTGGACTGCAACTTAACCTGACTGCCACTGTGTCCCGGTCCTTATTTCTATCATTTCATTGCGCACAGTGAACTAAAAAAAAAACACTTTCAGGCAATATTACATCAGTATTACTACGTATTGAACACTTGCAAAACCGAAGCTCTAATGAAAGTTGGAGCGACTTACCCCGAAATGGCAGCACAAGAAAAAATCATCGACGGTTTCGTTGAGCTCGTTAAGCGCGATCAACTGGATGAAAACGTACCAGCGGAAGCACTGGAAAAGTGCGTGACCTATTTCAACACACTGTTCCCAGTTCTGCTCGGTCCAGAAAACAAACTCAACCATTCCCAGTTAATCAGCGACAATATTAAATGCCTCACTTGCGCTTTCGATGACATCAGCAGTGACGCCATTGTCATCAGATGTTTGATTGAAGTAAGTTAAGGAGCACTTCGGTTGAGGTCAACTCTTTCAGAATCTTTTTTTTTTCTTCCCAGAATGCAAATGTCGGCGACATCGGTTTGTTGGCTCAGCATATCGTTACCACATCTGAGCAAATGCAACAGCAATTGAAACTGGTCAAAAGGCGCTTGCCTCCAGACACTTCCGTGGCTAACCTTGGGTTGAACAAAGAGATTTTTGAGAATTTGTATCAGTGTTATCAACATGCCGGCAAGATTGTGAAAACTTTGCAGGATATCGTCAAAACTTCTGTACAAGCATTGACGTCCAGTGGAGGTTCATTTTACACTCAATTTTTGTTGGTATTTTCATTTTCTAACAAAGTGTTCTTTCAGAATCCGAAAAAGGGATCAATAACGATAAAATCAAAGATATCGCTTTGAATGCCAGTGATAAAGTTTATGAACAAGACGACTTAGGACCGGTGCAAAGCATAAAAAACTCGCTCGTGTTTGTGCTGACTCAGATCACTCAACTAGCTCAGTTCTTACAAGACAACGAATACGAAATCAATATCGCCAACAAAAGCGAAGAAAAAGTGAGTAGCATAATTTTGTTTCCAGCTCGCAAACTGGTTGACTCTTCTTTGGAATTATAACAACACCCTTTCAATTCCAGTCAACACCGCCGATTCAAATCCGAGCGGAGACTATCAAACGAGAATTGGAGCAAACGAAAACCTTGACCAGCAAATTGGAAAACAAGGAATCCGATATCAAAGAACTGAGGAAAGCTTTAAAAGAAAAGCAAGAGCAGCTTTCTGAAATGACGATTCGAAAGGAACTAGCCGAAAAGAAGCTGGGCAATGTCAACAAAGACTACGAATTGACCATTGAAAAGTTGCAACGCAAACTCGAAGAAGCAAGCAACAATTACAAGAAAAAAGAAAAAGAATTTGAAGAGACGCTTGATCATTTGCAGACCGACATTGACTCGCTTGAAAACGAAAAGGGCGAAATGAAGGAGAAGTTGAAGTTGCTGTCGCGGAAGACCCACAGTGAAATATCCAAAAGCATTTCCGGTTCGCAGCTGCCGTCATTGCCTTCGGGTCCCAGCTTGCCGGCCGTCGTCAGGGACTCGCCGTTCTTAATGCAAGAAATCGATAATTTGCGTAAATTGTTCCACAACGAGCGGAATGAAAGATTAAAAATGGAGACCCAACAAATGAAAAAGCAGCTTGACAGCTTGACTCCACTTCCGACTTTCAGAACGACTCCCGATGAGGTGCTGGATAAACTGTCCAAAGAGGGTGCTGCACTCAAACAGGAAATTCTGATGAATCTGGCGAAGCCCAGGTTCCCGGCGATTTACAAGGTGAAACCTGGCAACGGCCCTGCAGCTTGGAAAAAACATTTTGCCGAGGAAAACGACAGGATTCTCGACCTGAAGAGGCGTGCCAATGAGTTTCAGAGTAAGGTGGCCAGTGAAATTGTAAATAGGAAAATGGGCGGGAAAATTCAAGCCGATTTTACGGTGTTCCCAACTACAGAAATGGTGAAAGTAAGGTTTGAATACACATGATCGTGATGAAAATACACAACTGAATTTTTTCAGGCCTTGAATGAAAGCAGATCGGTTAATATTGGTTATGTGAAAATTCCCAGAAAATGTTTACCTGGCAATGAACAGCCGAAAATAGTAGATTTGGAATTGGACTTTTCTAATCTACAAAAAATATTGCATTCTTTGTCTTATTAATATGTGCTAAATTGATTTAAATTAAGTTAGAATGATTTATAATATGCTTAATTCAGTAATATTTATTATTAAAATAATTCATGTTTATTAGTTTGTTCTTTATTGTTTTGAGTCTCGTTTTGGTGCCACTTCCATTTCAATTTTAAAAATATTCTGGACATGGGCATGGTCTTAATTGTCTTGGGGGGACCTCAAAATGAATATATCTGTCAAAGTCTCAATTTTTTTCTACACGATTACAATACTTTCCTTTTCATGTTGGAGGGGGGGGGGGGGGGGCGCACACATACGAGTATCATTTTTGAGGGGTCATTTTATGTATTACGAGGAACAGGCGGTACTGTTACATTCGTACATGTCTCTAAGACGCCCCTGTACCAAGACCGGTAGGCAACTGTGACAATTATGGTGTCGGCGGCGTAACCGGAGAACCAGAGTGCACAAGTAAACCTTTGGATCACAGAGCTCTTGGATTGAGAAAAAACAGAAAAATCGGATCTCTTACAAAAAAAAATTGGTTGAGTCATCCAAAAACTTCCTCGGCGAGGAACGGATGGAAATTTTTGTACTAGGCGCTCCTCCCCCCATCCCAAGTAAATCAAGGAATTTGTCTCTATTTCATTCTCCACATTTGATTCGCCGGATGTATCCATGTATCTGTTGAGGGATCGAAAATATGAAATTGGACACTCAAAAACTTTTAGAAAAAAGAGGGGTGCGCGATAAGAAATTTGAAGGATATTTTCTTCACAAAGAATTCCCTTCAATTTGATGTACCTAAGTACCTATCATTAAGTAGGTAATGCCATTTGAAATCTCGAAGTTGAAGAAGGGTGGAGGCGAAAAGGTTGAAGATGGAAATTCGCGAATGTGTTTTAGATAATTATGTCCCCCCTTGCCCTTGATACAAAAATCGACCTGTTTTTGTTTGATGGAATATTCACTAGGAATCGGGAGTTATTACGGGTGGATAGCTTTCAAATGATCACCTGTATATTATTGTAAACAATGTTTTTAATATCATGAAGTAATGTTTTGAAAATAAAACTCACGCAAGAACCCTATCTACCCGTACCTACATCGCAACTTCTGGAAACCACAATTCTGCCGTATTTTTCGACCCCTCGTACGACCTTTACAGGGTGTTTATTTGAAAAGTAGTCATTCGCGATTTTTCGCCGCCAAAATTTTTCACAGGAAAACGCCGAAACATTTTTGTTTTGTGGGGGACATCTAGGACACATACTGCAGCATTTTCATCTTCAACCACTTCCCCGCGGCGAAAAATCAGGGGTGACAACTTTTCAAATGAACACCTGTATAATGCCTGGCAAAAAAATCGCAAAAAAGCGACAATTTTGAAAATGGTAACTTCTTGAACCGTTGACTTCGAAGAGAAAAAACTGTAAAGACTCGGACAGATGGGACTTTAAGTATGTTTTTCCTTATCAAATTCTGAAGGGATCCTTAAATTCTCAGATTTCCCTAAATTTATTCCGGGTTTTCATAACAATTTTGAATTTTGCATTCCTTTCGGATTTCATTAAAATTTTGCATTTATTACCTAGGCTGATTGAATTGTTACATACACCGGAAACATTTTGAAACAAAATTTGGAGGCCAAGTACGAACGTAAGGCTCAGTAGGTAAAAAACGGATTTCAACCACCGATTGAGAGCAAATTTGGACGCTATCATCAGAGCTATCATTGGCTCAGTGATATCCGTTAACCTCCTATTGAAATCCAACTGTAAGTCAACCGGGCATTATAATCCTGGGCCTTAGTATGATGGCGCGCTGATGCTGAACTTCCCTACCCTACCCTACCTACTTACACACAATCCTTACACAATGAGGATGGCTGGGAGAAGGGTCAGGGAGAGGACAGAACATCCATAGCCTCTATCAGGAACAGAATGTGCAAACATTTTGGTTTTGCGCAGTTTTTCTTAGGCATATTGAAAAGTTATGACAACCCGACAATCGTTAGGTATTGATTTCATTTTATACTGCAAACTGCAACTCGGACTTTTCTACTTGCAAAGCAATTCAGGTTAGGTAGGTAGGTTTTTAATGTTACTTTTTTCGCCAGCCGCAATGGGATCTGGCTAGTGAGTGCAAATTATTTATGGGAGGAATGGAGCAACAGACGACGTCTGTCCTGGTCTGGTCAAATCAATTGAATACGGCTCTGCTCCACCACTATAGGCAGAACTGGCGAGTTCAAACTCCCGAATGAACCCGTGACGACCTCGCGCCTCTTGACGTCACGACGCGGAAAAATCAATCGACTTTATTCATAATGCTTCCACGCGAAAATTTTTCACTTCCAAAATTTTTGACTGAAAAGTCTATGAAAATTCATTTGCGAGTGTTAATTGCAATAAAATTTCTACTTGCAAATTGTCAATTTTTTTCAAAAAAAAAAAAAATTACAACAATTAAATTTGCCAGATTGGTTGTAGTGAACAATTGGTTGTTGTTGATGAATGGGCGAGGGTGTAGTCATCACAATACAGCAAAATACTGTTACTAGACGCAAATTAGCGTCGGATCGGATCTACGTCACAGCCAGTCTGTTTGAGTCGCTCACGGAGGCGGGTCGGATAAATATACAGCCAAGTGCGTCGTGCATTTTCTCGTCTAATGTTGTTGAGAATTTTCGTTTCCTGGTCAAACTGATGAATGTAAGTATTTTAAGAGGTGCAACGTCGGTATTGATGTCCGGGACACCCTGCCAGGGTGCAGGACGTCCCTGGTATCAGAGCACGCCCTTGCAGCTATGAATAAACCAGGGGTTCACAACACTATCGCCACATCCCAAGTATAATAGTGTTGTCATTCACAATTGATCATTGTATTTCATGTTTTTGTTGCTCCCTGCTTTTCACTCCCAGATTCTATCCACAACGAATGATTTTTGCAATGTCTGTTACAAAAATACTTGCAGTTTTTAAAATAAAACGCATAATAGAAAGTAGGTACTTGTACTCATTTATTGACGCTAACAATTTTATTTTGTTGTTTGTTGATGTCTTCTGCTGTAATTGATTTAATTGTTTTCGACAATATTATAGTCTTCAAAAATGTGTCAACAATGTTGTTAACTCTGCGAAAATAACTAGGATAGGAAATTATCTGATGCTTACTGGAATGGAAAACCAACCAAAAAAGCCCAAAGTTTCAATCTAGCCAGGATTAGTTTGAAAACTCTTGAAAGAAACTCAAACACTTGGTTATTATTATCAACGGAATATTTACTGCCAAATATTTGATCAAAAAAAAAAAGTAAATGGTTTTGTATTCCAGTGCGCCTTATGCACCCGGAACAATAATTTAAAAGCATAAAAGGTACCCAACTACTTCTTAATTTTATTTGATGATTATGATGTGGATTTATGATATAATGCACATACATATCCAAATCACTATAAAGCTGCGGTACTCTGGACACGTTGCTGCAGCTCCATCACATTGGCCTTTATCGTTTCCATTTTTTCGTCTAACTTTTGCTTACGCTGCTATCGAAAAACCGCATTTCAACATCTAATAGTTCTTCCCTTTTTTCTAAACGCTTCTTTTCCCGAGTCTTTTCCTGTTCTTCTAGAAGAATCTTTAATTCTGCTTTATCTTCTACGCGCTGCTCTAGTAAAATATTTTTCAATTTTTTTTTCTTCGAGACGTTTCTTTTCTTATCGAGTCATCCTTTTTTTTTCTAGGTATTGGTCACAAATTTGCGATGGGTACTTTATAATTATTGAGAGACAAACGTTTAAACACACACTATTTTTAATTAAATTGTTGCTTGCATTCGAGAACATTCCAGGTGGTTTCCGGTAAATTTCAGCATTGGTCACCCAGTTAGTTGTTTGGCGCGGGCTTTAGAAAATGTCGTCGTTATGAATTGAAATTTTGTGTCGGTCAGCTCATCTACACTCGAGTGTTACCTTCGGGAATATTACACGTTCTTTAGCATATTCCAGCACTTACCGCTGCCAGTAGATTCGCCGCGGCTCTAGAAACGTCCATCAGATTCGCGTGTATTCCGGCAATCTCTGGAAAGGTGCACCTCAGCCAATTCTGGACATGTATGTGTCTTACTCGCGCATCAGGATCTCTAGCAATAAAGTGACAAGCTAGAGTCTGTGCTAGAGTTGTGGGGAGCTACAGCTACGGGCTACGGTTGATGGCCGCTGCCGTCTGGTTTCTGTTGCAGGTGCCATCAACCGTAGCCGTAACCCCCCCAGCTTGTCGTTGAAAATGTCACAGTTCTGAATTTAAAAGATGAATAAGTATAGTCGTAGATAATTATTTATTTATAAGTCTTCGTTGTGAGTCCCTTGTCATTAATCCGTGTTGTCATGACATATGATCTTGATTTTTCAATAGAAGTTCCCTGCATAATGCAAGTAACGGTGGCAGAGGGCAGTAATAATAGATTATTGCCCATGAGCTTTAAAAAAACAAAATTAAATTGTCAAAAGAAGCTCATTAATTGATTAATTGCCTGTTATTGACCGACCACCGACCATTCGTACACATACATATAATTGTTTTTATTAACTGTAGATTCTAGAGATTTCGGGTGGTCAACAATGATCCTGTGACCTCCGAGTGACATGTATACATGATTCATATTCATATAGGTATTTACTGAAAGGGCGGCAAGGTAGGTACAGCACAGTTGTACAGTGTGCAACGCATGTACCTAGTCCACTCACTAAAGAGACTTCAAGCCTCAAGCGTAATTTGCTCTTCCACGAGTTCCACGACATGTGCAAAGAATTTAGGGTGGTCCGTTTAATATTTGAGTCATGTGTACAATAAGTGAATCTAAATGAAATAATTGTATTTGAGAAGTTGTCGGGTCCTCAGTAGAATTGTTTATGTTAGGTATCTTTAAATAACAAATTGCAGTTAAACTGATGCTAGCAGTAAGCCAGTTAAACTGATGCTAGCAGTTAGCAGTGCTAGCTATGAAGGTTAAGGTTAATAAATTGTCACCAGAAATAAGTGGCGTGGATGTCGTTGACCCTTGTGTTTTATTGATGTAAACTTACTCAAGTTTGAATTCAAAATTTACCGTGATATATTACAATGACTTAATGTGTTAAGAATTGAGCAAAAGCTTGAAGCTTACGGGAATAGCTGCAAGCGAACGGCAGATTATTTATTCCTTCTGATTAAGTTCTTGTTGGGAGTATAGGTGTACATGGGAGGTTTATATTTCAATCTCAATTCATTTGCAGTATTTTCCACTCTGTTATAAAATAAGTGGAGGTCCTGCGTGGAACAGTTTAATCTTACACCACGTTATGAAATCCAGTCTGGAGCTCGGTCTGGAGCAATAAAATTGGAGCAACTTGACTGAGAGTTTCGCTATCAAGGAGGTGACTATGATTTTTATACCATATACGAGTATAAGGTCTGTGATAAAATAAGGCCCTCGCTTTTGCAAGGATTTGACGTGTAAGTTGGTCAATTTTCATTTTGCTGAAGTAATGTAAACATTAAATTAGCAAAAAAAAACATTTTTACGTCATATCTTCCATGATCATAATGAAAATTAACAAAAATGTTGAGTACCTAGGTACTTTTCACGAAGGTCGATTCTTTTCTGCAATTTCATTCAAATTTATAACTTAGCAGTGGTGGAATATACAGGCTGTACCTATCATTCTAGGATCCTAGGAAGCGAGTGAGAGGTATAATATGTGCTATTTTTCTGAATAAGGACAACGAGAGGAGTGTTTTTTCAAGTATCGCAGGTTAAAACTGAATCACCCTACTGTGACGTCATGCGTATAAGAGACGGTTAATCGAGGTCATTGGGCGCTTCCCAATAAGGCGTATAAGGACACAATTCGACACATATGGACACAATTTGACACAGCTAGCGTTCCAATAGCAGTAATAGCACCACATGTCGACACAATCGAAACATTGGCGAGGCTGAGTTTAGAATTGAGCTGGCAAGTGCACTTTGACATTGTGTATCCGTCTTGTCGCAGTTATTGGAAAGCGCCCTATGTTTCTTGAGATATGACATTTCGTTTCTGACAATGGGAAATTTTTCGAATCTGACAAGCGCTCTGTCGTGTATTTATTTGATTTCAGCATGGATTTCATTATTTCACTTGTTCTTACCCTCGTTCTTACCAATAAGTGTGTTATATGTAGTGGAAAACTGAGAAGATACTTACAGAAATGGTTCAAGGGTGTTGTGTCGCTCTATGCGAGTCGAGAATAAGACGAATACACCCAGCATAACCATGCACCGGTTCACGAAAGACCCAAACTTGATGGAAGTGTGGCTGCACCAGCACCAGCACCAGCAAGGATCACGCTGCACCAGACACGTGCATCTTACTACGAAAAAAATCTATTACTTCGTCCATTAAAAACTCCCTTATGAGCTCTAGTGACTTTCCCCACATGATAATGGGAACAGTATAGCTATCCGATTCAAAATTCCCGCAAAAGTCAGAAACGAAACGTCCAAACGTCATAAACGTCAAAAGTGACCTCGAAAAACCATGTATTTTCTATCTCCTAAAATTGGAAAAGTCAATTGGAGTTTTGCGGAAGTAAGGAAATAAAACGAGTTTTTTGACATATGAATTGAAATTATCCTGTATAAGTAATGCTTGCAAACTTAGTGTCAAGCATGCATCGTCAAATCCGCTTCTGATCTAATTGTTCGTATCATGAAATATTTTGTCCATTTTTTGGTGGTTCGAAGTTCGAAAAACATTTTCTACAAAAAGTGCAGATAGAACATTATAGTTCTCAGCTCGCGAAATGACTGCAGTTATTCATGCTAGTGGTGGCAACACAATCATTTTATTGAAACGTAGATTTTTTATTCTGATCTTCTTATCTATTTTCTACTTTATGTAAAGTATAGGTACACAATACATTCGAATAGTCGATTACCTGATTTTGATGGAGGTATGCGTGCAAACGTATCGCGACGATTCCGACAGCTGCACGGCGGTTCCGTCGTGGCTCCACCTTTTATATCGTAGACCAGAGACACTATAGACCATGTATGCCAAGTTTCACGCTTTTATCACAAGCTGCAAAGCTTTGCAGTCTTTGCCGCATACCTCCATTTGTACATGAAAATTATTGGATATTACTTTAACGACTTCAAGAACAGATGAGGCTCACGATCTTGTTAAAGTAAAAAATCAGGTCTCGTACATGGTTTTCATGTGCAAGAAGCTGTGAAAGTGAACTAAGTAAGGATTTCTATTTCGAATGCATTGAACTAAAATAAATGTCAAAATTAAAAAGGCCTAATATCCTGGACACACTAGGAAGCTTAATGATCATTGACGGATCGTCATTTAACTTCCCTTGCTGTCTTGGTGATAGCAAGGGGAAACACAATGACGCTTTTTTGGTTAATGATAATTAAGCAGCAAGGGAAGTTAAATGACGATTCATCGTTAATGATCATTAAGCTTTCTATAGTGTGTCCAGGGTATAAGATTTTTTTTCTTGAACAAAACAAAATCTTTTTTTTTTCAAAGTGCAATCATAACATTTCATTTGAAATAAGAAAAAGGAATTTAGTCGGAAACGACACCAAAATTGTCAATTTGGTCCGAAATTACAAAAAAAGAAAATATGTGCCGCAGCTGAAACTATCCCCTCCTATTCCTCCTCCTTTCATAATATTGACATTTGTTGTGGTGAAGTTTTACTGTGAAGATCTACTGCATTGATAGACGTCACTTTTGAATCAATTCGATAACCGGCTCCAGTTTTTGTCTCTCAAAGATAGGCAAATGTCAATGGGGAACTATAGGCAAAACGAATTGTAGAGGGCGACGTGTTCCATGCACCCATATTGACAGTTATCGTACATAACCTAAAAAAATTCAAACAAATGTACAGTAAGTGGAAAGTGCTCAAAGAAGAGTTGAGGCGGAGAGGAGCCCCACTGAGAGGAAATAAAAAAGAGCTGGTGCAAACTGCAAAAGGTATGGTCCTCTGGAACTGTTGCAGCCTGATACACAACACGTCACTACCATTTTTTTACTGCGATTTTTGGCTTGTCGGCGTTTCTACTTTTCAACTCACGAAGTGACGCAAACCGCCGGTTATATGCTGA
Source organism: Anaspis maculata (assembly GCA_949128115.1). Classification (NCBI taxonomy): domain Eukaryota; kingdom Metazoa; phylum Arthropoda; class Insecta; order Coleoptera; family Scraptiidae; genus Anaspis; species Anaspis maculata. Next base: position 63,611,471 of record OX421961.1, on the reverse strand, counting down.
GTGCTGTCAAATGAAAATGAACTAACAATTACAAAGTTGAGGTTATGTACGCTTGAAATGACACTGATGATAGCTGAGCTGGGGTGCATGGAACCCGGGCGCCATTACTTCAGGCGTTTGCCACTATAGTTCCCCATTCTGACAGCTGCACGGTGGTTCCATCCCACTCAGCATAGCATGTCATGTTTCTTAAATGAGATGATCTCAATCATGTCACAAAATAACATCACAATGAACGTTACTTCCACATCTACGAGATGTTCATCCGCGATGTTATACGATGTAATGTCTGAGAGATGTTTCGAAATGAACTTAAATTGAACATCACACATGAGACATCTACCGGACGTAACATTGTTACTTCTTTCAACTGATCGAAGTGTAACGTCTCACTGACGTCAATGAGACGTAGTCACTGAAAGATTTTTCAAATTTCGCTACCCTGCGGGCCCCCTTATGTTTTCATGTGTCGTTTGGAACCATTTTTGTGTCTTCTTGTGCTTGTGGCTTTCGGAACTAGTGTGTCCCGTTTGTGTCTCCTTGTGTTCTTCGAAGGCCTACTGGGCCTTCTTGCATTTTGTCGTGGCTTTCGCACCTCTGGTGAACCCTTGTGTTTGCTTTTGTGTTATTCGGAACCTCAAAATGGGCCCTTTTTGTCTTATTGTGCTTTCGAAACTTTGGTGACTCCCGTTCATGTCTTATTGTAACGTCCGGGGCCCCAACGGAGCCCCTTGTGTCTTGCCGTAACGTTTCGAGCCCCAGCGAGGCTCTTTGGGTTCGGGTTACCGTTTGGAGTCCTAATTGAATATCCCGAGGAATATCCCTGAACATCAAACGCGCTGTTAAAATATACTGTATTAGACAAGTTGGTAGCTTAGACGAATCGGCAGCAGTGTCTCTAACTATCACTTGTGGGGATCCAGGTTCGAATCCTCCGGAGTACGCCAATAGAAGAACAACTTTTCGTAGGGAAAAAACGTGCTGCATAGATTGTAAAAATTAGTAAAAATAGGTACGGAACCTCCTAGGCATAAAACTATGTTGAAAAGTGGTGAAAATTAATTTTTATTCAAAAATACACATCCCAAATGCGATGTTATATGTACGTCAAAAAGTGATATCTAGGAGATGTGGAATAGCGATGTAGATAGTATGTCACATTTGGACATCTTTGAGATATCTCATTCATGCTCTAATTACCCGGACATAAGAGGTAACAGAGATGTCCACCTAACATCGCATAGACTTTTTTTTGTTAACATCGCAGTTGTGACTTGAACATCTAAGTGATGTCACAGAGATGTTCTCTTGCTGAGTGGGATCGTGGGTCCGATATTGGAAGTTAGGTTGTCAATCAACTAGGTTTTGTCCGCTACTGTAGTATACTGCGTTGCATAGACCCTGGTGTGATTCTAGTTGGTTGGGAATCTAGCCACGAGACGTTTTTGGAAAGAAGAAACTCTGGACATCACAGCTCACTAGAATCAAACTAAGGTTGAATGCAGTATACCTACTAACATGCTACAATAGTATATTCACTTGTACCGTGATTCTAGTCGGCTGTGAGATTCTGTTTTCAAGTTTCCAAATCTGAAATATAGCAAATCCCCAAAACTTTGCGGTTGGCTACTCTGGCTTCATTTGGCACAAACTGAAGGCGGCCCCGTAGGGTTTTGGTGTCTAAATGACGGTAATACAGCTCTACGCCCCTCTAGTCGCATTTCCACGTATGACGAGGTCAATTTTCCAAAATTTGAATATCAATTTGATAAGAAATATAACTGCACTTCTAGAGAAGTCAGTTTCACACCAGGTGAAAAGGCGGCAAGCCTACAATGCTAGAGTAGAAAATTTGCCCAGCCAACTAGAGTCACAGTACAAGTGAACACCTACTATAACAGTGATGTCAGGTCCAGGGCATTTCTGCTACTGTCATGTTAGGTCAAAGTACTTCCGTACTTGCAGTTTTGAACAGTTTTGATAATTCCATGTTCTTGAATAATTTGTTTATAGCCTTGACATTTCAATTTATAGGGGGCCGTGGTGTGATGGCCAAAATCATCGCAGTGGTAGCTGGGGATGGATAATGAACAACCCCACCAGGAACTCGTCAAGTGCGTGGTGGTGGGCGACACGGCAGTGGGCAAGACACGGCTGATATGCGCCCGGGCATGCAACAAGCAAGTGTCTTTAGCCCAGCTACTGGCGACGCACGTGCCCACCGTCTGGGCCATCGACCAGTACCGTATCTACAAGGATGTGTTGGAGCGCTCCTGGGAAGTGGTAGATAGCGTAAACGTGTCCCTGCGGCTATGGGATACGTTCGGCGACCACGAGAAGGACCGACGGTTCGCGTACGGCCGTTCCGACGTGGTGCTGCTGTGCTTCAGCGTCAACAACCCGGTGTCGCTACGCAACTGCCGCCTGATGTGGTTCCCGGAGATCCGCCGCTTTTGTCCCAGCACGCCGGTGCTGCTGGTGGGCTGCAAGAACGACCTGCGGTACATGTACCGCGACGAGGCCTACCTCAGCTACTTCCGCGACCGCAGCCCGTTCGTGCGGGCGACGCGCAAGTGCGACCTGGTGATGCCGGACGAAGCGCGCGACGTGGCGCGCGAACTCGGAGTCTTTTACTACGAAACCTCGGTACTTACCTATTATGGAGTTAACGAAGTGTTCGAGAATGCCATTCGCGCGGCGTTGATTGCCCGCCGCCAGCAGCGTTTCTGGATGACAAACCTCAAGAAGGTCCAGCGACCGCTGCTGCAGGCACCCTTCAAGCCGCCGCCGCCCATGAAGCCAGAAGTATTGGTCGCCGCCGGCTGTTACGCAGACCACATGCGTCAACTCTGGCTCGGCCGATCGCACACCGACATCGTGCTTGTCGTAGGTTCTGTAGGTTTTCCGGCTCACCGGTTCGTCTTGGCCGCCAGCAGCAGGGCCTTCTATCGTCTCCTCGCTGCGGACTTAGCGCGCAGTACCAGCGACTCGAGCATGGTCAGTTCGTTGGGTGATTTTGCTGACGAGACGGAATGCCTTGTGCGGGCCGAGCAAAAGACCTGCAAACGGAGAGCCAGCTGCCAAGCGCTGCCCTCAGCCAGGGAACTCGACCATCCCGCTTTCCACTGCATACGTAGCGTGCAGCCAGAAGGCCAAACAGTCGTCACTCTCAGTAAATTAGTAACACCAGGTGCCATGCAGCAATGCCTTCAGTTTGCTTACACTGGCACCGTAGATCGCAGCGCGCTCAACTTGCAGGTAGGTATATATTATAACACATCTGTGAATTTTATCATTTATATCAGTACCTATGATGAGTGTATTATGAAGTGATAATGATGCTGATACGTTTTGTGCTGAAGGAAACCCGTGAAGCCGCGGAATTTCTTGAACTGCCCCAACTCTTGGTTCTCCTCACGAAACATCCATTCGTCGGTCCTGATCACCCGGACGAAGTGTATGAAAACTTTCTGAAGCGCCGCCTTCAAGACATCTGTCTTGATCAGGGCCTGTTCGCCGACGTAATTTTCGAACTGGACGACGGTGCTTGTGCCGCCCACAAGGCTATGCTGACTGCTAGATGCGACGTCATGAAAGCCATGTTCAGCGGAGATTTTCGAGAAAGTCAAGCGAAAGTGGTAAGCGCTCGGCATATGGGTCTGCCTCAGTCTAAAAACGCGCCTACATGGTGCGTCTTACAGTTACAAGCCTCATACCTACATGCGAATTTCAAAAGGTATTGAGGTGCGGTTATTTGATAAAGGAAAAGTATTGCCAACCGTGTCTTGAAAATTTCGGCACGTACTCTAGTAAGAGAGACGGACGCATTTTTAGTACCTCGATCGAGTTATGTGTACAGACCATCATTTATGTATCGAGTTAATATGTGTAACCATGGAACGGCAATCCTGCCTGAGTATATCTTGCCAGAAGTGCGATTAAAAATTTTTCAAAAAAATTAAAAAATTAGTGATAGTACCCCCATAACATCTTGTAATGAAATACGCATAGTCGTATAGAGGGCAGCACAGAGCGTCAGAATATGCGATCCTGCCTCACCCAACCCTGCCGCGTCACCCTGGCATGGACGCGTAAAGGGGGTGCTTGTGGTCGATGAACTACCCCCATAAAGTTATGCGCTTAATGAGGTATCTAATTGAAGGTAATAATGTCCTCTACCCGAAAAGTGGATCCTGCCTGGTGTAAACCTGCCGGAAGTGGGTGGCAGGGGGGTTTATGTACTATGCTCATCTAAACAGGTCAGCAATTGAAGTGGGCCACCCAAAAATTTTGTTCCTTTTCAAATATTAATATCAACGGAAAGAAGCAACCGATTTTGAGACGGTTTACGATGTCTGATGGAGTGATCTTTTCTCTACGATGTTTAATGTCAGCTTTATCTATTGTCGGCAGTATACATGATATACAGGGTGAAAACGGAATCTGTACCGAAATGGTCAAGTTTAAATCATGTGTAACTGTTGTAAAAATGATACCAGACTTTTTGTGACTTCATATTTAGGAAGCTCGACTCATTGTCTCGAAACGGTTTTTTAAATTCCCATCTATCTCTTTCAATTACAGGGTGGTCTGAAAAATCATTTGGTTTTGCACTGATAATGGGATTCCTTGTTATCCAATTCTCAAAATATGGACGGCGAATTGGAGCTTATTCTTCGGGACATGGAGCCTGAGAATCAGAATCGACTCAACAAACATTCAAAACAATGAATTCTACCAAAGGTAACCCAAATATGAAGTAGGTACACTCGGGATCTGGTTTGAATGAAAAATGTATGACAAAATCAACCGCTTTCCAAACGAACGGTCCACTCCGAACATTTCGACGTAGCTTTCGCTTGTATCAGTCAAGAATGGTCGGTGATGGAACCGAATTTGCAACCGCATGATTACGGAGAGGATTCAAGCGAAAAGTACGTCGAAATGTTCGGAGTGAACGGTTCGTTTGAAAAGCGGTTGTTTTTGTCAAACATTTTCATTCAAAACAGATCCCGAGCGTATTCATATTTGGGTTACCTTTGGTGAAGTCCATTGTTTCTAATGTTTGTTTTGAGTCGATTCTGATTTTCAGGTTCCATTTCTCGAAGAATAAGCTTGATTTTGTCGTCCATACTTCGATAATCGGATAACAAGGGAGCCCATTATCAGTGCAAAACCAAAAAGATTTTTTTTTAGAATCACCCTGTAATTGGAAGAGATAGACGGGAACTTGGGAAAATGTTCCGAGACATTGATTCGAGCTTTCCAAATATGAAGTCACGAAAAGTCTGATATCATTTTTACAATAGTTACACATGATTCAAGATTGACCATTTCGGTACATCTTCCGTTCTCACCCTGTATATCATGTACATTGCCGACAATAGAAAAAGCTGACATCACACATCATGAACAAAGGATAACTCTATCAGACATCGTAAACCGTCTTAAAATCGGTTGCTTCTTTCCGCTGATATTTATATTTGAAAAGGAACAAAATTTTTGGGTGGCCCACTTCAATTGCTGACCTGTTTAGTTTTGCCTTGAGTGAGCAGCGTGAGATGTCATTTGAAAGCTCTTGAAAAACTGTATTCAGAACTGTCGAAAGTATTGTCCTATCTGTCATCTGTCAAATAATAAAAAATGTCAAAGTTTTAAACTTTACCCGTTTAATTATTCAAAATCTATTCGATGGATTTGAATCAAATACGGCAGAAAGCAACACAATAAAAAAATCAAATTAAGTCTGAAATTGTAGTTTTCCACCATTATCCAGTCAGGCGTTATGAATTTTAAAAATTTCTTATAGTCGTTGCCACCCGAGAGGGCCTCTCACCCGGGTTTTGACCAGAACGACTCGCTTCTTATGCAGTACTCCACTCAAAAATTCATCTCTGGTCGGGGATCTACTTTTTTTGAAAAATTCAAACTGATGTCGGAAGTGAATTGGATTGGGCGTCGTGTAGACTTATTTTCAAAGTCGACACGGTTTCGGTTTTCCGACGGTAACTTTCTCAAAACGACACATTCCGTGAATTTGAAAAAACTCCAGTGGAAACTTCCACATGCGGCGAGCCCCACGATATATAAATTATAGGTGCAGACATGCTGGGAATGAAAGTTGGAGAAAAGATTCAATTAATTTTTTAATGAAAAATTTTTGAAATCAGACCCACGGTTTTCGAGTTTTCCTCTCTTGAAGGTCTTGATATCCTCTATCCGAAAAACCAATCCTGTCTTAGGAAAACCTGCCGGAAAGAGGTGGCAGGGCACAGGTAATTGACGCGCGCAAATTACAAATTTGGTAACTTGATAACCCGACAACCCAGGCCTGTTTTACATTTTCAACAGGGAAATTCCAGGGAAATTGAAAAGAAAATTATTGGAAAATGTTCCAAGAGCCAGTAATCTCTTGTTTAAGAAAAATTATGAAAATCTGTTCACGGGATGAAAAGTTGGAAAATTTGCAGTTTTTCCAGAGATGAAAACTCGGAAACCGTAGGTCCGATTCAAAAAAATTTTCAATCTTTTCTCCAAGTTTCATTCCCAGCATGTCTGCACTTGAAATGAATATTTCGTGAGGCTCACCGCGTGTCAAAGTTTGCATTGCAGTTTTTTCAAATTCTTCGGAAATTTCGATCCACCGATACGAGCTTCAAATTTGTTACCACTCAAGGGTACTTGCTTTTCATCGAATTAAAATTTTCAAGACACAGTTGGCATTGCTAAACTTTCCTCTATCACATACGGAAAACCGCACCTTCATATCTTTTGAAATGTGCACGTGCAATGCTAGCCTTACATTGAGCATCAAACGCTGCAGCTTTTTTGCTACAGAGTTCTGATTGGAACTGACGCCTGAAATTGTTGTCAATGACCAACATGTGACCGATGAGAGCTCGGCAGCTAGAAAAGCTGCAGCATTTGATGCTCAATGTAAGGCCACCATGAGGCTTGCAAGTCACACCATGTTGATTACGTTAACTTCGTTAACTATACGCTCGAACTATGCGTATGATAGTGATGCCTTGCATGTCCATGTTCGACGTAGTAGTGATTCAGATAATCTGTTGGTACTTTTTTCAGTACAATATGAAAATATGGATAATATGATTATCTGAATTTGTCCCCAGATCGAGTTTCCTGGGGTGAGGGAGTACACTTTCCACAAATTGCTGTGTTTCTTGTATACGGACGAAGTTCCGGCAGTGTCGGCAGTTCGTTGCGTCAATTTACTAGAATTAGCCAATCGTCTCTGCTTGCCCCGACTTGTCAATTTGGTGGAGCGGAGGGTCATCGAGGACTTGGAGTGCTTGCAGCCATCAGAAGCCATCGAGCAGTGTTTGAGGCTGTTGGAGCCTGTCAAGGTAAGAGTTCGGAAAAATGAAGGATCAAATTAAGAAGAGTTTGCTTCACAGCTGCACAACGGACATCAGTTAGCCGACTGGTGCATGAACCACTTGTGCGTCAACTATAACAAATTATGTAGAATGTCTCCTCGTAGCCTGAGACTGTTGCACCCTGATAATCAAGCGTACTTGGTGGAACACCGTTGGCCCCCCGTCTGGTATCTGAAGGACTACGATTACTATCAGAAATGTTTAGCAGAACGGGACAAAGAACTGAAGCCCACAATCAAAAGTACTTCGGGTTGTTTATGCTTCTCTCGCAAGTCAGAATCCGACCCGGCCCTTTCCTCCAGCCAACTTTGACCATGACTGTTACGATTCAATGCATTTATTCATTTCATCTCACAGTTCTATCATTACTGTCTTACATATTCTTAGTATAAGTGGTAAGTAAGTAAAGTGCAGGTAAGACATAGACAGTACATGGCCAGAATGTAAACTTGCACATTTAGAATACCATACAAACTACATAATTATCGAATAACTGGACTGACCTAATTGCAGTTCAATAAAATACATACATCCGACCGAAACGCATTTGAATTTCCCTTTACATTTCAGTATTAACAGGAAATATTCATCAATTATTCAAAACAACAAAATTCAATTATCGATATTTTAGAGTTAGAGGAAACACGTGTATTTTTATATCACTTTTGATAAAGGCTTTTATTTGTGTTTCAAAGGTCCGTCTAGTTCTTCAACATTTCATAATGGAATAAAAAAATATTTTATACTCATATGCGAATATTAAAGATCAGTGTGTCTCACTGTCTTTTTATTGATTCGTTTAGGACCAACTTTTTGATGACAAGTTAGGTGCTCCCTATTTTTTACTGTAAAACTTGTCAGTTTTGTGTTATTTTACTTTTAAGTTAGTGTGGACTATACAAATTATGTAATATTTAGTACCAGAAATTCCTAGTCGTAGCATATAAAGGCAACCTAAGCTCAGAATCCACTTCTATGACAAAAAAATCGGTATAGCCTACATTAAAACACGATCTTCTGCTTTACTTAAAATCTAAATCCAATGCCAAAAACTTAGTAAAATTTACATTCCACTGAAAAATGCTTATTGGCTTATAATAATACTGCACTCAACATTGAAGCACTCATTTTAAATCAAAGTTTGCACTAGTTCGCAGATTAATCATACACCGTTAATACTAACTTATTGAATTTTGAATAAAAGAACAAATTGAGTGGGATGTAAATTTCACTTTATTTTGTACGTTTGAAACCTTAATTCAGTATGTAACTACTTTTTTACTTTCAGGCAAAATATAGGGAGATGTGCATAATTATAATAAAAACATTTACTTACTCAACAATCATGTGTACGTGTGCAATAATTTGCTATTCTAATAAATCTTTGTATGAAACTACAAAATTGTATTGATTTAAATATTTAGTACCTGGGAGCGTTGTTTTTTTTAGAATAAAAGGAATAGCATTAATAGAGCATACATAAGAGAATACGCTTCTGCCTAGGCTTAGACTAAAGTTCGATTTTCGAGATTCTAGCGCTTAGCTTCTTCAATAGCAATAGTCCTGTCCCTAGCAGTATTTCTGTAGGAAAAACGATGTAATCAAATTTTTTTTTTTTGGAATCGTTAGAGGGTCATCCCAGGACAAATTATCACTGGGGTGCTTCCACGATTTCTGGTACATTTTCCAGCAATATCGCATCAAAGTTGGCGGCTGGTCAATTCTTCAGTTCGCTGATATTTCTCTAAGTTTTCGCGATTTTCTTCAAATAAAAGTACTGATCTACCCAACAAACAATTCTGGATCGAATGGTGCTGTCAGATATTGAGACCTTACCTTATACCGGGTGAAAAAAAAAAAAAAATTTGTTTATCATTATTTTTTCCAACTTTTTAGATTCTTGGCCGATTTTCACAAACTTGGTGTCAAAAGCTCGCTGACTGAATCGTCTACTCAAATCAATTGTCGATATAGCCAAATTATCAAAAATCAAGATGGCGGCGGCGAACTCAAATAAAAATGTGTCGTATGTCGAGATTTTTTTTTTGGTTCCTGAACTTTGTGAAGAACGACATTGATAGTGGATTCTGGAAGATTCAGCTTTCTTTTGCAATTTGGGACTAGATTCACTGGATTCGCACATTCCACCGTGAAAATATAGTGAAATCAAGGAAGGTCCACATGTCATTTTTTTCCAAATTCACAATAAATCAACATTGTGCGACATTGCTCAAGGCTTAAGATTCTCACATGTTTTTCCTGAAATATCCGGGCGACAAATTCACACTCAACCGCCTTTCCCGCAGAACTCAGCAATCGGAAGAGTTGCAACTGTTCCCTCACACGCTTAAACACAAACAACGAATCTTCCTCGTTCGATTGGAACATAATATATCGACCGAACACTCCGTTCACCTGCAGGAACAGCTTGGAGATAGGTATCTGAGTAATTCTTAGAACCTGACCTTTGAGGATGAAAATCAAGGGACGCACAAGGGTGTTAAGTCCGAGTATTTTGATAAATGGTTTCGTAGGTCCAATAGAACATAAATATACCATTCAGCTTCACGCGAATTTGTTACGGGTTACCACGATTTTTTCTACAAAAATGCCTGGGCTATGATGGGTGCAGCGTTAAATTTAGTTTGTTGTAGATGATTTGCATGGGAGTTGCAATTTGCTGATTTTGTGTTGACGTTGACAGTTTATCGTATTTTCGTGTCGCCTCGTCCATATTTTTGTGTTTTGTGTCGTGCGTTAATGCGCATTCATCGCTCGTTTCGAGCATTTGAACTTTCAGCCCGACCTATGAGAACCATCAGCTGATCAGGAAAAGCCAAAATTCGTCCAAAAGGTGTTGACATATTACTCCATTCATCCCCTATATTCACCCACTTATACCCTTAGTTGAAATTTGATCAACTCAATAAGGACTACACTATAATAAAACTGGAGCCAAATCGACTGAGGGGCCAAATCTCATAAGAATCGTGCGAGGTTCTTTGATTTCCAACCAACATGAACGTCATGAACCGGGTATATGTTCAAGACTTCATCATGGTTGCAAAGCGGAAATGTCATGCTTCGAAATAGTCTGGAATTGTCTATAGTCTGAATACGATTCAAAACGTTACGTCGCTAAAAACAATTCTGAAGAGACCGCATGGTAGACCGCAACGCGAAAGCAGATCAAAATTAGAATGGACGGACCCTATCCAGAGCTGATTCAAGCTGAAAAATCCTCGGGTACACTATGTAAGGCCTTGGTCAAGTCTCCAAGTATTACGCCTGCAACCGGCAGTTCGGCAACGTGTAGAGGATAAAACCGTCAGCGTATGGCGGGATGAATAAAGTTCCATCACTTTACACCTCCCATTAACCACAATCCAAAATCCAGATGAAAAACTATTGTTTGTTTTTGGATTTTTTGATATGCGATTTTTTACTAATCTTGTACCTTACAGTTGAAAGTTCTATCATAAAGGAATTTAAAACCCCACTAACAACTTTTGTACCTCTATATTTTCTTTTCCTTGCGTCACGGCTTTTTTCATCAAGAGTCAGCTACTTGTGTTGGAAATAATACGTCTGTGGTGGGACTCCGTATCTTTCGCTAACTTAGCGACCCGCTAGTTATCGTATCGTAAATTGATATTTTGTGGCACTCTGTAACTTGGCCGCTGCGACACGCTACGGCATTGATACGTTCTCGGCAAATCTCGGAATTTAGCGTATGAGGCGCTCCGTTTTGCCAGCAAGAGCTGGGCGGGGCAAATCACTAGACAAAGAAAGTAGATCCAGCTGACTCGTGATTGGTGTATGTATCTACTTTCTCTATCCAGTGCGATCTACCCGGAGCAGCACAGCATCATCTCCTGGCGCAAAACGAAAGCGGCTACGGTTCGCGAGACCGTCGAGCACATTTTTAGCTTGAGAGCTTGTAGCAATGCATGTTGACAGCAAAAATACAAAGAAGAACGTAAAGTGACAAATTTCCCGATATCACGTGTAGGCTTTATACTCAGGGTATCAATATTTCTCAAAAATAAAGATAAAGAGATATAGAGATTTTGATGAGATTCCATGAAATGTTTGTTCACCTTGTTTCAGTTGGGATTACCTCACATTTTTTAGGAGCCCAATCTCCCTAAAACACTAGAGAAAAGTTTCTGAAGGATTACTGGGACATTTTTTGACAAACAAAAAAATTATCAACTGTTTCATAATTTTGAGAATTCGTAATTTTGATTTACTAAAAAAGTCGCTAAAAATCTTTTACATTTTCAATTCCGATGAAATAATTCTCAAGAAAAACAGTCTTTCATCATGTTGACTCCCTGTTGACTATATACTCGTACCATACACTTTTTATTTTCAGTAGAATGACTTTTTGAAGCAAAATTAAGTGACAAGCCGGGGCGCTGGGGGAACACGGCCGATGGCTGCTGATATTTTCGCTCCAAAACATTGCAGGTGCCATCAGCCGTAGCTTTAGCCCCCCAGCTTGTCACTTTATTTTTGCTCCAAAAAGTTATTCTACTGAAAATAGAAAGTGTATGGGATACATGTGAAAAATGTACCCCTCCATCATAGCCGTTTGTATTCTATGTAGAGGGTGAAATAATTTTTTTTCAATGTTTTTTTATCTTTATCGAACCAACCCTGACAAAAACCATTCTAGCTCTGTTACAAGCCTCTATAATCTCTCATTTAAGATATGTATAAAAATGTCACATTCCTCAAACTGACAAAACACACATTCTACATTCAAGTAGAATATCAGCGGCGATAGAGGGGTGAACTTTTCACATGTTCACATCATTCAAAAAAAGGTTGGCTGATTTTTGATGCCCCAATATCCGTGACGACGGCGGTGATAACATATGGTCTTCTCTATTTGTATTGTCTATACGGGTCACAGAGAAGTATGCTGTTGACATGTTCAACAGGTGGGAATGAGCTAATCATGTAAGGAAAAACTGTTAGTGAATTACTTTCTTCAAGCATAAAATCTAATTCAAATATACTATACAGGGTGGTGAAAATTTCGATGCTCACCATTGGTATCTTGGAAACGGTGAGAGATACGAGGTCGGTTAAATTAGAAAAAAGTTGCGCATTTTTGTGGCGATTGAGAATCTGAAAAGAAACTTCGAATATTTTGATTGATTCACGATTTATCACGAGAAAACTGAAAATTTTGATTTCAGAAATTATTTTTTATCTTTCCAACCTTTCAAGCTATTTCAATCAAACTTGGTAGTTCTATGTTTTTGATCACTCCGAGTCGAATAACGTTAACAAAATATATCCAGGCCTTCTAGATGTCAAATTATGATAGTCAACTTTTGTTTTTCTTATAGCCGCCATATTGGATTTTGGCACTAATAGATGAAGAAAAAAATTAGCTTTCCGAATTAGTAACCAACATGTTCTTTTTATGACATTTTTAGCGTCAAATTTTAAAATTTTCGTAAATTATTGACAAAATCGGGAATGCTTTGAAAAATGATTGAAATATTATCAATAGCAACAACAAAAAAGTGACAGATGGTGTGCAATTGACGTAGGTATCTAACTTCTTAATCGTGTTTTGTGCTTGTTTGTACCGGTAGTTCATAAATTGTTATTAGAAAAGGAGTAAAGATTACACTAGTTTCGACAGACGTTTTTGAATTCACAGACACCCTTGACTAATTTAATTTATGAACTCTCGGTACAAACAAGCACAAAACACGATTAAGAAGTTACGGCTCGATACCAAGTTGGGGCTGAGACCGCCGTAAGTGCCGTTACCATAGCAACGGCGGATACCAACCAATCAGACCGCGCTGTATTTGGCGAGTTACGTCGTCCCAAACTTTGCGCCTGCAACTTGGTATCGAGCCCTTGGATACGTCAATTGAACACAATCTGTCTTTTTTTTGTTGTTGCTATTGATAATATTTCAATTGTTTTTCAAAGCATTCCCGATTTTGTCAATAATTTACGAAAATTTCAAAATTTGACGCTAAAAATGTCATAAAAGGAACATGTTGGTTACTAATTCGGGAAGCTAATTTTTTTCTTTATCTATTAGTGCAAAAATCCAATATGGCGGTCGTAAGAAAAACAAAAGTTGACTATCATAATTTGACATCTAGAAGGCTTGGAAAATTTCTGTCAACGTTGATCGACTCGGAATGATCAAAAACATAAAACTACCAAGTTTGATTGAAATAGCTTGAATGGTTGGAAAGATAAAAAATAATTTCTGAAATCAAATTTTTCAGTTTTTTCGTGATAAATCCTGAACCAATCAAAATATTCAAAGTTTCTTTTCAGATTCTCAATCGCCACAAAAATGCGCAACTTTTTTCTAATTTAACCGACCTCGTATCTCTTACCGTTTCCAAGATACCAATGGTGAGCATCGAAATTTCCACCACCCTGTATAGCGGGACCTTCTCGATTCCAACATCGCTATTGCACTGTTTGTAGCCATGCGCAGAGTTAGCGGAACTTAGCGGCAAGTTATCAACTGATACAGAGTCCCACCACTGGTAAGCCAAATCAAGTTCAACATTACAGGTTGTCATCAGTTGGTGATGAGCTGAGATGTTGAACTCAATAGACTCATCAAACGCATTATTTTCAACACATATGAGGGGCTCAAAGCAGAAGTGGACCATGTGCATTTAAATTAAAACTGAGGCATCAATGTATGAAGGTATTTCAATATTAAATCAATAAGTGACTAATTTTGACTTCTGTATCTGGGAAACCATCATGGAAATACCTTCATATGTATTTTGTATATGAATTTTGTTAATTCCAAAAATGAGTGATGGGCTTCAAGAAAAGGGTCTGTGGTAGGTGCAGAAAAAAAGTAAACACGGACTTGGTCCAATTTGGTATAACTATGTCAATTTCCATAGCTTACTCTAATAAAAAAAGCTGTGAAATTATTATAATTTCTGAATTTGGCAAGCTTCATACACTCGTTCATATATTTACAAAAGACCTGTGTTAAAAAAATCAAATAGTGATTCACTGCAAGTTCAGTTTTGCATTCCACACTTTTCCACACTCAAAAAGTCAATTATATTTGCAATTATCTAAAATTTGATTGAAAAATATTTCTCAAGTGTTTTGTGACACTTGATCCTACATTTTTGATATAGATTTACAGTAGGTATAAAAATTAAGATGTTGTGAAAATACGAATATTGTTGAAAAAAGTTGAGAAACTCAAAAGCTCCTGAATCTTTAACACAACAAACAAAAGTATATTGCCAACAATGATTTTAGACCATTTTAGACACAGAAAAGGAGTATAAAAGTATTAGTATTATCTGTTTCACCCTTATATACCACTCAGCAAGCCATGATATTGTTTTGTTAGGTTTAGCGGCCTACTCTGTGGGTTTAGCAATCCTTGGTTTAGCATACCTACTGACGACAGCTCATGAATTGATTGACAAACGAGCTACATCATAGCAATACATACAGCAAAATTTCAGAAGAATCACATCATGTATTATCAAAACTTCACTCAACCTCAATATTTCTCTTCTCTTAGAGCCTCGTGCCCAAATGTTTGATTTCTTCACTGCACTCTTCGAATGCATCTTTGTACTCATCGTTGGGCCGAATCAGAATCATCAAACAGCCTCTTTTAACGCCCAACGCCGCCCCCAAATCTTTGCGGCTTGGGGTGTAAACATACGGAATTTCTTTGTCTTCACACACTCCTGGCAAATGGCACATGATTTCAATCGGCATGACATCACCGGCAAAGACCACGATTCCCCGTTCGCCTTTCCTAATCCTGGTTTGGACGTCTTTGAGACCGTTCCGTACGTAGCTTTTTAGCTTTATTGCTGAAATGGTTTAGATGATTTGCATCGGCATTTTCAAATTAACCTCAGCCCTGTACCTTTCTTGATGAGCTTGTAAACCTTTTTTGTCGCCTTCTTCGAAGCCATCGGCTCCGCAATGACACTGCAGTTCTGTAGCTTTTCTTCGTAAGTAAGTTCAGCTTCTTTTTTTACGGCAACATTAACAGAATGGTCAGCGGCATCCGTTTCCATCGGTTCTGTTTTTATTTTGCCCATTTTGATTTCTTTTTTTTGTCAACTTCAACGTACCGTGAATAAGAGAAAACTGGAGAGCAGTACTTTCTTATTTAATTGCTTTAATGACTGCCGGCGTGAGAGACAGGAACTAGTTCGTTTCGTGTGCAGAACCCACCTCCACGTTTTAACACAATGAGGTTAGTTTTGCCGTTTGTTGATTTTTGATTTGGTACCATACCATATTTTTCTAGGGATCTTAGGACTGCCAAAGGCTGCATTATCATCAGTGTCGCCACTTCAAAAATAGCAAATGCACTACATTTAAATCGGTTAAGGAAATTTTGGATCGGTAATACCCCTCTATGATTACCTCTTGGTATTACCGTTCAATAAATTACTTATTCATGGCGTTCCTGATTGTTTATCATCAACAATAGTCAATCATATTCAATCTTTCCGAGCTTAGTTCCATCAGCAAATTGTTTGCGCGTGCGCATATCAAAATGCTTGCATAGGCAGTTACGCCAACCTCCAAGTAGCATTTCCCCCAGTAATTTCTGTCATCTGTCTTCAAGTGTCACATTGATCTGTCAATTGTCAGGTCATGTTTTGCTCTTGCTTATGCTGGTTGAGGTTGAGGAATGTAAACATGTGTTTGTGCTTTGTACTTAGTTAACTTTGAGTAAAAGAAAAAGGTCGTATAAGAATTGAAAAAAAATAAAAAAGTTAAAGAAGGAAGCTCAAAAATGGCATCATTCACCAAACAAAAACCGGGAAGTGATGTAAGTATCATCTTGGTATCAACATTCAAGGTTAACCATAACCGCTGTTTCAACCTAGTTATTTGCTTCCAGGCCAGCTCTGTTCTGCAAGAATTTGAAGATTTCGGGGAATTTGAGACGCGTTTGGGAATAAATGTGAAAATATCAAAGAACTCCGACATTTGCTTTGCACGAATTCCAAAGGCACTGGACCCTGAATGGTTGATCAACAAACAAATCAACGTGGACACAGAAACCAAACTCAAGCTCAATGGTAAAAAGTACAAATGTACAGTAAGCCAAGGGAGTGAACCGTTGTTCATTTTGAGCAAGAAACTTAGACAAATTCAACCCATCAGTTGCTTGACGTTCAAGAGAACAAGCAAGAAGACCCAACAAGACGATCTACCAGAGAACTACCTGGATGTCGAGTTGCACAAATCAGAAAACAGGCATCCATTTTTCGGCCACGATTGTGAAATGGACATGACCATAAATGGTGATGTGTCAATGAAGTTGGAAGAGGCTGGCAGTGTCAAGAAGCACAAGCTCAAAAAGAAAAAAAATAAAGAAAAGGATGATGTAAAGGAGAAGGACGAGTTGCTTTACCAGATGTTGCAGAATTCGCGGGTCGTGAAGAGCGAGAGGTTATCGGAGGAGTCCAGTTCAAAAAATAAAACGAAAGTAAATGGGCACATTAACAGTACCATTGTGATGGGAGCACAGTCGCCGGATTTTGATCCTGACATAAGTGAAATCACAAACAGTCAAGGTTTTAGCAAGAAAGTGAAGAAGGAGAAATCGGAAAGCAGGAAACGAAAACACGAGAGCAGCGACCAAGAAAGCATTATTTCAAATATTTTAAATTCGGTCAAAATTGAACTGAACGAAACAAGCCACAAGAAGAAGAAGAAAAAGAAGCATTCAGAATAGCATTTGTATTACGCAATCATTATGTCGTTTCATTTTAATAAAGTTGTAGATACCGAAATTCGCCAATCTTTAATTTTTTGCACGTATGCCGTATGCGACGCAAGCGCCGTACCGTTTGTTTTGGGCAAGATGGCGGGGCTGCAGGAGTTGTCTGAGTCGGTAAGTGATTTTCTCTTTATTTACGGAAATTTACGTGTTGATACGGCCTAAAAGGTGATGCCGGGGGGGCCGTGGAACTTGGTCATTCGAATTTCACCACCGCAGGGGCGGTCCAATGTTGGCGGCGTAGAATAATGTCGTTGAAGTGACCCCTTTATTGAAAGCAAAAGTAGCTGCAGTGGGCCATGCAAATCCTTGTTACTTTTGGCAACGCTCAGCAAGTCGACGGTTGGTTTGGTAGACTGTTCGATTTATTCGACCTTGAACGATATTTGATAACGAAGCCCGGTAGCCGATTTATTATTGTGAAGGAAATTTCCCAGATTTCCTCTGGAGAATCGAAAATAGAACATTACCCATGTGGGTGTAACAGAAAGCAGAATAATATCAAATTTTTAATAATATTGGTTGGGCTAGGTAGGACCATACCCACTTACCTAACAATATTTTTGTTCGCATCTTTGGGATCAGGTAGGGTAGAAGGGGGCTCCACCGGGCACCGGACTGTTATTAGTTGGTACTAGTCCCTTGATCTTGGATGTAGAACTTGAATCTTAGTCAAGTTTGACAGAACGGCATACCTAAGTTAACATCCTATTGTGAACCAAAACATTGATTTTCAACTGTTGAAGTTTTACGGTTACGGAATAGAGTTAAAGTTAACAGCCACTATAAACGCTGCTTTAGAGTTGAAACATAAATCATACAATTCTTTGACATTTTGGGCGACTTTTGCAATAGTTGAATTGGAAAAATGTGGAGCAGTTTTTTTGTCATACATTTTAAAAAAATAAGTTGCAAATGTCCGAGGGGTGTCTCACTGGCTGCAGTACCTACTTGTACAAAATCGATCTTATGCAGTATCATGCACATGTGCAGTACTGTGCATTACTATGCAGTACGTGTGCAGTACTATGCAGTACTTGGTGCATTACTATGCAGTATTTGTGCAGTACTATATGCAGTACGTTCAAAGAGTGCGCGCACATCTTAGCCCGCACGTGTCGAATTTTACTCAATTTTCACCCACTTCAAGAAGACGCGAGTGCTTAGCTTTTCACTGCTGGTTTCCTTCGATTGTTGCCATTCAAAAAGTAAATAAGTAAAAGTACAGTACCTACCTACCTAAGATCATAGAGGCATAAGATCCCTGATCATAAGATCATGTGCATGCATTAGTTAGTGAGCCCGCATTATAGCCCAGGCGCCAGGGAGCAAAAATCAGCTCAATAAGGAAATAATTGTTTCCTGGCTGGAAACTAGCTTAAAACGATCTGTGTAGCTTAGGTTTCGACATACTAATTTCCCCCCTTTCGGAAATGTCGGCGTCATGTCGCCATCATCAACAAGAAGTGCACTAGCGTGGTTTTTGCCGAATATCTTGATTTTGGGCCATCTCACAGCAAAAGATGTGAGATATCATTTTGAAACCAATGAAATTCCCTACGTAATAGTTTTTGAATGACCTTTCTGCGACCCATGGTTTTTGAGATAGAGCTTCTGGAAGCGAGAGGCATTGTCGTAGAAGCTCCATGGCCACTTGACTCGAAAAGCCAAAGTGTCGATGTGACAAAAAAATTTCAAAATGAGATTTCTCGAGAATCCTCCATGCTATAGTTGTGGTGATGGTCTTAAACTCTTTCTCTTGAACCGTTGATTACGAATATAGAAAAGTCAAAAACGTCACATTGTACATATACAGGGTGTACTGAGGGAATCAAATCAGATCAGAGAAATTTTACATATTTCTTCGATTTAGCCTATATGCGACACTCTAAGCACCTAACACAAGTTCAATATCAATATGGATTTGCTCTATAAGCTTCACTTAATACCCGAAAGAAGTGGTCAGCTCACAGCTTCCCTGTAAAATGTTTTTAAGACCCTCTGAAATCATCAAAATATTAAAAATATTCAGCACCAAGAAATGTATGTAACAGTATATTATATAGCAAGGGACCAAAGTGAATTTTTAATTTGGGGATTTGAACCCAAAGGGCGCTCGAGCAACAAACTTCACCCAAAGGATCAAAAATTCACTTTGGTTCCTTGGTATATAATATACTGTTACATACATTTCTTGCTACTGTAAATTTTGATGATTTCAGAGGGCCTTCAAAACATTTTACAGGAAGGCTGTGAGCTGACCACTTCTCAAGTGTATCAAGTGAAGCTTACAGAGCAATACATATTGATATTGGACTCGTGATAAGTGCTTAGAGTTTCGCATAGGCTAAATCGAAGAAATATGTCAAATTTCTCTGTTCTGATTTTATTCCCGTAGTACACCCTGTATATGTACTATAACGTTTTTGACTTTTCAATATTTGTAATTTACGGTTCAAGAAGAAGAGTTTAAGACTATCACCGCAACTATAGCATGAAGAGTTTCCGAGTAATCTCATTTCAAAATTTTTTTTGTCACATCGACATTTTAGTTTTTTGAGTCAAGTGGCCATGGAGCTTTCACGACAATGACTCTCGCTTCCAGAAGCTCTATCTCAAAGACCATAGGTCGCAGGAAATTGATTGAAAAACCAAACTGTAGGGAATTTCATAGGCTTCAAAATGACTCCTCACATCTTTTGCTGTCAGATGACCCAAAATTAAGATATTCGGCAAAAACCACGCTGGTGCACTTCTTGTTGATGATGGCGACATGACGCCGACATTTCCGAAAGGGGGGAAAGTAGTATGTCAAAACCTAAGCTACACAGATCGTTTTAAGCTAGTTTCCAGCCAGGAAACAATTATTTCCTTATTGTTTTTCTTGGCGCCTGGGCTATTACCTACTATATCATTTTCGAGATCGTATCAAAGGCTAATACAGAGTGTTTCTCTTTTTTTTTTGTCAATATTTCAGGAGGTGATAGAGAGCATCGTGAAATAGGTACTTTCGCCCCCCCCCCCCCCCAAAATGGAAAAAATTAAAGCTGAAGGAACAAGAAGCGGATGTTTTAACCAGTTCCAAGAGTCTTGTCATTGTGTACACATTGTCCTTGAACTCCTCCTGTTTGCTAAATTCGTTGTCAAGTGAGAATAATCTCTCGCACGACTAAATTGGCTTCAAAAAAGGATTCTTCCAAAGCCCTTCTTTGACATGTCTATATACCCCTACGGCCTCTTCACTACGAGACGGAGTTCTGTGTGTTTTGGACAAAAATTTCCAATTGGGTCTCAGGTACAACTGTATAAAGCGGCTTGCTTGTTCCACAATTTGCCATACCAAAGTAAATAAACTACGCACAAATCAATACGTCGTTCCAAAAAACCTCGCCCTTTTTCAATTTGATGTATTTGGATTACTACAATGAATTTGCATTCTGTTTGAAGTGTCCGTTGACTTTATCCATTGACCATCATCCGTGGTTTTGCAAGACACTAGATAATTCACATAAATTTTGTACAGGGTGTTCAATAAGACAGTGCAAAATTTCTGAATCGTCAAAAAGCTCCCGTTCGAAAAGGAATTTTTTTCTCTTGAATTTTTACCACAAACAAGACGAGGTAGGCCCTAAAGTACAGGGTGGTGTTTGAATTCTCTGCTTATATCCTTTATTTACAGGGTGAGCACAAAATGATCATTTTTTAAGTTTCGCATGGATAACTTTTTTCGTCGTTGACCGATTTTAAAAATTTGCTGCTCATATGCCCGGTTGCAGGAACGTGGTAGCTAATTTTGCGACGTCGCAAATTGAATCGGGTTGCAGGAACAGGGTATCAAACACGGTAGCAAACAGGCTGTGGCTAAGGTTGTCACACATTTGAACTACTTGCATCTTTTCATGCGTAGGTAAGTACCTAAAATGTCTGATTCGACACTTAATTTTGAACTTTCCAACGTCTCCGATTTTTATTCTCTTGAGAAGACCAAGAAATAACAGTTCCTCGAGACGTCGGGTCATTTCCGATCGAAAAAACCTCCTCGTAGATAAAAAAAAATGTACTGCGCGGGCTGCGGGCTGTCAAAGTCAAAGAAGCGTCAAAAATTTTGAGGTTGACAGCATTATTTATTTCTTCGAGTTTTGAACAATAATATGCAAATCATTGCACTGAATTAAGGCATAAATCTATCCTGCACAGGCTCTCGATCAGGTGAATATGGCAAACTGCCTCCGTAGATGCTATTATGTCGATCAACAATTCCAGGTTCAGGCGATGGAAGTTACAGACTGAAATTGCGAACACTTGCTGGATGCCTCCACGAGCACGAGCCTTGTATCTCCGGCGGAAACAAAGCTGTTGTTTACACCAAGAACGCGGACCTCCTTATTGCAAAGCATTGCTCGGTCAAAGTATTAGTGCTCCGGTGACAACGATGAGTTACAGGAGTACTGGGACTATGATCCTGTGACGAAACTTGAACAATCCTGGGCCGCTAGTGACACTGTATCAAGAATGTGTCAAGGTGATGTCCAGTGCTGATTCAGTAGCTCCAGAACAGCTTTTGATGGCAGCAAATACTGCAGGAGCCGTTTGCATGAGCAACAGCGAAGAAATTGAGAGGAAGGAAACTGAATTCTGGATTTGTCAAGTTTTTCCTTGGTACAAAAATAAATCTCACACAGTGAAAATGGCTGCCTCTTTTCTCTTGTCTTGCTATGCCATGCTAGGGGATTTGAGAATAATGCCGTATGCTAACACATGTAAAAAGCGTAATTTCAACATTGTCTATTATTGAAACAGCTGGAAATGAATCTTTCAAATAAGCTATGGAAAAAAGAGTGTTTCTTGATCTTTCATTGTGTTCAAGACCAGCAATGATGGATCAGTTCTAGATACACAATGAGCATACAACAAGCACAATATAAGTGTAACGGCCATGTTAGAAGGTGGAGCCAAGTTACGAGCGCCATCAAGCGGACGGGAGCAAAACTAGAATTGCGCGGCACTGAGAAATTCAAATGGGCCGATATTGTGCAAAATATTCCATATTATTGAAAGTTCCGTTTTCCATTTTATCAATTTTTGTAGTTATGGGAGAGTGGAAAAATCCAACTTCTTCAATAACTACAGAATTTGATAAAAAGTGAAAATAAAGGTCATATTAAAGAAATAGTGAGAAAACTACATAAAAAATATTCTCTACATCTTTATTAAACACAGAAAATAGGGTCCTTGCACGATTTTTTTTTATTGCCTCCAATGATGCTTTGGTAGCCAAATAGCACCATAGACTGAACGGTTTTTCGAAATTCTTGATAGTTTATTTTATTTTGTAAATTTAAAACACAAAAACTGTTAGGTATGCAACTTCCATGCACCCATCTGTCACCTGCGCGATGACGTCATTATGCACCGGACGGGGCTACTTGATTTTACACAAACAGATTGCGACTACGAATTTTAAATGTTTGACATAATCCAACTGTCACCGTTTCAGACGTCTGTGAGGTTGAAACTCAGTTCAGGTTGAAAAGCGCGCAGCACGAGCTTGGGGATCGCCCTGACACGTGAGAAAAGGCGACGGCGCATTTTCGCGGCTTTCATACTTCCATTAACTATGGCGCGGCGGCTTTCCGTGAGGTCAGTTTTTTGTAAGATGTAACAGTAAAAGTGGGTGTATTCCAGTGGTGTATTCTGGTGTCCTGAGTACGGGAATAAGTGCAATATTAACAGGTAAAGGTTGGCTGACACAGGCGCTACATCCCAAAATTGAAATAGGTCTGTTTTGTTTAGCTATAGGGCTACATGGAGGACAGGAGAAGAGTTCCCCGGAAGGAACAGCTATGCTATGGAGGCAACGAACAAAACTTTTTTTCGCTCCGCCAGGGACCCCCAATTGCGACGGAAATGGAAGAATATTTGCCAGACAAGTGACACTACGTAGTAAATGGTTGTAGATACTAACCGTCCTTCGTTGTTTGTGGAAACATAGAGTGTGGAGATCATTTTTCACAAAGTGATTTTTTGAACAAGAACAAGGTGAGACAGCGTCATTCCTATGGACTTGGACAATCTGCCAGAGTCTTGAAGAGAGGTGATCGAGTCATTATTTCATGTATGTTGTGGCGTGCCGTTGGATTGGTTTGAACGTTGATGGGTTGGCCGGTTCGAACATCCACGGTTGAAGAGGTAAAGACGAGGAATTGTTTTAAATAATAGCACAATCATTACTGATCTTTTGCAGGAATGAAATCTGCGAGAAGTTATGGAGTACGGACCCTTGCTTTCAACACGATTAAGCCTTGGAATGCACAAAGAAAAACGAAAAAGGTGAAGGTCGTTTATTCTCTTTCTTGTGAATTGAACCTAGCTTAATGACTAAGCCTGAACCGCTTCATGTAGTAAATAGGAGCAGACGATGGGAAATAGATTGTAGCCATATTACTCTGGCTATGACACATGGTGGCATTCCAGACATGACTCCGTTGAGGGATAAATCCAATGCTAAATTGCTAGGGACCCCTTCTGTACAAGTTGAAGGATCTCAAGGAGAACTCTTCTATTGGCACTCGCCAGGTGAACCGCTTGGAACTCGGAGGGTCTATGAAAAAAGACTAAAAGAGCCTGGGGAAACTGTGAAGAAACTCAGCAGGGAAACTAGGGGCTGACCTCTTTCGTACAAATTTTTTCAGCAATTTACTCATTAGACTGCACAGAGAACACGAAATGGGGAAACGCAAAGTTCAAGGTCCAACTTAATATTTAGAATAATAATATGGAAAACATCTGAAGTCTGCCTCTGTTGTGGGTTGGCTACAAGTGAATTAGCAGTTTATAAAATAACGCAGTTAGTTTTCCATATGGCGGGTACATAGCACTTGTCATGGCATAATCCTGTGTTTTCTAATGTACTCAACTGAAACATTTTTTTTTGTAGCCATCCACGAGGATGCTGGGAGGCTGCGGTTGGTGGCGTCTGAAATTCCTCTGTGCTATTTTCACATGAAATCAATGGTACTCTCCCAACACCATGCTCGCCCCCATGTCCCCAGAAGATTTCGAAGTTTTATCCAAGTTATCTCAGAAAAATGCAAGATTTATCTGCATTTCTGCAGGGAAGTGCAGCCAAACGTGGATGCAGGAATGAAGAGAGATTTTTGGAGCCACTGTTACCTTTGAGGTGTCTGTGCGGTGCCCGGAAATCGCAATTTAAAGTATGTTTGGGTCAGTATTTCATCAGGATCTTGTATCACATGCCGAAAGAATCTGCAGTCTTTTTGCACTCGCCTCTTGGGCAGATTTTTTTCTCGGAAACTGATATCAAGCACTAATGAAGGATTTCCTCTTGGGGTATATTTCCTCTTGGGGTCCATTCCTGCCTGACTTATTAAGCAGCTTGCTGCACAAAAATGTCAGTTACAATTCATTCAATAATTATTTCAAGTCAATAGGTCATGAGTCTTGAAAAAGATTTTAATTAAATCGAAACGTCGGCAAATACCTAGAATTTTTTATTGTTTGTGTCCAAAAATATACCCCAAGAGGAAATCCTTCATTACTGAATCCAAATGGACAAGAATCAGAATCAAAATATAAGCACTTTTTCAAAATTGATAGAAAAAAATTTTGAAATCCATTTTACTACTTGCGAAATTGGTTTCACTTCTACTGTTACTGAAATTTGACAAAGGCTAAAAATGAGCTTCATGGCGAAATTGTTTGTTTTACGTAAGAACTCAATAATAAAATATTTCTATTTTTTTTCACAGGTACTTTGAAGAGAAGTCGTCTCCTTCTGTTGCAAAAGCTATCTCTGATGTGTCCATTAGAACGACTGCATTGATCTGGAAATATGTGGAGGAAAATGGGGCCACTACTTATCCACAGCTAGGGCGCTAAATGAAGATTGTCTTTGTTAAATACCTTAGGATCGGGGACCGTACCTACAGATACATCTAGTGGCAAATCAATCGCAGCTGTTACAAGTTCAACGAATGAAATTTTGATTGAGCTCACCCTCGAGCTCAGCAAACCAATTTTTTTTATGAAATTATGAGAAGAAAGAACACACCAGCTTGTTCTAGCGATCTTGTCATCAATCATCATTCATAAAAACGGATGTTATACCAGGCCGACGATATACCAGACCTGCAACAGCAATCTGAATACCCTGGCATCATACATACCAAGCAGAGCACACCTATAATAATAACGTCACTACTATTTTCGATTCCCAGTTCTGATGCACATCCTTTCTTAACATGAAAAAGGAATGGACCAGATGACCAATTTGAAGTGTCCGATGATCACGTTGCTATAAAATAGTTATTGTTTTGGTCCAGCATCCTGCAATTTTTTGAAGTGATTCCGTACCAGAACGTATACCTATGTGACGTTAGAGCAGAACTAGAAAAAAATGCAAGATTCTACTTCTACATGAGAGCAAAAGAAGATTTCTCTTGGTTTATCTGCAAAAACCGTGAAACAAATTGTATAATAGAAGATGCATCATTGCTATGTTTGGTATTCTTTGGTAGTGCAGAAGGCGGAATGATAATCACACAAGCAAGATAAGAAAAATGGTCGTAAGACAGAAGGGAAGTTCAACATTCTGTTGATACATAATTTATTTATTTGATTGTTTCGTTAATGGACAATTTGTTATAATTTAATCAGGTACTGTGGTAATAAAAATATAGAATGAAAATGCAATGATTTTGAATTTTTCGGGACTGATTTAGGTTAATAGCAAGTTAATAGCTTAAATAGTCTCCTTGGGTAAAATAATGACGATTTGAAATTTCGCGGGGTTTCAGGGCGCAGGGCTGCAACCTCGAAAAGAAAAAAAACTTGCAAACAAAAAATAGAACTCTCGCGATGACGTCATTGTGAGCATTCAAGGTCATTGTAGAAGCGACCGCGTTTTTGGCGCGAAAAAAAAAATTCAAACTCTGATCTTCATTTAAAGGATGGGGAAATTTTAAAAAAAATTTTTTTTGGGCGGAAATTATTGTGGATGACGTTTTTAATGATTTTATGAGGTAATCGTCTCAAAATAAAATTCATGCAAGGACCCTATTATAATCCTTTTGAAAATTAGTATCGAATCACCTAGGTACATTTTTATTGAATTTATCAAGTTGCCGAATAAATCGAAGAGTGCTCGGAACTTGCCCGGTTTGCACCGGGAACTTTAAAATGCGCCACAAAATGGACGTCGCAAATTCTCAGCTCCTGGAGCTTGCCACCACCTGAGGAAGGCGCTGAGACTTCGCCCCCGCCGTTTCTCACATCACGGAACTCCAACCTCCAACACACAGCATTAATTTGTTCCTTTTCACCATTTTCGAAACGAAATAAAAGCAAAAATCGAACGATGGGCACAGATTGCACTTCATACTTCGCGTAATGGCGGAATGGAAATGAACACAATCGAACATCCAACGGAAATCACGTTGAAAATGACTGTCTTCATACATTTGAATTTGGGCCAATCGCGTGGCTTGATCGCTCGCAACATGCCGATCGATAAATCGACAATGGCCAACAACACAGCCATAAAATCACTAGGAATTAGTGACTGAAATTCGACACTAGCGCCATTGGTGTACGGGAGCAGCATTGTTTAGGTTCAAATCCTCCCACCTAGCTTACCGTTATATTGTGCTTGTTGTATGCACAATGAGCGAAAATATGGTTAACGTGTTTATCAGTTGGTGTGTTTTTGAAAATACCGCCCTACTTCTGGTATTCTTCTCTGCCTTACGGTTACCGTCCTGTCTGTCAGTGGCATGAAACTGCATGTAAACAAATGGTAACTAAAATTTTATCGGGTTATATGTATAATATATCAGAGGTTTTGTTTTCTGTTTTTTTTTTTCAAAAATGACGGGCAGTTTGTTGAGTGCCTGGCTGCAAAAACCGTACGAAAAGAACATTACAATTCCATTTCATGTGTGTTTCCAAAAAACATCACCTTCTAGGCAACCAGTTATACACTGAAAACGGCTTTTTCGTTCTTTTCGGAACACTACGCGCGGAATTCATTTTTTCGACAGCAATGCACATGGACAACATCATTCCACATAATCTAGCATGGAAGTCAGGAGTTTCTTGTCATCTATTTTCCTTTGTTAAATCGATGGCTGAAAATCTGCAGGTTTTGACTTTTCCTAGCTCGCGCAGACGCATGAGTTCCATCCCCTAGCTTCGCGAACCTACAGCGCAACTCGTGCCGCTGAATATCGCATATAGCCTACCATTTGATACCGAGTTTGGTACCGAAGCTAATTTGAGCCTCATGCCCATGAGGCATATTCGCTTGTTATTTTCGTAGTGTTGGTTACGACCAATTTCAGGTGAACAAGGGACTGTTTCTCCTCCTTGAACATGCAGTTGTAAATGAATTCCTTCACCTACACAATTCTTGGCTAGGACAAGAACGAAAGGGCCGTATTCATACCTCGCTTTTAAGCTAAAAGCGCTATTAGAGCGATGCGCATTTTGGGGCATTTCTCATTATTCAGTGTTCAAAAATACAAATTAACTCGCAAATTAATTGCAATTAAGTACATACAATCGCTCCCAATCGCAATAATGTATTTTTGAACACTGAAATATGAGAAATGTCCCTAAATGCGCATCGCTCTAAAAGCGCTTTTAGCTTAAAAGCGAGGTATGAATACGGCCCAAAGACTTTAATGTATTCAGAATAAATGATTTATTCGAAAGGAACGTGGCTATTAGCAACTCCTTCTCCTAAACGGGCTGTCAACGGCGTTGAAAATTTGGGCCACATTTCATTGAACTCATGGCTCTGAATGTTTGTCTTGAGCCAATTCTGATCCTAGGGTCTTTTTACTTATAGTTTTAGCTTCAATATTGCTTCAATATAGCTGCAAATTTTTTAAATCGGTCAACGAGCAAAAAAGTTATCCATGCAAAACCAAAAGGATGATTTTTTTGTGCTCACCTGTAAGTAAAGGAGTTAGGCAGAGAATTCAAACACCACCCCGTACTTGAAGGCCTACCTCGTCATATTTGTGGTAAAAATTCAAGAGAAAAAAATTCTTTTCTTTTAGTCAAGTGCATGCCACGTGCCGTGCATCCCACGGTCATGTCACGTTTGACGTTGGCCTCCAGAAAATGTCAACCGCCGGCCATGTTGCCATGTTGTGACGTCACACTTCTTTGGTCTATATCCGTGACGACGGTGGTGATAACATATGGTCTTCTCTATTTGTATTGTCTATACGTAAGTAGCTATCTAGATACTTCCTCGCATTTCAGTCATCTACTTCAATTCATACATTGGGTCGTATGCATAAAAAGTAGTAGATACTAATGCTATAAGTATCTACTCCGTAAGAGGAGTATGTACTACACTAGCGTAGTACTTACTATGCCCAGGTAGTAAATGCTTCTATATACAATGGTACGTAGTAGTTTCTACTTCGCCTTTGAAGCATCTACTCCGAATCTGTAGTATCTACTATTAATTTGGGGTGTTCGTAGTATTTACTTCATTTTTAGCGAAGTTGCTGTTATAGCAACTTCTCGACCATACTTCTCGTCAAAAACATGGCTGAATTCATGGGTGCACCAATTGAGGTCTCCAATTTTCCGTTGTCTCTCTTTACTGTGACGTCATGCGTATGAGAGACGGTTAATCGAGGTCATTGGGCGCTTCCCAATAAAGCGTATAAGGACACACTTCGACACATATGGACACAATTTGACACAGCTAGCGTTCCAATAGCAGTAATAGCACCACATGTCGACACAATCGAAACATTGGCGAGGCTGAGTTCAGAATTGAGCTGGCAAGTGCACTTTGACATTGTGTATCCGTCTTGTCGCAGTTATTGGAAATCGCCCTATGTTTCTTGAGATATGACATTTTGTTTCTGACAATTGGAAATTTTTCGAATCTGACAAGCGCTCTGTCGTGTATTTATTTGATTTCAGCATGGATTTCATGATTTCACTTGTTCTTACCCTCGTTCTTACCAATAAGTGTGTTATATGTAGTGGAAAACTGAGAAGATACTTACAGAAATGGTTCAAGGGTGTTGGTGTCGCTCTATGCGAGTCGAGAATAAGACGAATACGAATACACCCAGCATAACCATGCACCGGTTCACGAAAGACCCAAACTTGATGGAAGTGTGGCTGCACCAGCACCAGCAGGGATCACGCTGCACCAGACACGTGCATCTTACTACGAAAAAACTCTATTACTTCGTCCATTGAAAACTCGCTTATGGGCTCTAGTGACTTTCCCCACATGATAATGGGAACAGTATAGCTAACCGATTCAAAATTCCCGCAAACGTCAGAAACGAAACGTCCAAACGTCATAAACGTCAAAACGTCAAAGGTGACCTCGAAAAACTATCTATTTTCTATCTCCTAAAATTGGAAAGGTCAATTGTAAAAACATAAAAAGAGCGGAGAACCTATGACAATAATATACAGGGTTATTCAAAAGTTGATGAAAAATACTGAGAGTGGCTGGGAGTTGAGGGGTTAACAGTAGATCATGACACGTAAAAAAAAAATACTGAGAGTAGCTGGGGGTTGAGGGGTTGACGGTAGATTATGACACGAATCATGAGAAAACGACTGACCGTTTTTTAAAATCGACCTGTTCGAGCGGTCTTTTTTTTGTAAAAAATATGGTAAGAAATTATAAATTTTGTTCCGAACTTTTGAGTTATCCTGGGGTTCCTCAAAACTTCATGGTGAAGCGTTCGATCTAATTTTCAATGGTAAATCTGGATACAATTTTTGAAAAGCTTTCCAAACGAGCCCCCCTCCCCCCTCCAAGTCAGGGTGCCTCTCAAAAAAAATGCTAAGGGTGGCTAGGGGTTAAGGGGTTGACGATAGATCATAATACGTGTCATGGAAAAACCGCTTGCCCTTTTTAGAATCGATCTGTTCGAGCGTCTTTTTTTTTGGGAAAAAATATGTTACAAAATTATGAATTTTGTTCCGGACTTTTGAATAACCCTGTATATCGAAAATTATTCAGGTATGTACGCGGTGCTGTGTGAATATTTATTCTAAAATTTGCCGCTTGGATCTTTATGCATACCACCCATTGAATGACACAGTCACAGTCACCCTCGCAGTCACCCAAATTTTATCGGCCAGACTTGACAGAACTATTAGGCATAGGTAGGTATAGACAATACAAATAAAGAAGACCATATGTTATCACCACCGTCGTCACGGATATTGGGGCATCAAAAATCAGCCAACCTTTTTTTGAATGCGGACTCGCCTGGTTCCTACGCAACCGTAAAAATCCGTGACGACTATGGTCTTTTCTATTTGTATTGTTTATACGGGTTTGGTACATTTCACCGACAACCAACTCACCGACTGGACATTTCACCGACAGCCATTTCACCGAACGGACATTTCACCGACACGCCGTTTCGCCGACAGGACATTTCACCGACTCGCCGATTCACCGACTGGACATTTCACCGACAAGACAATTCGCCGACACGCCATTTCACCGACAGGACATTTCACCGACACGCCGATTCACCGACAGGATATTTCACCGACACGCCATTTCACCGACAGGACATTTCACCGACACGCCATTTCACCCACAGGACATTTCGCCGACAGGACATTTCACCGACTCGCCGATTCACCGACTGGACATTTCACCGACAAGACAATTCGCCGACACGCCATTTCACCGACAGGACATTTCACCGACACGCCGATTCACCGACAGGATATTTCACCGACAGGACATTTCACCGACAAGGCAACTCACCGATAGGGCATTTCACCGACAAGACACTTCACCGACTCGACAACCCACCGACGGGAAATTTGACTAACTCGCCGAATTTGCAAATTTTGCTTGAAAATGAGTTCCTGGAAAATGCTGCAAAATGTAACCATATCGTGTTTGGTATTGGCGAATGCGAAAAAAAACTTTTTTTTTGTGTAGGTTTCATGTTTCCACATTGACCCTGTACATTGCTAAAAGCTCAAACGTGGGAAACAGATTGTTGTCTGTATCGTTTTCCCGGAAAATTCAAGGAATATAAAAATGGTATGATAAAATGCAAAAATTTATCATCAAATCTAGACCCCAACCAATCTGGATTCGGACGTACGGTTACCGAGTCAAAAATAAGCTCCTCAACTGGCAAGTCTAGAAAAAGAAGAATGCTTGAGTCAAAAATCAGTTCTTGATCTGGTAGGTCTGCATGGAAAGAAGGATGACACTTGAGTCGAAAATAAACTCCATATCTAGTATGCCTAAGGATACTTGATCAAAAAATAGACCCCTAATACGAGTAGTGGGTCCAAAAAGAAGGCTGATACTTGAGTAAACCAGAACCAGAACTTCTTATCTGGTGGGTCTGGAAAGGAAGCGATGTTTGAATCAAAAACTCAAAAATAGGCTCTGTATATGGTGAGTCTAAAAAATAGCATGATAGGTACTCGATCAAAAATAAACTCCTGAACTAGCGGGTAGGAAAAGTGTTCTTGTCAGTACATAATCTATGTAGTGAGTTGGAAAAGAATAAGGATGGTACTTTAGTGGAAATCAGTTATTCATTTGGTGGGTCAGGGAAGAAGGATCATACTCGAGTTCGAAATAAACTCCATATTTGGTAGGCCCAAGAATACTTGACTCAAAAATTAGACCCTCATCTGGTGGCGCTAAAAATAAGGATGATACTTGAGCAAGAAATAATCTTTTCTGGTGGGTCTAAGGTCTAAGTCTACGAAAGGATAAAATTTGAGTCTGGTATTAATTCCTTATCTGGTGAGTCTCAAAAGAAGGATTATATACTTGAATAGAAAATGAACTTCTTATCTGGTGGGTCTGAGAATAAGGATGATACCTCGGATGATACTTGCGTCAAAAATCGGTTTCTTGTCTAATGGGTCCGAAAAAAATGATACTTGAGTTAAGAATACACTTCTCATTTTGTGGGTTTGAAAAAAAGGAGGATGCTTGAGTCAAAAATTCAGGAACTGACTGTGTATCTGGTGGTAATTAAGTACCATTTAACTACTAGACTTGAGTCAAAAAAGAAGGACGATGCTCTAGTCAAAAATAAACTCCTCAACTGGCGGGTCTAAAAAAAGAAGGATAAGCATTTCCTCATCAGGTGGGTCTGAAAAGAAGGAAGATACTTAAGTGAAAATCAGATTCTTACCTGATTATCGAATAAACTTTTGGCGCTGAACACCAGCCATGCTCGGAATCGCACCGGTACGGAATAGAGCATATCAATCTTTCAAATGTAGGTACCTATGGTCCAAAACTCAAAACGATACAGTCCTGTCGGTGAATCGGCGATTCGGTGAATTGTCCTGTCGGTGAAATGGCGTGTCGGTGAAATGTCCTGTCGGTGAAATGGCGTGTCGGTGAAATGTCCTGTCGGTGAAATGTCCTGTCGGTGAAATGGCGTGTCGGTGAAATGTCCTGTCGGTGAAATGGCGAGGCGGTGAATCGGCGATTCGGTGAATTGTCCTGTCGGTGAAATGGCGTGTCGGTGAAATGTCCTGTCGGTGAAATGGCGTGTCGGTGAAATGTCCTGTCGGTGAAATGGCGTGTCGGTGAAATGTCCTGTCGGTGAAATGGCGAGGCGGTGAATCGGCGAGTCGGTGAAATGTCTTGTCGGTGAATTGGCGTGTCGGTGAATTGGCGTGTCGGTGAATTGTCCAGTCGGTGAAGTGTCCTGTCGGTGAATCGGCGTGTCGGTGAAATGTCCAGTCGGCGAAACGGCGAGTCGGTGAAATGTCCTGTCGGCGAATCGGCGATTCGGTGAGTTGGGTGTCGGTGAAATGTCCAGTCGGTGAGTTGGTTGTCGGTGAAATGTCCGTATCCCGTCTATACTTACTGTGTGCATTACAACTCAAGTAAAAAGCAATCTGGACGATGCTGTCGGATATGTTCAACTGAAAAGAAAGTATCCAATTTGCAAGATAAAAGCGAAGGTGACACCGGAACGTAAAGTTAGTTCAGTTATTTCGGAATCGTAAGCATCAGAACTAGTATCACTTTCACTGTCTTCGTCTGTGGAAGGGTTCTGGATACCGACCATTCAGCTGCGGTAGGTATTCACTAAATGCCCACAGCTTTCCATACAGTCGACGCTCACCCCTGATTGAGTGCATATTCTTTGGTATTGGAGCAACTATAGCAAAAAAACATGTCTTGGCCTTACCCGGCATTATTGTTATGAAGACAAGCAGAGACAGACCGTGCACAAGAAAGAACAAAATAATAACAGTAAGTACGGATTTGCAGTCAGAGCTGTCAGTCTGACAACTGGTTTGAAAGTTTGAAACAGATCTTCGTTGCTATCGAAACTCAACTCACGGGGTTGCCAATTCAATGACGTCACTGGGCCATCTCTTCATGCTTCAAACAAACCGGTCCCCTCCTGCTTTTTTCAAAAAAGAATTACCGCCTTATTGTGATATTCATGGTGAAAATGGCCATATAATGAATAACTACATAGTCCATTTTTTCAAATTGGATTATACCCCATTCAGCTCTGCGCCCCTCTAATCGCATTTTCATGTATAACAAGGTCAGTTTTCGAAGATTTCAATATCAATTTGATAAGAAATATAACTTCCACTTTCACAGAAGCTCAGTTTCACACCAAGTAAAAAGGCGGCAAGCCTACAATGCTAAAGTAGAAAATTTACCCAGCCAACTAGAGTCACAGTAGAAGTGAACCTACTATAAGATTCCAGTAATTTGAACAAATGGATATCCATTAACCCCTCACGTGCGTGAGTCGCAATAGCGCATTTTCTTAGTGCAGATCTATCACTGATAGAAATGAAGTCCAGCTTAAAAGTTGAATGTTCATACAAGACAAGTCGGATAAAGGTGCGTTCAGTCAGCTTATTTAGTCGCTGTTTTAGTTTTAGTCGTTGTCGTAACAGAGAAGAGCGTTCATACAGCAAGATTTAGTCGTAAGAATTGACCAATAGGAGCTCGAATGATACTGCGCGAACCTTCATCTTCATACGGTCCGTGTTCATAATGGGTAGTATTAATATAAAAACTCGTAAAAAAATGAGCATAAATAAGTATTTGCTTACATTTATGAGGAGTACAACTCATCTGAAATCGAAGCAAATGCTTATGCTATTTTTTTATTGATACATACAACCCATTACCATCACCATCCATGCTCATACCTTATACCGGTAATTACGCAACCTGCAAGTCGGCATCATACGACAAAGTTCGGAATTCTTACGACTAAAATTAAAACTAAAACTCTGTATGAACGCCGCGCATATGACGCGTGCTTTCTACTTTCAAATTTACGACAACGACTACGACTAAAACTAAAACCAAGCTGACTGAACCCACCTTTAGTTTTACGTTTCATGATAATCGTTCCACTGATGAGAAATTTCACTATGGCAGAGTCATGAAGTTGAGCTTAAAAATGAGGAGGTTATACAAGACAAGGGTAAGTTCCAAGTTTCATAAAAATCGTTCCACCAATAAAAAATTTCAATATGGCAGCCAAGATGGCGGTGGAATCATAAAATTCAGCTTGAAAATAAGAATTATCAAACGAGACAAGAGTAGATTCCAAGTTTTATGGCAATTGTTCCACTAATAAGAGATTTCAGCATGGCAGCCAAGATGGCGGCGGAATCATGAAATTCAGCTTGAAAACAAAAATAATCATACGTGACAAGAATAAGTTCCAAGTTTCATGGCAATCGTTCCACTAATAAAATATTTCAACATGGCGGTCAAGATGGCGGCCGAATCGTGAAATTTTAGCTTGAGAATAAGAATTATCATATCAATCGTCCCACTAACAAGAGATTTCACTATGGCGGCCAAGATGGCGGCGGAATCATAAAATTCAATTTGCCCACTGGCCACCCCTGAGGACCTAAGCTATCTATCGGAAAAAAGTTCCAGGGCTCTAGGTTCATTCCCCGAGGAGGAGGTCAACTGACTTCAACTTCTTAGAAGTGCACAGGAAATCTTTGTTTATTGATAATAATAGTGATAACTAGGTATGTATATAAAAAAGATAATGCCCATTGGCCACCCTTGGGGATATCAGCTATCCATCGGAAGAAGTTCCAAGACTCTAGCCTCATTCCCCGAGGAGGAATTCAACTTCTTAATTTCTACACGGACAGACAAACCGGCCATATAAGCGTCATTTTCTTACGAAAATACGCTAAAAAAAATATAAATTACCATCAAAGAATTTATTTGGACAATAAAAAAAAAGAAAATTACCTTGTTTAATTACCAAAAAAGTAAATTACGGTAATTTTCATAACTGCATGTACCTGTATGTATTATATATTTTACCTTGATGTACCTATAGTCCACTGCCGCATTTCTTTGATGCGATGCAATAGGCATGCAGTTTACCCTGTCCCTGTACAGGTATACCTACCTATTGGATATTTCGCAAAATTGACCACATTTTGGAATTGATTCTACCTTACCTAAGGATTCAGTTTTAAGAATAAAAGTTACTCTTGTAAAATTTTAAATAGAACGGCCGTTTTCGAAATACCACGCCACGCTTTCATTACCAATCTAGAGGACAGGTCTCTTTCGATCAAACATTTATTTTTGCTAGCACTATATTTTTTTTTAGATCCTCGAACGTCTTAATGACGTAGGAGAATATTATTGTAAAAAAAATAGACAACCTGCCAAAGGCTAATACGCATCAGCGCGTTACATTATGCGTTACATTCAAATATTACATTATTTTACCCACATCATTGTTCGAATGTATACCAGATAGTTTTTACGTAGTACGAAAATAAAGATTAGCCTCGACTCTGGTAGCGAGTAGCACACCGCACCACCTCAATTCTAAGACTTCCGTATAGCACGGCCAAAAACTTTTATTTCAGACAGAAAATTCATCTAGCTATGAGATCCGCTTTTATTTATAAGTTTACGGAAAATCCGTTGACCTCCTGTATAAATTTAGGAAACATTTTGACTAAATGCCAATATTCATAGAGTGTTCTTTCTTCCTCTTTTAAATGAATTAATTGTGGGTCACATCAGTAACACCATACACCTACGCAGTGCCAGCCGAGGTGCTAGCCTATTGGTGCCCTCCTGCCTATTGGTCATTATCAAAATCCAACTTGGTCGCTTCACCGCTTCACCCCAACGACAAAGCTAAATGAACATACTCTATAGTATCATGATAGTGTGTCTTGATTCTTGAAGTTAATTTTGCAGATCATGTGCATTTTGTACTATTTATTAATGGTGCCGGTAGCACTTGAGGTATTGTTCAATAGAAAGGTGAACGAACCGTGATTTTTACGTAAGTTAAATTTTTGCCTTCACTTCGAAATAACAAGTATAAGTAGTTAGGTACAGGTAGGTACTAAGTACAATATTCTGGAACTTGAACGTTTTGGCACAATCAGGTTGCAAAATTTAAATTTAAAAATAATTATTAGATGGGTGCAAGAGTCGCGTGGTAGGTGGGTCCTGCAAAATTATATGCGGTTGCATCATCTTATTTTTGTCCCAAATCACATTAGATTACCTTTATCTTTCGAAAATTACTGTCCATGAAACGTTTGCCGTCATAATATTGATATGGGACGATAGCTACATGATCGTGGATGTACAGAAAATTTGTTATTTTAATATAGGTAGTCAAATTGTTCTTAAAAGTTGATTAAAAGAAGTTATTTTCTTTCCATACATTTCATTTCTTTCTTGTACTATGATCACGCAAAAACTCAGCCCCTTTGAAAATTAAACAAGTAAGTATGTCTTCACGTGCGTGAGTCTCAGTAGCGCATTTTCTCAAAGAGGCATATTGTGAACGTAAAGAAATTTGGTTGAAGGAGAAACACCATTCCTTGCCCACTTTCTTCATTCGAAACTCATTGTGATATTGTGTTATCATTGGTACTTGCCAACGAAATAGATTTGAATGAAAATTCTTTCACTCATCAATATATTTTTTTGTTTGAGGGCGGCAGCTGGAAGCGGCGACTAATCAACAGTAGTCTATTCTTTCCTAGGAGATTCTTTCCCATTTTTAGTCGGCTATCCATATAGCGGAAGAATTAGATCGCTTTGTCTTCGGGTTTATGTTTTCCATTTATCTCTTACTTTGAGGGCAGCGTGTGGGGGTGGCAGCATTCGGGAAAATAACTGTTGCACAGTTTGAGTTAAGAGTTTCTAAATGTTTAAGGAAATATGACAATCAGTGAAAATTGTGAAAGTTGCATTTTTTTGTTTGGGGGCGGGAGCTGGAGGCGGCGACTTATCAAAAGTGGCCTATCTCTTACCATTTTTAGTCAGCTATCTATATAGCGAAACAATTAAATCGCTATATCTTCAGGGTTATTATGTTTTACATTTATCTCTTATTTAGGGGGCGGCGTGTAGGAGCGGCAGAGTTTGGCAAAGAAATTCTTCCACAGTTTGAGTTGGGAGTTTCTGAATGATTGAGGTAACATTAAAATGTAATTCAGTGAAAATTATTGAAAGTTGCACTTTTTTTCTTTTGGGGGTGGAAGTTGAAGGCGGCGCCATGTCAAAGGTAGCCTATTCTTTCCCATTTTTAGTTAGCTATCCATATAGCGAAAGAATTAGAGCGTTATGTCTTCGGGTTTATGTTTTTCATTCATCTCTCACTTTGAGGGCAGCGTGTGGGGGCGGCAGCATTCGGCAAAGTAACTGTTGCACAGTTTGAGTTGGGAGTTTCTAAATGTGAGGGAAATATGACAATCAGTGAAAATTGTAAAAGTTGCATTTTTTTTTGTTTGGAGGCGGCAGCTGGAGGCGGCGGCTCATCAAAAGTGGCCTAAATTTTTATAATTTCAGTCAGCTATCAATATAGTGAAAGAACTAGATCGCTATGTCTTCAGGTTCCTGTCTTACATTTATCTCTCACTTTAGGGGCGGCGTGTGGGAGCGTCAGAGTTTGGCAAAGAAATTCTTGCACAGTTTGAGTCAAGAGTTTCTAAATGTTCGAGGTAACATTATCAGCTAAATCAGTGAAAATTGTCGAAAGTTGCACTTTTTTTCTTTTGGGGGCGGAAGCTGGAGGCGGCGCCATATCAAAAGTAGCCTATCCTTTTCCATTTTTAGTCAGCTATCCACGTAGAGAAAAACTTGAATCGCTATGTCTTTGGGTTCATGTTTTTCATTCATCTCTTACTTTGGGGGCGGCGTGTGGGAGCGGCAGCGTTCGGCTGAGCAAATGTTGCACAATTTGAGTTGGCAGTTCATAAATGTTTAAGAGAACATCTCAATCAGTAACATTTGTGAAAGTTGCACTTTTTATCGTTTGGGGGCGGAATCTGGGGGCGGCGACTAACCAAAAGTAGCCTATCCTTTCCCATTTTCAGTCAGCTATTCATATACCGAAAGAATCAGATCGCTATGTCTTCGGGTTTATGTTTTTCATTTTAAAGTGATTGGGGGCGGTTTTTAGCAGTTTTTTTTATGTCGGCGGCACATATTGAAGACAAAATGTTTCTTGGCTTTTTATAAGTGGCAACTATGTATTATTCAAAAAATTAGAACACCAGAGCATCAGGTCTGGTAGAAAAAGCAATATTATGTTATTTCAAGTTTATCGGGGGCGGTTTTCGCTATGTTGGCGGCGCAATATAGACATCCAATATAGCCTAGCCCTCCTTTGGGAGTGGCAGCTATGTAACAGCGGAAAAATTAGAAAGCTAGGTTGTCTGGTTTGGGAGGAGTTCGAGGAACGGACGGACGGACGGACGGACAAAGCGGTTGTAATAGCGATTTTCATCAAGATGGAAAATGCGCTAAAAACCTGCAAATCTATTTATTTGTGGTGCAAACATTTATCTTACGGTGAAAGCAAATGAAATGATGCGTCCGTTATTAACAACTGATCGTTGACGTTAATTGAGTAGATAAGATTTGTTATTGTCTGTTATCGATATGCCTTTGTGTGTTTTTGGCAACAATAAAATTGGTGGTGAGGGAGGACAGGATGTACTTTGTTAATTATCTAGGCTGCTAAACGTGACGAATCAATTTATTACAATAGCTTTCAAAACCACTGATCATTTTTGTTTTTGCGATGTAAATTTAATTTTAAAAACTTAATTTTAATTCAAACTCAATTGTTCATTATTATGACAAAATTGTGACTTAACTCGCTGGAAACCACGACGCACGAATAAGACACAAATCTGCACATCTGGCGGATGAGCCATGCATCGAGATCTTTCTGGAAAACTCCGAATCTATAGAAAATATACTTTTCTAAAGTTTTTTTCAAATAGACTAGCAAAATGCTGAAATATGCCCGTATAATAGAAGGGACGAGAACCTTCGAGGTTCTCCAGAAGATTTACCAATTTTTTTCGATGCTCAAAGTAAATGGAAATCTTGTAAGGGTATTTTACCCCAGCTAGGTTCCAGCCATGGGGCTAAAATTCAATTTGAATTTGGTGGTCGTGTTTTTTTTTTAATCTAAGATGTTTACGAAAGGAAGGATTACTTGTTTTTTTCCGATACGGTATTGACGGAAAACAAACAAAACTTCCAAATTTTGAAAAGGTCATTCATCACGTTTTGAACGATCGTTTAGATTTCTATTTTCTCTATCCTGTTGTGAAGAGAATAGATAGATATAGTTCAATTCATTAGCTCTTAATATACATAGAAAGATTAGATTTTTAGCTGTAGAACACGTTAAGGGGAGTGGAACAGCAGGATTGATATATTATGTCTATCTCGGATAGAAAATCGACCTGTTTCGGCTTTTCTTGTGAAAAAACTTCGAAGCGAGAAATCGGGCGTGGTAAATTTTCTAATGAACACCTCGTATAAGTACCATGTTCAGTAAAAAATCAAAGAGTTTAAGAATTATTTCATTTGGAACTCGCGGGAAACTGAAGAAAGTCCAATCTATACGTGTATAATGTAGTAGAGTAGGTATTAGATGCTTGTAGACCTATTGTGTGCCATGAATTCCTTGTAATTCTGTTAATTGCGTTTCATTTCCAAAAATCATATTTTCTTTTGCGTGGATTGTAAATAAACACATTTAGGTGAAAAATAGACCTTGGCCTGTTGCATAACAAATTGTTGACTTTTAACATTGAACGCAATGCTGACAAGATACATACATACATAATTTATAAAATGAAGAGATTCGGAAAGGCGCTTATTATATGAAGAATTATACACGAATGGTTGAATTATTCTGGGCTGGGTGAAATATAATCTTTTCTCTATCCTTACAAAACGTAAGTAATTAAGGAGTATTTCGTCAGTGGTATTAACATTTTCTGTTAGCACAATAAGTTTTTACATTGCAATAATGTTAATTGATGACTCATCCATTATTGCATTCGACGGAGTTCAAGTTCAATAATTTAGGTGTTTTTTTTTTTACCAGTTTCTCGATTTCTCAATAAGTCAGCGCTCTTGCGAATACTATATCGCACGAACATACCTGCTTATAGCTTGTTCACTTGACAGTGTCCCTGGCCAGAGAAACACATAATACCTAAATATTTAGTTGAAATTATTGAAAACATGAAATGGAAGACTCAGTCGCAAGGCATATGCAAAGACTTGAAAAATACACGCAGACGAGCAGACGTCCTCTTCTCACAGACAATACCAACGCTCATCCATATTATGCCAGTGTCGGATGTCGGGATTTGTCCAGGGTAGAATATCAGTATGTGCCGGGTGGGCCAAAAAAATTGGCACCAAATTTTTTGGTATCAACCTTGGTGGACCTTGGTACCAATTGAAATATTTGCACTGCTAGATTTTTGCTTTCAGCATAGATTCTTTCAGTCCGGTACCTATTAACGGATTTGGTGTCAGTGGATAGTCAGTTTAGTCCGGCGGCTTAGTAGATGGATCATGCATCTACATGAGGGGGAGGGGGTTGTTCTAGCTTTTTGAGGGCTTTTTGGACCTTTTCTTTTGCACTCGATGTTGTAAGCGGAAGCAAGGTGTTTTATAGATCTGTGATATATCTGGATTTTTTTAAGTGGTGTAGTCACCCCCTTCCCCTCTTGGGAGGGGACTGGGGGGCTCAAGTTGACACATGTAGCCAATTTTCACTTTTTCTTTGATTTCGAACCAATATCGGCAAGTTTGGTATCGTTTCCGACTAAATCACATCTTCTGAACTCAATCATGACTTAAAAAAATCGATAGCGACAAGTTTAAACGAGTTGTGCAGAGAATATCATGTTTTTTGTGCTCCTATTTGAAGACATTTTTTGAGGGGGTTTTAGACATTTGTGGTTGAATTCCATTTCAGG
The DNA here is from genome assembly GCA_949128115.1 of Anaspis maculata. Lineage (NCBI taxonomy): Eukaryota > Metazoa > Arthropoda > Insecta > Coleoptera > Scraptiidae > Anaspis > Anaspis maculata. The sequence continues at coordinate 63,569,954 of OX421961.1, read as the reverse complement.
TGTATTATTTTGAACTATTTTGCGCCTAAGGAACGTATTTAGCACAGTCTTTTGTTTTTGGAAAAAATTTAAAAAAAAAATTCATCAACTTGTTTTGAGCAATTTTTTTCATAATTCAACAACGTCTGAAAGGTTATAAAAGTTCATAATTGTGGTCTGTAGTGTTCTTAAGGAGTTCTGCGGGTTGGAGAGGAACCATAATCCCAGAGGGCGGGAGCCTTGATGGGGGTGTAGAATCTGGAGGGGGAGGGGGGAAATTTCCACTCAAAATTTATGAACGAGCTAGAAACAATCTTTGTTCTGTTTTTCTGTTTCTGTTTATTTCGCTGAAATTGATTTTAAACAAAACTCAAGGGGAGGGGGGGAGAATCTTCCAATTTTGGGCTTGGTGTCTATTCAGAGATCGCTGCTACAGCAACACTAGCGGCAGTAACTTGAATTTTGCGTGGGTTTTGCAGGGATAATTGGACATTTCCACCAGGTCTGTGCACCATCGAACCCTCGAGCAGGGAAGGAAGTAAAGAACCCTCAGATACGTGGTTCGGCCTTTTGCGCCTTATCAGTGAGGGAAGAATCTCCAAGCAAGGATGCTCGATGATACACAGACCCGACACGATACTTACTTTAAATAATTGTACACGCAGTAGGAATATTAATCGACACCTCCTCTTGGTAGAACAGTGAACAATGAGAAAAAAAATGGACGCGAGAATTTTAGCCCCCTAATCTGATGCCTTCGCCATGCAGGCTGGAAGAACACAGCTTCGCACCAGGCACTACTCACGTCCAGTCACCACTACCACCACCACCTCGGCGAGGACTACGACTTTTGACTTTTACTGCGTTTATGTGTATGAAAATGAGATTTTCTTTGTTGATAATTTATGAAATTGAATTCTATGTAGGTTTTGCGAAGATGATTGGACATTTTCATCAGATCTGTGCACCTTCGAACGCCCAACAACATCAGCAACAATTTTTTTACACATACATAATTTGGAAAACTATGTTGAAAAAAACGGCAGCTGATTCACCAAGCTTTCTTTTTCAAAACACATCGACAAAAGCTTGAAATATAAAAAGGAACTCAACTGTGTTCTATATTTTAAATATGGACAAGCTTCAATTATCATTTTCGCATCCACTGCAAACCATGAAATAGCCGACAAGCTCGAAATGAAGAAAAAAATCAATCCCCTAACGAAGTTTAGAAACGCCTCTGCTGCTTAAAAACTCCTAGACTTGTTGCTAAATAATAAAAGCATTCTCTACCGTCCATTCTCCTATAAAATGCATGAAAAGTAAGTATATAAAAAGCTCTGAATGAAAAAAAAAATGCCGAACCTCTCATCTGAACCACTCACCTCTCCCAATCAATTAAGAATGGGAATGCTTCTCCCTATCAAAATCCTTCTACAAGATTACATATCATACAAACATTTTGCCTCCTATGTTGATATACATATATGTTACAACAAAAGAAGTAGCCATCAAGGTCAAAATCAGAAAATCTCTCCCCTACTACCCCCCTTCAAGAAGATAAGAGTGATTTCAACAAAAACAGCTATAGTCTGTTCACCGATAGAACGGACTTTTTTGAATTTCAGTGATGTAACCTATATCAAACAAAAGCACCAAAGACTGTAACAACATAGGTGCGTTTGGAACTAATATTAGTTTTGTTCGGTTGGTAGTCTTACCCGGGCAAATTATTCCTACGCCAAGCCAATGGCATTACATTCAGCGAGTTTGACACTTACGTATGATTTCTAACCTCAATTTCTCTATGATGTTTGTTATTTTTAGTTGGCTCGGCTGTTTTGAGTGTTTTGTAATAAAATCAACTTCATTTAAAAAAATTATTTGCTCATTTATTAAAATTGGTATTAAACTGGTGTCATTTAAAATTACCATAGCACTTAGCTTTGATTAGCTGAAATAAGCACCTCTTTCGAACTGGAATTTTAAATTTTGCGGGTAACGCTCGGGACTACTTTTCAAGCGGAGGAATCTGGTGGTCCTTTCTATCAGTGTATAGAGTATAGCAAGCCCGAAAGTAATCCCCTCCTCTTGAGATTGATGTCAGCCCAGTTTCACCAACATACTCCAATAAGATCATAAAATCAGAAATCATGAAAAAATTGTCTCTTCATAAATTGCCTGTTCATAAATTATGAGTCCCTGCTTGAGAGTTTGATGGTGCACAGATCTGATAGAAAAATGTCCAATCACCCTAGCAAAACTTGGATTGCTGCTGTTGCAGTAGCGATTTTCAAATAGTCACCAAGCCCAAAATTGACTCCCCCTGTTTGAGTTTGGTTTAAAACCAATTTTACGAAAATAAATAGGATCAGAAACCGTGGAAAGATTGTTTCGAGCCCGTTCATAAATCATGAATAAAATATTTCACCCCCCTCCCCCTCAGATTCCACACCCCCATCAAGGGCGGCTCTCGCCCTTTGGGATTACGGTTTCTTTCCACTCCCGCAGGACTCTTCAAGAAGACCACAGTCCACAACTATAAACTTTTGTAACCTTTCAGGCGTTGTTGGTGAATTATCAAAAAATTTGCTCGAAGCAAGTTTACAAAACATTTTTTTTAAATTTTTTCCAAAACAGAAGACTGTGCTAAAATACGTTCCTTAGGCTCAAAATAGTTCAAACTAATAGACCTGAAATGGAATTCAATCACAAATGTCTTAAACACCCCCAAAAAATGTCTTCAAATAGAAGCACAAAAAAACATGATATTCTCTGCACAACTTGTTTGAACTTGTCGCTATCGGTTTTTTTGAGTCATGGTTGAATTCAGAAGATATAATTTAGTCGGAAACGATACCAAACTTGCCGATATTAGTTCTAAATCAAAGAAAAAGTGAGAATCGGCCACATGTGTCAACTTGAGCCCCCCAGCCCCCTCCCAAGAGGGGAAGGGGGTGGCCACACCACTTGAAACAATCCGGATATATCACAGATCTAGAAAACACCTTGTTTCCGCTCACAGCATCGAGTGCAAAAGGAAAGGTCCAAAAAAAAACCAAAAAGCCAGAACAACCCCCTCCCCCTCCCCCCCTGGTGAAAATTGAGACTGGCTCCATCCCTCAAAACTTTCATTTTTAATCATATTCCACAAAAATAAAATAAAATAGGCTTCGGCACGAAATGCAGAATTCATTTTAAATATGGCTTTAGGCCGCCGGACTAGTAGCGCCAACTTTCAAAATGGTTGTCAATTTAAAGTTCAAAATGCCGGGAGCAGTTGAAAATAGGTCTTCTATTGCGATCGTTTCTTTGTTAAGTTATCAAAATGAGACAACCAAAATGACGTATATCAATAGAATATAGGCTATCAACTACCAATATTCCAGAATCAAAGTGAAAAGTCGGCGGACGGGTTGTGAAGAAATGGCAAATTTAAAAACGGCCTATTTGGCGTTTTCAAATTGGGTGCAGTGAGAACGTTGTTTTGGTATTTACAATTTACACTGCTAAATTTTTGTTTTCCGGCCAATATTAGCGGATTTGGTGTCCGGATAGTCGATAGAATGAGCTTTTAACATCAGATACCAAATGACGACCAGGGCGCAGTTGAAAATATATAGATCTTCTGTTGCACTCGTTTCTTTTTATTGACATTTTCATTTTGTCCGCAGTGTTTGTAGGTTTCAAGTTTCAAGAGTCTCAAGGCTCGCAGAACATCACGGTCCAATACTTCTTTGATGTTGAGAATATTACTGCCAACAGTGGAGAAGTCGGGCAATACATATACGTCCCGAAACAAGCCGGCAAAAAAATCCGCGCAAAATCAACTACATAACATAATCAACTATGTCCCGCGGTGCATTAGCAACTCTATCACGGAACAACATGGTCGTGGGAAGGTCACCACTTGCCATCTTTGTCTTCAAGAGAGACCAAAAGTGTTTGGGATCGGACTTAATTTTATGTTGCACGTCAGATACATAGGTCTCACGATACATTGTACCTACGATATTCGCTGGAGAGTCTGACTTGGGTATAAGCTACGATACCGGAGACTCCGACTCGAGTGTAAGCCACGAACCGGGAGACTTCGACTCGAGTGCAAGTCACGAACCCGGAGACTCCGACTCGGGAGTAAGCCACAAAGGCTTACAATTGGTGGAGGAGCCGTTCGAGAGCCTGCATGCCGGATTCATAGCTAAGCTGCTGGGAGCCTATTTCTAGGAAGGATGTGATCCGTTCCCATGTGAAGTTGCCAGGCAACCAGGGCTGTGATTGACTGGATTGTGATCGCCTGGTGATCGCTCCCCGCCAGAAATAAGGCCCCTGAACTTTTGAGCTCTCTCAACGAAACTTGAAGATGTGACAAAAATGCAATAGATGTCGACCCGAAATAGTGAAGATTCGATTAGCAAAAAAAAAGCCCAAATCGAAATGTTGAACCGTTTGGAAGATAAGAGAACTCAGCTACCGAAAAAAAATTAACGAGGATAAAAGCGGCCACAACTAACCTCCATCACTATCCGTATGGCGAGAACGAGAACAAAGGGGGTATGAGGTTTGAAAAATCAAAAGCTTTGTTTTATGAACCTCTTAGTGATTATAATTATCAAGACCTGATCCAAAATTGAACGGATAAAAGTTGCCCAATTCCCAAAGCACGTAAACAAAAAACAAATAATTTGGAACACGAAACATTTTGATTTGATTTGCTCGAGTTGATGGTATGGTATTGTTGTGTATCAGGCGTGTGTGCATACACATGTGGTATGTATTTTCGGCGTTCCTTTAAAAATATTTGATCGCTGTACATCGTAAAAACATTCTGCGACGCAATAGTTTTTGCGTTTTAATGCAAAACTCGTCGAGGAAAACAAGCGTTTCAGCAACGTGTGGCTTGGCTGTACATGTAATGCTTTGATTGAACTTTCGCCTAGTAGTAGGTACGGGGTCCAGCAATCTGGTCCTACGGGTTCGAATGGAGGATTAGGGAATTATTCTTAGGTATATGGGGTTTGGGTTAGAATATTTATGTGAGAAAAATATTATGTCGAATGAACCTGACTGGAAGACCTATAGGGTTCAGTTTATTGACCACAAGCAAATCGTTTCAAAAAAATTGCCAAACCACCTCAAATGCTGTATAGAATGAGCAATTATCAATCGCACAATCAATTAAATGTGCGTATTATCCAGTAGTTTCTACAAAAAAAAAAATCATTCCACACCAACGGGACCGTGGAGCAATATGAGCGTTTTGGGTGGGGAAAAGCTACAAACGACTCGCAGCGCTTGAACCATCGCTTTCGAAACAACACAAACCAAGCCAACCGCCGAAAAGCATAAAAAGGAGGAAACATTTGCATGAAATTTTTTTATGTCCTTGGCTGTGAACGCTTTTGTTGCTACTGGTGTCCAAGCTCATCTCAAAACGGTTTCTCGTCCGATATCTCTTCAACTGATCAGTCGGAGGGAGGAGAACCAAGAAATTACGATGATGGTGAGAATGAGTCAGCCACTAGGATTTAGGCTCACAACGGTTGTAAAAAGAACATGCCTAATAATAAGTACTAGTCTAAGTATACCCTGCGCAGTGGAAAAGTAATACTCAGTAGTAATACAACAAGAGCATCAAAATAATCGAATATACCGCGATTGCGAGATGTATTGCAAGAAACACAGCGAGACCATAGGTCGAGCTGTGTTTTGAAGCAATACATCGAACAAGAGCGGTATATTCAGATTCTTTCGATGCTCGAGTTGTATTCGTCAAGACTATACAACGAGCTTTGCACGACCCACCTGCTTCCGACTTTTGTCAATGACAGTTTTCAAAATTCAGAAATAATTTGTCAAACTGACGTTTTGGTCCTGATTTACCTGTAATGCCTGATCCCTGTTTGATTTGTATCACGAAAATTACAATAAATATCATCATAACTACATTATATGAAGCAAAGTGAATCGTTTATTCTGAACAGGTGATAAAAGTGAACAATTTTTATTGGTAGGTAACAGAAGAACTTGAGTCTTCGCTGAAAGTTTGTAGTATTCTGTGTAGCTCCTCAGCAGTCAATGGTGCTGAAATGCATTTCCATAATTCCCTCATCCCTTGGTGAACTCTTCCCTCGGAATTCCGAGCATCATTGCCTTACGAAATTCCAACACCTTTAAAAGAAGAGTGAAAAGTAATGACAACGCAGCAATCAGCCTACAAAGATTACCTTTGAAAGGATCAGTCTTTTTCCCGGATTCGAAGTAAAAGTTCAACTGCAACTGCTTTGCCGTCGGATTCCATAGAATCTTCAAATTTCCCTCTTTGAGTCACCTCCGTTCGTTTTTCGCATGTTGTATGCCCATCAGTTTTCCAGGATGTGTGCCATTTCAGCGTGGACTTTTCGTCCGGAAAATGGTTGAAACTGCCGTCAAACATATTCCTCTCTTCTAATAGTATTAGCTGGTTCAATTGACCATACAAAGTCTTGAATTGTTCGGCTGGAGTGGTTACAAAACGACCCATTTGTTGGTTTCGGAATGCAAAAGACAACTATTCAAAAATACATTGTCAAATAAATTATTAATGTTTGACATTGGCTACCACTTGATTTTTTTGGCCATGCCTTACCTACCTCACTCGAGATTTCCGCATTCCTTTTTATGAATTCCATTTGCGTCACAGTAACAATATGAGCGAGTGAGAACTAAACCATATAAACGCAAGTTGAAATTTTATCCGTAACTTTTCAATTGCTGAAGTTGGACGAAAGTTCTGCACGATTTTCATTTTGATACATCTTACCGCTACTGGCATACCCGAGATAGAATTATATACGATATGTCAAACCATAGCTTCTGGTGCACAGGGTCAGCTATGGCTCAGTGTGTGGCAAGGCTGCTGGTTAGATCGTGAAATCCGGCAAGCACTGTTGCAAAGGGCGAAAATTGTGGTTTTTTGAATTCAAATGAATGCGATTATACGAGAGGTCTACGTATAATCGATTTCGTATATTCGCAAAAATGGCCCTTCGCAACGGCATACCCGATGTAATGCAGTGTTGTCAAGGAAAATCGAGACACTGGATTGGTCTAAGGAGCAGTGAGTTGTATAGTCAGTAGTAATACAACAAGAGCATCGAAATAATCGAATATACCGCGATTGCGAGATGTATTGCAAGAAACACAGCGAGACCATAGGTCGAGCTGTGTTTTGAAGCAATACATCGAACAAGAGCGGTTTATTCAGATTCTTTCGATGCTCGAGTTGTATTCGTCAAGACTATACAACGAGCTTTGCACGACTCACCTGCTCCCGACTTTTGTCAATGACAGTTTCCAAAATTCAGAAATAATTTGTCAAACTGACGTTTTGGTCCTGATTTACCTGTAATGCCAGATCCCTGTTTGATTTGTATCACGAAAACTACAATAAATATCATCATAACTACATTATAAGGAGCAAAGTGAATAGTTTATTTTGAATAGTTGATAAAAGTGAGCAATTTTAATTGGTAGGTAACAGAAAAACTTGAGTCTTCGGCCGAAAGTTTGTAGTATTCTGTGTAGCTCCTCAGCAGTCAATGGTGCTGAGATGCATCTCCATTAATTCGTCATCCCTTGGTGAACTCTTCGTTCGGAATTCCGAGCATCATTGCCTTACGAAATTCCAACACCTTTAAAAGAAGAGTGAAAAGTAATGACAACGCAGCAATCAGCCTACAAATATTACCTTTGAAAGGATCAGTCTTTTTCCCGATTCGGAGTGAAAGTTCAACTGCAACTGCTTTGCCGTCAGATTCCATCATAGGATCTTCAAATTTCCCTCTTTGAGTCACCTCCGTTCGTTTTTCGCATGTTGTATGCCCATCAGTTTTCCAGGATGTGTGCCATTTCAGCGTGAACTTTTTGTCCGAAAAATGGTTGAAACTGCCGTCAAACATATTCCTCTCTTCTAACAGTATTGGCTGGTTCAACTGACCATATAAAGTCTTGAATTGTTCGGCTGTAGTGGTCACAAAACGACCCATTTGTTGGTTTCGAAATGCAAAAGACAACCATTAAAAAATACATTGTCAGATGAATTTATAATGTTTGACATTAGCTACCACTTGATTTTTTTGGCCATGCCTTACCTACCTCACTTGAGATTTTCGCATTCCTTTTTATGAATTCCATTTGCTTCACAGTAACAATATGAGCGAGTGAGAACTAAACCATATAAATGCAAGTTAAAATTTCATCCGTAACTTTCCAATTGCTGTAGTTGAACGAAAGTTCTGCACGATTTTCATTTTGATACATCTTACCGCTACTGGCACACCCGAGATAGAATTATATACGACATGTCAAACCTTAGCTTCTGGTGCACAGGGTCAGCTATGGCTCAGTGTGTGGCAAGGCTGCTGGTTAGATCGTGAAATCCGGCAAGCACTGTTGCAAAGGGCGAAAATTGTGGTTTTTTGAATTCTAATGAACTGCGATTATACGAGAGGTCTACGTATAATCGATTTCGTATATTCGCAAAAATGCCCCTTCGCAACGGTATACCCGATGTAATGCAGTGTTGTCAAGGAAAATCGAGACACTGGATTGGTCTAAAGAGCAGTGAGTTGTATAGTCAGTGAAACATATCGCTGATACCTTAAGAATATCTCGTGTGAGTTTCAACATTCTCGACAAGATCCTTTGATAAGCGAACATATTTTTTTATTCCGTAGCCTACTGGTGGAAATCACTGGTTGCCAGACCCTGTAGTAGGGGTAGGTTAGGTAACCCAGTCACGTGGAATATTGCAGGTACTTCCAAGAAGTTACATTGCTTACTTGGGTTCTTGGGTATCAGTTCTACCAGTAGCTATATAGTTCTAACTACTGCGTATACGCGGCTTTTCAAGGATTAACTAATCTTTATCTTTTAGCAAGATTTGTTGTGAAATGATGGGAAGCGGGAAGGCCATGCCTTATTTCATATCTCAGACTGATTAAAAAGGACGAAACACTCAAATTTGCCTGTCTTTGGTTGTAGGCCATGTTGTATGATTTTATTATATAGGTATATACGCGCGAAAACGACTGTAAATATTGACATTTTTACGTAACCTTCCCAGAAGTGCAATAACAGTGAGAGAAAAACTCAAAAGCAACACGAATCGCATGCAGTATTCAACAGTGTTATTATTTATTATATATTTCTAACGGTAACAACAAACTAAGACGTGAGATTTCAATTTTATATTGATTTGTAGATTTTATACTAGCTCAGGTATTTTAGGTGCTATTTTAATAGAAGCGTGAATAAACTGATGACTAACTAAAAGTATGCAGAACCTATCCTAAACTGCGTAAACGATATATCAAAAGTCCCTTCCAATTCCGTGTGACGTGTGAACTTCCCCGTTTTAGAGGCCGTTTTCTTCAACGACTATTTTTTGTGCATACCTATAAAACACAACAGCGTATGGAATGGGGTACTTGCACAACTTTTTTTTATTGGCTCAATGGATAGTATGGTAAAAAATAATGTACCCGTATTTTTTCTTTTTCCTGAATTCCCAAAAAAAACTGCGGCCGTGATGCGTGTTTTAAAAATATATTTGTGACGTCACAAATATACAAAAAGCGAAACGAACAGCATTGTTGGATTGAAAACTCAAAAAACTATTAGAGTGGCATAACCATATTTGAAAAATACAGACATGAAAATCCCACTGAAGTTTGTCAACTGTTACCAACCATTTAAACCACTGTAACCAATGGATATTTTTTCCGGAAATTTCCAGAAAATACTCTTTATTACTTTTGTTGATGATTGAAAGTATTTCGAGTCAAATCTAGTTCATTGGCAAGTACCCCATTGTTCCAATAACGAAGTAATTGAAATAATACACCTATTCAGTTTTACCTGGTCTGCGCGCGCATCTGCACGACTCGGTGCCATGATAACGGTGCAGGTGAAATGGTGAAAAATGACATCCTTGGAAAAATCAAAGTCGAAGTGTCAAACAGTCAATGTGATAGGTGTACGGTATATACGCGTGATCCCTGCAAACATCACCTTGAAAGAAGAGTGGTTAAAAGCAACAAGATGTGGTTAGAAGTCCCCGATTGCGGAAAACACGGACCACGGACCGTAGCTAGTAACTAGCTCCCAGACCCCCAGATCCTTCGAGTGTTTCTGTCCGCGATAGTGTGACAAATTCTTACAGGTCGGCCTTTCGTTGGCTACTGTCACCTTAGTTCCTGAGTCGTAGTTCTCTAGGCCCTCGAAGAGTTGCTGTCGGTGACAAAGGATGCAAAGCTTCTTCCATGAGGTTGACCCGGAATACATGTTCTGTAATAGGTGTGAATGCTGCTGACCTGTATGTTTTGCGGTTACACGGTCTCTGCCTCTCCTTCCTTTAGAGGGGTAGCCCTGGCACACATCTTGTTCCATGTTGAGTGGAGGTCACCTCATCATTCAGCAGTGAATTCTCACTAGCGTAAACGTCAAAATGACGGCAGTTGAAGTCTTAATCCACATGCTCCGTCAAAAATGAAACTTACAGGGAATATCAGGAGCGCAAACCTCATGCTGAATTTCCCTAGATGGTCGTTCAGATGCGCGCGCAACTCACTTTGTGTCTCTTTTCTCACACAGATTTCTGTATAAGTCTGTCTCTCTCGTTTTCACCGAATAGGTCTATTGAAGTAATTTCTTGAAAAATTACTAGTCCAGCGGAGGATCGAACCCCAGAGTGAAGTAAAGCTTTTTGACTATAGTAGGTACTTGGTACTCAACTATACATATAAATGTAGTACATTTGTACCATGTAGTACCTTTATTGAAAATCGAGACAAGTATCGAAAAACTGCACCTTTGTGCACTAACTTTTTTGGTTATAGTTCTACATATCCTGATATAAATAAAAATGTTAGTGAAATAAGTACTTGCGTACTTGATTTCGATCTTGAACTTTTTAAACTTTTCCAGTTGAAAGTTTGTTGCCGTACCTACTAACCCAAACTTTTCCAGTTGAGAGTTTGTTGTCGTACCTACTAACTCAATTTGGACTCGCCACGTGCTGATTTTAGTACATCTTCCTTTAATTTTCAGGAGGCAGACTACAATAACATCATTAGAAAAACTCCATCGAGCAGAAGCCGAGGTAAGATTTCTCATCTTACCTTTTGCTCCTATATAGTGGCAATTCTGTAAAATTTAAAGGCCCCTTAAAATTTTTCAAGGCGTCGGTCACCTAGGAACGATCAGAAATGGGCTTCACGATTGGCTGATTTTCTTTTAACGGCCTTTAAATTTAAACGGGTTTGATACAGAATTTGCCCTTATAGAGATTAGAGCTTAGCATTTTTAACGCACTTCTCCAAACGGGAAGGTGCTCGTGTCCTCGCTTTGTCCGCCTATTTGTCGGTGTGTCTGTCCATCACCTCCACGTCATAGAGTGCGATCGAGCGGATCGACCCGATCGGATAGAGTTTCGATCAGATCCAAAGCTGCGATAGAAACGCAGTCATAACCTCAGGTCATTGAAGCGATTTTGACCAAATTTGTTACAACTACTTATGAAATAGATTGCCATCACTTGACGCAAACAACTTTTGTCTTCACGCAGTGGCGTAGAAAATGGGGCGGAAAAAGTGGAACAACCCCCTGTACGTACGCCACTTTGTCAAAAGTTGTTTGCGTCAAGTGATGGGGATCTATTTCATTAACACCTATTCGCGATTTCAACTACCGATGGGGGCGCTGTAAACAAGATGGAGGATTGTAAGTTTTTCTGTCACCTGTCATCGTGCGTTGTATAACGGTTGTATTTGTGGTGTTTGGGTTAAATAATTAATTATTGATCGCTATTTAACAAAAGTTCATTTTCTTGAATAACTCGATCATCCATACGAGTATTTTGTGGATTCGCGCGGTCGTCGATGGATATATGACAGAAGTGACAGAAAAGAAATGACGTAAAAACTTACAAACTAGGTTCGCCATTTCAGCCGCCAGGGGTCGTCTAGATTTTTGAAATCGCGAATAGCAAATTTGGTCAAAATCGCTTCAAAAATCGCTTCAATGACCCAAGAGTTATTGCAAAAAAAGATTTTTGAAACTGAACTTTGAAGGGCTGTATCTCCCGTAGGAAGCGTTTTGGGAAAAAATGAAATTATGCATGTCGACTTATTTTTCTATTGACCAACCACTGGTGGAGTCCTTTTTTATAAACTGAAGTATGCAATTTTCGGCCCCGCGGGGTATCTCTTTTAATTTTTGTTATCATGCGTAATAACTCAATTATTAATTTTTCAAAAAGATCCAGTGGCGTAGAAAATGAGGCAGGAAAAGTGAAACAAGGGGGGTAGTTTCACTTTTCCTGTCCCATTTTCTACGCCAGGGGGGGGGGAGGGCTGTCTACGTCGCTGGACAATTTTGACAAAGATTGTCTACGTTCAAGTGATGGGTATCTATTTCGTGAGTATTTGTACCAAATTTGGTCAAAATCGCTTTGGTGACCTAAGACTTATTGCAAAAAATATTCTTAAATCTAAACTTTCAGCTGTATATCTCGCATGGTTGAGTTAGTTTTCGATGGTCCATCCAATGGTGAATTATTGCTACTATAACCTGGACCACTCTGTATAAACTGCAAAACTTACATTTTTGATTAGGTATTACTTTGCGCGTTATGTATCCATGAAACGATTACGATACAAGTTGGCTGTTACCTCGGCTGTTACATAAGTGGTTTTCAGACACGAAACCGAAATTTGCAGCCTGTAAGAGGCTGAGTGTCGGAAAGCATCTTGTGTAACCAGCCCACGGCAGGGGTACGAAACAGCGCAGTTCAAAATAGCGCGGGACAAAAACGCGCATGACGAAATAGCACAGGACAAAATAGCGTAGGTCAAAAACAGCGTAAGTACATAATAGCGCATTCCAAAACGGCGTGAGACCATAAAAGCGTGCACAAAATAGCGCAGGTCCAAAGAAGCGTAAGTACATAACAGCGCAGGCTCCTACCTCCGTCAGCCACAAATTCTCCAAGAATTATCTCGCGATTCACAGAACTATTCACATGCATAGATAAACAAAGAAAAACAAGCATTATTTCCTCGACTATTCCATCTGAAAGTTTCTATAAAAGTGATATCCATAAGGTTAACAAACAATAAGAAAATTTACGAATCCAAAATTCACAGATACAAACCCTAAATATGATTTGACTAATCTGAACGAATATCCTTCTGTTAAGGTTCTTAACCTCCTACTCAATTGAACGTATTTACAAGACTCGTTGATTTTCTCCAGGAACCCTGCTCTATATCTAGCAACATCAACTTCTGTATGCTGTATGCTGTATGTATCTGTATGATCTTGTTCCTTCAAGAATTGTTCTACCAATTTTACAACGCAAGGATGGTGGCAATTCAACGAATTTTGAAAGGCTTTGTGCCATGCTCCCTGCGAACTGTTGGTCCTCGGAAAGTCGTCGTTTACTCTGCTGATCATGTTCCACAAATTCATTGGAATATATTGGACACAGACATACATTTTGCTTATTGTTGGTTTTTTTTTTGTCACGCGCTTTCTTGACCTGCGCTATTTCGTCTTTGCGCTGTTTTATTCCTACGCCTTTACGAACCTGCGCTGGTCAGTCTTTGTGCTGTTTTATACCTGCGCCGTTATGAACCTCCGCTATTTTGTCCTGCGCTGTTTTGTCCTGCGCTGTAATATACTTGCGCTGTTTTATGCACGCTAATTCGTCCCGCGCTATTTCGAACTGCGCTATTTCGTACCCCTGCCCCAGCCCACAAGTGTTGTACACTATTTAACTTGTCTTTTCCATTGATAATTATAAACATTTTTATAAAAATTTTGTAAATTTTTGAGGTTATTCTCACAAGTGTCAACTTGAGTACATAAACTGTAATATCCATATACAACTTATGTAAAAGTCATTACATCTTATGTACACTGTAAGAAAAATCTGTGGTAATTTTTCCATACGTGTATTGGAAGTCGTTAACTTATACAAGCTTGAAATATTACCACATGTCGATATGGGGAAAACGTCATAATGTGTATTGGAATTTTCATTCACCGAGTTACTATTTTTCCATACTTTGACTGGGGAAAAACGCCTTACGTCAATCGTAATTTTCATCCAACAAGTTGATATTTTTCCCATGCCCAAGTATGGGAAAAATAAATTTCACCCAATGTGTTGATTGTAATTTTCGTGAACTGAAGTATGGGACACTTCCCATACATAAGAATAGGAAAAATGCAATTTCTCGTATTTAGTCCATACGTGGGTTTCTGATGCGACTAAAAAAGTTGTTGTCGGGAATCGGTTTTATTTTATTTTTATTGTCAAGTAGACTCCTTCAAGAAGAGAATGTACTAGCATTGCTATCAAATTTTGGAAATTTACAAAAATATTTGTCAATTTTCAATTTTGATTTTTGAAAATTCAAAAATTAGATAGCATCGACAATTCACCTCACTCCTCAAAACAGTAGGCCGTATAAGTGTATTACCACCAAGGTCATTAGTGAAAACACCCCTCCAGAATGACCAACCTTGAATATTCAAACAGTTTTCACTTTTTCAGGAAGATTTTCAGGGTGGTTCGGTTAATTGTCTTAACGAATACACCTCTAGGTTCGATATATTATCGCTTACATCTCGATTTACACTCGGATCCCCTCGTGAAAATCCTCGATGTGGCGATAATACACCTCACCTATCGGTGTATTACATACGACAATGCACCTTTCCTCAAGAAAGTCATATGACAAATTTGAAGTTTTTATTTTCGAAAAAAAGGTACCAAAAATGATTTCTACTCGGATTTCTACTACTTAATTCACTTTTTCATGGTCTACGAGAAATCATTTTTGGTACCTTTTTTTTACAAATAGAAAGTTATTTGGCATGCGACTTTCTTGAGGAAAGATGTATTGTCAATGCTATCTAGTTTTGAATTTTCGAAAATCAAAATCAAAGATTCACGATTCTTATGGAAAATGGGTCTCGGTCAAATTCTCTAATTTTTTTATATGTTGTAGCCCAATTTTACACAAGCCAAAAACCATCGTCCGTTACCCAAAAAAATGGACAGTTTTTTGCCTATAAGGGGATGAAGATGGGTTATTTCAAGGTAAAAAAATATGTACCAACGTAAGTGAGAACATTTCAACGTCCTTTCTAACACATATGGCTCATGACAATTCCCTTTTTCTTTTGTGAAAAAATCAACCCCCTCCCTCACCCCCAACCCCTACTTGTGAGTATCAAATTCGAAATTACGTTTGAAAGTCATGCAGATGGTTGTATTTTGTCGAATTATGAATTTTGGCACAAATTATTTTTACAACCCCCAAATAGGGGGTGGGGTTGAAAAAAAAACCATCGGTCAATTCGGCTGAATTTCTGATATTGTGCTTTACCAATCACGCTAAACAAGATCACCAAGGGAAAACTCATTTGTATGACCAGTTTCCACCCCACAGAGGGTTGAAGTTGACTATAATTAATGAAGCATAAAACATTCTTCCATGTCATAAACCAAAGGAATGGAAATTGTGAACTTTCATATTATCTTGTTCAGTAAAAATGTATTCACTTTAAAAATACTCTCAACCCCGTCCTTCATCCCCAATCCCTGTATCTGAACATAATTTTCGAAATAAATCTTGAAAATTATAATAATTTTTATTTCATCCTTCACACGGTCGCAGTAGCTGGAATAAGAGTGTGACATAATATTTTGCCTTGATTGAGCAGCTTTCGCTTCAAATGACATTAATTCTTCAATCTAAACCATAAATAGAGGTGCATCCGTACAAAAAAAAGTTAGAAATTATGTACAGGTGAACATATTCAACCTGCTGTGAAGTTGAAACTTGATAGGAACACCAATATTTTTAATAGTAATCCAGTCAAAAATCATTAAAAAAATGTAAATCCCACCCTGCTCATGGTAGCACTCTAACATAAGCATAATAGTGAAAGTGAATTTTGAGAGGGGATTCGCAATCAGATGCAGAGAATCTGACCATAGACCTTCTCCTACATTTTCAAGATTTATTTCGAATATGATGTTCAGAAACAAGGGTAGGGGATGAGGGACGGGGTTGAAATTATTTTTGAATAATAGACATTTTTACAAAACAAGACGATATGAAAGTCCACTATTTTCATTATCTACAAGCGTTAAATAATACCCGTCACTTTTAGCACGTCGTCATGGGCAACGTGAAAAAATGATGATTCTGCGCATTCCTGTCATATTTTCAATAAATTCTGACATTAACCAAACATTTCAAAGACCATTGTAGATAAAATCCTGTACGATACACGCGTTAAAAGTGTCTTATTTTGTTCGCGGGGTTGCTCTACTCGCTAATGCTCGTTTCGCAAGCGTCCCCGCTCACAAAATAATACCTGTCACTTTTAACACTCATATTGTAAATAGCTATTATGACATGAAAAAAATGTTTTATGCTTCATTATAGTCGACTTCAACCCTCTATGGGGTGGAAACTGGTCATACGAACGAGTTTTCCTTTGGTCATCTTGTTGAGCGTAACTGATGAAGCACAATATCAGAAATTCAGCCGAATTGACCGATGGTTTTTTTTTCAACCCCACCCCCTATTTGGGGGTTGGGAAAACAATTTGAGCCAAAATTCATAATTCGACAAAATAGAACCATCTGCATGACTTTCAAACGTAATTTCGAATTTGACACTCACAAGTAGGGGTTGGGGGTGAGGGAGGGGGTTGATTTTTTCATAAAAGAAAAAGGGAGTTGTCATGAGCCATATATGTTAGAAAGGACGTTGAAATGTTCTCACTTACGTTGGAACATATTTCTTTATCTTGAAATAACTCATCTTCAACCCCTTATAGAAAAAAAACTATCCATTTTTTTAAGTAACGGACGATGAATTTTGGTTTGTGTTGAATTGGGCTACAACATATAAAAAACTTAGGGAATTTGACCGAGACCCATTTTCCATAGGAATCGTGCGGGGTTCTTTACAGAAATTTACAAAATTTGATAGCATTGCCCGTACATTTTCTTTTTGAAGGAGTTCCTACTTAACGAAAAAATAAAATAAAACCGATTCCCGTCAACAACTTTTTTAGTCGCATCAGAAACCTCTTAAAATGGATGATACATCAACATCCTACTGCAAATCAAAGGGAGTTATCAAGTTACTGAAGTCATAAATTGCATGTATTTTATGTGAACAAAGTGACCAAATACAAAACATAAAGATAAACTGGTATATGATTCTTAGCAAAACAAAAACAATATGATGAAGCGAACATACACAAATTGGTAACTAATGGACCGAAACTTGAGTAAAACAAAAAAAATCAGATGATCATCACTAATCTTCTTCTTCTTCTTCTTCTTCTTGTTCACAATCAGCTAGGTGACCCATTACTTTGTTAGCTTGTGGGTTTATGATGTGGTGAATTCGTTGAGCTTTACTTCCTCTCTTACGTCGTTCTGATGGAGGATTGATTTTTTGGAAAACTCTGTAAAAATTTCATCTTAATATCACAAGTAAACTTACCGTTGAATGAATTCTAAGGTTTCTTCTGAATTTTCTCCATAAGTATAACCTTGGTTAAAGAATTTGCTCATTTTCGACGGAGACTTCGCACGTTGCAGTGTCATCAAACAAGGACTTTGCTGTAATGAGATATATTATTTTAGTACTCCACGAGCGGTAGGTACAAAGATTATTCACTAACAAATTATTTTTAAATTGAAAAAAAAATACTACTTGGATGTAGGAGGTAGGTAGTAAATATTATTAACCTTTGATAATAAGAATCGGTCTTTCCTCGCTGCCCATGTCCACAAGCATTTCTTGGTATGATCGAGGGTATGATGATGTATCCTGTGGGAAAATATGAAAATATGACATATTCCTCATACTTATGAAACTGTTGATGGCAATGAAGTCCAGCTTGAGAATAAGAATGTTTATAAGGGACCTGAGTTAGTTTCACGATTCATGACAATCGTTCCACTAATAATAAATTCCAATATGGCAGTCAAAATGGCGGTGGAATCATTAAACTCAGCTTGGAAATAAGAATGTTCATACGAGACAAGAGTAAGTTCCAAGTTTCATGACGATCGTTCCACTAATGAGAAATTTCAATATGGCGGCCAAGATGGTGGCGGAATCATGAAATTCAGCTTGAAAATAAGACCCACTGAAATCCTATCTTATCTTATCGGCCTTTTTTGGCCATAGGAGCTCGCCTTTATTTCATATACAATTGATTTAGCTGAAAAATTGACTTTTAAAGACGTTACAACGCCCAGGAAACAGCAGGAATCGAACCCGCAATCTCCGCACCACAGGCAGATACTGACCACCTGTGCTACGGGGCCGTTGAAAAGATTCAGTGGTTCTGGGTAAACTACTATGTGAACACGCAGATGTCCGCTATATGAATTTTGCTAACTATATATCTGAAAGATTCAGCAGCTCATCCACTTTTAGGGATACTCGGCTACCGCCTCGTCCCTAAACACGCGGATTTATCCACGTACTTGCTACATAAATTACCAATTGGTGTCGAAATAAATTAAAGTGACATATTTGTACGGAACAAATAGAACAACGGATGTATTTCACGACATTATGAATCATTTCAACTGTAACATAGAAAAAACCTATTGTAGGCCGTTAAAAAGGCAATTTCAGGACCACAAACCGAGTTTTGCTAATTCAAGGCAAAATACACTTGAAGTCAAAGGGGTGCAAAACGCTATCTTTTCAAAACAACACACAACACAACTACATATTTCAAAGCTCCGTGCAAATGACCAAAACAAAAACCGGAAACCACATTGCCTAGAATACTGTAAATATTAGAGAAATTAGTTCACTAAATATTTTGATAATATTTATTGCTAAATATTCAATAAATGTTCAAAATATTTGCTGAACGTTGGTACAATATTTCACCTTAATATTTTGGTAATATTTGTGACGAATATTTTGTAAACATTTATAGAATGTTGTAAATATTCATCAACTACTACCAAATATTTTCAAAACATTTCGTGCTGTCTGGGAAGCTAAGCTATCCATCGGAAAAAGTTCCAAGCTCTAGATTCATTCCCCGAAGAGGAGCTCAACTTCTTCGAAGTGCACAGGAAATCTTGGTTTTTCAAAAATAATAATAATGATGATATGTATGTATAGATGAAAAAGCCCATTGGCCACTCTTGAGAACATCAGCTATCCATCGGAAAAAATTCCAATGAGGCTTTGGCTTCATTCCCCGAGGAGGAGTACCTACCTACAACTTCCTAATTTCTACATGGAGAGGCAGACAGACAGACAGACAAACCGGCCATATACCTAAGCGTAATTTTTTATCAAAAATGCGCTGAAATACATTAGTTTAAAACTAGGTACAATTTCAATTTATCGTTCGTACTTAGTATACCTACGGCTATACGCGTATACCTGTACCTACCTATTTTCCGGTTGAAAATGTAAAACCGGCCTGCGTTTTTGAGACCGGATTTAAATGATGGAGCTTAAGGTAAAGCCTCAATTAAAGATTTTTTACAATAAGATGATTTGGAATAAGATTTAAGTTTTCCCAGAAAATCCAAACTTTCCTGGCAAAATTTTAAATTTCCTGCAAATTATTTTCAATCTTTCTCTCTAATTGCAACTTCTCACCCGAAGGGACGTTTCGAACAAAAATCTCCATAGGTTCCTGGATGCTAGTCGGGAAAGTTTTGGGGTGACACAACCGATTTTTTCAATTTTTAATCTGGCACCACTGGGCCGGGTTCCCAACCTCCATCCCTCCAGCCTCCTGGCTCAGCTCAGCTGACTGTATGCAAAGTCGCCGGTGCAAGTTGCATGCTTACAAGAAATCGAGGAATAGTAACCCTTCTCTTGCTGTGTTTGGAAAAATAACAATCGAATTGTAGGCACTTATTTTCTCAATCTAAAGCGACTTATACCCACACTAACATGGACGACGCATGTAACGGCATGCAAATCATAGAAATACTTAGTTTAGTTTAACCGTCATCGGCCTAGCCTGTCAAAAATTGCCTCGAAAATTGTGGATAAGTTATATAGGTACTACCTACTCACCTTTATTTTATAGACTATTCTGTTGTTCTGCCCAGTGTACAGACTTGTCCAATGTTCATTCCAACGATGAAACTCTCACTCAATTCACAGCTCACTAGTACGTGCAGATAATAATACAATAATAATTAACGCATTAACGGCCTTCCGATTCCGATCTCTGCGACAGTAAAAATAAACTGCGGAAAGGGCAGAGGGAAAAGGAAGCTGAAGTGTAACCGGCGGCGGAATACATGCGAGTTCGTGGGAGTATTTTGATTGTCATTTGTAGATGCTGTACCACGTGATCGGTAAAACTGATTTGAATTACTACCTTAAATTTTTCCATGCCGTTGTATGGAGAATCTCAAGTTTATTGGAAATCTTCCATTAAGTGGTGGAGAAGTTCCATGCATGTATGGTATTTTGAAAAGTATGGGGAAAAAAGCAATGTGGCCGCATGGGAAATTCACGATTATTTCTTACAGTGTAGGTATTAACACAACAAACAGTAAAAATGATTTCAATTATACCTATCAGACTTTATGCGTGCAAATGCAAATGGGCAAACATATCACACGATCATTGGAAAGTAGAATAGGGCTTAGCCCGAGGATAAAGCTTCGTTTTTCGAAAATCCGCCGTTTTACAGGCAGACTGAAACTACCGTTTGCGCACATCTAAGTTTTTTTGTGCTAAGCCCATAGATAGGGCTACGTGTATGATATGTAGCGTCGCGGCGGAATGTGAAGCTCTTGTTGGACTCGGTTTAGTTAGCGAACATCTCACTAGGTGGCGCTTGTGTCAACAAAAAAAATCACTTGTGTCGATTCTTTCTCTATCGGACTTTGTTACTGTCTGTGGTACTGTACTGCGGAATACAGGGCCGCGATTCTGTACTCTCCTACCGACACTTGTCGGTGTCGGTAGCTAGGCAGGAACGAATTTGATTGGTTCTCACCCTAGCTACCGATCCGATAGTTGTTGGTAGGCAAGTACAGAATCGCGCTCCAGGAATTAAAACAAATTAAAAATAAATAAATTTAAAGAACTAAAAGTTGAATATAATACAATTTGTATATGGAAAGCCGCAAATAGTTTCTACAGAGGGTGTCAAATTATCCGTACAAAACTCTTGCAAGGTTTCGTCCTCGGTTTCGTCATTCTCCATTTTGTCAAGAAATGTGTTTCATGTATACCGACAATTTTGCATTCTTGTTTTACATCCACACTGAGTCAGCTCTTCAATTGACCATATTAACAAGCCGTAGTTTCACTTGAAAAACCGTCCTCCGAAACATATTTTCCCTATATCTCCTCACCCCGAAAAAGGTACTACCCCCCCCCTCCCCGTCAATATACCTGATTATTACATACAACGCCCTTGATTATTAGACCTACAAGGATAATATTCACTTATCTAAATCCCACTGTCAATAGCAACGGAATAAAATTCATGTAAACAACAAAATCTGACAGCTGTCACTTTGAACTTCTTTTATGTAATAATCCTCAAAATATCACTCGTGCTCTAGATTTTCCCAGATAATTTTGGCCAGGCGTTTCCCTCGGGCTGATTGTCCCTGGATAAATGCCCTCCTCCTACGGAGTCGGGCATTTATCGCTACAATCAGCACTCGCGATCGCCTGACCAAAATTATCGTGAAAATCTAAGCACTTGTGATATTACTGTTGATTATATCCCCGGCCGGCGGCCTATTTATTGAGACGCAGATATCAAAATTAACGTGATGCCGTAAGTCCGTGAACAGCTAAATAGCATCGTTTCATACCAGATTTAAGATTTACCTCTTTTTCCACGGTTGAGGGTTATTGTTTTCAAGAGTTGTTTCTAATTTCCATAAACTTCAGAGATCGCACACAGTGTGTGCATTTTGGAACTTGAGGAGCTTTTTCAAGGGTCGTTCCCATAAATTTGAAAATCAATAACCCGAGAACAAAAAGACCTGAAGCCAAATCCTTGTTTCAATGTGTTGATTTAATAGCTTTATTTCCGACAGGCCGATACAAATACCCAATTATAGGAAATCTATAATACCGGGTGTTTATAAACGTCTGTGATCGCATCGCCTTTGGAATCCCCTCTCGATCACTACAATTGCGCCTGTTACTACGTTTTTCGGCCTGACCCAAGCCTGCCGCGATCACAGTCTCTTATAAACACCCCGTATATACAAAAAGAAGAAGATAACAGAACAGTGAAATTAAAATAGATGTGAAGAGTTATTAACATCAAACATATAATCAGTTAGTGGTATTAGAATGAAGAAAAAATCTTGTAACTTTCCTGAAAACTAAAATCGAAAACCGTTTCTAGGGAATACACATACAAATTTTCTCTCACTAATGCTATTTTCGACAAAATGGAGAATGGCTAAACTTTCAAAAGTTCCACACTGTTCCATTTGACTCCTTGTAGGAACGTTACTTATTGGCTTTTCTTATACTCCGCACTACCTGGGTCCAATAGCTATAAAGAATTGGGGCTTTTCGACCAGTTCTAACAGGTTCAAATCGACCGAAAGAATCCAAAGCTGTCTGCTCTTGAAAACCGATGGAAATATCGACTGACACTTATTTTATTGACCACTTTGCTGATAGTAGACAATCTTGAATTAAAGTCGAAGTGAAAGGCTTGGAGGTGGAAGCCCCTCGGTTTGCTTATTGACCGCATCGCATTAGTCATTACTCATCAGTGCTATGCAACATTATAGTTCAGGCGTTCAGGGATGCCCCCATCAAGTATCTTTACGAGCACCTGATGTAGACGTAATATTTCGACGTCACTACTCCAAGCAAGAGATTACACTCATACCTTCGAGTACATACCCTTCCCGTTTGATAATACAAAAGGTCTCGGTTGTGCATGTTTCATTCTGATTACTATCTTTTAACTTTATTGGCTCGTAATTTTACAGCTGAGTCACTTCAATTTCAGCCCTTATTCAGCTTTGAATCGTAACAAAATTCACCCATTGATTGGTGAGTTTACAACAATAATTTATTGTTGTAGTAGATCGATACCTATCGTGTTTTTCAGAGTATTTAAAAAAAGGATCAAAATGACAATCATACTTTCCTGTTCGGACCTCATCACTCACGAGTATATCTACTAAATTCGGTCGCGATTGGTACCACCACGACTTGGGAATAAATCGGCACAAAATTCCAATCTACTACGAGTCTTCATTTACGCGTGCGGGATCAGACCGCGTTCTATGCGATCAGCCCCTGGTGGATGTATGCATAACATCTGGAGACTACGACGCGCGAATAAGACACATACCTGCATGCATAATTGGCGGAGGAGCTAAGCACACCTCCAATTGTCTGCTGACGGGCTTACACAGGAGTTGGCTAGGCTGCCCCATTTTGTTCCGGCGGATATAAAATTGGTGCCAAATGCTGTTTTGACCGAGGTTTTGACGCTATTTCTGGCGAAACAAGCATGTCCACCGCTTGGCAGTCAAGAAGAATCAATCGTTCGCACCATACATCATAATATATAAATCACCGATCTCCATTGATCTCTGAGTTATTTACAATGATTTCTACGACGGTTAATCTCGGCTCTTGAAAATTCACGTTATTTGTAAGAGTTTTTAAAATTCAATCGAGCAATGCTGAAACATTGAAAAACACCATGCACTCGGGCCGACTATCAACCGTTACGAGAGATCATAATTATGGACATGTTCAGGCACGTTTTATTGTCAGTTTGCAGGGAACAGGAAACTAACGCCGAACAAATTACGTCGCATTATATTATTGGATCGCCACAAAATCTGGAAAGCAAAAACCCAAAATGTTGGTACTTGATTTGCATTTTTCATAACACAAATATAAAAAGAACTCATCTTCGAACGTAGTTTGGTACTCGTAGGAATGATTATTTCACTTCTTCTAGATTGAGTGACTACTGACTATATGGTCATACGCCAACGTTTTTTCAGAGATGGAAGTGCCTAGGTACGTCTGATTAACTAGTGGAGGCTAATTGCGGGTTTTTCATAAATTGTAGAAAAAAGTTCTTTAAGAGCTGGAGCGGGTGAAACCACGACCAGACCACGACCACTAACAGTAGGCAGCTGCCACTGCCAACCAGACCTCTGACCTCTTTCAATATTACCTTGTGTAGGTATTTAGTTATTAGCAGATATCTAGAAGATAGTGAGTACACATACCATTCTAGTTATTTTCTTTTTGAAATGATTAAATGCACTGCTAGGTTCTAGGATTACAGGAAGGTTGTAAATCATATGGAACAGCGCAGGGATCAGGATTCCTGGTTGCACAAGCGTTATTAGTCTTTTGCTGAGTGAAAGAAAAGTCTTGTTTATCTTTTTGTTTACTAATAACAATCCGATTAGCGACTCTGCCACCATAGAAGTGCATTGTTGGCATTTTAAGCAAATGAAGTTTTTTTATTTCTTATACCATAGATACAAGGCACACTTAGAGCCGGCATTTTCATATTTTGGAAGTGTGTATGGTGGTGGTAGATCTGCTGTGTTCAAATTTCCTAACCAAACAGTCAACACCGCCGATGGCGTCCTTCTGGGTCGCTGGATGGCGTGGAATGGAAAGAGAAAGATCCAAATGAAAAGGCTGATCCGCCGATGATGAGTTTTCCTCAAATTGAGTTTATACCCCTTCGTCGAAGCAAGTCTTGAAAACCTGCACATTGGCTACTGGTCGTATTTAGTAAAAATAACAACAATAATAACGATATCTAGAGATTTGTTTGGGTAGGGGACCCAAATATCGGTTGGAACAGTAGGTTGGAACTATCAGAATCATACGATATACACCTCAGCCACGTAATCATGAAATTGCGCGTGCGTTCGCGAGCTACGTGGTGTCTACGTGACTGGTGGGATGTGATGCCAAGAAGGATAACGCTGGTCGAGAAATGAAACGGCAGTCGGAATTTAACATCAGTGGTGCGCGGATTGCAAGATGGAAAGATAGAGGGTGAACCAGTAAATTTTTTCTTTGTGCTTAAATAAGTCACCGGTCTACTACTACCATACTCTACCAGTTGCTTTGTTTACTTTTATAAACAACAGCATTTAGAAATTTTGTTGCCATATCAACTGCTACTACCTACATTTGAAAAAAATCAACAATGGTCGAGAGAATACTGGAAGAATCGGATAATTATGGTCCAGGTGTGTATACACATTAATAATAAGTCACCCAGTTGTTGCAGTAGAAATTACGACCTCGTTGTTTACTATTCGCGTAAACAATACAATTGCGCGTCGCTTTTGAAGCCCATCTGCCTTTGTCTGGTTGATGTCATATGTGTTAATGTGTTCTTCGGCAGCAGCAACAACAACAACAAACTCGTACAATCCGAAATGAACGCTCAGCCATCACGCATTAATCCCACTCGTAAAAAATAAGCCCATAAGTTCTTTGTTCGATTGCGTCATATTCTAGAATACTCCGTGGAGTAACCGGTTCCTCGCGCTATAGATCCCCGTGTTTTGCGATCAAACTCGTTCCGTCTATAATACCTACACCTTCATAACTTTGAAAATTGGGATTTTCACAAAATCACGTTTGTTGAATGTCGGCCAACTGACGTGATGCTGCACTCTGTAGCACTACTTCGCCTTTGTTATGAAACACTACTGATACCGAAGAAGGTTCATTGACATACCTGTGCCCTCCTCCGTGATAATCTCCTTTTTGATATGCAACATCACGCTTAGTGATTCTTTTTTGTACCGAGTACGGAGTAGCTGGTATTAGATCCTACCAAAGCAAAAAATATGAACTGAATCTGGAAATTGTGGTGATCGAAGCATATGTGCAGACAGTAGACATCTGCCGGAACTTCATTTACATTTAAATTATCAGTATTTTAACGTATATTTATGTTGTATGTACCCACCAAAATTCCATATTATTTTGGAGTCAAGTTGACCTCAATAAAATGCATATCGATTTTCCTCGAGTTCTTCTGGACAATGACATCTGAACTCAATAAAACTTGGCTTGCATTTGTCTTTGTCTCTCGTTTGAATTGCAGAGTTGCAGTTTTGGAAATGTGATTAGGTACCACAATTGGAAACGAAAATGGAATGTAAAACACAGAAAACTACACCTTTCGTTTCCAACGCTCTGATTCTGCGATAAACCCAGAAAGCATACTGCTGTAGGGTTTCTTTTTTAGAAATATTTCTCAAGAATTTGGCTAAAGAACCAAGAATTTTGAAGAATTTTCAAAGTTTAAAACCACCAAAGAGGTATCTACCTAACAAATCAGCCATGTTATTAATTATAAAAATAAAAAGAATATAAATTAAAATAAACCATCTTGTTGCTGTTCAAAATTCGGCTGCCCCTAAGGCATACTTCAGAAATCTGCGCGTGCAAGTCGTAAAACGTTTCAGTATTCAGGTCCTTGAAAACTTGAAAAGTACAATAAATTTAGCTGTTTATAGAGAAAAACGAATATATTAATTATATTAACTGCAGATAAAATCGCTCGTGAAATTGTTTGCGATTGCGATTTCTTAGGTGTAAGTATTTCGACAAGAAAACCACCCACGGAAGAAAAACTCTCCGACTTGACAATCTGTCTAGTAGTTTTTAGGAAGTGTTGTCACTCGTATTGTCCTTTTTCGACCGGTCAAGTTTTTAATATCGGATATCGAATGCATGAGTAGTGTCCCAACCGGTCGCTCAACATCTCGACCGATTGAATTTGCCTCGCATCAACCGAAACAAAAATTATCGGTAGAAATTGATATTCCATCGACTGGTTTATCGTACATTATGTACTTATGTGTAAAGGAAATAAAACAGCCTTCAGCGCTTCCTAAGTTTTTGTCCGATTGAATATTAAGAACGCTAGATACAATTGGTTCAAATTTTGAATTAGCGATTAGGGACAATTTTATACCTAGTTAACCAATAACGAACAAGGACCGAGACATCACTGTTGATAACATTTGTGAATTCACAAAAGTAACCGATTGATTGTGCTACTGTCGAAAGGAAATACACAACTTATATCTTATATCGCATACAGTTTCTATTTTCAGTAGAATAACTTTTTGGAGCAAAAATAAAGTGACAAGCTACGACTACGGCTTATGACACCTGCAAAGTTTTGGAGCGAAACTATCAGCGGCCATCGGCCGTATTCTCCCATCAGCGCTTCAGCTTGTCACTTGATTTTTGCTTCAAAAAGTCATTCTACTGAAAATAGAAAGTGTATGGGATATAAGTAGGTAAAGTTCGTACGCAATGCTATAATAAAAGGCTCTTCTCCAGATACAAAAATATAAGCTCAAAATCGAGCTCAAAACACTCTGGTTCGTTGGATGCATTGAGGAGTAATAGTAAGACTACCACAAAGATCAATTTTGAGCTGTAAAACGGATATAAAATGGTAAATAATGCATATCAGGATCCTCAAAATCAATTAACAATATACTTACCTACCTATATTATATAATAATGAGTACATCAATAATATTAGCAGTACAGCTACTGTATTTAAAAACTGATTTTCTTTAGTCGCTATGCTGGAACAGACACAGTTTTACAGCTTCAATCCTTCAATATCAATAATTGAAAATCTACCAAGTATAGGTACACCATTATCAAAATGCCGACGGTTTCTTTGCACCTTTATCGAATCGTTAACTTCAGTTAGATACCTACATTTTACTTAAGTGTTACGAATCTGTCAAAATTGCAAGTACAACTCCAGTAAAACCAGTAAAATTGACAAAAATACAACTTGATGCTGGTCAGAAAAGACAACGGGCTATCCGCCATCGCCATACTAATTTTAGCAATCATTATTATTTATTGACTGGTCGACCGTGTATCGTGACCAGTAATCTTTTTCTGAAACGCCTGTTCTCTGCTTGAAATTGAACCGATCGTGTTGTAATTTGGACGAATTAAATTAACAGATTTTTCCTGCCTGTTCAAGTTCCAATTCGGTTTCAGAATTAGATACAGCCCTGGGTGGTATCTAAGACAGGAAGAATAGAATATTTATTCATTATTGTCTTTTACTGCGTGCTTTCCACCTAGCCCCAAGTTCGGTACACCTGCCATTTACGCATGTGCGGGTGCCAAACGGTGCTTTCCATCTACGTGTTCCTACTCGGTTCTGCCCCGTTCATTGGATCACCTAAAATTTTATGCCACACCATGGAACATGTGCCGTCTGGTGGTATTTGTACCGTCTAGGTGGAAAGCACCCACTGAATATTTCTTATACGACACAACACTTACTGTTCACTTTGAAACCCCTAGGCACAAAAAATGAACCCTTGAAGTTTCTTGGGGTCGTTTTAAATGAACCCTTGAAGTTTCTTGGGGTCGTTTTAGACATCCGCCTCACTTGGAAAGCTCAAATGGTGTCACTTTGTAAAAAGTTGTTTTCGAAAACCTATTTGATCCGACAACTTAAGCCACTGGTCTCAGAGCAGATGTTGAGGACTGCCTACTTCGGTCAGTTTCAGAGTCTCCTGAACTACGCAGTCTTGAGCCTGGGGTCACTCATCAGTCTCATCACACTCGAAGAGTCTTCTCTCTTTGCCGTTCAAAGAAAGTGCCTTCGGGTAATATCTGGTCTTCAGGTTCAGGGATGATTACAAAATTTTAACTGTGCCATTTTTGTACGTGCTGTAATCAATTATGTGTGTTCCTTAAAGCCAATGGGATGGATTATCAGACTTACCCGCAAACCTACTGTGGGCTACGTGCATGACATGTAGCAAGTAGCACCGCGGCGGAATGTGAAGTTCTTCTTGGACTCAATTTAGTCAACAAACATCTCACTAGGTGGTGCTTGTGTCGACAAAAAACCGTCACTTTTCGCTGCCGTCATTCTGTCAACTGTCAGCAAAAATTGTCGACAATTTTGCCCATCACTACAAACAAATGCACGAGAAATAAATGTCAAAACAAGTACCATGCAACCACGTCAAATCTGTCTGCTGTCAAAGAAGTCCAACAAGAATTTCTTATTTTCACCACCATGGGCTCTGTAGGTATGTTCTACGCGTTGACCGCTCAAGGTCATGCGCATAGCCCATGCTCGGGGCAAGGACAGCTTTGTTGTATGCCGTTACGTTGACTCAAACGCTCCAGAGAAGCCACACACTACTATGGAGTCTCATTTTTTAACAAACTGTCTAATTGTTTCAAGGTTCAGTCTTCATTTCAGCTTGAAAAATCCATGAAAGATTTACTGTTGCAAAGTGCTTCTTATTCTATAGAATTCTTTTTTTTTCAATATTTCTTGAAATATTTTATTTATTTACTTTTCTTTTCTTTTGACGAGTATGTCTGTTCTGTACATTTTACAACACGTACATGTATGTAGTATTTCTAAATTCCTAAATATTTAAAATGGGCAGGTTTTGACAGATTTCGATAAGTGTAACCGGTGTAACCTTAGATCTTCAGGTTCGTTTTAGGAGTCTGTTTCTACAAAACCACTTGGTAGGTACCTCTGTCAATCGTCACAGCATTGTTGACTAATTACTAAATGAGTAACGAATGCACTTATGCAATTGCAAAGATAAGCAGATATCATGTTTGAACACGATTGTGAATTAGAATTTGGTGACAAAAAATTGGGAACCGTGAACCGAATTTTTTTTATTCCATTTCATCACCGACAAAGGTAAATTTTAGGGATCAACGAGTAGTAGGTGTAGTTCGAATTACGGACAGCTTTGTAAAAACTTGAAAAAAAAAACTAGATAGGTACCTGAGGTACCTACCCACTTTATTGTAAAAAAAAGGTTTGATCTTGTCCATGCTCTATTTTATTTGTCATTATGATTCATGTTCCGAATTTGGATAGTTTTTTCGAACTTGCCGAAAGTGGCATAAACTGCCCGAAGTTTAATCCTGCCGGCATCTGTGCATAAACCAACCTATACCTATATACCTATATAAAAGGATCTCTGAATAAGCATCTGCTTGATTCCGTATAATTTCTTTCACTTCTTGGTTTATTAATATGGGCCAGCACCCAGCATTAGCAGCGGTCTTATGAGCACCAAGAGACGAAGAGCATCCAAGGCTGTGTTTATAATTCAGCTTCCAGCCAACATTCAGTAAAACAATCACTTGTTATTTACTTATTCATTAAACTTGCCTGCATACCTACATGATAATTCTTTACGGTGCCAGTTGAATTGTTTATTCCATCTGTATAGCCTTTGATTCTCTTCCTGTTTGTTTGCACCGTGTCCAATGCCATTCGCGCGAGTCGAGTGTGGGCAATTTTCATAGCTCCAGTTTGAAAATTGGAGCTTTTGGAAAATAGAATCTTCCGAGAGAGTTCAGGGAACCAATGTTATTGCGAAAAGTCAACAGCGGGAGCATTTTTCGCTACCTCGTTTTATGTGTGTTGTGTAGCGCATATATGTATAGTACCAGTGGGTGTCGCATGTTGTTGGTGATGTGTATCTCCGTTCAATATAAATAGAAAGTTGCTGGATCGGTACACTCCATGTTTTAAATTATGATATGCAAACGGAATATTGTCGCTGATGACGCCAATGCGTATAATTAATAATGTGGGAGGAGACAATGCTTAGTGTTACTTAGCTCGAATGTATTATATTTGTTCTACTTTTTCGTTTGCTCTCGTATAACACAATACACAATGCACAGAAAGCTCAGCCAAGTTTCTTGTGGCAATAACTATAAATAAGTGCATGGTTTCAGTACGCATACTTACGTTCAGTATGGCAAGGATTAGATTTCGAAAATGGTCAAAAATCGCTTGGAAAGTTCAAGAACAGAACAGAAGTTTCACTAATGCCTGATTGCCATGTATGTAATTACATACTACAAAGTGACCTTAAAAAATGCGTATTTTTTCAATTTGCTCCAGTTTCGTTAATCTAAGCAAATCTTGTTTTTAATAACATTTGCATGCCGTGGATCCTCTTATCTGAGCTAAAATTAAATATCAAAATTGCGGGGGTAACCAAAATCATTAATATTATAAGTATCCACATTATACAGTGAGATCAAAAATACGACTGCGACTGCGACTCCTGTAGACAGCATTACTAAAACACACAATACTAAAAAAATTATTCCATACCGAAAATTGCAACAAGTTTATCTGACCGTCTCGTAGAAAATAAATGCAACAGTTCTGTTCTAATTCATGCAATGCAAATGCAATCAATGCCTCTTACAAGTAGTAGGTCTTTACTTCCTACAAAATTCGGAATAATTGGATAGTTGTGGCTGAAAGAGTTAATGTTAATTGAATCGTGCGTTGGTGCACCATTTGCATTTTTAAACAATACTATCTAAGGTGTGGCGCTAGTAAACTTTCAAAAAGCACAGTGACTGATCCAAGAGCTCGACCATGACATTTTCAAGCATTAGTTAAAGTGAAATTCCCTCGTTTCAGTTGTTTGTTGAACGTCAAGTGAACTCTTTCGTTGATTCCAACTTCAGGTAGAACTTGAACTGATGATTATTTGGACAGAAACAGGAGTAAAGGTAAACGTGTGCGAAAAATTAAAAATGATAGGATGTGCATGCGGTAGGTACGCGTCCTACCAGTCTTCGGACTCATACTTTGATAGTGATGATTGATGGTGAACTTGTTACAGTTTCCTTTCGGTCGAAGACCGCTGCCTCTGCCAAGACCGAAAGCCATCCATCTCTTTAAAACGGGATATTTTTTGTGGAAATCTGAATTATTTAGGTTCACACCTACCTACCAAATTATTTCGGTCAAGTCTTCCCGCGGGAGTTTGCTGATGAAACGTGTTGAATTTCAGTTATAAAATATTCTTTCGAAATTGGTTCTCGTTTGTATTATTTCATGCATCGGATAAAAAAAAAATGAAGATAAACAATCGTTTGCCATTGCAAGCAACGAACATAAGCTGTACTGCGGTTTTCACATCCTTTCCACCGGTTGCGATTGTTAATACGGCATTTCTCGCTTGTTGCAAGACATTTACTATCTATTCAAGCCGAGCACCATGATAGATTATTAAACTGTCGACGGAGGTCGACGGCCTGGGTGAGGCCAAGAGGGAAAGATTTTCTTGCATTGGCCAATGTTACATTTTAAACATGGAAACAATAATAATTGTTGTTACTGACGATGGTATTTCTCGTTGTTTTCAGAATGCAATGGCGGCATTTCCAACGGGGAAAGCACCGAGGGAGGCTGCACGAGCGGGGGCTGCGGTGGATCAGCCTCCGACAGCGGCGACCAGATGGACGCCGATACTCGTGCCAGAGAGCTGGCCCGCCGCAAGGAAGAGGCCAAGAGAAAACGCCGCAAGAAAAAGCGAACCGGCTCATCTGTAGTGTCATCGTGTTTTCAAGGTATATAAATCTATGTGAGGTTTCAGGTCTCAAAACCTCCATATAAGCAGTTGACGGTTCAAATTTTTATTTTATCAACGCATGATGCTCTCTAAATCTCAGTCGTGTTCTGCATTTCATTGGCAAAGAGCTAAAATGTAGGGCGTTGTGCTGTACGGATAGAAAAGTAACTGCTCGTTCTCAGAAAGTAAGCTCAGAGCATCAGAAAACTACCTAATCGTAAAAGGGCTATACTTTACTCTTTTATTGCGAAAGAAAAGCCGCAGGGCATGTATACCTACCTACCTACTGTTATAATTTATAATCATGATTAATACAGAACCAAATATACCTACTAGGAGTAGGAGACATTCAGCGGTAGGACCCAGTAGCGAACTGAACCTACCTGCACTACGTGTTCGACAATATGAATCCATTATTCTAAAGGAAATCATTCATGAAGCTTTAAGCACACTATAAAAACTTCAATATGTATGCGTGCTTATATGGCTTACATATGAAACAGATTTCAGGTAGATTCCAAGATGCTGAGGGTGGGGGAGGGGCTATTTTGGTTTCAGTGAAATAAAAATACAATGCTTGTTGAATTGAAGCAAAAGGTCCAGAGAGAAAACGTAGGCCGTAGTTTTTTTGCCTGTTGCTCACAGTGATTATTGTCGCCAAATATAAACAATAAAATGACCGATGTCGAAAGATAGAGTGAAAAAACCGGCGTAAATGAGGTCACGAGACTATGAAGAAGTCGGGTGGTTCTTCCTTGAAATCGCGTAGATTTCAAGGAAATTCATGTTCAGGTCGAGCATGCTTAAATCTGGTCTGTCAGTATCTGCAAGCCCCTGTGGCCTAATGGATAAGGCATCGGCCTCCTAAGCCGGGGATTGTGGGTTCGAGTCCCACCAGGGGTAATAACTTTTTTGCTCCAGATTTTCTTTGAAATATTTTTGAAACATTGATCTTGGTTTGGAATTCAAGAAACTTTTATCGTTCGAAAAAGATAGATCTATTTTTTTGCTTCAGCCCTTTGGATAACAACTTTAAAGCTGTGTCCACATACATTGTATATTATTTACACAGATGAAAACGCGTCACATCACCTGATCTTGGCGTTACAGCATAGCGAGATAAAAACACTGTGTAAATATTTTGCCATAATTTTCAAGCGATAGCAGAAATTGGTACAGACGCTGAACTAGCAATTTTGGATTGTTTCGTCGCGCTTCTCGAATTTTCGCGAACGCTTTGCCTGCGTCATTTGCCACACAACTTTCTGTAAACATTTTGCCGATAGCACAAACGATTATGATTCTTCTAATTACATATTCAAAATTGCAAATATAATTGTATGCCGTTTTTATGTAATGTTTATCATGGAAAAGTATAGTGTTAAATTTAGACCATAACGATAAAGAAGTTCGCATCTTGGACAAGAGCCACTCTGTTTTTGTTATTGTTGTAAAAGATTAATCTCGCCGGGCGAGAGTTGTTTTTGTTCAAACTTTTGCATTGTTTACGAATTTATCGTTGGTATGTTATCTGTCGTTTATAATACGTAATATTTATTGTTTCTGACACTGTAATATTGTTCCATTTAATCAATTGCCGTGTGATAACATTCATTAGAATCATAAACGCGGAATGAGTCAAAGTACGCAATTCAGCATTTTGATAAACTTAGGAGCGCTGGGTTTGGCATGCTACAAAGAAAGCTGATGTATTTTGAATATGTCATCAGTATGTACCCTGCGATCAACAAAAAAAAAATCTGGGTAAGCGTTGGTGACAAAAGAATAATCGATCTGAGCAACTGGATTGGCTGAATGCTGAGAATTTTACATCAAATCCAACCCTGAATGTTTTTCATTGTTGATCGCACTGTACTATCAATACCATACCACAATCAATAGCTGTGGATCAATATGCTATGATTTGCGGTTTTAGCGGAAGACAGCGGCTTACAAATTATTGATTTATTGATTGAAAAATTAAATTTATAATGTATTGGGGGCAAAAAAAAAGCAATAGTACGTATATTACACACCGAAACGGGAAATGCATTATTACTGCTGAGGGCTAGCTTAGACGCTCTAGCCCGAAGATTGAATGATGCATTTACCGTTGAGAGTATGTATACGATTTTACTTACAATCATTTCATCAAAAAGAATTTGAATTAAAAAATAATTATGTTCCCGATGTTTTTATCAAGTGCGCTTCGCTACAAATTAGGTTGGTTTGACTTTGACAATGCGCTGTAAAAACATTATCTTTTCGCAATCATTGGCAAAAAGTTTGTATTGAAGTTCTGACTAGAATCTAAAATTAACATTGCCAGAACTTCGGGAAGCAGTTGCAGAAGTTTGTGCCGAACTGCTCCCAGAAAAAGTCATGACTGATCAATATGTTCTTTAACTTAACATACCACTAACGCTAACGTACCTATTTATAATACGTAGGTATGTATGCAAGTACATGGCCTTGTAGGCTACAACAAAATGCAATAATTTAAACCTACTCCTCTACCAATATTACGGCAAAAAATTGCGAATACCACTATGAAAAAGAGCATAACCTACAGTGTTGACTTACAAAATGTCAACGACTAGTGATCAAGGAAGGTCAGGGCTGTCAATTCCATTACAGGTCTAAGTGGGGAATGGGTGCATTCGGGACCTCGGCGGAGTAAGAAATGAATGCTTTCCTCCGTACTGATCGTAAGTAAAAGAATAGAATGGTGGGTCCAGATAAGGTAAATTACTGTTACTAATCGCAAATTGTAAGGGATGTGGCATATTTCGCTTTCGGTAAATGCGAAACGTTATCTATGATATAGGGAAAACCGGTGCTTCACGTCCAACTAGTCTGCGCACTGAAAACTTTATGAGAGTAAACAAAAATAGTAAAATGTAACTTTTTTATTCCAGATTTATACAAGCTAACCGGAGAGATTTTAGGCGAGGGAGCCTACGCCAGTGTGCAAACGTGTGTCAACATGTATACGGATCAAGAATTCGCCGTGAAGATCATCGATAAAGTGCCGGGGCACGCGAGAGCCCGGGTATTCAGGGAAGTTGAGACGTTTCACCACTGTCAAGGCCATCCCAACATCATTCAACTGACGGAGTTTTTTGAGGACGAAGAAAAGTTTTATTTGGTGTTTGAAAAGGTATAAGAAATAATACGACTACCGGCTCTGTGACTTACTTACGCTACAATTTTTTTGCAGATTAATGGAGGTCAGCTTTTGAACAGGATCCAAGAATATGTGAGGTTCAGCGAGGCGGCAGCCGCCGAAATTGTCAAGGAGATCGCTTCCGCATTGCAATTCATGCACGGCAAAGGCATAGCACATCGCGATCTTAAGCCGGAAAATATCCTGTGCGTCTGCAAGGAAAGCCTTTGTCCCATCAAGATCTGTGATTTCGATTTGGGATCAGGCATCCGCTTCCAGTCCAGTGTCTCCAGTCCTTTGGCAACACCTCAGTTATTAACACCTGTAAGTACATATTATCCACGATTCTTCTTTTGTGAAAACTAGCGTTCCTCAAATTAAGCACTACTGAAGGGGAGGGTAAATAGGGGGTATCCAAATGGGTAATAGAGAGGACCCAAATAGGGATGTAAATAGACACGACCGGTAAATAGACACGACAGAAAAAAATATAAAACCAATAAAATGCAAGATGATAATTATTTTTATGATCACTAAATAAACTGGGCCAAAAATAAAGTAAGGCACCCTGAAATTTTGCCGCCGTCAAAATGAGGATATCTCAAGAAAAAATTGCCTAATGGCGGCCTTACATTGAGCATCAAATGCTGCAGCTTTTTTAGCTGCAGAGTTCTGATTAGACCTGACGCCTGTCATTGCTGTCAATGACCAACATGTGACCGATGAGAGCTCGGCAGCTAAAAAAGCTGCAGCATTTGATGCAGCTCAAGTAAGGCTACCATAACTTGAGCGAGGTCCGTTTTGAGAAAGAAGTCGCAGAATGGGGTACTTGCACAATTTTTTTTATTGGCATAATCGATAGTATGGGTGAAAATATTGTACCCGTATTTTTTCTTTTTTCCTAAATTCCTAAAATTGCGGCCGTAGTGCCTGTTTTACAACAGCGTCATGACGTTGCGACATCATAAATATACTAAGAACTAAACAAATAGAACTGTTGGGCTAAAAACTGAAAAAACTGTTAAAAGTGGCATCACAATATTTGAAAAATACAGACATAAAAATTTCACTGAAGTTTCCCTACTGTTACCAACTGTTTGAAAAAAAAATCGAAAAAAAAATCTTTTTAATCAATGGATATATTTTCCGGAAATTTTCTGGAAATACTATTTATCACTCTTGTTGATT
This sequence comes from Anaspis maculata, assembly GCA_949128115.1. Classification (NCBI taxonomy): domain Eukaryota; kingdom Metazoa; phylum Arthropoda; class Insecta; order Coleoptera; family Scraptiidae; genus Anaspis; species Anaspis maculata. The sequence continues at coordinate 63,533,112 of OX421961.1, read as the reverse complement.
ATCAAAAAAGTATTTCCAGTCAAATCTGTTTCATTGGCAAGTACCCCTTTTTTTTCACATTTTTGAAAGTATAATTACACCAATATCTCAAAACGGCCGGCGTAAGACTTTCGATCCTATTTTGTTTTTTTAAAGAGTTATATTGCTTTCCAAAAATGTGACCTAGAAAATAAAAATAATAATAAAAATATGTAATAATAAAAAATGGTCTTTTTATTGAGTTAAGAAAGAACAAAAAATAACAAGGCTCCGATGAAGTAATTCAATATCGGGCGGATAAAATCCTGGGAGTCATTTTCTCAAGACGGAACCTTGCTAGCGCTTTTCAAGCATTTCCGTAAATTGTGCCTAGGCTCCGTGGGCGCAAATTTTTTGAAACAACTGTACAAATGAACAAAATACAGAAACAAAGGGTTAACCGTTACGAAAAATCTTCAGGTTTCAGCAAAATGACATTTAAAAAGTCTCAATAGAGACTCTCTATAGAGTGAGAGTAGAGTCTATAGAGTCTATATCTATTGAGGCTATAGAACTCTTCGAAAAAAGTACTAGTAAAAGGCATCAAATTGAGCATCAAATACATAATTTCAAGAACATTGGCTTTTTGGCACAAAATAGTGGGTAATATGGAACTGGAAAATATCCAATATAGGTTTGTAGGAATCAAAAAAGGCATAACTAGGTAAAGTCCATAATTTCAAAAATATGGACGCACAAAAGGATATGATTTCAGGCAAAAATAGGCAAAATAGGCTCAAAATGGGCACGGAAACTCGAAAAGATGGAATCTAAGCATCTTGGCACGAAAAAAATAGGATCTATTAAGGATGTCGTAAGCGAAATTTCTTTTTTCGTTCTTAGAATAAAAGCACTTTGTCGAAGGCCCAGTATTTTTCAGTTGGAGTTGAATTTGCATTTAACAAAACTTGGTTTTATCACTGCGGAGACAATTCACCTTTCTCTTGGGAACTGTATGCGCGTAAGTGATTTGTTGGAAAAAATTTGTGGCAACTAAATCAAGTTTTACTGAACGAAAGTTCAACTCCAACTGGGCCTAAGTTTGGAGGGACGAAATGTCGGTTTAAGCATTCGCCTTGAGACGGCGGTGGCGTTGAATTTGTAAAATAAGCGTTCGCAACGCTTATTTTAACAATTCAACTCCGTCCTTACGGATGACGTCCCAAAATGTTATTTTTCTTACGGTTTCATTGCTATCGGTGCTTCGAAAGAAAAACTGAAAAAAACTGGTACCTATCTGAAATTGAATAGCCTAGTCGAATAGCTATTTCTGTTTTTTGTTGCTAAAAATTTTCCAAAAAAGTTTCCATGTTTTTCTGGAAAAAAATCATAAAAACAGCTTTTGAACTGGCCAATTCAATTTTAGAAATATCTGTTTTTGCATTGGAGCATTGGCAGCGCCGAAACCGCAGAAGAAAAACTCTATCTCTATCTCTTCCTCACTCCATGGTATGTCACGCTCTCTCCTTCACTGTGAATCGTCATCCTTAAGATTTGGGCTTTAGTCATCAGGCACGAATTTGAAAGACGCCAGGTGCATTATAATACTCCCCTCGGCGCCTTTGACACCAATCGAACATCCAGCTGTGTAGATATATAAAAACACCTGACATCTTTCGGATTTTTACCTGGAAGGGTGGTGAATCCTCGTCGTTTTGTCTTTGGTTGAAGACTTGAAGTTTTATGGATGGTGATTATGGAAGGGAATAATATAGGTATCTGTAGGCCTAAAAGCTAGAAGCAACAAATTGTTTGATCAGATTACTAACGCGTGATCAATTGAATTCCTAATTTAGGCAGGCTGTGTCCTAGCCAAAAATGCAGCTTCGCAACTCTTATTTCGACCACGCCACAGCCTGCCTCAATTAGGAATTCAATTGATCACACGATATATTACTAAGGTGACAAGTTTATTACCAATTTTCAATGCAATCTTTTTGCATTGATTCTGTAATGAACTTTTTTCAGATTGTTACAAAATTGTGGTGTGTTCAAAATTCGAAGTCTTATCTTAGGAAGATTCCGAAATTCATATGTCCTTTGATTGTCAAGAAAAAAATTCGAAAAAAATCAGAGTTCATTTGTAGTCTTATCAAAGGCCAGTTGAAACACAATAAATGTCTTCATATCTTCTCAAGTATAGACGCACACACTGACCTCACTTTACTAGTCTTTTTATGCATACATTGTGATAAAATAGTGCTGAGCGTGGAGGTTACTTGATTGTTGAAAGCATATGTTTCACAAATTGATGGTAAGTTTTCATTATGAACTCGATTGGATTTTAACAACGCATAATTTCTAGCGCAAATGTCAAATTTTACAGCCGCCCAAGATGTCATTTCATTCGAATTGTACTATATACCGGGTGTTTATAAACGTCTGTGATCGTGGCAGGCTTTGGTCAGGCCAAAAGTCGCAGTGAAAGGCACGATTTGAAAGAGTGATAGGAGATTCCAAAGGCGATATGATAACAAACGTTTATAAACACCCGGTATATGCTTCGTGAGGATATATGGAGCTATAGTCCGGTCATGGTCATTGCCAATGAAAAAAAACGTACAGCTTTTGACACTTGGTGTATTGATAAGATGAATCTTGGCTACCTTGTCACTGCGACACCAAGCCACATTTCCAAAAATCAGTACACGTCTCAAAAGCTGTACGCGTTTGTACAATTCAACTGAAATAATATCTCGGGCGGCTGTGAAATTTGACATTCGCGCTAGAAATTGAACGTTCTCTAAGTTGAATCGAGTTCATAATGAAAGGTAATTATCAATTTTTGAACGTTCAATGATAATCTACCATATTAAACTCACCCGGACTCACATTATTTCGAAGCAAATGGCAAATTTCACAGCCGCCTGGGATGTTATTTTATTTCAATTGTATTTATGTATACAGACTTCAAGCCGAGTTCAGATCAATATGAATTTTTTTCTGTCATTGGTTACGAAGACACAGGGTGTTTTCTAGGTTTGGGCTCAAATTATGGAAGGCGATAATTTTGTTACAGTTTGATATAACTCAATGAAATTTGGCAGTATAACACTGCTCTACTGGGAGTTCTGAGGTAAACCTAGAGCCCAAAAGAAAATCCAGGACCGTACTTACTTGAATAAAATTGAAATGGCATTTTTTGACAGAACAGTACAGTTTCTGTCGTTTTTCGAAAAAAGTACCAAAATACTACTGGATTCAGAATGTTCAAGAAGAATGCAATACGAATGGCTTTTCAAATCGTACGGCCACACTACGACCGGTTTGACAAAAGCATTTTCAAATTTGGGGGGGTCATAATCCTCTTGTGTCCGAAAAAATCTATGCAAACTCATTGGCCGCGTTCATACCAACTTGATCATTCATGTATCGCAATCAAGCGATTGGTCAAAATTCAAGTTTGCCGAACTCGAGTGGTGCTCCAGTGGTGATAGGTGAGTGATCCAATGGCATGAACACCACCATTGTTTTGCATTTTCCTGCTGTGCAAGAGTTGTCAAGAACCTTGTTTCAGAAAAAGGTCCAGGGCCGGACTTGAATTTTTTTTGTAATTTATGGCTTTTCTTGTCTCTCGGAAAAAAGACCGCCATCAGAGTCAAAAATCACAAGAAAGTCCCTAGAATCAAAGAAACTGAACTTTATTCGTGGCACAGACGGTTCTTATCGTGGATTTTTTGTTGTTGCAGGTGGGCAGTGCCGAATTCATGGCACCCGAAGTTGTAGAGGCTTTCATCGGAGATTCGGACTCGATCGCTTATGACAAGCGTTGCGATCTATGGTCGCTCGGCGTCATCACCTACATCCTGCTGAGCGGCGAACCTCCGTTCACCGGCAACTGCGGCGGCAACTGCACCTGGGAGTCGGGCGGAAACTGCAACGATTGCCAGGAGCAGCTTTTTCAGAGCATCAAGACGGGCCTGTACGACTTTCCCGACAGGAAGTGGGGCCACATCTCCGACGAGGCCAAGGATCTCATTTCCTCCTTGCTGATGAAAAACGCCCACGACCGCATCAGCGCCGAGCACGTGCTGCAGCACCCTTGGCTCAGGGGCGCCAATCCCTTGGCCTCCTTGAACACCCCGGCCATCATCAAGAAGAACAACTCGGCCCAGCAGCTGTCACGGTTCTCCGAATCGGTCTCGAACGCCGCCAGGGTGATCGATCAGCATTTCAACATCAACCTGGACTACTTGGAGCGCCCTAACGTGTACCGCAGGGACGACAAGTCCGCAACGCCCACGCGCGTCTTAGGCCTTAGCCCACCAAGTGACAGCAACCTCATGCAGAGACGCTCCATCAGAGCGGGGCGGGTGCTGCAAAACACCCGCTCATGTCAGGTTCTGGTGACGACTACTCCGACTCCACCAATTTCCACTCCAATCGGTTGAAAATATGCAGGGCATGATTTTCAACGCCTCTTTGTTTTTCTTCATTCAAAAATTTATATCTCAAGTCTTGGTTTTAGAAAGTCTATTATTTTTATTCTGGAATATCCAGGAAAACCGTTATTTCTTTGTGAATTCTTTATGTAAAGAGGAGGTGAGGCCAGACCTGTATGTCAGGACATTGTGTTTTTTTTTGTGTCCACAAAACTATCTTTTATTTCTTTCGAATTATTTTTCTTTGATACAAAAATAACAGGATGTCTTGGACCGCATGTCTGGCATTTGGCCTAGAGTTAGTTATTGAGCTTGATTTTTAATACTTTTCTATGTGTTGATGGCAGATTGATCCAAGATGATAGGTCAGTCTGCATTGTGATAATTAAAAAATAAGCATCTTATCATGCGGATAGTAGCGCATGATAGACTGTAGACAGCGTACCTGCTTTATGTTCAGTAAGATACAGAACATTTATATTTGGGGACGACATCCCGCCATTGTACTGACAGTCCATTTGTATTTTAAGGAGTCCTATGTAAGTTTGGATATTTTTTTAACATTTTGTAATGCTCAAGGGTAGTCTCTTTTATATTGATTGAAGTGGTATCCAAACCAGGGCGTGATAGAGGCCCGCGACTGATGTCCTAGAGAAAAAGGTCGCATCTTCCAGCACTCAGGGTTGAAAATGGAAAAAAAAATCGAGTCATTACAAAATTATTGAAAAGGGCTCGTTAACGCCAGAGTGAATGTCCTTAGTTTGTATGTGATAGGATGAAAGATATCCAAAAAAAAATCACTAAGATTGGAGTATTCTTTTTCTATGCTTATTTTTATGGCATTTATTACTGTACTCGTTAGAAGTGCGAATATAACATATTTCCAATCATTTAAAAATACCAAAAAACTGTTGATAATGTTCTTAAACAAACAAAAAATCATCTATTATTAAAGCACTGTCCAGTGCCATCTTAATTTTTATGTATTACATACACATCAAATTGTAAAAACCGATGGATCCCACACACATGTAATTTGTATAAAATGGTTCTTTTCCTTCATGGCTATATGTTAACTGCAATTTGAGTTTTGTACAGAATTTTAATTGTTGAAAATATTTCATGATGTACCTACTTTTTTACATACAGAGCAAGCTAGCATTGAAACATTTAGGAATGGAAATTTATGTACCACGTGTGCTTTAATTTCATAATAAAGACAGATTTTTTTAAACCTCAAACTTTTTTATCACAATTGGCCCAATTTCGTGTCTGTTAATTCCACAAAGGATCGCAAAAGAAGACATTTTTGCGGTCGCGGTTGTACATTTCTTCGACAATCATTAGAATAGATGTAGATGTTGCCTACGAGTGTGGTGGAGCTCCTCCACTTTCCTACGGGACTTTGAAATCTCGATTTTTCAGTCGGTTCTGGTATTAGGATTATAGAACGTGGTGCGCTGTCTGGAATCAATACGTGGTATGAAGAAATAATTTTGGATAGAAGATGGGGACAATCCAAATTATTATTTAATAAGGTGTGCACAAATTTGACGGCCAGCATGGTACGTCTAGTTTCCAAGGAATGAAGGTTAATCCTCCACTCCAGAGGTCGCGGGTTCGATCTCCGCCGGGGACGGATTTTCGGCCTCGAAAAACAAGCTCCTTGGTTTAGTTGGAATGCTTGCTAAATGCAAGACGCGCCGTGTGTCGCATAGCACGTAAAATACGAACGATGGTGCCGACCTCATGCGATGTTGATGGTCGTTAAAAATCCCTACCCTGTGTTGGAACACACAGGGGTTCGGCAAAATTTCCGGTATAGTGGAGGAAAGCATTCACCGGCGTCGGTGTTAGGCCTCGTTGCGGAAATAGGCCGACGTTAAATAAACGAATAAAAAAAAAGGTTAATCCTGGATAATAATGAAGAGTACTCGATGCCACGAACAGGATATACACCATCCATGAGGAAACTCAAGTGCTTGAGAAATCGACGCTGTACCAACTCCACACCATGAATGTGAACACCGCAGTAAGGATACCAAATAATAGAGGCATACGCCGTAATAAATAAGAGTTAAGAGAGTGCTAGTATTAGTAAATTCTCGGCAATTTCGATACAACATACCATACATCTTATATGACTGACCGATAACTTTCGCTCTATGGTCTGCAAAATCGAGCTTTGGAGTAAAAGTGACGCCAAGATCCACAACTGATTCAGTGTTGCAAAACATTACCACTGATGCTGTAGGGATAGGAAATGATTAGATTAGATTTTAGAGAAGGACATAACAGTACATTTCTGGATATTGAGAAAAAGACGATTAGATGTGCACCATCGCTCAACAGCCTCAACATTGTGCTGCAACAATAAGCAGTCATCCACCGAGTTGACCCTGAGAAACAGCTTCAAGTCATCGGCAAAAAAAGCTTCTCGCAAGAAATGTTATTGACAATGTCATTAATGGAAAGCAGGAAAAGAAGGGGCCCAAGATTTGAGCCCTGAGGAACACCGGAAGGTCTGAAAACTGTTGAGGTGTAATTGCGCTATTTAACGTATTTCTCTCTATCAAGCAAGTAGGACTGGAACAATAACGGCAAGACAAGTTAGAAATCGTAGATTTCTTCTGCATAAAGCCATGCTGACAAGGCGAAATATGACACTTGACGGAGGAATAAATTTGGACATACATTATCATTATTGATTCAAACACTTCAGGGAAGTTGCATAGCAGAGATATTGGTCTATAGTTCATCTTGAGAATTTTTCAGAAGTACATGATAAACTGTCCCAGAACCAAATAAGCCTTTACAGTGCTTCACCATTATTGAATAAAAAGTTAGGAATTGAAAGCTGTCGATACTGTGGCGTCACCTGGCCGGTCGATATTAAAAGCTTACATAGCTTATCTTCATCTTAAAATGATTAATCAACAGTTTGATCGAGACTTTTGGACTTTTTTTACTTGCAAACGTATCTCTATCTTTAAATGGGCAATCGCAAAACTTTGGTCGAGACTTCTCGACTATATTTTTTCTTTGCAAGTTCGATTACCGCACGATTGGTAGCTGCTCAAATCATACTTCCGGCAGCGAAATTTGAATCGCTATCAGATAGCCAAAAACGTAGCATAGAGTTTACCTATACGTTTTTCAAAATAATCTGCATCTCGGGCGACAGCGAAATTTGACATTTGAGTTGAAAATATTGCTTTTGGTAAGCCAACTCGAGCTCAACATCACAGCTTATCATCTGGTTCGGTTCGGCTTACCAGAGCCTTGTTATAGAATGGCCCTATGGAGTTTACTTTTCAAAATTCGACTTTACGACTCCTCAGCCCCTCCCAAGAAGCCACTACAAAAAATACGTCGTTACTCAAAGCAAATCATAGGCAAATTACTGCCAAATATCTCAACCCCTTCATGAATCATTTATAAAGAAGGACTGTAAAAGTCAAACTTTAGGTGCGTTCAGTCAGCTTATTTAGTCGCAAGTTTTAATTTTAGCCGTAAGCGCTGCACCGCTTATTGGCTGTTCTGAGGAGGCTGGTTCATAAGAGCCAATAGGCGTCGCTGCGCTTGCGACTAAAATTAAAACTTACGGCTAAATGAGCTGACTGAACGCACCTTTAGAAGAATATCCATCTTCAAGAAGCCGAAGCTTTTTAAACTACCTAACTTCACAAGCAGACATGAAATGAGTCATTTCTAGAGTTTTTGACGTACACTCACTCAAATCTTTTTTTTTTCGCGTTGATTTAACGTCGGTCTGTTCTCAAACTATACCGGAAATTTTGCCGAACCCCTGTGTGTTTCAACATAGAGTAGGAGGAATTTTCAACGACCGTCAAGATCGCATGGGGTCGGCACCATCGTTCACATTTTACATGCTATGCGACACAGTGAGTGTAAAGTGAGTTCAGCAAGCACTCCAAATAAATCAAGCTTGTTTTCGAGACGAAAATCAGACCTGCCCGGTGGGGATCGAGCCCACAACTCTTTTGGCATGGGGACTCACGCCCTGACCACACCACAAGCTCCTCCCACTTGACTTTGGGACACTAATATAAGGGTACCCAATTTCGACCTCTACGGTACCTATTGGTAGAGAACTATCACAAAAGAATGTACCATTGCGTCATTAATTACGACTAATCAGAAGGAACTAACGAAATTACCACTTTGTTAATATCACATTTTAATTTTATTGATTCCAAGTCTTTGATTACAAAAGGAAAACCCCGACTAAACTTTTTTTAGGAAAAATATACAAAATCCTTCTAAAACAGATATAATACACTCAATTAAAATACCACTCAAAGCCATAAGACAAAATGCCAATAAATTATAGAATCACATTTAGCTTTAGTAATTAGGTATTAATTCTTTTATCAAAGCAAGTGAAAACAAAGTTCACAAGCCTCAGTCACGGACTCTCATATTCCAAATGGATGCGCTCTTTGGCCCCACCGAGGGACGTGCAACTGAACTGAACTTGAACTTATTTACAATAACGGCGGCCCCCAAACCTTCTTTGATAGCTTCCAATTCTTCTGCATCAATGTAGTTGCCATGCACATCAAGGTATTGCAAACTGTGCAACTTTTTCAAATACCTGCAAAAGTAATTCATAATTTAAAACAAAAGGTTCTTGGCCTTCATCACGCGCGGCAAAAGTGAAACTTCTTGGGTATGAGTACAATGAAGGCAAACATTTACGAACTGAATAAATCTTAATGTAGGCATGTCAATAATATCGAGGGTTGCTTAATTGAAGAGTCAAAACGTGAATTTCACAAGAGATGAAAAACGTTTCGAAAATACCTACATCCAAATTATTTTTTCAAATTTCAGTAACATTTAGAACAAATCATTATTATCACTTTCAGGGCTCTTTTCACTAGAGTAAGCTATGGAAAAAAGTGTTGTGTTGGTACGAATGGTACGATGCGAACCTGATGCTGATGTCTTGGCAGCTACTTGTCTAGATGTGTTATGTACAATGTGACAGTTATCACCGCCATCGCGATGTGATGTACGCGTAAGTGAAAACTTTCGAGATTTCATAGCGAAAATAGGAAAACGTGAGTTCCCTTGGAGTGAAAATTTGCTGCGGTCGATAAGGAACATCGTTTCTATGGTGGCTTTTCGCTAGATTAGTGGTGGCCAATGAAGATGCCCACTGCCCAGTGGAAGGTTAAGAAAACTTCCTTCGATGAACAATAATGTATGGAGTTGGATTGCACGAGGCGAGGCACACGCGTGAGTGCACTGTGTTGGAAAATATTCTCAACATGAAACCTGTCCATTTCCTATATGTAGATACCTTCTTCTTCATACCTGCTTGCTGTTTTAGTATAAGCTACAGTGGGTATATGCCGTTCATGTTTCAAATTCTATAAAATGACTTTTAGGAGCAAAAATAAAGTGACAAGCTGGGGGGCTACGGCTACGGCTTATGGCACCTGCAAAGTTTTGTAGCGAGACTATCAGCGGCCATCAGCCGTATCCTCTCAGCGCTCTAGCTTGTCACTTTAGTTTTGCTCCAAAAAGTCATTCTACTGAAAATAAAAAGTAACTGGAATATAGTACCTACTCACTTCTCAGTGTTGAGCTAGAGTAGGCAGTACACACTACTCAATGTTAAGTGATGAGCATCAGGAGATGGACCTATGGTCAAGGCAGTGAGCATTTTCATTCTGTTTTTTCTAAGTACTGCAGCGCCTGGGCATAATTTTTTCAGTGGGCCTCATCAACCTAACAGCATTAGCGAAGAGCCACCAATCAGTAAGATGTCTCTTCAAGGAAGCTCACGTTTAGTACTGCAGCGCCTGGGCATAATTTTTTCAGTGGGCCTCATCAACCTAACAGCATTAGCGAAGAGCCACCAATCAGTAAGATGTCTCTTCAAGGAAGCTCACGTTTTCTTATTTTCGCTAAGTATCAAAATCAAAACCTAGAACTGAAATAACTGGTTCACGATATTGATGAGTATGGAGTATAATGATATGATGAACACACAACAATCATGAACAATATACAGTGCTCAACAATTGAAGTGGAACACCTGAAAATTTTGGTCAAATTAAAATGGTCGTATTTTCTTAAGAAAAAACCGAATTGCAATGAGCTTTTTTTCCTGGGCAGCTAATGTCTGACGGCTCGATACCAAGTTGGAGATCCGCCCGCGCAACTGAGGCGTTAAGTCCGGTCACTATGGTAACAACCAATCAAACCGCTGTATTTGGCAAGTTACGCCGTCCTAACTTTTGCGCCTGCAACTTGGTATCGAGCCGTTAGACTACAGCATGATAGAATTCTTTCTTGTTGCAAGCTTCTCATATTATTTATACAGGGTGAAGGAGTGAGGTACTGCAAAAAATGTAAAGTTTGCACCTCTCCCGATCCGCGAAAAAAATTTTTTGAATTGTTTCAACACGTTCTGGAAAAAAATTGAGCCCATACCTCGAAACGGTTTTTTGGGTTTTTGTCTAGCTGTGATAATTACAGGGTGATCTCAATAAAGTGATATTTCAGACTTTCAATGATAACTTCTTTCATTGTTATCCGATTTTGTACATCTTTAGCTCATATTGAAGCTGATACTTCAGGCGAGAACGTTGTGAGGTCAAAACTTATTGAAAACATTAATTCAATATAAGGGGACGTATCAGAAGTGACCCGAATGCGAAACAGCTTCCGAGTATCTGTTTGATGACAGACAAAAACAAATTGAAACTTGTCCTCAGAGGATCCGCTAATTTGGACCATTTCGATCTGCTTCTCGCTTTAGTTGTCTAAGAAATTTCCGTGGTAGAATCAAAACTTGACTGCGTGTTCTCGCGAAAAATTCGCATCCCTTATTTACCTGAAGGCGGCCGTAACCCAAGTTACAAAATTCACAATTCCAAAAATTCTCCTTGGAAATAAAACACGTATACCTGCCAGTTCTGAATTTTGTAACTTAGGTTACGACTTACGACCGCCTACAGGTAAATAAGGGATGCGATTTTTTCGCGAAAACACGCAGTCAAGTTTCGGTTCTACCACGGACATTTCTTGGACAACTAAAGCGCAAAGCAGATAGAAATGGTCCGAATTAGCGGATCCATTGATGACACGTTTCAATTTGTTCTTATCTGTTATTAAACGGAAAGTCGGAAGCTGTTTTGCATGTGGGTCACTTTTGACGCGTCCCCTTATACTGGATTGTTGTCTTCAATAAGTTATGACCTCACGCCGTTCTCGCCTGAAGTTTCAGCTTCAATATGAGCCAAAGAAGTTCAAAATCGGATAACAATGAAAGAAGTTACCATTGAAAGTCTAAAATATCACTTTTTTGATATCAGTACCTCACTACTACACCCTGTATAAATAATCTGAAAGGCTTGTAACAAGAAAGAATTATATCATGCTGTAGTCTAAGACATTAGCTGTCCAGGGAAAAAAACTAATTGCAATTCGGATTTTTCTTGAGAAAATACGATCATTTTAATTTGACCAAAATTTTCAGGTGTTCCGCTTCAATTGTTGAGCACTGTAGTACCTTTTGGAATTGACAATTGAATAATGCGAATTAGAAGGTTGAGCGTGTTTCATGGAAAGTACTGCAGCTTAATAAAAGATGAAAAGGCTGACAAAAACTGAAAAACTGATAGGCCATTTTAGACCTGAAGCGACTAAAGAAGTTTCACTTTTAAGGACAAAACTGGATGGGTGGAATAAGGCGTTGTAGAACCGATGCCAGCGAGCTTATACCTTATCAGAAATTCACCATTCAGGTCTCTTTTGAAAGCTACAAGAAGACATCATGAATTAATTGCACTGTATGTAATGTTTGTATTTTGTATACTTTTTTGTCCATAAATTATTGTTGACGTGTGTAAACTACCTCTGATGTATGTAAAGCATAAATTAAAAATATCTATCTATTTATCTAATAAAAAACATGTTCTAAATTCAGAATTATATTTTCAAAATTTGATTTTTTTTTTTGGATTTTGAAATTATTTCAATGATCAATTCATAGTACCTCCCTGTAGCTTTCAAAAGAGACCAAATGGTAAATCTTTGTCAAGGAATAAGCACGCTGCAATTGATTCCGCAACACTTTATTTCACCAACCCATTTCCATCCTTGAGTAGGATACAAGAAAGACTTACAAAAGTGAACTAAGTGGTAGGTTGTAGCACCTGGACAGAGCTAGAAAGTTGAGTGAATCGAGCACAGCTACATTTCTGACAGCTTCTCCAGTGATCTGTGTACAATCTGACAAATCCAGCTCGGAAAGATTGGGGCAGCTGCCTACAAGCGCTTCAATATCTAAAATTAAGTTTATTACTCACATAGTAATTATAAAAATTTAAAGCTTACTGTCATCTACCAAAAGTTTTCTGCAACCTGAGAAATTGAATCGCGTCAAAGTTGTAGGTAAATTTTCGCAAATGTAATCAATGCTGTCTGAATTTATATAAGTCCACGACAGATTCAGTTCTTTGATATTTCTACAGCTGGTAAGTAAATGTTTCAAACCACCAACTTTGATGCCCGATGACATGGCAAAATTGATCACTTCAAGACCAGTATTCTTTGACAGTGCTGCAAGAACCTTATCATTGACTGCTACACTTTCTAGGCTCAACTTTTTCAAACGGCGACACTTGTTGAACATAATTTCAAGAGTTTTTGGTGAAACTGAGGCCATTGTCAAGTCTAGGAACATCAGTCTTGAACGATAATCGGAATCTAGCACCCTGGAATTTGGTAATATTGGAGGAAAGAAGATCTGAAAAGTTCCAATATTTCACTAACACCATTATTATTGGAATTGAAAATTAAAAGTAGAGTATTACTTGAGTTTTTGAAAGTCGTAACACTACAACTTGTCTGCTGAGAATGGTTCCTAAAGCACCTGCCGCCAAAATTCGATTAGAAACGTCCATGTGATTCCAAAGGCTTTCATCTTCAACCAGGTCTCTAAACCTCTTGCACACCAGAGCTACATTGGTCAACTGTGCTTTAGTCAGTTTTTTGAATATAGTCAGCACAACTTCATCTGGTATCCTATTGAAATAATTTATTTCAAATTCATTGTCTGTGTGGCCAGTCTTTTGTCCACAGAACATGTTTTCAATTTCTTCCAGTGACAATTTATTCAACGTGTTCTCTGGCAGGGATGCTTTCAACAGAGCAATCTGCAAATAGTTTCACAATTTTCGTAAAGATAAAGAACCAAATCAACTTTGTTGCAATTGATAACAACATACAACAACACTATTGCCTTATTATGCTGCCTTACCTGTTCAGTTTTTTCAGTGGAATTCAACAGGTTATACATCATAATGTGCTGAGCTTTAGGATCTGCATCTGTTTCAGAGTCACTGTCTAATCGTCCAACACCTGAGTCATAGATGGAATGTAATTTCAAATCGTTTTTGGTAAGAATCCAGGGAGAAGAGCCGGTCGTATCGTACCTGGCACGTTTACTAAAAAATATTCTTGATAAAACCCTGGAATTTCAATACTGGTTTAGGCTGAAAACTTACTAGGCAGGTGAATCTTCTATATCGTCGTGTGCAGACTTCCGTGTATCACTAGTTTCAGTCATTTTCAATTCAGCAGGAAAAGTAGCCTAAGTTGAATTATTCCACTACAACTATCTGTGACTGAACAGTTCCCTCCAACTTGTAACCACTTCGAGATTCCCTCCCATCAGCTGTCATGCGTTGCCGTCGACGCGACAGCTGTCAATATCACTTTAATGTCAAATCTGTCAAAACCAGCTGTTTTTGACCAATCGCGGGCGGGCAAGTGCGCCGCTGTTGCCGTTTTCGGTAAGTTGAGGGGCATCGATTTTGAGGAGTGCGATAATGAAGTTGTTCAAAGATCAAAGCCCGTACGTACATCCATCTCCGGAAAAAAGTTCTGCCATAACTGCATTGCATTCCTTTTGCCATCAATCTTAGATATTCTCACCTCACTTGGTAGTGGAGTCGTACTCGTTCCCAAGCTTGGCTCCCAAGGCTCGCTCCTCCCTCGTTTCTCCTCTCATCGTTGTTCTTGGCAACTGCTGAATGTGAACAAACATGGCGGATAGTGCACCGCTTGTGCTTGTGCCCGCGTCTTCGTCTTCGAAAATGAAATCAGTTTCAAGGACGGCATTTCCTAGCATAAAAAATAGCTGAAACAGACTGCGGATTAGCTGCAGAGCGAAAGAGAAACCGATAGATTCTTGTGGCGCGAGTTTTTGCCTAATCTGAGCAGCTAAAGATGTAACAAAAAAATTAGTTATTTAAATCTGGGCTAGCAAGAGAATGAGGGACTTTTTTTGGAAAAATATAAAAAATTTGAAAAAAAATTGAGTTTTTCGAATTTTGAAGATTTTAAATGCTTATTAATTTTCATTCCAAAGTTTAGATTACATCCTCTTCTTTTTTTTTCAAGTCTCTTACTCCACTGATTCTCATGAAACTCACGTTTAAAGAAAAAACACTAGGAAATGCCGTATTTAAGCGATATTGGCACTTAAAAATGGCAGAAGCTCAATCAAGTATGTTGTGGAGGTATTCAATCCTCGATTTAATCACTTGATGGCCATAACGGATTCTCGGTGTATTGTGATGGGAGAAGAAATTCTGACAGTTCCTCGTGTTAGTGTAGTCGGAAGCGAAGTGGCTTCTGAAATTTACGAAGTGAATAGTGAAATCGTGAAGCTTCACGGGTCTGCAATATAAACTTCCCATTTTCAGCGACAACTTGTCAGGCTTTTCTCGTAGTCATATTTCCACAACGCCGGGTTTGTTTATCATCTTGACAATCTTGACTATCCAACTCCTTTCGCTTTCGAAAGACAATTTCAATTTCTCCGCCACTTTTTGTTATGATCTATCTTGCCACTTTCCATGATGCTGGATGCCACTTCTTTCCAGTCGTACAGTTTCGATGCTATAAAATATGGAAACATTATTTTTTTCTATATTCTCGCTGATTATGATTTTTGTGCTGTTGTAAAGATCTGGTAGAAAAATCAAATAATATCAGCTCAAAATGAAAAAGAAGAACATTATTGTCAGTGTCAAAGTGTTTTCATTCATGAGCTCGTAACTGTACACGTGCCACTCTTATTTAAAAATTAAATGCTTTTGCAACCGATGATACCTCTAGTACCATTGCGGCCTTTTTAAAGTGGACGACAGTTGACAGATTTCTCAGGATTCTGGCCTGAACGTCGCATGACAGCAAGCCAACTCGTTGACATTGTCGTCCACTTTATTTTGGCCGCAACCGTACCTAGTACCGTTGAATCTAGTACGCATTCAAGATAATGGGACGTGCGTGATCGCGTACTTTGCTGGGAAAAATTAACACCGCGCTCGTGAGATTTCACAAATCTGCGGTTGATGCGTGCTTGCGTGCACAAACGTTGTTCACATGTTGACCGTCAGGTGGCGTATTCAAGCTTGAAAGTCGCCAATACACCAGGGATTACAGGACAGTTGTACCAGGGACAGGGATATCAGCGATACCACCAGGGATTAGACCAGCGAAGATTAGACAACAAGCAGTAGTTTTTTTTTAACAGTAGTTTAGTTAGACAACGTGGCAACGTTGAATGACGTAATGTCCTGGCGCTGTCAGCTGTCACATGAGTGTCATGTCCATGCTCCATGTCAATGTGACAGGACCGAGAGTAACCTCAAAAATGTTGGGTTTTTCAACAATAATAAGGCGCAACTTTGCGCAAATTAAACTAGTCAACAGTTGTAAAAACAATGCATTTGTAAAGTAAACTGTTATCATGTGCCGACTTTTTTTAACCGTAGCTTGCTTTCAGGTAGTCAAAAACAGGTTGGACCACTTGAGTTTACAAAGTTACAGAAATGTAAGCAACAAACCTTTTCCATCTAAAAAGGAAGTAGGCAAAGGCATTGGCCCCATTTCGTGGCGAAATTTGGCCATAACTGGAGCACTGGGAGCCGGATTTCTTGGTTTCTTGTATTATTTGAAAAGTGAGAAAGACAAAGGTACTGTAATGTTTTTGATTCGTAACAGTACTTCATTACTGCAACATGAAGCTTGTAGAAATACAAAAGGAACGAAAACGAATGCTTGGGAAGGCAGGAATTGGTGGAAAGTTTGAGCTGGTTGACAGCCACAAGGTCCCAAGGAAAAGTGAAGAATTTCTTGGGAAATGGCTTTTGATATACTTTGGATTCACCCATTGCCCAGACATTTGTCCCGATGAGCTTGAGAAAATGGCAGAAGTCATCAAAGATTTAGGTATGTACTTAAAATAGGGTGTTTAAGGACGGAGTCATATTGGTGAAATAAGCATTGCAAAATCAATCCGTCTGGGTTTATTCCTTGACGGATTCTTACCATTTTGGTCTCTTTTGAAAGCTACAAGGATGTACTTTGGTTTGAGCCCATTGGCATTTCCGAAATAAAAAAAAAAATTAAATTTTGACATTTGAAGAAACTATTTTTGGATTTTGGAAATGCCAATAGGCTCAAACCAAAGTAGATCCTTGTAGCTTTTGAAAGGGACCAAAATGGTGGAAATCCGTCGAGGAATAAACTCAGACTGATTGATTTCGCAACGCTTATTTTACCAATTGAACTCCGTCCTTAATGGTAGAAACAATAAATTTTGAAAGGTGAATAGTTATTTGAGCTGCAGAAGGAAAGAGAAGGGTTATTATAAGAATTTCTAAGGGAGCTATCATAAAAAGTGCAAAAGAAGTTTTGTATTTTCCAGTAGCACACATTAACAGTTCTGCACATTTTGCCAAAGTAGAGAATTCAGTTGAGAAAAAAATTAAACATTGTTAGTTTTATATCCTATTTTAAATCTGGAGTATTCATGTTCTGTGATACTGACCGTCAGTTCCACAAAAAAGATGATCAGCGATCAAGGCTGATTGCAGATTAACTGAACTTTTTTCTGCTGAATGCTAGGTGGTTACTCACAAAAAATGCCTGAAATCTGTACTAGACCCATCATCTGCCATTATTGAGGGATAAACCAGCATTTCCATTGATCAGTCAGCTACAAATTGACAAACAAAAATAGCAAATCAACTAATCTCGTATTATCTGTTTTGTGGAATCGACGGTGAGCAGTCATTCCAGGAGAAATGTAAACCAAATGCTCAAGTTTCATTTTTTCATGTCAAGGCATTTTGTATCTCAAGACAAAAAGTGATCCTAGCACTTGATATTTCAAGTCTATAGTCTAATCAATCAAAAGAATCATGTCTAGTGCAGGGACTAGTGAAATTTCAATAAACTTTGCTTCAAAAGACTTCAAGAATACTGGATTTGTGATTTTTTCCGATCCATTATCAATATTTTTTCAATTTATCTATGCTTTGCTTTCTTGGTTGTGTCGAAACAAAATTTTGCGCGCCGTATGTGTCGTCATCGTCTTTCATCCCATCGTATGGATCGGATGTGTGGCAAACTGCGTTCAGAGCGCAGAAATTAACAGTGGCGTAGAGATTTCCTTGTAAATGGGAAACTTGCGAGTAAATGGCAAATGCCTGATGATTAAAATTATTTAAATGATTGGACTAATAGTTGTTGATGTAACAAAGCAATGAACTTCACTTTGAATGAATTCATTCATGAGAGCCGTTGAATTCCTCACCCACACTGTACTACATTGGCATGATAGTACGCTACTGATCCAACCCGCTCGTGCTCGTTTCATGCGTGGTAAGGGTGTGTTCAGTCAGCTTATTCAGCCGCAAGTTGCTTGATGCTTGATGCAGCGCTTACGGCTAAAATTAGAACTTGCGGCTAAATAAGGGTGGGTTCAGTTCAGCACCGCTTGTTGGCTGTTCTGAAGAGGCTGGTTCATAAGAGCCAATGAGCGTCGCTGCGCTTGCGACTAAAATTTAAACTTGCTTCTAAATAAGCTGACTAAACCCACCCTAAGCTGACTGAACCCACCCTAACTAAAAACTGACCGAACTGTCACAATCCCACTCCAACCACCCGGCTCACACGCCGCGAACTTTTGTTATTGGTCGGGGGACAGTGACGTCACAAATGTCGGTCGATCTTGGCGTTTCAAGGACGGAGTTATATTGGTAAAATATGCGTTGCGGAATCAACCCCTGTGGGTTTATTCCTTGACAGAATCTTACCATTCAGGTCTCTTTCGAAAGCTGCAACGATGTACTTTGGTTTGAGCTCATTGGCATTTCCAAAATCTAAAAATAAATCCGTCCTTCAATTTATCGGCTGATTGTAGCACTTATTATTATTTCTTAAATTTTGCAGAGCAAAACAAAAGGATATGCTCAGACGAATATTCATTGTTTGGCTTGTGTAATCAAATGATACTATGAAATATCAAATTTAAAGTACGCCTGACGTATTATGCATTCAGCTTTTATTTGCAACAAAGCAGGCGAGCCTAGTTTGACAGAATCCACCCTGTAAAAGCGCTGTCAGTGGAATGCCACAGTTTAGGTTATGCATTATTTTCTGGGGTTATCGCTTTACTTCAAAATCCAGAACAGTGTTGCAAGTTCATTTCTGATTGATTGAATGTCCGAATGACATAGACTATCAACCGCTTGTCATTCTTCAAGGGTAGTGGAGAAGTTCTCCCTCATTCTACATATGGAACAAACAAAGTTCAATACTACAAACAATAGGCGGTGCTATACAAAGTGAGAATGGAAATTTAAAATTTGGCTGTATTTAACAAGGAGGAAGCTGTGTCATGAAAGCCGTGTTTCTTTCAGTCGATAGACATCGATCTGGTACTGGCATCTACCAATAACAATAAAAGTGAAGACCTTTGAATTGAAACGAATGATGGCTCTGGCCTATTAATTTTTATTAGGGTTAGATACTTTTAGAAACAAGGTACTTGAACTCGGAACATTTCGGACTCCGGAAATTTGTGGAGATAGGTAAGCTTCTTAGTTTCTTTTCAGCCATCCTGTCTGAAATGGACTTTCATCAGCTAGGTCCTCGCTCCGTTTTCATCTTCATTGATTTTTTCATTTCACTGCTAGCTTTACTGAGCACTGTAGGTAGCTAGCCAAAAAGTACTGAAGAAAGAAGTTTCACAAAATGTGTGTAGGCAGAATAACAGCTTTCACATCTGGAGATCTTCGAAAAGATTTTCTCACGTTATTCCAATCTTCCTTCAACCACACCCAAAGATCAAAATCCATCTTACACCAACTGTGTAACTGCTTTGACATCAGAAACTGTCAGAAACATCAGGCTTTTTTTTATCAAACACAGTGAGCACCTACCCTGATGTGAGCACAAAAATTAAGCGGCAAGGGGAAAGACAACATTGCTTCATATCAGCTGGTATAGCTGACAGAGTATTAACACTGACACTGACTGGCAGCTGTAATAGCTGAAGTGTCTAGGTATTTTTAATTTTAAAAAACGTAAAAACAAAATTCCAAGGCCTGCTTTGTTGCAAATAAAAGCTGAATGCATAATACGTAGGCCGCCCATTATGGAAATTAGATGACAAATAATGATCGATCCTATACAGGATGTCCAGAAAATGGCGGAAAAGCTCTCCAGTAAGTTGTAAGGGACCCTTCAGGGAACTCCGAAAAAATGATGAAAAAATTATTCGACTTTAATTTTTGGGGTTATTAAAGAGTCAAGGGGCGGCTCTTTGAACCTTTCTAGCATTGTTATTTTAAAGAATTCAGTTTACTGTTGATGGCAGAATTATGAGAAAGAAATATCTACCACTGGATGTGTATTGTTTTTTTTTATCGACAGGGTGATTCAGAAAATAAGAAAATAAATTTTCGAAGGACCAGTTTTTGACCCAAAATTTTTTCGAAAATGAATCGAAGATTTTTTTAATCATTTTTTCGGGATTCCCTGAAGGCTCCTACACAACGTGCTCTATAACTTTTCCGCCATTTTCTGGACATCCTGTTTGTATACCTTCAGCTGTTTTCCACATTCCTCATGCCCTGTATTGTATAAATAAATTTGTCGTTTGTGGAACAACATAATATCAAAATTCTCGGAAATTCTCGGTCCAGGGAAAATTCCTGTAAGGTCCTAAGGGGCCTTGTTTGTAAACGGTGATCCTCCGATCAAAATGTCCCTGGGTCAAATTAAAGAGCTGTTGAAAGCGGTACGTTTCCATTGTTGATTATTCCAAAATTATTATTGTCAAGCGATGACCAGCTTTTTCCAAATGACAACGAGAGGGACAAGATGAGGATATATTATTTTTTAGAGCTGACAGAGATCCATGATGTGAACCTAGCAAGCTGAGTTTGGTGCAAAACCGTTTTTATTATAATAACCAGTTTTTCAATACAACACCCCACATAAAAATTACTGTTACAATTTAAGTATCTCTACATATATCTGTTTTCTAGACAATTGCAAAGATGTACCGGAAATCCAGCCTCTATTCATTTCGGTGGATCCAAATCGTGACACGCCTGAAATAGTTGGCAAATATTGCTCCGAATTTAGTCCTAGATTGTTGGGACTGACAGGTAGCGAAGAACAAGTAGCAAAAGCGTGTAAAGCGTACCGAGTGTACTTCAGTGCGGGGCCAAAGGACAAAGACAGTGATTACATTGTAATAATTATTGTCATCAGCCTATATCCCATACACTTTCTATTTTCAGTAGAATGACTTTTTGGAGCAAAAATAGAGTGACAAGCTGGAGCCCTGGGAGAATACGGCCGATGGCCGCTGATAGTTTCGCTTCTAAACTTTGCAGGTGTCATCAGTCGTAGTCGTAGCCCCCCAGCTTGTCACTTAATTTTTGCTCCAAAAAGTCATTCTACTGAAAATAGAAAGTGTATGGGATATAGTTATAATAGCAATAATGCTAACAATGGACATATTTTAAGGTGGACCACACAATCATCATGTACTTAGTCAATCCAGATGGGGAATTTGTCGATTATTACGGACAAAATAGGAATGCAACCGAAATTGGAACTTCCATCAAAGTGAACATGATGAAATACGCCAGTTTAAATGCGAACAGTTGGTTTCAGTAAACAGTATAATTTATTGCGTATAATTTTTCTTAATTTTGTCTACTTTTTTCAATGAATTTAGTTAACAATAACCTGTGAGCTGTTATTAAGTGAAATAAATACATACACCAGTATTGATACTTCCTTCACTATATATTTGTACACTTAAATTTGTGCTCAGCCACTTGGAAAGTCTTGTTGACAATAAACTAATTATACGTCCTTTTAAAGCTATAAAAGATTTTAAACGTTTTCAGCTCCATTCATGTTTCAGTCAATAATGAAGTTACTACTATTTCTTGCTTTTATTGCAGCAGCTTTGCAGCAAGCGCATTGTGCTGTAAGTATTTAGGCACCTAACTTTCATTTTCTTATGCATCATTTAAAATTTTGAATTTTAGATGAGCGAAGCTCAAATGAAAGCTGCATTGAAATTGGTGCGAAATGTATGCCAACCAAAATTCAAAGCCACTAATGGTGAATCAGTTGCTGTTCCTCTCAGTTTTGTTGTACCTATTTAATTTTCTTGATGTTACAGAACAAATTGATGCTATGCATAAAGGGGATTGGGAGCAAGACAAAGCTGGACAATGCTATATGTGGTGTATCTTGAACATGCACAAAATGGTAAGCAAAAGATCACTACAGGTGTTTCTAAATGATTCTTTCTCTAAGTAGGTATCTAACCCGATTAAGTAGGTACCTACCTCTTTAGACCAGTAGCTATTACTGCCTAAGATGATTCAACAGTGAAGGTAAATGCTTGGGAAGGATAGGATTAAAGTCAGCTTCCATGGCAATGCCGAAAAAGACGCAAAGTTTAAAACGAATGACCCAAAAATGAGTTATATCTTGAACTACTGCACTCAAGTTCGATCATTTTTGTAGATGACTAAAGATAATAAATTTGATTGGGAAGCTGCAATGACAACCTTGAACAATCAGGCGCCTGAAAGTGTCAGAACTACAGCCGCGAAAAGTGTAGAAAATTGTAAAGACGCTATAAAGACACCAGAGAAATGCGCAGCTGGGTTTGAAGTCGCCAGATGCATTTACATGGACAATCCAAAGGTAAATGAAAACCATTGAAAAAAATACTACTTCTGGATTGAAGTTTCTTATTTACTTGAAGTGAGGTACAAATGCACTAACACCAATCTTTCTTTTTACAGGCATATTTTCTACCATAACATTTAATTTAATTTAATTTGAAGTCTTTAAAATAAACAAAATACTTCATTGTATTATACTGGTGTCACATTTTATAAATGATTATTGCTTTTTCTTTATTCACTTCCTTTTGTTAATCCTTGTTTTTCGCCTTTCTCGGGCTCATCAATATGTGGTATTGATTTAATTACTGGAATGAACATTTCCTCAGTCCTTACATGCCGTTATTAAAAATTATCAGCAGTAATTAAATAGCAAGCAATTGTTTTTCCTCTAAAACATCATTGAATCTCAAAGCTTTGAGCACAAGATGAAGTACACAGTGACTTTCCAAATTATTTGCCTGATTTTGCTCTGTAAACATCAATTTGAAACTGAAGCGGCTGTAAGTTGTTCTACTTTTCCAAAAGTTTGATTCTAAACCATCGTTTTGCAAACTCAGATGACTCTACAACAGATGCAAGCAACCGGTAGAGTGCTAAGAAGTACTTGCCAACCGCGAACTAAAGCTTCAAACGGTACGTACCTAAAGAAAGGTTACCTGAATTTTGAAATTCTGGGCTTTATATTTATTTTTCAGAAGACATTGACGGGACGCATCAAGGAAAGTGGGATGTAGATCACAGCGCCATGGTAAAATGAAGCAAAAATTCTTCCCAGTATTTTATTCAAAGTCTTAAAATCTAATCTAAAGTAATTTTTTGCAGTGCTATATCGCTTGTCTTTTAACCACGAATAAACTGGCAAGTACCTAATAACAAATTAGATACCTATCTTGTGTTGTTGACGGGTCGAAAAAGTTGTAGCATGTTTTTTGACGTAAAATTTGTTACCGAAACGTAGCCGTGTTCCAAGGCGTTCGTTCAGTCCCATATTTGACCGTTCAAATTCAAATGTCAAACAGAACTCTGAAAAATACGGCGTAATACATTGAGATTTTTCGAATAATCTCCTTTACTCTAAAAGCCCCAATATAAATTAACGCAAGCGTGAGCGTAACGTAAATGTGAGAAAATGGATCAATCACTGTCGGGATCGAACCTTGCCACCTCCCACCTGGTCGATAGTGATGGTTCATTTTCTTACATTTACGTTACGCTTACGCTTACATCTATAAATCAGGCTTAAGTTTCAACAAGATTTCCAGGACAGGACCGTCCTATATGCTATGTGCATGAAAAGTAGCCCTGCGGCGGTGAGTGAGGCTTTCGTTAGGCTTTTCAGTTGGTAGTAGTGTTTATAGGTACTATTTATACGCCGCAGATTTATACACGCATACGCAATGACATTTTGATTTGACGTTTGGCGAAGAGCTGGACGCAAAGATTTATGTTTATGTTGGGTTGACGTGAATTTTTTTACCGTATTCTTGCGCACTTTTATAACACAATTCTAATTTTACTTTCGTGGTGACTTCATTATGACAGTCAAGCACGCATGAAAAATGTCTAATGTGTATGTAAAAACGTGTAACCTCGTCAAAGCTGTCTGCTGTCAAAAAAAGTCTAACGAGAATTTCTTATTTTACCACCATGGACTCTGTATGTCGTACGCCTTTGGCAGCTCAAGGTCATGCACGCTCCCCACAGGCAGAATGTAGAATAGAATCGTCTTTGGATAAACTCAATGAGCCATAATGCATAAAAACGGAGTATCTGTCTGCTCATAGTCCGGTTTTGGAGGAGTTGCTTAGAAACTTCTGCAAAATCGGAGTATAAGCAGATACCGATACAGAGGCAAGATACCTACTCCGTTCTTATGCATATGACTCAATGGGTCGCTTATTTGTTGATATTTTTCAGTTTTTATTTTTTATTCACTCTCAGGACGTGCGAATATATGTATTCTTGTATGGGTAGTAGGTACCGTTGCGGACTTTTTAAAGTGGACGACAGTTGACAGATTTCTCAGGATTCTGGCCTGAACGTCGCATGACAGCAAGCCAACTCGTTGACATTGTCGTCCACTTTAATTTGGCCGCAATCGTACCTACTCACATATAACGTTTTTTCTCAAAACTGTTCGACTATCCATGAAGGGAAAACTCGTTGAGGTTGAAAACTAAGAAAATTATTCGAAAAATCCGAAAAAAACATAAAATAGGTAATGCTGTAATACTTTTTCTTAAGGTGCGTTCAGTCAGCTTATTTAGCCGCAAGTTTTAGTTTTAGTCGCAAGCGAAGCGACGCCCATTGACTCTTACGAACCAGCCTCCTCAGAACAGCCAATAAAGCGATGCAGCGCTTACGGTTAAAATTGAAACTTGCGGCTAAATAAGTTGACTGAACGCACCTTTACAATTTTCTTTGGAGCTGTTTTTCTATTAGGGTGTAATTATTTAGAATCTCGATTTAGACTGTTAATTTTGTGTTAATTATTACACACAATATTTTTAATAGGGAGTTTGCGATTTCACGCAACGTACGACGCAACGCAACGTAGAACGTGAAAACTCCCCTGTAACTAAGGCATTGCAGGCAACAAACTCGCCAATTTTCACGTTGAAAGTTGCGTTACTCGTACGTACGTGTGCACGCAAACTCCCCATTACTTTTCTGCAACCGGAGAAATATTTCGTCAAAACAAGTTTGCCAGACAGAGTACGGGCCAAATTAAATTTAATGTATGTGTGGTCATCTTGGCCAGAAGGTTGCAGAAAAAATATAAAGAATTAGACCAAGACCTCGGCTAAGACAAAACCTAATTTTAGCTCAACAAGGATAACACATTGAATTATGACGTGGGATTGAGTATGGCAAACAAACATTTGCCAGAACCCATAAAAACTGCTACTTTACAAGCCATGGACCATTGTAGAAATGCAGGTAATATGTGATACCTATTTATTAGTGCTTCTTTACGTATGGTGTCAGTTTCAAAACTTGAGAATGACGGTCGTTTATCGTTATGTCTAAATAGAGCCCGATGCTTAAGGACGGAGTTAAATATTTTTTCCCTATCTATTGGGGTAGGTATTGGGGATATTTAAAAAAGCCGCTGTTGAACTGGGGCAATGGAAATTACCAACTTCTTTTCCTGGCATTCTCCCAAAAAGATAAGCGGAATTTCTACTTCATCAATGGCATAAGCTTACGCGAAAATCAAGGGCGAAAATGTTGGAAATGATACCATTCGCGCCAAATTTTCATGGTTTGTCACCAAATACAGGATCCATTTCATTTTTGGTTACTAGCCTTCGGACTACTATGCACCATCCGAGTTTTGAAACTGGCACCCTGTACATTTATTTCTCTTTTGTTTCAACAGCTAAAACATTGAATGACAAATGTGTAGCAGCTTACGAACTTGCCAAATGTTTCTACGAGTTTAACCCTGAGGTACTTAGATGATATTTATAAATTTTTAAATTTTAAGAATCATTTCATGTACACACGGTGTTTATTTATATTGGAAACGACCTTTTTCCTTTACACCGAGCATTTTTCCAGAAATTTGTCGTAAGCATGACATCAACTCCAGCCATTTCTACTAACCGTCAGTGGTGATGAAAACTCTGGAGCTATTAGTATATTACAGGGTGTTTTAAACCTTGGGGCTGAACGTTAAACACGGGTTATGAAGGTCATAAATGAATGGCCTGCAGTCAAAAATTTTGACAACATTTTCTGACTTCAAAGTGGGTACAGCACAGCTTTTTTCTTTTTTTGGAAATTTTTATTTTGTGAATGTCGTAACAACGAAGTCTTAATTTGGCTAAGTTATCTTACGGACATCGTCTACCTACATGCCAAATTTCTACAAAATTCAACCACTGGCGACGAAGTTATACAGATATCGTCACTTATTGGGATAAAAAGTTACAAGTCGAAATCCCATAAGTTCACCACATAAATCACCGCCACTGATTCAATGTTAATTTGATGACAATAGTTGTCTTCCTTTTACGACTCGGGGTAACTCGGATGTCAAAGTGATCTGACAGGAGTCGTTCCTTTTAAAACTCCAAAGTGCCCGATAGAGACTCCCAAGTTCCCTTTTTATGTCTTCTCAAGTGCCAGCCATACCGACCGATCACTAGGGACCTTGGGGTCACTCACGTGCGAAAAAGGTCAAGTTTACTGCTTTTTTGGGCCGTGATCCGATCAGAGTTATTCGGGTCACTTTTGACTACTATAGGAAGGCAGCTATTATGATCCTTCCTCGGATCCTTCTGTATTCTATACTTGGATAAAAAAAAAAACTCTGTGCAGTTATCATCATGCACAAGAAGTCTAGTGAACAGGGTTCACAGGGTCACAAACGTTGAAAAATTCACTTACCTTAAATCTGATACATACCTATAAAAAAATCAATTTCATGGCTTTCTGCAGTAGAGCAAGCTTTGGAAAAAATGTGTTGCATTGGTACCTAGGAATGGCACGTTGACGACTTGTTGGCAGCTAGTTGTCTTCATGTGCAATTTTCAATGTGCCATTTGTCACCGTCTCGACGCGTCATGTACGCGAAAGTGGAAATTTTCGAGAATACGCGAGGAATTGTTAGTTTCTTTGGAGTGATTTGCAGTGTGGACGATAAGGGACATTGTCTCTACCGGTCAGTAGCTCTTGGCCAAGCCTATTAGCATTGTCTATTAGGTTTTTGGCGGCCACTAATGATGCCGAAGGTCGGCAGTACTCGGATGAAAAAGCCCACCGCCCAGAGACTCCATCTTCTGATGCACGTCACTGAGTAGTGAGTAGGTACTACCTACTCTAGCTTATTATACCTATTATTGTGTATCCGTACAGTTCAACTCCATAAATTACTGTCCTACTAGCCATATTGTCCATCTAAAGAATAAGTTTTCTCTTAGACAGTGGGTTTTTACTTTTTTACCTATCGTTGTTTACATTCCATTTCTTCACGGAATTACGGATTTTTGGCATAATTTTCTCAGTGACCGGGAAAAACCTAATTAGCCTTGGCGAAGACCCACCAACCAGTAAAGACAATGTCTCTTATCGTCCTCACTACAAATCACTCCAAAGAAACTAACAATTCCTCGCGTAGGTATTCTCAAAAATTTTCACTTTCGCGTACATGACGCCCCGAGACGGTGACAAATGTCACATTTTAAATTGCATGACGACATGAAGACAAGTAGCTGCCAACAAGTCGTCAACGTGCCATTCGTACCAACAAAACAAATTTTTTTCATAGGCTTATTGCTCTAATGCAGAAAGCCGTGAAACTGATTATACGCTTGCTGTAAAACGCTGTTTCCAACATAAATTAATAACCTGGTACATTAAGCATATAGACCTAACTTGTTTATTCTGTTTCAGAATTATTTTCTCCCCTAAAAATTGCATCAATAATAGACCTACAGGGATGTCCAGTAATAAGCTTGCTCACTTTAGTAATAATAAAATGTAACTGCACTGAATTTATGCCGTGTTTCGCTTGGTTTTGATAAAACCATAATGGGCTAAATCAGCAGGTACCGAAGGATTTATTCAGTTGAAGTAGGCCCTCAAGCAGGTAGGTACAGTTTTTTGAAGTTCAACACCTAGTTTTTTTACGTCGGCGTCGGTCTATTTCCGCTTGTGGGGCCAATCACCGACGCCGGTGAATGCTTTCCTCCACCACACCGGGTATTTGGCCGAATCCCGGTGTATTCCAACACAGGGTAGAGATATTTAACGGTCTCCAATACGTTATACAGGGTGGTTCATCCGAGCGTGATCCACCCTTTCCCATGAGAACATCACGCATACCTGTGAGGGCACAACTGGCGGTCTGTAGTAGCCGTCTGCGTCTGTACAAGCGGGAATCTGCACTCACAGGTATGCGCTAAAGTGATTTCCTTGATGGGAAAGGTGGATTATCTCATAGCGGCCCTGCCGTTGAAGATAGAAAAAAAGATGTAGGAGAAAAGTTATATGGTTTGATGTGACCTATGACCTAAAATTATTTTCAGCTATACAGGCTGTCCCATTTTGACGAGGTAAGCGAACCGTCCTTTTTTTTTAATGGGACACCCCAATTTTTTGCATTTTCGTGTTCATGGTGATAGTCGAATCAAAGACCAATATCCTAATGTCATAAAGTTGCGATTTTATGATACATGAAGAAATGGCTGATATGATATATTCTGGTATAATCCAGATATCCAGGATTCCCATTATTCCACTTTATTTCTTCTTGCGTTAAAGCCATGCATATTTCTCTATTCGACGATATTCAGACTGATTAACTGACAGCTGCGTACCTACTTTTTGGCTATTGTCTGTGATTAATTACGACCGATTCTATTTTTGAAAAATCAAATGAACAGCGAACTTCGTGGAAACTTTAGAATATCTCAAAAACTTTCAAGTTGGAAGGTAGGTTACTCCTAGTAAAAATGAAAGAGGATTAAAAAAGCTATCGGATTGAGTTATAAAATTGGGGGTATGCATGCCATATTTGAAAAAAAATGAGGTAGGTACTTATGATACTTATTTGAAAATTTTGAAGTTTGATTTTTTTGTGAACACCTGTATCATAAAACTGTAACTTATCAACATTAGGATATTGGACCAGGACCTCATGGTGTCTTCGGGTCTTCCCGTCGTTTGAAGTCCTGATGTGGCCCCTACTTTCCTCATTTTGTAACTCTCAAATATTTGGTGTGCATCTTGGGTTTGCTTTTTCCATCTGAGGCCAGAGCGGGGTAGGCGCATACCGTCTTTATTCTGTCGGCAGCGGCCAGGAAAAAATTTGAGGTGTAGATATAATCTGAAGCTCTATTCGTCCCCTGGTGTCTTCGTGTGTCTCTCAGAGCCCTGTTAAACCCACGCCTCGTTTTTTCTTCAATTTTCATAACTCTTTTGCCGTTATAGGTGTGGTTCCGTTCTGGTACCCACCCTCCTGATAAGCTCAATAAAGGCTCATTTCACATGTTGTTTGGAGCCCTGACGCGCAAATATTTAGACCTTCGCTTCAGGTATGCAACCCCTAGGCCGATACATCACCAATTATTTTTTAAACAAGAGGTAATTGGTTTTTGAACATTTTCCTACACAGTTTTTTTGAACATTTCCTCAAGTGTTTCCCAGTTGAAAAAAAAATGAAACCTTTTCCCTATGACACTGAATATTTTAACGGATGAGGTTCTGCAGCCATATTTGAACTCCTGAACTGCAGCGGTTTTTTTCTTCAAGTGTACACTCAAGTGAGTTGTTCAGGATAGTCGCTCGACGATTTTTTCTCCAATTTCTCAATCAAGTCTACCCTTCCCGAAGGGACGCTTCGATCAAAATTATTACTGACGTCTTTGGATACCGCCGGGAAAATTTTGTTTCGCCCATAACAGCTTTTTTATAAATAAACTCGGGAAATGCGGTTTTTTCCAGTTTTTAATTTTTAGTTAGTGAGGCACTGCTACGTAAGTGAAAAACAAAAATATAGGCATGAGACAGCTTAAAAAGCTGAACACGAAAATGCAAAAATATACTCTTCAGCAAAAGTTAGGGACCACTTTTTTAAATGTGCATAAACCTTCGAACGCGTTTTTCGATTTTGATGAATGTTTGCACAGAGGTGGTCTCATGTATTGTAAAAACAACTGTGAAGTGGCGCACTAATCAATGTATAAGTTTGCGGTAGAGAGGTCTTCGACTGTTACTTTGCAGAAATGCATAATTTTTACTGAAATCAAAGCATTGAATTTTGGACGAAATGGAGGTTCATCCAATACAAGAACGTCTAGTTTGCTTTGTTGCAATGTGCTTAAGTAAGCACCATGCTTAGTTTGTTCATTGACAATAGATTGTTCTATTTAAAAAAAATTCACGGTTCGCTTACCTCGTCAAAATGGGACAGCCTGCGCATAGCTGAAAATGATTTCAGGTCATAGTAGGTCTCATCAGACCATATAACCTTTCTCTTTCACCTTTGTTCATATCTTGAATGGGATAATTACGCTAGGATGGACCACTCTGTATATAATACATTGCTTTTTGAGATATTTCATGAACTTAAAAGAAAAATCAATACATATTAAAATCTGTAGCGCCATTGACATGACATTACTCTTCATGTCTCATAAAAAATGAAACAATGAACGATTTCAAGAATTTCTTTTGAGAGGATGGTGAATTTTCTTTTTGTCTTCTCCACAATAAAACGAAAAACTTGAGTAGTCATGTTTATTCAAGTTTCGACCCTACGCTGGGTCATTCTCAAAACTTAGAAAAAAAATCATACATTAAAGATAGCAGGTACATACAAGAAAATTAATCACTCACTTGAAAAACCATGCACATTTTTGTGAATAAATCTTGAACAATTTATTCTCAAAAGGCGTACACAATGATAAAAATTGAAAAAATTAACAAAAAGGCAAAAGAAAATAACAAGATCAATAACAGCTAATGGGTAGCTCATGGCCTTGGTACCTACCCGAACCAAGAACAATCTTGCCGAAATAAGGATAAACGTTCGTTTCAACGAAATAATTGTAATAATAATAATAATAATAATAAACAATTACAATATGTTATAACATTTTGGTGTGGGGCGGCTTCACCAATCAAGTTGCTGAAGTTCACAATTGGATTTGAAAAGTTACGACATGCGGACAAGTACATGTTCCTATTTTTTCAAGCTTATTATAGCGCCCTTTCTTTGGTGACTTCCTCCGTTTCACCCTTTTCCACTGACGTGACCGCTCGGTTGGTACACGCCAAAGTACTAGACTCCCACCTCCCCCGGCAGGATTCTAGTGATTCTACTCCGGACCTCTGGGTCAAGTCAAGGTACCTAGTACTGTCTGTAGAAAGTAAAGTAGTGAACAAATCAAAAGAAGAGCGCCAAATTTGGCATTTGGTTAGCCAATTCTGGTAGCAAATATTGAAAATTAGGTAACTATATCAATCTGTAAGTAGGTACCACAGATCCCCTAGCACCCTCCAGTATGTAGATTTTCTGTGACCAGGGACCTCACATACACTATTTTCCTACTACAGTGCGCTTGCGTTCGGTTGACAAATGAGTAAGATTCCCGGCGCGTAATTGAATATTCGAACAGGTTGGTACAAATTCGACTAGAACATACGCAAAAGTGATTGATAACGATGTTAGATACAAAACTTTTTTATGTATTTGATAGATTCACCCACCCATTAGCCCACCATTATATTACTATTTACATTCGATATAATTTCAAAACGTAAAAACATAAGCGATGATTTTGCAAATGACTTTCTCTGCGATATGATATGAACACTTACAACACTCTTGAAATGTAAATGGAAGGATTGCACTACCCTGGGTACATCTGGTTATCTCTAGCGGTAACTGCCAATTACCTAGCAAAATGCCAATATGTGCTGCTCCTAAAAAGTACAAAATATTGCCAATATTTTCTATTACGAGCTCCAACTTTGATTACTGTTTGACTCCTTCCTAAATATTGATACGAACATTTGGAACAGTAGATGCGTTGACAGTTTGTTTTCCAGTTGGGCTTGTTAGGACGATTAGAGCATGGAATTACCATATAAGGTCCTTCTGCAGTGCAGGAATAATAATAATAAGGAAGCTGCTTTTCTAAGCAAATCACGTTCTGAAATGACATAACCTTAAAAATGTGTCAAAACACAGCTAAAATTTCTGTTGTTTCGCCGTTAGCTGTCGTCTGTCAGAATTTGTACCACCCTGCTGACGCTTGCGCTAAGATGGCCCTTATACGAAAAGGATGTATTGGGCGTTAATAAAATAAGCAGCAACACTCATTCTACAGTCAATGAGGGCATGCCTCTCAAGTTATTGAAGGGACAAGTGGCCTCGTGTTGCTCTATAAAACTAGCTTTTGTTCCCAGAAATACTTGTCGACAACCAATATTTTCATTGCGGCAGTGATGCCATGGGAAAAACGAAAAGAAGTGCTCCAATTCAGTACGACTCACAACTCTTTTGGTGCACACTGGACATTCCTTATTTACAGACAAATTTTGTGCACAAACGTGACATAAAGTGTGTCCACTATCACAGCGGTTCATGCCCTGATTGACGGTCAGTTTACAGCTTACACATTCGAGGAAGTTGAGGGCTTTTTCGCCCAATTGGTCGGCCAAGTAGAGGGCATATTCTCCTCTGCTTTTCTTGACCCACTCGTTTTCGGAAACAGGCTGAGGTGCTTCCGAGGGTGCTTCATCCTCGCCCTCGGTTAACATGGATTCTTCCATGCTTTCCGATGCCATTGCTTCAGGATTGCTTTCAGACATCTGGGAAAATACTTTACATTAGAGTTTCATTTGAAGTCCAGCACAGTCACTCATAACTCTAATTATTTAGAGTTAGGTAATTAGTAAGATAGGTGGCAAGATAATACCTCAGGTAGGTAAGTACTACAGGACTACAGGAGGTATAATACTCACTTTTAGAAAAAAAAATTGAACTGCCCTTTTTACTTTGCGATATTAAACTATTCAGATTTTCGAGTAAGAAACTGGTATAGTAGGAGCAGAGGGCAGTAGGAGTAGGTGGAGTTGGAGTGAGGAACAGAGAGCAGAGAGGTTAGGAACCAGCATCCGATCCAGTCTTAAGCCTAGGCCCCATCTGCGATAAATATATCGCAGATTTCTTGCGATATATCGCAGATTTCTTGCGATATATCGCAAGAATTTTCATCGCCGTTTTTGCTAGTTTCCATGTGCGAAATAAATGTTGCGATGAAGTTCGGTGATGGTTCGGTGTCATAGCTTTTCTTCCAAAATGTTAGAGAAAAATGTCATTGTCAATCAATAATGGTAAATTGTCCAAGCTGTTGGACTTAGTAGGTAGAATCTCCTTGCAGTAGGTAGGTACTAGTAGAGTTGTGAATTTGAACGGTCAAAATCTCGGCCTACTTGAAATAAAAGAATTGATATTGTTACGAGCGGCGATCCCGTACGTACATATTGGTAAACACTAGGGTCCGTATTCATATCCCACTTTTAAGCTAAACGCGCTTTTAGGGGCATTTCTCATATTTTAGTGTTCAAAAATACAAATTAACTCGCAAATTAATTGCAATTAAGTACATACAATCGCTCTCAATCGCAATAATGTATTTTTAAACACTGAAATATGAGAAATGCCCCAAAATGCGCATCGCACTAAAAGCGCTTTTAGCTCAGGCGCGTGCTGGCCCACCGGGAAACGGGAGTTTCCCGGTAGGCCCCCCATACAGTGAGCAAGAGGGCCCTCTGCCCCTCTCCACTTAGTTTTTCAGTTAAATTATCTTTTCTAACGCAAAGAAGGTTATACTTACATTAAAAACTTTTTTTTTTATGGTAAGTGGCAATTTAACAATTTATATTGATTTGATTTTTAAAATCTCATCATTAGGTATGAAAATCGTAGCTACCATACCTAACCAAGGATGTGTTTACTTATTTGGTTTGTTGATACTTCTGCACGGTCGGGCCCGCGCGCTCTCACGTTAATTTGGTGGTGATTTGATGCCACTT
Source organism: Anaspis maculata (assembly GCA_949128115.1). Taxonomy (NCBI): domain Eukaryota; kingdom Metazoa; phylum Arthropoda; class Insecta; order Coleoptera; family Scraptiidae; genus Anaspis; species Anaspis maculata. The sequence continues at coordinate 63,499,094 of OX421961.1, read as the reverse complement.
GAAACTGGATATTGTCACATACATGCTCTTGTTGTGCCTATGGTTTACGATCGTTCTTGGAACTTTTTTTGTAAAATCTAATGTTTCTCATCCTCACCTCTTTCTCTAAAAATCAGCTGGAAATTACTGATTTGACTTGCAACTTCTGTACATGCCACATGTGAAAAAGTAAAGCGACATATTCGTTTCCGCATAAGTGCGCACTTTTGCACTTTTTACCTACCTATAGGTACCTATTATTGGAACATACCCATAGCCATAATTAATTAGAAAAATTCATCAACATGAAGAAACGAGCAGCTTCTGGCTATGAAAAACGCCAAATTAAAAAAAAAAAAGATTTGCAACGAGCTGCTACAGAAATGCCAAAGCTTACGGATTTCGATTCGTGGAAACCGAAATCGAAAACGCCACAAGAAGTGCAAAAAGCTGGCGTCTCAGATGAATTAGAAGCAGGCCCTTCAACCTCCCAAACCATCACTGAAACCGAAGCTGAGGAGGAACCCGCTGAGGAAGAACCTGCGGTTATTACCACCCGTAAGTTTTTCTAGATTTAATTTCCGCACTTTTTGAGTTTCGTTTTTTTAATTAGATGAAAGCTATCATTCAGAAGCAGAAAGATCGGAACATTTAAATGCTTCGAAATCCGAATCCGACAGTGACATAGCGACTGAAGAAAGAACTCCATCGTTATTTGATAAACCAAAAAATTTAGATGTTTTGGATTTTTTCCATAACCATCCAATACAGCCGAAAACCGGAACTTCGTTACCATTTGATTCAAATAAAGTGTTCTACCGTACGGACTTCATCGATAAGTCAAAAACAACGAATCGCAAATGGTTGAGTTTCAACGAAGCAAACAAAAGTTTATATTGCACAGTGTGTATTGTGTTCAGTAGCAACTTCAAGTCTCAATTTGTGCATGGTTTTAACGAATGGAAACACACCTATCAACGAGTCGCAGAACACGAAAATTCGAAGAGTCACTGCGATGCTGTCCAATCTTTCATGCGTGAAAAACATGGCAAATCTATTAAACATTATATAAATCGAGAACTGCATGACAAACATCGTCAGGAAGTGATGGATAGAAGAGCAGTAATGGTCAGAATTGTTGAAGTCGTCAAATTGATCGGGAAGTAAATGTTGCCCTTTCGGGGCCACAGGAATGAAGCTGCTTATAATTTGGAGGACACATCATTGAACCATGGAAATTTTCTCGAGATTATTCTGTTACTATAGGCGATTTACATTAGAAAAACGCCACCTGGTGTAGAGCTCGGTACTTGATCGTCGAGGACGTTTTTGCGAGGAAAACCTACTCCGACGTCTAGTAGCCTAGGTGGGCACTAGTGGATACCTGTAATACCCACATATTGACATGGAAATTTGACAAGTAGAAATAATCTGAAAAAGGGGTTTGCATTTGTGTCTCTTATTTCATGTTATGGTTAGCGTATTTAGCAGGTTTTTAGTAGATCGAGCTCCAGAGGTGCGCAGCTGAAAGACTACGCCCCCAGCAATGCACTACATTATTGCAATAAAAAAAGACAACGTTTACGTCGCGAACACAGAGGTAGCTACGGCGAGCTTGTTAGAATGAAAAATGCGGATCTCCAGCTGAAGTCGAAGCAGGAAATCTTTAGAAAAAAGCGAGAAAAAAAGGTAGGTGGTGGTTGACTCTGCACGGCCAGCCCGAGGTGATTTTTTCTTGGCTGGCAGGCTGGTCGACGGGCTTGTGTGTTTCCCTCCGTGCGGGTGTGACAGAGTCTGTTGCTCTTCCTTGGGCGGAAGCTATGGATGATTTAGAGAAAGGTCTGCGACGACGCTGGTCATCAACATGGGGCCCAATAACGAGCCTATGGGGTCCCAAGGGTTCACAGGAACGAAAGTTTGCTTGTGGCGTACTGCACAAGACAGCAAAGTGACAGTTTTGACATGCCACCAATTGACGTAACCACCGCCGTTGCCGGACGGCAACTTACACCAGTTCTAAAAATTAATGCCCTAAAACTTCCTCGACGAAACGGCCATTTTCCCCAATAAGGTCAATCGCCTATATCCAAGTTCGATGTTGTTTTGAATACTCATGTCACAAAAGCGGTCGAACAAAGCAAACGACATAAAAGCCGGCAACCTGCCTTAAGTGCTGAAACAAGTAAACACGGCGTTGGTAGAGGCAGCCTGATCACCCTGTTAAGTAATAGGACAACCACGCAAGTTATCTTGGAAGTCGGGCGAGAGATTCTTAGAACCATTGCTGACGAAGTTCGACAAGCTGAGCTTTATTCAGTGACAATGGATACTACTATGGACATAACTTCACACGATCAATGCGCAATATTTATTCGATTTGTTACTGGTAACAAAGTGGTTGAACGTGCACTTGCTTTGAAACATGTAACTTCTACCACTGGAGAATTCCTCTACGAGACACTAAAACAAGTTTTGAATGAGAACGAAATTTCACTGAAAAACTGCATAGCTGATGCTTTTGATGGTGCCGCTAATATGAGTGGACAGTATAAAGGGGTTACTACAAAACTAAAAGAAGACTGTGCCACTCATATTCACACTTGGTGTTACGCTCATGTGCTTAATTTGGTCATCACTGATACCACCCAGTCTTTAACAGCTTCAGCTTCATTCTTCAATCTACTACAAGAAGCTCACGTATTTTTCAAAGAATCGTACAAACGATTAAATGTTTTCGAAAAATCTGGGACGCGCACTGGAGTTCGTCTGCAACTGAATGCAATCGGCGCCACACGTTGGAGGAGCAGAAGTGACGCTACCATCAAAATATTTGGGCATAGAGGTATGTGGTCGGAGGATTGTCAAGACAGTTCTAATTTGAAAAACATTGCTTTCTTGAATTTGGTATTGGCACTGAAGGAAATTTCAGAATCAAATTCCTTATTTAAACCCAACGCTAGGAGTCAAGCAGATGGTTTACTCAAGAAGTTCTGTTCCTTTGAAATAGTTTTACTTGCTATGACATTTATACAGATTTTTGCAATAACTACTCCCGTTTCCGACTATTTACAAACGGAACGTTTGGATTATGTGCAGGCATGGCGGCAAATTTCGAATGCAACAGATCAGCTAAAAGCAGAGCAACGAAATTTCGTAAATGTCCTAGAATCATCAAAACGGTTTGTTCAAGTTATAAATGCGGAGCTTGAAAAAATGGATTCTGATATATTTTTGGAAGATGCTCTCCCAAGTAGAAGAAGAAGAGTCGTGAAGATAATGTCAGGGGAATTAGCTCAAGATGAACAGATTGGCGCAGACCCAGAAGATCGTTTTCGTTTAACCGTTTACAATGTTATCATGGATAGCATTGTAAACAGCATTGAGACCAGATTTGCAGAACATGGGGCATTTTATGGAGACTTGGAATGCTTTGATCCTAGAAGATTTCCAGAAATAAGTCAATCCCTTCCACAACAGTCTTTAAACAAAATTTGTGAAGTTATTCCATCATTGGACAAAGAAAAACTGAAGGAGGAACTTACAACATTTTCCAGACTTTGGCCGCATTTGTCGAAACGAGGTTTTCAAGACATTTACACAAAACAGTATGATGAAAAGCTGGAAACTGATCCCTATTTTTCGAGTGAGGAGTCAGAAATTGAAAATGAAGAAGTGATCTGGGATTCTTCAAGAAAAAAATGCACAACTTTAACTAATAATTGTAACTCGTGCCTATCGTGTGTGTTTCTGGTGTTGTGCGACTATAATTTATATTCCACAGAATTCAAGCAATTATTTGTAGTTTATAAATTTTTACTGACGATTCCATTGACACAAGTATCATGTGAACGGTCATTTTCGAAACTTAAACTGTTGAAGACAAGACTTCGCAGTTGTATCGTGCAGGAAAATTTAGAAGCTTTGTTTTGTATGGCTTGCGAGCCTGAAATAACGAACAGTATTGCTCCAGAAACCATTATTGAAAGATTGTGTCAAAAAAGTAAGGCATTTAAGGCATATTTCCAGTGGTAAGGTGAACCTATTTTTGTTCCTAATATTTTCAATTGCAAATTTTTTTTTAGTTTAGATTTTGAGAATGAAGATTTTTTATTTTGTTAATGTTTTATTTATTAATATAATTCCTAATTTACGAGTTAAATGGATATTTTTTGCAATTATTTTGGTCCGTCACGTTTTTTTCTTAAAATAAGAGGTCAATTTTGACCCCCCCCCCATACCGAAAAATGCTCGGCTGCAGTAAAAACCCCCTATTGCCTTTTAGGCCAGGTGGGCCCTCGTAAAAAATATTTTCCCGGGCCCTCGAATGCCTCCCAGCACGCGCCTGTTTAGCTTAAAAGTGGGATATGAATACGGGCCTAGATCTTTCTGGATTCTTCCGTCCATTAGATCGCAGTGTAGAAGTCTGGAGCGATCTGGTGCATTCCAGAGCGTTCGTGTATCTGAAACTGAATGGAGACTCGAATGCCTGATCAAGGCACATCTGTCCATTTTGGCGGAGACGCCGTTCCTCGCATCGGCATCGGCAGAATTATACGGGTAACGTGTGTGATTATTCAGAAATGGTCTAGAAACCGCATATCGTCCCTTGCCAGGCAAAGCAACGTTAAGCGACATTTCAGCAACTCTAAAAAGGAGAGACAAGAAATCGTGTTGATTGCAAATTGCCCACGGAAGAATATTAATTTTGCATGTTTCATGTTATGCAGTGTATACTGTATAATTAGGTATATTTTAGTGCTTGTGATAGTTTACTTATTCGACGCGGCTCCAGTGAGACTTTCCCATGCAACAAGATCAAAAACCCATTTTTGCCAGAATGGCGCTTACGTTATTGCTTTGCCTGGCATGGGACGATATGCCGTGCCACTATGGAATAGGCTGGAAGCAGACAGAAAGTTCGGGAACACTATTCGGAGGCCTTATACAGCGTGTTCAATAATGATTGTCCTTGTTGCCTTTTCGAAATTTGGCCTGCATTAGACATGCGCCGCTTCAATGAAATCATTTCACAATACCGTAGTAACGAAGTTGATAGACGTCACGTCATACTGACTGATATCAAATTTTAGGTTAACAGTGACGGCTCTGAAGGTGGGTTCAGTTAGCTTATTTAGTCGCTGTTTTAGTTTTAGTCGTTGTCGTAACAGAGAAGAGCGTTCATACAGCAAGATTTAGTCGTAAGAATTGACCAATAGGAGCTCGAATGATACTGCGCGAACCTTCATCTTCATACGGTCCGTGTTCATAATGGGTAGTATTAAATTCTGTGGTATTAATATGAAAACTCTAAAAAAATAAGCATAAATAAGTATTTGCTTACATTTATGAGGAGTACAACTCCTCTGAAATCGAAGCAAATGCTTATGCTATTTTTTTATTAATATATACAACCCATTACCATCACCATCCATGCTCATACACAATGCTCATACCTTATACCGGTAATTACGCAACCTGCAAGTCGGTATCTTACGACAAAGTTCGGAATTCTTACGACTAAAATTAAAACTAAAACCATTGTATACTGAAACTCTGTATGAACGCCGCGCATATGACGCGTGCTTTCTACTTTCAAATTTACGACAACGACTACGACTGAACAAGCAACCTGATGGAACGGGAACGGATCAGCCGTCAATATGCCGTCACTGTTAACCTCAGATTTTTTATTAGTCAGTGTGACGTGACGTTTATCAATTTCGTTGCTACGGTATTCCAAAATGATTTCATTGAAGCGGGGCATGTCTAATGCGGGCCAAATTTCGAAAAGGCGGCAAGGACAATCATTGTTGAACACGCTGTATAAGGCATCAGCCGGCAGCTCGCGGCAGTATTGAATTGGAATGCGAAGTGGTAACGAGCGCGAAACAAGCGAAGTACTTGCAATATAATTCTAAGTAGATAATTGTTGGCGTGTAGTTATTGTAGTACGCAAAAATAAACAGTGTGTGTTTTAAAACGATCGTCTCAATTATATTCGAACCCGTACGCGAGATATCGTAACAATATAATACAAGCGCCTCTACCCTATCCAAATTCCAAAGCTAGGCGAGAACCGGGCGAGAACCGGGCGAGAACCAATCTCGACGGTTTTAGGCAAGTCTTGGGGTCTTGCTACATCGATGTACTGCGGATTGCATAAAACTCCCAGGCCCTGCGATGATGACAGAGATCGTGATTTATCGCAGAAAAGTTGGTTATTCCATGCCGTGGAGAACTTCTTGCGACGTTTGCGGCCAGTCGCGTTGTTGATGAGATTTGGTGCTTTTTTCGGTTTCCCCCCAAAATGTCAAGGATGGGTTTGATACGATTTTGTAGATATTTTATTGCTTGTAATAATCGCACCATACTATATACAGGGTGGTGAAAATTTCGATTCTCACCACTGGTATCTCAGAAACGGTAGAAGATACGAGGTCGGTTGAATCATAGGTATATATCGAGGTATATGGTTGAATCAAAGAAAAGTTACGAATTTTTGGGGCGATTAAGAATCTGAAAAGAAGCTTTGAATATTTTGATTGGTTCTCGATTTATCAACAATGTTTTCCATGTACACTCCTACAGCAATGTATACAGGTGTCCCAGCTAAAACATCCAGCGCGATTTTCTTAGGAAATATCAAGGCAACCAAAATTGTTTTGCAATTGGGGGAAAGTCTGACCTTTTAGCTTTATTTTGAGGGGACGCCGATGCTTGTAGGTGCTCTAGTTTCCAAGAAAATGCAATTTCAATTAGGCGAGTCACAAGAATTCGAAAACTCATGATCGACTAAACAAAATACTCCAGATGAAAAAAAAATCCTTTTTCGTGCTGCCATAACCGAAAATGACAATATACGCTCGGTGTCCTGCACTGTAATATTCAGAAAAAGATCTAGAGCGGCAAAGTAAAAAGTACACGTAAAAAATAAACTAACCTCGCAAAATCATTCACAATTCAAGAGAGATCACGTTTCCAATGTTATAGCTTGAAATTTTCGGTTCAAATCAGTTGAAATTATCAATAATTACTTTGAGAATTGACAATTTAGGGTCATTTTTCTAATATCTGTTGGTACAACTGCAGAATGATTTTTGACGTTTTGTGGCGCGAAGGTTTAAAAGTGATTAATTTATGCCATTCCCTGTGTTTCGTCGTCACACAAGACACTAGAGCTCAGTGATTTCGGGATTCTTGGGGGATGGCCCTTCTAATTGGGGAGGGGGAGGGTGGTTTTAAGCATGAAAATTCAAACATAGGACGCAATTTTTCAAATCGACATTTGACACACAAAAATCTGCATCTAGTAGGTATATGCCTCGTGCTTTGGTGATGAATGGCAGAAGTACCAACTTGAAATGATTATTGCGATATAATCTTATTTATTTGTAATTTTATTAAAAGCAGCACGAAAAACGATGTATGCTACTCGCGCTGAAAACGGCATAGCATAACTCTCTTACATGCAGCTCTCGGCCTAGGGCCTCGAGCTGCATTCACGTTCGTTATGCTATGCCCGGTTTTCGGCGCTAGTAACATAAAATACTATTTCTCTAGGCTTTCCATTGATGTGTCGCCGATGTCTGTACCTGGCCCAGTAAGCCAGATATTCTGCCTCACAGTCCAGCAAAACACAATATTCAGAATCATGACGTCACCGATCACACACTTGTTGACTAACACTAGTCGTTACTAGGGCTTTTTCACTCACAATACCTGGATTCACCATAGCAATGAATACTGGCTGATAATAAAATCAAAAAGTGTGTGGTCGGTGACGTCATGATTTTGATTATTTTGTTTTGTTGTACCGTGAAGCAAAATATCTGGCTTACTGGGCCAGGTACAGACATCAGCGACACATCAATGGAAAGTCCAGAGAAAGAGATTTTTTTTCATCTGGAGTATTTTGTTTAGTCGATCATGAATTTTCAAATTCTTGTGACTCGCCTGATTAAAATTGCATTTTCTTGGAAACTAGAGCACCTACAAGCATCGGCGCCCCCTCAAAAGAAGCTAAAAGGTCAGGCTTTCCCCCAAGTGCAAAACAATTTTTGTTGCCTTGATATTTCCTGAGAAAATCGCGTTGGATTGTTTTAGCTGGGACACCTGTATGGATTGTATACAGGTGTCTCAAAACTCGCGCCCCAGGGAACACTGACATGTGCCGACAACAATAGGTTCCCAGAAAACGGAAGAAAAAAATTTATTGCTGCTTGCATAAAGGAGTCATAAGTCTTTTGAATTCACCAATCCCGGAGGGTCAATTCGAGGTAAATTTGTAAAATTCAACCGGTTGCTAAGTTTCGAAAATGATACCAGCTGCCTGTCATTTTGCAATACATGTTTGGCTCACTGTTAGTAAAAGGAAACCTAGCAACTTGAAATTGAGGTAACACACACCTCAAAGGTGTAGGTCTCTGATTTGTTAACTTGACTTTGTCTTTTCTCGAATACCATTTGAGGTAGATTTTTTTTTCTCGGTATTACACATCCGACTGCCGTCTAGTTTTGCTTCATTTTCTCTGGGGCGCGAATTTTGAGACACTCTGTATATAATTTTGTTACCAGGAATTGCATGTACAAAACCAGTAGAACTGAATGACAACCTATAGATTCATGTAGCGACTGTAAGGGCCATATCGAGGGCCATATAGATGACATACAGGGTGGCCCAACGAAAACAGAACAGAGGGGTTTTAGGGGATTTCACCTGGAAAAAAGCTGGAAACAGGTCGATTTTTATATTGAGGGGGACATTTGAAACATACATTGGCGTATTTCTATCTTTAGCCCCCCCTCACCCCCACCCACCGTAACTTCGAAGTTTCAAATGACACCACCCACTTTGCGATACATCAAATTGAAGGGAATGAAATCCTCTTTCTGAAAAAAATATTTTTATAATTTTTACGCACCCCCCTTCTTCCTAAAATTGTCAGAGTTTCCAATGTAATATTTTCGATCTTTTAATTCTCTTCAGTACAGTCAACGTCATCCTGCACAGCATTGAGGGAGAAAATTTTGTGTGTAAAAAGTGCCACCCAAATTCACCCCTTCACTCCCCCACCTCAGCTTAAAAATCTAAAATGACACTACCTACTTTGTGATACATCAAATCGAAGGGAATTGAATTCTCTTCCTGAATAAAATATTTTCAGAATTTTCAAAAAACCCTCTTCCCCCCTAAAATACTCCGAATGTTCAATTCATCGGGAGAGGGGTTGAAAATTTAAAAAAAATTGTTTCCAGAAAGAGAAATCAATTTCCTTTTATTCGATGTATCACAAAGTATGTGGTGTCTGTTAAGTTTTGAGATTGGGGTGGGGGAGAGGAAAGGGGTGAATCTGGGTAACACTTTTCTCCACCGAAAATTTTCCCCTTATAGATGCTATTTAGGATGACGCTGATTAAATTGGGGAGAATTGAGGGGTCGAGGATAAAAAATGGGACAGTCAGAGAAATTTAGGAAGATAGGGGGTGGGATTGAAAACTTTGAAAATATTTTTTTCAGAAAAAAAATTTGATTCTCTTTCATTTGATGTATCGCAAAGTAGATGGTGTCATTTGAAATTTTAAAGTTGAGGTGGGTAGGGGTGAGGGGGCTATGAAGATAGAAATTTGTCAATGTATGTTTCAGATGTCCCCCTCGATATAAAAATCGACCTGTCTGAGCTTTATTCGAAAAAATGATTTGAAATGCCTGAAAACCCCTCTGTTCTGTTTTCACCGTTGCGGCCTTTTTAAAGTGGACGACAGTTGATAGATTTTTCAGGATTCTGGCCTGAACGTCGCATGACAACAAGCCAACTCGTTGACATTGTCGTCCACTTTATAATGATCGCAACCGTAAATACATCGCACGGGCTGATGTACGATTGCGGACAAAAAAAGTAGGGCAGAGACTGACACGGAGTGTACTGATTTCGTCCTGGTGTCACTGTAGGTGCGTTCAGTCAGCTTATTTAGCCGCAAGTTCATTGGCTGTCATGAACCAGCCTCCTCAGATCAGCCAATAAGCGATGCTGCGCTTACGACTAAAATTAAAACTTGCACCTAAATAAAGGTGCGTTCAGTCAGCTTATTTAGCCGCAAGTTTTAATTTTAGTCGCAAGCGCAGCGACGCCCATTGGCTTTTATGAACCAGCCTCCTCGGAACAGCCAATAAGCGATGCAGCGCTTACGGCTAAAATTAAAATTGCGGCTAAATAAGCTGACTGAACGCACCTTGAGCTGACTGAACTCCATGACAGGCTCTGTCCTACTTTTATTTGTCCGCTATGTAGTCCAGTCAAATTAGCCCAAAATGGCGGCCAATCGTACAATAAATCATAGGGTTGTAGTTTTTTCGGGAATGTGTAGAGGGTGGTTCCCTGAACAACGCCTAATAAAGTCCCTTAGATTTTAGGCGCCGCGGGGCGGGGGAGGGGGTGACAAATATCAGTTTTGTCAGTTTTTGCCGTTTATCTCGAAAACGGTGCGTCGCACGGAAATGTCATACGGATCGAAATTGAAGCTGATGAAATTCCCTTTAAAATGGTGCATCCACGTTTCACCTAACTATTATCGATTTCGGGATATGAGCCGTTGAATATGAAAATTTTTCAAAAAAGTGGTAGAGCCGTTTAGAGTATTTCGTCAAGCTTTCTCTTCTAACTCACTGCTCGATAACTTCCGAGATAACTCCGAATTAATTTTACCTTATCCCAATCAAGACCAAGGCCCCTTTGGCACCAGACAGTGTCCTTATTCATAATTCCATTTTTATATTCAACGGCTCATATCCTAAAATCGGTAACACTTAAGTGAAACGTGAATACACCATTTTGAAGAGAATTCCTTCAGCTTAAATTTAGATTGGTGTAAAATTTCTGTGCGACGCACCGTTTTCGAGATAAACGGTGAAAACTGACCAAAGTGACATTTGTCACTCCTTCCCCCGCCCGGCGGCGCCTAAAATCAAAGGGACTTTATCAGGTGTTGTTCAGGGGACCACCCTCTACACATTCCTGAAAAAATTGGAACCCCATGATTTTATGCGAGACGAAAACCTAATGTGACTGGACTAATGGTATTTTATGATAGGAACTCTCACTACTCTCAGGTACCATTGCGGACTTTTTAAAGTGGACGACAGTTGACAGATTTTTCAGGATTCTGGCCTGAACGTCGCATGACAGCAAGCCAACTCGTTGACATTCTCGTCCACTTTATTTTGGCCGCAACCGTACGACCTACCTATATATGTACCTATATTTAGCAGGGGTGGATGAGCCAGGCTCAAGAAGGGAAATGGAATATTCGATAATGAGGGCTGAAAAAGTTGTTTAATGTTCCATATGTCACTTGATTTTAGCGGTACACCGGTTTGATCATCAAATTTTTCTTTTTGGAAATTAATTGTTTGACTTTATTTTGTGTCAATTTTCTGATTGGTTAGATGTTACCTGAATTAAATGTGACATTCTAAATGTAAGTACGTTGGCAAGCACATGAATGATATACATACTTATAGCGTTTTCCACTGGGAGTTTTAGTGCGCACTTTTTGCACCGAGGCAGTGGAATCGTTTTCCACTGGCGAGAGTGCATCGTACCCTAGGAGATCGTACCAAATTAAGAGTGCACGTTCCACTGGAAAGATGAACTTGCAATTATCATGCATTAAATCATTTTTCACACGACCTCTGGGAGCTCGTGCGCCCAGTGCAGTGCAATGCAATATGGCGTCAATTTGAAGTTAACAGAGTAAACTGCAGTTTAAATTAGAAATTGATCAATTTGTTAGGGAATTTGTAGAGTCCAGCGATTCCAGCGATTGTTCGGACTCGGACATAGAAATTATTGCACTGATGAAGAAAAACAAAAGAGTGAAACCCAAAAATTCACAACTTTATTGAACATGTTGCTCATAAATTTTCGGATTTAGTTTAATATTTTGGTTTCGTTTTATTTTTTATTGTAAGAAAATTACTTCATCTTCCAATTTAAAGCGAATTTTCGAGTGGGGAAAGGCACTTGCGCCAAAATTGTCGCAAGTGCACGCTGCATCATATTCCACTGAATTTTAACGGATCGCGCACTCCGGCGTATGAGGGTGGTTCCAATGCAAAGCTCGTGGAGTGCGTGACGTCATTGCACTTCCACGATTTGCACAAAAGTGCAAGCCAGTGGAAAACGCTATTATCTTATCTACTTATCAAATCTGTCAATTTCAATAACACAAATACGAAAAGAACACCTCTTCGAACATTATTTGCTCATTGATTCATACCTATAGAAGTTTCACTTCTTCCGAGGGTGACCATGGTCACGCACCCACGTTTTTCTACGATAAGCAATTTTGAACAGCCTCGGTAGAGAAGTAATTACTGCCAAATTTAATCTTATTTCTACCAAACCGTTATTGTGGAAATGTTTTGCCTTTCAAAATTTTACACAAAACACATAAAACGTCCTGCATCTTCGGTAACCAGACCAGTTGGCAAAAAAAAATCCTTGCCGGATTCACACTTGTCTCGATGTCCTCTACCTAGGATTGAACCATGTCGCATTGGAGCTGAATCACCCTGTATACTTTTTAAATACACATCTTGCTTGCATGTTGCATGCATGGCGGTATTTTCTGACAGACAAAACATCGTTTCAACCAATCGGATTACAGTATTTTACACATCTGCTCTCGACCACCTACCACCTGTTGATCGGCTGCCGAGTTTTATCCCGGCTTTGTGAAAAAGTTTTTGTTTTTGGTTGGTTTATTTAATGACCAAAGTTGGCCTTCTTCCTTCCATGCAAGCGAAAATCAGCAATCACAGGTAAATGTTACAGGTAAACAACTTCTTCAGATGGTTTTAGTGATGTTTACAGAAAACAAAACAACCTTGGGGTGACAGTTTAACTGGCATAACGGCTCTAAAGGGGTTGAATTGTGTGTGAGTGTTTATGGTAGCTGCTAGAAGTAAAGCATGCATTTTTTAATCATTTTAAATATATTTTTTCTAAGATAGGTGGTTATTTGAATACAATGTTTACAACAAGCATGGCATTTAAATTTTAAATCCTTAACCAAACTCTGCTTTTGTGTTTTCAAGGGGCCTGCACAAAATTTGTAGTCCAAAATGATGAGCTTAACGAAAGGCCATATCCACGCTCCCATCGAGGAAAAAACATTAATACCAATAGGGAGAGGTAATATAATAAACTTCGGAATAATAATTGAGAACTTGGTCAGCATGGTACTTCGTTGCAGGTGCCTACGGTACCGTTTACAAAGCCACTGATTCAAAGACCGGTCAAACTGTGGCTTTGAAGAAAATCATAGTGCCTCTGACAGAAGATGGAATCCCCATGAATACCCTGCGGGAAATTGGAGTTCTGAAACAACTAAACTCGCACAACAACAGACATATTGTCCGGCTCCTCGATGTGTGTCATGGAAATCAAACTGAGAAAGAATTGGTGATGTATTTGGTATTCGAGCATGTCGATCAGGATCTGGCCAAGTACATCGAGAAGAATTCACGCAACGGTGGTTTTTCAAATGTTCAAATCAGAAACATGGCCAATGAAATTTTACAAGGGGTCGACTTCTTGCATACAAATCGTATTGTTCATAGAGATCTTAAGCCACAAAATCTGTTGGTCACCCACGACCGACACATAAAGATTGCCGATTTTGGATTGGCCAAAACCTATGATTTTGAAATGAAACTGACCACAGTGGTAAGTTGTAGAAAAACTGCAGATTATTTCAAAATTAATCCACCTTGTCTCAGTAACAAGTCTGATCATGTCATTTTTTTTATTTGTAGGTAGTGACTTTGTGGTACCGAGCGCCTGAAGTTTTGCTTGGTCTATCTTATGCTACCCCAGTGGATATTTGGTCAGTTGGCTGCATAATAGCTGAGTTGTTCAGTCTTAACGCTTTATTCTGTGGGACTTCTGAAGTTGATCAGCTTTCAAAAATATTTAAGTAAGTTTCATCAGTTGGAAAAAAATAACTTAGGTCTCGACTTAGGTATGATCTGGTCTTCAACTTCTTGTTTCACAAACGTGACTTGAAATGATTTGAAATCTTGGAAGAAACAACTGTTGAATCAAATGCTATTCCATCACTTTTTGAATGGAACACACCAACAGAAGTAATCAGTGCAAGGGATCCATGCAACAAGCAGATGAGTGTTGAAGAGAAACTTTTTGAGGCGACAGTGTCATAAAGGGGACCTGAAGCCGCACATTTTACAATAACGATTCCACCACCATTCCCTTCCTTATGCAATTTTGAGTCGATGTAGGTACGGAAGAATGCGATTTACTTACGTTAATTCCATTTTCGCACTTGACCATCGCCCAGTTTCCTTACTCGTCGCCACTTCATTCTCGCTGTTTCTAAGCTGTATTGTTGGTAGCCTATCAACTACCTATTTTTCGCGACTTTCTTCCCCATTTCTGTGTTTTATTCCTTCTTTCCGACAATGAGCAATGTCGGAATGTCGCACGTAGCGGTTGGCTAGCTGTCAAACGTTGACAGTAGATTAGATTAGAGGTGGTCGTTTGATCTCGGAGGATCCTTGCTGCACTGCGACCTATAAGATCTTTTGTGCGTTGACGTTGACAGTTGCGAATGAAACGTCAGTGGGCGATGTTCAAGTGCGAAAGTGGAATAGTTAACGTAAGTATATAAATCACATTCTTCCGCACCTGCATCGACTCAAAATTGCATAAGGAAGAGAATGGTGGTAGAATCGTCACTGTAAAATGTGCGGCTTCGGGTCCCCTTTATGACACGGTCACCCTTTTCGATCAAATACCTGTTCATCAAAATGATGATACACTTGATGATCCTGTTCCAATGCTTTACGTTTCCTCAACTCTGTCTTCAACACTCTTAACAGTTTCAGTTTCAGTCAAACTTTCACGACCTCTAAGCAGGTCAGTAATGGCATACTTCATAGCTCGTAGTGAAAAAAAATCGTTACAAATCAGGATTTAATGTTTGCTAGTATGTAGTAAGAAAAATAATATATAAACCACGGTTGTGAACGCTTCGGGATTTCAACAGGCGCCGCAGCTGTAATAGCATTCTTCACAACCTTGGTATACAGGGCAGAATATCTGGCTTACTGGGCCAGGTACAGACATCGAGACACATCAATGGAAAGCCTAGAGAAAGACGATTTTTTTTTCATCTGAAGTATTTTGTTTTGTCGATCATAATTTTCGAATTCTCGTGCTCGCCCGATTAAAATTGCATTTTCTTGGAAACTAGAGCACCTACAAGCATCGGCGCCCCCTCAAAAAAGCTAAAAGGTCAGGTTTCCCCCCAATTGAAAAAAAAGTTGTTGCCTCGATATGTCCTGAGATAATCGCGCTGGATTGTTTTACCTGGGGCCTGTATAATATAGTGGCTACGTTAACACCAGAGGACTAAAGCCGGACTGACCCAAGCATTGACCCAAATCCCACCTAAAATGGTCTTTCTCTTCCAGCGTTTACACCGGTAGACTAACGGTCGACCTATTTCAAAATATAGTCCAGATTTGGTCCGTAACAATCTTCTCTTGAATACTTGACCACAAATTACATAGATTGACCAGAAATTACATAGCTTCGACAGTCAGGAAGCATCAGTCAGGTTGATTGACAACCGGCCAACCGAGTCTAAAGTGCGATTTACAACTCAATTTTAATGTTAGTCGCAATTTTAGTCGGATCGATCGTAAGCATATTCACCTCGCCAATTTATAACTCGATCGCAACGATCGCATCGATCGGAAGCAAGGCTGATGGAGGGAGGAAACCTAGGGTGCAGTGCAGTGACGTAACTAGCCCATTTGAACAAACAGGCACCTATACAGACCGAGAAGGCGCCGCAAGTGAACATTTTTCGGGAAAATGAGCATAATCAATGTATGTTCGTGTGAATTGTAAACGTTGAAAAGGCACTGTTGCGGTCAAATATTTGTACAGGTGGGTGCGGGTACCCGGCTGACCTCCCCTTAGTTGCGCCACTGCTCACCCGTCAGCTTGTCGCTAAAAGTCCCCAGAAAATCCACTAACAACACTGCTAATCAAGAAGACTACTGTGTTCATTTTCGCTAATCTTGATATTATCTTGATTTTCATTGGTCGATCGTAAGGATCGGATCGCGAGAGTTGGATATTGGCCAACTCCTTAAAATCCTTTAAATCGTTGCGATTGCGGCTTGCGATTAAAATCGGGTTATAAAAGGTATAGAGGAAATCGTATCTTTGAACTTCGTTAAAGTTGCGATTAAAATTGCGACTAAAATTAAAATCGAGTTATAAATCGCACTTAATACAGATTTTTGCGGCTTGGGCCAATCCGGCACCGTTTACACCGCATCTTTGGGGATTTGGTCCAGACTAAATTTAGGTCAGTCCATGGCTGCGTAGAGACCTGACCCAAACAACTTGGTCTCAGTCCGTGGTCGTTTACACCACGTGGACTAAATTCATTTGGGTCGAATTTAGTGCTCGGGTTGCGGACCGAAGCCACGGTGTAAACGTAGCCAGTATTTTTTGTTGTACCTAAATTTTTCTGTAAAAAACTTTAATTTCAGAGTTTTTGTTCAGAACTGAAAAATAATCACTCATTTAAAAAAAAAGTTGGTCATTGTTACCCCGCATCTCCCAGGTTTAACCCACCCCTGCCCTGGTGGAGTACCTACAGGGAGTTTATTTGAAAAGTTGTCACCCCTGATTTCTCGCCGCCGAAATTTTTCACAGGAAAATGCCGAAACAAGTCGATTTTTGTTTCGAAGGAGACATCTGATTCTAGGACACTTACTGCCGAATTTTTATCTTCAACCCCTTCGCCCCCACCCCATCCTACTTTAAAATTTCAAAAATAACATTACCTATGTATGTTGTGATACACAAATTGAAGGCAATAAAATTCTATTCCCATCAAACATATTTCTATTTTTTTTTTAAACCACTCTTTTGAAGTAAGGTAGAATAGAGCGAAGGGGTTTAAAATGAAAATTTGGACATACGCGTCTAAGATGACCCCATTGAAATTAAAATCGACCTGTTTCTGCTGGAAAGTCTATTTCTCAAGAATTAGGAGTTTATAGGGAAAAATTGTTACTTTCATTAACAAAGATGAGATTTTCACAAGGGTTGAGGGGTGGTTTAAAAAAATCTGAAATATGTTTGACGGAAAGAGAAAATAGAAAATACTATATAGGGTGAATGCATGTAGAGGGAGTTTGTGGCAAAATATCAATAGTGTCATTGTCATCTGTCAAGTTTCAACCATGTCGGAGTCAACGTCAACCGGACTAACCTCACTAAATACTGTCACTCTTACGTGTTTTGTTCACATACTGTTTTGTTCGGCGTTTACAAGATCGAGATTGTGATTTCTAATCATTCTAACAATGCCTTGCACTTACACCTGTTATGTGCTCCAATGCAAATTCCCTCACAAACGTCAAAACATAACACGATCCTTGCGCTGCCTGCCGGTGATCAGATGAACGAATTTCATGCAATCACCCTATTAATGCTATTTGAAATTCTGAAGTAGGGTGGGGTGGGGGCGAAGGGGTTGAAGATAAAATTCAGCAGTATAAGTCCTAGATGTCCTCCTCGAAACAAAAATCGACCTGTTTCGGCGATTTCCTGTGAAAAAATTTTGGCGACGAGAAATCAGGGGTGACAAATTTTCAAATGAACACCTGTATATCTACTTAGTCGAGTTTTGCAGCCCAGTCTGCGTTCCTGCGGAAAATAATATAAATTTGAATCCTGTTTCCAGCATCATAGGTAGGCCGCCCAGAGACGAATGGCCAGACGTAAACGTGTCCATTAAATGGGAAAATGTAAATAATAGTGATAAAAAGGATTTCAAACAGCTCATACCCAACATGTGCGATTCCGCAGTTGATTTAATAACGGTAATCCAATCAGTTTTGTTGAAAATACCTCATTTATATTCATGTGTTTTGCAGATGATGCTCACTTTCGACCCTAAAAAGAGATTAAGTGCCATTAAAGCGTTGAACCATCAGTATTTCACGGAAGAACCTCTGTAGTCTTTGCGCTGCTCATTTGAATTCTTCAATACATTGCCAGTATGAATAACAAAACCTCCATGATGATTTTAGTGATAAGTATACAATTAGAATGTAAGCGTTGTAATGTTTAGTGTATGTTTTATTTGTTAAGAAAAATGAAAATCGGAATTTTATCTCCTACAATAATGTATAGAGGTGTCCTGTTTTCAGGCACTTGCGAATGTTTGCGACAAGATGATACACCATGCACAACATGTGATGTATACGATAACGCTAAGCGCTAATAAACATTCTGCAGTGGTCGCAGAACGTAAGCAACGTAAGACGCTGACTAGTAGGGAGGACTTATTTTACGCTTCTCTGATGCCTGATTGGCCCGCGCTCTTGCGTTGCTTGCATTCTGCGACTATTGAGGACTGCCCATAACGTTTTTGCCGTGTTTGTCGCTTTGGAAAAACCGTGTCTCAAAAACATAATCTCGATTTTTGATGCAATCACTGAAGTTGACAGGTGAAGAATTCTTGAACTAGGTGTGATTGCCCGTTATTGAGACAGAGGAACTGGCTAAGTTTTTATAGGTGTGAAAGTTGAGTTAGCATGCAGTTACCTTAGCCATGTCCTTAAGTCCCATAACCGGAATTCAACCCTATTTAATGGTCTAAAAAAAATTCCATGAAATTGATACTCAATCTAGTTGAACAATGATTTCTAAGTAGTTTTCTTTTGTGCAACCCCGATTGATAATTCAAATGAGACCTGTTCATCTTTCGCCAAAATTCCTCTGCATTCATGTAGTTATTACTGATGATGATGAGTCTTGACAAGGTTGTAGTTATGAGAAATTAGATCTCTTTGACACCATGCTTCAGAGATGAAAGATCCTTTTGGATCAATTATGTAGTGGTATAACTAGTATACGATGGTAGGTAGTAGGCACCTACCTATACCCCGAAAATAATTTCTCATCATAATAATTATTGTCAGTTTGTGTTGCAAGACTTTTCGAATTATGCGTGACATTCCACGTATTTTATTATATGTATATAATAATATTATACATAGATATATAAATATTATATATCTACAGAAGATAGTACCTACATTGAAATATACCTAAAAGAAATGTTATTTCTAAACTTTTGTATGCTTTATCATTCCATTTTTTCTTACCTACTAGGCGTGGGGGTCAACTACCATATAGGGTGTTTTCACTGTATCAAAGATCCTCCAAAATCACACATAATTATGTACTAATACTACATATATGTGAAAGCTTGAATAAGTTATTAGTGCATACAAAATACTAATTGGTCAAATATTTGAGAAATAAAATCACCTGTAATTCGAATTTTACAATCACATACTTTCAAAACGCAGTTTCAGTGTTGCAGTGATCATGACGTCATCAATGCATTCAAGTTATGACTGACATAATAGTGTCATGTTAACGTCGTCAACTTTTTCTGTTTGCGTCATGAATTTCGTTTGTATGCATTACAAATCAAATGTCTTAAGATGACTTTACTAAAGCTTCAACCAAATGAAATGCTTCACTGAATCAATCAAAAACTACGACAAGAATGTAGGTAGGTACTTGCCCAGTAATTACTTGTGATAAGACTGATAAGGAAACCACTCCCCGGACTTGTTGAATGCACATGGTGGACGTCTAACCAAAGTATCCTCCACGTAGTAATTTATCCTGAAAGCCAGCCAGTGATCCTCGCAACACGATAAGTGTTTGATGAAGGAAAATCACACTTGGGGTGTGAACTATTGTATTTTCGAAACTAATCAACTTTCGGGAACATTCAGGAACAATTTTGATCAAAGAAGGTTTGTCACTGCAAAACTTGAGAAGGCCTGGTCATTACAATGCGTGGTGCATGAAAGGCTGCTTCAAAACAAAGATTTCCAATGCAAGACGTAAGTGAATGCCCGCTTTACATAGAAATAACCCAGCCACTAACGCTGCAGAGGACCAGCCACCGACACTGTAACACAGGACCCAAGCAGCCGATGGGTAGTTAGGTAAGTTAGGCTCTGACGCACTGATTTCTCAGATATCCTGATAATGCGATAAAAAAGCGTTCCGATTTAAGGGACCACGATATAACATACTACATCTTTGTCTACAGTGAGCGGTAAAAAAGAAAAAACAAAAGATCTTTTTGTCAATTTATTCAAGGACGGAGTTGAATTGGTAAAATAAGCGTTGGGAAATCAATCCGTCTGGGTTTATTCCTTGACGGATTTTCACCATTTTGGTCTCTTTCGACAGCTACAAGGATGTACTTTGGTTTGAGCCCGCCCATTGACATTTCCAAAATCCAAAAATTAAAAAAATTGGATTTTGGAAATGCCAATGGGCTCAAACCAAAGTACATCCTTGTAGCTTTCGAAAGAGACCAAAATGGTAAAAATCAACACCGTCCTCAACGTCGGCCTATTTCCGCTGCCAGGGCCTAAGACCGATGCCAGTGAATGCTTCCCACCCATATTCGTGTTTTATACAGGGTGATTCAAAAGTGTCGGACCATCTTAAAGGTGCGTAATATGGAGGTGTAGTAGAGTACCTACTGGGAAATTGTTGAAAAAATTGTGTATCTTTTAATTTTGAAGTTATGGAAGGACAAAAAAGAAATGGTCATTCGGTTGCTTTGATTTTCGTTGTTTCAAAAGATTGGTACAAAAAATCAACTCCTGAATCAATATTGAATTTCTGTTTTCTATACAGGGTGAGTCATAAACTACAAAATTTTAATTCTCTCTAAAAACCAGAAGCAAGAGAGTTCTATTAAAATGAATTTCGTTTTATTTTGTGTTCTAGATAGGTTATGGGACCGCTGTGACTATTTGCACGCACTTTTAGAGAAAAATCATTTTCAGGATTCACGACTCACTCTGTATACAAAACAGAAATTCATTACAGGTTCAGAGGTTGCATTTTGTACTCATTGTTTTTCCATAAACAGTTCACTAAAATCTTCTGAAACAACGAAAATAGAAGCGATCAAAGGACCAACTTTTGTCCCTCCATAACTTTAAAACTAAAAGACATAGAATTCTTTTAACAACTTCCTGACACTCTACTACACCGCTATATTACGCACCTTCAAGGGGGTCCGACACTTTTGAATCACCTGTATACAGGATGTTTCAGATTTAATCGATCAAACTTTGGGATAAGATTCTCCTCATCTTCTTGATTCAGAAAAATATAACATACATGCCTGTTACTATCACTTTCTATAATTGTGCGATTCTCTAAAAAATTACATTCCATAAAGGCTCTGTTATGTTGTTATTATCTAGGGAACAGCCAATGGCCGACACGGATTTTTACATAACAGAGCGTTTATGGAATGTTATTTTTTACAGAATAGCATCATAAGAAAAATACAGGGTGTCAAAGTTCACTTTTTCCGACTTCAAAAGTTGGTAACTTGCTAACCATCCAACCAAATTAGCTCAAATTTAGCGGAGGCTGGTTTTTTAAAAATATCTACCTACCTGCCAAATTCTGCAAGAATCTGTTGAGTGGCGTATGAGTTATGGGGGGTCATAATTTTTAAAGGTTCTTCAGACGTTTCCAAATTGATGATCCCCCATAACTCTTCCGCCACTGATCGGTAGGTAGATATTCCCGACATACCAGTCTATGCTGAATTAAGGCTAATTTGCTTAAATAGTTAGCAAGTTACCAATTTTTAAAAATCGAAAAAGTGAACTTTGACACCTTGTATCTTCCTTAGGAAGCTAGTGACAGGCACGTATGTTATATATTTCTATGAATCAAGAGAATGAGGAGAATCTCACCCCAAAGTCTGATCGATAAAAACTGAAATACACCCTGTATAGCGTGTTTCAAGTTTCAACATTCAACCACAGGAGAAGGGAGTGGCTTATTCTTTTACGATCATGCACCCTGACCCTGATTACTGTGCACATCGGGCGTAAGCACACATGCAAGCAAGCTATCTGCAAGCTCTCGATGGATTTTCGTTAAAAAATCTGATCAAATAGCGGAGATCTTCCCATCAAGATCTACCTACCTACCTACCTACGTATAGTGATTATTATTAATGATCAGATCACAAAAAATGATTTTAGTAGTGTTAATTGCTTCATTATTCCAAATTAGGCAAGCACACAGGACTTTCACCCTGGCTTTGGTGTGCCTGAGCACGAAGCAACCAAAGTAGTAGGTAGGTAGGCATGTGAATGTGTCATTTAATTTTCAGAAAGTATGTGCATAGTCTAAACCAGAGGTTTGGCGTATTAGCATGCAGAATGGAACATAAACTGTGGAACGCGGACGTCACGCTTTCGAGGAGGAAAACAAAAGGCTCGAGTTCTTCGTGTCACTCGGATCTGTAATAACCAATAAGATCATGACTGAACTCAAGCAATTTACGAAACAGCAGCTTTTATTAATAGCTTATTGTTAACTAAGTCGCAAGAGAAACCAATACAGTTTTTGTTATCTCAACGACCAACGTAAAGGGAGTTTTGTTTTTAAGTAACGAGTGATCGAATAAATTTCTCCACTCAAGTCGCCTATGATCCCTGAAAATCTGTCCGAAAAACGTGGCTACCAATAAAGGAGACCGAGGCCCACTTTGAGGAGAAATTTATTCGATCACTCTTTATCTAATGCGGCCTATATAAGTAGAGGTAGGTACCTACAGGTGATCCAGCGATATTTCCTCAGATGTTGGAAATTTACAGGGTGGAATAATTTGAAGGCGAAAGATGTTTTCCACAACAATTTTTCTCATAGAATCCAAATTTAGAAACAAAAAAAAAATAATTGGAGACGAAAAATGTTTTCCACGACAATTTTTCTCATAGAATCCAAATTTGAGAAACAATATTTTCTCTTTTTATGGAACTCTTGATTCTGACTGTTTATCTCGAGTCAGTTCTGATTCTGAGGTCTTTGTACCTGAAGTATCAGCTTCAATATGAGCCGCAAATTTTCAAAATCGGTCAACGAGGAAAGAAGTTATCGCTGCAAAACCAAAAAGATGAATTTTTGTGTTCACCCTGTAAATAAAGAAGATGAGCGGAAAATTCAAACACCACCTTGTAAGTACCTACTGTAAGGTCTACCTTCGCATCTTTGTAGTTAAAATTCAAGGAAAAAAATCTTTTTAAAACGGGAGCTTCTCTTGTTTTTGACGGTCAAGAAATTTTGCACTGTCTTATTGAACACCCTGATGTACAAACCTTATATGAAGAACCTATCTAGTGTTTTGGAAAACCACTAGGTCCAAAACCGATAGCCAAAGGATTAAGTCAGCGAATACTTCAAACAGAATACAAAATTATTGTAGTAGGTCAAAGTTACATCAAATTGAAAAAGAGCAAAATTTTTTGGAACGATTGACTTGTGCGTAGTTTATTTGGAAAATTGCTTCTATTTTGACTTGATCCGCTTTCCTGGGAACTTTCCCATTGAGTAGAATAATTTGAAAATGGAACAATTATATTTCATGAGGATTTTGTCCTAGAATTCTGTTTTCCTCCATATCCGCACTAGTGCAAGCGGTACACACCTAAAAACACATCGATACTGCATTTTAGAGTGCAGTAACGAGATTTGGTATGGGCATACTTTATACCAAGACAAGCGATTTGACCCGCAGCACTCGATATTTTGTCCCTTAGGGGGCCAATGGGGGCCCTCCAAATTTTCAAGATGCAAGAACTTCCACATGACGATCATTGAGTATCGTCATGTATGTCATAAGTGAAGCTTACGGGTCTATTGAAAATGTTTCCATCAATTGTCGTCGTGTCCGATTCATTCTTCCCACTTGAAAAAAAAATTCTTTGGCAGAGGTCAAAAAAACTGTTTTTATTTTTTCTTCTATACAAGGAGACGATAAATTTATATGTTCTGTTGCGTTCCCAACTAAATCGCATTTCCTGAACCTAATTATGAAGAAATTTTTTTGTAATGGTATTTTTCAAAGAAGTGGTGACCTCTTCAGTACCTCTTTTCCAAGAGCATTTCTTTCTATGTCCCCACTGGAAATCACCCGTAATTTTTGCAGGAATGGAGACCTCGAACTCTTTTCTTGATAGATGTGAAGCAACGTGACTCTAAAACGCCAAAGGGTGCCAAAAATGATTTTTTTTCTGCTTGGCCGTCCAACTTACGATATTTTGATTTTATAGTAGGAGAGACGCAAACCAATATTCAATCCAGGCTGCAGGCGCAGGCGATTTGGTTTCAACAAAAAATATTCTTCAATGCCGTGTTTTATTGCAGTACAACGAAACGCAGAGTCGTTAGGTATAAATAGGTATATTTTCCGGTAGAACTTATTCGCCTGGACTAGATCTCATTTATTTGCGCGTTTCCCCTACTACAAAATCAACATGCCAAAAATTTGACGGCCCAGCAGAAAAAAAAGTTTTTGGGCTCTCTTGTGCATTTTGAAGCCATGTTGCATGGAAATTACTAAGAAAAGAGTTCAAGCTTCTCATAGCTGCAAAAATTAACAGTCTTATCCAGTAGGAACATTGAAAAAAATGCTGTTGAAAAAGGTGTACTCAAGAGGTCACCTCTTCTTGGAAAAATGATATTGCGAAAAAATTGTCTTCATAATTGGGTTTAGGGAATGCGATTTAGTTGGGAACGCAACAGAACATATGAATTCATCATCTCCTTGCATAGAAGCAAAAATAAAAACAGTTTTTTTGACCTCTGCCAAAGAATTTTTTTTTCAAGTGTGAAGAATGAATCGGACACGACGACAATTGATGGAAACATTTTCAATAGACCTGTAAGCTTCACTTATGACATACATGATGATACTCAATGATCGTCATGTGAAAGTTCTTGCATCTTGAAAATTTGGAGGGCCCCCATGGGCCCCCTAAGGGACCAAATATGGAGTGCTGCGGGTCAAATCGCTTGTTTTGGTATAAGGTAGGTCATTGCAAAATCTCGTTACTGCACTCCAAAATGCGGTATGCTTTTGCGTACCGCTCCCACTACACCTATCACGGCCATAAGAGTTTATTTTGCCGTTTATTAAACTCCGTAACAATAATTGAGAAATTCCATTTTACGACACAACAGTAATGAATAATTGAATACCTGTAGGGTTTAGGTCCACGATTAGTATAGGTACCATCGCGTGCGAAATAATCTGCTACAGTGAAAAATAAAAGTTGACGAAATCAAGAAGTTCCTGTCATGGGTCAACTTGTAGGTCGTTCAGCAAGGTCGACTCGAGGGTCGACTGCATCACACGACTAAAATTTAGGAAAACCAAGGTTCTTGGACTTCTTCTTCACTGTACCAGATTATTTTGCACGCGATGGTACCTAATTGGTAAGTCCCTATCCGGTACCTATCTTCTATAATTCTATTCGATAGTACATATTAATATAGTTTTATTTGCTTTGGGAATTTCAAGAACTGTGCGTTGGTTGGAATCGTTGACTATGAGTCCTCAGCCTCTTCTTGTAGCACCACAAGCTCTTTAGTCTCAATTTTATAATCAATATTATAACAACGTAACAACTATGGCATCAGCCATCAGAATCGATGCAAACTACTATGGTTATTGTAGTTTATCCCAAAGTTGTTCGATACAATTTCCATGGTACATTCAGAAACGTCACCTCTTGCACTCCTGCAGACCCCACCTGTCTCTTCACATACTTCGCAGGTAAGTACACTCAACACGCGAACGTTCTTCTCGAGCGCGTCCCGTTATTCGACCAGTCTTCAGTAAACCTACGCTGCTGGTTCGTTCATACGTGTGCTTCGTCATCATTCCTGCCGAGATGAGTGATCGAAACCCTTAGAAAAACGTAACTACCCTTAACCTGCTCCACGCTCTAACCCGTATAGTATAGTGACTTGACTTGGCGGCTATTATTCGAAATCGGATTCAAGTGATCGCCTGCTCGCATTAAAATCTCCGGCTGACCTAAATAACAGTTCACAACGTCTCACGGCCCGGTCAAACCTCAAGCTAGCGCACAGTTCGACCGCTGATTAAGGGTGTTTCAATTTCTTCAGTGTTTTTCGAAGATTTTCCGGCGGGATTCCGCCTGGAAAATCATGGATATACCGCCCTAATGGATCTGTGGTGGCTGATCAAGTGAAGAGTTGCAAGCTTTTAGTGATAAGCAGTTGAAAAAACCTTCGACTAAGCTTAAGTGATGTCGGCGTAATGTGATTGACCTGTGACAACATGGCTACATCTAATAACTCTATTGCACTGAAGCATGTGGTTGCCGTGCTGTTGACTTTCGTCGTTATTGTTGTTGAAGGTAAGAAAGCTGGATGTGTCATACTCATATACCTCTACCTTATTGTGAAAGTTCCACTTTGCCTAATTCAGAGAATTTCCAAAATTTTCTCTTGTACCCTACATTATATTGCAAATTAACCATCAGCAGGATATCTAGCAGGATATATTGTTATGGGGGCATATTTCATATCAGTGAAAGTCGCAGCAGGAATTTCCAAATTGGAGTTCAAGCTCAAGGCGTTGCGCAACTTTAACGATAATCGATCACTGTTAACAGTTACGCATCGGAAATTCCTCACGCATTGGTGGTTCCATCATATCACCAATTAGTTGGTTGCCCTGAGTCTCGAGAAAAATTAATAGTAAACTGACCGCTACTCTTGCCAAAGAGAGCATAAACAATTCTTTCGCTTGTGATGTTGTACATTGTACATTTTATATATGTATACCTTTGTAATTACACTTGCTATCGTATCCAACTAGATAGAAGACATATACACAGTAGGTACACAGTGTACCGATAAAAAGTGATCTAAATGGATATGAAAAATCGCGCAAATTTATGAGAGGGACAGATCCGAGGAGACATCCCTGTTGCTTACTTTGAGCCGGCTGTCCCTCTCAAATTCATCTAAAAAATTTGAAATATGTAGTGAAAATTTCGAAACAAATTTGATTCAAGTAAGAACTTCTACTAGTAGGTACCGGCGCTAAGACCAATAGCAAGGATTTTCGTACACACCTGGTCATTTCTGTTATTCAAAAAAATCGGGATATGACCTCCTACCTATGCTTTATTGTTATACTTTGGAGGTGGAAGTTGATGGTCCATCATCGCCTTTGGACGAAACAATAATTCATGATGGATAACCTTCGTAACGATATTCCGTGCTCCTAGCTGTACGTGTACGTATCTTGAAAAAAAACCATCCAATATGTAAACAAAATTTACATACTTCGGCGTGTCTAGAAAAAATTACCGCATACCAAAATTATCTTAATTAGACCCTTTTCATCGAAACTTCAGGTATATGATTGTATTACAATGCCTGCTGCGGTTAATTGTCTGGCAATAATTGAATCATGTTATCAACCCATAGATACCTACCTACTCTCATGCCGAGAAACAATACCATAACAATCTTTGTGAATGAGCAACCATTCATTCCATCCACCTATATGTGGAAAGACCGATGATGGCTCGCGCCTGTGGCAATCGCATGTAACGGTGTTAGCTTTAACGGTACAATAAAAATACGAAGAGACTCATCAGGGCATTTAATTATTACGACAGTTAATTGATTTCAGTATGTGAATCAACGGGTTGTACTGCATAGTGCCACTATTAAGTTCAATCCTTTGCACTCTCTCTGCCTCTCTCTACTAAGATGATATCTTCATTCCAGGTTTCCACTCCAATTCGTTTATTTCACCTAATTCGGCAGAAGTCGACAGGATAGACTTGGAGGACTCCTTACTGGGCGATCGTACTTTAGCTCCAAGTGAAATTAAGGTGACGAGCAGTCGAGTAGGTGATGTAAATTCAATTCCTCTCACGAATTCTGATAACGACAGCAGTAAAGTGAAAAGATCCGCGGATCCCATACTGTCCCGCACCAGTCTGGGTCTCGAAGGATTGGCATTCAAGAATGTAGAAGATTCCTTGGACAGCAATGATGTTGAGCTGTCGGGAAGAGTGCCGCCGCATATAAAACCATCCAGGACGGTATGTATAGACGTTCTATACCTATAGGTATTATTGGGGGTACCTCACTGTACCAGACCTACCAAAAGTTGTTTTTTTCACAGTTACCTAACTCTATATATGAGTAACTAACAAAGCTTACAACTAAACTACTCAACAATTGAAGTGGCCCACCCAAAATTTTTAATGAAGTTCAAAGTGCCCTACGAGGTGCCCTAGCTCCCGAAAAAATAGAACTGATTCAAAAATTTTTCTCTTCCCACATACCTGCGCTCTTTATCTATCAGAGGACGGATACAGAATTAAGTTCAAATCTTCCTTGTTGGTTATACAGGGCGTCGCGTAAAACCCTGCAAAAACTAAAAAGTTTGAGCAACTCCCAATTTGAAAAAACAAGTTATTGAATACTTTCAACTGGTCCAGGGAGGTTGGTACACCCATATCTCGAAACAGTTTTTCAATTTTCCGATTATCTTTCTTCACTACAGGGTGATTTGAAAAAAACAACTTTTTGCTTTTTTGGCCATAGCTTTTTTCCTTATAGACCGATTTTCATAATCTATAGCTCATGCGGTCAAGCTAAACTTCAGGGAACAAGAATATGCCTTCAAAATTGATGCAGAAGAAAACTTCAAATTGAGACTCTTCATCAAAAATGACGCAGATCTGAATAACCCCCGAAATCAGATCTGGAGATGGAACTCGTCGGAAATCAATTTGCTTTAAAGTGAACTATTCAAAATGATCATTTCAAGATATACTTACCTCTTCCTGTATAAAAGAAGATTCCTTGACGAGGGAATTAAATTATGGCTGCATGTTTTCAGGAGAAAATCAGTGTCCCTCTTACCTGGAAACTAATGTTACCTACGTTACGAATATCAAAGCTGGTAATTATTATTGAACCGAAAAAAATACAACAATGTTTCAAAATTCAATTACCAACTTTGTTGTTCGTAACGTTAGGTTACATT
This sequence comes from Anaspis maculata, assembly GCA_949128115.1. Lineage (NCBI taxonomy): Eukaryota > Metazoa > Arthropoda > Insecta > Coleoptera > Scraptiidae > Anaspis > Anaspis maculata. The sequence goes on along the minus strand of OX421961.1, from coordinate 63,470,105 downwards.
AGTTTTCAGGTAAGAGAGACACTGGTTTTCTTCTGAAAACATGCAACCATAACTTAATTTCCTTGTCAAGAAATCTTCTTATATACAGGAAGAGGTATATCTTATAATGATCATTTTTAATGGTTGAGTTTGAAGCAAATTGATTTCAGACGAGTTCCATCTCCAGATCTGATTTTGGGGGTTATTCAGATCTGTGTCATTTTTGATGCAGAGTCTCAATTTCAAGTTTTCTTCTGCATCAATTTCGAAGACATATTCTTGTTTCCTGAAGCTTTAGCTTTAACATGAGCTACAGATTATAAAAATCGGTCAACAAGGAAAAAAGCTATGACCAAGAAACCAAGAAGTAGTTTTTCTCGAATCACCCTGTAGTGAAGAAAGATAATCGGAAAATTGAAAAACCGTTTCGAGATATGGGTGTACCATCCTCCCTGGACCAGTTGAAAATATCCAAAAACATGTTTTTTCGAATTGGGAGTTACTCAAAGTTTTTAGTTTTTGAAGGGTTTTACGCGACGCCCTGTATAACCAACAAGGAAGATTTGAACTTGACTCTGTATCCGTTCTCTGATAGATAAAGAGCGCAGGTATGTGGCAAATTTTTTTTTGAAATTAGTCCTATTTTTTCGGGAGCTAGGGCACTTTGAATTTCATTAAAAATTTTGGGTGGGCCACTTCAATTGTTGAGTAGTTTACTTTCCTCAATACCTTAAATAATCTTTTCAAGCACAAAAAGTCGAAGTTATTTGTACCTACCGTACATTTACATACCGCAGGTCGGTCATGACTCTCATTTTTCTTCAAGCACGCACCACGAGGAGGTTATTGAATAGTTGAAATTTTCAGGAAAAGAAATTCGAGTCAAGCGAAGCGGAGCAAACCCTCACGCCGAGTTCGGGGGAAGCACGCGGGGCTCCTCAGGGCAGGTCTCTGCAGGAGCCCCTGGAGCCGACTGCGACAACACCAGCGGCGACTATTGCTACCTCCCTGCTGCCACAAAACCGAGGCAGACAAGTCAACCCTGACATACAAGATATCATCACGGGCATAGTCAAACTCCTCAACGGAAACGTCAACGTACAAGCCAACACTGCACCGGCTATGGGAGGCGGTCGTCCTCTGCGGCCTCTTTCGACCAGGATCAACAACAGAGGTCCGCCGCGCATCACAGACGTGCCCGCTTTGCCTCCAGATTTCGACGTGCCCGCACCTCCTTTGCCACCGCCACCTTTGGGTCAAATGCCACCTCCTGTTACTTCAACCAGATTGCCAACACCATATCCCTTCGACATTCCACCTCATAATACGTCGCCAGTTAAACGACCTGGGTTCTACCGTCCAGTAACTATACCGCCATGGAATCGAAGAAAACCGCCCCCGAATCGGCGCCCCAATATTCCGCCTTATAAACCTTTAGCAGACTCAGTCAGCCTTACCACGTCAGAAAAGCCGTTGCAAGATATCCTGACATTGGATTTGGGGACGCAGTTATCACATTCAAACGACGACGAAGATAACGAAGAGACCAAAATGAATGGTACTGATTCAGCAGTCATCAGTGAGTTGGATGAAGAAATTGTCGAATTCGAGAAGAAGAAAGAGAAAAGCACTTCGAAAATGAACAAGTCGACTGTCTCTACGACCAAACCTGATGTCACTGCCAGTAAGAGCAGCGATTCGCCATTATCTTCGCCGCTCGTTTCATTGTCGTCATCGCCATTATTACCTGAAAACGAAACTATAACATCGACGTCCGCTTTGCAAAGCGATATATCTTCGACCGCATTCATCAATGCAACTGATGAAATCAATTCAACTGAAACGCTGAATAGTACCGACATTCCAATATTAGAATCGTCCATCCTAGAAGTGCTATCAACTAAAAAGAACTTGTCAACTGCGACATTAGCCAGTACGCCGACGGAGGCATTGCCTGTGATTTCAACAACGGAAGCGGGGAAAACTGAACTAGAAAGCGAATTACAAACCGCTTCAGTTTCAGAAAATAAGTCATCGACTTCACAGCAAAGTTTTCCGTATTATCCGTACAGACCGCGACCAGGAATTGTACTAGATGATACTGAATACAAACCTGGTGGGGTACATCGTCAACCTATCGTTACTAGACCACCTATTGGACAACTTGGTGATATTTTTGACATCACAGTCTCGGCGATTCAAGGACCTGGGGGAGCTTCATCGGGTGGTCAAGGCAAACCTTACGTTATTCCAGGTGAGCTTGAAAAATCTGTTGTGGCACCACAATACTTTCCCGACTAGTATCCAGGAACCTATGGAACTTTTTGTTCGAGACGTCCTTTCGGGTGGAAAGTTGAAATTTGAAAAAAAGATTGCAACAAATTTGCAGCATCTTCATAATAATTGAACCAAAAAAAGAAAAATTAAGAAAATTTGAATTTTTTCGGACAAACCTCAAAGCTATCTCATTGTTAAAGGCGTCGATCAAGGCCTCATCTCAAACTCCATCATTTGAGTCCTGTCTTGATAAGGTTTTGCATTTTCAATTGGAAAACTCTCGGAAAATTGAGAAAAAAAGTTGTTGGAGAACTTTCAAGAACCTCCTGTTTGAGAAAAATTGGTGAGAATCCGTTCAAGATAGAAAGTTGGAAATTTGTGGTCCGATTTTCAAAATCCCCCCAAAATTGTTCAATCTTCTCCAATAATGGCTCGCAGCGCGTCTGCACATAGAATGTATATTTTCGTTACTGCAGTTCGAAGTTTTCACTGCAGTTTTTTTGAAATCTACGGAATGTGCAAGTTTCATTTTGAAAAAATCACCGCCGAAAAACCGAGACCATAGTTGTCTTCCTTTTACGACTCGGACAGGAGTCGTTCCTTTCAAAGCTCAAAAATGCCCGATAGAGGCTCCAAGTTCCCTTTCTCAAGTGTCAGCCGTAGCGACCGATCACTAGGAACCTTGGGGTCACTCACGTGCGTGAAAGGTCAAGTTTAATGCTATTTTTTTTGCCGTGATCCGATCAGAGTTACTCGGGTCACTTTTGACTCTAAAAGAAAGGCAGCTCATGTCTCATTTGGAAATGGGCTTACCCGACGCCCAATGCAATCTCCTTTCGATATCAGTTGGAATTTTTCGAAAAAAGTTGATTCCTGAGCGGAAAAGAACGTCTTGAGTTGAGTCGTGCACCAAACGCGGGTCGTCCTGGTTCGAACGTGGGTAAGCGGCCGTCTCGGGTGGTAACGGCCAGGAAACAATTTTAAAATTCGTAGCGCCCGACTGGGAAATAGTGGGAAACTCCAATTGCAGACTTGATTTGATTTTCACTTGTGTTGTATCATTTTGAATTTGGTTCGAACCCATTTGGCAATTTCTGCAGTGTGTGTGTCATTAAATGGCAAAGTTTCAAACGTTGACCTTCTTAATTATTATTGACAGATGACAGATGAAGAGATACTTTGAACTGTTCTGAATACAGTTTTTCAAGTCTTTCAAATGACATATCGCAAATCAAGTTCCGTGAGATATAGCTTCTGCCATTTTTCGACAGTGACACTTCCATATTCCACAGATGACAGTCAAAAACTAATTGTCGCATCTCATGGTGGAGCTATGACTAGTGTCAAATTTCGACTCAATTGGATCAACCAACCAACGGCTTGACAGTTATCGTGAGAGATTACTGGCATACATACACACAGACAGACATCAGTCTGAAAATGGTCTTAATCGTCTTGGGGGAACTCAAAAATGATATACCTATCCGTCGTTATCTAAAAAAATTTCCCACACGACCACAATACTTTCTCTTCCATTGATGGGCGGGGGTCGGGAAAGCAAAAAGTGGGTTGGTTATAAACTTTTCTTATATTTTCAGTTGACATAGAAAGCGTGCATCTACAGCCAGGTGACGATGTTATCACTAGCCCTGTGGGAGACGAAGGTTTCGTTTCTATTGACGGAAAACGAACATATTTGAATCTGTTTGGAGAAGCAAGCGTTCCACCGACGTCTGCAGCTTCTGTCATCAAACCAACCAGTGTGCTTTCCTCTAGCAATCAAGTGACTGGGACAGGCTATGCGGTGGTTGACGGCGATAAAGTGAAACCTAACTTGGGCACTATCAAGCCGACGCAAAGGCGACCGCTGTATGGCAGACCAAGACCCAGCCAACCCCCTGTTAGGTAACAATCCAGTTTTTTACATACTTTTCCAAATTGGTAACGGTGATGGATTGTAGGATCGACACTTGTATTGTTGGTGACGATTCTACGTGTGATGGTTCACAACATGAAATATGTAAGACTGAAGCGGGAGTCAGCGCGTGCCATTGTCGCCCAGGTCATGCTCGCAGAAAGCACAGGGATCCTTGCAGAAAAATTGTGTCTGTATTGCTGTCGCTACGAGTGGATCGACTCTATGAAAGACGAGTTGTCTGGGCTAATGAGCTGAGAGACAGAAACAGCGAGAGCTACAACCAGCTGGCGTTTGAAGCAGAAAGAGCCGTAAGTTTTCCAATTGTAGTCTTCTAGTTCTATTTGCAAACTGTGACATTTTGGTTGAATTACGTTACATTGTTCTAGTTCTTGATAAACTTGGAATTATTGAACATCCGTTTCACGGGAATTTTGGTTTTCTGGGAATTCCGGCGGAGCCATATTTTTCAAACTCTTTTGTTCTGTTATAGTTGGAATCTGCAATGTCAATGACTCCATTCAGCGACGAATTTCTAGGCGCCAAAGTTAACAGCATCTACAAAGGAGAACGTTCGGCAGGACAAGCTGGAGTTTTCGTCAACATGACCTTGCAACTCGACGAAAACTCTGACACTTCCAAAGCGTCTGTCCGCGGAGACATCCAAAAACACTTGTTGGGAGTAATCCAGAGACGCAGCAACAACGTAGGTAACAGCGCTTTGTGGGTCGACAGTCCTCCTGGTTCCATTTCGAACTTACAAGACTTGGACGAGTGCTCTTCCCCTGAGCTGCACGATTGTCACATGCTGGCCAGGTGCATCAATATTTTCGGAGGCTTCAGGTGCGAATGTGAACCAGGGTATCGAGACCCCTGGGCCGATAGCAAACACAGAGCTGGACGATTGTGCGAGCAGTGTCTGCCACAGCACTGCAACAATAGGGGCGAGTGCAAGTATCAAAACGGCCAAGAAGTTTGCATGTAAGTTTTTTATCAAGGTGTGTCAAAGAATGTTTTGAAAATGAAATCTTTCCAGATGCACTGGCAATTATTACGGCACTCAGTGTGAACTCGATGGGGAGGTTCTGGGAGTCGCGATTGGAGCTAGCGTGGCTGCGGTGATCATCATTGGATTAACTCTAGTGTGCTTGGTCATGTGGAGTAGACGCTGGAGTAGGGAGCAAAAAGCTGCCGTCGGTAGTCCTGTGTTCGGATACATGGCTACTGCTAGCAACACGGTCAAAGCACCTGTCATGGGGGCGCCACCCTATCAGCTGACGCTTGAAGACAGGCTAAGATGGGCGCAAATTGCCGATGTTATGGCTCAAGCTAACCACTATGCGGTATGTTCTCACCAATTTTATGTAAAATCTCTCCTCATATTCAAAATTGTTTCTAGCCTGAACCCGTAACAGGGCCGACACGACCTTCTTCTGCCATGTTTGGGTTCCACAACTTGACTGGAACTCTCCAGCACGGAACTATGCATGGGACTTTGCCCCCTGTACCACTACCTCGTTTGAATCTACAGGCCCAAATGGCTAGTAGAGCAGCCAGCATGCACGGCATGAGGCCATTGGATAATTCCAGTTCCAGTGAAGAAGAAGACAAAGCAGATCTGCTGGGAAGGAACTTCCAAGTGCCTAGACCTAAAAGTAGGAGCAACGCTTCTATTGCTGTACGGTTTTTCATGATTCAGTCCTTATGCAGTCCTTTTAACTGAATTTTTTTACAGAACCAAAGTGGAATTTATTATGATGTTGATTACGACCAAAACGACATGTATAAACAAGCAGGGGGAATACCTATGAGCACGTATAGCATGGGAAGACAGCCGTATTACCGGAATTGACTTTGTGAAAAAAATCTTGTAAATATGAGACTTATTAACTGTGTAACAATATAAGTACTGTAAGTGATCTATAAAAAGACTAGCATGTAGTTATTAGGTGAATGTTTTTAAGGCAAAAGAAAGACATCAAACGTTATCTATCTATGCGTTAACTTGACAAGTGAAATGTAAAAAATTACTCAATTTGTTGTAGGCAGGTAATTTTCTGTACATATCTAAATTCTGTTTTCAGAAACAAATTTTGCAATGACCTTATGATACTGAATAACAAAGAAAAACGAAAATATATTATGTTTTATTTACAAGGACCTTTGCAGGAGTGCAATTCTCGCATCAGTTTGGATAATTTGGTATGCTAAATCAGATCGGAAGCCACCGCAACCGGTCTACCCGCAGCCTGATTTGGAACTTATTCAGAGCTGCGATTTTCGAATCGGTCTAAATGATTTAACGTGCTAAATCAAGCCACGAGTAGACGATTGCGGTGTTTTTCAACCTTTAGCATACTAGTAGCGTTTTCGAGTCACTATATAGAACCGAACCAGTTCAGCTCTAAAATCACAGAGGATTCGACTGTTTCTCGGGAATACCTGGCCAATCCGTTTGACAGATGACAGCCAAAAACCATTGGGCTATCATCGCAGAGTGAATTCCAATAAAGAGTAAGTAGAGCCTCGCTGAGTCGGAGCCTATGTTTTGAGCAAGGTGGATTTATTTAGGGCGTTTGAGGGATCATTTTTCTTCACGATTTTTCCCAGGGACCTCAAATCGATCCTTTAAAAGTTTCTAATTAGTACCGTATACAGGGTGTGATATGTAACTTTTTTATTTCAAATGCAACACCCTATATTTTATTCCGTTATTTGGTGGAGTCTTTTATTCTGATTACAAATATATATGACACTTATGATTTATTTTGACAAGTAAGTTGTCGAAAAAATAATAAAATAGGTTGTCAAATAATTTTGTTTCGCGGCAAGATGGCTTTGGTTTCTACAGTTCACTTAAAACAAAGTTATTCTTGCAGCATTTTGTCTGCAGAATTCAACTCTACATGGATAAATGGTCTAATTGGTTCCTAATACAGAGTGTCGCGTAATTTTTAACTTATTTAGCTACCTATTTCATTATTTTTTTGACATCTTTCTTGTCAAAATAAATCATAAATGTTATATATCTTTGTGATCAGGAAGAAAGGCTTCATCAAATGACGTAATAAAATATCGGGTGTTGCATTTGAAATAAAAACATGTCACACCCTGGTATACAGTACCAATTGAAAACTTTTAGACAATCGATTCAAGATCCCTGGGAAAAGTCGTTGAGAATTTTTTTTTCAGTTTTTCAAAATATCTCAAAGGGGAATCTTCTAGAGGGGGGGAGGGGGTGAATTTTATCGTGAACACCCTGTAGGTACTTATCACAAAAAAACAAGAACGTTACAAAACTGCATGCGAACTTATTGGGACCAAGTTGAGGCCCCCAAAATGAATTGTATACGCACATCCTTCTCAATTGACTTTTTTTCCAACACAGACTAGGTACTTGAGGGCCCCATAAAATCTCAAAAGGCTCAGGGTCCCGTCCCCGGCAATCGCGGGGGCTGCGGGTACCCATAGTTACGCCCCTGTCTGAAAATGTTCTCAATCATCTTCGGGGACCTCAAAAAGAGGATATCCGTTATACAAATTTTTTTCAGCACAATCAGAATAATAAACTGCTCGTCAAAAGTTGAGCATAGACCAGAATTTGCTCCAATTTCAAGCAAGAATTTCTTCGGGGAAAGATATCCGATTTAAAAAAAATTTATGGTGCCCGGTAGAGCTTTTCTTCAGCTACAAGACGCTATGTGATTAACGTCACCATCGACTTTGTCCACGATATACAGGATGCCAAAGGAAAGAGTGTCAAAAGTGTTAATTTTTAATGTCGTGGAACTTTTTTAGGAAAAATTTTGGATATTTTTCCCCTCCAGTTTTAGAAAGCGGATATCAATATCTCGAAACGGTTTTTGATTTTTCATCGTATTTTGTTTCTTCAAGGAGTTCTTGATTTTTTTTGTGGGATTTGGATTTTTTTATACAGAATTTGCTAGAGCTGTTGCTTTTTCTTGAATATTCACAGAAACGTACACAATTGCTGGATGAATTATACTATGAGAAAATTTGACCTCATAGGCCCCCAGAAGAGGTTATCCTCTGGACCTCTTCAGGGGAGATAGGTACTCAATTAAGCATGCTGTGACATCAAATTGACACTTATTGACTCCAGCATGAGTAAAATGCAAGACTTGTAACATTCATAATTTGACATGTCCCACGCCCTCCATGGGTATTTCTTGTATTTACGAGGGAACAAATAAAGGAATTGAATTGAATTGAATTCCCCCCCTCCCCCGTCTACTGGAAGCGCTCCTTTTTGCAATAATTTGAAAGGGAAAAACCTTCCTTGAATGATTTTTTCCATAGATTTCATAATTTAAAAGTATTTTTCCATCACTTGTCATATACAGGGTGTCGCAAAAAAACTTTTTGTTTTTGCGACACCCTGTACTTTTTTATTAATCGATGTAGTTTTTCATCCTGAACACAAATATGTATGACATTAAATTTTCTCGAATTTCTTGTTTTCAAAAATCAATAAAAAATTCACAAGGTCGTATTTTATCCGACCTGGGGCCCTCTATTCTTGAAAGGGGGAACAGAGTCCACATGTGTAGTTGCTAGGCAAGGGCCAATCATAGCTCTCCTTAAGGCCCCTGAACTCAAAAATTAAATTGAAGTTATTCCTGTAAATTTCTCAAATTTAAATGAAAAAGTCATTGTTCTGATTTTTTTCTGTATAATTCACACATTCTCCTGCATATTGACCTAAAATTGAATTCAAGTCAAAACAATGTGACTTTTTCAATGTATTGAAATTTTTTTCCCTTTGAAAAAACCCACCATGTCATTTATATTTGTGTTCAGGATGAGAAACTACATCAGTTAAAACCGAAAAATACAGGGTCTCGCAAAAAGGTGGCGAGTTTTTTGCAACACCTGTACCATAAGAAGTGATGGAAAAATATGTATTTCCTAATTATTATGAAGTGTCCGGACAAATCGTTCAAGAAAGATTTTTTCCTCTTCAAATTATTGGAATGGGGAAACTGCCAGCAGAGGGGGGGAGGAGAATTCTTGCGTGATCACCCAGGGATCACCCGTTTCATGCTACAGGGTACAGGGTGCCATTGCAGGGTACCTACCCCAAGAGTGACAAACTTTGCGTAACTCTTATTTTATGACAAAACTTGCCTGCGAATATGCATCAGACAATAGAGATGACGTAGGTAGGTCACAATTTCGTAGAAATTTTCAAATTTATGGACGAAATTTTTTTTTTGTTCCAAAAAGTCATTCTACTGAAAATAAAAAGTGAACGGGATATAGGTAGGTGATTGTGTACCTCCCATGGATATTGGAATATTGCTAAGACCGACAAGACACTGCTGCAATAGGTACACAAACAAGGCTTGCCACTCCTGGCTGGCAAAAGAATAGGCGGCATCGCCGACTACGAAACGACCAGCCGGCTGTATGTATTACACAATGTCACCCACTTGGTGCCGGCTACAATACTGTCACGAGCGGCGATCCCGTGCATATTGGTAAACACGCGATCTTTCTGGATTTTTTCATCCATTAGATCGCAGTGTCCAGTGCTCCAGTGTTCTGGTGCATTCCAGAGCGCGCGTTTACGTGAAACCGAATGGGGAGACTCAATGCTCGATCGAGAAACATCTGTTCATTTTGGCGGAGGCGCCGATTCCAGAACACGGCAGAATTATACGGGTGATGTGTGATTATTGAGGAGTCTTCTTGAAACCGCATATGCCGGGCCACTATAGAAATACACAATATTGCGTGACCGCTTAGCGCATGCGCTAAAAAACGAGGTGATTCGTTCTAAGTCTTCCATATGTTACGCTGTAAAATAGGTGATTCTCAAACTAAGCTCAATGGATTATGCGTCGTTTTCAAGTAGAAGTGGTTACATAGAAAAATCGGAGTAACCCTCGCAACCTATTCATGAAAGCACATATGTTAGGGATCATTCCCAAATGACCCAAATTACGGAATAAAAAAAAACATGGAACACTTCAACCATAACATTCAAATTTACCGCGAAGTGTCTGGGGATATTTCATTTAATCAGTGCTGTATTGTATCGATGACAGCATGGTGTGGCGACAGTCGGTCCTCTGAGTGGCACACACTTTTTCGGCCGCCGAATATATGCATTTTAAATCGGAAGACTTCACAAGTTGCTGATGGAACTGTACAAAACGTCAACATCAAACACTGAAATCAATGTCATTGTCGAGTTCTGGGCCGCTATTCTTGAATCGTGTGAGAAAAGTCCCTGGGAGTAAAATACATTCCGCAGTACACTGATGTAGCGAATGTTGCCTAAAATAGTGGTTTTTAGGCAACTTTCGCTACAGAAATGTAGTACGGATTATATAAAACTCCCAGGGACTTTTCTCACACGATTCAAGAATAGCGGCCCTGAACATGCGCGATGACAACTTGTCACCGTTTTCTTAGTTTGCTGACATCCGTGTCGGAGCGCCACTTCCGCGCAATATTGTGTATTGCTGGAAGTTGGTAGAGAGTTCGGGAACGCTATTAGGAGACCTATATAAGGCATCAACCGCTGCCCCACGACAAGTATTGAATTGGGAGAGACAGCGAGCGGATAAGCGAGTGATAATCACAGCGATAATTCAAGTAGATAATTGTTGGCGTATATTCATTGTAGTACGCAGAAATAAACAGTGTGTGTTTTAAAAGATCGTCTCAATTATATTCGAACCCGTACGCGAAATATCGTAACATTTGGTGTTAGAAAGCGGTATAATTGAGAGTAATTCGGCCTGCGACTACAGGACGTTCGGAACATTCGTGATTTGGTAAATGCCGGAGAAGCATGTCTAAGACAGGAGTCGAAGACACTTTGGCGAACATCATGGCGATGATGTAGGAGCAAAAGACGGAACGCCGGGAAGAAAAAGAAGAGTTGAAAAAGCTTCTAGAAGAACAGGAGAAGAGACGTCTAGAAGATAAAGAAGAACAGGAAAAGAAACGCGTCGTAGAGCGTTTAGAGGACAAGGCAGAACTGAAGAATCTTCTAGAAGGGCAAGCACAGGAATTTAGAAACCTGCTAGAAGAACAGGAAAGGAAACGCCTGGAGGGAAGGGAAGAAATTTTAGCCGTTGTGGAACAACAGACGCGGTATTTATTTATTTATTTATTTATTTATTTAATTGTCTTATTTTACGAGGCGGCATTCAGCTATAAGCTGCTCTACCATGCAACCTCGGGGACAGCACAAAATATCCATGGATGAAGTAGGATTCGAACCCACACAGGGCAGCGCGAGTGGTTTGGCTTGCCATTACCTGTACCACTCGGCCACCACCGCTCCACTCGGCCACCACCGCTCCGACGGCATTTCGACGGCAGTTTGAACAAGTAAGAAGAGAAAATGGCTGCGATGGAAGCCAACATGACGAACCTGGAACGAAAGGTTCAGAAAACCGCCGCCAGTGCTGCGATGGTTAGTTCAGCGAGAAGACTAGGCAGAACTGAAGAATCTTCTAGAAGGGCAAGAACAGGAATTGAGAAATCTGCTAGAAGAACAGGAAAGGAAACGCCTGGAGGAAAGGGAAGAAATTCTAGCCGTTGTGGAACAAGAAACGCGGTATTTCGACGGCAGTGTGAACAAGTTAGAAGAGAAAATGGCTGCGATGGAAGCCAACATGACGAAGCTGGAGCAAAAGGTTGATAAAACCGCCGCCAGTGCTGCGATGGTTAGTTTAGCGGGTGTTCATCGTGTGGAGCTGCCGAACTTCGTTGGGAAAAGCCCATGGACTACCCATAAGAGGCAGTTCGATGACGCTGCCGAAGCAAACGGATGGAGCGACGATGAGAGAGCCACAGCTCTAGTCCTGGCTCTCAGGGGCCCAGCATTGGAGCTGCTCCAGACGATTCCTGAGAGTGAGCAGAAGGACTTGGCCAAGCTGACGAGGGTCCTGGAGCTTCGGTATGGGGACAATCATGTGCGGCAGATCCATCAAACCCAGCTGAAGGTCAGAACACAAAGGAGCAGTGAAAACCTTCAGGGATTCGAATCCGAAGTCCTGAGGCTGGTTCACCTGGCCTATCCAGCTCATCCAGCGGATGTTTTGGCCGACATCGCCAAGGAAACTTTCATGGTCGGAATCAAAGATCCAGAATTGCGTCAGATGGTAATGATCAGCAATCCAGCCAACATCAGCGGCGCACTCATCCAAGCTATTCGCATCGAGGCTGCTAAAGATGCTTCGCGCCCTCATCGTCTTAGGGAGGTGAACTTTGACGAATCCGGAGCATCACATGCTTCCGAGAAATCGGTGAAGGAGATGTTTAAAGAACATCTTAGCGCCATGTCTCGGAACAAACCCCGCAAGGCGAGCCAAGAGCTGGAGGAAGGCCGCGTTGCTTCGGCTGTAGAAGACCGGGACATCTTCGTCGGGACTGCAGGCAATGGTCGAGTTCAGCAGACCGTTTCATAGCGGAACGGGGAACTGCTGATCGAGATAGTAACCAACCGAAAGAAAGCAATCGCACAGGAGGAAGACCGCGTTGCTTCAATTGTGGCCATCTGCAGCGTGATTGCTGGCAACAGTACCGTTCAGCAGACCGTTCCAGGCTGAAACGGGGAGCTGCTGCGGGGAACGCGCGCTCTGGAATGCACCAGAACATTCCACACTTCTACACTGCGATCTAATGGATGGAAGAATTCAGAAAGATCGAGTGTTTACCAATATGTACGGGATCGCCGCTCGTAGCACTGCCCGCCTCTTAAGCCTGTGCGTCCCGAATAGGCTCATCGTTACTTCCGAAGTAACGTGCAAGGCGATCAAGGTGGACAGCTTTCATCTTGGCTCTCGTGGCTCGCTGGATTCTGTACACGACGTCATTGATCCTCTTGACTACCGTGTACGGTCGTTCCCACGACGGATGCAACTTCGGAGACCTTCCCTTCTTGCGTTGAGGATTGTACAACCAGACCAGGTCACCTGCTTGAAATCCCGTGGAGTTAGCCTTCAAGTCGTAACGGGTTTTTAACTCTCCTCGGCTGCGAGTTCTTGGTCCTTTGCTGACCGCACAAACCTCGCACTGGCGACACCATGTTTCCACGTCGTTCCGGTAGTTCACCCAGTAGAACCGCTCGCGCACCTTGGCCAACGTCTTGTTCACCCCAAGGTGCCCTCCAGTGACGCCATCGTGCATTTCCTCTAGGACCTCCTTCACTCTCTTCTTTGGAAGCACTAATTGAGCCATCTCTTTCTTCCCATCGGGACTCTCCCAGACTCTCTTCAGCAACCCATTCTCTATTCTCAGAGAATTCCACTGAGCCCAAAGAGCCTTGAATTCGGGCCCTCCACCAGAGACCTCGGCCCACTCTGGTCTGTCGTGGCCAAGTTCTTTTCTTTCAGCAAGCAAACCGATGGCTGGGTCCTCACGCTGCTCTTTCTTGAGCTCAGTCGTAGTCCAATCCTCGGGGTTCCAAAGACAAGTGCTTTGATTTCCACGTTCCCATTCTGCTGGTCTACCCTCTTGTCGTGCTTGCAGTCCTCGGTGCGTGGTCTTCGAGAAAGACCATCCGTGTTGCCATTACCATGACTCCCTCCAGGACGATGTTGACTTCCTTGATCAGCAGCTCCCCGTTTCAGACTGAAGTCTGCTGAAGCATATCGTCGCCTGCAGTCGCGTTGCAGATGTCCGTCCCTTCCACATTCAAAGCAACGTGGTCTTCCTCCTCTACGATTGCTTTCTCTCGGTTGGTGACTTTCTCAATCAGCAGTTCTCCGTTCCGCTATGAGACGGTCTGCTGAACTCGACCATTGCCTGCAGTCCCGTCGAAGATGTCCCGATCTTCCACAGCCAAAGCAATGCGGCCTTCCTCCAGCTCTTGGCTTGCCTTGGGGTCTGTTCCGAGACATAGCGCTGAGGAGTTCCTGTTTGAGTTCCTCAAACATCTCCCTCGCAGATTTCTCGGAAGTATGTGAACCTCCAGATTCCTCAACGCCTACCGTTTTGACTTGACGACTGCACAGATCTTTGGCTGCCTCAATGCAGATCGCCTGGGTTACTGCGTCGTTGATGTCGACTGGGTTTTTGATCATCACCATCTCACGCACGTATTGATCTCGAATCCCATAGACGAAGGTATCTCTTATGACGTCCGCCAAGAGGTGCGCTGGGTACATTGGGTACGCTAGAAAAGCCAGCCTTTGGACATCACCTGCAAATTCCTGTAGACTTTCTCCGCTTCTCTGCGTTCTTGCCGAAAAATTAGCGTGGTGAACATGCCGTCCGCGATGATCCCCCCATAGCGGAGCTCCAGAACTTTGAGAAGCTTCTGTAAGTACATCTGCTCGCTCTCCGGAATTGTCTGCAGCAGCTCCAACGCTGGGCCTCCCAAAGCAAGGATGAGTGCCTCAGATTTATCCTCGTCATTCCATCCGTTCACCTCGGCAACAATGTCAAATTGCCCCTTGTAGGTCGTCCATGGACTTTGTCCATCGAAGTTTGCCAGTTTCACACGATGAATACCTGCCAAAGCTGCCATCGGGGCAACGGGCCATCGGGGGTATTACCTACGGCGCTACTCTGGACACGTCGTTCTAGCTGCACCATGTTTGTCTCCATCGTGGCAATTTTTTCTGCCAGCTTCGGCACATTGCCGTCGAGGTATCGCATGAGCTGTTCCATAGCCGCCATCAGCTCTTCTTGACGCTTCTTCTCTTTTCCTGCTCTTCTAGGGCATTTTTCAATAGCAGGACGAGAGCCTCGACATCATCGCTGTTCCATGGCCGCCATCAGCTCTTCTTGACGCTTCTTCTCTTTTTCCTGCTCTTCTAGGGCATTTTTCAATTGCAGGACGAGAGCCGCAACGTCTTCGGCTCCTTTCTTCGACATACTTGTCTCTGGCATTCACGAATAAATTCCAAATCACGAAAGTTCCGAACATCCTGTAGTCGCAGGCCGAATTACTCTCAATTATACCGCTTTCTGACACCAAATGTTACGATATCTCGCGTACGGCTTCGAATATAATTGAGACGATCGATTTAAAACACACACTGTTTATTTCTGCGTACTACAATCAATACACGCCAACTATTATCTACTTGGAATATCGCTGTGATTATCGCTCGCTTATTCGCTTGCTGTCTCTTCCAATTCAATACTGCCCTGAGCTGCCGGCTGATGCCTTATGTAAGGCCTCCGAATAGTGTTCCCGAACTTTCTGTCTACTTCCAGCAAATTCCATAGTGGCCCGGCATATGCGGTTTCTAGACCATTCCTGAATAATCACACACGTTACCCGTATAATTCTGCCGGGTTCTGGAACGGCGCCTCCGCCAAAATGGACAGATCTTTCTCGAATGAGCACTGAAGTCTCCCCATTCGGTTCCACGTAAACGCGCGCTCTGGAATGCACCAGAACATTCTACACTTCTACACTGCGATCTAATGGATGGAAGAATCCAGAAAGATCGAGTGTTCACCAATATGTACAGGATCGCCGCTCGTAGCAGTATCATAAAAAAAGTAGGGGACGTGGAGAATTTTCATCAAAAGTAAACTGCAAGGTTTATAATTTCTGTTGAAAGAAGAAAAACTTGTTCAAAACAAGTTCAACTCATTATTTTGTTCAAAACATTTTGTTTTAAAACAACCAATCCTCTGCCTCCTAATAGTCCTGATAGGCGTCGAGTATAGAAATTTGTATTAAATCGGTCCTCACCTCTGTGTGTCACTACATATCGTATCAAACTTTTTGTGCATCCCGCCCTCGCCGCCACTGGGCAAATAAAAATTTAATTAAGCGAGTCAAACAAGCCTGATGCACGAGCACGTACTCCAGAAAACTTGTATTTGTTCAGGTTAAAATCCTACATGCTGCATGAATTTTAATAGAGAGGAAGAATTCAGTACCATGTGAGCGCTGAAAAAATATTTGCCGACCCATTACAGTGCCGTTACATAAACTTTTCCCGAATCTGAAAATCATCCAGTTACTCGTCCGGTTATTTTATGGAGGCAAAGATACCTACAAGCAATAAGTGTGTACTTTGGTACAAAGACATTGCATGGCTTATGTACATTTCCTTAAATATAAAAGGGCAAAATGTCTTCGCCTTCACCATACAAAATGAAGGCTTCGTCTTTGGTGGCAGTGGCAGTTCTTATTGCGACTATCCAGAGTGCAGCATGCGCTTTCTTCGACTTGACGGACATCGATGATCCTATGGCGTTGTTGTGGCACACCAGGGGTACGTGTTTTTTGTGTCCTTTCTTTTTCAAGTTGAACTATAAGATCTGTTGCAGACAATATTTTCCAGAAAAACAGGGAATGTAACGTTACGGATCCAGATGGTGCGATTAAATCTGGTGTGTGCAAACACACCAGCGAGTGCTTATTGTCAGGAGGAAGGGTGAACAAACAAGGTCCTTGCGGGATTTTATCAACCTGTTGCTCGTGTAACTATCCGGATTGAATTAGTGCCTATAGTTTTATTATTGTAGATTTTCATCATTCTCATTCTAGACGAAAGAACGTGCGGCAGGGTGACCCGGTCTAAAGTCTCCTATTTCACCAGCCCTCAGTATCCGTTAGATACCCAATTCAGAACAAACTGCGAGTATACCGTCAACGTTGAAAATGATAAAGTTTGTCAAGTGAGGTGAGTTTCTTTTCTCTTTTGGTTCAACAAAATATGTATATGGGCTTTCGAAATTTGATTTTTCTAGACTCGACTTTGAACTCTTCCAGCTGAGCAAAGCAACAGACCCGGGCACGAAAGGGGTTTTTCGATGCCATAATGACGCTTTGGAGATTACTCCAAATAGCTATGGCATCCCAGTTTTATGCAGTAACAATAACCAGCAACATGGTAAGATTATCTTCATGACATACCTAGTGGGGTTGTTTTCTTTTTTACGGTTTTTGAGTTTAGGTGCTGACCTACCTATAACTAGGTATCTAATTGATTTGTGTAGCTGCGAAGAAAATATCTTCATTAGTTTGCAAGGTTTTAAACAAATGACCTTGACATAACAACAACTAGGGTGCTCGTTATAACTTGTTTAATTGTTCCAGTCTACGTACACCTAGACCAGACTATGCGTCAAGTACACCTAAAAGTGCGTTTAGCCCGCAGGAATAACAACAATAACAATGATTTAATTGAAGTACCTTTATGGAAAATAAAAGTGACTCAGTTAGAATGTCCCAGACACAACGACTTCTTATTTACTAACCACTACTCGAACGTAGTGCCAGACTTCAAGATGTTAGGTAAGAAAATAATGCGTTCCATTTTACCGTTGTTTGGCATTTTGGCAGGAATAGGGCCGGTCTTTTCTTCATAATATGTCTCTTGCTCATCGTCATTTACTGTATGTAGGTTTCTGTCTGATAATTTCAGCTCCAAAAGGAGCCATCCAGTATTTCACGGAGAATGATGGTAGAATCAGATCATTTGGTCTAGATCAAACATGGCAACCGCCTGATGATGCCAACCCAAGGACTAGGTTGGGGACTTACACCAGCAACTTGAAATATGCCATAGCTTTCGAGAGAAGCTCTGACGTTCGAAGAATTACGTAAGCCAATGTTCTTAGAAGTTCATGCCCAATTAGACTGAATGGATGATAATAATTCTTGTAATGTGGAGTCAAATCAAAGACGTGGTCAAACAGGAACGTTCTCAAGCTGGCATGCTGTGATTAGGAGACTCCCATCTTCACAAAAAAGACGACGCACGTTAACGTAAAGGTCGTTTTTGATCTCACTGTACTCACCTCTACCTACCTACCTACCTACCTACCTACCGATCTGTACTATTCTAGTAACGTTTTACACTTGCATGTATCCTTTGCATCACTTTGAGGTTGTATGTTTATTTGAGTCCTTATACTGTGCAACGAAATTATGTTAATATGTTCTTTTTGACCCAAAATGAACCACCATAACTAACAGCGGTGGTAGGTGCTGTAGCAGTTGCATGAAAAAATTTAAGTGACGTACCAGCCATGCAAAGGTTGCATGTGCAAGTGGGAAACGCGGGGGAAAACGCTCAAAGTCTCTGATTAAAATGCCTGAATGAACGTTCAAAATGATATTATTATATGGTTGTGTGGTTAAGCCACATAAATCGGACGAACCTTGCAAATTTTGATGCCGTGTGATGCCACTTGTATAATGCATATAATGCTATGGAACATTATCTCAATTTTGAGGTGTGCTACTACGATGGCGGCCGGTGCCAACGCCGTCGGTTTCATGGAAATTGAAATTTTTCAATAAATCACTTATTTTTCAAGATAGGTACCTATTCGGATGAAATTTGATATTTTATGACGTCAAAAATGCACTGCGATGTGTTGCTACCGTCTCCGCCTACTATTTTCGAAAATAAGACAAGCAATTGTATTTTTTGGACCGCCATGCCATTTTGAATTTGCCCATTATTGAATAAAGGTGCGTTCAGTCAGCTTATTCAGCCGCAAGTTTTAATTTTAGTTGCAAGCGCAGCGACGCCCATTGGCTCTTATGAACCAGCCTCCTCAGAACAGTCAATAAGCGATGCAGCGCTTACTACTAAAATTGAAACTTGCGGCTAAATAAGCTGACTGAACGCACCTTAAGTGAGAATTCGATTGGTACCTACTAGTGAAATTGGTCATATGCAAATATCTAAGGGCGAAAAAAACTATTCCTAGCAAGTCACTTCTTTATTTACCATAAGGTGATGTTGACCCATTTTTACGAGTTTTACAGCACTTCGGCCCTCAAAATGACCATTGAAAATATAAAAAGGTTTTCAATAAAACCCTACTTAGGTACTTCATTTTATGTGAATTACGAACCCATTTTGAATGATTTTGAGTCCTGTCTGAAATATCCTAAAAATATTGTGGCCCATCGTAAAACTTGTAAAAATGGGTTCAACATCACCTTATGGCCAATAAACAAAAATTGTTATTTTTGCCTTCAAATTATTACATATGACCAATTTTACTTGTACCTACCAATCGATTTCCCAATAAATAATGGACGAGTTCAGAATGGCGGTCATAAAAAAAACAGTTGTTTGTCTTATTTTTGAAAATAGTAGGCGGAGGCGGTGGGAGGGAACACATCACATAGCATTTCTGACGGCACTCTATGTAAATATCAAATTCCATCCGAATATTTTGAAAATCCTGATTTATTGAAAAACTCCACTTTTCATGGAACCGACCACTACTTTGAAGGATATTTCAGAAACGGTTGAAGACATCCAGACGCGGATTGTTACATCCTTCTATAGGCATCAAATTGTGAATCTAATTCGTGATCTTCATGACTCCAATTTATTTGGTTTATTAGTTTGAATTTTTGATAACCTACAGGGTGTTTGCAAACTTGGAGTAGAAAATTAACCGCAATTAGGGAAATGCTTAAAAAGTATCAAAAAAATGTTGGAAAATTGAGGTTTTTCTTTTGAAAATATGGAGGGTCAAAAGGTTGTCCTTCGACCCCTTTTATTTTCGTTATTTTGAAAGATTTTAGTGAACTCTTTTCAACAGACCTTTTTTAACCTTTGAATGTAATTTGAAATTTTATTTACCACTATACAGGGTGAGTTGTGAATCCTGAAGATCCAGTTTTATTCAAAAATGCATGCAGAAAACTTGATATGAGAACTATTTGTATTATTTATTGCTCTACATCAGTTTTTATAACCTATAGAACCTTTCAGTCCTATCACGAGCATTTTCGAGGAAAAATAGATTTTTTTATAATTTATGACTCACCCTGTACCTACACTAAATAAAATGACAAAATACATTCGAAGGTTAAAAAAATTTGCGTTTTGGTCTGATGAAAAGTTTACTAAAATCTTTCAAAATAACGAAAATAGAAGGGGTCGAAGGACCCCTTGATCTTCCATATTTCCAAAAAATTAAAATCTTACATTTTTTTCAACATTTTTCTGACACTTTTGGAGCATTTCCCTGATTGCGGTTCAATTTTCTGCCCCAAGTTTGCAAACACCCTGTATACGGCGTCTGTACCGACCGGCATCGTGGCAACGCATCTCAAAATTAAGGCAAAGAACAATTTTGCCAAGTGGCATCGTGACATCAAAATTTGCAAGGTTGAAACGACTAACGCCCGGACTATTACAATGATCTTTATATATTACAAATTTTACTACTTCGCAAAATTAATAGTGAAGGAACATACATTTTCAGATTCACAAATATTTATATGGAACTGCCGATGATACCGCCAGCAACTGGCGCGACATCTGACGATAAGTCTTGTTCAACCGACTACTTGTTCATTCCTGGTCTTACCACCACCACCACTGAAACTTCTGGTTTTACATCAAGAATGTGCGGAGAGGGAACTAAGGGTTCCATTTTCTTTTGTAAGTACCTACCTTTCTTCTGTTTTATATTCAAGTACCTACGTATCGCTTTCCTACCATCCATTTTCGTTAGGCGGGTCTCCCACTAGCCCCACTAAAGCAATCAGCAACTATAGCAACTGGCAATAAGCAATATTGTTGCTAAACAGCATTTCCCATGGAATCAAGTGGAGAGTCTCACACTGAACCAACAAATGGTTTTCTTACTACTATACAGCTAGCGCGCAAGCGTTGGGGTGTCAGCGGTACTAATCTGGCTCCCGACCGTCGCTTTCCAAATCTTTTTAGCGCATTTTCGTAATATGAGAGCCAAAGATCGTACAATTATCGTACGCAACCAACTTATTGTTGCTTCAGTGTGAGTGTGAAGGTGCGTTCAGTCAGCTTATTTAGCCGCAAGTTTCAAATTTTAGTCGCAAGCGCAGCGATGTACATTGGCTCTTATGAACCAGCCTCCTCAGAACAGCCAATACCGATGCAGCGCTTACGGCTAAAATTAAAACTTGCGGCTAAATAAGCTGACTGAACGCACCTTAAGGCGTATGTCACAGTAGCGTAACTTCAAATTTTGGGCCCGGGAGCCAAAGCCGTTGGGGCCCTCTCTGCAGTAGCGTTCGCAGATTCTTTTTTTGGAATACCTAATAATGACATCACTCCTTTCGTTATTGAAGCATGATTTTTTTTCAACTGCGATAAATTATTAAATTGGCAAATATAATGATGAACTGTTTGCAAAGTGGAATGAAATGCTCCCAGTGATTGAGAAAAGACCAGAGAATAGATTTGAATAATAAAAATTTAATCTTGAGAACACCAAATTCCAGTCATACCACGTGATCAGGGCAGTTCTTCGGCAGTGAAAAGAGCTTCTTGAAAAAAAAAAGACCTGTACTCTCTTAGCCAGTTCCGAATAACGGTTGCTCCAAACTGATATTATTGTAAGTGAGTACCTACGTTTAGTACGACCGACTCAAACAACTTGATATGGGAGGTCCAAGAGTTGAGTCTAGATCTCGACATGGTAGCCAATACTGAGGCGAGCGAGCCTTTGGATTTTTCAACAAATGCCTTGGCTGCCTCCAAAAACAAGCCAGAGCTTGCAAATAGAACGCCCAGGTAGGTGGTGTATGTCGAGACCACTTCCAAAGGTTGACCGTTGTATGTAAATGAGGATTTTTCAGCTGAGCGTGACCGCCTCTCGAAAAACAAAGAATTTTTGACTTCAAAGAGTTGACCTCGAGGTTTAATAAACTACAGTATTCCTCGAGAACCCTGAGCTTTTTGCTGAGATCACTCTGGGAATCCACCAGGAGAATTAGGTCGTCTGCATAGGTACAGTAGAGAGAGAATGTCAGTTCGTCCGTCCGCGTTGACTCCAATGAGTCCTTTACCACGAAAAAAACAATCCAGGTCCGAGATGAATAATGCGAAAAGAATAGGACTGAGACATTCTCCCTGTAATACACCAGCAGAGACGGGGAACTTTTTGGAGTATTGGTTGTTGGACTTTATCTGCAGCGTGGCTTTATCGTATAACTTCATCAGAATGCGGATGATCTTTGCGCTTAATCCTAGATTGAACAGTTTTGACCACAAAAGAGAATGATTAACTGAGTCAAACGCGCGTTTGAAATCGATAAAAGCAGCAAATATTTCCCTTTTTTTTTTTTAGGCGTAAGTGTAGCTGAACGACAGCGTTAAGGGTGAAAACATTGTCTGCGCAGCTTCTTTCTTGTCTGAACCCCGCTTGTGCTTCAGGTAGAAGCTCGTTTGCATCGACCCAACTCGTAATTCTTTGCAGAATAATCTGTGAACATATTTTCTCCGCTGAATTGATAAGTGCTACCTCTGTAGTTTGCGGGGAAGTCAGTAGGACCCTTCTTGTGCAGCATCCTCAAAGTGATCTCAGACCAGCTGTCTGGCAAGACTTCCGTGCTAAGAATGTTGTTAAACATGCTGCACAAATACAACCTCCAGTTTTCTGGGAATGACTTGAAAAATTCAAAGGAAACGCCATCATTGCCAGGGGCTTTACGATTTTTGCATCTGTCAAGACTGCTATTCAGTTCTTCAATCGTTATGGGACATGTCAAGAACTGGTCGCCTGCGTCTCCATATTATCCATATATTCTTTCTACATGTAATAATACCTACCTCTTAGGAATGTCGACGTTGATTACAGTGAGATTTGCTTAGATGCCGATGAGAAAAACATACCAGTCGACATGAGTGATTATCAATTGATTGCTTTCCAAGTTTTTGACTTTTGAATACAAGAAAAAATACCATTCAACGTTTGGGGCCCTTTTAGGCCCTCCTGGAGGTCTGGGCCCGGGGCACTTGCCCCCTCGTTAGTTACGCCACTGGTTAGTCAAAATTATATAGCCTATTGCTTATTGCCAGTTGCTAGAAGTTGCTGATTGCTACCCGCCTAAGAGCGTTTTGTATTATTTATACCTTAGATGTAGAGTGGATGTAACAAGTGATCGCATAAATTTCTGAAGACGCCTATGATTCCTGAAAATCTGGCGGAAAAACGTGGCTACCAAGAAGACCGAGGCCTACTTTGAGGAGAAATTTATTCGATCATTCTTTAGATGTATTTAGGTACTTACCACTTACCTACCTTATCTGTTCAAGTTCAAGCTTTATCAATTCTTCTTTACATTTTCATAATTATAATAATAATTCGAGCACAATAATAATTCTAACCATACGTAAAATAACTAAGAACAATTCCACTTTTTCACTCAAGTTTTATTTGTAAGATTTTGGATGTTGATACCTATTTTTGTTTTAGCGAATGCTCCAGGACCTCTTTACATTTATTTTACATCTGCACCGAACGAGTTGCATACAGCATATTCAGGATTTGACATACGCTACCGTCTTGTTGCAGCCTGAATTGCTGGATAATGAAAATGTATCACGAAAGTCCAATTAAATCCGGATTTCGTTGTCGATTACTTTTTCATTCTTCTATGCGCTAGATTGTTCAAGTTGTGTAAAGCTTTTTTACCTCATTCATTAAGCTACATTCATAACCGCTAAATAATTGTTGGAATTACAATCAGAATCATACTCGCACTTGAAATAAATGCATCTTCCATCATTCAAAATAGTCCGGACTATTGTAACTCGGGTTCGGTCAGTCATTTTGTTGTGTGTGGATTAGGCATAAGTAATATTACTTGAATTTGCAAAAAACAAAAAACTAAACCATACCACGAAAAAGTGGTATGCGACAGAGATCATCAAGTTCTCGTAACGCGCCGGTTTCTGCCTTTATTTGGCGAGGCAAAGCCATGCTTTGTTCAATTCTTGTTCCAAAAAAATATTCGGAGAGAAAACGTTTCGGGGGCATTTTTTGAGAATCGAACAAAAAAGTAAGGCTTTGCTATTATAGTCTGTCTGATTTGTACATGATTCTAGTGGGCTGCGATTATTTATCTACACAAGATACACTGGCTACCTGCCTGACCTGACTGACATGTTAATATTATGTCAAAAATGGAATCAATTAACATGTTATTATTATTATATTATTATAGTTATTCAGTTAACAACCAGAAAGCGATTCTGATTACCTTCTAAAATTTCCGTCCGTTCCTTGCTACTTGCCGGGAATGTTTTAGGGTGATATTACCGATTTTTTGTTTGTTATTGAGCGTCAAAGTTTCTTAGTTTGGGTGCCATTATAGGTACTTATTCGCTATTTTATAATGTTAAAACAGTCGAATCGCTCTGTCGGAAACAGGCGCAGATTTTCAATTTGCACGGGTGAGAAAAAACTACAGTTTCAACAACCGAGTCGAGGATGATCGTATTGAAGGAGTTTTAGTCACAAAAAAGTTCAAAAAATTCTTCTCCAAAAATATCCTTGTAATATCCATCCTTCATGTATTTTCATAGGAACGGGTACTTGTCCGCAAGTATTAACTTCAAAAATCCAGTTGTAACTTCAGCACTTGATCGGCGATGCCGCGCCACACATAAATATTATTGTAATTGTTTATCGTTATTTCGCCAATTTTTTTTTCTTGGTTTGAGTATCAAGGCCATCAGCTAACCATTGGAGTGGAAATGTTTTTTGTCCAGGACTTCGTCCCGTTTGGGGCAGAAGATTTCAAGCGCCAGCAAGCAACGAAAAATCTTTCGTCGTCGCCAAGCCGTAGCATTGAGGTTATTTTCAAAATTTCATAACCAATGACCCGTGGGTCGTGCCAAAGTGGAATTTTAGTTGAAAAGAAAGTTCAAGTTTTTCCTTGAGTGTAACCTCGACGTATATGAATGTATTTCCATTAGAAGGGTACTTGTTCGCATGTCATCACTTTTTTAATCTAGCCGGTTTGAGATGCAGCACTTTATCCGCGATGCCGCGTCACACTAAATTGTTAATATTGTAATATTGTTTATCATTATTTCTTAAAAATCTTTCTCGGTTCGCGTGCCGCCACTAAGTCGATTAGAGCCACCGTTTCCGAGTTATTTGACTTTGAATGTTTGAAAATCATCAAGTTCGAGAGTCTACAAGAGAATTACAAATGATTTCGTGATTTTTTCAATTAGATACCTGCCTAAGATGTTTCACAGGTGCATTCAAGGTAGAAAGCGACAGAGTTTCTCTTGCTTATTTTGGACCGGACCAGCCATCGACACCATTAGGATCCAATGCGTAGGTTGACTATACGAGACGAAGATGACAGGGTAAAAGTCCAATAAATAAAACCAGCCTTGACAGACAAAACGTGCGAGCGAGGTCTCTTGTTTAGAACGGACAGGATGCAAATCTTGGATTACGGAGAAGTGCACTTCGTATGGCATTTGGAAGTGGCGTTCTTTCCTTTGAATTTAGTCAGACTAGCAATACTGCGGCGGGTCTAATAATGACCGGTCTGCAGCCATGTTTGCTACACGGGCGAGAGGACTGTATGAAATAATAAAATTGCATCCATAAAAACAAGTCGTTCCAGGTCTAATACACGAGCATAACACGTGTTCGGGATCGTCCCAGTCCCGCGTGTAAACCTATCGATCCACCAAATATATTCCAAGGAAGGTATTGGATGGCTATGTAAGCATATAACAAAAACAAATGTGACCAGCCGCCTTAGATTGCTTATTCTACGATATTAGCTCCATGCTCCAATGGCAGCCGTCTTCATCCCTCGCTGGCCCAAACGGACGCGTCCCGTCTGCGGTGCAGAAATTTAATTCTCCCAATGAATAACCATGCATACGTATATGTATTGTATACAGAATGCTTCAGGGATAATAGCAAAAAATTCAATTGTAGGTAGATCTCGTCAAAATACGACGAAAACCTATAATATACTATTTTGCAAAGTTCGGCCTGACGAGAAAAATACAGCGCTTCAAAGTTCACTTTTCGTATTTCAAAAATTTGTAACTCAGGAACTTTATGAGAAAATCAGCTTATATTGAGCATAAACTGGTTTGTCAAAATTATACATCAACCTGCCAAGTTTTGAAAGAATCTAATAGCGTTTTCGAGTCACTAGAACCGAACCGAACCAGTTCGGCTCTAAAATCAGAGGATTCGATTGGTTCTCGAAAATTCTTACCCAATCAGTAATAGCGATTTTAAAGCTGAACTCGCTTCGTTCTGGCCAGTCGAAAACGGCATAATCAGTGGCGTAGAAGTTATGGGGGGTGACATTAGGTCAACTTTTCTTCAGATGCTTCTGAAGTATTGACTCTCATAGTTCTTACGCCACTGGTTGGATTTTTTCAAAATTTGACAGGTCGGTGGATAGTTTCAACAAATCACTTATTTATGATAAATTTAGGTTACTTTAGTAGGAACGTTGCCGAGTTATAAATTTTTGAAATACGAAAAAAGTGAAATTCGAAGCGCTGTATCTTCGTCATTAGGGCGAACTTTGCAAAATGTTACATAGGCTTTCGTCACATTTGGACGAGATCTACCCAGTTAAATTTTTTGTATCTATCGCTGAAACACCTCAAACACTGTTTCACTTTTTTAGTCAATATTTTAGGAGATGATATGGCATCAAAAACTAAGTGGACTTTCTCAAAAAAATTTATATCGGAAACGTACCATTACGGACAAAAAAAAAGTAGGACAGAGACGGACACGGAGTGTACTGATTTCACCCTGGTGGCATCAAACTCGTGCATCAAAAATTTGGTATTACAATAACAATAACACAACATTTGGTTGAACTTTTTTTTAATAGAATCCTTGATCTTTTGTTCGCTAGGTATGCAGTACCCATCAGTCTAATTAGTGAAACAATGGAAATGCACTGCTAAACAAACTGATAAAAGCAATGCGGCTATGTTATCGTAATCATCAGTGATAGGGTGCATTCGGCTGGGTTAGAGGTGCGCGCTACTGGTAGGGGGTGGAAAGCGCTCAGTGAACATTCCCAATGAGACAATATCTTCCGCGGTTACGGAAATCCAACACATTGACGTGCCAGACGTTTCATCCTCGAACGCCGATGCCTCTTGTATCAAACTGTCTTCGGCTCTCAACTGTGTAATTCAATAATTGAAAGATAATAAACAGCCATCGGAAGTTGGCAGCGTCGCTCACTCCGTACTTCCTCCATTGATACTCCTGAAAACAAACAAACAATATGTTAGGTAAACATTAACGGCAGACAAAAAAGCGATACACAGGCAGTCATGAGATAAGTTCACGACTAAGGTTTTTCTAAAAAAGTTTGATGGGATCTAATCACGATTCAACTTGAGCTATTTGAGAACACCCCTGGCCATCACGGTTTTTTGTTTGTTTGCTGTAGAGGGCGTTACCTGGGTCCTGGGTCTGTACGCAAATTATCATTCTCAGTAAACCATTATCAGTACCTGACCTGGGCTACAAGCTGCAAGGCTGTAGCCAAATGTAACAATGATCGACAGGATGCTGTTGACATACAAAAGTATAGGTCGCGGGAACAAAACGTCACCTTGGCACCCACCATGGCAACGTTGGAAGAACGCCTGACGTGGCAACAGCGAAATGCACACTCTTTTCGACGTTAAATTGACATAAGACGCTCGCGTCAGCGCATGATGGGGTGCCAAGGTACCGCTGTAGAGACTTGTTTGTTTTTGACATTACTCATTCAAATCTTGAGTTTAAGCACAAATATTTTTTGATAAAGCGGCAATGGTTCAATAAACTATCTAGTAAAAACTAGTAAAAATAACATTATACCATATACCTACCCTTTACGACGCCATTTTTGTTCCCGCGACCTATACGGTTCTTTATTCTTAATAAATTGAATGTTCGATTCAGTTATGTACGGCAATCATGGTGTCGGTTTCGTCGCTCAACAGAAGGCTGGGTTAGCTAAAATAGGCGCCTTACGTAAAAAGCAAAAAAAAAAGATAAATTGGTCCTCCAATGAGTTTTTGTAAGAAATGTGATCATTGGGCACATTTGTCGAGAGTGTAAGTTGGCTTTGTCGATTAATCCCCCGGGAATTGTCTGCTGTTTAGTTGACTGTTTTCGGGTTGTGCGTCTATTTCCGCCCATAACGACAACAAATCAAGAGGCAGAATGGACAAATTCAGAAGTATCTACCAATGCGGAAATTCGAATTCCATGTGCGATGGAAAAGTTTGCGACCTAGCTGAAGCTTCGAGGATCGAGGACATTTTTACAAATCCATACATTTTTTAGTGGCGCATAATGGGAAAGAAGCATCTGGGCTTTTACATGTAGCGTTTTAACTTTTTAATTTGATCGCCTGGGTCGGAATGCCTCATTATCGCCAACATCCCCATCACTATCGTCGTCGCCGTGCACAGAGTGTTGGTTCACGTATCCTCGTGCTGTCCCACTATCGACTGATAACCGTCTACGGGTTACCATGGTGACCAGCTTCACTCAGGTTCAAGTACAGTCTGGCGCAAAGCCGGCGCCTCTATTACACGAACCGTGTCACAGGGTTGTATGTGCAACTTGTGGAGTGCCGCCGACATCTCCGACGCCACACGACGCCGAGAGGCGGTCGCAAAACGTCTACTCGTATGTCGCAGATGTAGCGCGCTGCAACACACCGCACATCTGCCAGACCGTCTAATCCTAATGAATTGGTGGTTACCAAAAACCATCCCTTCAATGCCATTTTGTGCTTTGAAAATGTCTCATATCCGTTCTTGACTCGGTACACATACTGGATTAAACATCAAAATGAATAACTGTCGACAGCTCAAAGTGAAGTTCTTGAGAAGGCGATTTTTGCGCTAATTTCCAAATCAAGTCTCCCCTTCCCGAAGGGACGCTTAGATCAAAATCATTACTAACGTCTCTGGATACGGCCAGGAAGGTTTCGTGTCGCCCGCAACATATTTTAAAAATCGTTTTTTCAACCTATAACCTAGGTAATGGGAAGATCCTACCTTGCAAAAGATCACGCCAAGTCAAAAATTTTATGAGTGGTCTCTGGTACAGTTCTGTGTCTTGATTAACATACTGGGTTTTCGAATTCGGCAAACCGCCGCCGCCGCTCGCTCCTCCACCTTGAAAAGTTGGTACCGAAGGACCAAAAAACAAGCCACATTACTGTTCAATCGTCGTCTCACGTGCCGCAATGAAACCATATGACCACCAAATTCAACAGTCATTTTTTCGTTGTCGCCATCGACCAGAAGCCTTTATTTCAACAGAACTAGATAGATTGTACTGCTTCCTGTTCATCATGGAGCATGTATCAAATTTTGAAATGTACGTGGGGGAACCGGAAAGTAAATTCTCTTCAGAGCGCGCATTCATCTGCAGAGCCGCATCTAAACACCTGAAAATAGTCGTAACCAACACTACGAAAACCAGAACAATGAGTGACCAGATTAGGTTATTACTGTCTTGATCTTTGTAGTGTTGGTTCCGAATTTCCAAGAGTTAAGGCTTATAAGGCTTTGCAGATTTACGTGCATTGTGGAAAAAATCAATTTTTTGGTCTCCCAATTGCATTCAGAGATTCGATCATGCTGTATAGACAGAAAACAGTCCAAGCTATCAATTTCTGTTAGGGACATTAAAGGTCCTGGTCGACGGCGACATTGAAAGAATTACTGTTGAATTTGGCGTTAGCAATCTAACATTTCTCGCAGCGTAGTGCACCTTTTCAATAAATGCCGTTATGAAAGAACGAGCTCAAGAAAAAAGAAGTTAAACGAGATCAAACTGAGCTAAGTCAGTTAGTCATATTTTCGAATGAGAAAAAAGATCTTGTCAAATCAAGAATAATTGCATAATTGCTGAAAGAATTTTTTGCTTTTCACCGCGAAGAACAACACTGGCATAGCAGCCAATGCTATCGAGGTTTTCAACAGAGTATGGCTCCATTGCGGTAGGTGAGACTACAAAAACTTCATATTTTTGAACGCTGAATCCGAGGATTAGAGCTAGGTACTTATTAAGTTGTGTTATTTCTGAAATACCCTGTCCCTATGTGAAGGGTGTAACCTCCTTGGAAGGGTGTCAAATCAAGGGTGTCCCGTTTTCATTCGTTAATTACAAAAAAGTTACACAACGGATTCTCATTTTCTTCTCTTTATATGAAAGAGCAGAGTTTCAGCTTTCTCACGACATATTTTGAAAGTCAATTCTTGAAAATTACATTAGGTTAACGGCCTCCATTGCGTTCGATGCATATTTCAGCTCGGTCTAATGGCAAAACCATCGTTCGTCGACACATATCCACCGGAATCTCGGATATTACTTTTCGGATATCATTTTTAAGGTCATCGAGATTCTGGGGTCTAGTCTGAAAAGCCCTTGATTACACGTAACCCTACAAAAAGAAGTCCAGTGGTGAAAAATCCGGGGAACGCGCAGGCCAGGATTGATCTCCCCGCTGACACCAAAGACGCCCCGGAAACATCGGTCAAAAGGAATTCAAATTTACCGATGTAATTTTCAGCTAGTGACTAGCGATGTGTAACTTTTTTGTAATTAACGAATGAAAACGGGACACTCTTCCTAAAGGTTGTTGTTATTTCGTAAGTATGAGAAAAACAACGTTTTCTCTGTCTCATAGGAAAAAAGTGAATGTACTGAACTAGCAGCAGCCCAGACGTACGGCATAAATGGTTACGAAACAGACGTGCCATCGCCAGCGGTTAATGAGGGTTTGATGAAAAACACCGAATGGTAATTTACCCATTGTGTCTACGCCGATGCACACCTATATTGCCATTATTGATTTCTCTTCTCTGCGAGTGATCGAATCTCGTCCGAGTGGTCCATACTAAATAATTCCTCTCCGGCGGCGGCCATCCCATCCGCCACCCCTCCGCTGCGCTGCTCTCACCCCATCGCCCGAGGCTGTTTGTGATTTATAAACGATTCATTTCGGCGGCGGTGGCAGCACCACCGGCACCGTGGCGAGGAAAGTTTCCTCGTTATTTTCGGACACGCGGGCTTAACCTGCGACCCAACTATTAACAGATTATTAGCGGTCTCATATATTGGAGTTCCATGCGGCGATGCGCCCGGAATTTATTACGCCCCTGGAGCCGGATCGTGTGAGGCCCCTCACTTGACGGCACCTCCCCACCCCCCCACGGAGCGCACTGTGCTGACATTTCGCCGCTCATCACACCAATTAGGTCGGAAATGTTTTATTTTATGTAACGACCGGAAAACCGATAGTTAATCAAGCGGGCGCCGGACTAGGGAGACACGTCGCAGCCTCCCTCACACACCCGTCAACCCTCGGGCGAACACTATGCTCACAGACATCCTTGATGCTCACTCACATCTTGGACAATACGTCACGTGCAGGTGATGTTGAAGATAATCATGTGTAATAATATTAATCTACTGAATATGATTTAGCCTCCTGCAATACTCCCAGCAAGAAATTGAATCCGGGCAGGTAGGTACGTTAGGGTAGATAGCAGAGTTCTTGAATCAAACCTGTTTTTCTGAAATTTTTGGTATGGTAATGAACAAAATGTTACGCAAAATAAAACGCAAATGAATGCGTCTCTAGAGCCAAAGCGAACCCAAGAGAACAGATTTCAGGGATCTCGGACTGTTGCTCCATCACCTGACCTGGATGCCAATACATTGACGAAACAAGTGTCTATGGAGTTCTGGTCACGTGGTCCAGTGTTGAGCAGTCTGAAGACGTGTTTATCAATAAAAAATCTATCACGTAAATCACGACCAGGCTGAGAACTCTGAATCTTTCATCCCAAGCCTGGAGGTAGTCGGCTCCAATCAAGATCAAAAATGATCTTTTAAATGCGCTCTCTAACAGCATACGCGTGTATTACCGGGCGGTCATTTTAAAGAAAAATCATCAAACAGATAATAATAATAATAATAATGTTAATTTGAAATGCATATATGTAATGGGTTGTTTTACTGACTACAGCGGCTTGGCCGTCTCTCTCTATGCTTCTCAGTTTCACGGGCACCTCTGGAGCTACCAAGAAGATTCATATTGTTCATAATCGAAAACCGCTGCAAATGGGCCCTTGATCAACTTGTAAGTCAGTGCGCTTCTCAAAACATACCTATGCCCCTGTGTCCTGTACTTCGTTCATATTGGTATGCTAATTAGGTTATGAAAATGAACCAGTCATAAGACATGGAACAAAATTGAAAAAGTAAATATACAGGGTGATTTTTTGAAAAGTTTCCACCCCTTGTTTCTCGCCGCCAAAATGTTTTACAGGAAAACGCCGAAACAGGTCAATTTTTGTTTCGAGGGGGTCATCTAGAGCACATATCACCAAATTTTTATCTTGAACCCCTTCGCCCCCGCCCCACCCTGCTTTAAAATTTCAAATAGCATGACCTACTTTTTGATACATCAAATTGAAGGCAATAAAATTTTCTTTCCGTTAAACATATTTCAAATTTTTTTAAACCACCCCTCAACCCTTCTGAAAATCCTCTTTTCGTTAATGGAAGGACAATGTTCCCCCTATAAACTCTTGATTCCTGAGAAATAGACTTCCCAGCAAAAACAGGTCGATTCTTATTTCAATAGGGTCATCTTAGACACGAGTGGCCAAATTTTTATCTTCAACCCCTTCGCCCTCACCCTACCTTACTTTGAAATTTCGAATAGCATTATCTATCTTGTGATACATGAAATTGAAGGCAATAAAACTCTTTCCGTCAAACATATTTCTATTTTTTTTAAACCACCCCTTTAAAGTAGGGTAGGGTGGGGGCGAAGGGGTTGAAGATAAAAATTTGGCCACTCGTGTCTAAGATGACCCCATTGAAATAAGAATCGACCTGTTTTTGCTGGGAAGTCTATTTCTCAGGAATCAAGAGTTTATAGGGGGAACATTGTCCTTCCATTAACGAAAAGAGGATTTTCAGAAGGGTTGACGGGTGGTTTAAAAAAATTTGAAATATGTTTAACGGAAAGAGAATTTTATTGCCTTCAATTTGATGTATCACAAAGTAGGTCATGCTATTTGAAATTTTGAAGCAGGGTGGGGCGGGGGCGAAGGGGTTCAAGATAAAAATTTGGTGATATGTGCTCTAGATGACCCCCTCGAAACAAAAATTGACCTGTTTCGGCGTTTTCCTGTAAAACATTTTGGCGGCAAGAAACAAGGGGTGGAAACTTTTCAAAAAATCACCCTGTATAGTCAGCTTCCTTCTTAATAGTTAATACAGGGTGATCCCGGAATCCTCGCATCAAGACGGTATCAACTACTGTATTATAATAATTAGTAATATGGAATCAAATATGGATAATTTTGGGATCACCTGTAAACAGTGGATTTGCTAATGATATCCCGCCTGCAGTTTGAAGGTAGAGTTCCTTACATCATGTATCATGACGAAAATGGATCGCGATGGTGAAAATCTGAAACCCGCGAAGGGACAGCGGGAAGCGGCGAATTAAGCAATACAGGGTGTTTCAGAGATGATAGCAAAAAATTCAACTGTGAGTAGATCTTATCGAAATAGGATGAAAGCCTATATACCGTTTTGCAAAGTTCGGCCTTACGACGAACATACAGCTCTTCAAAGTTCACTTTTTTCCGATTTCAAAAATTTGTAACTCAGGAACGTTTCGACAAAATTAGCTTAAATTCAGCATAAGCTGGTTTAGCAACATTATTCATCAGCTTGCCAAATTTTGGAAAAATCCAATCAGTAGCGTAGAAATTATGAGCGGTCACCTTAAGTCAACTTTTCTTCGAATGCTTCTAAATTACTGGCCCTCGTAACTCCTACGCCACTGGCTGGATTCTTTCAAAATTTGGCAGGTCAGTAGATAGTTTCGACAAACCAGTCTATGGTGAATTTAAGTTAATTTCATCAAAACGTTCCTGAGTTACAAATTTTCGAAATCCGAAAAAAGTGAACTTTGAAGGGCTATATCTTTGTCATTAGGCCGAACTTTGCAAAATGGTAAAAAGGTTTGTCATATTTTCACGAAATCTGACCAGAGTTGATTTTTTTGCTACCATCGCTGAAACACCTGTATACGAATATTACAAGAAGGAATTGTAACACACGTGTTTTTCATACTACTTTGTCTATTTTTCCCTTCAGCTACTTGCTTAATAAAAATGAGGAAATGTTATGCACTGAAATCTTGAACGTGCTTATGTCATTAATGACAGTCAATGCGATACTTTCGAGACACTTTGTATTTGTAACACCACAAATGGTTAAAATCTCAAATTGTACCTTGTATCTCCAAAAATCCCCTTGGTTTATATATATATATATGGATTATATCGTAATCGTAACCTCTTTTACCCATCTGGGTGTCGAGGTGTCGGACGCACCGAGCCGCACTATGGATTTATGCTACTACCTACAATCATCTCGTTCATGTGCGTGTACAGGTAATGGAGCCCCCTTGGGCAAGTACACTACGCTGCGTCCGCTCTCTTCGCGCACAGCTATCCACCAGTCACCCATCCAGGTTCTGGCTTCTGCGGGCGATGCTTGACTTTCGTTATAGTAGCCTGTATGCATATCCACCCATGCCGTACCGCCGACCATTTCCAATCGTTTTTTTTTTCAACAATAAAATGTTCATAATAGTACGGGGTAGAAAGGCAATTTTTCACTGAAACCTGGAAATTGATAATTACTGGACGATTTTTGGCATACATATTCAAAGATATGCCCTAAACAACATACTAAAAGTCACAAGCCGTCACAAGTGGGATTCACCTGGGAGACTGGAGAATCTCCAGGATACCTGGAATTTCGCTGGAACGCACATACATAGAGAACGGAATGACGTAGAGGCGTGATTTTTTTTGTGAATTACTCGTTATAACGTCATCTGTCATAGAGAATGCGGTACAACTCCATAAATAATGTATTTGCAATGGAAAATCATCAATAACCTGATTTTTCTGTAGCGCTCGCAGAACCCTTGCAAAATGTGCAAATTTCATTTTGAAAAAATTACCATTGGAAAACCGAAGCCGTGTCGATTTTGAAAATGGATCTACACGACGTCCAGTCCAATCTACTTTCGATATCAGTAAAAATTATTCGAAAAAAGTCGATCCCCGAGCAAGAATCAATTTTTTTAGTGGAGTCCTGCATCAAAAGCGAGTCGTTTGGTCAAAATCCGGGTGAAAGGCTCTCCCGGGTGGCAGCGGCTAGGACAAATTCTAAAAATTCATAACGTCCGACTGGGACATGGTGGAAAGCTGCAACTGCAGATTTAATTTGAATCTTTTGTTGTGTTTCTTTCTACTAAATTTGGTTCCAATCCATCAGATAGATTTTGAATAATTGAATAGTAAAATTTTGAACTTTGACATTTTTTAATATTTGACACATGACAGATAGAGAAATGCTTCCAAATGTTCTGAGTGAAGTTTTTCAAAAGCTTCCAAATGACATACTTTTTTTTTTTTTGTTGGTGGAAACTGCAACTGCAGACTCCAATTCTACTCTTTTGTTGTGTTGCTTTCTGCCAAATTTTGTTTCAATCCATCGGATATATTTTGAATAATTGAATGGTGAAGTTTTTCACTTTGAAATTTTATATTATTTGACAGATGACAGATAGGGCAATACTTTTAAGTGTTCTGAATACGGTTTTCCAAGAGCTTTCAAATGACATATTGCGTTCCGTGAGATATAGCTTCTGTCATTTGTTGATAGTGACACTTCTGTTTGACAGATGACAACTAAAAACTGATGAGCTCATTCTACGGGAGAATCATGTCTGCATATCAAATTTCAAGTCGATCAGATCAATGGTCCGGCAGTTATCGCGGAAAATTACAGACACTTCCAGGACGTCTTGCTTAGTTCCAGGCAGCGTGTTCAAAAAAATTAACGTTAATCACAGTTTTCCACACCAAATACATAATTTATAGAATCGTACCGCATTCTATATGCCGATCACGTTTCAAATTCAGTAGAAATTAAAACGCGGTTGGCCATGATCCCTAGGGTGTAACGGACGCTGACAGAACAAGCTACGTGAAAACGGGCTTTTTGTGGCGAAGTCTAGTGAGGTTAGGAAATTTTGACATGAAATGCCAATTCTGGCGTCTCCTTGCATCATATTCCGCTACAGTGTTGCCTTGGCTGTTATGACTGTTATCTTGTCAGAATGGCAGGTAAGTGACAGAGTGCCGAGCCGTTCTAGGTTTTAGACACTAGGCCTTCATTTCTGACCATACATTAGAACAGTTTTCTCAACCTAGTATTATAATATGATAGTATATTATGATTCACTCAAAAAAACTTTGTTTTATTCAAAAAAAACTGTTCACCAGTCGCCCATTTAAACTGGAGAAAGTCTACCAAAATCAAGACGTCTTGAGCGTTCATACAATCTTGCAACAGCGCTGTACTCGATTGACAATACGAATTCAAGGTCATCTGAGGAAATATTGATCCAACATTACAAATTTGAGCATCTCCAAATATCGCAGAATTGCCAACTTGGCGTGCAAAAATTACCGTTCTAGTGCTGAATTTAAAAGCTGATCGGCATATATGTGATAGATGACTTCATTAGGAACAATCCACGGAAAAGATCAAGTCTTTATGACTTTCCGTTCTCTATTTATGTGAGTTCCAGCGAAATTCCAGGTATACTGGAGTCTTTCCAGTCTCCCAGGTGAATCCCACCTGTGACGGCTTGTGACTTTTAGCATCTTGTTAAGAGCATATCTATGAATATATCTGCCAAAAATCGTCCAGTAATTATCAATTTCTAGGTCAAAACCTATCTGCCCTGTATTATAAATCAAATCAGGGTTTTCAAGATATCTCTGGAAAGCGTCATTATTTATAAAATAGCTTGTTTAGCTTTCATTGTAGAATGATGACGATGTATGACAACTTTCGTGATTCTATCGCCCTTGTGTCATGAGCCAACATTCTTTTCCAAGATCAAACACGCATGCGCTCCTTGGGCTCAAAACGAGCGCAACAATTTCTGATAAACAGAGCTCTTATACTTTTTCCATCTCTTAAGCACATTCTTCCCTTCCTCCCGCTGTCTCTTTGCGGGTCACGGATGTCCACCATCGCGATCCTTGCTCATCATGATCTGATCTAAGGAACAGTTTGACACTAACCACTATGCTCTACCTCAAGTTGCACACAAATCAAAAATGAAAATAAAAAAAAAAACAACTAGCACTGATTCTTACATGTTTCACTTGTGAAATCTTCCTCTTCTTTTGTTGAACCGTCAGCATATCCGCCTCAGCCAGTCAGCGTTGTCGGTCTTCACGGTAATTTATCTGCAAAAAACGAAGGAGAAAAACTATAAAGAAAATAGACAAGGTATGTATAATAAATGAGCAAGACTCATTCTGGACAAAACTGAACTTTCAACAGCTTTCCAACGAAGTACCGAATGTTAAAGTACAACCTCGCCCTCGTCGTACAGTTCTAGTACAAGAAAGTTGATTTTCAACCTTGGAAAAAGTATGGACGTTCTGAAAATTTCATATTCTGGATATTCTGTTTAGAATTGAGTGCCCTACTGAATACCCCAAACCGCCAAAAATCGCACCCCAGGGTTTTGAGTTATTGGAGGAGTGAGGTGGTGAAAAATTGCAACTTGAAATAGAAAGAATGAATCCTCTGGATCCCCCATAGGTGGCAAATACGTCGCATTTCGACGCACCGTATCTTGTTGATACCATTTTGGCACAAAAAATGTCGATCATTGTTGATATAGGGGGTCGTGGGAGAGAGCAAAGCTCGGTTAGGTGGATCTTTCTATTCCTGGCCATTTAGAACCAATCACGGTAACTTTGACGTCTTTTCCGACTAAATTCAGTTTCCTGAATTCGAATCCGGTGTGTAAATTTGGACGAAAAGAAGATCGAACAAGTCAACTTGAGAAAAACTGGTATCCTCTTTGACAATTTTTGATTTTTTTTTACTGTTAGAGGCATTTAGCGGTAGATAATTCAGAAGCTATTAGATCAAAGTACCTATATATTCTTCAAGAAAATCATCCACTCGATGTATGATCTTGTTTTTTCGAGACTAAAAAATCGATTTGAGACACATGAGCCGGGGCCCGGCGCAGCCTCTGCTAAATTAGGGCCGCTGCATGAAAAGTTGCTGCACTTCATTTTAGGGCTATGAAATTCGGTACACTTCTTCTTTGAACAGAAAATCAAATTTTTTAGGACGTCATATTTTTTCAGAGGTTTTGGCGTGTTTTCCCCTATCCTTTCTTTCTATTCTTCTATTTACGTCACTGATGATGATGTACTCGTGGAACGCTGTGTGCATAAGACAGAGAATATGAACAATAACAATAATTGGAGTTAAGTGAATTGGATGAGGCAGAGTTCACATCTCGACAAGTCGGGTTGAAGTTCGACGATGCATTTTACTGTCTGGGCGGCACCATATACTACAACGCGTTAATTCCTTCAATAAATTATTGAATAAATCAACACGCAAAGCACATCATCAGTTCGGAACTGGGAACGAAACAAGGGCCGACTGACTGTACAAATCCATCATCGTCCAGAAGGGAACACAACGCAAAGTTCGACGCGCGCCTATTTAAACGGGAAGTTTCACGGGCTTGATTCGTAGGCGGCCATGTCCGGTCAACAAGTTTCCGCGCTTCCCGAGATAAATGGATTTGAATAATCCGATTGAGTTTCGGATGTGTTGTTGTTGGTGGTGCTATAGCCTGCATACAACACTCGATAGTAGTGAATTGTTTACCAAGGGAAGTGGAAGTGGTTAACAGAACTGACCTCTTTTAGACTATCTAGGTAGTATCCTAGCATCTTTTCTGCATGCTATCAACCTGATCCCGGTAAAGATTAAAGGTCGATGAGGGTGGTAGGTACCGCCACCCGTTTGGTCCAGCCGAGATGAGAGCGCTCAGCCTTCGGCCGCGCCAATTTGAAGATTATTAAATGATTTTGGCGCATCGTCTCGTCTTGGCCTTTCAATTCTATGCCTTAATCATCAAAACCGGGAAAGACAGGGCATCGCAGAGTCGTTCCTGCAATAATGACACACGACGTCTACTCGCGCGCCTAACTCGATTACTTTTCGATCGCACCTGATCTTGGTCGAGTCCGGATAATCGCGTTAAGATCCTGGAGATAAGGGGGTTAGAAAGAGGTAGTAGGGAGCGGGATTGATCGAAAATTAGAAAACGGTCGGATTATCGCGGTGTGTTCTTTTCGATGCTGGCTGCTGCGACTGCTGCTACTGGCGTCATGTTTAGATTCGATTTGTAGGACGGATATTGCAGTTCGTTATCCTGATCACACGGGATCGCGTTCGATCATTGCGTGTCGTGCATGTTTTACTCTCCTCTCTGCGATTATCCGGCGCACCCATCGGACCGTTCGTTCCAAACCTCCAAACGTAACGAAAATTCCTAAAATTGGTCTTGTTCGATATCCTCCGGACTGGAATTGTCTGCAGACGTTGAGAGGTGTGATTGGTTGCCAACTTAGAGGCGGCAGTGTGAAGCTGCAAAGTGGAAGCAGGATGTGGAGGTATTGTATAATACCTATCGATTGGTTAAGAACAACACAATTGCCGTTCGACTTGTAATTTGATATTTTTGCATTCAAATGTAACTGTTTGTGTGTTTGAAGCTGAACTATGAAGCGGTAAGAGGAATAACAATAGCAGATTTTTTCATGGCAATATCAACCTCGCTGGAAGGTCTTTTTCGGGCAGTCCTAAAGGAGAAACATGAAAACAGTTGATTTTGATCTCATGAAAAAATATGGACTGCGTGTTTCCCAAATTGCTTTCGGCACAGACTTTCGGCTCTATGCTTTCGGTAACAGTTAGTTCGGGGGCAAGTGACCAAAAACCAAATGAACCTTGTGCTCGTGGCAAAGCACGAATATTGGTAGAATCGACCAAGCTCTTTTGATCGAGAAGGAGTGCCTCGCAGATTTTTTCTCGCTGGAGCTCCTACGAAAACGAAACCACTTTTTAATATCGTTATACCTAATAAAAAAGAAACGTATGACTCCTTCATAAACCCTAACAGCATCAGTCGCCATGACGCTATCATTATTCACTCTTAAATTTTTTTTAGGATTTGGCTAGTGCGCAAGAGTATATTACATACCGACATGGGAAATGCGTTATTACTGCTTAGGGCAATGATAGCTGCAATTACGCATTTATCGCGGAGGTATATACATACAGGATGGCCCAACGAAAACAGAACAGAGGGGTTTTCGGACATTTCACCTAATTTTTTAAAAAAAAGCTTAGACAGATCGATTTTTATATCGAGGGGGACATCTGAAACATACATTGGCAAGTTTCTAACTTCAGCCCCCTCACCCCTACCCACCTCAACTGCAGAATTTCGAATGACGCCATCTACTTTGCGATACATCAAATCAAAGAGAATCAAATTACCTTTCTGAAGAGAATATTTTCAAAAAAATTTACCCCCCCCCCACCGTCCTAAATTCCTCTGACTGTCCCATTTTCTGGGCCTGTGTTCTTCGAAAGCCTACTGGGCCTTCTTGCATTTTGTCGTGGCTTTCGCACCTCTGGTGGACCCTTGTGTCTGCTTTTGTGTTATCCGGAACCCCAAAATGAGCCCCCTTTTGTCTTATTGTGCTTTCGAATACTTTGATGACTCCTGTTCATCTCTTATTGTAACGTCCGGGGCCCCAACGGAGCCCCTTGTGTCTTGCTGTAACGTTTCGAGCCCCAGCGAGGCTCTTTGGGTTCGGTGTATCGTTTGGAGTCCTAATGAAATATCCCGAGAAATATCCCTGAACATTAGGCGCACTGTTTAAATATACTGTATTAGGGCTCGATACCAAGTTGCAGGAGCAAAAGTTAGGACGGCGTAACTTGCCAAATAGAGCGGTCTGATTGGCCGTTGCTATAGTAACCGCACTTACGGCGGTCTCAGCCTCAACTTGTTATCGCGCCGTTAGACAAGTTGGTAGCTTAGACGAATCGGCAGAAGTGTCTCCAACTATCACTTGTGGGGATCCAGGTTCGAATCCTCCGGAGTACGCCAATAGAAGAACAACTTTTCTTAGGGGAAAAACGTGCTGTATAGATTGTAAAAATTAGTAAAAATACGTGCGGAGCCTCCTATGGCATAAAACTATGTTGAAAAGTGGTGAAAATTAATTTTTATTTAAAAAAAAAACATCCCAAATGTGATGTTATATGTACGTCAGAAAGTGATATCTAGGAGATGTGGAATAGCGATGTAGATATTGTTACGAGCGGCGATCCCATACATATTGGTAAACACTCGATCTTTCTGGATATTCTTCCAGCCATTAGATCGCAGTGTGGAAGTGTGAAATGTTCTGGTGCATTCCAGAGCGCGCGTTTACGTAGAACCTAATGGGGAGACTTCAATGCTCGATCGAGAAAGATCTGTCCATTATGGCGGAGGCGCCGCTCCAGAACCCGGCAGAATTATACGGGTAATGTGTACGATTATTCAGGAATGGTCTAGAAACCGCATATGCCGGACCACCATGGAATTTGCTGGAAGTAGACAGAAAGTTCGGGAACACTATTCGGAGGCCTTATATAAGGCATCAGCCGGCAGCTCGCGGCAGTATTGAATTGGAATGCGAAGTGGTAACGAGTGCGAAACAAGCGAAGTACCTGCAATATAATTCCAAGTAGATAATTGTTGGCGTGTAGTTATTGTAGTAGTACGCAGTAATGAACAGTGTGTGTTTAAAACGATTGTCTCAATTATATTCGAATCCGTTCGCGAGATATCGTAACAATATGTAGTATGCCACATTTGAACATCTTTGAGATATCTCATTCATATTCTAATTACCCGGACATAAGCGGTAACAGAGATGTCCACTTAACATCGCATAGACTTTTTTGTTAACATCGCAGTTGTGACTTGAACATCTGAGTGATGTCACAGAGATGTTTTCTTGCTGAGTGGGTAGAGATTAGGAATGCCAAACTGAAGCCGCAGATGCAAGTTCAAGTTTCTTCAGATATTAGTAATACTCTCAGGTAAACTGCTCAACGAAAAATAAGGATATTGAAAATTGTTGCTCAAGTTCAAATAAAGATGACTCAAAGAAAAATTAACCAATTACAAAAAAATTAACATTGCCTGATAGGACTATTCTTTGGCTACAAGGTGGTTTCCTTAGTTCAATCATCCACTGCATTTTGCAAGATGTACAGGGTGCCAAAGGAAGAGGTGAAAATCGGTGAATTTTCGAGGTCATCTACCTGGTTCAGAAAAAATGTCAGTTTTTTTCTTAGTTAATTTTTAGAGAGCCTGCGTCAAAATCTGTCGACTAATAGTAAATTTTTTCATTCAATTTTTTTTTCTTCAAAAATTTTAGAATTTTTTTATGAAATCGAAAAAAAACGATGTCGATTCTGTTAACGGCTTCTACTGAAATCTGGTACATAATAAGGTATGATTTCACTTGTTTGTTTGAGAAATCCATAGCTGAAGAACAATGGGTCTAGAATCGAAATTTACTTTGAATCACAGGGAACAAGGCGCATACGCATATTCTTATAGCAAGGATGTTTCTCAGAGCTTACCCGATTGGGATGTAGGATGGTTCAGACATTTTCAATCAGCAAACTTTCTTATGCCTGCTGTCCAAAGGACAAGACAATTATATCAAAAATTATATACTGATGATGGCTGGAAAGAAATTTAATGTAACAATAAACCTATACAATGAAACAACAACAAACAATCAATAACTTGCATAATCGACTTCTCAAAATCGTAGCATTCTCGTAGGGATTTATTCGAGCACTGAACGATTGAACGATCTTGCCTTGCAGTGCAGTTGTCTTTTGTCTTCGACTTGAGCCAGGTCTTCTAGCGACACCTGCAGTGTCCATGTTGTACTTTCATAAAAGTCTAGAAATCTGATCTGATAAATCCAACATGTAACAAAGTATCGACGGATACCTCCTTGGGAAAACACTGTCACTAGTATTGGTTAGTTTAATGATTCAATCAGACGGTTTGTGAAGTGAAATCATACTTTACTACCAAATTTCAATAGAAGCCGTTCACAGAATCGACATCAATGTTTGATTGATTTCATAAAAAAAAATTTAAACTTTTTGAGAAAAAAAAACCTGATTTGAAAAAATTCACTATTTAGTTGACAGATTGATGCAGGCTTCCAAAAAATGAACTGAGAAAAATCTGACATTTTTTCTAAAACAGGTAGACCACTTCGAAAATTCACTAATTTTCACCTCTTCCCTTGACACCCTGTATATCTTGCAATATGCGATGTATGATCAAACTAAGTATAGCACCTTGTAGCCAAAGAATAGTCCTATCAGGGAATGTTAGTTTTTTTGAAATTGGTTAATTTTTCCTTCAGTTATCTTTATTTAAACTTGAGCGACAATTTTCAATATCCTTATTTTTCGTTGAGCAGTTTATTTTCCAAAATTGTGAATTGGAGTTAGCTGCGAAAGTGGAATCGTATGTCTGCCACTTGATTAATCTCCTTAATCTCTCCGCGTTACATGGCCGACTGCCCCAGAGCGAAATTTGAATCAAGTCGTGGACATACGTTTTCAGATTCATGGCTAACTGCAATTCAAATTTTCTAGTATACCCGGTATAATGGGGCGGGAACCGACCAGGGACCAGGAACAGAAATGCAACGAAGTTGACGAATGCCAAAAAAGAACAATCGAACTATGCCACGAACAGATACCTCGATAATGTTTTGTCACGCTTCGCCCAATAAAAATACACATCCCCATTGATGGCACAAGAGAGCTGGATTGCGAGCGCACATCAACAACGCGACCAGTTGCGATAGGGGTAAAATTCCGCTGTTTTGGTATCACATAAACTCCATAAGCCGCTCGGTGTCCTTTATCTAATACCAAACGGAGCGAGAAATGAGATGAACGATTTGTTGTTTCTTCAACGTCGACGGCAGGTGACACATCTAATTTTGCGATTGCATCTGAAAAATAAATATAAACGGCCCTGCCGATCGGCAGTGACATGTCCGTAATGGCGTAAGAGAGAACGACCAACTAATGAGAATCGAACTCCATCGAGCGAAACCGACCCGACTATTATCAGATTAGTCCCTTTGTGCGGGAGTTGCACACACATACGGAGAGCAAAAATAGTAGAAGTTTGCTTCGCTTGCACAACTTGCACAGCCACCGCGCAAGAAACTGGGTAGGCATCTGCACATCGATTTCTTGATAGCCATTCGTTCCACTCGTTGTATATTATCGTCGCGGTGGTCATTACTTGAATGAAATACATACAATCATAAATCAATGCGATGACCGGTTATCATAGACGAGTTTTGCCTGTGTTCAAATCTGGCAACAGTTCGGCTACATCCAGAGATGAGAGGCACTGGTTCTGAGGCTATAGGGGTGAACTATATACTATATGAACGGTCGGGCGGGTTCTGGCCCAGTGCCAGTAATGGTGCGCTAGGCTAATATGTAAAGAAATAAGATCGCGACTCACCAATGCATTTGCTCTGGGAGACTATGTCAACATCAATGTTCAGGAATCCCAGACGCGCGTCAACTCAAGAACTTC
The DNA here is from genome assembly GCA_949128115.1 of Anaspis maculata. Lineage (NCBI taxonomy): Eukaryota > Metazoa > Arthropoda > Insecta > Coleoptera > Scraptiidae > Anaspis > Anaspis maculata. Next base: position 63,425,538 of record OX421961.1, on the reverse strand, counting down.
CGTTACAAGTTGCTACATCGTTCTCGTCCTCTTCCAACGACCGACGTGAAGCGAGACGCGCATCCTTCGGCGACGGCCAGATTGTAATCATCCATCTGCATAATAAAATACTGCCCTCGCGTTGAACCAGGGATTTTTCCTCCTTCTACCATCCTGGTTTTCTATTCATCCGCCACTTCCACCACCAGCATTACAGATTCCTTTCGCGACGACGGCGGCAATCCTGCAACGGAATTTGATAGTTTAATTACATGCACTGGCTAAAGGACGAGATCACGGCTTTTGGTACGCGATTTATCGGCGATTTAATTGTTCTCTCGGCGGAAAATCCAAGACGGTTATTGAATTCATTTCCGGACAATTCGCTCGATGCTCCAGCAACTAATTACCGGGGGCAGCGGCTCCAAACGACAACACGCTATTTCGCGGATTTTTAATGAAATCACAACGAGATCTGCATGGAAAGGCGATATTGGAAAAAGGCGGTAGCGCGCTCTTTTATTTTTCAAGCTTGTCGGAATCAAATGACTACAAACCATCCAGCCTGAACATAAAGAATAAGAAGATCTAGATACGATAGCCGCGTACCTATTACATTATACATCTCTACTCACATCCCCACAAATTCGTACGTGCCTTTAGGGCCATCGACGTAAATTGTGAGCATGTTCGTGCACGTAAATGTTAAATACGTTATAATTCCGGCGATACATGGGCGCCCGCAGGATTTTTGTCAGGGGGGGGCAAATAGTTTTAATTAGAGAACGTCACATAGCTACCTGGCCTAATTTGCGAAGTCCTTTAGATTAGCGCCGCAGGCGAAAATTTTTTCGAATAATAATAATAGTGATAATAATTATTGTGCGAAAAATAAGGAAATATATTTGAAAATTAAACTCAACTTTAGAGAAATTTATTAAAATTTGAAATTTTGTACAAAATGTATAAAAATTTACTTCAAAATAGCCAGGTCAATAGTTACACTCGTTCATTATCTTGAAAAAACCCCTAGTGTTTTAAACCAGAGGTTTAGAAAATTGCAGATCGTTACCTACCTACCTACCTATCTACCTATTTTATGACTTTACGGGTAGCTATCTAATTTAGGTAGAAGCCTAATGAAATTTCAAATTGCTCTAACAATTCAAGAAAATGTAAATTACCTTCTCAAAGTTTTTTCTTTCGAAAATGAATTTTTTTTTTTCCTTTCTCGTAAATTTTTTTTTTTCGTAAGGAAGAATTTATTCAGCTGCTCCGGAGCCAGGGGGGGGCAAGTGCCCCCCCTTGCCCCCCCCTCCGGGCGCCCATGCGGCGATAAGGTCTCTTCTGATGACTTCCGGTAATGACAGTTTTTGTTAGTGCGGAGAAGTGGAGAATCTCGTTGGATCCAATAAATTGCGCTGCATCGTTTCGTGGAGGCGTTGTTCAAGTTCGCTGCATCGATAATAATCAGTGGTGTCTGGGCACTAATGAGAGTTGCAATCTGTACCTAGGTATCTCAGAACTTTCATCACAACAAAACATGCCTTTCAGCGTTTACACGCACCAAATTTGTATTTGAAATTAATTAATTGATTGATTTTTTCATACTTCACAGTCAGTCGTTGTTGATGATATTTTAGTATATATATTTAAATTTGTTATAGGTACATAGTAAGTTCAGCCCTAGTGTGATTCTAGTGAGCTATGATTTCCCGAATTTCTCCTATCCAAGAGCGTCGCGTGGTGAGACTTCCAGCCAACTAGAATTACACTTCACACCAGAGTTGAACTCAGAATATTGTTAGCTCATCCCCACCTATCAACATGTCAAAAGCATACATTCCTGTGACGCGTACTATTGAGTATACAGGGTAAAAATTGAAAATCTTCAATTCTCTTTTATTCCCATGAAATAATTCTCGAGAAAACAGTCTTTCATTGTTTAGTAACTTATGGTCTCCTATTGAACATGTTTTTTTTTTCGTTTATTTAACATCGGCCGTCGGCCTATTTCCACAATGAGGTCTAACACCAATACCGGTGAATGCTTTCCTCCACTATACCGGAAAGTTTGACGAACCCGTGTGTTCCAATACAGGGTGGGGATTTTTATCGCCAGCAACATCGCATGGGGTCGGAACCATTTTTATTTTCATATTTTATACCTGCTATGCGACACACGGACGCTTCTTGCATTTAGAAAGCATTCCAACTAAATCAAGGAGCTCCGTGGCGCAGGCGGTCGAGTGGCTGCCTGCGACGCGGAAGTCCCGGGTTCGATTCTCGGTGATAAGTCTGGGTGTTGTGTTGTCCGAAATTTGCACTTTTCTAAGTTGTACAATCGATAAATAAACGGGCAAACTCCTATGGCAAGAAAGAGCCGATAAGGAGAAAAACATTTAAAACATTTATAAATCAAGGAGCTTGTTTTTTTGACGAAAATCCGACCGTCCACAGTGGAAATCGAACCCACGATCCCTGGGGTGGTAGTCGGATGCGATGACCACCACATCACAAGCTCCTCTATTGAACATGTTAAAAACGTACCCCTCTATAGCCGTGGTATTCTACGTACAGGTTGCGATGATTTTTTTTTTCAATAAATATTTTTTCATCGAAGAGATTTACAAGATATGAGAATGTTACATTCCTCAAACTGCTAGAGCATGACATACAAGATGAAACATCACTTACTATTAACCTGCAACAAATATCGACGTCAAAGACTTCAATCTGGCCTATCAGATAATCTCAAGGGCATACTCAGACCAAAAAACGAAAAAGATCTAATTGAATATATAAAATCTGCTGGAATATACGACCAAATACAGTAAAATCGACAGTCGCTCCGCGACAGCTGTTTAGATCAGATCACCTCTCTTCATACGTCACTTTCGGCCCGTGGTCCGAAAGTGACATTATTTTCCAACCTGTAAGGAATCATTCACTTTCCAACGTTTCAAAGGTTAGGAATGTATCAATTACTAACTCATTGTGAATAAAATATTTTAATGGTACATCGCTTACAGGATGCAACATCGAAAAAATTTTCTCAAATATTTTACCCTATATTTTAACGTGGAAATTGATTTCGTTTTTCATCCTGATTACAAATATATATCACACTTATGCCCGATTGCACAAACGTGCATAACGACCTCTTCGCCCAAGAAACGTTATCAAGTTCGTTTTTCCCGTTTTTCCTCAATTTACGTGAAAATCATGACCAAATGAAACTTTGGATCAATTGAATGTTTGCGATATTTCAATCAACATTGTTTTGCAACGTCAGTCACCAAATTTCATCATCATCAGTCAAGTGGTGTTCTTTTGGCAAACAGTTGAATAAAAAGTCGGCTCGAATATTTGTGAAGAGGGCAAAAAATGCAGGGTCACCTTCTGCCCTCAAACCCGATTAAAGAAAATATGTACCCAAATGTGCTTTGTGGTTTAAAGCCAAGCTCAAACTGATTGTTAGATACATTTTAGTTAGCAGGAGGGACGTGAAAAGTGTTGCTACAGCTTAGACTTGAAGCGTTTCTGGCAATATTCAACAAAAAACGTTTGGCCATCTTTCCTGTCCATATTAAATGCATAGAGCCTTTCATAACATTTCTACAGGGTGATGAACAGAGCCGTGAAAAATTGATTGAAAGTTTTTTCAAAGAGTTATTGATTTCTTTTGTGATTTTTGAATTTTTTGGTGCAGACTCTGCCAGCGGTCTTGCTCACCCTTGAACATGGACAGGAACGTACACAACGGCTCTGTCAAATGTATGATGAAACAATTTGATCCCATCGACCCTCAGAAGTGGTAAGGACCTGCACCTCTTCTGGGACTATGACAAATCAAGCATGCTGCGTCATTGCATTACTTCTTAAATAGCCCGGGGTGGTTCAAAATGAACCAGTGGCAAGTTTCCGTTGCATTACGGTTGCTATAGTAACCAATTTTCCCCAACATAGATGCTTTTTTACAGCCTAATTCTCGTTCCATGAATCATAGAAAAATCAATAACTCTTTGAAAAAACAAAATACAAGTCCAAAACCGTTTCGGGATATTGATGTACGCTTTCCAAAAATGTTGCCTAGAAAATTCTGCGACTTATTTTCTCAAAACGGGACCTTGCTGGAGTCAGTGGTGGAAGCACGCCGTCAATCGGTTACGAAATTCGTGTTCGTATACGTACTTTCATGTTTCGTGGATAGTGAATATCGCCCAATCCCTTGCGTCTTCTGCCCCGTGCAGAGCATGCGTTCAAACGGTTACGAAGTTCGTTTTCGTATCCGAATTTTGCGAGCACGCCACTTTCGTATTTCGTATCCTATGCACAGCCAGCAAGCTCCGTAGTCCGGTGGATTAGCGCCTAAACTATGCATTTTGTGATAAAGCAAAGGGCTTCTGGATTTACTTTCTTGAGACTGAACTTGACAATTTCAGAAATGGCGCCAACGAGTTTGGTGTGGCAGGTGACCTCAGGAGCCATCCAGAGCTGTAAAAGAACCAAAATCTTCCATGTTTCTCGAAGGCACCCAAATGCATCATACTTCGATGCGCTGATATCCGATATGACAAAATATGTCGATGCTAATCACGTAAGAGGGCTGAGGAGAAGGCATTTTTGTCTTTGAAAGCGATTTATGGTTTTCATCAATCCTGAATGAATATAAAGAAGTTTGGTATAATTTTCGACTAAAATCGACGTTCTGAGTTCGAATAAATTGTTCAAATTACGTTAGAAACATGTTTGAACAAGTTTGTCTGAAAAAAAAACAGGCTTTTTTGATATTCAACTTTAACCTCATGGTTTTCACTCCTCACCACAGGCATTCCATTTATTCTTGCATTATCAGTTACTTTCAACTTTTCTGCGATAGAAAACGATGCATTAGATATGCTTCTCATCTTTATAAGCTCATAGAAGTGTCTGGTCGCGAGGGCGGTTTTGCATCAACACGGCACCTGATAAGTGACGCATGCTTCAATTTAAAAACGTGTTGCGTCATAAATAAAGGCTCTATTGTACGGTTTTCAACTTTGTCTTGCAGAGGAAGAATTGTTCCTTCTTGTAAAAGCAACAAACATGATATCGGAGCTGTATCGCATGCACAATATGACTTTTCGTGTGAAGGTGCGTCAATTACAGTGTTCAAAGTTGACATAAAATAACTTTCAGAACAAATCCTACTAATCATCTTGTAAAAACAAAAGACATATTCAGTGTATGTTTTTCATCATTAAAAGACCTGAGACTAATACAATATATAACAATTTCGATTCCAGATGTCTTCGAAAATTAATAAACCTGCAGTAAAAACTTTGATATTTTCCCTGATTTTTTCCGAATCGAAATACCGAGTAATGCAATCCAAGGATACATCGATACTGCATTTTGGGTTAGGGCAACGAATTTTTTCATGTGCGAACCTTATACGAATAGACATGATTTGACTCGCAGCATTTGAAATTTCGTCAATAAGGAGGCGAATGGGGGCCCTTCAAACTTTGAAGATAAAAGAACTTTCACAAAACGACCATTGAGTATCGTCATGTCATTGTGTCATAAAGGAAGCTTATGAGTCTATTAGAAATGTTGGTAGAAATTGTCGCCGTGTTCGTTCCATTCTCCAAACTTGAAAAAAAACATTCTTTTGTTGAGGTTAAGAAACCTGTTTTTTTTTTTACAAGGAAACGATAAATTCATGATGTTCTGTTGAGTAATCAACTAAATCACATTCCGTGAGTCTAATTCCCTGGTAGAAAAGTGCCCATGGGCACATTTTGGAACACATATGTGCACCATGGCATTGCTTACCATGGGAATGTGCCCAATGTACCCATGTGCACCATGAGGATGTGCTCAACGTTCCCATGTGCAGCATGAGGAGGTGCTCAAAATACAGGGGAGATCTGCCCAACGTGCTCATGTGCACCAACCATAGTCACATCCCCATGAATACATTGAGCACATCCCCATGGTGCACATGGATACGTTGAGCACATCCTCATGGTGCACATGAGGCATCATCACATCCACATCAAATAGCACCTCCAAGGTATAAGGTATATGTAATAGCCTACCTTGAGCCTGTAAACAATCTGTAACACCCTGTAACCTACAGGCTGTGAACAATCTGTAACACTCTGTACATGAAAAGAGGCAAAAATTATAGATAGGTAACTAATATTTTGGAATCTTCATGAAAATTGACAATGGAAAGTTTTTTTTTAGATCATTGCAAAGAGAAAGGCCCCAAGAAAAGGGTTGTAATGTTGCAGAACACCCTGTATATTATGTAATTAGTGATTGCTAATGAACAAGAACAGGAATCAAAATACAAATCTCGCGAAATGTGTGAAATGCTCACTGCTTTATCAAACTAAAAGAAAGATCAATTCTTCCTCAAGAACAGACCTTCATCATGCTTGATTTCTATACTAACTCCACAAGCAACACCAAAAGGACTGCTTCCAACAAGAAAGGCTGCAACACGATACAAATTAATAATTTGTGATCGTTTTCGAGCTTTTAAATAACGGCAACGAAATTTTTGTTCTTCCATACTTACGGATGGCTCCTGAGGTCGCCTGCCACACTAAACTCGTTGGCGCTAATTCTGGAATTGTCAAGTTGAATCTCAAGGACGTAAATCCAGAAGCCCTTTGCTTTATCACAAAATGCATAGTTCAGGCATTTTTTGGCGCTAATCCACCGGACTACCGTACAAATACGAAAAGTAAAGTGCGTAAAGTGTCGATCTTTTTTCTCTATGTCTAGCATAATATAATCTGCATCTTCTCTCTTCGTCGCTGAAATTTTAGCAATATGGCGGCCTTCATCCACTGGCACGACTTTTAACGATCGTTTCCGATTGCAAAGACGAATGACACGATTTCTTTACAGTGGAAAATACGCAAGATACGAAATTCGTAAACAGACGGCGTGCTCCCCGCTCAGGTCATTTTTGCGCCCCTTCCATTGTCACCCTGTTATCATACATAAGGTCAACAATGGGGTGACCTAAGACGGCACTTTCTAGTCAAAAGACTACTCAACTGAGCACCACAAAAAATTTCAAAATCAGGCAATGTTTTCTCGAGATGTCATTTTAGCCGAAACAGAATTTCGGGGTGATCCCTAGACCATTTGGGTGTGGATAGTTGTTGAACAATCTATGTCAAAATTGTGATCATGAGTGTTTTGAACCACGCTAGAAATAGAGCTACAAAACGACGAATTTATAGGTCGAAACTTTGCGTTTTTTGCGAAACGGCATTATCGGAAGAAACATGATGTCATGCGACATGCAATATAATGGCGGCGGGGCATCAATTGTTGACAATTGGATAGATCTTGATGTAGTTTACAATTTAACATCGCCTGCGAATTTCATTTCAATCGGATCTCTTTTAGAGAAATTCAAAATGGCGGATCAAAGATGGCGGCAGAATAACAAAAAAACCAAAAGTCAACTTGACATCCTGGACATATGTACTATTGATCAGCGTTTACACCACATCGATATCTTTCTTCCCTGAGGAGTTTCCCGGGTGTGGACGGACGGACGGACGGACGGACAGACGGCCAGACAAAGTGAAGCTAAAGGCGCCTTTCTCCCATTTTTTGGGAAAGTGCGCTAAAAAGTGTTAGTCACGGTTTACCATGCCGTCGCGATACGTTGACAATAACACGCGGCAGAATAACAAAAAAACCAAAAGTCAACTTGACATCCTGAACATATGTACTATTGATCAGCGTTTACACCACATCGATATCTTTCTTCCCTGAGGAGTTTCCCGGGTGTGGACGGACGGACGGACGGACAGACGGACGGACAAAGTGAAGCTAAAGGCGCCTTTCTCCCATTTTTTGGGAAAGTGCGCTAAAAAGTGTTAGTCACGGTTTACCATGCCGTCGCGATACGTTGACAATAACACTGTCACATTATACACAGCACTGTCTTGTCAAGCCTTGATCTTGACAACTAGCTACCAAGACGTTAGCATCAAGTTGGTATTGTACCCTTCGTAGCAAAACAACACATTTTTTCTGGAATAAAAAAAAATCCAGAACGTTGCACTCGCAATTGTCCTAAGCGACCTAACTACTATGTACACCTAGTACAGAGGTTGTTGGGTGCTGCCTCTAGTGGCGGCTCGGTATTAATCCGACGAATTGCACGGCGCGTTAGAGAAGCCGTTAATTGTACGTAAACGAAGTTCCCTCAATTACCCTAAACGTTAATTTGTGATTAGTGGCGGCATCAAAATTGACGGCGCATTCGCCGCCTACACCACTGCCTTTTTAATTAAGTCCAGCATCCGCCCCTTGCGCCGCCTCACTGTGTGACAATAATGAAAAAGTAATAAATAATAAATGGATAAAACGCCGTTATTCGGCATTTATTTAGCACACAATAACGATAACGTCGCACAAAACCTTTTCTAAATAAATGCCGGGAGAATGTCTCTGCCCTTTATTGATACAAAGTAAATCCAATAAGACGCGACAGTTATTGCCCTAGCTAGCTGCTGCTGCCGCCGTCGCCTCAGCAAAGAGAGGCAAGAAGAAAATGTCAACGCAAAAAATATCATGTTATATAAAGCGAAAGGAGAAATTAAGAAGATGAGCGCCCGCTGACAAAGGCCAAATTCAATAGAGCTCGGGGGTACGGACCGACGACTCGTATTAGCAATCGTTAAGGATGGTTGCGGTAATCCCCCGCGGATTGCCGGGATAGTTCTACCAATACAGAACGCCTGTTTATCGGTAAAGTGGGTGGCTGCATTATCGACCGACCTAACCGACCGCGAACGTTAATTAACGCACCGCAACGCGTCACCGCTGCTGCTTGTTGCAACCAGCCATGCTGACTCGATTGCAATGTCCCCGCAACTGCTGCTGAAGAGCTTTTTCAAGGTAATTTATTCAACAGGATAGGGGCAGTTGCATGGCAACACATCTCGAAGCCATCGACTCTGTCCTGAATAATTCAGCTCTTTCGAGCGGCATAAAAAATTGAAGCAATCAGGAGATTCATTGGTACTTTAATCAGATCCTCAGAGACATGACCTGTAACAATAAATCCTAAAATGTTCGTGCTGACACATTCTACTCTTAAATGTTCCTGTTCCTACCTTCCTGACGCACTGGGAGCTTGAAGGTTATATTATGGAGCCAAACTCTTCAAGTTCCATCAAATTTTTGTTTCCAAAGCTATCACAAAATCAAAATACGATCGCAAGATAACAGCTCCGTGCTAGGAAGACTAGGAACATATTGCAGTGAAGAGGTCGGTAAATAGTGACTTCGTTTAGAGATGGGTTCGAAGGTTGAAGGCATTTCATTTAATGCGAGGTACTCGATATTTCTCGTTATAATTCGGAGAAGCAAAGTTGGCGTTGAATTTCTGCGATCTCTGGAATAATGTCCCAAAAACCGTCGGAGATAATAAACGGCGGCAGAGAGAGGAGGCAGGAAAAGCAAAGCATTGGGGTGTATCTTGTCAGCTACTGCCACCTTTGATGTGGGACACAGTGCATTCCGTCTAAAATACCACCGAGGCTTAAAATTGCTCAAGTCTCAGCAAGGCGACTTGCATGCACGTAAATTAATATTGTTAAAAAAGTTTTTATTCAACTAGAGGCTGGTTGACGCGCCAGAATTCACCAAGTTGGTGTGTATCGATTAGCTTGCTCATCTTATTAATGGTGTTTGGATTATGGAAGTACATATGATGATTGGGTTCTCTTTGGCATAGTAGGACACATACACAGGTACTTCGACTGCAAGGGACCACCGGACTACCCCTTTAAACCAACTATACTTTCATCAGGCAAAGCTAGGAGTTACTCAGGTATACAAAGGGATAAAGAGATTCACATTTACAGCCTTGCTGTTCAATATCATGTTCAAGGAGCTTGTGGTGTGGTGGTCAGCGCGGTCGACTACTACTCCAGAGGTCGCGAATTCGATCCCCGCCGGGGACGAATTTTCGCCTCGAAAACAGGCTTTTTGGCTTAGAATGCTTGCTAAATGCAAGACGCGCTGCGCCCTGTGTCGCATAGCACGTGAAATACGAACGATGGTGCCGACCCCATGCGATGTTGGTGGTCGTAAAAATCCCTACCCTGTGTTGGAACACACAGGGGTTCGGTAACATTTCCGGTATAGTGGAGGAAAGCATTCACCGGCGTCGGTGTTGGGCCTCGTTACGGAAATAGGCCAACGTTAAATAAATGAAAAAAAAATCATGTTCAAGAACACACATATCCAAGTATCTAAGTAGAAAACGTCGCGCAACACCTGTATTCAAAAAGAGCTCTAGAGGCCATGTTGAAAATTACAGGCCTAGCTTGTTGATTTGCAATTTTAGTAAAGTCTTTGAAATCCCATTACATTCTGCAATTTCTTATCATGTGACCCAAAGAATTGCTCACAGCAGAAACTTGACTTGCATCACTCAGTAAATTCGTCCACTTGTCACACAAAGAAGCAGTGCCGTCTCTGAACGAGGACGTAGTAGTCGAGCGTATCGAAGAGGCGCTTACTGAAATTAGAATTAATGACTCCACCTGAATTTGATTGTGTAAGCTGAAGTTTACTGAGTGATGCAGATCATGTTTGTATAGTTGATCGTTTGTTATAGTGGATCATTTACAAACAAGCCAAAGAGCAGAGGCCCCAGCCCCAAGACCGAACCCTGAGGCACCCCAGAACGCTGCGTGTAAAAATGCGATTTGAAGTACCTACTGCATAAAGGGAAAGGCGGATCTTTGGCTAGAGATCACGTGAGGCGGATCTTTGGCTAGAGATCACGTGATCAGATTATCACGTGAAAATAGTACCTATACATATACAGGTGTCCCAACTTTGACCCTGTTAATTTCAAGGGTAGACAGACCACCAAAAATAAAGAGAAGAGAGCGACAGCGGAAGTCAAGAAGTAAGATAGAGATAGAACCTAGAATCGCTGGCAAGAAGAGTGGGGACAGGAGACGGGAAAATCTAGATTGACGAAGCAACTGATAACCCAGTTGACACCGTGGGTCAATCGAAAATGGGGACAAGTCAGCTATCACATAACCCAATGCCTTACAGGACATATATGTTTTATGTCTTACCTCAAGACCATCGGAAGGAGCGAGAACGCTGAGTGCATGTATTGCGAAGGAATCGACGATCCCGATCACACCCTATTCCAATGTCCCCGATGATGCCAAGAGCGCTGGAAAGCCGCGACCGACTGACCTGATTATATCGACGCAGAGAACTTGATTGGAGCTATGGTGGAGAGCCTTAGTTCATGGAACGTAGTCCAGAACATGATAACGGCAATCATGAGCCAGAAAGAAGACGAGAAAAAGTGATCAAGAGAGGCACTCTACTGATGTAAGGTTTTTCTGAACGGTTCCAGGAGCGATGTCTGGCATGAGGAGGTGGTTTAGTGGATATGGGTAGCGGAAGCGCTGCCGACTCCCACACTACCCCGGTGCTACCAAGCCGGGGTGTGCGAAGGGCACTCCTCTCCTCCCGGAAAAAGAAAAAACAGACCACCAAAAATTAAGCCAACTTGATCATAAAATTATGCCTCTCAAACGCTCAATAACGGAGATACAGCTCTCCAAAGTTTGACTTATTTATTGCTCTTTAAACTTGCCACACATTTGTTTTGGATTAATACTCTACTCATAAGTGTAGTGTTCTTCAGTTTCACTCAACTCCAACCGGTGGTTCCAAAGTGAGGAGGAACTGACTGAGAAGTCATGAAAAATTCGAATTTGGAAAAAACAATCCGTTTTTGAATTATTAAAAAAAAACCAATAGATGAATTAAACTTTGAAGGGCTGTATCTCCGGTATTACGCGATTGAGAGACATGTTTTAATGGTCAAGTCAACATGATCCATTTTTTATGGATCAACCACCCTTGAGACTTATAGGGTTATAATCGGGACACCTGTATATTATAATAATGCGTAGCCTTTTTTAGCGTTTTACCTTTGAAAATAAGTGCGCACCAAACTATCCTGGCAAATGCAGACAAATAGCAGGGTGTCCAGGGTGAGTTTTTATGGAGACGGGAGCACAAAGTGAGCTGAAAAGCACTATTTATTATTACATAGTACCGTATGATCAAAAACCTTTCTACTTGCGGTAGGCTGTGGCCTAGCCAAAATCAGCCTCGTTTGCCTGCCAATGACCAGGCCACAGCCTACCGCAAGTAGAAAAGTTTTTGATCATACGGTATATACAGGGTCCCACGAAGTAACCGACAAAGTTAATTCGAAATTCCGCAAGTTGGACGGCCCAGCAGATTTTTTTTTTTTTTTGGCTAACTTGAGTGTTTTAGGCTCATGTAGCGTCAAAATCCCCAATAAAAGAGTTCCAGGTGTCTATTCCAGCAAAAATTACGAGTGATTTACAGTGGGGACATAAAAAGAAATGCTCTTAGAAAAGGTGTACTGAAGACGTCACCACTTCTTTGGTAAATACTACTTCAAAAAAAAATTCTTCATAATTAGACTCACGGAATGCGACTTAATTGGGAACGCAACAAAACATATGAATTTATCGTTTCCTGGCTTATAAGAAAAAATAAAAACAGTTTGTTTGGCCTCTGCCAAAGAATTTTTCTTTAAGTGTGAGGAATGGAACCGACACGACGTCAATTGTTGAAAACATTTTCAATGGACCCGTAAGCTTCTTTTATGGCACACATGACCATACTCAATGATCGTTTTGTGAAAGTTCTTGCATCTTGAAAATTTGGAGGGCCCCCATGGGCCCCCTAAGGGACGAAATATGGAGTGCTGCGGGTCAAATCGCTTGTTTTGGTATAAGGTACGCCCATGCAAAATCTCGTTACTCTACTTTAAAATGCAGTATCATTTTGCGTAACGCTCCCACTATTATTGCTACTAGAAGTAAGTGAACATCATTCGCGAAGTGCCACTTGTCAAACACTTCTATTTTTAGCAGCTAGAATTTCGAATTTCCGAGCAATTATTGGGGCAAAGTAGATCAAATCCTACACTCGTTTAATAAGATGTATCGTCACATTCGTTCCTTTGAAGCACTCCTCGCAAGCTCGTCGTTCCCCAAAACCAGTCATATGACAATATCACGCCTTTTCAAACTATTTAGTACAGTGATTCTGATTATATTATTATTTACTTTGGTTTAACAATGGGCACTTTTTGATAAAGGCGGTGTCGCAAAGAAACATTTTATTGAACCGGTTTTTAAACCAATAGAAACAATTAATTGCTCGTGGAAGATAGGCGAACGTCACTCGTCACCCGGCAAGTTCCTCGCAAGCTCATCGTGCCCCAACACCAGTCATGTGACAATACGGCAATTTATGAAACTCTTATAATAATATACAGGGTTGACCAGCCGGTAAGCCCACTTTCGCGAGGTCAATACTGACTTATGAACTGAGGTAGAGAGATGGATGAAAAATCAGAGGAAAGCTCATTTCATGCCATTTCTAATGATATATTCAACTCGAATAAATAACATCGGTCAAATGCGCGTCGTGGGAAATAATGCATCGTTGCATTTTCGAGTGAAAATTCCGTTCCAAAATGGCCCAGCACTATTCGCTGTAATTTTGGCTCGAACCCTAGTTTTGAGGTCTTCTAGTGTGCAGGGTTTGTTAGCATAAACTTGGGCTTTCAAGAAACCCCACAAAAGACCAATAGCATCTAAAGCTCCATCAGAAACGCGATCAAGTCTTATTTTCAAAGTGACTCGGACACTGGACCGAAAACCACCCTGCGACTATTTTTCATCATTATGTAGGGGTTTTCACACAAAATTTGCTCAGTGTTGTACGAGTACAAACAAGTGGGGCGTCATTGGTGTTTGCAGCGCGATGCATCGCTGGCTACGATGCCGACTATCGTGCGGTGTCGCTTGGTAGAACTGGGTTTGCTACAAAAAAAAAGGAACGGAATTACAGAACTGAGCTTTGCGCGGTGGTTTTAATTTGAAAAGAATGTTTTAATTAAATTTTACACGAGACGTACATCCGCCCTGGCTGGTTGCCGCCACTATACACACCTCTATTACAAGTAAAACTCTTAAATTATATCGTAATATGCCTGCGTGAATACACGAGGGGACGAGCGATTGTCGCCTCGTAATTTGCGAGCCATATATACGCTTTCATCGTCTTTTGCAAAATCTTGTTTCAACACGCGCTTTCCACCAGACCGAAACGGGATAATACGACGAGAAAACAACTCTCATCTGGATAAAGTTTTGCCACCGTATGCTCCACCGCAAATTTTCCAGATTGCATTGACCCTAAAGGCTGTAGTATGGCGATTGAAAGAGGTCGCTTGAGCATGTGATTTCCATTTAAAGGACTGCACTTTTTAGTCAATGACTCTCCGCTCAATGGTGCAAAACTAAACTGGATTTCTGGGGTATACCCGCAAATGCCACTTATCGATCAGGGGCAAAGTCTGGAAACGGGCAAACATTTCGAACAAGCCCGCGCAAGCAATCTGGATCTTTTTGGATGAACTTCCCTCCGCTCATCCCGTCTTGATAAATGATGAGAAATCTCGCACGCACCAAATGCACAGCCGCCTAATGCTTACATTTGTTTGTGTAGCTGTCTAACGTAGCTCGGATGCATCTCGCTCGTGATTGATGAAAGAAGTCTGTTCGAAGGCGATAAGAAAGACTGTCGATGTAATATTCAAACCGCCTCCGTTGACTCGGCTCCTTCTTGCCTTGACGTGGTCCTGGACAAACTTTAGCAGAGGCGCAGGAAGTTGAAGAGTGCCTGCCGGACTGGACCAAGACCAACACCAAACTTTGATACGTTCCTCAAATTGAATATTTCGCCTATATGGGGAATCACTTTCGAATGGTGTTTGTTGTTGAATTGAAATCGCCAAGTTTTCAAATCCCCGCACGGGGAGCGGAGAACCACCGCCGCCCCCCTATATAACACCGGATATTAATTAAAGTCCGTTCAACGAAGCGATGCATCTCTTCCACACAGCCACCACCACCGCTGCCGCCACCGATATTCAATTAATTCTCATAACCCACTTTAATTAATCATATTCGTGGCGTCATCTCCTCGCGCGCGTTGCTTACCGGATTGATATAAAAGTGCCCCATGGTGTTAATTAAGTGTTAGTTATGGGGACCCATTATAGGTTGGCTCGGCTGATGATAGCAGCTGGCCACGGCTCTGGCCCGGCTTCGGTGCTATATGACCTACCATTAGCACTCTGCTGAAACGGAACACTAATAAATGATGAAAACATTTCCGCGCCAATTTTTTTCCCCCCGGTTTTTGTTTTTATTCTTCACCATCGCCCAAAATCGATTTCCACTTCACATTAAACGTTATGGCGCGGTCATTACCGCAGAGGTGTGCCAATTAGACCACGTAATCTCTTTGTTAGTGTGTTGGTGCAACCAAATCGCTAAATAAATCAACTGGAAGCTTTCAACATCCATCAACTTGCTGCAACGAAATTGGTCCATCAGGGAAAAATATAGAAGAAAAGCGCATATAAGCAAGGAAGGAAAGGACCTCTTAATTTGTCCCGCACACCATCGAAACGAGAACACAATATTTGCTCTGAAGAGCACGGAGTTTGGAGTTCCCGTTCTGGTCAGCCCAGCGCTTTACTTCGAAGGGCGAAAAGTAATAGGTCTCATACATTCAATAATAATAATACTTTGTAGATCGCCACTTAACCCAACACTTCAGTTTCCTCGGATTATGAAGACCCCTCGTAACTCATAGGACGTACACATCATGCTCATTGCTCATATACTGTCATTTGACTCTTCATTCTGGTCACCGTCAAGCAAATCAGAACGTGCCCTTTTTTTCAAGACATATAAGTAGCGCACATTTTTATTATTTTCTTTTTGGGTAGGATGTCCAGCAAAAAAAACGTCAATGAAGCGGTGTAAATATAACCTCGGCGGCTGGCGAGATAAATGAACTTGGCCAAAATTGAAGTGGACCACCCTGAAATTTTGCCTCGGTAAAGATGGAGATATCTCGGGAGCCCACTAAACAACCCACAGCGGAATCATCCTACCATTGAAACATCCTACCGGAAAAACAGCCACCGCTCATTTTGCCACGAATTCTGCAACCGTGCAAACATGCTACTGCTAAATCAACACACCGGAAAAAGTGCAACCACGCATTTAGCCACCGAGACCGCTACCGCGCATTCATCCTACTGCTGAAGCAACACACCCGGAAAAACAGCCACCGCTCATTTTGCCACGAATTCTGCAACCCCGCAGACATGCTACTGCTCAATCAACACACCGGAAAAAGTGCAACCGCTCATTCAGCCACCGAGAGCGCTGCCACGCATTCATCCTACTGAATCATGAAATTTGGCTTTGAAATGAAAATGATCATACGAGACAAAGGTCAGCTCCAAGTTTCATGAAAATCGTTACACTAATAAGAAATTTCAATATGGCAGCCAAGATGGCGGTGGAATTATGAAAGCTAATCTGCCTATTTGGTCCTTGAGGACCTAAGCTATCTATCGGATGAAGTTCAATTTTTAAGGGCTGTAGCTTTATTTCCCGAAGAGAAGTTCAACTTCTTCGAAGTGCACAGGAGATCTCTGTTTTTTGATAATAATGATAACGATGTATGGATAACAAAAATAGTGCCCATTGGCCACCCTTGGGGGACATCAGCTATCCATCGAAAAAAGTTCCAAGGCTCTTGCTTCAATTCTCGAGAAGGACTACATCATCCTAGTTTCTACACGGACAGACAGACAGACAGGCAGACAAACAGACAGACGAACCGGCCACATAAGCGTCATATATGCGCCGAGCCGTAGTTTTGCGGTCGTTTTCAGAAATTCATAACAATTGACTCGAAGGTCGTATCGAGGTGGAGTTTTTGTCAAAAGGAAGTTCAAATTGTTCTCTAAATATATTCCCGTACATGTAGGGATGTATTTCCATAACAAGATGGCGGCAGAACTATGAAACTCAGCTTGAAAATAGGAATGATCGTACGAGACAAGCGTAACTCTCAAGTTTCATGAAAATCCTTCCACTTATAAGAGATTTCAATATGGCGGCCAAGATGGTGGGGCAATCATGAAATTTGGCTTGAAAATAAGAATGATCGTACTAGACAAGGGTAAGTTTCAAGTTTCATGACAATCGTTCCACTAATAAGAAATTTCAATATGGCAGCCAAGATGGCGGCCGAATTATGAAAGCCAACCTGCCTATTTGGTCCTTGAGGACCTAAGCTATCCACCGGATAAAGTTCAATCTTCAAGGGCTGTAGCTTTATTTCCCGAGGAGAAGTTCAACTTCATCGAAGTGCACAGGAGATCTCTGTTTTTTGAGAATAATGATAACGATGTATGGATAACAAAAATAGTGCCCATTGGCCACCCTTGGGGACATCAGCTATTAATCGGAAAAAAGTTCCAAGACTCTTGTTTCAATCTCGAGAAGGAGTACAGCGTCTTAATTTCTGCACGGACTCGGACAGACAGACAGACAGACAGACAGACAGACAAACCGGCCACATAAGCGTCATTCTGGTACTTATATAAAAAAATGTTCTCCAACTGATTTCGACCTCCTGAACACGAATATCGGGTTCACTTTTGAATTGGAACATTTCTTTTTTATCGAAAAACCGAAAAAATGGTAGCCTTGTCACATGATTTTTAGTGATACCTACCTACTTTTTTATTTTGTTATTGAGCGAACATGTTTCGTAATTTGAGTGCCATTATCCTTCAGGTACCTAGTATTGGCTATTTCAAAATGTTCAATTACTATTTCGGCACGTCTGATTTTAAATTTGTAGGGTCGTGTAATATGCGCCGAGCCGTGGCTTTGCGGCCGTTTTCAAAAATCGATAACAATTGACCTAACGGTCGGATCGAAGTGGGGTTTTTGTCAAAAGAAAGTTCAAATTGTTCTCTAAATATAATGCCGTACATGCAGTGATGTATTTCATTAAGAAATTGTAGTTGCCTGCATATCGCAACTTTCTACATCTTACCGCGAATGCCAGCAGTTGATCGGCGAAGCCGCCCTACACCAAAATGTTATTTTTGTAATTGTTCATGATTATTTCGGCAAAATTTTTCTTGATTCGCGTACCAAGGCCATGAGCTACCCATTCGAGTTGAAATATTTTCTGTATTGAATTTCGTTTTGTTCGGAGGAAAGGATATCAAGCACCAGCAAGCAACGAATAAATCATTTGCGGCCGAGCCGTAGTTTCGGAGTCATTATCAAAAATTAATAACTACTAATCGGCACCTCGCACCGATGTGAAATTTTCATTAAAATAAAGTTCAAATCATCCTCTAAATATAACTCCGCATATGTATTATGGTAAAATGATAAGATCGGGTACTTCCTCGCATGTGATAACTTTCGAGATCAGGCCGGCTTCTGAAATGCAGCATTCAACGGCGATGCCGCGTCACACTAAATTGTTATTATTGTCATTGTTTATTATTATTTCGTCAAGATTTTTCTTGGTTCGGGATACAAGGTCATGAGCTACCCAATGGAGTAAAATTTTTTCGCAAAAACCTTTTCGTCTAGGACTAGATGCTGTGACGGACGGACGGACGGACGGACGGACGGACGGACAAAGCGAGGACAAAAGCGCCTTCCCGTTTGGAGAAGTGCGCTAAAAAAGAAGTCCAGCACACGAGTGATTGAAAAAGTCAAGTACAAAAGCTTTTAGTAGCCCCATTGGGGGGGGGGGGGGCAGTCTTATGGTAGGTTACTATTAGCAATCTAGTTTGGTTAGGAGTTCGTGGATTTGACCAAAAAAACACAAAGTACTAATTGTTATTGATTATAAACATTAAAATAATTACATATATCAGAAATACATGAAAAAATATGATTGTCACCCCTTGTAACGTAACTAGCACCCAAATTATCATACACGTTATACTATCGATCAACATCCGAGGGAAATGATAATCGCGGTTTGCATTTTAAGGCAGGCGGTACTGCTGGACAGGGTGCTGTTATTTCGCAATGAATTTTACTCCTTCACTTTGCGGAAGCACTCATCTTCACGACGATGCGATCGCTGTAATTCATGCGACGACAGTGGCACATGAACTTGGGTGGATTTCCATCGTTGGGTGTTGTGTGCTGCGAGAAGCTCACTCTTCCGGCAGTGTCTTGCGTTGAGCCATAAATTGAATCCATCTTTGATGCTATTGAAAAAGTCAAGCGAAGCGTAAACGTTCTCTGCAGTTTAAAATTTAAATATGCTTATTTGGATTGTTGGAGATATTCGCACTGACACGTAGATTTACGTCTTTTGGAGTGTATGTGGTTTTCAGCAGCCGAGGATTTGGATTTGAAGGAAAGCGTTTTCAGGACTTGATGCGCCAACACAGTTCTGGAAGCAGCAGAGCAGTAGCGAAGATGTTCGGTTTCCCACAAGCCCTTATCAGTTCTCCGTCCAGTCGCTGAAATACACCGGGCGAGAGAATGACAAGGGACTGGAAGAAAACGTTCTCATTGTTAATGGGTGTTGAAATTGGGAGAGAAATCTCGTGTTATAGTCCCACACGTTCTTGATCCTGAAATTTCTAAATACATTTTTGATGGTGATGATGATATTCGAGACGACTTGGCACTTTATCAGCACCGTTCTGGAATTATATAACGGCTGTAAGTGTCGTATAAATACGGCGCGAACAATCGTATCAAACTTGGCGAACATCCGGCTCGAAGCCGTCACCCGAAGGCGCTTTGCCGCAGGGGTGCGTGCTTAAGACAAAGATGGCGCCACGGCCTCAGCTCGCAGTCGACATCGGTGTTTGCGAATTAACGCGAGTTAGTCAAGTGCGATATAAAGCTCGCTGGGGGAATGATTCATTAAGAAGTTGCCGGCCCTGCAGCCGTTAGTAGGAATGTTTCAGCGCTAATATCTTGGTAATATGAATGCTATCATTTCAACCCGCCGGCTTTTAATACACTCAGTACTTCCTTGGACGGCGACTTTAGGGACTTTACACACACCCACACCAACCCGAGCCCGGATTCAAATCAAACACCACTGTCGAATTTGCATAATGCGGATTACTCTGTCACCCGGCGTTTCAGGCCCATCGCATAACAATTAGGCAGCAACTTCCGACTGCAATTCCGGCACTAGTGGAATAGTTGAAAATGAAAACAGAACATTCATGTGGCTGTTTCCACGCAAGGAGGGGAACGATAAAGAACTGAAACATCTGAAGTTCCAATGTATATTTTAACGCGTGCTTGCGCCCATGGGATTTTATAACAATTACGGGAACATTATAAGAATTAATGCCGGGCAATAACACTAAAAACAGACATCCTGGATTCTGCAATCTCTCGAACGGCGATTCTAAACCTCACCTAATATTCCCGTCTGGAGTTTGCGGCTTTGACATTCCGTCGAAACCTTGCTTTACGACGACGACGTCGCAATCAAAATTTTAATATGTATTCTCGTTCACTTCGGGATCATTGCGCTGGAATGGAAAAAAACAAAAATTTAGCATCCAGCATTGTAACAGTTGAGACTAGTAACAAGAGATTATAACACTTGAGCATTGTAACATCGAGAAATAATCAATGTTGATACCGAAATTTCTCAGGTTGTTTTAAGAAGTATAAATTGCTGGCGTACCTGAGCATTCTTCCTTTTTCCGGGTTCCTCTTTGGAAAACACAAAGGTACATAATGTTTCGAGAGACGAGAGACCTCCAGAAAGGCTTTGTATAAAAATCATGATCGCACGGAAGTTAACAGAACATCTATTGAACTGGACTTACAGCAGAATGCAGATGGATTATTCCGAGAAAAGGTTTTGACGAACTTATTGCTACAGCCATGGAAGTAACTCCAACGCCACTTAGCTACGTGCAATCAAAATACCATAGAAACTTCCTTCAATGACGTAAAGGGACTAGACAACATGGCAAATGGTCATGCTTATGACGTACACAAGACCATATTACTTTAGGCAGACGAACATCCAGCCAGACAGGCTTGGAACAGTCTAATGTCTAATGTTCCAGCATAAACCAGATCAGAGAAGCACTCTTCGAAGAAATCGACGCTCAGCAGAAGATTGTTTCGAAATTATTTGGATATTTACGCCACGAGCGCGGAATGTTCTAGAATCTGACTCTCGCAAATGAAGCGATCATATTGCTTCCCTTCTAGAAGTCAGGCAATAGGCCCTTGGCCTATGGTGGCATGGCATGGTGGGCGAACGTTGCCAACACTTCTGAAGTCGTTCATTCCCTTTCAAGCCTACAATGCTATATTTTATTCAAGATGACGCACTCAAATGAACATGAATTTATCAATAACAAATTTGGTTCTGCATTCTAAGAAGAACAGAAGCACTTCTTCAATCAGCTTCAAAACTGAGAACATGGCTTCCAAGTTGGATAACTTCCAGGGGGCTTGTCTTGTGATACTTCCCATCTTGTATTAGCAAAGGTGCAAAGCCTCAGTACCTACCTTTTGTTACAACAACGGTCGTCGAAGTCATACACACTTTATTTCATGGAACATGGAACAAACATCTCAAGCGATATAACAAATAACAGCGGGCTAGTATCTACCGTATGTTCGTTAAAATGATGAATTAGGGCAGGCTGTGAACTTCGAAACGTATGTCAAAAATATATTCCATGACGACGGCTCATCATGTTGACATCAAATTTGAGTGAATATTGATAAATTCACGACATACGTTTCTACTTCCATAGCCTGCCCTAATTCTTGATTCTTACGAACATACGGTACTTGCAATAATCAAGATGATGCAAAATCCGTGATCAGTGTGAACGTCGTCAAGCAAACGACTCGCAGCAGCGGTTGTTGTCGATTCGACAACAAATCCTTAGGTGTAAGGCTGCCTGATTTCTACATGGATTCTAGTTGGCTGCGATTCAGGCCGCGATCGGCCGATGGCGACCAGAAACCCAGCCCACTCGAATCATGTCGAAATAAGACAGCCTATATACATGATTTCAGATTTCGGAGCTGATTTCGAGCAAGGTAGTTTTGATGAGAAACCACAAGCTCGATTTAAATTTGAAATCAGCCCGAACTGCTTATTCAATAGCTTCTGTATTATTTATTATGGTTAGCATGGCGCTCTGTTGAAAATTGTAGATTTTACAAATAGGTATCAGTGTTATTGTTGAAATGATCGGATGGCAAAATGCGTTGAATATGCAACGGTAACATCACCTGGAGGTCACGCATTCATCGTCACCATCATGACCGAGCATCGTCGTCGTCGTCGTCGTCGCCATTGAGGAAACATCAATATTCTATTCCGCTGACCCCAGACTTTCAAATAACCCCATTGGCCTATTGGCCTCCGTGTGTTTAATGTGACCATTGTGTTTAGCTTCGAACAGAGCACAGGACGACTTCCTGTAGCGTCACACATTATCCCTTTTGAAATGACAGAAATAATCTGTAAAGCCTAAAATTTGATCTAAGTAAATACGTATTTAAGCTAGCTATCAAATTCGAATCGAGAAAGATCTTGCTTGCAAGTCTTTGATCTTGATGCCATTGTGTCTGTTGCTAACAGGACAAAAATCTTGACTATTACGCCAATTCAGTTGCGTTGCGATGGAAAAGGCGAGCAAGCATCATGGAACTTGCACTGTCCGAACTTTCTTTCGCGACTAAACAAACCCAATTTGCATCTGCAAACACAGCGCTCTGAAAAGTCCTCGATTTCCCCCTGTTCGCCGCATAATTGTTGCATCCAGAAATGAAGTCTAGGAGCAGTGTGCGTCATGGTGTTCTTACGTGTGGCTTGCAGCATTCCGACTCTTTATCCTTATAACACTTTTGTTTTTTTTTTCTAATTAAAATAAACGACAGAGGGGGGTTCTCTTGTTTGTTGTTGATATACGCGCGCGATTGTACTCTGCGCGTATTAATTAACGAAAAACCCAAAAGTAAAGCGGAAAACTCGCCTTGGTATAGCGGCACATTCCGTTAATTAACGTTAATCATCCGTTCCAGTTTATTAAAATATTTCAAATAAGTAGAGCAAAAGCGCGAGTCGTCGCCGCCGCCGATGAAAAGGCTTTTCTTGAAATCCCATTAAATAGGTATTTGAGGGACTTGCTCGTGGGATAATTAAACACAGTTTCGAAAGAAACGCACCACCTCTTTTTCTTTCCCTGCGGGTGAAACAAATACGCTCATATTTTCATGAAGTTTATGCCTATTATTCCGTACTATACAGAGATGTGAAAGCTCTCTGCTCGGCCCGCTGTTATGAAGTGCTCCCTCCGGTTCCTTCTTGACGAGTTCGTCAAACTTGATGGTCACGCAAAAGTTATGCAACGCCGGGCGTGATTAAATTAAGCCCGTCTCGCTTCCACCCTCGTGGAGAAGCCACCCCTGGCGATGCCGCCGAGACGACCGTGGAATTCTAAAATCGGGAAAACGGATGCCACGGCCAACTAAATCAAACCAAACTATAGCCCGGCTACACCGCCGCCCTGCTATCTATCGGTGATGTCCTGGAGTATGTATGTGAGGCGGGCCACACCAGACCAGACCGAGACCTTACACTCCATCAGCCCAGTCAGAGACACCGCCGCCTAGAATTATGGACCTTGGTGATTCGACACGTACACACATACAAATTGAATATGCAACGGAAGCCCTCCGAATTAACATAAATGCATAGAGATCGTCGCCACTGGGGTATTTATAAATAAATAAAACACTGCCGTTTAGACAGTGATTTAAAACAGCGTTAATCTAAAAGATGTAATTTAGACTATACAGGATGATCCATAACTTGTGACTGTACCTATAACAAACCCTCAAAACGGATCTGTCGTAAATGGCTTAGTTTTCAAGATACGTTGAAGTTGGGGGGTCATAAAAAGAGATTCACTCACACAAATGCAAATGGCAAACACCTTCGCATTGACGGTGAATGCAAAGGTGTGTGCCATTTGCACCACATTGGACTTAAAAAAAAGGACTGTATCTGCATCTTCCCCCTTCGTCGCTGAAATTTCAACAGTATACGGCCTTGGCCCACGAACACGACTTTTTACGATCGTTTTCGATTGCAAAGACGAAAGACGAATTGACGGTGGCGTGCTACCAACTATACAATACGCAAGCTTCGTGAACGATATTCGTAAACTATACGGCGTGCTCTCTATACTGATGTATTTTGTATTCAGGTTTGAAATTTCAATTCAATAGCACGACTATAAACCACACGTTTAACCACACAAGGCGAACGGTGGATTGATTGGTGAAAAGAGGAGATGGGTGAGACAGTATTGGCGAATTTTGCACTTCAAACTTTTTTTCGAACAGTAAGGCATTACTGATACTGACTACGATCGTCAAGAAATGATATCCTACCTTTTGGGAAATTCTGCAATATAGTTATCCATCATCGACCAGTCTAGAACACGCTTCCTGTAACAAACAAAACTTGTTAATAATAACTTCTAGCGAGTTTTAGTTAATGTAGGTAGGTACAAAACAAATCTAAATACATAGGTACAGTTGGGAGCGAAATGATTCATACGGCTCCGCTAGGTAGTCGGCTGGATTTCAGAAATGTTAGCCGCTTGGATTGTTCTTGAATGCCAGTTTTGATTAGAGATTGGTCGTAATCAAAACTGGCATTCAAGAACGATCCAAGCGGCTAACATTTCTGAAATCCAGCCGACTACCTAGCGGAGCCGTATGAATCATTTCGCTCCCAATCCAACTGTACCTACAATCAACAAAACTGGATACAACCGAGATATAGGTCTTGGTCATAATTCTAATCCAGCCTTCAAGTATTCAAGATTAATTTCGTCTTTGTATACTTATTACGAGAAATAGGAAATCTTCGGTTAAAACAGATTTTTTGACAATACATAATGGAGTATTATACTAAAAAAATTTTTGATTAAAATGGAAACTACATTGAGAAATAATTGACCCGTGTTTTTTTATTCAGTCAAAAACCGTACCGTTTGGGCGCAATAAATAAATAACATCAACTAGTTCTGACGTCACAGCGAGTCACCGCCTATACTGCCTGTGTAGATGACGTCAGAAATAGGCAGAATATAGGAATTTCGTTTATTTATTGCGGCCAAACAATACGATTTTTGGCTGAATAAAAAAATACGGGTCAGTTATTTTTCAATATAGTTTCTGATTCCATCGAAAGAAAAATATTTTTTCAAAAGTATAATACTCTATTGTCGACAAATACGACATGAATCTCTAACATTGGAGGGCTACATTAGAGCTATGACCAACAGCTATATCCCGTTCACTTTTTATTTTCAGTAGAATGATTTCTTGAATAAAAAATAAAGTGACAAGATGAGGGAGGGAGGGGGGTACGGCTACGGCGCTACGGCTGATGACACCTGCAGGGTTTTTTTGGAGCGAAACTATCAGCGGCCATCAGCGAATTAACTTTATCACTCTCCTAGTGACTAAGCAACTTTGCTGGAACTGGCTGTACGTAACAAACCAGCAGATGTTAGTCTCAATAGGGGTGTCATGTGTGATTTGAAAAAGCATATTGAGCAGCAGTCCAGCATCTGAGGTGCGTGATTTACATACATGCATATCGATACCGTATCTATTTTGGACTGAAGCGAGGAATTTAAAAACAAGAGTGAGTTTCACGTTTCATGACAATCGTTCCACTAATGTGAAATTTCAATATGGCAGCCAAGATGGGGGCCAAATCATGAATTCAGCCTCAAAATAAGAATGTTTATACAAGACAAGAGTAATTTTCAAGTTCCATGACAATCCCTTCATTAATAACAGATTTCAATATGGCGGCGGAATCATGAAAGTCACCTTGAAAATAAGAATGTTTATACAAGACAAGAGTAAATTCCAAGTTTCATGACAATCCCTCCACTGATAACAGATTTCAATATGGCGGCCAAGATGGCGGCGGAATCATGAAATTTAGCTTGAAAATAAGAATGATCATACGTGACAAGGGTAAGTTCTAAGTTTCTTTACAATCGTTCCACTAGCAAGAAATTTCAATATGGCGGCCAAGATGGCGACGAAATCATGGAATTTAGCTTATAAATGAGAATGATCGTACAAGACAAGGGTAACTTCCAAGTTTCATGAAAATCGTTCCACTAATAATGAAATTTCAATATGGTGGCCAAGATGGCGGCGGAATCATGGAATTCAGCTTGAAAATAAGAATGATCATACAAGACAAGGGTAACTCCCAAGTTTCATGAAAATCGCTCCACTAATAAGACATTTCAATATGGCGGCCAAAATGGCAGCGCAACCATGAAATCCAATCTGCCCACTGGCCACCCACGAGGTCCTGAGCTATCCATTGGAGAAAGTTCCAGGGCTCTAGATTCATTTCCCGAGGAGGAGTTCAACTTCTTAGAAGTGGACAAAAAATCTTTGTTTTCCGATAATAATAGTGATAACTATGTATGTACATAAAAAAGAATGCCCATTGGCCACCCTTGGGGACATTAGCTGTCCATCGGAGGAAGATCCAAGGCTCTAGCTTTATTCCCCGAGGTGTTCAACTTCTTAGAAGTGAACAGTAAATCTTAATTTTTTGATAATAATAATGATAACTATTACGGACAGACGGACAGACAGATAGACAAACCGGCCATATAAGCGTCATTTTCTCACGAAAATGCGCTAAATATCTGCATAGGATGACTTATTGTTCTGTTACTATTGATTTCAAGATGGAATTCCCGCTGGTCGCTGAAAGTGAAAATCTGCGCAAGATGCTGAACAATAATAAAGATGACTCTACTGGTGCCTGATTGGTCAGTATTTCGTATTGGTGGCATTCTGTGATTATTGTAAATGGGTGTCATCACAGCAAGTGCCTACAGACACTGAGTTTACAAGTTCTGAATTCTTGTAGGTCCCGTTGAAATAACAGGGTAAAGACAGTGGGCCACAATAATCCAAAAATAATCTTAATAGGTGCAACTAACTGGGTTCCGGCGCGCGTTTAAAATAGACTGGGCATTTCTCAATGAAATTCCACTCACACTCCACACGTCTTAGCGTCCCGTCTCTAGTATCATTGTCCCCCATTGCTCGCATCATCGCATTTCGTGTGGGGGATCCACATCCACATTTCAGCAAAATCACGAAATACTTGAAGCGCGTTCAATGGACTTTGTTGCTTCACTCCATATAATATAATCAAACATTGTACTTTGCTCGTCAAACTAGTCAAAAACAAACAAAATAATTACAGTCGAACAAAGTGAAGCCGCTCCGGCTTCAACTGATGGTTAGAACAAAATCGTGGTCCGGTCCTGGATAAACGAGATGAGCCATCGCCAAAATAAATGCCCATAAAGAGAGGAACCGGCGAGTGTGATATTAAAAATTTAACACACACTTCGCCGGATCTGGAGCTTTCCGCCTAGAGCAGAGCAAGGGAGTCAATTCAGTAAATGGAACAGGAAAAGATACACGTGTAAAAGATTGAATAGGTAATTCGCTAAGCGAAAACAAGATAGACAGTGATGTATGTAAGCTCAAAGGCGGGCCAGATGTAAGGAGGCTGGGAAGGACCGTCAATACAACTTTTCCGCTTTGCTCTTGCTAACGAATCTACGACTATTACACAGCAAAGGTGAGAGAGAGGACGTTTTCTGGATACCTAAGGTAACCGTGTATTACCTTTAAACAAAATAAGTCGGTAGGTGAGTTGTTATTTGTAGAGTAATAACACAAAACTATAACACTAGGTAACACAAAGCGCGCCTTTGGGGTGCATGGCGGATAAACCATGCTCGCACAACGTACACCACAAACGACGAGACACTGACGATTGGTTTGAGTCGTCATTCGTCAAAGGCGCGCAAGCAGCTGCTAAAGAAATCAGTGCGTGCAATACCGACGCGTTATCGGACTTTGAAGAACATCTGGAACGGCTGTGTGCTTGTGTGTGAGCTTTCTTACTCTGTTGTTCCTTGGGATCAGGGTCGGCACAGGCAAGACCAAGACGGCTAAAATGCATGTCCACCATTCATGAGCACGGACACGAATCACCACGTGCACGAGTCCCCGCGGTGCTATCTATACATTATACAAAGTGGACTAAACTAGGGAGGACTTGTTTAGATACAAGTCACCTAAATCTTTGACATAAACTGCAATCAAGTGGGTAGGTATAGCATTTCTACTTTCGCAAGAAAAGTACAGGGTGTTCACGCGAGACGGATACCCCCCTATAAAAAACTTCCCCTTTGAGGTACTTGAAAAATGAAAAAACTTTCCTTGAAGGGTTTTTGCCGTAGTTTCTGAATATGTCAAGTAAAATTTTCGATTTCATCCCATATACAGGGTGTCGCAATTATTTTGGAATTTTTTCAAAACACTCTGTATTTCATCATCACAATCCATGGACAATGTTATCCTAATTAGAAACATGCAATGAACTTCTAGATTTTTTTTGAAAACAAATTAAAAAATTTACAATGCCATCTCTAAAAACATCTACTTTTTGAGAATGATGGACCCATTTCAGAATTCAAATATGTCCAGGATATTTTGTTTCACTGTTAAATGACATGGAATTGCATAAAATGACATGAACAAATATTCGGGACATATTTGATTCCTGAAATGAATCGATCTTTCCGAAAAAAATATATTTTTTTTGAGGTCCCACCGTGAATTTTTAATTTTTTTTTTAGAATAATTTGATAAGTGTCATGCATATTTGTAATCACGATAACAATGTGCATCGATTGTGATGATATAATACAGTGTTTCGGAAAAATTCCAAAAAAATTGCGCATATGGGATGAAATAGAAAATTATACTTGAAATATTCAGAAACTACGGCAAAAACCCTTCAAGGAAATTTTTTTCTTTTTCAAATTCTCGCAAAGGTGAAGTTTTTGATGGGGGGGTATCCATCTCGCGTGAACACCCTGTACGTCACAGGGATGCTTTTGACATATTAAATAGGTGAGGATGAGCTAACCATATGGCAAAAAAAAAGTTCGACAACTAAAGTAGGTTCACTTGTACCGTGATTCTAGTCGGCTGTGAGATTTTGTTTATAAGTTTCCAAATGTGAAATATAGAAAATCCCCAAAACTTTGCAGTTGGCTGCTCTGGCCGGACCAGTTTTGAGACACATTTTTCGCGTATTTCCTTTGCAGATAGCCGGAACATTTTTGCGGGACGTGATGTCTGACGCTTTTTTCCATTTTATTGGTAAAATGTAACAATTTTTCGACTTGTTTTCAATTTTCGCCAATGAACAAATAAATCAAGAGAGCCTTGACATTTGACAGTTGTGAAAAATATTCCTAACCTCTTGAAGCCGGTTCAACTTTAGATGCTTCAAATTAAAGATTGTACAATGCCCTTCGTCCAAAAAAGGGGCCCCATGCAATCATCAACCCTTTCGCCTCTTCCAGTCAAAAATACAAGTCGAACCCTGAAGAATTATGGGCGATTGGCGAAAATCTTTTCCGCGTGGTGGCGCTGTACGCAATAAAACATGGTGGCCCAAGGGGCCTTGACAAATAGGTAGTAAACGCAGTGCGCATTTACATCACAACAGCTGTCAACAGTGATAGCTGTCAGTGAAAGCGTAACAGTGGGCCTAGAACTGGGGGTTCGTTGGGAATGAAATGTCATTGCAGTATCTCTTTATTTTTGTTTTAGAAAATGCCAATAATACAGATTCATTTGCCCAATATTTATGGTCATGTTGGTGACCAAATCAGCCCCCTCTCGACAAAGTGCGAAGAAGTGATTGAGGCAGGTCATTTAATCGTGTATGGGGTGACTGGGGCTCACTGCGACTGAGACTCTTGTGCTTTGTTATGTCTCATAAATGGATAATTGAAAACCATTTGGAGGTTAGGTGCTGTGGACCAGTCGTTAGAACAGTGTTGTGAACTCGTGAAGCCATCTCCGATAAGCCAGTGAGAGCAGCCGGAGAGCCTGGAGATCAACGCCAGTGGTATTGAGAGAAAAGACCTGGCCTGCAAATCAGAATCCGTCACTCGCCTCATCAGTTCAGATTCAGAACAACCTTATCGATATGAAAATATTTTCCATTGCAGAAACACTAACATCAACCGATGAGCTATGATTAAACTCATGATTGAAGAATACTCAATTATTATTGATGAACTATGATTTTTATTATTCTAGACAGCGGTAAATGCTTATTAGCTACTGAAATTTTACTTTACAGTCAATGTATGAGTCGTACGATTACTCCAAAAGAATGTTCATCTTTCTGGCCTAAACGATAATTGTTGGCTCATTTTCGTCATGCGTCCTGTTGTACCTATGCCTTGTCTTGTGGGGGCTTAGTATTTCCACCTTGTGTACAAGGGGCTCACACAACTCAACACCTGTAACGTAAATAAGCATTCAGAGATTGCATTTTTCGGCCAGCATTTCACCAACTTACGTATCGGCTTTTGCTGCTGCATTGTGCATTGTGTCCATCGGCGTATACTAACGCAGTAATTCAAGTCAAACTACAACACTCACTCGCTCACATTCACGACGATGTGGAAAACAAGGAAGACAAAAAAATTTAATTATTTTCCAACTGTCAAAACTGTCAATATTCTTATGATTTGGAGTAGGTACTGTCAACTGTCGAGTGCTACTGCGCTACGGCGCTGGGCTGTGCGCTGGGTACCTATTTGTCAAGGCCCCTTGGGCCACCATGTTTGACTGCGTTCAGCGCATTCTGGTGGCCGCTGATTTTCGCCAATACAAGGATCGCCGTGCAGTCTGTCATTGGCAAAAGAATTTACGTGTAAAAAGTAAATTATGGAGTAGGTATGGATTACGTGGCGTAATATGGAAGTGGTTTGAAACGTATCTGAAGAACAGACAGAATTATACAGTGGTGGGAGGGGTAGAGTCTGGGATGTCAGTGTCAAACAGGGGGGTCCCTCAGGGCTCTGTGCTTGGACCATTGCTGTACATAATCTATGTCAATGATATCAATGCAAACAATGTAGTCATGTTTGCTGATGACACTAATTTGTTAGTGTCATCTAATGATGTACAGGGAGTTGTAACAAGGGCTAATTCTTTGGTGTCGGACTTTAATATGTGGTTTTTGAATAACGGCCTGAAACTAAACTGTGATAAATCTGTGATAGTAAAGTTTAAGTGTACTCAAGAAAGATATCCGAGTAGTGTATTAGTTAGAGGGGATGGTAACAGTTTGAAACATGTGAGTGAAACGCGATTTCTGGGAATCACCATAGATGAAGAGTGCAAGTGGGATTTGCATATAAGTAGTCTCTGTAAAAGAGTAGCAACAACGTGCTATGCATTGAAAAGATTGAGAGCTTTTGTTGATGTTCATGTGCTGAAGTTGTATTATTATGCCTATTTTCACTCTATTGTTTCCTACGGTACTCTGGTGTGGGGTGCATCCGCCGGAATATCAAGGATTCTCAGGATGCAGAAGAGGGCATTACGAGCAATTTTAAAAATGAGTCCGCGACAGAGCTGCAGGGGGATTTTTGAGAGCATGCAAATCATGACTATCCCTGGTATATTTGCGTATCAGATATTGTGCTACATCAAGAAACATGGTAAAGACTTCAATCTTTTGAGCAGACATCACACCTATGAGACGCGAAGTGTTTCGACATTGGAGGTCCCTGGGCATAGGTTGACGCATTATGAAAGGAGCCCTTTGTACGTTGGTATCAAGTTGTACAACAAACTGCCGGAGTCAATCAGACGTCTCAATTTGCGTGAATTCAAAGCAATATTAAGGACACGGCAGTCACGCAGAAATGTTGGCAGATCCTGATTTCTGTCGTTAGATTTGGTTTTATCATAGTTATTTATTATTGTTAAGTTTGCACTGTGTTTGTCTGCTGTTTGGTTTTGAATTTTTACATTTTGCTTGGATGCCATCCACTTACCCACATCTGCAATTATATTGTTTATATGACTTGTCCCTATACATTTGTTGTGATGTCCAAAACGGGATCAATAAATATTATTTATTTATTTAAATTGAACCAAATTTCAAAAAACCCAGCCGCTCAAAGTTGTGTATTGGACCGAAATTGATGTAAGTACCTTCAATTTGCAATTTGCTTTCGTTTTGGGGCGTTCCGGGACGAGTTTTTGTCGACCCTGAATGGGCCGCCGTCAAGATGACTTAATTTGCGGCCGCCCCGTGCTCTTTTGGTGTCTACATGACGGTAACACAGCTCTGCGTCCCCCTAGTCGCACGTCCACTTATGACCAGGTCAGTTTTCCAAGATTTTAATATCAATTTGATAAGAAATATAACTTCACTTCCAGAGAAGTCAGTTTCACACCAGGTGAAAAGGCGGCAAGCCTACAATGCTAAAGTAGAAAATTTGCCCCGCCAACTAGAGTCACAGTACAAGTGAACCTACTATACTACTTTGTTCAAGCAAGAGATAATTTTGTTGACTATTTCACGTATACTACATCGGTTCAGAGACCAATAGAATGGTTATGGGGCATTAAAAAAACATTTCCTGGTTTTTGACTGGCCTTCAACTAAACTTGTCCCAGTCTAACCGATACAACTTTAGGAAAATAATCTCTTATAGTAGGTTCACTTCTACTGTGATTCTAGTTAGCTAGGCAAATTTTTACTTTAGCATTGTAGGCTTGCCATCTTTTTACGTTGTGTGAAACTGGCTTTTCTAAAAGTAAAGTTATCAAGTTCTTATCGAATTGATATCAAAGTCTTGCAAAACTGATCTTGTCATACGGGGAAGTGCGTCTAGGGGGACGCAGAGCTGTGTTACCGTCATTTAGACACCAAAACATTACGGAGCCGCCGCCAATCTAGGTCATCTTGATGCTTGATGGCGGCCCATTCAGAACCGCCACCAAAACTCGTCCATTCAGGGCCGCCACCAAAAACTCGTCCTGGGAAGCCCCAAAACAAAAATCAAATTGAAGGTACTAACATCGATTTCGATTCAATATGCAACTTTGAGCGGTTGAGTTTTTTGAAACTTGGGTTTAATTAACTTTTTACACGTAAATTCTTTTGCCAATGACAGACCGCACGGCGATCCTTGTATCGCCGATAATTCTTCAGGTCTTGGCGTGTCTTTTCGACTGAAACAGGCGAAAGGGTTGATGATTGCATGGGGGGGGGGAGCCTTCTTTTGGACGAACGGCTTGTAATTCTCTAATTTGAACCATCGAAAGTTGAACCGGCTTCGAGAGCTTAGAAATATTGTTGACAACTGTCAAATGTCAAGGCTCCTTTGACTTATTTGTTCATTGTCGAAAATTAAAAACAGGTCGAAAAATTACTAAAGAGTGATCGAATAAATTTCTCCTCAAAGTAGGCCTCGGTCTCCTTGGTAGCCACGATTTTCCGCCAGATTTTCTGGAATCATAGGCGACTTGAGGAGACATTTTTTCGATCACTCATTACATTTTCCAATAAAATGGAAAAAAGCGTTGGACATCACGTCCCGCAAAAATATTCCGTCTATCTGCAGAGGAAATACGGAAAAAATTATGTCTATCTGCAGAGGAAATACGGAAAAAATGTGTTTCAAAACTGGTCCGGACGACTTCGTGTCTCTTCGTCAATTATTGTGCCGAATGATAAGATCCTTACCGTCTTGAGATGCACAAGTCATTGTTCGGATTACAGAATACAAGGGTCATGGAGTTCGGATTATGCATATCTTTTTACTCTATTGGGGTTTTCGGATTACAGGGGGTTCGGATTATCCATACATTACTGTACTTTGGATTTTGAAAGGTCCAGTGGCTTGCGTGCAGTAGGATCACTTCGAAATGATGTATTTTTTATGGAAGTAATTCCGGAGTGATCCTACTGAACGCCACTGGTAGGCCTTTTCCTTTTCGAAATTCAAAGTCATTTATCTCTCAACCATCAGACCGATTTCGACTAAATTTGGCATGCACGTAGGGTCTAAAAGAGAAAGGTGAACATAGGCAATTCCTGGTATCGAATGTGGATTGCACATTCGATAGTTCGATACCATTTTGTCCCGTGAACAGATTTTCAAGGTTTTCTTCAAACAAGAGATGACTGGTTCTCAGCAACAATTTCTAGCCCCCAGATTTCCGTGAGTTTTCCAGTTGAAAATGCAAAACTGACCTGACTTATCGAGACCGGACTCAAATGATGGAGCCTAAAGCCTTATATTGACAATAATTGTAACAATAAGGTGAGTTGGAAAAGGCTTTGAGTTCTCCCGGAAAATTCAAATTTACATGAAAAAACAGTGTTTTGTTTAAATAAACTGCTGGACAACGAAGTTGTTGTCGGTATCGGAAAAATGGTTCAACTTTGGAGGCCAGTATCTCCCGATTGCCGATTGCGATATCCATTTTGTTTGTTTGTTGCGTCAACTAGCCTTATCTTTCCGTAGCCCATCCTATAATAGTGAATGTTGAGAAACTTCATGTAAATTTTCAACAGGGTGGTACGTAAAATGGTGTATTTCATCGTACCCCCATTTTCCAAAAAAATATTTTTTCAATATTCTAATACAAAAATCATGAAGTGTGGTGCCTTATCTCGAAACAGTTTTGGAATTACCCAGATTGGAAGTCGAACATTGAAGATATACATTTTTATGTTGAATGTTGCAGATTTACGAAACTCAGGCATAGCACAAGCATAAAAAATATAACGTCCGGGGGGCTTTACTTCACTCGGAAACTGAAGTTTTACATCGTTACCATGTTCAGGGGCTTGAACTTGCAAATAGAACATGTTTCACATCTAAAATTTTGATGAAATTCTGACGAAACTCAACGTATGAAGAACAGGCAGTGACAACCACTTAAAAAATACCCTTGCTTGGCCCCACACCAAATATTCGGGTTGTGTTGAGAGTACAATTGTCCTTGACTGTTGTACGAACAATCTTGCTCAATGTCAACATCCATTCATCAAAAGTGACCTAATCTCGCGTGCCAACAAGGCAAATCTGTAACATTCAACATAAAGATAATTATCTTCAATGTTAGACTTCCAATCTGGGTAGATCCAAAACCGTTTCAAGATAATAAACCACACTTCAAAATTCTTGTATTAGAATACATAAATAAATTTTTTTCGACAAATGGGGGTACGATGGAGTCGGTGCAATTTTGCAGCATTTTACGTATCACCCTGTAGAAATGTTACATGAAGTTTTTTAACATTCATCTTTACAGGATAGGTTACCGAAACATTAGGCTGATCAACACAACAAACAAAATGGAAATCACTTTCGGCAATCGGAAGTTATTAGTCTTTCAAGTCGAACCATTTTTCCGATACCGACAACTTCGTTGTCCAGCAGTTTAATATAAATATGCTGCAAATTTGTTTCCTCCTTTCTCTCCAATTCCAACTTCACATCCAAACGGACATCTGGGACAAAAATTTTCATAGGTTCCTGGATACTCGATGGGAAAAGTATTGTGTTATCGAAGGCTTCACGGCAGTATCTCGTAACTGAAAAATGGAACTTTTTACAGGAGAGCAAAAACAATTGATTCTAAGTCCAGGAATAGTACAGAAAATTACGATATTTTGCAATGTTATCAACAAGAGCAGTTATTGTTTACAGTTACATTGCAAAATAACGTAATTTCCTGGGACTTGTAAATCAGTTTTTTTGCGCTCTTGTAAAAAGTTCAATTTTTCAGTTACAAGGTACTGCCGTAAACCCCTTGAAATGTCGGTGATCGTGGCAGG
This sequence comes from Anaspis maculata, assembly GCA_949128115.1. Lineage (NCBI taxonomy): Eukaryota > Metazoa > Arthropoda > Insecta > Coleoptera > Scraptiidae > Anaspis > Anaspis maculata. Next base: position 63,389,754 of record OX421961.1, on the reverse strand, counting down.
CATGGTTCAGGCCAAAAGTCACAGGGATAGGCGCGATTCCAGTAAGCAGTTCAGGGGACTCCAAAAGCGATGAGATCACAAACATTTATAAACACCCCGTCGTATCTTATGTAGCTGGGACGAAAAGTCCAAAGGTGTTGCAAGGTTAGAGCAAGTTGTTTATGGCCGAGACAAAGCCGAAGCCTCCCCTCCATTCTAGGAATGCCCCCCCCCCCCCCAATGACAGCGATCTCTGCAATCCCGAAGATCCTAGACCTACAGGCCTAAAGCTACTACAAAAGCTACTATTATTCCCTCACTTGGTGACGAATTTCCTATCAAACTTATATTTGATAGGTAAGTAGTTTCAAAGCACCCAGAAAATTAGTTTTTCTGCACAAAGCACAGAGCGTGTGTTCGACACGAAACCGCACTACCTGTAAAAATATCCAGCAATCTATCTACTTAAATTATATTGATAGATCTATAATTCAATCCCGTAGCATACTCGTGATCAATAACGTGAAAACTGCAAAAGTTGCATCCATCATTCTCGGTTTCAACTTTTATGCCACAAAGAGGAACGTGGACGGCATGACCTTCTGTGTATCAATCACAGCTAATTTTTGACATTTCTAGTTCTATACCTTATGCGAGACCTTAATATGTATTCTGTATGTTCCTAAAACGTTGCCACTTCTACTTGTCCATGCAATTAATGGGTCCGTGTGCTCAAACACAAATAGTTTAACCTAAGTAGTTTGTTATTATTGAATCGCTCGAGGAATCGCTTGATCAGGCAGTTGACAGTGGCTGCTGTATGTTTCATAGACTGCATTGTGTTGACTTGTGATGAATGGAAACCGCACAGCTGACAATTACGGATTTATGCCTTATCACAGAGCGAAGTGCAATCTAGACGCGATACGAAGCGCCATTACGCCGATATAATTTCCAACGTATGACTCATCATTGAATGGGTGCTGATGCTGACCTCTCTTATCATAAGAGCCGCATTCCAGGCTCCCGCGCTCAAAGGGCCGCTAAACCGTCTGCACACTCGGAAAATTACTTCTCCAACTCGAGTCCCTCGAAGCATCATCTCCGCCTTGTCTGAGTGTCTAAAATTAGACGATGGTCAGCCGATCAGTGCAGTTTTTAATAGCTGATCCAGTTTGTTTGCATCGAATCATCGGACGAGCCACTGGATCACACGATAGGTGTTGATGCGACGTAGGTGATATGAAAATGGAGGGTGAAAGGTGGAAAAGGAAAGAGGAAACGCGCGCCACCGCGTAATTGGTAGCACTGGAGGCAAAAGCGAGCGAGCAGCAGCGCTCCATTGACGATTCTCACGAACATCATTAATTTTTCTTTCACACGTGCTCGGGGCGTCCATTATTATTTGAATACCGCCGCCGCCCGTCTACTTAGTCTTCGTCTCCGGGCTTCCAGCTCTCCTTCCTGGTGGATCGATGGCTGACACAATGATAGTCTGCTGCCGCATTTAGCACAAAGATGGTGGTTGAATAGAGTTTGCGACAGAGCTTAGTGAAGCTTCATCAAGCAACTTAATGAAAATCACGTCAAATTGCAACAGCCCCGACCATTTCGTTGCCTGCTAAGTCATCCTCACTGAAGGTCAAAAATTGGTAGTTCGTCAGCCACGCTAATGCAAGTCGTAATGTACGTGACTGCCGCATGATCATGCAAATTACCACATGGCCAGGACAGTGGAATTGTGATCGTCTTTCGCCAGTTCGCAGAAATGTATATTAGTCCAGTCAAATTAGGCTTTCATCTCGCATAAAATCATAGGGTTCCAATTTTTTCAGGAATGTGTAGAGGGTGGTCCCCTGAACAAAACCTAATAAAGTCCCTTCGATTTTAGGCGCCGCCGGGCGGGGGAGGGGGTGACAAATGTCACTTTTACCAGTTTTCACGTTTATCTCGAAAACGGTGCGTCGCGTCGCACAGAAATTCCACACCAATCTAAATCAGGGCTGATGAAATCCCCTTCAAAATGGTGTATCCACGTTTTACCTAAGTGTCAGCAATTTTGGGATACCTATGAGCCGTTGAATATGAAAATTTTTCAAAAAAGTGGTAGTCGTTCAGGTAGGTATATCGTCAAGCGTTCTCTAACTAATTTTACAGAAAACTCGTGGGAAAGAAAGATGGATAGCGAAAAATTCGCTTAAAAAACATATACAGGTGTCCCGAAATTAGACCGCAATATTCGATCAGCTTATTTATTCTACGTCAAAAAAATTGAAAGAAAAGTTCCAATAAACATGAGTTCAATAATGCCCCCTAAGGAAGCTAGAGCCCCATAAAAGGGGAAACCTGATGATGGTTTTTTGCAAATTTTTCCGAAACTTACCAAGATAAAATGACGAAATTTGGTCTGACCGCTACATTTTATAAGCCTGAGGTAACGCTGTGAGAAAAATGCCCACATTCCATCAGGGACGTCCAACAAAGGGGAGACGGGGGTTGAATTTAGCTCCAATTTTTTTGACTTTTTCTAAATTTTGATGAGAAATCTGGAAAATCCGAGTTTTTAACGAAAAAAAAGTCCCCTTGTACTATTTCGATTCGACGCACCGTTTTCAAGATAAATCACTTTAAAGAAAACTTTACTTGAAATTCTCCTGAAATTCCCAAATCCCGAGTACAGAAATCAGAGCAATAACACCAACTGTGTTTTCTTGGACCAATAACAGGAAGCAATGTTCCAATAAAAGTGGGTTGAGAATGTCCCTAGGGAACCTAGAGCTCCTTGGAAGGGTAACTTGCCGAGATAAAATTAATCGCGCTCTAGGGGCTCTAGGTCCCCCAGGGAGCATTTTCAACCCATTTTCCACCCAAAAAAACACAGTTGGTGTTATTGCACTGATTTCTGCACTCGGGATTTGAAAATTTTAGAAGACTTTTTTTTTCAAAAAAAACCTAAAACTCAGAAAAATTCACGAAAAAAAAAGAGGCTAAATTCATTCCCCTGCCCTCCTTTTTGGACGTTCCTGATGAAATGTGGAAATCTTTTTTTACAGAATTCTCTTAGGCTTATAACATGTAGCAATCAAATATATGGTGCTATTCTGTAAAAAATAACATTCCATAAACGCTCTGTTATGTAAAAATTCGTGCCGGCCATTGGCTGTTGCCTAGGCAATAACAACGTAACAGAGCCTCTATGGAATGTAATTTTTTAGAGAATCGCACCACAAATTTCGTCATTTTATCTTGGCAAGTTTCGGAGAAATTAGTAAAAAAAAAAACCATTATCAGGGTTCCCCCTTTGAGGGGCTCGAGCTTCCTTAGGGGGCATTATTCAACCTATTTTTTGACGTAGAATATGCTGGTCAAATATTGCGGTCTAATTTCGGGAGACCTGTATTGTATAGGTATCTTATAACTATTTACATCGTTTAACAAAATATTTAAACTCCGGCAACCACACCTCGTTTAAAATCATTTCGGAGTTATCTCGGAAGTTGTTGCGTATTGAGTTAGAAGAGGAAGCTTGACGAGATCAATACTTGAACGGCTACCACTGTTTTGAAAAAAATTTATATTCAACTAACGGCTCATATCCCGAAATCGGTAACACTTCGGTAAAACGAGGATACACCATTTGGAAGGGAATTTCATCAGCTTTAATTTAGATTTAATTTAGGTGTAAAATTTCTGTGTGACGCACCGTTTTCGAGATAAACGGCGAAAACTGACATAAGTGACATTTTCACCCCCTCCAGCCCCTATACATTCCAGAAAAAATTGGAACCCTATGATTTAATGCACGATTGGCCGCCATTTTTAGCTAATTTGACTGGACTATAATATTCAAATTATGATAGGATGGCGAATTTAAAAAACGTTGGGTTAGACACTTGGCAGGATGGCAGGTCGAGGACCTAGGTCATATAGGTAACAATCAGCGATCGACATTGTTCGATGGATGAATGGTGGAGTCTAAGGTAATTCCAAGGGCCTTTACCATGGCGCTCTTTTATGCGACATAGGTACACGGCTCTTGTTATTGCAG